>CANJKZ010000243.1:1842500-3057500 GCA_947471745.1 Closterium sp. Naga37s-1
GCGCGCCGCACCTACAGGCCCGTCAGGCCCGCGAGCCGCCCCTGCAGGCCCGTCAGGCCAGAGCGCCGCCCCGCCATGCCGCGGTCGCGGCCCCGCCCTGCCGCCGAAACGGACCCGCCCTGCCGCTGTCGCGTCCCCGCCCTGCCGCCGACGCGGCCCCGCCCTGCCTCTGACGCGGCCCCGCCCTGCCGCCGACGCGGCCCCGCCCTTCCGCCGACGCGGCCCTGCCCTGCCGCCGACGCGGCCCCGCCAGGTCGCAGACGCGGCCCCGCCCTGCCTTTGACGCGGCCCCGCCCTGCCGCCGATGCGGCCCCAACATCCGCCGACGCGGCCCCGCCAGGTCGCGGACGCGGCCTCGCCTTGTCACTGACGCGGCCCCGCCCAGCCGCCGACGCGGCCCCGACATCCGCCGACGCGGCCCCGACCTGCCGCTGTCGCGGCCCCGCCCTGCCGCCGACGTGGCCCCGCCAGGTCGCTGTCGCGGCGCGCCCTGCCGCGGACGCGGCCCCGCCCTGCCGCTGTCGCGGCCCCGCCTTGCCGCCGACGCGGCCCCGCCCTGCCGCCGACGCGGCCCCGCCCTGCCGCTGTCGCGGCCCCGCCCTGCCGCCAACGCGGCCCCACCTTGCCCCGCCCTGCAGCAGCTGCCGCGGCCCTGCCCTGCCGCTGTCGTGGTCCCAGCCCTGCAGCTGACGCAGCCCTACTCTGCAGCCGCTGTTGCGGCCCTGCCGTCGCCGCCGGAGTGCGCCTACCAGGCCGCCGCCCGCCGAGCGCCCAGCGAGCACCTGCCCTTCCCGCCACTGGTGAGCACCTGCCTTGTTCGCGCGCTGCCGCACCATCTGCCTGCCTGCCTGTCTGCCTGCCGCGCCTGCCCTGCCCGCGCTGCTACTGTTGCTACTTTTGTTACTACTGCTAGGCTACTGCTACTGCTACTACTAGCGGTGGCCAGATGCAGCTCCAGCGACGTCCGCGTGAGTCTCTCACGCCCCAGCAGCTTTGTGAGTGGTACGCTAGTTGGGGTTGTGGCGGTAGCAGTCGTGGCTATCGCCCTGGAGCTGGTCAGTCGGGAGCGTCTGGCAGTGGCCAGCTGCAGTTGCAGCGGCGTCCGCGCGAGACACTTACGCCCCAGCAGCTTCTTGAGTGGTACGCTCAGAGTAGAGGGTCTCGGAGTACCGTTCGCTGCCCGTACGTCATTCGCACAGGTGATCGGGCTGGTCAGGCTTGCGGGACGCTTGGCCACACACAGTCCTGCTGCTTCGCCCGTCTGAGCGATGCCTGGCGTACTGAGTTTGGCGACGAGGCTAAGCTCCCCACCTGGCTAGAGCTGCTTGGGCAGAGGGTAGATATCTTTGCTCTTGACTATGATGCTATTCTCACTACCATGTATGCATTGCCTGCTAGTGCTGACCGTGCCTGTTACCTGTGCGTACCGCCTGACCCAGGTATAGAGCCTGCTGCTCTAGGTGCTGGTGAGGCTGCTGCTCTAGGTGCTAGTGCGCCTCCTGCTCTAGGTGCTGGTGAGGCTGCTACTCCAGGTGCTGGTGAGTCTGCTCTCTCTGGTACTGCGCCTGCTGAGGCCTTGTACACCTTCACACTTGACTCAGGTGCTTCCCGCTCCTTCTTTCGCGACAGCACCACCCTCACGCCTCTCAGTCGGCCGGTTGCAGTCTCCCTGGCAGACCCCTCTGGGGGTCCAGTCCTTGCGCACTCCTCCACGGTCCTGCCGTGTCCGGCGGTCCCGTCTGGCTCCCTGTCGGGTCTTCACCTCCCCTCGTTCTCTACGAACTTGGTGAGTGGTGCTGACCTCTAGGACCAGTGGGTTGACCAGTTCACTCCTGGAGGTCAGCGCGTGACACGTGCTCCCGGACGGGCCGGCACCTGGCCACGTTTACCCGTGCGCCTGGCTCGAGCCTGTACACACTGACTACTGTGTCCCCTCAGGTCGCTTTGTCTGCGTCTGCGTCAGGTCAGCTAGCGGCCCCCTGCTCGTGTCGCGCTTTGTCGCACCAGACCTTCCTTTGGCACCACCGCCTTGGTCACCCCTCGGTGCAGCGCCTTCGTAGCATGCACCGCCGTGTCCTTGTCTCTAGTCTTCCCAGGGTTCTCCCTCCCCTCCCACCCTCGCCTGCTCCTCCCTGTCTTCCCTGTGTCGAGGGGCGGCAGCACGCCGCTCCTCACTCCTCGTTTACCCCGACGACTGCTCCCCTGCAGACCCTGCACATGGACGTGTGGGGCCTAGCCCGCGTCAGTGGGCAGGACCGCGAGTGGTACTTCCTGCTGGTTGTTGACGACTGCTCGCGTTACACCACTGTCTTCCCCTTGCGCACCAAGGGTGAGGTCCCTGATGTTTTTATCCCTTGGATCCGCGCTGCCCGTCTCCAGCTCCGCGAGCGATTCGGGACGGAGTTTCCCGTCCTGCGTCTGCACTCTAACAGAGGTGGGGAGTTTCCCTCCAACCTTCTGCAGAGCTTTTGTCGTGGGGAGGGCATTCGCCAGACGTTCACGCTTCCGGCCTCTCCGCAACAGAATCGGGTTGCTGAGCGCCGCATTGGCTTGGTCATGGAGGTCGCTCGTACCTCCATGGTCCATGCGGCTGCCCCCCATTTTCTGTGGCCGTTTGCGGTACGCTACGCCGCGCATCAGCTCAACCTCTGGCCCCGTGTCTCCTTGCCAGAGACCTCGCCCACACTGCGGTGGACGGGGGAGGTTGGCGATGCGTCGATGTTCCGGGTCTGGGATTCTCGTGCCTTTGTCCGCGATACCACCGCGGACAAGCTCTTCGCCCACGTTGTTCCCTGTGTCTTCCTTGGCTTTGTCCCTGACGCGCCTGGTTGGCAGTTTTACCACCCCACCTCGCGCCGTGTCTTCCCCTCTCAGGACGTCACGTTCGACGAGTCGGTTCCCTTTTACCGTCTCTTCCCCTACCGCACTGCCCCACTCCCCCCCCCGCCGCTCTTCCTCGCTCCAGGTGCTCCCCAGGTAGACCCCCTCCCCGCTCCCGGTCCTGCTCCTCCAGGTGTGTCTCAGGTAGACCCTCCTCCCTTGACTGCGCCGGTTGAGGTCACTGGTGACTCAGGTCCTGCTGAGGGTGGTCCTGCTCGGGGTGCTGCTTCTGGGGGTGCTGAGCCTGGGGGTGCGGAGTCTGGGGGTACTGGGCCTGGGGGTGCGGAGCCTGGAGGTGCTGAGCCTGGGGGCACTGAGTCTGGGGGTGCTGCACCTGGGGGCGCTGAGGCGTCTGGTGAGCAGTCTCCCTGGAGCGGCCGTCTCCGTAGTCGCTCCGCTGGTGCCTCGCCGCTGCACTCTCGTCGTCGTCTCCCTCTCTCCCCACAGCACCTGCGTGAGTGGTACGTTGGCCGTCAGAGTCGAGCTGCTGGAGCTAGGGGCCCTGCTGTGGGAGGCACTGGAGCTGGTGACTCTGCTACTGGAGGCCCTGGAGCTGGAGGTGCCGATTCTGGGGGTGCTACTGCTGGTGGCGCTGGAGCTAGAGGTTCTGGAGCTGCTGCGGGTGCTGGCGCTGGAGCATCTGGAGCTGTTGGAGGTGCTGGCACTGGTGGTGCTGGAGCTGGAGGTTCTGGAGTTGCTGCGGGTGCTGGCGCTGGAGGTTCTGGAGCTGTTGGAGATGCTGGCGCTGAGGGTTCTGAGTCTGCTGTTGCGCGGTCTCCTTGGAGTAGCCGCCTTCGTCCGCGTGTGCCTCTCACCTCTCAGCAGCTGCACGACTGGTACGGTCGCCGTCACGGTCGCGCTTCTGGAGCTCGGGGCTCTGCCGCTGGAGGTACTTCTGCTGACGTCACTGGAGCTGGGAGTGGTGCTGGTCCAGGAGGTGGTCGTACTGGAGGTACTGGAGCTGTTGGGGCTGGAGGTGCTGAGCCTGAGGGTGCTACTGCTGGAGACCCTAGGTCTGGGGGTGCTGCTGCTGGAGACACTGAGGCTGGAGACCCTGGGACTAGAGGTGCCAGTTCTGGGGGTGCTGCTGCTGGTGATGCTGGTCCTGGAGGAGCTGGCGCTGAGGGTTCTGGAGCTGCTGGAGGTGCTAGAGCTGCTGGGGGTACTGGAGCTGCTGGTGCTGGTGGCACTGCATAGCCGCGCCTGTTCTTTGCTCTACCGTCTCCGTCGTCTCAGCCACCGCCTGACTCTGTGCTTCGCCAGGTTCTTAGTCTCCCTTCGTCTACTGGTCTTCCGTTACAGCCTGGCTCACCGCTGCCTGCTCCTTCTCCCTACACTGAGCAGACAGAGGGTCTTACTGAGCGTCGTGAGCCTGCGTCGCGTCCTATCTCGCCTGTCCGTTCTGGTCGTTCCGGTCGTGGTGTTCCTCGTCCGCGTCAGCCGGCTGTCCCCGGCACCCACCTCATAGTCCGTCGTCTTTCCTCTCCTCCGCAGCGTGTTCCTCTGCCGTCTCCTCCTGCGTCTTCTCTGCCTACCATTCCAGAGCCTGAATCTGACCACGCCCGTGCTGCTCACCCTACTGTCACGCGTCTGCTAGCCACAGTTGTCACTGACCCATCGTTTGAGTCTGCTGTTGCGTCTGCCTTAGTCGCTGAGCTTGTTGACTTTGCTGCTGCCTGTCGTCTAGACTACGCCGCTAGTCTTGTTGCTGAGTCTGAGTCTGTCTGTCCTCAGTCCATCGGGGGTTAGTGTGCTCTTGGCACGGACGTCCTTGAGGACAGGCAGGAGGACCTTGAGTGTCTTGCAGCCGCTGCGCCTCATCTCGTGTCCATGCTGCTTGCCCCTGAGGGAGACCCGGATGCTCCAGACATCCCGACCCCGCGCTCTTACGCTGAGGCGATCGCGGGTGAGTACTCCTCTCAGTGGCAGACAGCCATGGACGCAGAGATGGCATCCTGGAAGTCCACAGGCACGTACGTCGACGAGGTTCCCTCTCCTGGGGCGAACATCGTCAGGGGTATGTGGATTTTCAGGGTGAAGCGGCCGCCAGGTTCTCCGCCTGTCTTCAAGGCTCGTTACGTTGCTCGAGGCTTCAGTCAGTGAGAGGGAGTTGACTTCTTCCAGACCTTCTCCCCCACCTCGAAGATGACCACTCTTCGGGTGCTGCTGCACGTTGCCGCTCAGCGTGACTACGAGCTTCACTCTCTTGACTTCAGCACAGCTTTCTTACAGGGCAGCCTGCACGAGGAGATCTGGCTGCGCCGCCCACCTGGCTTCACTGGGTCGTTCCCTCCTGGTACCCAGTGGAGCCTCCGGCGGCCGGTCTACGGTCTCCGCCAGGCGCCACATGAGTGGCACGACACACTGAGAACGACACTTGCTGCTCTTGGGTTTGCTCCGTCGACTGCTGACCCGTCGCTGTTTCTGCGCACCGACACTTCGCTGCCGCCGTTCTACATCCTCGTGTACGTTGACGACTTGGTCTTTGCCACTGCTGACACTGAGGCTCTCGCCCTGGTGAAGTCGGAGCTGCAGAAGAGACACACGTGCACAGACCTGGGTGAGCTGCGTAGTTACCTTGGCTTGCAGATCACCCGGGACAGAGCACGCCGCACCATCACACTGACTCAGTCACACATGGTGCAGCAGGTCCTTCAGCGCTTCGGCTTCACCTAGTCCTCGGCACAGGCCACTCCTCTGGCTACAGGTCACTCGCTCTCAGCTCCACCTTTGGACGAGTCCGTAGAGCCGAGTGGTCCTTTCCCAGAGCTAGTGGGCTGCCTCATGTACCTGATGACCTGCACTCGTCCTGACCTTGCGTACCCTCTTGGCCTTCTGGCTAGCTACATGGCTCCTGGTCGGCACCGAAAGGTGCACATGGATGCTGCTAAGGGCGTATTCCTAGCTTCGTGTCATCCCGTGTTTGTGTCATCCGAAATTGTGGGAGCCAATCGGAAAACCCGCGTTTCGAGCTTTGGATTTTTCGATTGGATCCCACAATTTCGGATGACACAAAGCACGGATGACACGAACTCAGGAATACGCCCTAAGAGGGTACTACACTACTTGTACAGTACATCGGGCATGGGGCTCGTGCTTGGAGGACGGAGCGACGTTGTCCTCACTGGGCACTCGGACGCTTCTTGGGTTGACGACCAGGCTACACAGCGGTCGTCACAGGGTTACACCTTCAGCCTTGGCTCTGGTTCGGTTTCTTGGCGTTCTACACGCTCGTCTTCAGTTCTCAGCTCCAGTTGTGAGGCTGAGATCTACGCCACAGCCATGGCTGCACAGGAGTTACGCTGGCTCACCTACCTGCTGACTGACTTGGGAGAGCGGCCTCGTTCTCCTCCAGTGCTGTACGTCGACAACAAGGCCGCCATTGCCTTGTGTGAGGAGCACAGACTGGAGCACAGAACGAAGCACATCGCTCTGCGTTATTTCCTGGCTCGAGAGTTGCAGCAGCGTGGTCAGCTTCGTCTTGCTCACGTGGCCACTCGGGCCAACATTGCTGATATATTCACCAAGGCACTTCCGTCTGGTGATCATCAGCGTTTCTGCACTCTGTTAGGCCTTGTGCCCACTTTTCCTCACTTGCTGTAGACACTGCTTGTACTGTGATCTATATATATATACATGCATGCTTGCTCTGCTAGGTAGAGATCACTGTGCTGTTGGTGTTGCATATATACCTCTGCATGTGAACTGGCCTTGTGGCACTTTGCTTGTGCTCAGTGTGTGTGGTGACGTTGTGATCCACCCTGAGCTTGCTTTGCTTCTCTTGACTCGTCTTGTGACCCCTGCTCTCCCCCACTTTGCGTATGGGGGTGTGTCAAATATCATATATGCTATATGTGTTTAGGCTGTAGTGGGGTAGCCAATATGGGGTACAGCCCACATTAGGGTTTCATATTTGTACCCAATTATTTCATAGTTCAATCATTCCTGCTGCTAGATTCTGACACGTAGGACCTTGAATCCTCACCGCTCTGTGTTTACAATAACATCGTCACCCATGTGAACCCTGCACGCTCCCCGCCCGCACCCCCCCCCCCCCCCCCCCCCCCCCCCCCCCCCCTTCCCCCCCACTCTACGCAGTCGAGAGCAACAAGTGGGTTACGGAGGCGACTGTCCCATACACGTTTGCAATTACAGACACGACGATATTCGTAATATGAGGGCGACTGCGCCAAGCGCTCCATTGGTGGTGTTCGTGGTGTGATAGCAGCTTCATCCTATCCATTATAGCACGTGGATATTGGTTCCCTTGGAAGAACGGCCCCCCAACACGTTTCGAACTGAATGTCAGAACCAGCAGTAGAAAGTAAGAATGAAGAAAGGAGGGGGTTGCACTAGCAGCAGTTGGCATACATATAGGAAACCCTAATTGGGTTGTACTCGCTATAGAGTACCCCACTGCAGGCTAGACAATAATAACATTCTGACACACCCCCATAGCCAAAGTGGGGTGTAATCAGCACAATGAGCAAGCATAGCAGTAGTTCACAATTATAAGCAAAGCTAGTGGTAGTCACAGCGGGCAAGTGAGGAGGAGGAGGGACTGTGAGAGGAGAGAAGATGGGAGACGACGGCTGAAGCTGCAGACACACGGGCAACAGGAGCTGCTGGCACTATGGCTACCGGGACAGCGCCCCGGACTACTGGAGTAACTGGCTCACGGGCTACGAGGAGCTACAGGAGCAACGGACCCACGGGCGACAGGCGCAGCAGGCTCTCTGGGCTACCAGGACAGCGCCCCGGACTACAGGCGCTGCGGACGACACGACGGCTGCCTCCACTCAACCTCCTCCAACTGTCCCACACACCCCCCACACACCCACTGCTTCACCCCTAACTCCACTTGCACGTCACCCCCTCGTACCACTCCGACGGCTCCAACAAATCCACCCCCCTCAGCGGCAGCTGCAGCAGTGGGAGACGCAGGAGGAGGAGGAGCAGGGGACGGCTCACAGAGACGGCATCCCCATACGCTCCACCCCCAAACCCTAATTCAGGAGCACGGGTAGCAGCAGGGGTGGGGCGCCGTCAGAAGCGCGGGGGACAGCGGGCGGCTCAAGGGAAGAGGAAACAGGGGGCCCACGGGCCTGGCGCAGCCCGTACGAACCGCGCGCGGGCGGCCCGAGGCGCGCCCTGGCCTGGCGCAGCCCGTACGGGCCACGCGCAGGCTGTACGGGCCGCGCGCGGGCCCTACGCAGGTCGCGGGGGCCACGACGGGCGACGGGGGGCGACGCGCGGGTCCCCGTCGCCCGTCGCAGCGCCTCCCGGGGGCGACGCGCGGAGTGACGGGGCAGAAAGCCGCCGCGCGCCTCGGGGCGCACGGCGGGCAGAAAACCGCCGCGCGCCTCGGGGCGCACGGCGGGCAGAAAACCACCGCACGCTCCGAGCGCGCGGCGGGATGAAAAATCCGTCGCACGCCACGGGGCGTGCAACACACAGAGTAGCAGTAGCAGCGGAAGCAGTGAGGTGGTGGGCCCACCCACAGGATCGACCCAAGGGGATCGACCTGCTCTGATAGCATGTCAGAACCAGCAGTAGAAAGTAAGAATGAAGAAAGGAGGGGGTTGCACTAGCAGCAGTTGGCATACATATAGGAAACCCTAATTGGGTTGTACTCGCTATAGAGTACCCCACTGCAGGCTAGACAATAATAACATTCTGACACTGAACAACCATGCCGACGTAAAGGCACATAGCGACTTCATCCGCACAGCAATCCAGGACCTCCTCCGTACGGCTGCTGCCGCAGAGGGGCCCAGTCGAGCCGCTCTTTCATGCGTCAACCCACTCAACGTCGTCGAGCAACGCGAGAAATGCCGCCTCGTACTTGACCTTCGGGAAGTCAACAACCATCTGTGCGTCCCTAAGTTCAAGTACGAGGGACTTCTTCGCGTCGCAGAGTTAATCTAGATGAACGACTGGATGTTCTCTATCGACCTCAAATCTGGGTATCACCACGTGGACATACACCCAAGTTGTTGGTGATAACTCGGCTTCCAGTTCGACGGATCATACTACTACTTCCGCTCATTGCCATTTGGGTTGGCCACAACCCCTTTCGTCTTCACCCAACTCATCAAGCAGCTCGCGAGACGATGTCGAGTAATCCCATATGTCGACGATATCCTAGTGCTATCCGAGTCCGCCCAACAAGCCCGATCGGCATGCACCATGATCATTCAGGACTTGAGAGATTCTGAATTGGTGATCAACCAGAAGAAGTCCTAGCTGCTCCCCACCCAAGCGATTCGTTTTCTCGACCTCGAGTTGGACACTCACAACGGCACATTCTTGGTGAAGGAAGAACGTCGAGCAACTGAAAAACACAATCGCAACGCTCATTCTCGATGGGAGCAGAGGCCGACACGTGCACATCCATCACGTCGCCCGGGTCACTGGCATGCTCGCGTCAATGAGCCTCGCCGTAGGTGCAAACGCACGAGCTTTCAGCCATGAGCTACTCCAACTCATCAACAACGCACCCTTTTAGACTCCCTGATATCGCTATCGCTAGAGGCCATCAACGAACTACGATTCTGGATGGAGCAATTTGACAAGTTCAACAGTGCCCCATTCCATCAACCGCACCACTACGATGCGGTCATCCAAGTGGATGCTAGCGCGCACAGCTGGGGTACCACACTCCTCACATTCCATGGTGCAAGCAGCGAAGCAAGCGCCAGCATGCCCACACACCTACCGCCAACATCCAGCACCCAGCGTGAACTGGAAGGTGTTCTTTGGTCATTACGCACCTTCATCACCAGATTTGGAGGAGCCACACCCTGGTTCGAGTCCACAACCAAGGCGTGATGTTCATCTTACGCAAAGGCGGCTCAAGCAACACCGAGCTCACTCGCGTCTGCAAAGAAATTATCACATTTTGCACAGAAAACTTGGTTCGATTGGCGATTGAATGGATCCACCGTGATTTGAACACACACGCGGATGATCTATCCAAAATGAAAGACCACGATGACTACAGTTTGAAGCAACCCTGGTTCCGCCTCCTCGAACGTTACTGGTGGCCCCACTCCATCGACCTATTCGCAAACGCTCGCAACAGGTTGTTGCCTCGCTTCTGCTCGAAGGTGCTGCACCCCAGGGCATAAGTGGTCAACGCGTTTTTAATGGATTGGCATGGAGCGCACAGCAATGCGTTCCCACCTCCCCACCTCATTCTAGCAACCCTTCGTCACGCGCAACGCACGTGCGCAAAGATCACTCTCGTAATTCCACTAGTTCATCAAGATCGCCGGCTACGACTCATCAACCGAAGGACCCCTTGTCAGAGTATTCTCACGCAACGCGAAGGCCACACCGCAAGACCGATCTCCCTCATACCGCACCCTTCGGAATTGGTGCATGGAAGCCTTCCGCAAGATCGGGCTCGACGCTAAGCACCTGGGCACCCAATCCTTTCGCAAAGGGGCCGAAATGAAGGCAACCGGAATCGGGATCACTGACAGGATATTTAAACGACTAGGCCGCTGGCGCAGCGACAGCACGAAGGAATTCTAGGTCACGGTCGCCCAAGACCTGTTCGTCGCGGCGTCACGACAAATCCAAGACCCTGAACGAGCTCCATCCTCTAGTCAGCATCGTCACTCGATCCAGCGCCACCGTCGGCCTCCTATGCACATGTCTCAGCAACCCCAGATGAAATGAAGCACGATGCCTTTACAAGTTGCAATAAGCAAGCTTTCACAATGATGATTTGTGAAAGTGTATTCACTCTCTAAAATTTTGTATTGTAATAGTGAAGTGGTTGCCAACACAGCAAAGGCAGCGTCCCACCGTTACTCACCATCTTTTGGCTACAAAAGAGGGGGCGGAGGCCATTTGGCCTCACCCACGTTCTTCTTTTCTCATTTCTAGTTGAGTCTCCCACCCACCCTCCCTAGTAATGCTGTTGGATGTCGTAGCTCTTGGGCGAGATTGATGTACTCATACCCAGATGAAATGAAGCACGATGCCTTTACAAGTTGCAATAAGCAAGCTTTCACAATAGCCACCCTTGTGTTACGAATGCATTTGAGGAACCGAGCGAGGATTGCACTAAAGGGGAAGCATGAGTACGGATCAATGTGAGCGAAGTAATGAGCAAGCATTTGTAGCAAAACAATCAGGCCTCTGGGCAGGGCTCTTGCTAGTATTTGAGCCCGTCTGAAAATAAAATCCAAAAATCCGTTTCGTCTGAGGTTCAGATGGGGGAAAAAGTTTGTCTGTTTCTCCAGACAAATGAGAAAGGTATGTCTGATTTTCCAGATAAAACGAGTAGTGCTGTCTGTTGTTGCAAATTGTAGTTGTGTCATGATTTGTTTTTAGCAGAGTGTCACAACCGAATCTGTGAAAGATAGAATGAGGAATGAATGCATTGAGCAAAAAGAGGAGTACAAGTAGGAAACCCTAAAGTGTTGTACCCCATATGAACTACCCCACTACAGCCTACACAGACTATAGCATATAAGTTTGACACACCCCCATAGGCAAAGTGGGGGAGAACAAGAGGTCACAAGACCAGTCAAGAAAAGCAAAGCAAGCTCAGGGTGGATCACGACGTCACCACGCATTCTGAGCACAAGCAAATGGCCACAAGGCCAGTTCACATGCAAAGCAAAGGAGAACAAGCAATACAGTGATCACAACCTAGCAAGTGTAAGCATGCATGTATATGTATAGAGATCACAGTACAAGCAAAGTCAAGAAGTAAGCAAGTGAGGCCCAGTGGGCACAAGGCCTAGGACTAACGCCTAGGCCTAGGCCTAGTACAGAAACGCTGATGATTACAAGGCTGAAGTGCCTTAGTGAAGACATCAGCAGTGTTGGCCCGAGTGGCCACGTAAGCAAGACGAAGGTGACCACACTGCTGCAACTCTCGAGCAAGGAAATAGCGCAGAGCGATGTGCTTCGTCCTGTGCTCCAATCCGTGCTCCTAACATAAGGCAATTATGGCCTTGTTGTCGACGTACAGAACTAGAGGAGAACGAGGCGACTCTCCCAGGTCGGTCAGCAGGTAGGTGAGCCAGCGTAACTCCTGTGCAGTCATGGCCCCTGCGTAGATCTCAGCCTCACAGCTGGAGCTGAGAACAGAAGACGAGCGAGTAGACCGCCACGAAACAGAGCCGGAGCCAAGGCTGAAAGTGTAACCCTGTGACGACCGCTGGGTAGCCAAGTCGTCAGCCCAGGAAGCGTCTGCGTGACCAGTAAGGACAACTCGAGCCCGTCCTCCAAGCACGAGCCCCATGCCCGACGTACTGCACAAGTAGCGCAACACCCTCTTAGCGGCATCCATGTGCTCCTTCCGGTGTCTCCCAGGAGCAACATAGCGTGCTAGAATGCTAAGAGGGTAGGTAAGGTCAGGTCGAGTGCAGGTCATCAGGTACATGAGGCAGCCCACAAGCTCTGGGTACGGGCCACTCGGCTCTACAGACTCGTCCGAAGGTGGAGCTGAGAGCGAGTGGCGAGTAGGCAGAGGAGTGGGCTGTGGCGAGGAGTATGTGAAGCCGAAGCGCTGAAGGACCTGCTCCAGCAGCAACAGCACTAGCGCCTCCCACTCCAACTCCGGCAGCACCACCAGCCCCAGCAGCTCCAGTACCTCCAGTACGAGCACCTCCGGGACCAGCGGCTCCAGCACCTCCAGCAGCTCCAGCTCCAGCAGCACCTCCAGCAACTCCAGCACCAGTAGGACCTCCAGCAGCTCCAGCTCCAGTAGAACCTCGCTAGAGTCTCCAGCAGCGAGCAAACCACTCGCGCAGCTGCGGTGGAGAGAGAGGCTCCCGCCGCGACAAGGCACCTGCAGGAACTCTAGTAGACTCAGCACCCCCAGTCTCAGCAACCGCAGGCTCAGCACCCTCAGGCTCAGCACCTCCAGGCACATCACCCCCAGGCTCAGCACCCCAAGGCTCCGCACCCTCAGACTCAGCACCCCTAGGCTCAGCACCCCCAGGCTCCGCACCCTCAGACTCAGCAACCCCAGGCTCAGCACCCCCAGACTCCACACGCTCAAGCTCAGCACCCCCAGGCTCCGCACACTCAGGCTCAGCACCACCCCAAGTAGCAGCACCAGAGTCAACTACTACCTCGACAGGCTCAACAGCGTCTACCTGAGACACACCTGAGGGAGCAGGACCATAAGGGGGAAGGGGGTCTACTAGAGGAGGACATGGTGCAAGGAAGAGCGGCGGGGGGGGAAGCGGTGCAGTGCGGTAGGGGAAGAGACGGTAAAAGGGAACCGACTAGTCGAACGTGACGTCCTGAGAGGGCAGGACTCGGCACGAGGTGGGGTGGTAAAACTGCCAGCCATGCGCGTCAGGGACAAATCCAAGGAAGACGCAGGGAATAGCGCGGGCGGAGAGCTTGTCTGCGGACGTATCGCGGACAAAGGCACGAGAACCCCAGACCCGGAACACTGACGCATCGCCACCCTTCCCCGTCCACCGCAGTGTGGGCGAGGTCTCCGGCAAGGAGACACGGGGCCAGAGGTTGAGCTGATGCGCAGCGTATCGGACCGCAAACGGCCACAGAAAATGGGGGGCAGCCGCATGGACCATGGAGGTACGAGCTACCTCCATGACCAAGCCAATGCGGCGCTCAGCAACCCCATTCTGCTGCGGTGAGGCCGGGAGCGTGAACGTCTGGCGAATGCCCTCCCCACGACAAAAGTCCCGCAGAAAGTCAGAGGCAAACTCACCACCTCTGTCAGAGTGCAGACGCATGACGGGAAAGTCCGTCCCGAACCGCTCGCGGAGCTGGAGACGGGCAGCGCGGATCCAAGGGATCAAAACATCAGGGCCTCACCCTTGGTGCGCAAGGGGAAGACCGTGGTGTAACGCGTGTAGTCGTCCACGACCAGCAAAAAGTACCGCTCGCGGTCTTGTCCACGGACGCAGGCTGGGCCCCACACATCCATGTGGAGAGTCTGCAGGGGAGCAGTCGTTGAGGGAAACGAGGAGGAGTGAGGAGCGGCGCGCTGCCGCCCCTCGACAGCAAGCGAGGGTGGGAGGGGAGAGAGAACCCTGGGAAGTCCAGAGACAAGGACACGTCGTTGCATGCCACGAAGGCGTTGCACCGAGGGGTGACCAAGATGGTGGTGCCAAAGGACGGTCTGGTGCGACAAAGCGCGGCACAAGCAGGGGGCCGCTAGCTGACCTGACGCAGACGCAGACGCAGATACCTAAGGGGACACAGTAGTTAGTGTGTACAGACTCGAGCCAGGCGCTCGGATGAACGTGGCCAAGTGCCGATCAGTCTTGGAGCACGTACAGTGGGTCACACGCTGACCTCCAGGAGTAAACTGGTCAACTCACGCATCCTGGAGGTAGCTCCACTCACCAAGTTCGTAGAGAACGAGGGGAGGTGAAGACCCGACAGGGAGCCAGACGGGACCGCCGGACACGGCAGGACCGTGGAGGAGTGCGCAAGGACTGGGCCCCCAGAGGGGTCTGCCAGGGAGACTGCAACCGGCCGACTGAGCGACGTGAGTGTGGTGCTGTCGCGAAAGAAAGAGTGAGAAGCACCTGAATCAAGTGTGAAGGTGTGCAAGGCCTCAGCAGGCGCAGTACCAGAGAGAGCAGACTCACCAGCACCTGGAGCAACAGACTCACTAGTACCTAGAATAGCAGCCTCACCAGCACCTAGAGTAATAGACTCACTAGCACCTAGAGCAGCAGCCTCACTAGCACGTAGAGCAGCATACTCTATACCTGGGTCAGGCGGTACACACAGGTAACAGGCACCCTCAGCACTAGTAGGCAATGCATACATGGCAGTGAGGATAGCATCATTGTCAAGAGCAAAGATATCCACCCTCTGCCTAAGCAGCTCCAGCTAGATGGGGACCTCAGCCTCGTCGCCAAACTCTGTACGCCAGGCGTTGCTCAGACAGGCGAAGCAGCGGGACTGTGTGTTACCAACCGTCCCACAAGTCTGACCAGCTCGATCACATGTGCGAATGACGTACGGGCAGCGAACCGTACTCCGAGACCCTCTACTCTGAGCGTACCACTCACGAAGCTGCTGGGGCGTAAGGGTCTCGCGCGGACGCCGCTGCAGCTGCATCTGGCCACTGCCAGAAGCACCCGACTGACCAGCTCCAGGCCGACTGCCACTACGGCCGCCGCCACAACCCCAACTAGCGTACCACTCACGAAGCTGCTTGGGCATAAGGGACTCGCGCGGACGTCGCTGGAGCTGCATCTGGCCACCGCCAGTAGTAGCAGTAGCAGCATTAGTAGCAGTAGTAGCTCCTAGGGCAGCAGCACCTAGGGCTCCTCTTTTTTTTTTTTTTTTTTTTTTTTTTTTTATTTTAGGGTTTGGCAGGGCGCGCTGGGCGCTGCAGAGGCGGCTCGCGGGCTGCATGGGGTGGCTCGCGGGCTGCAGGGGCAGTGCGCTGGATGCAAGAGGCAGGCGCGCTGGCTGCAGGGGCGGTTCGCAGGCTGCAGAGGAGGCTCGCGGGCTGCAGACGGGCGGCGCGCGGGCTACAAGGGTCTGCGCGCGGCGGCTTGCACGGGGCGGCGTGCGTGCCCTAGGGCGACGCGACGGGAAGGGCAGGGCGGCGCGGTGGCCCTAGGGTGACGCGACGGGCAGGGCAGGGGCGGCGCGCGGGCCCTAGGGCGACGCGACGGGCAGGGCAGGGGCGGCGCGCGTGCCCTAGGGTGACGCGACGGGCAGGGCAGGTGCGACGTGCTTACCAGGAGCGGGTGCAGGGCAGGGCCGCGACTGGCGGTTAGGTCAGGGCCGCAACGGGGCGACTGTAGGGCAGGGCCGCGACGAGGCGGCGGTAGAGCAGGGCCGCGACGGGGCGGCAGCAGGGCAGGGCCGCGACAAGGCGGCTGCAGGGCAGGGCCGTGACGGGTGGCGGCAGGGCAGGGCCGCGACGGGCGGCGAGGTCAGGGCCGCAACGGGGGGCGGCAGGGCAGGGCTGCGAAGGGCGGCTAGGTCAGGGCTGCGACGGGCCGTTAGGGCAGGGCCGCGACGGGCCGGTAGGGTAGGGCCGCTACGGGCGGCAGTAAGGCAGGGCGCGCGACGGCGCAGGTGAGGCAGGCGCGAGGCGCGCTTCAAGCAGGGCAGGAAAAAAGAAACGATCGTGGTGGGCCCTTAAAAAAAAACGTTCCCACTAGGGAACCTGCTCTGAAACCATGTGAAAGATAGAACAAGGAATGAATGCATTGAGCAAAAAGAGGAGTACAAGTAGGAAACCCTAAAGTTTTGTACCCCATATGAACTACCCCACTACAGCCTACACAGACTATAGCATATAAGTTTGACAAAATCATGGGTATGTCGGGCTGCGAGAGGTGGGAGAGTGGAGCAGGGGGTTTGGGTGTTGAGCTGCGAGAGGGACTAGGGGGAGTTAGGCT
The DNA here is from genome assembly GCA_947471745.1 of Closterium sp. Naga37s-1. Lineage (NCBI taxonomy): Eukaryota > Viridiplantae > Streptophyta > Zygnematophyceae > Desmidiales > Closteriaceae > Closterium > Closterium sp. Naga37s-1. Next base: position 1,858,760 of record CANJKZ010000243.1, read on the forward strand.
ACAAGAGGCGGGAGATTGCAGTAGGGGGTTCGAGAGGTGAGTTGCGAGGGGGGACAGCAGGGTTTGGCGGAACAGACCATCAGGAGCCTCGCGACAAAATTGCGAGCTCTCATGAAGCAGTGAGCTGTGCCAACCATCTACTGGCCCTTCGTTATGGCGCATGCTATTCGCCGGCACAATATGCTCTCTTCAAAGGCCCTGCCCAACAACTCACCGTTTAAGGAAAGGACTGGCAAAAACCCAGACACACGGATGCTATGGGTCTTCGGGTGCATGGTACAGTACCGCCCCCCCACTGCCCGAACTGGAGAAATTGAAGATCGTGCGTGCTGGGGTATCCACCTTGGCATCAAACCAGAATACCACACCTGGACAATCCTTGACTTTGCCACCCACCAAATCACGCGTTCACGTGACTGCGTCTTCTACAAAAGTATGACGCTGCCACTGTACCGCCAACACCTCATTGCACAAAACGCACCAAACAATATCTTCCATGGGGAACACAGCTACGGAAGTGATCAGGACGAGGTTGACGTAGCAGGAGAGCAGCCAAAGGAAGCAACATCAGAGGAACCACCCTTCGTACCCGTCACGGAGCAAATCGGCACAGCAACATTCTTACCAACCAACCCTGATCAACGCGAAGCATGCAAGTGCAGAAATGCACTCACCCATGGAAGAGAACCTCAACCGCAACTCCTCTCGTGACACCATTCACGACATCCCGGGCGACGATGACGACGTGGTCGAAGTAACTAATGCACTTGAACCAACCTCACCGGACTTCACATCCTTGGCCTCGCCGTTGCCATCCCCGGTAAACAGCAACTAGTTGAACCCACCACTGTTTGCCAAGCTCTACAGGGACCTGATGCTGAGAAGTGGAGAGCAGTTATGGCCGCCGAAGTTGCTGCACTCCAAAGGCATAGAAACTTGGAAGTTGGTACGATGACAACAAGCGAAGGGGGGGAAAATACTATGCGGAAAATGGGTGTTTGGAATCAAGACACCCGCAGACGGCACCATCGACAAATACAAGGCACGCTGGGTAGTCCGTGGATTTGAGCAAACTCAACTCGTCGACTATGACAAGACATTCGCTACCTGTCCGATGACACACATCCGTGCGAATCCTCCTCTGCATCGCAACTGTGAAGCAGCGCCCACTCCGCCATATCGACGTCTCCAACTCTTTCCTCTACGCAATCCTCGACGCCATCATCTATGTCGAGCAGCAGCATTCCTTCGAAGAAGACGGCGACGTAATCTGCCTCCTGCAAAAAACCCTCTACGGGATCAAGCAGGCCCCATGCCTGTGGCAGCAATACCTCCATGACGTGCTCATCGAACTCGGGTTTCAGCAGCTGCCCCGCGGCAACTCCATTCTGCTCATCGCCTATGTAGACGATTTGTTCTACACAGGAGACAGTAAGGAGCTACTTGATCGTTTCGAACGTGAGATCAAGGAGAGGCTGGAACTAACTGTGAACCACAACGTCACCCAGTTTCTCAGCCTCAACGTGACACTCGGCCGACGCGATTCACCTGTCTGCCACGAAATACGCCGAGACACTTGCCAAGAATTTTGCATCGCTCAAGTCAACCTCACCACTCCCTTCCGCGTCCCTCCTCCTAATCACAAACCCGATACCACCCCACTGTGTACCTCCGCTCACCGCCACTACCAGCAACAACTCGGATGCCTGCTCTTTACCACCGTTACGTGCGGACCGGACTTATCGTACGCCGCTAGCCAGCTCGCCCAGTACATGCGCCGACTGGAAGGGGAGAACATGGTGGACTATGACGCGCTCTTCAATATTTCGTCTCTACAAGGCGAATCTGACAGATAGTCTCCAACTCACCGGCTACTTGGACGCTGAACACACATGGGATGCAGATAACAGAACGCCTCGAACGGGATTTTTTCAAACTCCAACTTGCCTGAACCATCTCCTAGAATTCCCAGAAGCAGGAACTTATCGCCCTCTCGTCAGCCAAAGCCGAGATTATCACAGAAAGTGTTGCAGTTCGCGAAGGCCTCTAGCTCACAGAGCTCCTGCAAGAAACAAAAACGGCGATGAACGGGTCATTCAAGTTACTGTGCGACAACCAGAGAGCGATCAAGATCGCGAACAAACCTGGCTTTGTCAACCGCACGAAACACATTGCCCTCTGTTACTTCTTCGTCAAGGACGAGATCGATAAAGGAAAGGTTCAGCTCACCTACTGCCCAACTAGCAAAACGGCCGCTGACTTATTTAGCAAAGGTCCGCAAAGGTCCGCAACTTGCCCCCAATCTAGAGCCTGCACCAGCGGCGTTCACTCTCCCACCCGCCATCGTGTCGTCGATGAAAGCCCCTCCCTCAGCAATTGGTAGCAGCGGCTGTAACGATGCCGCTCCCGCGTCTGAGGGACGTTCGGCAAAGAAAGCGCGCACGATCTTGCTCAAGGGAAAGTTCCAGAAGAGCACGCTGACGTTCGGACGCCACCACCAGAGGCTGTCGAAGAGTCCGAACCCGAACCTGAGAACATACCCGTACGCGATGACACCAAGTCTCCCGTGCTGTCAAGGGCCGATGTAATGGAGCAGAAGTACATCGAGGCAAGTCTGGAATACGAAAGTCAGTGGTTGCCCAAATTCTCGTGGCTTCTTCCCAGTATGACTACAAAGAGCAGCGCGTGTCTCTCGTACGGCAAGGAGACTACAAAGTACTCTGGTCCTGGCGACGGCGGTCGAGACATGCAGACGCACATGATGCGTATCCATGAGCACACATCAGTACACAAGGAGGCGATACAGCGACAGGCAGAGATCGCGGAGGCTATTTCGAAGGGCCAGACAAATATCGACCTCTTCATCAACGCAGATGAAGAGGGTCGGCGGGCGGTCCGGCTGATGAGGTTGGTGCAGTTTCTGTGCCAGGATGACGTTCCCATCAGCATGTTCCCGAAGCTGATGCGGCATCTCGCTGAGCAGGACACCCCCGACATCCCAAAGCAATCCTACGTGGTGTACCTCACGAGGTGAAGATGGTAGAAGCAGACCAACTCGTCTAAGGTAACGTCCTCTGAGGACAAGACGCGGCGCGAGGCAGGGTGGTAAAACTGCTACAGTGGGGCGTCGGTGGGGAAGCCAAGGAAGTCGCAGCGGAGAGCGCGAGGAGAGAGCTTGTCCGCGGTGGTATCGCAGACAAGGGAGAGCGCACCCCAGACCCGAAACGTGGACGCATTGCCAACCTCCCCCATCCAACGCAGTGTAGGGGAGGTCTCTGACATGAGGCCAGAGATTGAGATGATGCGCGGCGTATTGGACCGCAAACGACCACAAAAAATGGGTAGCAGCCGCAAGGATCATGGAGGTGCGAGCAACCATAGTAACCCTGTGTAGATCGCAGCGTCTCTGCGTCATCGGCCTACGACGATTTTGAGAAACCTGTAAGTGTAACTGGCTGCTTCCCTCCAAGGACAAGTCTCATGCCTGATGTACTCGCCACATGCTTTGCCACCCTCTTAGCAGCGTACTAGTGGGAAGGTCGTTGTCTCCCAGGCGCAACAAAGCGCGCAAGGACGCTAAGAGGGTAAGCTAGGTCAAGGCGAGTATAGGTCATCAGGCACATGAGACAACCCACCAGCTCAGGACATGGACCACTGGACTCAAATGGTTCGTCCGAAGGTGGAGCCATGAGCCCATGATCCACAGCAAGAGGGGTGGGGTGTACCTTGGAGAACGGGAAGCGGAACCGCGTGAGGATCTGCTTGACAAATATAGTTTGACACCAGTACCTCTAGCACCACCTGCACTAGCCAGTGCCAGCTGCTCCAGTACCTCCAGCACCAGTACCTCCAGCACCAGCAGCTCCAGTACCTCCAGCACCTCCAGCTCTAGCACCTCCAGCACCAGCAGATCCAGTACCTCCAGCACCAGCAGCTCCCAGTACCTCCAGTACCTCCAGCTCTAGCACCTCCAGCACCAGCAGCTCCAGCACCTCCAGTACCTCCAGCTCTAGCACCTCCAGCACCAGCAGCTCCAGTACCTCCAGTACCTCCAGCTCTAGCACCTACAACACCAGCAGCTCCAATACCTCCAATGCCTCCAGCACCAGCAGCTCCAGTACCTCCAGCATCAGCAACTCTAATACCTCCAGCACCAGTAGCTCAAGTACCTCCAGCACCTTCAGCTCTAGCAGCTCCAGCACCTCCAGCTCTAGCACCTCCAGCACCAGCAGCTCCAGTACCTCTAGCACCTCCAGCTCTAGCACCTCCAGCACCAGCAGCTCCAGTACCTCCAGTACCTCTAGCACTAGCACATCGAGCACCAGCAGCTCCAGTACCTCCAGTACCTCTAGCTCTAGCACCTACAGCACCAGCAGCTCCAGTGCCTACAGCACCAGCAGCTCTAGTACCTCCAGTACCAGCAGCTCCAGCATCTCCAGCACCAGTACTCCAAGCTCTAGAATCCCGGCCCCGCCAAACAACCCAGTCGCGAAGCTGCTGCAGCAAGAGGGTCTCCTGTCGACGAGACTTCTGTTGCTGTCCAACGCCAGAACCCCAAGTAGCGGCTCCCACGACTCCACCACCATTAGGACTCGCCAGCACCCCCAAACTCAGCACCCCTAGAGTCAGCAACCTCAGGACCAGCACCTCCAAAGTCCGCACCCCCATTGTCACCACCCCCAGCAGCACTAGAGTCCACGGCGACAGGCTGTAAAGGTGGCAAAGACGGCCGAGGCGGAGAACCAGGAGGGGTCTTCAAGCACGAGGGAGCGGCGAGTAGCCGCAATGTCATCAGCAGCGTGGTCACCCTCCTCTGCTGAGCCAGAGGTGTCAGAGGAGACCTCCAAAGGCTCAACCAAGGGGGCGGGTTGACCCTGTGAAATACGTGAGGGAGCAAGACCCTGTGCGGGGAGGGGGTCTACCGGGGCGGGACCAGGGACCAGGAAGAGGGGCAGCGGGGAGAGTGGAGAAAACACGTGCGGGTAGAGACGGTAGAAGCAGACCGACTCGTCAAAGGTGACGTCATGTGAGAACAGGACACGGTGCGAGGCAGGGTGGTAAAACTGCCAAGGCGGGGCGTCAGTGGGGAAGCCAAGGAAGACACGAGAGTGCGAGGACAGAGCTTGCTCGCGGTGACATCTCGGACAAGGGAGAGCGCGCCCCAGACCCGAAAAGCCGACGCATCGCCAACCTCCCCCGTCCAACGCAGTGTAGGCGAGGTCCTTGGCACAGAGACACGGGGCCAGAGGTTGAGCTGATGCGCGGCGTATCGGACCGCAAACGGCCACAGAAAGTGGGGAGCAGCCGCATGGATCATGGAGGTGCGAGCAACCTCCATGATCAAGCCAATGCAACGCTCAGCAATCCCATTCTGCTGTAGGGAGGCCGGAAGAGTGAACGACTGGGCGATGCCCTCCGCACGTCAAAAGTCTTCAAGGAGGCTAGAGGAAAACTCACCGCCTCTGTCAGAAGTCGCAAGATGTGGAGGTCCTGCTGAAACCGCGCGCTCAACTGGCAACGAACAGCAATGATCCAGTCGATCAAAACACCACGGACATCCGCCTTGCTTCGCAATGGGAAGACCGTGGTGTAGCTCGTGTAGTCGTCAACAACCAGCAGAAAGTACTACGGATGTGGGCTGGGCCCCACACGTCCATGTGGAGAGTGTGCAGAGGAGCAGTGATCGACGGAAATGAGGAGGAGTGAGGAGCGGCGTGCTGCTGCCCCTCGACGCAGGGAAGGCACGGCGAGACAAGGACCTTGGGAGGCCAGAGACAAGGAGACGAGAGTGCATGCCACGCAGGCGCGGCAGGGACGTGTGACTAAGATGGTGGTGCCAGACGAGAGTCTGGTGTGTCAGTAGTTGACACGAACAAGATGCAGCTAACTGGCCCAACGCAGCTTCCTGTGCAGACTCAGTGGTCAGTGTGTACAGGCCAGACCCAAGCCTCCGAGTGAACGTGGCGAGGTGCTCGCCAGTGCGTGAGCCCATACGGATCGCCACAAGCTCACCCCCAGGAGTAGTCATAGTGACAAACTGGTCCTGGAGGACATCGTTACTCACCAAGTTTTTAGAGTACGAGGGGAGGTGGAAACCTGTGAGGGAGCCTAAGGGGGCTGCCGGACACGGGAGAACGTTGGAGGCACGTGCTACAATTGGGTCCCTAGAGGGGTTAGCCAGAGAGACCGGGACAGATGTAGTGAGCGGTGTGACTGTGGTGCAGTCGCGGAAGAAGCAGCAATTCGCGAATGAGTCAAGCGTGAAGGTGTGCAAAGCCTCTACAGAAATTGCATCTGTGCTACCAGGCTCAGAGGCACCCAAACTAGTAGCCTCTGCACTACCAGGGACGCGACGCTGAGAAACCCACTCGCGAAGCTGCTGCGGCAAGAGGGTCTCCTGCTGACTCTGCTGCCGCTGCTGTCCATTACCTCCAGGACCATAACCTCCACCACCAGGACGGCCTCGTCGAATAACCCGCTCATGAAGCTGCTATGACGAGAGAGTCTCATGGCGATGACACTGCCGCTGCTGTCTTGTACCGCCAGCACGCGTGAAATCCCAAGCTCCACGACCAGAGCGACCTCGCCGAACAACCCACTCGCGAAGCTGCTGCGGCGATAGAGTCTCCGGCTGACACTGGTGCTACTGTCCACCGCCAGACGCTGCTACGACAATGATAGTAGCCATGACAGGCAGTGGGAGTCAGTAGCACCGGCACAATGGCGTCAAAAGCGACTCCTGTAGCAGTAGCGATAGTCGATGTAGTGGCAGGGCAGCGCACGGGCTGCAGGGCAGGGCAGCGCGCAGGCTGCAGGTCAGGGCGGCGCGCAGGCTGCAGGGCAGTGTAGCGCGCGGGCTGCAGGGCAGGGCGGCGTGCGGGCTGCAGGGCAGGGCAACACGCGGGCTGCAGGTCATGGCGACGCACAGGCTGCAGGGCAGGGCGGCGCGCGGACTGCAGGGCAGCGGGGCGCGGGCAGCAGGGCAAGGCGCGCACAGGCAGCGTGCGTGCGGGCAGGGCGCACGTAGACGGCGCGCGTGCGGGCAGGGCGCGCGTAGGCAGCGCGCGGGCGGGCAGGGCGCAAGCTACGCGCGTGCGTGGCGCAGGTCGCGCACGGCGAGCGGGGCAGTGCGCGGCGAGCAGGGCAGCGCGCGGCGAGTAGGGCAGCGCGCAGTGAGCAGGGCAGCGCGCGGCGAGCAGGGCAGCGAGGCGCGCGGCGAGCAGGGCAGTGAGGTGCGCAGCGAGCAGAGCACGCGGCGAGCATGGCAACGCGCGGCGAGCAGGGCACTTTGGGCAGCATCACAACACGCGCGGCAGTAGGGCAGCGCGCGGCGGGGCAGCGCGATAGCGCTGGGCAGGGCAGGGTAGCAGCGTGAAGTCGTACTGGGCAGGGCAGGGCGTGTGCGCCGCGAGCAGGGCAGCACGCGACGGCAGCAGCTCCTGGGGCAGTACGTACCATATGGCCCCGGATATAGGCGCCGTCCGATTATGGGCGCCGGCGCTTCTATCTGGAGCATGGCGCTTATGGCCGGAACTCGATTATAAGTGCCCCCCCTTTTGTGGCCTTACTTATTATGAGCGCAAACTTTTAACTTTCTAGAGGTTTTATTTCAAATAAACAAACAAGTAACACTTTCCAGTCTAACTAGATAAGGTTTGCACCGACAATTTCATCATTTCAAACTAAACATTTCATAGTTTTGCGTATGTATCTAGAATCTACTCCTCCTCGTCAGACTCGGGCTTCTCGCAGTTGTTGCCAACAAAGCCATCGGCGATGATAGAATCATCGACATCCACTTCCGCTGTCAGCTGGCTCCGCCTGTGCGCCATGGCGAGCCCGTCCTCACTGCCGTCAAGCGCGTTGCTGATGCCACAGGTGAGGAAGGCGCGCTTGATGAGATCAGCGGGCACTACCTTCCATGCCCGTGAGATCCACCTGACAACCACCTCTGGGGGCGGCTTCTTCAAGTTCCCTGCACCAACAAAAAAACACAACGGTAGAAGCCAGTTAGTGCAACAAAGAGGGGATATTTCAAGGGCACATGGATTAGTCACATGGCTGCTGCACCTGCTTTGGTCAGCTGTTCTTGGCCCTCTTCTTGAAACCACTTTTGGTACTGCTGGCGGACGCTCGCCTTAAAGTTCTTGTTGATGGAGACGTCGAGGGGCTGTACCTCCGCCGTGCAGCCGGACGGGATGATCGCCAGCACGCAGTTGAGCTCGCGGAATTTCTCCTCAACCCCCTCAGTGAGGTGACCGCGGTATGAATCCAGTACGAGCATCGAGCTCCTTGCATGCCTCCCGAAACCGGGCTTTAAGAAGGGCTTGACGCACTCCTCAAGCCATCGAATGATGCCCTCCGCGTCCATCCACCCGTTCTTGTGGCACGCAATGACCACATCTGCACAACCAACATCGGACAGTCATATGTGATTGAAAAAACAACCACAGCCGTGCACACAAACAAAAGAACATGTCTTACCCGGTAGGAAAATGCCTTTCGGCACTGTCTTCCTCTTGAAAGAGGCCCACGGCTTGAGCTTCATCCCGTCCGCAGTGCACGCCAACATCCTGGTCACGCGCTCCTTCTGGTACCCCGCACTCCTGAGGGCACCGACCGAACTCCGGTTTGATCGACGGTGGTGGTGGCGGGCATCTCCAGCCAGAGCGGTTTCAGAGGTCCACTGGTCGGCGTTGATAATCCACGTCGTCTCGATGTCGCGCTCTCGGTGCTTGTCACGGACGTATTGCCAGAACTTTTGCACTGCTCCGAGACATCTGCGAAACGGTGGTATAGAGGGCGGGTACACAGGGTTACGGTTAGTAAATACGAAGTGCGGAAACAAGGCATGCGTAAGCACTGTGATTCTCACAGGCGTCGGTTTTCTGGGCAACTTTCGTCTTCATTCGCACGCTGAGATCCCACCGCCGCCGGAACCGGTCCGTCCACCTTTTCCACTTCACGAGGGGGTAGAGTATCTTCATGAACTTCCGGAACCACTCCTGCAGGCGGCCGATGGACACTGCGGTTCCCTTGCGGCGCCAATCGAGCAACTTTTCGTACACCTTAATCTCCATTGGCCGGTACCACGACGCCCTCCCGCGACCGTGCATGTGCTTCTTGGCAGAGTGGGCTTCCTTGAGAAATTCCGCGGCACGCTTCTAGTTGGTGAGGCACTTGCGGTGGATGCCACTCTCGCGAGCCAAAGCGCGCGCTGACACCGCCACATCCAGTTGCGAGACCCACTTCAACTTCTCGGCGGAAGTGTAGGTCACGCTTGTGCTCGTTAACCTTGTGCCTGGGAAAGGGGGGGTGGGCATCATGGTTCTGTGAAGAAGAGTGAGGGTGCTTTTGATTTCGTGGAGGATGAGATGGTATTGGAAGTTTCTCGGGGAGCCCATCGGGTGATCAGTACTCGACGCCGCCGTCGTCGTCACCGCCTGGAGCACCCTCGGGAAACACATCCTCAGCGGTGCCGGCCTCAGTGCCATCCTCGGTGTCACGCTCTGTGCCACCCTCGGCGCCGTTGTCACCCTCAGTGCGCCATTCTTCCTCGGCATCAGTTACTTCGTCGCCAGCGCCGACTGCAGATTCGTCCCACGTGCAGTCTTTTGGCTGGCCCCAACGTGGTGTCGGCGCCGGCGTGGGTACCCATACATCGGGGCCCTTGTTAGAATCTGGTTCCGAAAGGTACTCGTCGAAAGCCGATGGGAGCAGGAGCGTGAGCACGGGGTGGGTCTGGTGGTATACGGCTATACCACCCGTCAGCTGTAACACGGTACGCGGGCCTATTGGTAGGTTTCTTATTAAAGAGAAAATGCGTGCCTGTGAATTGCGCCATTGCTTTCTCAGCTAGGCGGGCGAGAAAACAAAGCTGAATGGAAAACTGCAAGAATGGGAGAAGAAATGAGAGATTGAAGGGGACCCCTTCAGGTTTGCGGCTCGGGATCCTCGTCAATGAGAGACGAGTAAACCCCTGCCTGAACCCGCAAAGGAGGGTTCCGGGCACCATACATGCTGCGCTGGCATGGCAGATTCCATCCCCTTCTGGTGGGTTTTGCTAAGATGCTTCTGCCTGGCAGCGCATGACAACCTGATTGGGCCGCACGGCAGGTATCGCGTCAGCGCTGGCAGGTGCGTTGCTCCTGGACAGGTTTTGTGCGGAGGGAAATCGAATCGGGCCAAGTTTCGCCGTGATTCCATGCACGACCCCACGCGCATGGCATAGCGTTGTATTCGCATTATTGAGGGCTTCAATTTGGTGTCCTTAAAAGTAAAATTCATTTTTGCCATTATAAAAGCGCCGGCGTTTATGTCCGTTACTCAATTACAAGCGTCCCCCCTTAAAATAATGTTTTTATTATAAGCGCATATGCGCTACTATCCGGGGCCAAACGGTACGGTCGGTGGGCCCTAACGGAGCAGTCCTACGGAGGAACCTGTTCTGAAAACCATGTCAGAAACGGAACGTAGGAATGATTGACTAGGATGCAACCCTAAAGTGTTGTACTCCTTAGAGTATGCCCCACTACTGCCTAGAGATAACATATGCAATTTGACACCAACCTCTCTGCTTCCCGCTCATAGCGCAACACTTCCTCTAATCGCTAGATTTTTACAGAATATTTAGTGCGAAAACAGGACGCCCAGTTACAGTAGATACCAGGTAGGGAGAACAACCATTTTCACTTAGCTATGAGAATATACAACCTAGAACGACGATGTTATAAGCTACCGGTATCGTTCTGTAATAAGTTGTACCACACTGTTTGAGAAAAAAATAACCATGACAAAATCTGTACACCCCAGCACAAGGACCACTGAATTGATTTGTTCCTCCTGCCTTTTGTTGGAAACAATTGATTTAGCGCCTTTGTCATGTCGAAACACCAAGTCAGAAGCGAAGCGAAACATATCGAAGCATTAGCGAGTCAACCCTCGGAGGTTGAACAACTGCTGGAGGTTACGCGAAAGTCAAAGGTCAGCGACCTTTGACCTGACAAATACAGCGCGACAGCAAGGACAAACAACTGACTCGCTATTGAGCAGTTGCCCGAGTCGTCACTGTATCGAACCGCAACAGCAATAGTAAAACGGTTATTAACTGTATCTCTTCGTATTCCTTGTACTCTTATAAAAGCTTGTATCTCTTTGTTTTAATCAATCTACTTTGCCCTCACATACTAGCGCAAGGGGGTTCACAAACTTCTCATTAAACGCTTCCGCTATTACATTATTCCTACTCAGAGTTTAGTCCTGCAAAGATCCTAAGGGCTTTTCTCAGCCCAACACCTTTGACGGGCTTTTAGGCGGCTACACCACGCATCTTATTCCTGCAGGAAATGCGCTGCCCTGCCCAGCCGCCTATCCTACCAGTACCTCAGTACAAGTCTTGGTTGGACCGAAAGCCGCGACTTCTCTCAGCAAGATCATCTCAGGTCAGCTTTCGTGTTGCTGCTCTCATCGCCGAACTTAGCCTTGTCGGATGAGTCGACTCAAGCATCATCTGCAGGTGCTGCTCTCCACGGTGGCCACAATCCTGTCAAATATCCGCCCCAGCGCAGCCGCACCCGGTGACAGCCCCTCCACCTTCCGCACATCCCCATTCGCTGCTCCACCATCCCCGCCAACACCAGCAGCAGCAGCAGCAACACCGATACCACCGGCAGCTGCAGCGGCGTCGTCGCCATGGTCAGGAGCAGCGGAGCGCCCCTCCTCGGCAGCGCGGCCTAGTGAGGGGTCAAAGGGCACGCGACCAAGGAACGGCACTCCCATGGCTGCTGCCATGGCCTCGCCCCCCCCCGTGCTGCCCACGTGGAACATGTCCGCCTGCACACTCAGTGTGCCGCCAGGGAAGAGCTGGAGGGAGGGAGGGGGGAGATGGGGTGCATGCATGCATGAGACCGCGAATAGTTAAATGAGTCAGACAAGAGGTCAGGAGGGACAATCCCATGGCTGCTGCCATTTTCTGCTAGCTGCTCCCCGTGCTGCCCACATGGAACATGCCTGCCTGCACGTGCAGTTCACCAGAGCAAAGCTAAAGGGAGGGGAAAAGATGGGGCGAGAGGAGAGGAGGAAGGGGTAGTTATGAGAAGAGGGAGGGGGGGAGAAGGGGATGGAGAAGGGGAGGGAAAAAGGGACGGAAAAGGGGAGGCAAAAGCGGAGAAAAAGGGGGGGGAACTGGGGAGAGAGAAGGGGAAAAATACGAGGGAAGAAAGTTTCGGGTCCAAAGAGAAACATGGGTATTCGGGAGGAGGGGGGTGGATAAAATCATGAACGGTACATGAATAGATAACAGAATGAATGGGTAACAGCACGAACAGGCAACCGCATGAACGGGTAACCGCACGAACGGGTAACTGCAAGAACGGGTAACCGCATGAACGGGTAACCACATGAACGGGTAACCGCATGAACGGACTCAGGCACCAGGTCAGGGTTGTCGGCCATGCACCGGACAAGGGCCTTCCACCTCCCATGCCATCTCCACTCCCCAAGCTCCCCTCCCCTCCCCCACCCATTACATCATATGAGCTGCATCTGCCTTTCAAGCGTGTCTCTACTGTTTAGGTGCGCTCCTCTCAACAAACCGCTTGCAGCTCCTGCAGCACTTGCATATTGAGACATCACACAACTCGCTCCTCTCAACATACCTCCTGCAGCGCCTGCAACACTCGTGCTGTCACATCCTCCTCGCCTCCACCCTCCCCCGCTGGACTGCCTGCACTGCTGGCGCTGCTTGCATGCGTGTCGGAGTGAGTGGGGTGGTGGGAGAAACGCACTGCGGAAAGAGGCACCTGTGGGAAGGGAGCAATAGGAGGGAGGGTGGCAGGTGGGGCAGGTGGGCAGGTGAGGTAGGAGAAAGCAATGGATGGCAGCACAGGGGGGTTAGAGGAGGATACATGCAGGGATGGAATAATGAGTACATAAGGAGGCTTGCAGTGAGGCAGTGGGTGCAGTGAGGCAGTGGGTGCAGTGAGGCAATACTGCACGTCCCAGTGAGGCAATACTGCACGTCCCAGTGAGGCAATACTGCACGTCCCAGTGAGGGCATGAAGGAAGGGGTTGGTTGGAAAGGGGAACAGGGCCGACAATCTGGGAGAACCACTTGCAGGGGGAGAGCACGGATGCATCAGTGGGGGCATACATCAAAGTTGCAGCAAGTAGAGGGTACAGAAGGTAGGGGAGAAAAGCACATCAAAACACCGGCAGGTGTGCACACAGCAGCACCACAGCTTGTCACCTGCAGATGCGCCATGTTCTCACCTGCAGGTGCGCCATGTTCTCCACAACGCCCAGCACGTTGAGGCCGACCTTGCGGCAGAAGCTCAGCTCCTTGCGCACGTCCATCAGCGACACCTCCTGGTGAGAGGAGGATGGGGACGAGGCCGGGCGGGAGAGCGAGGGCGGACGGGCAAGAGAGTGAGGGCGGGTGTGCAGGGGAGTGTTCAAGATGGCCTTGCGGCAGAAGCTCAGCTCCTTGCGTACATCCATCAGCGACACCTCCTGGATAAGTGGAGGATGGGGATGAGGCAGGACGGGGCAGTGCGGGCGGGTGGAGATGGGAGTGAGATGACCTTGCGACAGAATCTCAGCTCCTTGCGTACATCCATCAGTGACACCTCCTGGGTGGTGGCACCGGGAAGGGTTGTAGAGAAGAAGCATCAGAGACAGACATGAGATCGGAGGGAGGAACGGAGCAACGGCATGCAACGAGAGGGAGTGGACAGAGGGGGGAGTGAGGCCGTGGAAGGAGAATGAGGCAAACACAAGATTCAACCCCAAGCCATGGGCAACCGGGTGGAGGTGCGAGACAAATGCGCTCGAGTCTGGAGGAGAAAGCTTTTGAGTCGACTCAAAGCGCAATTGTGCTTCAAGGCACTCAAGCCTGGGTGAGTAGGGGGTAGGGGGAAAGGTGGGGAACAGATGGGTGGTGGCGGATGAGAGTGTGTAGGAGCGTGGAAGGGCCGGCACGAAACGGACGTGATTGGATGGGGGCAACACGAAAAGGGGCGGGATAAAGGCTCGGCTCGGCCCCAAGTGCTAGAGCGTTTTGGTCTAACGAGTGAAGAGATTAAAATGTGGTGTGGAGCCTGCTCGGAATTAACTTCCCAGCACAACCACTGGGCCGGACCATCACAACCACTGGGCCGGACCATCACAACCACTGGGCCGGACCATCACAACCACTGGGCCGGACCATCACAACCACTGGGCCGGACCATCACAACCACTGGGCCGGACCATCACAACCACTGGGCCGGACCATCACAACCACTGGGCCGGACCATCACTCACCCAACACAGCGCAGGCATCACTCACCATGGCCTGGCAGTGAGGCTGACCTGAGGGGTGGTGAGCACGATCGCTCCGTCCACGTGAGCCGCCTTGAGGAATTGAACGGCTGAGATGTGCTCATCTGATGTGCCGGGCGGCGAGTCGACAACCAGGTAGTCGAGCTCGCCCCAGTCCACGTCCTTGAGGAACTGGTGGGCGGCAAGGGGATGGGAAGAGAAGAGGGAGGTGGGGCGGAGGTGAGGGGGAGGTGAGGGGGGGTTGAGGGAGGTGAGGGGGCAGGAGCGGGGAGAAAACAAGAGCAGGTGAAGGAGCCTTTGACGAGGGGGAAACGGTGCGACACGCTGGAAACGATGTGGTAGGGCCATGCCCGGACAGGTCAAGCGGCAGAGGTTTAGATCTGAAACACGGGCTCGCCACAGGCCGAGCTGACCAGGCCCTTGGTCGGCCTTTGCTTGCGCCTATTGTAAGCAAACCATTTCGAGGAAGATCAGCGGCGAGAGCTCAGCAGGCAGTGAAGAGTTTGATAAGGCTGTTGCTTTAAAACTTGAAGTATCATCTCTTCCAATTGTTGTGATCCACAGCAGCATGAAGCTTATTGCACACAAGCATGAGAGACCACCCCCTCACCTGTATGAGTAGGCAATGACCCTAACCCCTAACCCGAAACCCTAGACCCTAAACCCGCCTAGGGGCAGTGACTGTAAACCCCAAGCCCCTGCCCTTACCTGTTTGATGAGGCTGTTCTTGCGGGGCCCGCGCCACACAACGGCGTCATCGGGGTGCGGCAGCATGAAGGCGATGGACATGACGGCCAGGCGGTCGTCCACATACACCGGCGACCACCCGCTGGCGCTCTGATGAATCTCCTCCCCCTCCACCCCCATCAGGCGCGGCACGCTGGGGCCACAGATGTCAATGTCTAGTAGGCCCACCTGAGGGGGGAATGGAGGGGGTGGGGTGGGTGGGTGTGGGGGGTGGATGGGCGGGGAGTTGTGTGGGGGAAGAAGTTGTTGGTGTGGGGGGCTGTTGGGGAGGAGGGGAGATAGTGGGGATGGACAGAGGGTGGAGAGGGGAGGTGGTGTTGGAGTGGCAAGATGGTGCGATGTGCAGTGCAGCAGTGGGTAACCTGAACCCGCTGGCGCCCTGGTGCACCTCCTCCCCCTCCAGCCCCACCAGGCACGGCACACTCGGCCCCACCAAGCGCAGGACAGGGGAGATCCGATCCAACTCAATGATTATTCGCCTTGAAGGGCCAGTAACAAGGCGAACTACCGAAACCATTACATGCCACATGTGTTGCTCGACTCGCTTTGCTACTCGTACAAGGCAAGTCGAACCGAGGTGAGTAGCACTCGAGGCCCCACGTGCTCATGTATACTGAGCTATCCTTTTTGCCACGCCACATGCCTCGGCCAGCCCCACTGCCCCAGCTGACCTGCTTGTCCTGGTGCGCCAGGTGCCATGCCAGCTGACCTGCTTGTCCTGGTGCGCCAGGTGCCATGCCAGCTGACCTGCTTGTCCTGGTGCGCCAGGTGCCATGCCAGCTGACCTGCTTGTCCTGGTGCGCCAGGTGCCATGCCAGCTGGGCGGCGAACGTGCTCTTGCCCACGCCGCCCTTCCCCGACAGCACCAGCACGATGTGCTTCACTGCCTGCAGCCGCTGCGCTATGGCCACCAGGTCTGTGGGGGGAGAGAGAGAGGAGATAGAGTGAGTAGTATAGGGGGGGTTAGATGCCGAAATGCATGTTATATATCCACGTGCATGTCTGTACTCGCTCGGATCTAATACACGGACCGCTTGAGGAGATAGAGGGAGGGTGTGAGGGAGCAAAGAGGACGTATGGCTACCAGGCCTGTGTGTGATAGAGGGGGGGTGAGAAAGAGAGGAGGCGAGTGGGAGAGAAGCAGAGGAGGGGGAGTTTTGAGGAGCCTCAAAACTCACCTCAATGAGAGCGGGAGAGAAGCAGAGGAGGGGGATCAGAAGCGTGGAGCACGTTTTGAATGCAGAGGAATGGACGATCCAACTCAAGCCCCAAGGTCACGGGAGTGACTCCTGAAGGCGGCCATGACTGCACCGCATCATAACCCAGCCACACACCACAGTACCGCACACCCCACCACCCCTCGCCCCACCATACCCTCCAACCATGCCCCAGCAGCGCACCTGTATCTGCCCCTTTGGCCGCAGATCTGCTGGTACCAACCCTCCAAAACCACAGCCCTCTGTACCACACGCCTCACCACCACACGCCTCACCACCACACGCCGCAGCACCCAGCCGCGCCCCACCGCGCCCCACAAAGCCCCAGCAGCGCACCTGGGTCCGGCCCCTTGGGCGCCGTGGCGCAAATCTGCTGGTTGGGACACCCCGCACACGCCGCCGCCTTCCCTGCCTCCTCTGCTCCGGTTCCCGGGCAGTCTGGGGGCGGGGGAGGGGAGGGGTGGGATGGGGTTGAAAGGGATGGAGAGGGTTAGGCAGCCCGCGTAGGGGTGCCGTCTTTTCTCCCTCTTCCTCCGCGCGCAGTCGGGAAGGCAGGGGGGGAGCAGAAAAGGTTACACAGAGAAACAAACGGCGGTGAGATAGAGACGAGAGGGACGAGAATCAAGAGGAGGCATAAATAATTGCTAGCGGTAGCAAGGCGTACGAAGAGCGACTCGGGTCGGTGATTCTTATGTTGCGGCCATCGGCACGCGGTGCAATCGGGGTCGCGGCGCAGGGGTGCTTACTACTCTCAGCTGCTAATTCACGGCTTCTCACGGCTGGTAACTCACGCTGGTTGGCGTCCTCCGGAACGTCGCCCACGGGCTGCGCCTCTCGCGGCTGTTCCATGACGTCTATCCTCGTGAGCGGACGAGAGTGAAGTATAAGTCGCGGAAATAAGTTCGTCTGGCTTTCACACGCTGCTATGAACACAATTGAGCACAAAACAAGATTCGGATGGGTTGCGTAGCTTTTGCACAAACTAAAACTGTTTATAAAAAAAGTATATACTAAATCATATCACATGTAAGAGAACTTTGTGATACTGTAAGGAAAGAAATTTCCGTACTTCGCGTCACACAGCATACCACGTACACGACTGCTCCCATCACTACACCCAACAGTATCCCGTTACCACCTCGCGACACTCGCCTCGACACTATTCCCGCCATCACAACTCTCGCGCCCAAACCACCCGGCTCAGCTTGTAACCTGCGGCCCGGTCCTACGCCTCGACATTCCCCAGCCTCGACATCAGGCATGTATGGCACCTTTCGCGAGCGCGTTACCGTTCGCTCACTCCATTGCACTCCTAATACTTGGTTTTCAGGGCCACGACCCTTTTCGGAGCGAGCACATATTTGTTTCCCAACTTATCACATTTTTCTGGGGGATAGACGTCCCTCAGCGCCCAGTGCCGCCGCTCGTGTGGCCTCTCGTAAGCACACACGACCACGACTGAGACTGCCGCTGAGCTAGCCCGACGCCCCCGCCAAGGACGGTCGCCCGCTTTTCGCTCGAAAGTCTGACTCAGGAACGCCTCGACGAAATGGCACGCCAGCTGCACGATTCCGCACTCGAAATCGCCACTTCAACGGTGGAGCGCGACTCGCGCCAACAATCAACGGCAAATGCACCATCACAGTCACAGCAATCAACGCAACAAAGATTTGGTACTTCGTTTCATTGTTGCGTGGGCCCGCCATGAATTGGTGGCGAGTTATCGCTACCTCGCTGAGCGACTACGAGTCAGTGCCGCAAGGAGAAAGCCCCTCGGGCCCAGCTGTTACCTAGAGCACTTCGTTATGTGAAGTCGCCCAATACCGCACGTGGGACGCGTGGTGCGCAGGGCTATTGGCGCGTTTTGAGCCGATCGCAGCTTCAATCTCGGCACGCCAGAAGCTGCGCAATTGGCGACAACTCGTGTCGGTTCAAGACTACACTAGCGGTTACATGCGTGAAGCGGAGCGAGTGGATCGCTACGGCGGTGGCTTGAAGCCGTAAATCTCGCAGGAAATCCGCCTACGCAGGATCTCGAACTTCCAACGAAATCCTAGTGCTCGCCGAGAAAATATACATCCTACGCCGACGGAGGCCGGGATCTTATCACTACGGACAACGTACTCGGGGAATGACCGAACACGTCACGGTACATGCTGTTGCGACGAATGCCATTGTCATGCCATTTCGGGGATGCTGCTTCACGTGCACCAGGCCAGGCCATCGTAAGAGCGAGTGCCCTGAGTAACTAAAGCGTTGAGGAGCCGAGCAGGGGAGAGAGTCTGAGAGGCAGGGAAACATGAGCTATCAGTAGCGGGCCTCACGAGACTCATTGGCGAGACTCATTGCTCGCCGGACCCCATTGACCCTCACCGTGTGACTGTACCGATTCACGCAATCGATCGGGCTCGGCTGGGTAAGGAGGGTACAGTGGCAGATTGGTTAGTACCGACTCAATACTGGGGACAGCAGTGAAGGTTTTTATCGACGGAGGGGCTAGCCCTAGTTTAGATAATATCGCGATTGCAAGGAAGCTGCAACTGACACTTAGCCGCTATTTACCTGAAATCGATGCACGGTTGGTTGACGGCGCGCCACTGGCAATATGGGAGAAGGTAGAGAGGTTGAAGAATCACAGTGGGGGGATGTTCGGATTTACACATGATATGCTTGCGACAAGATTGGATGGGACCGACATTTTACTCGGACGTGATTGGCTGTGACAGTATAACCCGCGAATCGAGCTGCAATGTGCAAAGCGGCGTTAATTGGGTTGCGCTACCTCGCTGGTAGTCGTATGAATCTTCAGCGGTTCACGTCAACGCCATCACGATGAAACGGGCTGTTGCATCAAGAGATGACGTGTAAATTGTTGACATCATGGAAGTAAGAGTAGCAGAGAATCCGAGTGATTTTCAGACACTGATAGCAGTTGTACCGCACGAGCTGAGAAAATTACTAAAACGGTTCCCCACAATTTTCCCATGCGACTTACCAGAAGGACTGCCACCTCAGCGACCGCACGACCATGTCAAACATTATATGTTTACATTTTGTAGGCTATAGTGGGTTTAGCCTTAGGGGGTACAACATTCTAGGGTTTCCTACTTGTACTCCCAATCTTGTTAGTTCACACACACTTGTTCATTCTAACATGGTATCACGAGCCTAGGTTGCTACCTAGGACCGCTTTCTCCTACGGGCCCACTATTCCGCTAGAAGCGCCCTCGTGCGCCCTACCTTATGTGCGCCCTCATGCGCCTTTCTCTGCTCGTGCGCCCTCGTGCGCCCCTTTTCCTTTTTCTGCTAGTGCGCCCCTCGCGCGCCCCGCCCTTCGGTCTGCCCGCGTGCCGTCCTGCAGCCCTCGTGCTGCCTCCTGCAAGCTAGTACGGCCCTCGAGCCGCCCCTGCAGGTCCGTCAGGCCCCCGAGCCGCCTCTGCAGACCCGTCAGGCCCCCGAGCCGCCTCTGCAGGCCCGTCAGGCCCGAGAGCCGCCCCTGCAGACCCGTCAGGCCCCCGAGCCACCTCTGCAGGCCCGTCAGGCCCGAGAGCCGCCTCTGCAGACCCGTCAGGCCCCCGAGCCGCCTCTGCAGGCCCGTCAGGCCCGAGAGCCGCCCCTGCAGACCCGCCGCGCAGCCTCTGCCCGACCGCGCGCCGCCCCTGCAGGCTCTCGCCGCCCGCCACGTCGCCCTGCCCGCGGCGTCGCCGCCTGCCCGCGGCGTCGCCACCTGTCCGCGGCGTCGCCACCTGCCTGCGACGTCGCCACCTGCCCGCCGCGTCGCCCTGCCCGCGGCGTCGCCACCTGTCCGCGGCGTCACCACCTGCCCGCGGCGTCGTCACCTGCCCGCCGCGTTGCCCTGCCCGCGGCGTCGCCCCTGCCCGCCGCGTCGCTCTGCCCGCCGCGTACCACCTGCCCGCGGCGTCGCCGTCTGCCCGCCGCGTCGCCCTGCCCGCGGCGTCGCCCCTGCCCGCCGCGTCGCTCTGCCCGCCGCGTCGCCCCTGCCCGCGGCGTCGCCCCTGCTCGCCGCGTCACCCTGCCCGCGGCGTCGCCACCTGTCCGCCGCGTCGCCCTGCCCACGGCGTCGCCCCTGCCCGCCGCGTCGCCCTGCCCGCCGCGTCGCCCCTGCCCGCGCGTCGCCCCTGCCTGCTGAGTCGCCCTGACCTAACCCGCACCTGGCCTCTGGAGCAGCCGCCCCTGGCCCCTAGAGCAGCCGCCCCTGCAGCAGCCGCCCCTGGCCACGGGAGCAGCCGCCCCTGCAGCAGCCGCCCCTGGCCACTGGAGCAGCCACCACTGCAGGAGCCGCCCCTCGCCCCTGGAGCAGCCGCCCCTGCAGCAGCCGCCCCTGGCCACTGGAGCAGCCGCCCCTGGAGCAGCTGCCACTACAGGAGCCGCCCCTGGCCCCTGGAGCAGCCGCCTCTGGAGCAGCCGCCCCTGGAGCGGCCGCTGTGACGGCCCCGCAGTCGCCTCGCTCGTACGCCTGCCCTTCCCACCACTGGTGAGCCCTGCCCTGCCCGTGCTGCTACTGCTGTTACTGCTGCTGCTACTGCTTCTACTGCTGCTCCTGGCGTGGCCAGATGCAGCTCCAGGGCCGTCCGTGTGTGCCCCTCACGCCCCAGCAGCTTCGTGAGTGGTACGCCAGTTGGGGTTGTCGGGGTGGCAGTAGTGGGAGTCGTCTTGGAGTGGGTAGTTCGGGAGTTTCTTGTAGTGGCCCGGTGCAGCAGCCGCGTCGTCTACGCGAGGCTCTTTCGCCCCAGCAGCTTCGTGAGTGGTACGCTCAGAGTAGAGGGTCACTGAGTACTGCTCGCTGCCCGTACGTCATTCGCACAGGTGTCCGGACTGGTCAGCCTTGCGGGACACGTGGTCACACAGAGTCCCACTGCTTCGCCCGTCTGGGCGATGCTTGGCGTACAGAGTTTGGCGACGACGCTGAGCTCCCCGACTGGGTGGAGCCGCTTAGGCAGAGGGCAGATATCTATGCACTTGACTATGATGCTATCCTCACTGCCATGTATGCATTGTCTACTAGTGCTGAGAGTGCCTGTCACCTGTGTGTGCCGCCTGACCCCGGTATCCAGTCTGCTGCTCTAGGTACTGGTGAGGCTGCTGCACTAGGTGCTGGTGTGTCTGGTGCCCCAGGTGCTGGTGAGGCTGCTGCTCTAGGTACTCGTAAGTCTGCGCCCTCTGGTACTGCGTCTACTGAGGCACTGCACACCTTCACATTGGACTCAGGCGCTTCCCTTGAGCAGCTTGCTCGGCCGGTTGCGGTCTCCCTCGCTGACCCCTCTCGGGGTCCGGTCATTGCGACCTCCTCTACTGTTCTCCCTTGTCTTGCGGTCCCATCGGGCACACTGTCAGGTCTCTACCTCCCCTCGTTCTCTACGAACCTTGTGGCGGGTAGTGCGCTCCAGGACGGGGGTGTCCACCAGTTCACCCCTGCCTACGAGCGCGTGACACACTGCACGTGTGCTCGGACGGGCCGTCACCTGGCTACCTTCACTCGGCAGCCGGGGTCGGACCTGTACACACTGACCACTGAGTCCCCTCAGGTAGCTGCGTCTGCGTCTGCTTCAGGTCAGCTGTCTGCCCCCTGCTCGTGTCGCTCTCTAGCACACGAGACCGTCCTCTGGCACCACCGCCTTGGTCACCTGTCAGTGCAGCGCCTTCGTGCCATGCACAAACGGTACCTTGTCTCTGGTCTTCCCCGGGTACTCCCTCCCCTCCCACCCTCGCCTGCTCCTCCCTGTCTTCCTTGTGTCGAGGGGCGGCAGCGCGCCGCTCCTCACTCCTCCTCGATTCCCCCAACGACTGCTCCCTTGCAGACGCTCCACATGGACGTGTGGGGCCCAGCCCGCGTCCGTGGACAGGGTCAGGAGAGGTACTTCCTGATCGTTGTTGACGACTACTCGCGCTACACCACGGTCTTCCCCTTGCGCACCAAGGGTGAGGTCCCTGATGTTTTGATCCCTTGGATCCGCGCTTCTCGTCTCCAGCTCAGCGAGCGGTTCCACTCGGACTTTCTTGTCTTGCGTCTGCACTTTGACAGAGGTGGTGAGTTCTCCTCCGACCTCTTGGCAGCCTACTGTGCGGAGCACGGCATCCGCCAGTCGTTCACGCTTCCGGCCTCTCCACAGCAGAATGGGGTTGCTGAGCGCCGCATTGGCTTGGTCATGGAGGTCGCTCGTACCTCCTTGATCCATGCGGCTGCCCCCCACTTTCTGTGGCCGTTTGCGGTCCGGTACGCTGCGCATCAGCTCAACCTCTGGCCCCGTGTCTCCTTGCCGGAGACCTCGCCCACACTGCTGTGGACGGGGGAGGTTGGCGATGCGTCGCGTTTCCGGGTCTGGGGATCTCGGGCTTTTGTCCGCGATATGTCCGCGGACAAGCTCTCCTCCCGCGCTGTTCCTTGTGTCTTCCTTGGCTTTGTCCCGGACGCGTCTGGTTGGCAGTTTTACCACGCCACCTCGCGCCGTGTCCTGCCCTCTCAGGACGTCACTTTTGACAAGTCGGTGCCCTACTACCGCCTCTTCCCCTACCGCACTGCCCCGCTCCCCCCCCCGCCTCTCTTCCTCGCGCCAGGTGCTGCTGTGGTAGACCCCCTCCCCCCTCAGGGTGCCGCTCCCTCAGGTGTGTCCCAGGTAGACCCGGTTGAGCCTGTCGAGGTAGCTGTCGACTCTCGTCCTGCTAGGGGTGCTGAGCCTGAGCGTGCGGAGCCTGGGGTTGCGGAGCCTGGGGGTGCGGAGCCTGGGGTTGCGGAGTCTGGGGGTGCTGAGCCTGGGGGTGCGGAGCCTGCGGGTGCTGAGTCTGGGGGTGCTGAGTCTGGAGGTGCTAAGCCTGGGAGTGCTACACCTGGAGGAGCTCTCTCCTCACAGCAGCTGCGTGAGTGGTACTTACAGTACTGCAGCCTCAGGAGAGGGGCTTCTGGAGCTAGGAGTGC
Organism: Closterium sp. Naga37s-1; assembly: GCA_947471745.1. Lineage (NCBI taxonomy): Eukaryota > Viridiplantae > Streptophyta > Zygnematophyceae > Desmidiales > Closteriaceae > Closterium > Closterium sp. Naga37s-1. Next base: position 1,881,977 of record CANJKZ010000243.1, read on the forward strand.
TGCTGGAGCTGGTGCTAGTACTTCTCCTCCTAGGCGGGAGCTGCCCTCTCCCAGCGGCTCCGAGAGTGGTACGCTCGGCGCTGCAGTCTCCGGAGTGGCGCTCCTAGTGTCGCGGACCCTGGTGCTGGAGGTGCTGCTGCTGCTGGCGGTGCTGCTGGCGCTACTGGAGGTGCTGCTGGTGCTGGAGCTGCTGGAGGTGCTGCTGCTGGCGGTGCTGCTGGCGCTGCTGGAGGTGCTACTGGTGCTGGAACTGCAGGAGCTGCTGGAGGTGCTGGTGCTGCTGACGCTGCTGGAGGTGCTGCTGGTGCTGGTGCTGCTGGAGCTGCTGGAGGTGCTGCTACTACTGGAGGTGCTGCTGGTGCTACTGACACTGCTGGAGGTGCTGCTGGTGCTGGTGCTGCTGGAGGTGCTGGAGGTGCTGCTACTACTGGAGGTGCTGCTGGTGCTGGCGCTGCTGGAGCTGCTGCTACTACTGGAGATGCTGCTGGCGCTGCTGCTGCTGCTGGCGGTGCTGCTGGCGCTGCTGGAGGTGCTGCTGGTGCTGGTGCTGCTGGAGCTGCTGGAGCCGCTGGTCCTGGAGGTGCTCGTACTGGAGGTACTGGAGCTGCTGGGACTGGGCCTGCTGAGGGGGTTGGAGCTGGAGGTGCTGAGCGGCCTCGGCCGTACTACGTTCCGCTCCTTCAGCAGGTTCTTGGTCTCCCGCCCTCTACTGGTCCTTCTCCTCCCCTACTGAGTCCACCGTCTGTCCATTCGCAGTCCCAGTTACAGTCTGCCTCTCCGCTGCCTGCCCCTTCTCCTTACACTGCGCCAACGGGTAGTCTTACGGAGCGTCGTGAGCCTGAGTCTCGTCCTCCGTCGCCTGAGTCTAGTCCTGCGTCTCCTGAGCCTCGTCCAGAGTCGCCTGTCCGCGCTGCTCGCACTCGTCGTCGTGTTCCGCGTGAGCGTCCTCCTCCTGTCCTTGGCACTCACTATATGACCCTGCGTCCTTCCACTGCTCCGCAGCGTGTCCCTCTGCCGTCTCCTCCTGCGTCCTCTCTTCCTGACGTTGCTGACCCGTCGCCAGACCTTACTCGTGCTGCCAGTCCTTCTGTCGCGCGTCTCCTTGCCACTGTTGTCACTGAACCTACCTTTGAGTCCTCTGCTGCGTCTGCTCTAGTCGCTGAGCTTGTGGACTTTGCTGCCGCCTGTCGTCTAGACTACGCCGCTAGCCTTGTTGCTGAGTCTGAGTCTGTCTGTCCTCCGTCCGTCGGGGGTGAGTGTGCTCTTGGCACGGACGTCCTTGAGGACAGACAGGAGGAGTTTGAGTGCTTTGCTGCTGCTTTACCTCATCTCGTGTCCATGCTGATTGCCCCTGAGGGAGACCCGGATGCACCAGACATCCCGACCCCACGCTCCTACGCAGAGGCGATGGAGGGTCTCTACTCCTCTCAGTGGCAGACAGCCATGGACGCAGAGATGGCTTCCTGGAAGTCCACAGGCACCTACGTCGACAAGGTTCCCCCACCTGGGGCGAACATCGTCAGTGGCATGTGGATTTTCAGGGTGAAGCGGCCGCCGGGTTCTTCGCCTGTCTTCAAGGCGCGTTACGTTGCTCGAGGCTCCAGTCAGCGAGAGGGAGTTGACTTCTTCCAGGCCTTCTCCCCGACCCCGAAGATGACCACTCTTCGGGTTCTGCTGCACGTCGCTGCTCAGCGTGACTACGAGCTCCACTCTCTTGACTTCAGCACTGCGTTCCTACAGGGCAGCCTACACGAGGAGATCTGGCTGCGCCGCCCACCTGGCTTCACTGGGTCGTTCCCTCCTGGTACCCAGTGGAGCCTCCGGCGGCCAGTCTACGGTCTCCGCCAGGCACCCCGTGAGTGGCACGACACACTGAGGACTACACTTGCGGCTCTTGGGTTTGCTCCTTCTACTGCTGACCCGTCGCTGTTTCTACGCACCGACACCACTCTGCCGCCGTTCTACGTTCTCGTGTACGTCGACGACTTGGTCTTTGCTACTGCTGACACTGAGGCACTCGCCCACGTGAAGTCGGAGCTGCAGAAGAGACACACGTGCACAGACCTGGGTGAGCTGACAAGCTATCTTGGCTTGCGGATCACTCGGGACAGAGCACAGCGCACCATCACCTTGACTCAGTCACACATGGTGCAGCAGGTCCTTCAGCGCTTCCGCTTCACGTACTCCTCGCCTCAGCCCACTCCTCTGCCTACCGGTCACTCGCTCTCAGCTTTGCCTTCGGATGATTCCGTAGAGCCGAGTGGCCCGTATCCAGAGCTTGTGGGCTGCCTCATGTACCTGATGACCTGCACTCGACCTGACCTTGCATACCCTCTTAGCATCCTAGCACGCTATGTTGCTCCTCGCCGTCACCGGAAGGAGCACATGGATGCCGCTAAGAGGGTGTTGCGCTACTTGTGCAGTACGTCGGGCATGGGGCTTGTGCTTGGAGGACGGCGCGACGTTGTCCTCACTGGACACTCAGACGCTTCTTGGGCTGACGACCAGGCTACGCAGCGGTCGTCTCAGGGTTACACCTTCAGCCTTGGCTCTGGCTCTGTTTCCTGGCGTTCTACACGCTCTTCCTCTGTCCAGTTGTGAGGCTGAGATATACGCCACAGCCATGGCTGCCCAGGAGCTACGCTGGCTCACCTACTTGCTGACCGACCTTGGAGAGCGGCCTCGTTCTCCTCCAGTGCTGTACGTCGACAACAAGGCAGCCATTGCCTTGTGTCAGGAGCACAGACTGGAGCACAGAACGAAGCACATCGCTCTGCGCTACTTCCTTGCTCGAGAGCTGCAGCAGCGTGGTCAGCTTCGTCTTTCGTACGTGGCCACTCGGGCCAACACTGCTGATGTGTTCACCAAGGCGCTTCAGCCTTGTGATCATCAGCGTTTCTATACTGTTCTAGGCCTTGTGCCTACTGTCCCTCACGTGCTCACTTCTTGACTCTGCTTGTACTGTGATCTCTATATATATACCTGCATGCTTACACTTGCTAGGTTGTGATCACTGTACCTCTTGTTATATTATCAAACTGCATGTGAACTGGTCTTGTGACCACTTGCTCGTGCTCGGAATTTGTGTGGCATCCTTGAGATCCACCCTGAGCTTGTTTTGCTTTGCTTTGACTGGTCTTGTGACCCCTTGCTCTCCCCCACTTAGCCTATGGGGGTGTGTCAAACATTATATGTTTACATTGTGTAGGCTATAGTGGGTTTAGCCTTAGGGGGTACAACATTCTAGGGTTTCCTACTTGTACTCCCAATCTTGTTAGTTCACACACACTTGTTCATTCTAACAGACCACATAATAGAGCTAGAACCAGGAGCACAGCCAACTGTACATCGACAGTTTTGACAATTGGATCTATAAATATTTTGACTAATGTTTGGCTGACTCTTTTACGGTAGTCTTTGAGTCAGGGCTGACGCTATCAGACTAAATAGTCTGATTGGTCTTACGAATCAGGCACATGAGCCATTGCCCCCTGAGTTTTTAGATATAGCGATTTTTAACCCTGATTGATTCAAAGTAATAGTTTTTTTATCACTCATATTGTGAATAATGTGTCAGACTGATGTGTTAGTGAACCATGTCCTAACTGACTACCGATTATGTTGTCCCTAAACCAATGTCTCTAGCTCCAGCACCCCGAGAGCTAACACCTCCAACTCTAGTGCCTCCAACTCCAGCACCCTCAGAACCAGCACCTCCAGCTCCAGTACTGCCACCTCCAGCACCTCCAGCTCCAGCACCCCTAGCACCAGCACCTCCAGCTCCAGCATGTCAGAATCAGCAGTAGAAAGTGAGAATGAAGAAAGGAGGAGGGGTTTCACTAGCAGCAGTTGGGATACATATAGCAAACCCTAACAGGGTTGTACTCGCTATATAGCACCCCACTACAGGCTAGATAATAACATTCTGACACACCCCCATAGCCAAAGTGGGGTGTAATCAGCACAACAAGCAAGCATAGTAATAGTTCACAATTATAAGCAAAGCTAGAGGTAATCACAGCGGGCAAGTGAGGAGGAGGGACTGTGCGAGGATAGAAGATGGGAGACGACGGCTGAAGTTGCAGACACACGGGCAACAGGAGCTGCTGGCACAGTGGCTACCGAGACAGCGCCCCGGACTACTGGAGTAACTGGCTCACGGGCTACGAGGAGCTACAGGAGCAACGGACCCATGGGCGACAGGCGCAGCAGACTCTCTGGGCTACCAGGACAGTGCGCCCCGGACTACAGGTGCTGCGGACGACAAGACAGCAGCCTCCACTCAACCTCCCCCGACCGTCCCACACCCCTCTCACACACACCCCCTGCTTCACCCCTAGCTCCACTCCCCCTTCACCCCCCTAGCACCACTCCTTCGGCTCCCCACACACACACCCCCCTGAGCGGCAGCTGCAGCAGCTGGAGACGGAAAAGGAGGAGGAGTAGGGGACGGCGCACACAACGGGCACCCCCACAACCGCCACCTTCACACTCCCCACCCCCAAACCCTAAAACGGGTGGCACGGGGTAGGAGCGCAGGGGACGGCGAGGGGGGGGGGCGCGCGGCCCCCAGGGCGCCACCATGGGGCAGCGAGGGGCCGCGCGCGGCCCTACAAGGCGCCGCGACGGGGCAGCGGGGGGGTCGCGCACGGCTCCAGGGGCGGCTCGCGGGTCCCCGGGGGCGACGAGAGGGTCGACGGGGGTCGCGCGCGGGTCCACGGAGGCGACGCGACGGTCGACGGGATGCCGCGCGCGGGTCTAGCGAGTCGACGCGAGGGTCGACGGGGCAGCGGGGGGGGTCGCACGCGGCTCCCCAGGGCGGCGCGACGGGGTGGCGGGGCGACACGACCACCGACGGGGCAGCGGGGGCAGCGCGCGTGTCCCCCAGGGCGCCGCGACGGACAGGGCAGGGGCGCGCGCGGGTCCCCCACGGTAGGAAACCGCCGCGCGCCTCGGGGCGCACGGCAGGCTGAAAACCCTAAAAAAATTTTGCACGGCAGGAAGAAGGCGTCGCGCAACCGAGGCGCGCGACAAGTAGTACAGCAGCGGAAGCATGAAGTGGTGGGCCCACCCACAGGATCGACCCAGGAGGGTGGACCTGCTCTGATAGCATGTCAGAATCAGCAGTAGAAAGTGAGAATGAAGAAAGGAGGAGGGGTTTCACTAGCAGCAGTTGGGATACAGAACTAACGCTGCCAAGGACGGACGAGCCGTTCACTCTGTACACAGACTGGAGTAGCTCGGGGATGGGAGCCATCCTGTGTCAAGAGCGAGAAGGGGAGGAAAAGGTGGTCGCCTTTGCGTGTAGGAGCTGTAATCCTTCGGAAGCCAGCTACAACTCATACGAGGGAGAAGGGCTCGCCGCAATATGGGCAGTGACTCACTTTCGGGTGTATCTGCAGGGCAGACCCTTCACCCTAGTCACGGATCATCAGCCCCTCACCTGGCTGAGGACTAGCCAGGTCCTCACGGGAAGGAATGCAAGGTGGGCCATGCGGTTACAAGAGTACGAGTTCCAGAATCGGCATCGCCCGAGCAAGGCCATGCAATACGTAGACGGCCTGTCCAGGAACCCTCCCCCAGACAGCCCCACGACCTGTCTAGTGGCGTTAGCAAGAGAGCTGGACCAAGAAGCGGCAAGGAAAGGGGCAAAGAAGGGCCCAGAGGACATCTGGGAAGACGGAGAAGTGCTACGATGGATACAAGGGAAGACTGGAGAGACGGAGGTAGTGGGGGAAAGGGCCAGAACGAGAGGGCAGCACTACCGGCGATACCAAGACCAATTGCAGATCAACTCGAAAACTGGATGGAAGGTGGTACCTAAGAAAGAAGAGAGAGAAGAGATCATCAAGAAAGTACATCGGCAACTAGGGCACTTCGGGAGCCTGAGAGCATGCCAGCTGCTGGAGACAACGTGTTGGTGGGCAGGAATAAGAAAAGAGGTCAAGGAGTGAGTAGAGGCATGCGAACTCTGTGACAGGAAAGCGTTGTTAGAGAGAGGGAGGCAGGAGCTGCAGTCACTGCCAATACTGGGCCTGGGCTTCAGGTGGTCACTGGACCTAGCAGGAGAATTGCCACTGAGTCGCCGAGGCAAGAGATACATCTTGATCATGATCGAGCACTGCAGCAAATGGGTCGAAGTCAAGGCACTTCCGAGCAAGAATGCAGTCAGGATTGCAGAGGCTTTCAAGGAGCAGACACTAACCAGGTTCAACGCTTGTGGGTAAGTCCTCACAGACCAAGGGACCGAGTTTCAGGGCGATTTCGCGCAACTTCTGAAGAGCGCAGGGATAACTCACAGACGTACATCCAGATACCACCCGCAGGCAGACGGGCTAACAGAGAGGTTCGTGCAAACCGTGAAAAGAGGGCTGAGGGCATATGGGGAGCAGAACAAGAAAGGCTGGGACGCCAGGCTGCCTTGGGTGCCCGCGGGATATAGGTTTAGCAAGCAAGCGGCATTAAGGGACATGTCCCCATACTACTTGCTGCTCGGGAGAGAGCCCATCATGCCGGTAGATGCACCGAATTTGCTCACCGATACAGTCACGGCAGGCGCAAAGGATAAGTGGGTAGTAGTGGCAGAGGCCAGGGCCAAGTATCTCCGAGAGCTATTGCAAGCAGCAATGGAAAATCTGCTCGTGGCACAGCTCAGGGACGCTCAGAGGTACAAGCAGAGATGCGAGAGGGAAGGGGGACAGATCAGAGCAGAAGTACAGCCGAGGTGTACTTGAAGAGAGCCAGGAAGGACATGCTCGACGTAGGCTTGACGACCGAGAGATGGAAAGTGAAGGAAGTAAAGGAATCTGGAGTAATCGTGCTACATAGTGATAAAGGAAGAGAAAGGACAGACCATGTGAGCAATGTAGCCAGGCCGCGAACGAGGGCACAGAAGCGGCAAGAGGAGACAAGGGAGTGAGAGCAAAGGAGACGAAATCGGCACTGCACCTAAGGCAAGAGATCCATTGGAGCCAATTCAGTAGGCCGGAACCAAGGAGGGGCCAAGTGAGTAAGTGCAGTGGGAGGAAGGGACATGCCAAGGAAGGAAGAACCAAGAAGAGGGAAGGTGAGCAGGAGACATTTCCCAGGAGCAGCAGCAGAATAAGAGAAGAAGGCAGGCAGGACCAGAGCAAAGAAGGGACAAGAGAGACGACGAAGAGGAGTAGCAAGGAAGAGGCCATATTCCGTCAGTTGTCACATGTTTAAGATAGCATGTGCAGTCATAATAGCAAACTATATATAAACGTGTGACCAATAGCTAGAACAGGATTGAGTCGACCGATAGGGGGACATGTCAAGAAGGGCGTCCAAAGGCTGAGAGGCAGATCGCGGAAGAAGACTGATAGGGCGGGAAACCAAAGTGAGGCAGCACGGAAGGGGCGGGAGAACCTAGCAGGCGGAGCCAAGTGACCCAACCGTTGCTCACAAAGGTTGTAAAAGAGATACTTAGGAGTAGGACTGTGCTAGGACTCACAGCTTGTTTGTTTGTTTTCATCTAATGCTGGGCACTTGTTGCGCCATGCACCCCCACACTCGTGCCATGGACACACTAGGCACCTTCTTGGTCCACATGAAGTAGGGGCTCTTGCCCCCTAGCCCCTTGCTGCCCATCTGGTTCTTAACCCAGTCGGCATATTGCACTGCTGCCCCCCACCATGTATGGTCCAGCTGTGCATGAGCAAGCATGGCCCTGGCAAGGTCAATGAGGGTCCGGTTTAGCCGCTCCGCTGCCCCATTTTGATGCGGCGTGTAGGCAACTGAAAGCTGGTAGGTGATACCCTTGTCTTCAAGAAAACTCTCCAGATCCTTCCCCATGTACTTCCCACCCCGATCAGACTTAAGTATTTTCACCTTGGCCCCGGCTTCCCTCTCCGCATAGCGTATCCAACGCTTGAAGACCTTGGCCAATTTTCACCAAGGTAACCCAACTTAGGCGGCTGTAGTCATCCAAGAAGGTGATGAAGTACTTGCTGCCCTTCTCCCTATCCGGTGTTTGCATGGGGCCACACACATCCGTGTGCACCAACTCAAGAGGTGCGGAGGCTCTAGTGGTGGAGGTAGGGAAGGAGGTTCTTGGCAGCTTCCCGGCCGTGCAATCAGGGCACTTGCTTGGCTGCCCACCACCCTCCTTGATCTCCACACAATTCAGCTCCCCCTTCTTCACACACTCCACAAGTTGCTGCCTTCCCGCATGCCCCATGCGTAGGTGCAGCAAATCTGCCGTCACCTGCTCCACATTCCTCCAACGGGTGCTACAAGCGGCTTCCTCGGCTTTGACACCATGTGCCCTCTCCACCTGAGGCACACACACTGGAACAAGGTATAAACCCTTGTCTAACTTGGCCTCCATCACCACAGCTCCACCCTTGCGGACCGTGCACCCAACCATAGTGAAGGTGCATACGTATCTTTGCCTACCAAGCTGAGAGGATGGGAAGAGGTTGGCTGCCAATCCAGGAACATGAAGTACACCCTTCACATTCAGCACCTCCCCCTCGTTCCCCTTGATGGTGTTGGTGCCGATGCCGATTGCTTGTAGCGTTTCTCCGCTCCCCACGATCACATTTCTGGAGTTAGGTGGAAGGGAGTGGTAGGTAGTGAAGAGATCACGCCGTGGTACCATTCCTGCAACAAGGTGATTAGGGTCAGCCAACACACGACCAGCAAGCGCCGTCTCCTTCTCCAAGGTAAGGAAGGCGAAACCGTCATCCGACGGGTCTACCTTTCCCTTCCCACCATCATTTGCCGCTGCTGCTGCCGCTTTTCCTTTGCTGCCCTTCTTGTTCCAGGCTCCAACCTTCATCCTCTTCTCCACCCACTCAGGCCTAGTGACAGGTGGAGCCTCTCCTGGGTAGCCTTGAGGCTTCCACCCATCTGGCCAGCTCCAACACTCCTTCCAAGAGTGCTTCCGGTTGCATCCAGGGACGAGGCACTTGTCGAGCTCCTTCTTCTTCCCCCCACCTCCTTGCCATTGCTGGTACTTCTTGGAGGCACCCATATCTGCTGCCCCCCATTCCCCCTTCAAATCCTCTACCAGCATCACGTTTGCGAGCCTCATCAGAGACCAACACCTCCCATATCCAGGCTTTGGTCCATTTCTGCTGCTCTAGGTGAAGGTCTTGTAGTAGAGCCTCGTTTGCCTCTTGGTCCAGCCCCTGGAGTGCGGTATAGATGATCTCCTCCGCATCTAATTTGTAGTTCAACTCTTCCAAGGCTCTCACATACTCATCCACCCTCTGGAGATACTGCACCATGGTCCCCCCATCACCATAGTTACGTTCCATGGTGTAGAACCGCTTCCTCCAGGTGAGTATGCTTAGTAGTCCTTTTTGCAAATGGCGATCTTGAACTCCTTTCCATGCTTGGGCAGCTGCTCCTTGGTTCCCCTTCAGGTCAATCAGCATCTTAAGGAGCTCTAATTGGCCTTCCAAGGCCCAACACAGGTACTGGAATGCTTGCTTATCCTTCCGGTCCCATGCTCCTTGTGCCTTAAGTAACTCCTCCGCACTAAGTTGTTGCCTTCCGGTTCGCTTTGCTGTTGTTCCACCATCGCTTCCCTCACTTATGGATGAGCTAGAGGCTCCCCCAGCCCCTGCTCCCACTTGGCTAGAAACTCCAGCAGATGCCTCTCCTTCATCAGCTTTAGGTCTTCGCTCTGATCCCTCCAAAACGCCCTCTAGGTCTTTAATACCTAGCCAAAGCGTAAACTGGAACCGCCATAGCAAAAAATCCGAGCCGGTGAACCTAGGAGGGCCATCTAATTTCTGGGCCATAACCAACCTTAGATCTGGAGGTCCTTAATCCAAATCGAAATATGATGAAAGGATGGAATGTCGCAGGTCTAACCAGGCTCGGATACCACTGATGGAAAGCGTGCGAATCTAGAGAGCGTAACAAGAGATTAAGTCCGCCGACTTCGACAGACCAGTGCGTGCAGCTCACGTAACCTTAAACTATAAGCAAGTATGCATTGGAAAGTATTAATATATAATTTCCAGAATGATAACGCACGCCTTCAACCAATATCTAGGCCGATCGCTATCGCCACTTAAGTGCGACGGGGTATCCTGGCGGAATTACTTGGCAGCCATGGATTAGATCTAGGAATGGCTTTAGGTGCAAGTTCAGATCTGCAAAGTGACGAGTTTGTCAAACCCTACCATCCCAACTTTCGCCCTACAACAATCCCCAATAACCCAAAGTGCCAAACTAGCAACGCTAAAGGTGTTGTAGTGAATAGCGAAGGTTTGTTGGTGCTTGTTGGGTGCGAGTTCAAATCTAGCCCGCAACAAGTCTAGCAACCACATTTTGCCCAAGCCCTTAGCCCACAACCAGCTAGAGCAAAATACCACAACCACCTACACAATCAACAGGCGGCTCCTCCCCTCCCCTGCTCTCTAGCTTCAGCGACTCCTCCTGGGCGGACTCGCAGCCGGACCGTCGCTCCTCTCAGGGCTACGGATTCACTCTTGGCAGCGGGCTTGTCAGCTGGTGCTCCACGCGCTCGTCTGCTATCGCCCTCTCCTCCTGCGAGGCCAAGCTCTACGCTAGCACCATGGCCGTTCAGGAGTCTCGCTGGCTCTGCTATCTTCTTGCTGAGCTTGGCGCTCCTCAGCCCTGCCCCACTCTCTGGTGTGACAAAGGCAGCACCATCCATCTTACCCAAGACCTTGTCTATCACGCCTGCTCCAAACACATCGAGTTGCGCTACTTCTTGATCCGCGAGTTCGTTCAGCAGGGTCTTCTTGTTGTTCGGAATGTAGTGATCAGGTAGCGGTCTAGTGCGAACGAGGTGCTGGGTGTGTACTGGGTGCTGGGTGGCTTACGGGGCGCGTGGCCTTCTAGTTGGGGGGGGGGACGTGAGGCCTTCTAGCTGGGGGCCGTGGGGCCTTCTAGCTGGGGGCCATGGGGCATTCTAGATGGGGGGCCGCGGGGCCTTCTAGCTGGGGTCCGCGGGGCCTTTTAGCTGGAGGCCGCGGGGCCTTCTAGTCGGAGGCCGTGGGGCCTTCTATTTGGGGGCTGCGGGGTCTTCTAGCTGGGGGGCCGCGGGGCCTTCTTGTTATAGTCTAGAGCACTTAGGGGTCGCGGATGCTCATGAAACCGCCAAAGTAGAATCTGACGACTTGGGATCGCCTCTGTTCAAAACTCTGTCACCATCATCTCCGGGCAAGGTAAACGTTGAAACCCGGACAGCATTTAGCCCTAGGTGTCTGCTTTCCAATGGTATATTTCTTGTCTCAATCAGAGATATGAGCGTTACGTAACCGCGGCTGAGAACATTTAGTTTCATAGATGCAAGGCAGAGGTGAGTACAACATTGCCTAGAGGACTCTTAAGGGGTTGGGATCATCCTAGGAACTCAGAGAAGGTTGATTCCTAGGGGAGTAAGGCTAGAGAAGGATGGGAAACGTCATATCTACGTCAGCAAAGCCAACCACACTTGGATGTCAAGAGTTGTACTCAAGGCTACTAATAGTGAGTCAAGCCAACCATGAGTCAGCTTGTCTTCCCACTTGCACCCTCTTGCGAGCTGCTTTCAGGAAGACCACACTTCTCAAAAGGAGGGTGGTAGAGTCCCACTTGACCACCTGTACTTCTTGTCTCATTGCCTGTCCCTGCAGCATTGGCATGACAACAATGAAAGGGTGGCAAGGGAAATGCTGCCAACAGTGCACCATGACTACGGAACAGTAATTTGTGACAGCTGTCACGTGCTGCTCCGATGCTGGGTTGTCCTGAAACTCGGGCGCTGTTCGATTGCACTTCATTCAAGAGTGCAGCCCCTTCAAAGTTTAGCCGAGTCGGCCCTAGGGTTTCCGAACCTAGGGTCACTAAATGCCAGACGCAAATTGATGCCCTCACAATCTAAGTTGATTTGGATTTAGATTTGACAGTTGTATATGTAGCCAAAGCCCGTACAGTCGAAACCGTGTTGAGACCAAGGGAAACAACCCGGGAATATCAGCAGTAAATATACAACAGCCCAAAATAGCACGTCCTGATTTTCGAGAAAGCCGCAGTTGCGTTTCCGTTTTTCTCTTATTTTCGACCCCAAAACTACCTTCAGCAGAAAACGCTTCTCCCAAAAAACAATTCTGCTGTTGCACGGGAAACTTGAACCCTCTTGGGTTTAGGGTGAAATCTGTTTTACACTTTTTCTGTCCCATGAAAATACCCCACCTAAGTGCAAACGGGGAGGCTTACGTTGGGGCTGCAAGCGTGAACGAGGACCCTTCAAAGTCCATTTTGCCCCTGGAACACTGCTCTTGACCGGGCGGCACCGAAGTTTAGGAACGCGGTCCGCAGCGAAAATGACCAGACCAAAGTAATGAAGTCTCACACCTGCTTGGGGTTCTGGTTCAGAGTCGCTCAATGTCGCATGGGATTTATAGCCCCCCTTTGCAGCAACCGACCATTCTTCCGAGCCAGCCAAACTTTGTTGGGGCTGTATTTACCCCTAAACTTCAATGCTATCAAACAGCGCCTCGGTGACCACCTGCACAACAGGGCAAAGGACTGCCACACCGATTTTCAGACCAATCAGAGCTCAGTAGATGAGTCAGCAGTCGAAATGGTGAACTCGGGTGTTACCAAAGAAGAGTAACACACACTTCCGGAATGCCATAAGACTTGAAACTTAAAACGTTGTCATGTCCTGTTAAGTACTTCAACAAAATCTGAATCTTTGAGGGTATGATGAAGAGATGTCGAAGCACCTCCCCACAAAATTTCAGAAGCTGAGCAGGATTGTAGGCTGAATGGGAATGCAATGACCGTGCCACTATGGTGTGTTGGCACAACACTTCTAGCTGGGGGGGGCGCGGGACCTTCAAGCTGGGGGGGCGCGGGATACGGGGGGCGGGGAGCAGGGAGCGGGTGCATGGTGCTGGGCGGGGTGACGGGGTAGCAGGGTGACGGGATGCATGGCAGAAACGCGGCAGGCGCTAGCGGACCGCGGGGTGACGGGGTGCGTGCGCGAAAACGCGGCGGGTGCTAGCGGGCGGCGGGCGCTGACGTGCGGTGTGGCGACGGGGTGCGCGGGGTGCGTGGCGAGAGCGGGGTGACGGGGCAGCGGGGTGACGGGGTGCGTGGGCAAAAACACGACTAGCGCTAACGGGCGGCGGACACGGACGGGCGGCGTGGGGTACAGCGCGACGGGGCGTGCGGGCTATGGGGCGATGGGGCGTAAGGGGCGTACAAGGCGCGCGACGGGCTATGGGGCGACGGGGCGTACGGGGCGACGGGTCGTACGGGGCGACGGGGCTACGGGGGCTGCGGGGTGACGGGGCGCACTGGGCTGCTGTGTGACGGGGCGTGCTGGGCTGCAGGGTGACGGGGTGCCTTAGGGGACGGGCACACTAGGGGACGGGGCGCACTAGGGCGCTAAGGGCAACGGGCGGCGATCTAGCGGCAAAACCCTAAAAACGAGCGCGTAACGGGCGCGACTAGGGCGGGGCGCTACGCGCGACGGGGTACGAACGGGCTAGGGTGAGGCGCTAGGCGGTGGGCCCATTGGATCGAACTATGCTCGATACCATGTCAAGAACTGCACGAGAGAATGAAATGACTAGAAATGAGAAGTACAAGGAAACATATAGGAAACCCTAAAGGGGTTGTACCCTGTAGAGAGCAACCCACTTTAACACCTAGACTGAACTAACAAACTATAACAAATATAGTTTGACGCGCATGTGCCTTCGTGTGCCCTCGTGTGCCCTCGTGAGCCTCGTGTACCCTCGTGTGCCCTCGTGTGCCCTCGTCTACCCTCGTGTGCCCTCGTGTGCCCTCGTGTGCCCTCGTGTGGCCACATGTAGCAGCAGGCCACCGGCGGACGCACCGGTCACCTACAAGCAGTTCATTGCTGACCTGGACGATGATGTGTCACCTGATGACGTAGAGAAGAGGTGCACTCATTGTCCCTTCCTTTTGTTTTGGATCTCATGCCCTACGCTCTCCCCTCTGCTGCTACTCCTGCCACTACGCCCGATTGTCATCTCATGCGCTGCATTCGTCTCTCTCCCCCCTTTCCACCCTGCCCATCCCTCTCCCCTCTCTTTCCCCCCCCCCACCGCAGGTATGGGGAGTACAAGGCCAAGTTTGTGGCAGCACAGAAGAAGGCGTTCTTCCACGACCACAAGAACAAGGAGTGGTCAGTCTTCACCTTGTTCTTTGGGTCATGTCATGGCAATGTACATCCAAAAGGCCATGTTGTGTGCCATTCGCAACATATTATTATGGTGGGAAGAATCACAAAGTGATGCATTTTGGGGGAAGAAAATATCTCAAACTACCCGCTCACCACTGTGCACCACACATCACCACTCACCACCGTGCTCCACCATAAATCTGCCATGTCGCATCTCCGATTATTCTCACCACAGGCCTGGCTTCCCCCTTATCTTCACCACCCCACCCACTCCCCTCCCCAATCTACACTGTGAAAGATAGAACGAGGAATGAATTGACTAGGAAGCAGGTGGGTACAAGTACTAAACCTAAAAGTGTTGTACCCCATATTGTCTACCCCACTACAGCCTACACAGACTATAGCATATAAGTTTGACACACCCCCATAGGCAAAGTGGGGGAGAACAAGAGGTCACAAGACCAGTCAAGAAAACCAAAGCAAGCTCTGGGTGGATCACGACGTCACCACGCAGTCCGAGCACAAGCAAGCGACCACAAGGCCAGTTCACATGCAGAGATATATAAAGCAGAAAAAACAAGACAGTGATCACAACCTAGCAAGTGTAAGCATGCAGGTATATATATATAGAGATCACAGTACAAGCAAAGTCAAGAAGTGAGCAAGTGAGGCCAAGTGGGCACAAGGCCTTGAACAGTACAGAACCGCTGATGATCACAAGGCTGAAGTGCCTTGGTGAAGATATCAGCAGTGTTGGCCTGAGAGGCCACGTAAACAAGACGAAGCTGACCACGCTGCTGCAGCTCTCGAGCAAGGAAGTAGCGAAGAGCGATGTGCTTCGTTCTGTGCTCCAGTCTCTGCTCGCGACACAAGGCAAGCATTGCCTTGTTGTCGACGTACAGGACTGGAGGAGAACGAGGCGCCTCGCCCAGGTCGGTCAGCAGGTAGGTGAGCCAGCGTAGCTCCTGTGCAGCCATGGCCCCTGCGTAGATCTCAGCCTCACAGCTGGAGCTGAGAACAGAAGACGAGCGGGTAGACCGCCACGAAACAGAGCCAGAGCCAAGGCTGAAGGTGTCACCCTGTGACGACCGCTGCGTAGCCAAGTCTCAACCCAAGAAGCGTCTGCGTGACCAGTGAGGACAACTGGACCCCGTCCTCCAAGCACGAGCCCCATGCCCGACGTACTGCACAAGTAGCGCATCACCCTCTTAGCTGCCTTCCAGTGCTATGGTCGGTGTCTCTGAGCGCAACGTAGCGTGCCAGGATGCTAAGAGGGTAAGCAAGGTCAGGACGAGTGCAGGTCGTCAGGTACATGAGGCAGCCCACAAGCTCTGGATACGGGCCACTCGGCTCTCGGACTCATCCGAAGGCAGAGCTGAGAGCGAGTAACCAGTAGGCAGAGGAGTGGACTGTGGCGAGGAGTACTGGAAGTCGAAGCGCTGAAGGACCTGCTGCACCATATGTGACTGAGTCAGGGTGATGGTGCGGCGTGCTCTGTCCCGAGTGATCTGCAAGCCAAGATAGCTGCGCAGCTCACCGAGGTCTGTGCACGTGTGTCTCTTCTGTAGCTCCGACTTCACTAGAGTCAGTGCCTCAGTGTCAGCAGTGGCAAAGACCAAGTCGTCGACGTACACGAGGACGTAAAACAGCGGCAAAGAGTTGTCGGTGCGTAGAAACAGCGACGGGTCAGCAGTAGAAGGAGCAAACCCAAGAGCCGCAAGAGTCGTCCTCAGTGTGTCGTGCCACTCACGAGGCGCCTGGCGGAGACCGTAGACTGGCCGTCTGAGGCTCCACTGGGTACCAGCAGGAAACGACCCAGTGAAGCCAGGTGGGCGGCGCAGCCAGATCTCCTCGTGCAGGCTGCCCTGTAGGAAGGCTGTGCTGAAGTCAAGAGAGTGAAGCTCGTAGTCACGCTGAGCAGCGACGTGCAGCAGCACCCGAAGAGTGGTCATCTTCGGGGTAGGGGAGAAGGTCTGAAAGAAGTCAACTCCCTGTCGCTGACTGAAGCCTCGTGCAACGTAACGCGCCTTGAAGACAGGCGGAGAACCGGCGGCCGCTTCACCCTGAAAATCCACATGCCACTGACGATGTTCGCCCCAGGTGGGGGAACCTCGTCGACGTAAGTGCCTGTGGACTTCCAGGAAGCCATCTCTGCGTCCATGGCTGACTGCCACTGAGAGGAGTAGGGACCCTCTTTCGCCTCAGCGTAAGAGCGCGGGGTCGGGATGTCTGGTGCATCCGGGTCTCCCTCAGGGGCAAGCAGCATGGACACGAGATGAGGTAAAGCAGCAGCAAAGCACTGGAACTCCTCCTGCCTGTCCTCAAGGACGTCCGTGCTAAGAGCACACTCACCCCCGACGGACGGAGGACAGACAGACTCAGACTCAGCAACAAGACTAGCGGCGTAGTCTAGACGACAGTGAGCAGCAAAGTCGACAAGCTCAGCAACTAAGGCAGACGCAGCAGTGGACTCAAAGGAAGGGTCAGTGACAACAGTGGCCAGGAGACGCGTGACAGTAGGACTGGCAGCATGAAGAGAGTCAGACTCCGGGTCAGCAAGAGCAGGAAGGGAGGACGCAGGAGGAGACGGCAGCGGGAGACGCTGCGGAGCAGTGGAAGGACGCAGAGCCATCTGGCGCGTGCCAGGGACAGGAGGAGGACGCTCACGTGCAGCACGACGACCAGTGCGAACAACGCGAACAGGCGACGCAGGACGAGACTCAGGCTCACGACGCTCCGTAAGACCTCCTGTCGGACCAGTGTAAGGAGAAGGAGTAGGCAGTGGGGAGGCCGGCTGTAACAGTGACTCGGACTGGACAGAATGTGGACACTCTACAGAAGGAGCAGGACCAGTAGAAGGCAAGAGACCAAGAACCTGCTCAAGGAGCGGAACGAAGTACGGCCGCGGCCGCGCAGCGCCTCCAGAACTAGCAGGAACAGCACCAGCACCCCCAGCGTCAGCTCCAACTCCAGCAGCACCACCAGCTCCAGCAGCACCTCCAGCAGCTCCAGTAGCGCCAACACCAGCACCCCCAGGAGCACCGGCTCCAGCAGCACCTCCAGCTCCAGCACCTGCAGCTCCAGCACCTTCAGCAGCTCCAGCTCCAGCAGGACCACCAAAAGCCCCAGCAGCCCCAGCAGCGTCAGGGCCAGCACCTCCAGCAGTACCTGGTCCAGTAGTACCGCCAGCTCCAGCACCTCCAGCAGCTCCAGCCCCAGCAGCACCACCAGGCCCAGCAGCTCCAGTACCTCCAGTACGAGCACCTCCGGGACCAGTGGCTCCAGAACCCCCAGCAGCTCCAGCAGCAGCAGGACCTCCAGCGCCCGTAGCACCACCAGCTCCAGCAGCACGGCTCCAGTGGCGAGCAAACCACTCGCGCAGCTGCTGTGGAGAGAGTGGCTCCCGCCGGGACGAAGCACCCGAAGGACCTCCAGGCGTAGCACCTCCAGACTCCACACGCGCAGGCTCAGCACCCTCAGGCTCCGCACCCCCAGACTCAGCAACCCCAGGCTCAGCACCCCCAGACTCAGCACCCCCAGGCTCAGCACCCCCAGACTCAGCACCCCCAGGCTCAGCACCCTCAGGCTCAGCACCCCCAGGCTCCGCACGCTCAGGCTCAGCACCCTAGGACCCGACACCCGCAGGCTCAGCACCCCTAGCAGCACGAGAGTCAACAGCTACCTCGACAGGCTCGACTGCGTCTACCTGGGACACACCTGAGGGGGCAGGACCCTGAGAGGGGAGGGGGTCTACCGGGGGAGGACCTGGTGCAAGGAAGAGCGCGGGGGGGGGGAGGGGGGCAGCGCGGAAGGGGAAGAGACGGTAGTAAGGTACCGACTCGTCAAACGTGACGTCCTGAGAGGGGAAGACACGGCGTGAGGTAGGGTGGTAGAACTGCCAACCAGGCGCGTCAGGGGGGAAGCCAAGGAAGACGCAGGGAACAGCACGGGAGGACAGCTTGTCCGTAGACAAGTCGCGGACGAAAGCTCGAGATCCTCCGACACGGAACGCAGACGCATCGCCAACCTTCCCCGTCCACCGCAGAGTAGGGGTGGTCTCCGGCATGGAGACCCGGGGCTGGAGGTTGATCTGATGCGCCGCGTACTGAACCGCGAACGGCCACAGAAAATGGGGAGCAGCCGCATGGATCATGGACGTACGAGCGACGTCCATGACCATGCCAATGCGGCGCTCAGCAATCCCATTTTGCTGTGGAGACGCCGGAAGCGTGAACGTCTGGCGGATGCCCTCCGCACGACAGAAGGCTCGCAGAAGGTCGGAGGAAAACTCTCCACCTCTGTCGGAGTGCAGACGCAGAACAGGAAAGTTCGAGCCGAAACTCTCTCTGAGCTGGAGACGGGCAGCACGGATCCAGTCGATCAACACCTCAGTGACCTCACCCTTGCGGCGCAAGGGGAAGACTGTGGTGTATGGTTATAGCATATAAGTTTGACATACACCCCCCGCCCCCCCCCCCCCCTGCGCGGTGCTACGTGGCTGCTGCCCACCAGGCTACGAGCCCTCTACGACCCGGCTCGCCTTGAGAGCCTCGTTGATAGGTGAGCCCACTGTGCTGCCTGGTGAGCCCAGTGCGCTGCTTGGTGAGCCAACTGCGCCGCCTAGTGAGCCCACTGCACTGCCTAGTGAGCCCACTGCGCTGCCTCGTGAGCCCTTTGCGCTGCCTGGTGAGCCCACTACGCTGCGTGGTGAGCCCACTATGCTGCCTAGTGAGTCCACTGCGCTACCTGGTGAGCCCATTGCGCTGCTTGGTGAGCCCATTGCGCTGCCTGGTGAGCCTACTGCGCTGCCTGGTGAGCCCACTGCGCTGCCTCTTGAGCCCACTCCGCTGCTTGGTGAGCCCACTGAGCTGCCTGGTGAGCCCACTGCGATGCCTCGTGAGCCCACTGCGCTCCTTAGTGAGCCCACTGCACTGCCTCTTGAGCCCACTGCGCTGCCTAGTGAGCCCACTGCGCTGCCTGGTGAGCCCACTGCGCTGCCTGGTGAGTCCACTGCGCTGCCTGGTGAGCCTACGGCGCTGCCTGGTGAGCCAACTGCGCTGCCTGGTGAGCCCACTGCGCTGAGCCCACAGCGCTGCCTGGTGAGCCCACTGCGCTGCATGGTTAGCCCACTGCGCTGCCTGGTGAGCCCACTGCGCTGCCTGGTGAGGGCTGGTCGCTCTTGCCTCGCATGCAACAGCACGGCAGCAGCGCTCCACGCCCTCGTCATTGCAGCAGCGCTCCACGCCCTCGTCATTCTTTTCGTTCAACTCAGCCCACTACCATTGCTCTCTCGTTCTGCTGACTGCCTCCGTTTACCCTTCCCCCCCACCCCTGTCCCTTGCACCTGACCGTGTCGTCCTTTATGCCCATCCACCCCCCCTGCCCATGTGGTGCACGTGTGTGTGTGTGTGTGTGTGTGTGTGTGTGTGTGCGCGCGTGCGTGCGTGCGTGCGTGTGTGTGTGTGTGTGTGTGTGTGTGTGTGTGTTGTGCGCGCCACACCAGGCGCATGGAGTTCGCACAGCTGGAGAGCAAGCAGCTAGTTCGTCAGTGGTGCTGCTATCTTAGCGTATGTGGCACGAACCTGTTGTAGTAGTTGGCGAAGCCTAGGAACTACTGCAACTCCTTGACGTAGCCTCGAACTTTCCACTTCTTGACGGCTTCGATTTTCCACGGGTCCACGTACGCCTTCGGCACTCACCATGTGCCTGAGAAATTGCACCTTCTTCAGGGCAAATACGCTTTTTGACAGCTTCACTTAGATTTTGTTTTCCCACAGGATCTCAAAGACTTTCCGCAGATGCTCCACGTGCTCCTTCATATTCTTGTAGTAGATCAAGATATCGTCCAGGTACACTGCTACGCACTTGTCAAGCAAGGGCCGTAGAATGTGGTTCATGTCCGCCAAGAACGTTGCTGGTGTGTTGCAGAGTTCGAACGGCATCACTATATATTC
Organism: Closterium sp. Naga37s-1; assembly: GCA_947471745.1. Taxonomy (NCBI): domain Eukaryota; kingdom Viridiplantae; phylum Streptophyta; class Zygnematophyceae; order Desmidiales; family Closteriaceae; genus Closterium; species Closterium sp. Naga37s-1. The sequence goes on from CANJKZ010000243.1 coordinate 1,902,077, forward strand.
GTAGGAGCCATATCTGGTACGGAACGCCGTTTTGTGGATCGAGTTGTCTCCCATTTTTATCTGCCTGTAACCCAACGGTAGGTCCAGCTTCGAAAATACTGTTGCCCCACGCAGTTGATCCGAGAGATCGTCTATGCGCGGTATGGGGTACTTGGTCTTAACTGCCTGTTTGTTCAGTGCCCAATAGTCAATGCACATCCGCAAACTACCGTCTAGCTTTGGAGTGAAGTGAACTGGTGCGCCGTAGGGAGAGGTGGATGGTCGGATCAGTTTCCGGTCCAACCGGTACTCTATCTGTTTTTTCATGTCTTCTAGTTCGGTTGGGCTGAGGTGGTATGGTGCACGTGAGACTGAATTCGCACCCGGCTCTTCCATGATCTCGTGTTCGTGGGTTCGCGCTGGAGGCACTCCTGCATGAAAGTCGTCCGGCATGATGTCCTTGTATTCCTCCAACACCGTCCATACTGCTGCAGGTAGCTCTGAGTTTGGCTTCTCCTACTTTGTCGTTGCCAGCGCTAGGTAACCCTTGTTACGCTCGTTCACCGTTCGCTCGAATTGTGCAAGTGTTGCCTCTGGAATATCCCCTGTATCCGTCCAGCTTTGCAACTCCACTTGTTTCCCGTTGTTGTAGATGCTGGCTTTCCGGTTGACCCAGTCTATCTCAGGGTTGAACCGCTTCAAAAAATCTCTCCCCAAGATAAAATACAATCCTTTGATGTTCGTGATCGGCAACGTCGGCTTCCACCTCAACGCACCTATCTGCAGTTGCAGTGTTGACTCGCTGTGGATGGGAAGCTTCGTACCGTCCACCATCGTTGCTGTAAACTGGGTCTACTTCGCGGACTCCCCAATTGTCTCCAACGTCCCGTAGTCGCACACCGAATGGGACACACCACTGTCCACCAAAGCCTTGAGGCGTCGCCCTTTGCAGAGCACCTCGAGGAGTAGTGGCTACTGCTGCTCCGATTAACCGAAGATGGTCTCATTAATAGGGTCATAGGGTTCATTAAAATTATCCTTCTTATTCCCTACACCCGAATCTGCACTCTCTACTTCCAACTTCACCTGGGGGGTAGAAGGACTTTTCCGAGGCCAATACAGCTTCTCTTGGGCTTAGAACTTTCCCCTAAGCTTTTGTAGCTGTGTAGGCTTCACATGTGGGAAATGAGGAGACTTAACACTACGCTGCTGGGAGAGAATATTAACTCCTTCGAACGCTCGACCCTTTTCAACGCTCCGGAGTTGATTTCCCAACTTTTCCGTTACCGGTAGTATTTCTGAAGGTTTTCTCTTAGCCTCGAACTCTCCCTTATTCAAAACCACGAGAAGAAATATTCTTAGTTAAAGTATCTTTATAGGATAACTTTAACGAATTCTTACTCTCGGGGGTGTTCGGCTGGAGTTTCCCGGTTGATACAGAGCCTTTTTCGCAGGGTCTCACTTCATCTCTGCGATTTCCCTTGGTGCCGCCCGGTCGTGACGTTTTAAATTCGCGCCATTATTTTCTCCTTTTTTCGCCCGCTTCGAAGTCGCCACGTCGTTGCCTTTTTTCCCCTTTTGGATCTTTTCGCGATCGCCTGCTCGATCCGTGGCTACTGGCGATTCTCATTTTTTTTTCTTCAGGGGTGCCGGACTGTTCTTGCCCTGAAGTTCCGCACGTGCTTTCTTCATTTTCCAACTCGATAAAAGCTCCTCTGTTTACAGAGGAGGCAACTATCGACGAGGGTGAGCTCGGCAGACTCACTTCTCTCCTCAGGCTCATATCATTGCTTGCTAGGATTGGCTCCACTCGTGCTTGGTGCTAGGGGTTTCGCCAGCCTTGATTATAGCTCAGTGTGAAAACAAACTCGCAAGCAAGGATCCCCTACTTGCCCTACTGCTTAAGTAATTACTAGCGGTGGTTACCGTTGCCGAGCATTGGTGCTTTCGCCCAGTCCAATTCGTTCTCCCGCGTGAATATTCCCTTTTCCCCCTCACTTTGCTACAGCATCTTTTGCCTACTTCCTATTGCCATGGTTTGTATCTTAGTTATTTCTACTCTATAATCAAAAGCATGACATGTCCTGCTGTGCCGCAAAACTCGCACGTTTCGGATTTTGCCGACCGCTGCTTCGCGTCGATCTTGTCGATATCCATCGGGTCAGCGATCGTGGGAGGTGCCAATCGCTCCGTGCCGAAATTCATGTTCGGCCCGTTGCTCGTGTTGACCCTTGGTCAACGCGTCGAACCGTTCGGCTACGCAGACCATGTCACGGTAGCTACAGTAGTTCGCTGCAATCATCGTCCCCAAACTTTGTTTTTTAGTCCCGTAGTGTACGCCTGGATTTTTTCGCCTTCGGTCAGGTCGTCGATGCAACTAAAAAAGTTATCCATCTACTGCGTGTTCTGCGCTACACTGCCGAATTGTCGATGTCGACGAATCTGGTGCCGCGCTATGTACGACTAATTATTTGGCTCAGAAAGTTTTGTGAGGGCTGCCTGAAACTGTGCCCACTATCCTTCGCCTCAGATTTCGCTGCTACTGTTGATCCATTCCAATGCCGGGCCTCGTAATAGTGTAGCTGCGAGCCGAATCCGCATCAGGTCGTGTGTCGGGGTCGTGCATCCAACGGCTTCGAACTAGATTTCGAGAGTCGAAATGAATCTCCTCACATCCATCCCATTTGCGCTCGGATCTTCCTCCGGTAGCCTCGGACGAGCAGCTTCGAGATTTATTGTAGCGGGTGCTGCTGCTGCAGTATGAAATCTTGGTGTCACCGCTGCTGCTGCTGCCATCGTTGCTGCATTCAGTGCTGCGTTCGCTGCTGCTGTGGCAGCTGCCGACTGGTTCGTGAGCATCGCCTTGATTCGTTGAAGCGTTGCGCGCGTCTGGTTCTGCTTCGATTTCTTGAACGAAATTGTCGCCCTGCCTTTCCATGCCTGCTGACATCCTGTTCAGAAACCTAGTCGAGGGGGACCGAAAATTTTCGCGGAACTGTTTTTTACGTACCCGAATCGCACTTTTCGTCGTCGCACCCGCGGTTTTTTTTTTAAGTCTGGGTTTTAGCGGTTGAAGACCTTCGCGTGTAAACTCGCTCGGATTACCAAGTATGAGGATCGATGCGATCGAGTTCAGAAAATAGATTGTGAATCATGGATACAACACGAGGCTATATATAGGCACGACGCAAGGCCAGTAACCAGGATGTTACGTGAAGGTTCCACGAGTCGCAAAGCGTCCCAAATGGGTCCCTCCGAATTTGGTAGAAGCCTCTCGGAGGCAACCGAAGAGCACAGAACTCGGTGCACGCAACCTAGAATGGTGCTATAACTATAATATAATATAGTATGCAACGATTCTAAGGAGAACTAGCAAAGGCATGCATAATGAAATAAAACTAAGAATGATAATGCATGATACGGTAATTTCAAGTAGGTAAAGCCATCGTACTCTCACTCATGGCCTGCCTTTTCTCTCCGGCCCTCACGCTCTCCCTCTCCGCCCACAAACCCCCTCGCGGCAGCGGACGCGCGCCGTTGCAGCGCCTCCTTCCGCCCGTCTCTGGCGCACGACGCCGCCGCCCCGCACATCCCAGCGGGGGCAGGGCAGCCCGCGCGCATGGCACACGACCTGGAGAGGGCGGTGGCGCTGGCGGGCAAGCAGGACATGGAGAATGGGCTGGGGGGTGCACAGGGGGGGAACTTTCTGCTGGGGGAGAAGCGGGCTGGCACAGAGGGCGAGGCAAGGGAGATCCGCGTGCCCCAAAGTGAGGGCGGAGGAGAGGCGCGGTGGCTGGCGGGCGTGGGGCTGGTGGACGCAGCGGTCATGTACCTGTGGCGCATGCATGGCCAAGAATACTATGGGGGGGCGGAGCTCAAAGGGCTGCCCAAGGGACTGCGTCACGTGCGTGCAGGCGAGGGCGACGAGGGTAAGAGGGAAGACGGGTGTGGGGAGGGGTACGAGGCATGGGCGCGGCGAGTGGATGAGAAGTGGAGCGCGCGTATGGGGCCTGAGGGGGAGGAAACGGTGATGGCGCTTGTGGGGAAGGTGCACGTGGAGGCGCGCATGGGGCCGGCCATGGAGGCGATGGTGCGCAAGATCAAGGAAGACAAGTACGGGTGGAAGTACGGTTGCTCTGCGGTGGGGTACTGAAGCTGTTCCACGGGCCGGAGTTTGTGGTGAAGCACCTCAAGATGAAGCACCCCGATTTGGTGGCGGAGCAGAGCAACCGCGTGAAGGAGGAGGTGTATGAAGAGGACTACATGCGGTGAGCTGGGGCCGCGGTAAGGAAGAAGTAGATGCGGTGAGCAAGACATGTGAGTGCAGTGGAAGAGGTGCATGTGACTGTCTTGCGTTATGGGCACGGCCACTTGCCGGTGGAGAGAGAGGGAGAGAGAGAGGGAGAGGGAGCGGGGTGGGCACGGCCACTTGCCGGTGCCCATGTCGGCCCGTCTGGGTGCGCGACAGCTCTCGCCCCTCGACCCCTATGTCTTCCCCCCCGACCGCTTTGACCGCCCTGCTGGCGCCCCCCCTCCGCCCATGGGCCCTGACGCTGCGGAGCCCTTTCCGAGGGAGCCGTGGGGGGCGATATAGGCACGAGGGGGGCGCAGGGCGGTACGAGGGGGACATGTTTGACCACCGGCGGGGAAGGGGGCGGGGGGGCGAGGGGGAAATTTACGAGAGGAGGAAGGGGGAGGAGGGCCCCAAGGGGCTGGAGAGGTTTGATGGGGGCGGGGGAGGAGGGTTTATGGGGCCAGGGGGAGGCACGGGGATGTTTGAGGAGAGGGGTCCGGTCATGGAGGGACCCCCCCCCCTCTCATGCTCATGGGCGGCCCAGGAGGGCCTTTGGACGGGCCGCCCGTGTTTGACATGTTTGACGGACCGCCGCCCCCGCTGCCGCCCTTTGGGCCGCCCATGCCGCCGCACATGGGAAGAGGCCTGCCGGGGGGCCTGAGGGGACCGTTCGGTGGATCGCTGCCGCCCGTGCCCGGTGCTGCGTGAGTGGTGCTTATCCCCGTGCCCGGTGCTGGCTTAGTGGTGCGGTTGAGGGCCATACGTGTTCGTCGCCACGCACCACAACTGCCATGCGGTTCTCTCTCCGCACTTTCCTGGAGGAAAACCGTGTGGCGAAAGCAGGGCAGTTGTGGGTGGGTGGTGGGGAGGGGTGGGAGTGGTTGCGTCCAGCAAGGGGTGTTGGTTGTTGGACTGGCTGTAGCAGCAACACACTTATGCTGCAGCGTCGCCATCACCAACTTCTGCTTTCTGCTCACCTTCCTCTTCCTCTCTGTCAACTCCTCCCCTCCCCCTCCTTCCATCTCCCCTTTCCCCCCCTCCCCGCTCCCCCCACCCCTCTCCCCTCTCCCCCTGCTTTGCAGCTCGCTGGGACCATTCCTGCTGGCGGCGCCAGAGCTGGCGGCGTGCATCCTAAGAGAACCCTCCTTCCGCCCGCCGCCCTCCCTCTTTAACGCCTTTGACGGCCCACCCTCCCCCTCCAACCTTCAATGGCCCGCCCCTCCACCTGCCCCCTGACGCCTCCCTCCCTCCCAACTCCGCGCCCTGCGGGTGCTGCGCTTGGTGGAGAGGAGGGGGGCTCCCCCTTCCCCCCGCAGGGGGCGGGGGAGGGGCACGAGGGGAGGCAACACGGGGGAGCGAATGAGGGGACGGGAGGGGCCGTATGGCAGTCCGGTGAGGTTTGGGGGAATGGGCATGGGGATGCGAGGCATGGTCATGGGCATGGGCGTGATGGGCACGGGCATGGGCATGGGCATGGGGCCGATGTGAATGATGCCCATGATAGGCGGGCCGCCTCATGATCCCCGTGGCATGTGCAGGTACAGTTTCATGCACATGTATGGTGGCATGCGCAGGTATGGTGGCATGCGCAGGTAAGGTGGCATGCACAGGTATGGTGGCATGCGCAGGTACGGTGGCATGTGCAGGTACGTTGGCATGCGCAGGTACGATGTCATGCGCAGGTACGATGGCATGCGCAGGTACGGTGGCATGCACAGGTACGGTGGCATGCGCAGGTACGGTGGCATGCGTAGGTACAGTGACATGCGCAAATACAGTGGCATTTGCAGGTACGGTGGCATGCGCAGGTACCGTGGCATGCGCAGGTACCGTGGCATGCGCAAGTACGGTGGCATTCGCAGGTACGGTGGCATTCGCAGGTACGGCGGCATGCGCAGGTATTGTGGCATGCGTAGGTAGTGTGGCACGTGCAGGTAAAGTGGCATGCGCAGGTACGGTGGCATGCGCAGGTACGGTGTGATGCGCAGGTATGGTGGCATGCGCAGGTACGGCGGCATGCGCAGGTACGTTGGCATGCGCATTTACAGTGGCATGCGCGGGTACAGTGGCATGCGCAGGTACGGTGGCATGCGCAGGCATGGTGGCATGCGCAGGTATGGTGGTATGCGCAGGTATAGTGGCATGCGCAGGTATAGTGGCATGCGCAGGTACGGTGGCATGTTCGCATGCAGGTATGAAGGCGCTGGTGCATAGAAAAGTTTTGGATTTACCTGTGTGGCTGCCATTTGCAGCATGAACTATGCCATGCTGCTCACTCTGCTGACACCACCCATCTCTCTACTAGCACCACCCATCTCTCTACTGACACCACCCATGTCTCTGCTAGCACCACCCATCTCTCTGCTGACACCACCCATCTCTTTGTTGACACCACCCATCTCTGTGCTGACACCACCCATCTCTATGCTGACACCACCCATCTCTCTGCTGTCACCACCCATCTCTCTGCTGACACCACCCACGGTGTGCCTCTCCTGTCTTCCCTCCCTGTTGTCTGTAGCTATCGCGACTTGGATGCACCGGATGACAAGGTCACCGTCATCGATTACCGCAACCCCTGACCCACTCATCTGCTCATTCGCTACTTGCTTGCCCTGCTGCGTGTATGCTAGCATAGCATCAGTGTTGCTCTGTCTCTTGTAATTCATGTAAATATTTAGAGCGTCGAAACACTTGTTGAGAGATTTCTTGTTCAACAAAATATGCGAGTCAGTCACATCCATATTGTTCTTTAAGTAATGGTAGGATGGGTGAGAATTGCTTTCATAGAAGTGTTTTAGGGACTGTAGTAGGGCTTATAATAACAGGGTAAAATACCCTTTTTGCCACCTTTTTTACTAACCCTGATCCAGGCAGTCTAACTGGATTGCTACCATTTCTCAGAAAGAGTTGTTTTTTTTTTTTTACTCTTTGGAAAATAATGCACGAGTTTTTTTTCCCTAACGAGATAGTGTAGCTTTTGAGTTACACTGGTACTGGATCCGGAGAAATAAATATGCCTTCAGTAAAACTTTTGTCCATGCCAAGCTTTGAACCTGCGATCCTATCATATGGAGGGATACACTGACTAGCTGAGTCATACACTTGCGTTTTTTACCTTAAGAATCAGTCCAATGATTTTTCCACCGTGATACAGTCAGGCTACATTTTCTTTTAGCATGTATTAGTCAGTGTACCAAAACAATTACCCTAAGCTATCAGGGTGGGCCAGGCTGAAACCCTGACTAGCCAGGGTGGCCTAAAACCAATTTTGGGCCCTGGACTGTAGGCTTTTGTACCGTAGCGGAAACGTTCAGAAAGGTTGGGGATATAACACTCACAATGGAATTTGAGGACTGTGTTATAGAACCGGCATTCGGTGAGATCAATGGACTGAAAGATATTCTTTAGTGGGACCAGGCACAACTAGGATGAAGGACAACACCAGACCACGTGAATGATACAAGGTGAAAGAAGCTCGCCTTGTTACGGTGACTTACGTCCATGTGAAGGAACGCTCATTAACATGGCTCAAGGGAAAACATGTGTCAAACATTATATGTTTAAATTGTGTAGGCTATAGTGGGTTTAGCCTTAGGGGGTAAGCTTTGTTAGGGTTTCCTACTTGTATCCCCCTCCTACCTAGTTTCATCCATTCTCGTTCTATTCTAGATTCTAACATGGTATCACGAGCCTAGGTTGCTACCTAGGACCGCTTTCTACTACGGGCCCACTATTCCGCTAGAAGCGCCCTCGTGCGCCCTACCCTACGTGCGCCCTCGTGCGCCTTTCTCTGCTCGTGCGCCTTCGTGCGCCCTCGTGCGCCTTTCTCTGCTCGTGCGCCCTCGCGCGCCCCGCCCTTCGGTCTGCCCGAGTGACGTCCTGTAGCCCTCGCGCTGCCTCCTACAAGCTAGTACGGCCCTCGAGCCGCCCCTGCAGGTCCGTCAGGCCCCCGAGCCGCCTCTGCAGACCCGTCAGGCCCCCCCCCGAGCCGCCTCTGCAGGCCCGTCAGGCCCGAGAGCCGCCCCTGCAGACCCGTCAGGCCCTCGAGCCGCCCCTGCAGACCCGTCAGGCCCGAGAGCCGCCCCTGCAGACCCGTCAGGCCCGCGCGCAGCCTCTGCCCGACCGCGCGCCGCCCTTGCAGGCTCTCGCCGCCCGCCGCGTCGCCCTGCCCGCGGCGTCGCCGCCTGCCCGCGGCGTCGCCATCTGCCCGCGGCGTCGCCACCTGCCCGCCGCGTCGCCCTGCCCGCGGCGTCGTCACCTGCCCGCGGCGTAGCCCCTGCCCGCGGCGTCGTCGCCTACCCGCGACGTCGCCACCTGTCCGCGGCGTCGCCACCCGCCCGCCGCGTCGCCCTGCCCGCGGCGTCGTCACCTGCTCGCCGCGTAGCCCTGCCCGCGGCGTCGCCACCTGCCCGCCGCGTCGCCCTGCTCGCGGCGTCGTCACCTGCTCGCCGCATCGCCCTGCCCGCGGCGTCGCCACCTGCCCGCCGCGTCGCCCTGCCCGCCGCGTCGCCACCTGCCCGCCGCGTCGTCACCTGCCCGCGGCGTCGCCCCTGCTCGCCGCGTCGCCCTGACCTAATCCGCGCCTGGCCACTGGAGCAGCCGCCCCTGCAGCAGCCGCCCCTGGCTCCTGGAGCAGCAGCCCCTGCAGCAGCCGCCCCTGGCCACTGGAGTAGCCGCCACTGCAGGAGCCGCCCCTCGCCCCTGGAGCAGCCGCCCCTGCAGCAGCCGCCCCTGGCCCCTGGAGCAGCCGCTGCTGCAGCAGCCGCCCCTGGCCCCTGGAGCAGCCGCCACTGCAGCAGCCGCCCCTGGCCCCTGGAGCAGCTGCCGTCGCGGCCCGGCCCCTGCAGCAGCTGCTGCGGAGCTCCCTGCTGCGGCCCGGCCCCGCCCTGCAGTTGTAGCGGCCCCGCTGTCGCCACCGTCTTGCGCCTGCCGCGCCGACCACTGGTGAGCATTGCCCTGCCCGCACTGCTACCGCTGCTACTGCTGCTACTGCCTTTTCCACTCCCACTGCTACTGCTCCTGCTGTTACTGCTGTTACTGCCGCTACTGCTGCTACTACTGCTCCTGGCGTGGCCAGATGCAGCTCCAGGACCATGCGCGTGAGTCCCTCACGCCCCAGCAGCTTCGTGAGTGGTACGCTAGTTGGGGCTGTCGGGGTGGCCGTAGTTGTAGTCGTTCTGGAGTGGGTCGTTCGGGCGCTTCTGGTAGTGGACAGGTGCAGCTGCCGTGTCCTCTTTCGCCCCAGCAGCTCCGTGAGTGGTACGCTCATAGTAGAGGGTCACTGAGTACTGCTCGCTGCCCGTACGTCATTCGCACAGGTGTTCGGACTGGTCAGCCTTGCGGGACCCGTGGCCACACAGAGTCCCACTGCTTCGCCCGTCTGGGCGACGCTTGGCGTACAGAGTTTGGTGACGCCGCTGAGCTCCCCTCCTGGGTGGAGCTGCTTAGGCAGAGGGTAGATATCTTTGCTCTTGACTCTGATGCTATCCTCACTGCCATGTATGCATTGTCTACTAGTACTGAGAGTGCCTGTCCCCTGTGTGTACCGCCTGACCCCGGTATCCAGTCTGCTGCTCTAGGTACTGGTGTGGCTGCCGCTCTAGGTGCTAGTGCGTCTGCTGCCCTAGGTCCTCGTGAGGCTGCTGCTCTAGGTGCTGGTGAGTCTGCTGCCCCAGGTACTCGTGCGTTCGCACCTGCTGGTACTGCGTCTACTGCGGCACTGCACACCTTCACACTGGACTCCGGTGCTTCCCGCTGTTTCTTTCGTGACCGCACGGCCCTTGAGCAGCTTGCTCGGCCGGTTGCAGTCTCCCTCGCTGACCCCTCTGGGGGTCCGGTCCTTGCGACCTCCTCCACTGTCCTCCCTTGTCCTGCGGTCCCGTCGGGCATGCTGTCAGGTCTCTACCTCCCCTCGTTCTCTACGAACTTGGTGGCGGGTAATGCGCTTCAGGACGGGGGTGTTCACCAGTTCACCCCTGCCTACGAGCGCGTGACACACTGCACGTGCGCTCGGACGGGTCGCCACCTGGCTACCTTCACTCGGCAGCCGGGGTCGGACCTGTACACACTGACCACTGCGTCCCCTCAGGTAGCCGCGTCTGTGTCTGCGTAAGGTCAGCTGTCGGCCCCCTGCTCGTGTCGCTCTCTGGGGCACGAGACCGTCCTCTGGCACCACCGACTTGGTCACCCGTCCGTGCAGCGCCTTCGTGCCATGCACAAACAGTACCTTGTCTCTGGTCTTCCCAGGGTTCTCCCTCCCCTCCCACCCTCGCCTGCTCCTCCCTGTCTTCCCTGTGTCGAGGGGCGGCAGCGCGCCGCTCCTCACTCCTCCTCGTTTCCCCCGACGACTGCTCCCTTGCAGACGCTCCACATGGACGTGTGGGGCCCAGCCCGCGTCCGTGGTCAGGGTCAGGAGAGGTACTTCCTGATAGTTGTTGACGACTACTCGCGCTACACCACGGTCTTCCCCTTGCGCACCAAGGGTGAGGTCCCTGATGTTTTGATCCCTTGGATCAGCGCTTCTCGTCTCCAGCTCAGCGAGCGTTTCCACTCGGACTTTCCTGTCCTGCGCTTGCACTCTGACAGAGGTGGTGAGTTCTCCTCCGATCTCTTGGCAGCCTACTGTGCGGAGCACGGCATCCGCCAGTCGTTCACGCTTCCGGCCTCTCCACAGCAGAATGGGGTTGCTGAGCGCCGCATTGGCTTGGTCATGGAGGTCGCTCGTACCTCCTTGATCCATGCGGCTGCCCCCCACTTTCTGTGGCCGTTTGCAGTCCGATACGCTGCGCATCAGCTCAACCTCTGGCCCCGTGTCTCCGTTCCGGAGACTTTGCCGACACTGCGTTGGACGGGAGAGGTTGGCGATGCGTCACGCTTTCAGGTCTGGGGATCTCGAGCTTTTGTCCGTGATACGTCTGCGGACAAGCTCTCCTCCCGCGCTGTTCCTTGTGTCTTCCTTGGCTTTGTCCCGGACGCGTCTGGTTGGCAGTTTTACCACCCCACCTCGCGCCGTGTCTTGCCTTCTCAGGACGTCACTTTCGACGAGTCCGTCCCCTACTATCGCCTCTTCCCCTACCGCACTGCCCCGCTCCCCCCCCCGCCTCTCTTCCTCGCGCCAGGTGTTGCTGTGGTAGACCCCCTCCCCCCTCAGGGTGCCGCTCCCTCAGGTGTGTCCCAGGTAGACCCGGTTGAGCCTGTCGAGGTAGCTGTCGACTCTCGTCCTGCTAGGGGTGCTGAGCCTGAGGGTGCGGAGCCTGGGGGTGCGGAGCCTGGGGTTGCGGAGTCTGGGGGTGCTGAGCCTGGGGGTGCGGAGCCTGGGGGTGCTGAGCCTGGGGGTGCGGAGCCTGCGGGTGCTGAGTCTGGGGGTGCTGAGTCTGGAGGTGCTGAGCCTGGGAGTGCTACACCTGGAGGAGCTCTCTCCTCACAGCAGCTGCGTGAGTGGTACTTACAGTACTGCAGCCTCAGGAGAGGTGCTTCTGGAGCTAGGAGTGCGGCTGGAGCTGGTGCTAGTGCTTCCCCTCCTAGGCGGGAGCTGCCCTCTCCCCAGCGGCTCCGAGAGTGGTACGCACGGCGCTGCAGTCTCCGGAGTGGCGCTCCTAGTGTCGCGGACCCAGCTGCTGGAGGTGCTGCTGCTGGCGGTGCTTCTGGCGCTGCTGGTGGTACTGCTGGTGCTGCTGGAGCTGCTGGAGGTGGTGCTGGTGCTGGGGCTACTGGAGCTGCTGGAGGTACTGCTTCTTCTGGAGGTGCTACTGGTGCTGCGGACCCTGGCGTTGGAGCTGCTGCTGGTGCTGAGGACCCGGGCGTTGGAGCTGCTGCTGGTGCTGCGGACCCGGGCGTTGGAGCTGCTGCTGGTGCTGCGGACCCTGGAGTCGGCGCTGCTGCTGGTGCTGCGGACCCTGGAGTTGGAGCTGCTGCTGGTGCTGAGGACCCTGGAGGTGGTGCTGCTGCTGGTGCTGAGGACCCTGGCGCTGGTGTCTCTGCTGGTTCTGGAGACGCTGCGCGGCCGCGGCCGTACTTCGTTCCGCTCCTTCAGCAGGTTCTTGGTCAGCCTCCTCCTCCTTGTCCTCCGTCTGTCCAGTCGCAGTCACAGTTACCGTCTGCCTCCCCTCTCCCTGGTCCTTCTCCTTACACTGGTCCGACTGGAGGTCTTACGGAGCGTCGTGAGCCTGCGTCTCGTCCTGCGTCGCCTGAGTCTCGTCGAGCGTCGCCTGTACGTGCTGCTCACACTGGTCGTCGTGTCCCGCGTCAGCGTCCTCCTGCTGTCCCAGGCACTCACCAGATGGCGCTTTGTCCTTCCACTGCTCCCCAGCGTGTCCCTCTCCCGTCTCCTCCTGCGTCCTCTCTTCCTGCTCTTGCTGACCCTGAGTCTGACTCCCTTCGTGCTACCAGTCCTACTATCACGCGTCTCCTGGCTACTGTTGTCACTGACCCTTCCTTTGAGTCCACTGCTGCGTCTGCCTTAGTTGCTGAGCTTGTCGACTTTGCTGCCGCTTGTCGTCTAGACTACGCCGCTAGCCTAGTTGCTGAGTCTGAGTCTGTCTGTCCTCCGTCCGTCGGGGGTGAGTGTGCTCTTGGCACGGACGTCCTTGAGGACAGGCAGGAGGAGTTTGAGTGCTTTGCCGCGGCTTTACCTCATCTCGTGTCCATGCTAGTTGCCCCTGAGGGAGACCCGGATGCACCAGACATCCCGACTCCGCGCTCTTACGCAGAGGCGATAGAGGGTCCCTACTCCTCTCAGTGGCAGACAGCCATGGACGCAGAGATGGCTTCCTGGAAGTCCACAGGCACCTACGTCGACGAGGTTCCCCCACCTGGGGCGAACATCGTCAGTGGCATGTGGATTTTCAGGGTGAAGCGGCCGCCGGGTTCTCCGCCTGTCTTCAAGGCGCGTTACGTTGCACGAGGCTTCAGTCAGCGAGAGGGAGTTGACTTCTTCCAGACCTTCTCCCCGACCCCGAAGATGACCACTCTTCGGGTTCTGCTGCACGTCGCCGCTCAGCGTGACTACGAGCTCCACTCTCTTGACTTCAGCACTGCTTTCCTACAGGGCAGCCTGCACGAGGAGATCTGGTTGCGCCGCCCACCTGGCTTCACTGGGTCGTTCCCTCCTGGTACCCAGTGGAGCCTCCGGCGGCCAGTCTACGGTCTCCGACAGGCGCCACGTGAGTGGCATGACACACTGAGGACTACACTTGCGGCTCTTTGGTTCGCTCCTTCTACTGCTGACCCGTCGCTGTTTCTACGCACCGACACCTCACTGCCGCCGTTCTACATCCTCGTGTACGTCGACGACTTGGTCTTTGCCACTGCTGACACTGTCGCACTCGCCCACGTGAAGTCGGAGCTGCAGAAGAGACACACGTGCACAGACCTGGGTGAGCTGACAAGCTATCTTGGCTTGCGGATCACCCGGGACAGAGCACAGCGCACCATCACCTTGACTCAATCACACATGGTGCAGCAGGTCCTTCAGCGCTTCCGCTTCACGTACTCCTCGCCTCAGCCCACTCCTCTGCCTACCGGTCACTCGCTCTCAGCTTTGCCTTCGGATGATTCCGTAGAGCCGAGTGGCCCGTATCCAGAGCTTGTGGGCTGCCTCATGTACCTGATGACCTGCACTCGACCTGACCTTGCATACCCTCTCAGCATCCTTGCACGCTATGTCGCTCCTGGCCGTCACCGGAAGGAGCACATGGATGCCGCTAAGAGGGTGTTGCGCTACTTGTGCAGTACGTCGGGCATGGGGCTAGTGCTTGGAGGACGAGACCGAGTTGTACTCACTGGGCACTCAGACGCTTCTTGGGCTGACGACCAGGCTACTCAGCGGTCGTCTCAGGGTTACACCTTCAGCCTTGGCTCTGGTTCAGTTTCTTGGCGTTCTACACGCTCGTCTTCTGTTCTCAGCTCCAGTTGTGAGGCTGAGATCTACGCCACAGCCATGGCTGCACAGGAGTTACGCTGGCTCACCTACCTGTTGACCGACTTGGGAGAGCGGCCTCGTTCTCCTCCAGTGCTGTACATCGACAACAAGGTTGCCATTGCCTTGTGTGAGGAGCACAGAACGAAGCATATCGCTCTGCGCTACTTCCTTGCTCGAGAGCTGCAGCAGCGCGGTCAGCTTCGTCTGCGTTACATGGCCACTCGGGCCAACACTGCTGATGTGTTCACCAAGGCGCTTCAGCCTTGTGACCATCGGCGCTTCTGTACTGTTCTAGGCCTTGTGCCTACTGGGCCTCACTTGCTTACTTCTTGACTCTACTTGTACTGTGATCTCTATATATATGCCTGCATGTTTACTCTTGCTAGGTTGTGATCACTGTATCTCTTGTTATACTATCAACCTGCATGTGAACTGGTCTTGTGACCACTTGCTTGTGCTCAAAATTTGTGTGGTTTCCTTGAGATCCACCCTGAGCTTGCTTTGCTTTGCTTTGACTGGTCTTGTGACCATTTGGTTGTCTCCCACTTAGCCTATGGGGGTGTGTCAAACATTATATGTTTAAATTGTGTAGGCTATAGTGGGTTTAGCCTTAGGGGGTACAGCTTTGTTAGAGTTTCCTACTTGTATCCCCCTCCTACCTAGTTTCATCCATTCTCGTTCTATTCTAGATTCTAACAACATGTAGTTACGAACTTCTTACTGGTAGTGGTATTGCTTGCAGTTGCTCGGCGGGACAAAGAAAACGCGACGCAAGTGTCAAATTATATACACGTGTGTCACTTCTAGGCTAGACTGAGATGCCGTCAGTGAGGCAGCGCCAGCAACTAGCCTGCCGACCAACCGCAAGTAGTATTGGAGTAAGGCGAGAATTACAATTGAGCATTCCGGATAGTCCAGTCTTATCGCACTAGCACGTCAACTATCGTGACTGTTGACTAACCTTAACCGAACGGTTGCGACGATCTTCAACGGCCGTAACTGTCCTTGCGGTTACAAAGCAGCAACACCGTAATCGAAGGATCGCAATAGTCACCGGCACTCTAGCGATGCCTGTATTACAGTTGAATAAGGGAATGTACGATGGCTAGCTAGGATCTATATAATGTGTGTAATGTTTCTATTTTCAATCAATCTTGTCATTTACATTTACTATTATCAAGGTTCCCACTACTACAAAAGACTTCTGCTACCTACTCTAGTAGGCCTATCCTATCCAAGATCCTTTCTTATTCAAACAAGTAGCACTTTCGCTAGTACCATCCGCAGCACTAGTGCGCCATGCTTACCTACCCGCTAGCGCCTGCCTGCCGCCACATACCGTTCTTTTCTCTGGTGAAACTCCTTGCATCGGCTGGAGGCCGCACTCTCTTCCTATTGGCTTTACTTATGCTTTTGTTTTGGCTCGAGTTTTCCTAGACTACCGCTCCTAGCCACCAACTTCTAGCCTGTATTTCCTAGCATCAAGGCTTACTTTTCATTTTTAGGTACTCACTAGTTGCAATGTTCTGATTTTGAAATCCCTGATTATCAGTGCACCTCGTGATGATTACTTTTACTCATCGGTATAACCGATGTTTCCTGGAAAAAAAAAATAGTTCTAAGCTGTTGACAGCTATTTGGGATCCATAATATCTTAGGCACACCTTTAAATCACACTTAATAGTCCCCACGGGGTCACCTCCAAGGGTCCTCGGGTGCCTAGCAAAGCCAGCCCCTAACCAAGGGTCTGTATTTGTAGAGGGACACACCAAGTGTGAAACCAATCGTGCACAATAGAGCACTCCCAAAGCCCCATTGCGCAGCGTTATGACGACGAACTAGTCGTGTGCACAAAGATCTCTTCACGTCAATACTTTGATAGAGAAAACATTCACCCCAAAAAGGTTCACAAACGATTGATGACAACTGAACACAAGCACACAATTTATATATCGCCTAACACACATAAGGAAAGCACAAAGCAATTGTTTAAATATACTTCAGGACTTCGCCAGATGCGCCAAGGAAAATGGTTGTCGGACTGCTCTTCAAGTTTCGCTCCTGCCAAATTCCCCTGCTGACTCCTCTCATGAACGTTCATGAGTTTGTGTTGGTACTTATGAACACACGTGTGGGATTGCCGTTTTTCACAAAGCCTTACAGTTACAAAACGGTTTTCACCGTGTTGTCCCTGTACCGGAATTGTCGCGTTACGCGCACGACGTTTCTGGCGAAGTTACATGTACGCCGAGTCAATGCGGGATTCGGTTTTTCAGCTGTAATCCTGAGCCCCCCATTGACTGCAATCATGCACGATTGATATTCCGGTCGTGTTGTACAGTGCACTGACGTGCGCTGTACACATGATGCTCAACTGTTGCGCGCGAATTTGCCCTGCCCATTTTAGATTCCATGCCCACGTGTTTTTGGGGCCAGGAAGTTGCACCCACTTTACAAGCCCCCCGAGCAAGTTGCAGTGATGATGAACCAATGGTAACGAAGAGACCGAAGTGAACTGTCAACGTGTATGTTATCGGGAATTTTATAAGCCCTTCTTTTTGTTGCTGCGACGTTAACGAACCTTGCAAAATGCAAGAGCACTTAAAAGCCCTCTTCTCAAGGCAAGTATGGGGGGCTTACATGAGCATCAGCTGTACTGCGCGTAGGCAGGGCGATCATTCGCCCTGTCCTGTTGCGATCGTGGGCCCTGCCACGCTCGCAACAGTGCGAGGGCACACGCGCAGGCTTGAGGGCCCACATAAACGATCAGGACCCTGCTCGCGGGTCCTGATTTTCCCGCGCGGTTGACCTTGACCTTCGCGAGAAATATCCAGCGGTCAAATTTGACCCCTTGTGAACACTCACGACACCTCATGAACACATACAAAAAACGAGGAACACAAACTAGCATGAACGCTCACAAACATTCATGAATACTGTACAAACTTCACGGAATTTCACTAACACATGCATGAACGCAACCTTTCACGAAAACGCACAACAAAAAACAAAAAACCAGCAAAGCAAAAAACCACCAGCCAGACAGAAACGCAAAGCATAAGAATGTCCAACTCACACACAGCAAATTACCTTCGAACAAAAAACCTCACTTTTCTTCGACGTCGGTGAATAGGCGGTAGGTTGTTGTGCGAACCACGTTTTGCACCCAACAAACTCCCCCACAACCTGCCGACTATTCAAACCCATATCCGTAAATCACGGATTCGCCCACCCCTTTCATTGCCTCTGTCATTGGCATAGAAATGACAGCTTCCTTGCCAAACTGCTCGCACTTTTCATTATTGTCCGGCTTCACCAGATCGCCGAGCCCAACTTCAGTTTTAGGGAAGGCAATCTCACACTCCCCCATAATTTCAACTTCCTCTACATCTGCTGCAACCTTTTGCAGCTTCACTGCAATATCGCTGCTACCGCTTGAAGTAGTTTCAGCTTCCTCCGGGCTCAGCTTCACACCAGGTTCTCCAATCTCCTTAGTTGCATCAGCTGCAATGAATGCTGGATTCAGCATCATAGTCTTCTCCTTTACAGCATCAATCATTGGCTGCACCACGACATGAAGTTTCTGCTCTTGAGTGTCACCCATGTGCACTCCCTTCCCCTTGTCCATAGTATCCACAACGCACTTACTCCCCTTGGCTTCTGCACCTTTCTTTTTATCGGCACCGGGAGCAATCCCCTTTTCAACTGCTGCAAGTCGAGCATTAACCTTGTGCAACTCCTGCACAACCATCTCCACAGTAGCTTTCAGCTCCTTTATCATTTCAGTAGCCACTGCAGCACACTCCCCTTTGCAACTGCAGGTCCCATTCTCCTTTTCAGGTACCATCTCACTCCATGGCACCACCGGCACATGCCACAACTCGTCATGCATGTCCTTGTCTTCATGCAAGTCCCACAACACTCGATCACCGAGTTGTCCCTTGAACGTTTCAGCTCCATTGGTCGCCGTGCACACACCTGCAAGTTCCATCTTCCTTAGGGAGATCAGGTTCCCCTTCAGCTCCGGCACCAAGAGCACATCCTCCAAAACAATCGGCTTCACGTCAGCTCCCTTGGAGGCCGCCTTGGCGATTCCCATCACCTTCATCTTGTGCCCGCATCCTGAGTTCATATCAGTGATGCTTGTCTTGATAATACCATCAAGCAGGTCCGCCCTTGGGGTCATGTGATGAGCGGCTCCGGAGTCTAGGATCCATGTGTTGAGAGGATGAAGCACTGCTCCCTCCTTGGCAGTTGCTTTCTCACTCCCCTCGTTCCCTTGACCAACGTGGATGACCACACGCGTGAGGTGTGGGTGTGCCCTCTCAAGACCATGGGGGAGGTGGCAGCGGCTGTTTTCAAGGAGTGGATGCCAAGGGCTCAAAGGGAGAGCGGACAAAAGGTGAAGGTGATCCGCACCAACAATGTGGGAGAGTTCATTCGTGCTGATTTTGAGGCGGAGTTGAAACGGAAAGGGATCCAGCATCAGCTCACAGTGCCTTACAACCCTCAGCAGAATGGCGTGGCTGAGCGGTTCAACCGGACCCTGCAGGAAGATGCACGCACTCTCCTTGGGCGTGCAGGGCTGCCGGATCCGTTTTGGGTGACTACAGTACGGCAGGTCGCTCTTGTGAAGAACATGGTGCTGGCGACTGTGGGGGACAAGCAGTGGGTCCCCTACACTAAGTGGTATGGGAGTGCGCCAGCTGTGAACATGCTGAGAGCCTATGGCTGCATGGTGGTGTTTCATGTGCATAAGGAAAAGAGGGGAAAGTTGGAAGCCTATGGAAGATGGGGTGTGCCTTTGGGGATTGCCAAGGATCACAAGGGCTGGTTTCTGTGGGACCTAACCAGCCAGAAGCTGACTGTGTCAAGGGATGTGAAGTTCCTTGAGTCCTTGTACTACAAGGAGTAGTCCCACCACACCACTCATTGTTGAGGCCGATAAGGTGCAGCGGCCTTTGAGGCAAGTGAAGTTTTCTGTCTCTGAGGAGGAGATCTCTGGGTTGACTGAGGATGGGGGAGAACCTGAGGTGGAGAAGCAGCAGCAGCAGCAGCTGCAGCAGCAGTGGCAGCAGCAGCAGAAGCCGCAGCAGCAGCAAGATTCTGCACCACGTGCCCCACGCCCGCCTGAGCGTCCTAGGAGGGATGTGCGCCCTCCTGCCAGGCTGACCTATCCGAGTCGTGGCCAGCCAAAGCTGGTACAGGCCGGGAGTGTGGCTGAGCAGTGCGATGGGGATGATGTAGCACACTGCTACTGGGAAGTCGTCCTTGAGCCCAAGACACTAGCTGAGGCACTGAGCGGGCCCGATGCTGAAAAGTGGAAGCAGAGTGTGAAGGAGGAGTATGATTCTCTGCTTGAGAATGAGGCGTGGGAGTTGTGTGAGCTGCCTCCTGGAAAGAAGGCCATCTCTTCCAAGTTGATTTTCAAGCACAAGCATGGACCTGATGGGGAGCTGACCCGCTATAAGTCAAGGCTTGTGGCAAAGGGATTTCAGCTGACAAAAGGGAAGGACTTCGACGAAATCTTTGCTCCTGTGGGGAAGGGCACAACACTCAGGGTGACATTGGCAACGGCTGCAAACCGTGGATGGAGGATCAAGCAAATGGACATCACAACTGCCTTCCTCGTTGGGATCGTTCTGGAGGAGCTGTACATGCAGCAGCCTGAGGGATTGGATGATGGGAGCGGCAGGGTGTGCAAGCTGAAGAAGGCCATCTATGGCTTGAAGCAGGCTCTTCGCACATGGAACCACAAGCTGGACGAGACACTGCTGGATGGGGGATTCAAGAAGAGCGAGTGTGAACACAGCTTGTTCCTTCTGAAAGAGAAGGAGCAGTTCCTCACGCTCTTGGTGTATGTGGATGACATCCTTCTCGTCTCTGAGTCGTCTGCTATGATTGACCGTGTGGAGGAGATGCAGTTCAAGTGTTCCAAGATGGGAGATGTTAAGTACTTCCTGGGGATGCATGAGGAGAGGGACCTTGACAAGAGAGTGTTGAGGTTCCACCAGAGGAAGTTCTGTGAGGGGCTGGCTGAAAATTATGGGGTGCAGGATGGAGGAAAGCCAGCAACCTCACTACCTTCGGGGTTCACGGTGGAGCCCTGTGCTGACGAGGAGGTGGTGGGTGAGAGCGACAGGAAGTTGTTTCATTCCATGGTTGGGGCACTCAACTATGCGCCGAACCACACACAGCCTGACATTGCCTTTGTTACATCCAGGCTTGCTAGTGTGGCCTCACGCCCCAGGTTGGCCCGCTATGTGAGTGCTACAGCATCTGTGGGCTTGGAGTACAGTGCTGTGCGACAGAGGCCGCAGAGGGGTGCAGCTGATTTGACCAAGGGGGAGATGCTCTTGACCTGCTACACTGACGCTAGCTTCAACTTTGCGAAGGCGGATGGCACCATCATTGGAGGCTATCTGTGCTTGTTTGGAGGTGGTGCAGTGAGCTGGTGCAGCAAGAAGCAGAATGAGGTGGGGCTGTCCTCATGTGAGACGTACATGGCCCTGCATCATGGGGCCAAAGAGGTGGTGTGGCCGAGGCGTTTGTTGGAGGAGATTAGAGTGCGCCAGAAGGAGTCGACCGTCATATTCTGTGACAATGAGTCAGCTGTGAAGCTTGCCAAGAATTCTTGTCTTCATGGGCTGACAACGCACATCAGGCCCAAGTGGCACTGGGTGAGGAGGCTCCTGGACAAGGAGGTGTGGTTGGAGATAGTGAAGAACCAACAGCAGGCGGCTGATATTCTCACCAAGCGCTTTGCTGAACCTGAGCATTGTAAGGGCATGAAACTTACTGGAATGAGTGTGCATTGAGGGTGCATGCATGGGCTGAGGCATGTGGGATGATGGTTGGCAGCCACAGGGGGGAGTTTGTTAAGTGGTGCTATCATTTGCATTCACGTCTGTCTGCCTCCCATCTTATGTTCGTGCATTGCATGCATGGTGTGAGCGTGTGCAAGAATTTGTGTTTGGTGTTGTTTGGACTTTGTGAGTGTGTGTGCGTGAATGTTATTTTGCTTGAGCAGATATCTGAAATGGCTTCTCTGTTCAAGAGCTTTCCGACGAACCAAGAGTCGTCGTGATCGGAGCAAGAACCAGAAAGTTGTGATCGTTCGAAGTTTTGATTGTGATGCGATGACTATGGGAATTGGTAGAGTGACTCTATATGGAGTATAGGCTTTTGGGGGTTGGAAAATTTGTCACTTCTATTGTAGTTGCTGCCAAATGGTTGGGAGAACCCAAATCTACATAGACTCCGTCCTTCATATCTAACACCATCTCCCCTTCCTTTTGCGGTCTCTACTACATAACCAGCCACATGATGTCGGTTCTCAGCTCCATCATTATCCCCTTTCCCGAGGGTCCACCGCTTGGGTCGTTTCAAACACTTAGCCCAAGAGTGCCCCGGCTTCTTGCAGTACCAACAAGTTCCCTTGAACTTGTGGTAGCCAGCATGATAATTCTCGTCATCATCTTCTTCTTTATTATCACTTGTTGTTTGGCCTCTTATCATCACGCCAAATTCCATGCCGCCTGCGTTCACCTTCACCACTACCTTTTCCTTTGCGCCACCTGCTAACTTGTACTCCATACCCGCTGTCACCATCCTGATCGTGTCTCAGCTGGCTCCTCCTAAAGCCTTTTTCCAAGATCTTGGTTTGCACCCACTCGAGAGTCCATGATTCTGGTTTTGAGGAAGGCTTAGCCCGCTTGTAAATTGAAGCCAAGACTCGGGTAGCAGCGAGAACATCCGTAGGCACTTGGTCTGCTCCGGGTAGGTGATGCTCGCAACCTTGAGATTTGCGTATAGGTCCCTCATCTTATTGAGAACCGGCTGAACTGGCTCCCCTTCACTCAGGCGCAATGAAGCCAACTCACGCTTCAGGATGAGCATTGCAACCATCGAGGTTGGCGCGTGGAGCTCCTTCAACACTTTCCAAGCTCGTGGCCCATTATCAGCTTCCCCTACCAGATGCATCACAAGTGCTCTCTGGTTGAGCTCCAACGTTTGCGACAAGAGATAGTAGCCGACCGACGCACGTTTGTCCCACTCCCCTGCGGAGATAACTACTACAACGGGAGCTAGACTACGGGCTAGGCACGGCTGCTCGTGTGATCTCTGCGTTCGTTGGTCCTTAGTCGTTTTCCTAGTGCTCACACTACTTGCTAGTTCACGGGGTAATTTGACAAGAGTTTCACTAGAGAAAGTTGACAACAATGGTACAATGAAGTTGGCATGGCAAGACTACATCAGAGCTAGCATTCAGGTCGGTCGACTGCCAGCGCAGCATGGTCGACCGCGTTCCAGCACGACTTGGTCGACCGCGCTCCAGCAGTGCAAAGTCGACGGCGTGCCAACGCAGCAAGTTGACGGCGTGCCAGCGTTGCTCCCGCAGTACAGCATCGCACCAGCTTCGCAGGTGCTCGCAGGTGATTGGCGTGCTGAGCCTCGTCACTTGCACAGCGCACACACTAAGTCAACCTGGCGCTGACGACTGCATCTGATCAGCCACGTCGACCTCGGGATACCACCACCGAGGTCGGACTTGCCAACTTCGCCTGGGCGACCGTCGCACTCCTCCGCAGAACCTCGTCACCCAGGTAACCTGGTCGATCGGGCAACCACGTCGACCAGCTGCTCGTGCATGTGTCCGTCGACCTCCCAAGTCGATGACCACCCCAAGTCGACCTCACCAGATCGACCCCACCCCTGGTCGACCAGCTCCAGGTCGACGTCACTCCTGGTCGACCAGCTCTACGTCGACCAGCATTCCTGGTCGACCAACTCCATGTCGACCAGTGCAGTTGTCACCCGACCACCCAAGTCGGCTACCGGAAGTCGGCGTCACCATGTTGACGCCCAGGTACTCGACGCCCAACTGCTCGGCGTCCTGAGTTGTGGTCGACGTCGGCCCTTCCTTCGTCGACCACCAGGTCAGGTCGACCACCAGGTCGACATTACACCTGGTCGACCTACCACCGAGTCGACCAGCAGGCCTGTCAGCCGACCACCCAAGTCGGCTGCCCCAAGTTGACGTCACCAAGTTGACGTCCTCCGCAGGTCGACTTCCCAGGTCGACCTCCAAGTAGTCGGCGCCACCCTGAAGTCGGCGCCCGTGCAGTGACCCCCGTGCAGGTCGACCTCCTCGTCAACCAGCTCGCCCACTGCTGCAGGTCGGCTGCTCCCCTCTCACCCGACCACGAAGTCGGCTCCGCCCAAGCGAGGACGAGGCCAACATACAACTCCCGTTGACACTCCCCTGTCGCGTTCACGATTGGGCCCCCAGCCCACACGGCAGCACTCCTTGGAGAATAGCTCGTCGACGTGCACCCAACACACAGCACGTCGTCCACCGCACCAGCCATGCATGAGGGCATGGCACCTACTGCTGCACTTCGTCAACTTCGTCGCCCACGTCGGCCAAGCGCACCTGGCCGACGGCGACGGAGCACCGGTTGAAGGCCGGATAGTGCAGCGCCTTCGTCAGGAAGTCAGCCGGCTGCTCGGTGGTCGGGATGTACCTCAGCGAGAACTTCCCGCGCTTCACCATGTGCTGCAACCAGGCCTGTCGCCGCTCCATGTGCTTGAGGTTGCCCGTCAACCCCATGCCCTCGGCGACCGTGATGGCCGACTTGTTGTCCACCCGAAGGACAGTCGGCTTCCCAGCATCCAGCTGCTGGCACTCTGCAAGAAGAAAACGAAGTCGACGTCCCTCCTTGCCGGCTTCTGTTGCAGCCACGTACTCCGACTCGGTCGACGACAACGTCGCGCACTTAATGCGCTGGCTCGACCAGGAGACTGTGGCTCCCCCGTAGACGAACACGTAGCCGCCCGTGCTCGTCCTGTTCTGCTTGTCACCGGCGTCGTCGGCGTCCACGTAGCCGACCAGCTCCAGCGACTCAGGTCCACCGCCGAACTCCAGGGCGGTGTCACGCGTGTTGGCGAGGTAGGCGAGGCAGCGGTCGACCTCGCGCCAGTGCTGGTCGCTCCTCACCGTGAGGCCGCTCCCCAGCTTGCTGCAGGCGAAGGCGATGTCCGGCCTCGTCGTCGTCGCCGCAAACTGCAGCGAGCCGACCTTCTGCCGGTACTCCTCTTCCTGTCGCTCCTGTGCCTCCTCATCATCGAAGGTGAGCTGGGCGTAGGCGTCGACCGAGACCGGCGTCTTCGGAGTGCGCCCGGTCTGCTCCTCGTCGATGAAGCGCCTACGCAGCTTGTCGGCGTAGCCCTGCTGGTGCAGCCACAGCTTCCCCGCCGACCTGTCGCGGACGATCTCCAGCTCGAGGTACTTCTGCACCGGCGAGATCTCACGCAGCTCGAAGGCGGACTCCAGCAGCACCTTCAACTCCTTCAGTATCTCGGTGCTGCTGCTGGCGGCGAGCAGGTCGTCGACGTAGACCAGCACCCAGCAGGCCACTCCGTCGTCGCCAACCTTGAAGTACAGAGCCTCGTCGACCTGGCTCTTCTTCCAACCAGCGTCGACCAGCACGTCGTTGAGTGCCAAGTACCACAGCAGCGGCGACTGCTTCAGCCCGTAGAGGCTCTTCAGCAGCTTGCACACCCGGCCGGTTCCGTCGTTGAAGTAGTCCGGCTGGGACATGTAGAGCACCCGGTCGAGCTTGCTCTGCAGGAAGGCGTTCTTCATGTCGAGCTGCATCAGGTTGAGGTTGAGGACGGCGACGATGCTGAGGAAGATCCTCAGCGTGACGTAGCTGCCCACCGGCGCGAACGTCTCGTCGTAGTCGGCACCATACACCTGGGTGAAGCACTTCACGACCAGCCTCGCCTTCTCGCGCTCGACGGTGTCGTCGACGTGGTACTTCGTCGTCAACACCCACCGGTTCTTCTTGATGTTCACTCCCGGCGGGCGTTCGACCAGCTCCCAAGTGCCCATGTTGATGAGGCTGCGGATCTCCTCCTCCATGGCGGTCTTCACCGTCGGGCCCTTCCAGCTCGCCAACGCCTCCTTCACCGTCATCGTCGAGATGTCCCAACGGTGCTCGGGGTCGGCGTGCATGTCGGGGTCGAGCTCCGGAAACTCCTCATCCTCCTCGGCGTCGTCATACGCCAGGTCGTCGTCGTCCACGTCATACACCGTGGTGAAGGCAGCGGGGACGAAGAAGTCGGGAGGCCTCCGAAGTCGGCCTGACTTCCGGGGTTCAGGCCGAACCTCCACCGCATCACTTTTGGTGGACTCCTCGGCGTCCCCACCCTCGTCGTCGTCTTCACTGCCCTCGTCGTCCTGCTGCACCTCGGTCGACTTCCTGGACAACCTCTCCCATGTGGTCGGCTCCCCTGCCGACTGGCCGGTTGCCGACTGCTCCGTGGTCGGCTTCACTGCTGCCTGCCCCCCTGTCGGCTGCTTCTCCTCGACTTGCTCCTCCCCTCTCAGGTCGACTTGCCGCTCGTCACGTCGGCCACCGGCGATGCCCTTGGTCGGCACCGAAGGTGACGTCCCACGACTCCCCTCATCGCCGGAGGCCGACACCGAGGTCAGCCCGTGCAGGTCGGCCAGGGGCGAAGGGGCAGGGGTCGTAGAGGGAGGGGAAGGAGGACGGACGTCCTCGACGTCCTCAGCTGCAAGCTCACCGACCTCGGCGAGTAGAGGCAGCGTCGCCGTCGAGGTGTCGGTCGGCGGGGTGGTCGGCGTCCGTCCTGACACCGGCCCGCACTCCGACTTCCACACTTCCAGCGACAGATCCTCGTAGAACACCACGTCCGACGTGGTGACCACCCGGTTGTCGGCGACGTCGAGGAGTTCCCAGCCCTTGCTCTCCTCCGACACGCCGAGGTGAAGGCCCCACCTGGCCTTCGGCTTCAGCTTCCCACCACGTTGCTGCTCGGGGACCAAGAACTGTGCCATGCAGCCCCACACCCGCGCCAGCGACAAGTCGGGCTTCTGCCCGGTCAGCAGCTGGTATGGTGTCGTCCCCGGCGGCAACGTCGACCTCTCCAGGCAGTTGCGGACCCAGCCGGCCTGCCGTAGAGCAAGGTGCCACCAGTGGTGCTACACGCCCATGTGCAGCAGCATCGTCCGCACCGACTCCACCACCGTCCTCATCTCTCGCTCTGCCATGCCGTTCTGCTGCGGGGTGTATGGGCAGGTCAGGTCGTGGACGATCCCTTTGCCGTTCACGAAGTCGGTGAACTGCTTCCCGAGGAACTCCCCTCCCCGGTCAGAGCGCAGCATCAACACCGACTTCTTCGTCTGCCTCTCAGTCACCGCCAGCCACTGCACGAACTCCTGCAACGCATCCGACTTCTTGGCGACCGGCCTCACCCACACGTAGCGGGTCTTGCGGTCCTTGAGCAGCAAGAAGTACAGGCTGCCATCCTTGGCAGTCACCCGGAATGGCCCACACAGGTCGATGTGCACGACGGCCAGTACGTCGTCGGCGTTGGAGCCTTGGTCGGGGAAGGTGTGTCGTGCCAAATTCCCGCCGACGCACGAGACACACGGTGAGTCAATGCCAGACGTCGACTTGAGGTCCAGCCCAATGGGGACCTCGTTCTTCGCCGAGCTCTGTATGGTGTCCATGCCGACGTGCGCAAGTCTCGCATGCATCCTGTCCGGCGTCGACTTCGTCTTGGAGACAATCGCCCGCAGGGCCACAACCTCCGTGGGCGACGTCGACCTCGTTGAGCAAGGACGCAGGTCGGTGCAAAGGACACGCCCGGAGTACGTCGCCCGACCGAGCACCTCTCCCGCTGCCGAGACGAGTAGCATCCCGTCGCCGTCCTCCTGCAGCTTCACACCGTGCTCCTTTAGCTGGCCGGACGACAGCAGGATGGCCCGCACACCCGGGACGTACAGCACGTCGGGGATGAGCACTTGCTTCCCGGCCTCTCCCTGCAGGGCGACGGTGCCACGACCCTGGACGTCCTGCAGTGCCCCATTGAAGCCGCGCACATGCTTGATGGAGCCGCTCGGCTGCAGGTCGACGAAGACTTCCTTCGTCCCCATCAGGTGGTGGGAGCAGCCGCTGTCGAGCAGGACCACCGCCGGGTTCGCCTGCACGGCTGCCGCCACCGCTTGGAAGTCCTCTCCGGCCTCCGGTGCCAGCAAGACGGTCGGCTCCACGACGCCGACCAGCGAGCACGACGCCGTCTTGTCGTCCCGCCCCTTGCCGCCAGTAGAGGAGTCGGCGTCCTTCGCCGAGGTCGACGTCGTCGACTGCTTCTCCTTGCGCGACTTGTTTCCTCCTCGACGAGGACGACGACTGCCAGACCTCCCACGGCCTCCCTTGGCGTCGTCGTCGTCGGAGTCACTGCGGTCGGGGCACTCGAAGGAGAGGTGGTCGGGGTCGCCGCACAGCCAGCACTCCCGACGTCGACTTCCTCCTCCTCGACCGCTGTCCTTAGTCGACCTCTTCTTGTCGACTTCCTTGGTCGACTTCCAGCCACTGCTACCTCCGCCGCCAGACTGTCTGCGCTGCCCCAGTCGACCGCTTTGTTTCGCCGGGGCGACGAAGTTGGCCTGCGCCAAGAGCTCCTGGGACCGCTCTGCCTCCTGCATCGCCTCGTCCTGCAGGATGTACGAGGTCAAGTTGTCCTCGTTGAGCGTCGTCCTCGTGCTCGGCGCCATTGACAGCCGCTTCAGGAGGTTGTAGCTGCTCGAGAGTCCCTGCATGACATGGGTGACGTACGACGCCGTCGAGTACTGCGCGCCGGGCATCCTGATGGTGGCGAGAATTCGCCGGGCTCGGTTGCAGTAGTCGGTCGCTGTCTCCTCGTCGTCCATACGCAGGTGTGTCAGCTGCCCCTCCAGCTGGGCGATGAACAAGTCGTCGGTGACTTGGTAGGTCGACTCAATGAAGTGCCACGCCCGGTGGCCGGCGTCGAGGTACTCTCGGCACCACACCAAGGCGATCTGCACGCCCGGTGAGCAGCACCGCGAGATGACCGTGAAGGTCAACAACTGCACGGCGCAAAACTCCGCCTGCAAGTCGGGGTGGTGCTCATCCGGCGTCGCCACGGTCCCTCGGGCTAAGCCGATCAGCCCGGCCATCTCCAGCTGGGGCTCGATGGCTTCCTTCCAGGTGAGTATGTCGGGTCGACCAACGAGCGGCGGGGTGACCAGGATCCTATCCGGCGTAAACTTGAAGTAGCCGTAGCTCGGTGCTATTCCGCCCGCCGTCACCTGGGTCGCCGACATCGGCGACAATCCGCTTCGTTGACCTCCAACGTCACCCTGCGAGGAGCCTGCAGCCGCCGACGACTGCACCCCTCGCGCCTGAACGCCGCCGGCTTCACCGGCGTGTATCACACCTCGCTGCCTCGACGTGCCTCCCGCACTGCTGCCGACTTGACCATCACCAGCGTTGACGCCCACGTCGACGCCGCCTTCATCGTGTACCGGTCGAGGAGGGGCAGGTCGAGAAGGGTGCCCCGTCGCCCACATGGTGCGGAGTCCAGCCTCGACGACCGCCCAAGGCAGATCGCCATACTCGTTGGCCTCGTGCCTTCTCCTCGCGTTCTCCAGCCATGCCTCCAGGGTGTCCACCACCCCTGCGTCACCTACGGCTCCTACCATAGTGACTACCGCACAGCTGCCGGCCTGCAACTACGAATTAGGTAAGTGGTGTCTACGTCGACCTGACTGAAAGGTAAGTCGTGTGCCGTCCACGCTCACCGCACCATGCGGAGATAACTACTACAACGGGAGCTAGACTACAGGCTAGGCACGGGTGCTCGTGTGATCTCTGCGTTCATTGGTCCTTAGTCGTTTTCCTAGTGCTCACACTGCTTGCTAGTTCACGGGGTAATTTGGCAAGAGTTTCACTAGAGAAAGTTGACAACAATGGTACAATGAAGTTGGCATGGCAAGACTACATCAGAGCTAGCATTCAGGTCGGTCGACTGCCAGCGCAGCATGGTCGACCGCGCTCCAGCAGTGCAAAGTCGACGGCGTGCCAACGCACCAGGTTGACGGCGTGCCAGCGTTGCTCCGGCAGTGCAGCATCGCACCAGCTTCGCAGGTGCATGAAGATGATTGGGGTGCTGAGCCTCGTCACCTGCACAGCGCACACACCAAGTCAACCTGGCGCTGACAACTGCATCTGATCAGCCACGTCGACCTCGGGATACCACCACCGAGGTCGGACTCGCCAACTTCGCCTGGGCGACCGTCGCACTCCTCCGCAGAACCTCGTCACCCAGGTAACCTGGTCGACCGGGCAACCACGTCGACCAGCTGCTCCTGCATGTGCCCGTCGACCTCCCAAGTCGACGACCACCCCAAGTTGACCTCACCAGGTCGACCACACCCCTGGTCGACCAGCTCCAGGTCGACGTCACTCCTGGTCGACCAGCTCTACGTCGACCAGCATTCCTGGTCGACCAGCTCCATGTCGACCAGTGCAGTTGTCAGCCGACCACCCAAGTCGGCTACCGGAAGTCGGCGTCACCAAGTTGACGCCCAGGTACTCGACGCCCAACTGCTCGGCGTCCTGAGTTGTGGTCGACGTCGGCCCTTCCTTCGTCGACCACCAGGTCAGGTCGACCACCAGGTCGACATTACACCTGGTCGACCTACCACCGAGTCGACCAGCAGGCCTGTCAGCTGACCACCCAAGTCGGCTGCCCCAAGTTGACGTCACCAAGTTGACGTACTCCGCAGGTCGACTTCCCAGGTCGACCTCCAAGTAGTCGGCGCCACCCTGAAGTCGGCGCCCGTGCAGTGGCCCCCGTGCAGGTCGACCTCCTCGTCAACCAGCTCGCCCACTGCTGCAGGTCGGCTGCTCCCCTCTCACCCGACCACGAAGTCGGCTCCGCCCAAGCGAGGACGGGGCCAACATACAACTCCCGTTGACATCCCCTTGTAGGACGGGGTCGCTCGGCCTCTCCTCCTCGCTGATCATTATCTTTAGCAACCCAACTTGAGGGAAGTACACCTGCATTTTCCACGCCCAATCGTCAAGCCCATTGCCGTTGAACTTGTCAACAGTGAAGTTCTTGAGCAATTCCTTCAATAGTGAGCCCTGGCTAGGCCGCACTTGGTGCTGAACCTCCAGTATCATGGCTTCCACTATTTGCACGTGCAAGATAACCTTCAGTTCCGCCCGACTCAATGGTGTTCTAACGTCAACACTTAAAACCACAGCTCTGATACCATTGTTGACAACAATTTGGGATCTAGAAACTCTTAGGCACACCTTTAAATAACACTTAATCGTCCCCACGGGGTCACCTCCAAGGGTCCTCGGGTGCCTGGCAAAGCCAGCCCCTAACCAAGGGTCCGTGTTTGTAGAGGGACATACCAAGTATAAAACCAATCGTGTGCAATAGAGCACTTCCAAAGCTCCTTGCGCAGTGTTATGACGACGAACTGGTCGTGTGCATAGCATTTTTTTCACATCAATACGTTGATAGAGAAAACATTTACTAAAAAAAGGTTCACAAACGATTGATGACAACTGAACACAAGCACACATATCGCCTGATACACGTAAGGAAAGTACAAAGCAGTTGAACGCCAAGGAAAATGGTTGTCGAACTGCTCTTGAATTTGGCTTGATTTGCCTGGTGTGAGGATCTAGGATCGAGCTCAGAAAAGATGATTTGAATTGAATGATCACCTGGGTACAACACGAGGCTATATATAGGCTCAACACAAGGCCCCGTAACCAGGTGTTACGCGAAGGTTCCGCGGGTCGCGAAGCGTCCCGAACAGATCCTTCCCGAATTCGGTAGAAGGCAATTCGGTGGCAACCGAAAAGCCAGAATTCGGTGCACGCAACCTAGCTCGGTGCTATAACTATAATAAAATATAGGAAAGCACCTAGCCTAGGAAATCAAGCAATTCAAGCATGCATATAATTATCATATGCTAGAAATAGCATGATACAGTAAAGGCAAGCAAGCATAGCTGGCATAAGCCGTCGTACTCTCACACGTCCCCCCCTCAAAGCTGGGTGGCGTGAGATACACCCTGCTTGACAAGATAGTCCTTGAGAGCACGGCATGCGTTGCCCATATCAGCTTCTGCAACCCAACTGTCCTCAGTGGGGTCGTATCCCTTCCAGCGTATCAGGAACTCGAGGGTCTTGCCGCGGCGGCGTCGATGAGTGTGAACACGCTCCACTTCGTACTCGGGTTCACCCTGGATGAGAACAGGTGGTGGTGGCGGTAGCTGCCGTCCGTGGAACTGTTGGTTGGGGTCCTTGTAGGGCTTCAGTAGCTGGACATGGAAAGCGTTGTGAAGCTTCCATGTATCTGGTAAGCGCAAGCGGAATGTAACTGGTGTCACCTGTGCCTCAACGAGAAAAGGACCACAGAAGCGAGGCCGGAGTTTGGATGGGAGGTGAGACAGGTTCAAGTTGCACGTGTCAAGAAGCACCTGATCTCCGACTGCTACTGAGTGATCACGTCGCTGGCGATCGGCATACTGCTTCTGGGAGGTCTGCATCGTGGTGAGACGTCGCTGCGTCTTCTCCCATAGCTGCTGCATGGTGGTGACGAAGTCGTGTGCGGCTTGGACGTGTGCCGGTGTGGTTGGCTGCTGTGGTGTGAGTGGTTCCCGTCCGTAACACAGGAAGAAAGGAGTTTTCCCTGTGGCCGCATGTGACGCGTTGTTGTAAGCGAACTCTAGGGTCGGTAACTGTGTGTCCCAGTGGCTGACGTTGTCCTTGCAAGCTGTGCGCAGTAACTGTTCAACCACTTGATTGAGTCGCTCTGTCTGTCCGTCAGTCTGTGGGTGGTATGCTGAGGACATCGCAAGTTTAGTCCCCAATAATCCCATGAGCTCCTTCCAGAACTTACTCGTGAATTTGGGGTCTCTGTCTGAGATGAGTGTAGCGGGGATGCCGTGGATGGTGATGATGCGGTCGAAAAAGAGGCGAGCAGTTGCTTCAGCTGTAGCTGTGGCGTTGGTCGGGATGAAGTGACCCATTTTGGAGAACTTATCGATGACTACGAGGATGGAATCATGTCCCCGTGAGGTCGAGGGAAGTCCTGTGATGAAGTCGAGGCTAACGACCTGCCATGGCTGCTCCGGTACAGGTAGAGGCTGAAGTAACCCTGCTTTTTTCTGCTTGCTACTCTTCATCCGCTGGCACGTGTCGCAAGAGGTGACGAACTGCTGCACGTCCGCTGCCATCCCGGGCCAGTAGTAATACTTTGCTATCCCTGTTAACGTCTTGTTGCTCCCGAAATGTCCCGCGTAAGGTACGTCGTGAAACTCCTCCAATAGGATCTGTCGTAGCGGGGCGTAATTCGGTACCCAAATCTTTCCTGAACCCTTCCTTACAGCTAAGTCTTTCTCCCACTGTAACAGCTTCTTGGTCTGTGCTGTAGCGATCTTTGCGTCCACGGAGTACCCATGTTAGAATAGACCCTTGAGTAGAGGGTTCATCCCGTCGAGCTGGATGCCTGCTACATGACCGGGGCGGCTCAACGCGTCTGCTTTGTTGTGTAGCCCGGGCTTGTAGACGATGTCGTAGTGGAAGTGAGTTTCCAGGAAGTCCACCCACCGCACCTGTCGTCGCGAGAGCGTCGGCTGCGACTTCAGGTATTTGAGACTGCAGTGGTCAGTATAGACTGTAATCTTGGCTCCCTCTAGGTAACACCTCCACGCCTTGAAGGCTATGACTATCGCTAAGGCTTCCTTGTCATGGATGGGGTAGTTCAGTTCTGCTCCGTGTAGCTTCTTACTGAGGTAGGCAATGGGCTGCAAACCGCGTCCGTGATCCTGCATCAGTACTGCTCCGACTGCCTGGTCACTAGCGTCTGCTTCCACCACGTAGTCCTTGTCTGGATCTGGTAAGATGAGTACTGGCGCTGTAGTCAGTGCTGTCTGTAGCTGCTCCATGGCTTGCTGATGAGGAGTATCCCATTTGTAGGGCGTATCCTTTTTCAGTAGGTCGGTCAGTGGCGCTGCTATCTTAGCATACTGCGGCACGAACCTGTTGTAGTAGTTGGCGAAGCCTAGGAACTGCTGCAACTCCTTCACGTTCTCCGGTACTTTCCACTTCTTGACGGCTTCGATCTTCCGCGGGTCCACGTGTACACCCTCGGCACTCACCATGTGCCCGAGAAACTGCACCTTCTTCAGGGCGAAGTCGCTCTTCGACAGCTTCACGTAGAACTTATTTTTCCGCAGGATCTCGAACACCTTCCGTAGATGCTCCACGTGCTCCTTCATGTTCTTGGAGTAGATGAGAATGTCGTCCAGGTACACCACCACGCATTCGTCCAACAGGGGTCGTAAGATGTGATTCATCTCCACCTGGAACGTTGCTGGTGCGTTGCAGAGTCCGAACGGCATCACCAAGTATTCGTAGGAGCCGTATCTGGTACGGAACGCCGTCTTGTGGACCGAGTTGTCCGCCATCTTGATCTGCCAGTAACCCGACCGTAGGTCCAGCTTCGAAAAGACTGTTGCACCACGCAGTTGGTCTAGTAGGTCGTCTATGCGCGGTATGGGGTATTTGTTTTTAACTGTCTGTTTGTTCAGTGCGCGGTAGTCGATGCACATCCGTAAACTGCCGTCTGCTTTTGGAGTGAAGAGAACTGGTGCACCGTAGGGAGAGGTTGATGGGCAGATCAGTTGTCTGTCCAGTAGATACTCTATCTGTTTCTTCATGTCTGTCAGCTCGGTCGGACTTAGTCGGTATGGTGCGCGTGAGACGGGTTTCGCACCTGGTTCCTCCACGATCTCATCCTCGTGGGTGCGTGCTGGTAGGTCGTCGGGCATTATATCTTTGTACTGCTCCAAGACCTCCTTCACTGCTGCAAGTAGCTCCGAACTCGGCTTCTCCTCCTGTGCTGCTACCATAACCAGTGCTAAGTATCCTGTGTTACTCTCGTTCACTGTCTGTTCAAACCGTGCCAGTGTCGTTTCAGGAACGCTCCCTGTATCCGTCCAGCTTCGCAGCTCCACTCGTTTCCCGCTGTTGTAGATGCACGCCTTCCTGTTGACCCAATCGATCTCGGGGTTGAACCGCTTCAAGAAATCTCGCCCCAAGATGAAATCTGATCCCTTGATGTTCGTGATCGGCAACGTCGGCTTCCACCTCAGCGCCCCTATGTGCAGCTGCAGTGATGCTTCGCCGTGGATGGGAAGTTTCGTACCGTCCACCATTGTTGCCGAGAACTTGGTCTCCTCCGAAGATTCTCCAATTTTCTCCAACGTCCCGCGGTCGCACACCGAGTGAGACGCACCGCTATCCACCAGTCCCCGGAGGCGTCGCCCGCTGCAGATCACCTCGAGTAGTAGTGGTTGTTGCTGCTCCGAGTAACCGTAGATGGTCTCGCTTATAGGATCGTAGGGTACGTTGAATAGATCATCCCTCGGTCCTGCGCTCGAAGCTGTTGACTCCATATCAGATTTCAACTGAGTAGGGGTAGAAGGATTTATCCGAGGCTGATTCAGCTTCGTCTTGGCCTGGATCCTTCCCTTAAGCCTTTGCAGCTGTGTAGGCTTCTCCTGTGGGCAATGGGGAGCCTTAACACCATGCTGCGGGGAGAGAATATTAACTCCTTGAAACGCACGACCCTTTTCAACGCTCCGGAGTGGTTTGCCCAACTTCTCAGGTACCTGAATAATGTCTGAAGGCTTTTTCTTGGCCTTGAAATCTCCCCTGAATTTTGTAAAGGCTTGAAAACCTCGAGAGAAAATAGTTTTAGGGGCTGAACATTACTTACGCGCCATATGCAATTCATCTGTCAGCCTCGTAGTACGCGGAGCAGCTGGGGGAACGCTTCAAAATTTATCCCGCACCTCTCTCAACTCCGTATCGCATGCCCAGCGGCAGCTAAAAACCGGACAACAAACCTTTATCCCCGAAGGACTCCAACTTTACCAGCAGCAACTGGGGTGCCTGCTGTTCGCCTCTGCCACCTGCCGACCCGTCCTTTCGTACATTGCCAGCCAGCTGGCACAATATTCACGCAAGCCAGTGGCAGAAAATCTGCTGGACCTGGAGCACGCCCTACAGTACTTTGTTTCCACACCTAACATCGGACTCTCCTACTCCACACTGACAACGCCATCCTTCAATCTCACCGGCTACGTGAACGCAGATCATGCCACCGACCCTGCCAATCGACGGGCACGAACCGGCTTCGTCTTCTGCCTTAAGCCAACCGCCTTAGGCCAAATTTTCTGGAACTCCCAAAAGCAGGAGCTGGTTGCCCTGTCGTCAGCCGAAATAGAGTACATCGCCGCAAATACTGTAGTTCGCGAAGGGCTCTACCTGCAAGAGCTCCAGCAGGAGGCGAAAATCCCAACTTCGCCCACCTTCCGCCTTCACTGCGACAACCAGAGTGCGATCAAGATTGCGAATAAGCCGGGCTTCGTCAACCGTGTCAGAACTAGCAGTAGAAAGTAAGAATGAAGAAAGGAGGAGGTTCACTAGCAAGCAGTTGAGTACATATAGGAAACCCTAGATTGGGCTGTACTCGCTATAGAGTACCCCACTACAGGCTAGACAAATACAACATTCTGACACACCCCCATAGCCAAAGTGGGGTGTAATCAGCACAATGAGCAGGTATAGCAGGAGTTCACAATAAGAAGCAAAGCTAGAGGTAATCACAGCGGGCAAGTGAGGAGGAGGAGGGACTGTGAGAGGAGAGAAGATGAGAGACGGCGGCTGAAGCTGCAGACACACGGGCAGCAGGAGCTGCTGGCACAGTGGCTACCGGGACAGTGCGCCCCGGACTACTGGATCATACAAAACATCACCTGCTTCGGCACTCGAAGCTTGGCGACACCTCACAAAGGCGTACCAGCGCAAGGACTCGGCGACGTCGAGCCGTCTCCTTCAATGGCTGTTGGAGATAAAAACAGGACCCGGCAAGAAGGCAAACAACTACATTAATCGTTGCCGAAGCACACACGCGATCAAATCGCGAAGCACGAAAGTTCGACTTTGGAAGAAATATTCGTAACCATCGTGCTCGTAGGTCTCGGCCCCGAATTGCGACCCTGCAAGGTGCTCCTCCAGCAACAGGGGGCTATCACGGAGGCCGCCCTTTGCACCGCCCTTCTCGTCGAACAACATGATATGGATCAACAGAAGCGCCCCGCGCCGCGACGAGTACGAGAGTGTCTCGCCTTCTACGCCGACAACAAAGAAGAGCGGCGCCTTTACTGCAAAATTTGCAGAAACTTCAGGCATTTGGCAGAGCGATGCAATTTCCGCTCCAGCCCCCGCCAGCCCAATCCGAGCACTTGGGCCGGCCGACAAGACACAAGGCAGGATACGCGTCAAGCCCAAGTCTTCCAGCATGCATAACGCAATTCGAACCCAACGGTTCAGCACTAGCAACATCAGCCGCCAGAACCCAGAATTGCGTGCAATATCATCAGCAACATGGCGATGCGCCATACACGGGGAACCCGTCGTCGCCGCATACACACGCCGCCATCAGAGCCAGCACCACACCCGATTGGGGCGTTCACGCAAAACAACCCTTTTACCACGGACCACGACTACAACGACGACGACGAACAAGACTTGAATCTTCCAGTCTCGCTGCTTCCCGCACATCCTCGACTCCAGGGCGGCGCCCATCGACTGGATTGCGTGCGAACAGTTTCTTAAGTTCGACACTCCGAATATCGTCACGCCGCGACTTGCGCTGCTCGTGCGCCACAGGCACCACAACACATGGTACCTCGACAGCTGCTGCGGGCAGCACATGGCGGGCTCCGCGCGTTTCATATCCAACGCCATCCCCAACCCCATGGTTACTTACATCACCGTGGCGAACAACGACCACCTGCGCGCAAGCGCACAAAGCATTGTCATTCTCAAGGCACACGGGAGCAACACGCACACCACAATAAGCCAAGGAAGCAAATCGGACAAGCGCATGCTGACAACGGGGTGTAGGTGCTAGATATTGTTATTCCAGACAACAGCGGTGACACGGATGATCTAATTGATCTCATCCCGCTGCCCTTCGAGCAAATCCACCGCTCTGGGTGGAAACACCCTGACGGGATGCCATGGGTGCCACATCACGCACACCGCTGGGAGGTAGCCCTGCATAACCCCGACCAAAACGGCATCTGCAGAAATTGCCACACGCTGACTGCATTGAGGAACACCATCGTCGCAGGGAGAAGACTCGTCGCGATCGCCGAAGCTGAGCAATACGCCACCAGACGAAGGAATGTCGGCGCTGGAGCTCAAAGTCGCGACACGCCACGTCTTCGGCACTCCAAAAGATCCCCTTCCGGGACCCGCCACAAATCGACTTCAAGGGATACTAAGGGGACGACGTCGTGGAACTTTCGACGCACGCAGAGTGGTGCAACCTTACACCAAGGAGGAGTTCATCAAGCTATACCCCCACTGGCGCGACCCGAGGAAGAAGCTCTCCGTCACAGAAGAAGAGGAGCTCGCGCGCCACGAAGCTAAGGAGATTTTACAAAAGAGCATCGCCGAAGCATGTGGAACTTTCACCTGCGGAGCATGGGGCGAAATAAGCAAGGAAGGCGCGTCTAATGAATGGGGGTGGGGAAGCAATGAAGGATGGGGAACCAGCAGCGGCGGCACATGGGGCAACAACGAAGGCACATGGGCTAACGCTGGCGGAGGCTGGGGCACCACTACTGGCGGCACCGGCAGCGGATGGGGAAGTTCCGGTGAAGGATGGGGAGCCTCGCAAAGAAAAAAAAGGGGAAAGAGAAGAAGAATCAGGACCACCAATTGTTCCTCTCGGCTGCCCCCCGCGCATCCCTGCACCACCACCACTTCCTGTCGACATCCCGCCATCAAGCGACTGGGGCAACAAACCGTCAACCCCGCGTCGCACCGTCCACGGACCAGACCCCCAGCCGCGGGAACCTTCGCCCATCCCTGGCACAATCCCCCAGACCAACATCCCTCTCTCCGTCATCCCTGACAAGAAATTACCGCACGCCGACTGCATTGACGAACCCCAACATCGCTGGGAGGGGACTCGCCGCGATTGCCAAAGCTGCGTGATACGCGCCACCGGACAAAGGAATGTCGGCGCTGGAGTTCGAAGTCGCGATGCGCTACGTCTTCGGCAATCGAGAAGATCCCCTTCCGGGACCCGCCACGGAGCGTCTTCAAGGGATATTGAAGTGATGACGGCGCAAAACTTTCGCCTGCGACGCATGGGGTGAAACAAGCGAGGAAGGCACCTCCAATGAAGTGGGGTGGGGCAGCAATGAAGGCTGGGGAACCAGCAGCGGCGGCACATGGGACAACAACGAAGGCACCTGAGGTGGGGCACCACTATTGGCGGCACAGGCGGCGGATGGGGAAGTTTCGGCAAATGTGGAGCATCGCGAGGAGAACAAAGGGGGGAAACAGAAGAAGAAACTGAACCGCCGATTGTTCCTCTAGGCCGTCCCCCGAGCATCCCTGCACCACCACCGCTTCCTGCTGACATCCTGCCCTCAAGCGATCGGTGGGACACAATCGACTAGGGCAATGAACCGTCAACCCCGCGTCGCACCGCCTACGGACCAGGCCTCGAGCCGTGGGAACCTACGCTCGTCCCCGACACAATCCTCGGGACCAACATCACTCTCTCCGTCATCCCCGACAGGGAATTCTTCATGGTGATCTGACGACGGCAAACGTCAAGGCGGTAGAAGAAGAAGCGCCAATGGTTCCAACCTCCATACCTCCGGACTCGTGAGCCTGATGACCTGTAGCACCAGCGCCTCGGTCACCCTTCACGCGTGATAATCAAAAACTGCACTCATGCGCCCCGACGGCTCCAATATTAGAACCACATTGCCCGCGCACCTGCACAGTCAGTCCCAAAGCCGCGCGGAGTCATCAACCATTCCCGCTGCTGGAACCGATAACCAATCGCTACCCCAAGCTGCACAAGGTGTACAGCGACTTCCTTGTCGTCAGCCACTTCGGGCTCAACAACAAATGGTACACGCTCACCTTCGTCGATGCGGGAACACGCTACGGTGGATCGCGAACGTATAGTTCCGCAGCAGGGCGTACAAAGTTTTCTGCCTCTAGCTGGCTCACGTGCAACTGCTATCAGGGAAGAAGCTGCAGATTTGGAAGGCATACGGCGCAGCAGAATCTGGCATCAAGGAAATTCAGGATTACCTGGCGCAGAAGGGGATATCGCATCACAACTCACTCCCATATGCGCATCCGCAGTGGGGCGTTGCCGAGCGCACCAATCGCATGCTCATGACAAAGGTGCGCGCGCTGCTTAAGCAATCGAAGCTCCCCGCAACCTACTGGCCGTACGCTATGCACCACGCTGTACGGGTACATAACCTGCTCTCCACCACAGCCATCACGGGCTACTTGTCGCCGCACGTAAAATGGATAGGCAAGAAGGGCGACACCTCTATGCTCCGCGTGTGGGGGTGCATGGTGCAGAACCGCTCCCCTACCTCAACCATCGGCAAGTTTACAAGCCGCGCGCGCTGGGGCATTCACCTCGACATCAGCTACGAATACAAAGCATGGATCATTCTCGACATGCTCAGTATCAAAGTATCACATGGGCGCGACGTCATCTTCTACGAGCGACTCAACCTCGCTCAGTACCGCGCGGACGAGGAGGCGGGTTCAAACCAGGTTTACGCAAACAATGGGCGGAGTTAAGCTGCACCGGAAGAGGAAGTTGCTGCGGCTATCCTGGGCCAGGACAACACCCGCGAATTTCGCGACATCGATTGTCACAGCGACAACGATGACGACGACAGCGATGGGTCGTCTCCAGGTCCTGCGGGAAGAAGCAGCAAGGGCCCCGTGCCGCCATCTTCGCCTGAGCTCGAGAGCGACGACGACGACGTGCAGGAGGTTGTCCCGCAGCATCGCCACAACACCATTGTCTCTGGAATGAAGCTGATGGGACGTCGCCACCTCTACGGTTCCACGCATGACCAAACTCAAAATCCATGACAGGCGCTGACGGGACCACATAGCAAGGAATGGCGCGCCGCTATGGATGCAGAAATCAAGGCGCTGGAGTCCCGCGACACTGGGGTGCTCGTCAACCGAGCGGCAATCAAAGGAAGGCGTATCCTCTCGGGCAAGTAGGTGTTCCGCTTTAAAACTGCAGCGGACGGGACCATCGAGCGCTTTCATGCGCGCTGGGACGTACGGCATAGATATTGACCTGAACTTTACCCCGGTCAGCTTCCATACCTCCGAGCGAAATTTACTCGCCATCGCTGCAGCAAGGCACCTACCACCCCGCCAAATCGACGTGAAAAATGCGTTCTTGTACGCATTAGCAGATGCAGTTATTTTCGTGGAGCAGCTGCACACCTACGGCGAGGGAGACCCACGCATGTGCCAGCTGAAGAAATCCCTCAATAGGATTGAGCAAGCGCCGAGGCTTTAGCAGCATCACCTGCATAAAATCCTACTCGAAATAGGATTCACGCAACTGCCGCACGACCCCGGGATGTATCGCCTGCATTTCTGTAGCTATGACATCTCGCTCACCGTGTACGTGGATGATTTAATTTACACGGGGACAAGCAACACGCTGCTCGACCAGTTCGAGAAGAACCTGGCGATGCGCGTCAACATCACCACAAATCAAGACGCGAAGCAGTTCCTAGGCGAAAGCTATTTACTTCTCTACTGCTAAGTACGTGGAAGCACTTGAGAAGCGGTTCAACATCTCTCCCCCACCACTCTGTCACGATTATAATCTAGGCGTAGGTACCTTAGATATACAGTCGTGACATATAAATAGTAACGGAGAATGCTGTAGGTAGGATACGGCGGGATGGGTCAAAGGCCGAAACGAACAAACGGGAAACAAGAAATCGGTGGGCGAAAAGGGACCGCTAACACAACGGTAACCGGCCTCTAGTACTTAAGAAAGTAGGCAAGCTTAGAGAGATGCTTGCGTGATTGTTTTCACACTTCTTCTTACAATTCTCAATTCATTCCGTCGTGACTAAGCAAGAGAAACCAACCCGCGCAAGCATTGGAGGACACGTTCATGCTCCTCCTCAGCCAGCCGAGCTAGGGTTTGAGCTACTGCTGTGACTAGTGGCAGGGGACTTTTCAACAATCACGCAAGGAATACTGATGAACAGCAGAGATTTCTTACGGACCCGTCTGTGGAACGACGCTGGAGAGCTTAAGCCTACTGCGGGGTGGCGCGCTGACGCTATTGCCGCGAGAGGACCTAGGGCGCCGGCATCCGCGGAACCAGATACAACTAAATATAGGACGCCTCATCAACAAGCGCGCGCAGCGGGAGATAGCATGGATCGAGATCGGACCGCCGTCTCGGACCCCGGAGATACGCCGCGGGACTCTCGCGGGACGGAAGGAGTAAGAGAGCGGTGGCGGAACCAGGAGGCATCGACCCCGACGACCGGGATGCCCGGAATGAATACAAAGAAAGGAGAGCCAGATCTGCGTTGGACGCAGCACCGTGGTCCAACGGCGGAACCGCGGCCGGAGGGAGCTATGGTGTCCAGCGGCGCCACGGGGATACCATGTGATCCGAAGGAAGCCTCCGACAGCCACGGAGGGCGGTGGAAAGCGACGAACCTAACCAAAGTCGAGGTGGCGGAACGATATACGGGTATCCCCGGTGTGGGGCCGAGTATGAAGAACTACCTCATGCAGCTCGAGACGGTGCAGTACTGCTGGGAGCGCGATGGATATGACCCGGCGGAGTTTTTCCAGAAAATGGTGGGAACATTGGCAGGCGAGGCCGAGACCTTCTATCGCATGACTCGGGACGAGGTTCTGGAAGAACTAGCGGAAAGGGAGATTTCTAACCCCACGGCCCGGTTCCTTCAGCTGCTAAAGAAAGAATTCGCCGGGCAGACCAAGGCGCGTGTAGAAGAGTTCAGAGACTTCCGACGAAAGAAAGAGGAATCACTGCTGGCCTACTACTGCCGTCTACGAGAACTAGCCGAAGATCTGGAAAGCAAGGACGAGCGCTTGCTCGTGAGGAAGTTCGTGCGGTGGCTGGAAGACGAGCTAAGGGGAGTGGTGCGGAGCACGGTGTATGGCGTAGGCGCCGACGTCACCCTCAAAGAAGTGTACCCGCTGACCAAGAGGACGGAACAGGCGCAGCGGCTGTTGGATCAGGAGGATTCCGACGGAAGGAACCGAACGAGGACGAGCTGGGCCGCCGCGGCCGTGCCTGAGACTCCCCCGGGGAGCAGCAGCCGTACGGAGCCACGACTCTACCATACCTGCAGAGAACACGGGCATCTGAAGCGGGACTGCCCAAAAGCGCCGACCTGCGAGCAGTGCGGGAAATGCGGGCATCGGAAAGACGAATGTTACAGCCGGCCGAGAGAGACGCTGGGGGCAACTAGGGAGGAGCTCCAAGCTGAAGTCCGCCGTTTAGAGCTGCGACTAGAACAGTTACCTAACCCGAGAGAGGTAAAGGCGCGGGCGCTGCGGGCATATGAAGAGATTGACGACACCGAGGAAGAGGGCGAGGAAGACTACCAGCGAGAGTACGCGGTGATGGCCTACCCCAGGGCTCGAGACGACATCCGGCTCCGACCCAGAGCAAGTCAGTCCCAGGACAGCG
This sequence comes from Closterium sp. Naga37s-1, assembly GCA_947471745.1. NCBI lineage: Eukaryota > Viridiplantae > Streptophyta > Zygnematophyceae > Desmidiales > Closteriaceae > Closterium > Closterium sp. Naga37s-1. The sequence continues at coordinate 1,944,763 of CANJKZ010000243.1, forward strand.
AGGTGACGAGCGGGACCCGCCAACGAAGCAGCCAAACAGGAGAGACGAGGCCCAGGACATGGGGGCTGCTGCGGGCAGCGTTGTTTGGCTGCTTCCTAGAGGACGAGACGCCCTTTCAAGCTGCTGCTGGAGGCAGTGCCGGGCACAAGCAAGCTCGCATGGCGGATGGTTCTGCTGCTGCGCACCGCATGAGGGAGGTGCGTAGCGTTGGGCATGCTATCATTAATCCATCCCGAGCCCTCATTCCGTGACCCTCATCGCATGCCCTTCCTCCCATGCATCCAGTTTCACGCCCCCCCAGCCCTGCACCCCATCTACGCATATCTTCTGGCACATCCATGCCACATAACAGAATTGCGCTTTACAGTGACGCATGCGGTGCTCTATAAGCAGCTCTGATATGTGCTGTGCATTCCTATCGTCTCTGCGGCAGAACATGCTTTATGCTTCCCATCCCCATCCTACACCCTCCGTCCACCACTGTTGCTACCCTCGCTGCTCACTTCCTTTCTTCCTTCATACCCGCTCTCACCGTCCCTCTCACCTCCCACCATAACCTTAAACATAAACTTCCATTGTTCACCACCCCATGCCCACCATCCCATGCCACCAATCCAATCACTATCCCAATCCTCCATCCCATTCCCCCATTTCACTCCCCATCCCATTCCCCATCTCATTCCCCCATCCTGTTCTCCCTGCCTTCCAACTCGCACCTTCCATACATCACCTGCCAGCCCTCTCGCCCAGGAAGGCAGGCAGGCAGGCCCTCTCATCGCTTCCTATCACTCTTCCATCGCTACCAATTTTCCATCCCCCCCTTTTCCCTCCCCAGCCTGTTTTCCCTGGCAGCACCTGGAAACCCTTCCAGCCTATGCAGAGGAGGCGAGAGGGAAGGCCCGCGAGGTGAGGAGGAAAGTGCGTGGTCTGTGGAAGAGACACGTGCTGGGTGGTGGGGCGATGCAGGCTGACGTGGAGAGGGAGGAGGAAGAGAGGAGAGAAGAGGACGGGGAGGAGGAGGAGGAGGAGGAGGAGGAGGAGGAGGAAGAGGAGGGGGATCAGGAAGAGGAGGAACGGGAGGAAGAGCAGGAAGAGCAGGAAGAGGAGGAAGAGGAGGAAGAGGAGGAAGGGGAGGAAGAGGAGGAAGAGCAGGAAGAGGAGGAAGAGGAGGAAGAGGAGGAAGAGCAGGAAGAGGAGGAAGAGCAGGAAGAGGAGGAAGAGCAGGAAGAGGAGGAAGAGGAGGAAGAGAAGGAAGAGCAGGAAGAGCAGGAAGAGCAGGAAGAGGAGGAAGAGCATGAAGAGGAGGAAGTGTTATAGTCACAGTAGGCTCCAATGTGCCTAAAACGAAAGATAGAGTGCACAGTCGGATTTCTGCACAGCGGCTTTAAACGTTCATAGCGTTCTGGTTGTTGGTGCAACCCTACGGTTTGCACTCAGCTTGTTGTCTGTGTATGTGTATGCGTGTGTGCATGGAATGGTATGAGGGCATGAGATAATATATATTTCATGCTTATAATAGTGTGTGAATGATGAGTCGTGATGTCGAATGTGTGTGTTGAGTCAATAGCGAGTTTTCGCTAGTCGCGTGTCACGCAGTCGTTTGTGTCCCGTGCGCGGTTTCTATTTTGTCGTGTGTCTCGTGCACGGTTTCTGTTTTGTCGTGTGTGTGGAACGTTCGGCGTGTCGCAGGTGTGTGCAGCAGACCCATCAAAAACTCAAGGATGAGTTTATGATGAAGAACCAGAGCCTTGGTGTCAAGATTCAAGTGATCGCGAAGCCTGCGAAAAGGGTACACCTCAAGATATTGAGAATAGTTACATTACTTTGTGTAGTGTAACATTTCACTTGGTGTAGGCCCTTGTGAAGGGTAGTTTCGTGACCCTTCGTGGTTGGAGATAGTGTGGCACTGTTCCACATCACTGTACCTCGGCTCTTGGGGTTTGTAGGAGCTGGGAGTCATTCCCAACTCGTAACTCTTCCTATCTTGTGTTCTAAGACTATAGTGGCTGCCATAGTGCCGTTCGTTCAAACCGACGCTCTGTCGTCAATACTTGGTGAAATCATGCGATCTAAATTGCCTGTTGTAGGCGAATTTATGTCGCTCCAGATCCAAGTTGAATCAGGTCATTTGAAGCTGTGACCAGAACGCTATGAAAGTTTAAAGCCGCTGTGCAGAAATCCGACTGTGCACTCTATCTTTCGTTTTAGGGCACATTGTAGCCTATTGTGACTATAACAAGTGGTATCAGAGCCCCTTGGAGCAGCTACGACAATGGATGGACCTGAAGAAAGGGGTGACAGAGGTGCTGGAGGCAGTGGAGGACCCCAAGCACAAGGTCAACCCCGTGATTCAGCCATGGCGCCCGCGCAACCTACTCTTGGACCTTCAAGGGATGAACCAAGAGTGTTTGGGCTTGACAAGTTCAACGGCGACAACTTTGCTGAGTGGTCCTTCAGAACGGAGAACGCGTTTGACCACTATGACCTGCTGGAGGTGATGGTAGGAACGGAGAAGCGCCCCGAGAACGACCCGGAGAAGAGCCCGTGGGTGCGGAAGAGCGCTCAAGGCTATCTCCTACTTGGGCAAGCGTTGGGGAGCAGCCAAATCCGTCACATCAAGCCATTCCAGCGTGAACCAGAGAAGGGACCAAAGGCATGGGCTGCTCTCAAGGGTGTACACGCTCCTGCAACAGCGGCGGTAGCGGTGGTGTTGGAACGGCAAATGGCGACACTACGAATTGAAGAGGATGAAGCGGTTGAAGAAGGGGTGCAGAAATCCTTAGACTTGTTGACGCGGCTTGAGGGAGCTGATTTGAACTACAGTGAGCTCCAGAAGAATACCAAGTTGCTGGCCTTACTCCCAGAGTCATGGTCCTCGCTCATCATCAACCTCAACCGAGATCTGCCCCTCCTCTCGCTTGAAGACGTGAAGCGCGCGATCCTTGAAGAGGACTTCCGCCGCCGTGAGTTGGCGAGTGCGGATGGCGCTGGGGCAGCGAGCGTCGGCCGTGGATATGGCCGTGGAAGAGGCAGAGGACGAGGGGGAGGAAGGTTTGGTGGCAGCAACTTCAGTGGAGGCCGCGGAAGTGGCGGTTACGGCAGCGACGACAAGAGCTACGTACGCGGTCGCGGCCGATTCGACGGCGAGTGTCACTATTGCCACAAGAGCGGACATATGTGGCGCGATTGCTACAAACCCCCAGATGGACGGACCCCTTCTCAAGGCCAGGAGGGTAGAGGAGCAGGAGGAGGGAGAGAAAGAGGCCGTGGAGGCTGTGGCGGGCGCGGAGGCGGTGCTGCAAACATGAAGAGCGAAGATAACGACGAGGACCCGAGCGGCGATCGGTACCCGGGTCAATTCTACTTTGTGTCAACGCAAGCACCGGCTACACCAGAGAAGGATGAAGACTTTGAAGAGCCTGCAGCTGTGGGAAAGGTGACCCTACACCCCCTGGACTATTGGGTGATCGATAGCGGCGCTACCTATACCATGACACCTCGCGCGGACTTGCTCACCGAACTTGAACCGTCACCGGTGAAGCATGTCACATCGGCCTTGGGGCAGCGAGCAGAGGTGAAAGGCATGGGCAAGACCATGTTCAAGGGTGCTGATGGGAAGATGGTGGGCCTCAAGAACGTGCTTTGGGTGCCCAGCCTTGCTGCGAACCTGATTTCCGTGCGGCGATTGGCAAAGGCCGGCATGGACACGAACTCGAAGGGAGCCAAGACCTACACCGCGAGGCTTGGCGAGCGGATTCTATGGGACCTTCACGAGGATAGGGATGTCTACAACGAGATGTGGCAGATCCCTGTGGTTCCCATGCCTAAGGAGAGGCAAGTGGCAGCAAGCGTCAGCACCAAGGGTGAAGCGGTTGGTTGCGGCGATGGCGCGAACGGTCGTGTTATGGAGAATGAGTCCAACAAGTGGAATCTTGGAGGGACCAGCAAGAAGTGTGAACCTAAGGAGAGTGGTGCAGCAGCCAAGGAGCAGCAAAAGGGTGAGGAGAACCCCGAGGCAACAGCGGAGGAGGAGTACGGAGAGAGCATGTGGGGCGCTATTGCGAGCGCGGCATTCTCCAACCCGACTTCGGCTGTGATTGGCTCACCTTGCACCGGCGAATGGGGCATGTGGCCCTACCCATCTTGCAGCAGATAGTGAAAGGAGAGATGGTTGCTGGCATACGTGTGAAGGAGGAGCCTGATGAGGTGCTTGTCTGCCCGACGTGCATTCAAGCCAAGTTCACCCGGTTTCCGTTCCCTAGTTCGGAGGCAACGGCAAAGGCACCACTTGATGAGGTGGTGATGGATGTGGTGGGCCCCCTGAAGCTTGGAGCAGCTGGAGCTGAGTATTTCCTCACCATAGTCGACGTCTACACCCGCATGACTTGGGTGTACGTGCTGTCCAAGAAAAGCGACGTGGCTGAAACGGTGAAGATCGATTGGTTGCCGATGGTGGAGTGGCAACAAGACCGACTTGTGAAGTCAATCCGCACCGATCGAGGGGGAGAGTTACTGAGCAAGGAGTTCGGATTGTGGCTGAAGAAGAATGAACCGGACCATGCCACGCCCTACCATGCCCTACTCCCCTGCAATGAACGGCATCGCCGAGCGAGCGAACCGGACCATCACGGAGACGGCACGCGGGTTGCTCATTGAAGCCGGGCTACCCGACTATTTCTGGCCTGATGCGGTGTGGAGTGCGTGTGTGGCCAACTACAGAGCTTTGACTCATGTGGGAGCAGACAAATGGGTGCCGTATGTGGAGTGGATTGGAAGGAAGCCAAAGGTGGATATGCTTCGGGTGTTCGGGTGCATGTGTATGGCGCTTGTGCCTAAGCATCTTCGGCACAACAAGCTTGGTGCCAAAGCGATTTGTTCCGTGCACTTGGGCATGGCTCAAAACAGCAAGGGGTGGCTTCTTTGGGACCCATTCACCAAGAAGTCCAATGGGAAAATAGTGACTTCACCTAGGTCGTGGAGGTGACTGACACCCACCAGGTTCCTGGAGAAGGAGGGGGTGTAGTATCCTGTCAGAAACCCAGAAGGATCCGCCGGATCCGGGAGAGTGGTGGTGCTGTGGGCAGCGACAGGTCCCACGGAGGGGTCAGCCAAGGCGACAGTGCCTAGAGTGTGCAGTGGCTTGAGGTCAGTACAGTCGCGAAAGAAATAGCTGGACGCTCCAGAGTCTAGGGTGAAGGAAAGATGTGCAAGCTGTGAGGTCGCACCCGAGCTAGCGACAAAGGCTGGTGCTAGACTAGTGGTAGCTGCATCTCCTACACAAAGACCCTCAGAGGGGACTGGACTGGAAACAACGCACGCACCAAGACTGGAAACACAGGTCTCTGCTCGTGCAGCCGGGAAAGGTCCTAGACCACGTAAGTGAGACTCAACCGGTGCAGCAGTGCGCTAGCGAAGACGCGAGGGCCAGTGCGGTGTAATAGCGTGGGGACCAAAACGCTCACGGTAGAGGTCGTCGAGGCGACGGTAGCAGCAGGACGCAGAGTGGGACTCCAGCAGGTGGTGCCAGCACCCGGGCCAGTCAGGATCCGGTACCCGCAGGGACCGACGTCGCGCCCGCCAGGGCTCTTGCTAACTATTTGGGCCGTCTGATGAAAAAGTATTTTTTTTTTTTTTAGTCTGACCATCATATGAGGGATCATGGGTGATCTGATTTTCAGATGAAATATTTAAGGCCGTCTGTGGAAACAGATAAAACAATTTAACGTGCACATAATTTCATGTGGATAGCGTAGTTGGTTTGATTTGAACACGGATTTCGGCGGGTGCCGGATCGATTCTTGCGAGAGGATTATCGAGCTTCTTTGTTTTCCCTTACGTTATCAGACAGATGTATCCTCGCTGTCTGGAAACTCGTACGAAATATAACCTGTGTTCTGAAAAAACATATGAGTATAAACGGCTTATCTGGGCTCTCATATGAGCCACATTTTTTTGTCGGCGAGAACATATGAACAACAAAAAATGCGACTGAAATCTAGACCAACAGACTAAATTAGTCTGATAACGAGAGCCCTGGCGCCCGCTACTGGCTGAGTCGCTACTACGGCCGGTACTCCTAGGACCCTCAGGTCCCCACTACCGGGAGTGTTGTAGCTGCTGTCGCTGCGGCTGACCCTACTGCTGCCGCACAACTCTAGCACACGCCATGGTAGGCGCTAGAGACGACCGAGCGCGGTGGGGAGCGGCTAGGAGCGGTTGCTGGCTACAGCCTATGCTTCTGCTGGTTCTGCTGGGGGCAGCCAATACTGCTGCTGGTTCCGCTGGGGGGGGGGAGTCTATGCTGCTGCTAGTTCTGGCGGCAGCCTAAGCCGCTGCTGGTGCTGGCAGCAGCCTAAGGTGCTGCTGGTTCTGGCGGTGGGGAACGCACCTGGGCGGTTATGGGCGGTTCTTGGTGGTTTTGGGTCGGTTTGGACGGTTCGGGGCGGTTCTGGACGGTCCTGAGCGGTCCTGGGCGGTCATGGGCGGTTCTGGGCGGTTCTGGGCGGTCCTGGACGGTCCTGGGTGGTTCTGGACGGTCCTGGGCGGTCCTGGGCGGTTCTGGAGGGCTGGTAGCAGCCGAAGCTGGCGGACTGCAGGGTGTACGGGGATGGGACGCAACGGGTCAAGCGGACAAGGCTGGCGGACGGGGCTGGCGGACGGGGCTGGCGACGAGGCTGGCGGACGGGGCTGGCGACGGGGCTGGTGACGGGGCTGGCGACGGGGCTGGCGGACGGGGACTCGACGGGGTTGGCGTACGGAGCTGGCGGATTGCAGGGCAGCGGGATGGCGCTAAGGGGTGACGGGGCACTACGGGTAACGCATTACTAACGGGCGAGCGCGGGGCGGTGGGCCCATGGGAATCGAACTGCTCTATACCATGTCAACGAGGTAACGGAATAATGAATGAGTAGAAAGAAGCAGTACAAGGGAGCATATAGCAAACCCTAAGGGGGTTATACCCTCTACAGCATAACTCAGTGTAACACCTAGACTAAACTAACAAACTATAACAATTATAGTTTGACAGGTAGTGCAAGACGGTCTAGAATAGCAGAAGAGGAGGACGAGTAGCGCTTCACTACAACGTCATAGAGTCTTGGCAGTTTTCAGCTGGCAAAAGTGGGACCTTTGTGTCATAAGAGTAGGTAGAATGAGGAGCCATAGCTAGGGTTTAGCTAGCTAGGCAAGAGAGAATAGGCAAAAGAGGATTGGACTAGCAACAGTTAGGATACAAATAGGAAACCCTAATTGGGTTGTACTCACTACAGAGTACCCCACTGCAGACTAGACAGCAAACACATTCTGACACACCCCCATAGTCAAAGTGGGGTATAATCAGCACAGCAAGCAGGCATAGAGCAGGTTCACAAGGACAAGCAAAGCTAGAGGCATTCACAAAGGGCAAGTGAGGAGGAGGAGGCGGGACTGTAAGAGGAGAGGAGATAGGAGGCGCCGGCTGAAGCTGCAGACACACGGGCAACAGGAGCCGCACTGGCACAGCGGCTACCGGAGCAGCGCCCCGGACTACTGGAGTAACTGGCTCCGCGGCTAAGACGAGCGGCAGGAGCAACGGACCCACGGGCGACTGGCGCAGCTGGCTCATACTGGGCTACCGGAGCAGCGCCCCGGACTACTGGCGCTGCTGACGACACGACGACTGCCTCCGCTCAACCTCCACCAACTATCCCACCCCCCTTTCACACACCCCTTGTTGTACCCCTAGCTCCACTCCCACGTCACCCCCCTAGCACCACTCCCTCGGCTCCCACACATCCACCCCCCCTCAGCGGCAGCTGCAGCAGTGGGAGACGAGGGAGGAGGAGGAGCAAGGGGAGGAACTCACAACCGCCACCCCCACATCCGCCACCCCCAAACCCTAACGCAGGAGGCACGGGGAGGGAGATGAAGCGGGGCGGCGCACGAACCCCCGGGGCGCCGCGACCGGCGACGAGATGGGGGGGACGCGCGGCCCCCGGGGCGCCTCGACGGGCGACGGGATGGGAGGACGCGCGGCCCCCATGGCGCCGCGACGGGACGACGCGAAGAGGGGGGGGGGGACGCGCGGTCCCTGGGGCGCCTCGACGGGCGACGGGATGGGGGGGACGCGCGGCCCCCGTGGCGCCTCGACGGGACGACGTGAAGGGGGGGGACGCGCGGCCCCCGGGGCGCCTCGACGGGCGACGGGATGGGGGGGACGCTCGGCCCCCGTGACGCCACGACGGGCGACGGGAGAGGGCGCCGCGGGGCCCCCCCGGGGCACCGCGACGGGTGACGGGAGAGGGCGCCGCAACGGGCGACAGGAGAGGGCGCCACGACGGGCGACGAAACCGCCGCGCGCGCCCGGGGCGCACGGCGGGTAGAAAACCGCCGCGCGCCACGAGCGCGCGGCGGGATGAAAAAGTGTCGCGAAGAAACTTGACGAGAGGAAAAGTTGCACTAAGAAAAGTGTCGAGGTACATTTGTAACAGATAGTTGGAAACCAATTGAACTTATGGTGTGTTTAGTGTGTGTTAGAAACTACGAAATGAACCTAAACTAAATCTAAAGTGTAACTTGCTCTAAACATGGAGAAATCACAAAAGAACACCATGATAAATACCAGAGCGAGCTCTAGCCTACTCCGACACACCCCCAGGCTAGGCGAAGCTCTGGAACAGAACACCTATTGAAGCGGAACACCCCCAGAAGTGGCGAGACGAGTGAGTCCGAGCGCGCGCACGTAGAAACGGTGCGGCGCACGAAGGAGAGCCTCGGTGAAAATGTCAGCAAGGTTGGCATTAGCGGCCACCTTGCGAAGGCATAGGAAACCAGACTGCACCAGCTCACGCACGAAGAAGTAGCGGACCTCGATATGTTTGCTGCGAGCGTGATAGACAGGATTTTCAGTCAGATGAATCATGCTCGCACTGTCACATGCAAGCGTCACAGAGGGCTGAGAGTGACCCAGCTCAGCAAGGAGAAAGGAGAGCCAACGAGCCTTTTGAGCTGCCAACGTGCCAGCGTACAGCTCAGCCTCGCAGGTGGAAAGGCAGACAGAGGTGGAACGCGTGGAGCGCCAGCTGATGAGGCCACTGCCAGGAGTGAATCCATATCCCTAAGAAGAGCGGTGTTTAGGGGGAAGAGTTGCCGTAGCCACAATTGGGAGCGAGCTTCCCACCCTGGCGTGACCGTTCTGCCGGATTGACAAGGGCATGGGCAACACACCCTCGTACCCGAAGAGGGCGGACAGTAGGCTGGCGGCTAGTCCAAAGCTAGAAGGGAGTAGTAGTGGGGCGAAGAGGGTGTGGGCGAAGGTTAAAAAGCAGAGTGGCATGTAGAAGAGCATAGCTCCAGAGAGAGTGGGAGGTGGAGGCTGTTAGAGACTAAGGACGGAGTCTATGAACATTAGGGGCCGAAATATCTCAAAATCGTTGGACGTCCAGTGTTGTCGCCAGCATCTTCATTGAAAACCCGAAATCGTCGACACACTTCATCCGATTTGTCGCACCTCGTCCCGTATTGCCAGCGGTGTCCCATCCACCAGCCTTGCGTCGATCTCCGGCAGACAACTGTCCAACTTGACTCCGATTGTTTTGGCCGTTGCCAGGTTGACGAGACTGTGGCTCGCCCCACCGTCAATGAATATTTTTATTTTATGTCTGTAAACCCTCCCCACGACCAGCACATGGTGATCCACATGTTCATCCACTTTATTCGTCCGGTTGCGGTTGATAGCCCGTATCGATACCATTACTCGGTGTGGATAGTGAGTGGCGGGCGGTCTCGTCAGTAGGTGGCCTGACTGCTACTGACTCGTCTCTTTTCCCGACCCCTCTCCATCGTTCCTGTGTCCCTTTTTCAGCTCCGGGCAGTCTTTCCTCCAGTGGCCCGGTTGGTTGCAGTTAAAGCACGGCCCTGAGGCTCGTTTAGGCGCATCCACACCGTTGATCGTGGGCTGTTGAGGCGATCTATGAAAACGAACTCATTCTTGCCCATTGCATCAGCGCGTCCGTTGATTCGGCCAGCTGGACGGCATCGTTGAAATCGCGTGGCCTCGTACGTCGCACCTCGAACTGAATCTCATACTTGAGGCTTGCGACATATTTATCGAGCCGCTCCGCGTCTCCCATATCGTCCACTTGGTCGGCCAAAGCTCAGAACGTCGCTGTGTAGTCTTGGACCGAAGTTAACTGCTTCCAGGCACGCAGCTTTATGCGAGCAGAATCCGAGGTGGATACGTGCTCGAATCTGGTTCGCAAGGCTGCGCCCCACTCCGTCCATGTGCGTACCGTAGCCACTCCGAAGATTAAGGTTGCTCGTTGCGTGACAGATGTCCAGGTCCCGTCGTTCCCACGTGATATCCCTGCCGGAGTCCCCTCTGACTCTATCGTGCGTCGCCACCACTCCAACGCTGGTCCTTGTAATATCGACACTGCAAAATTAATACGGGTGGCATCATCAGCAATTTGCGCAGCATTAAAGAAAACGTCCACTCTTAACAGCCATGCAGACACAGTGACGTTCTTGTCGATGGGTTGAACGGGGGCGGGTTTGTCGGTTTAATTTTGACAGTTGTAGAAACTGCTGCTGCTGCATGTACCGTTGGTGCTGTCGAAGCCATCGCCGGCGTTGTCGCAGGTGCCTGCCTTGGAATTGTTCGCGTCTGTTGTCTCGGCGCTGCTCGTGACTGTTGCTGTTGCTCTGGGGCTTCTTGCGCCTGTTGCTGCCGTGTCCGCCATTCATCTTGAGCATCCAAGGTGCCTTCCAGCTCGCTGAAAACGTCCTCGTTCAGTGATGAGCTACTGCTCACTTCATCCACGACGGGCAACTCCTGGCGCGCTTCACATCGCGCCTGGCGTAGTTCGGCGTTTTCCACCCTCAGGTGCTCGACCTCCTCAAACATAGTTTGCAAGTTGGCCTGCATCGCCCGAAAGCCCTGTAGGAACGCGTCAAACTTGGCCTGATTCATGTTTCTCAGGCTTCGTCTAACAGACAACGATTTTTATGACTTTGGTGAAGGCGCAAACGCTAACGTAGTCAGAGCGAAATAATCATATATATTTCGCAGCTGACTGCTTTGCAGCCCACCAAGTCTATCGTACCCCGTCACTAAATGACCTCCGAAACGCGAGGGTAACCTAGGAAAGTAGCTATGATACCAAGTGTTATGAGTTGTATAAGAGAAGAGTGCGCATAATGCAATATCGCGGAACTAATTACAACTACTGGCAAAATAATGAGACCTAGCATTCATATAGCGAAGGCTAGCTAGGCTGCGGCCGCGGGACCGCGCATGGTCAGGTGTAGGTTCGGGGTTGGGAAACCCGAAGGCGACGCGAGGGACGTTCGGAAGGCAAGGTTGTCGGACCGAGCCTGAACTCCGAAAGTTGGAGTTGTACACGCATGGGATGCCTCAGTAAGGAATTAGGCAAATTTCCTTACAAATTCTCTCTACGCTACCTACATTGCACTAGTAACAATGGGGTTGTACTACGTCCTTAATATATATTTTTACAGCACCCTTTTGTCAAAATTCACCTTCTTGGCTCGACTATCCTCATAGCAAATACGGGCGTTTCAAACAGCAGTTTCGAATGTTTGCATTTTGAAATGTGCGCGACGTCTTGCATTGCCCCTCCTCACTCCTTCCCCACTTGCCCCACTTTCTCGTCACTTCCCATTACCTTCGATTTCTATCGGCAGCGCCATTATCACTTGCTGCGGTTAGCAGCGTTGGCATCGCATTTTCCCGAGTTCGCGTTTCTATCTAGTAGTAGCTGTCAGAATCCCAGCCACTAGCCACTGGGATAAAAGGGCTTGTTCGTGTAGCGGGTGAGTGCGCCCAAAACCCCCCAGGCCAACGTGCCTGTAACCCTTCCCTAGGATCAATCGGGAATCCCCAGTGGACCTCTGACAGTAGTATTTCGTTGTTTCGTTTGCCGCGTCTCTGATCGTTACTCCTAGTTCGTTCCTCACTGTTGCGGTAGCAGGTCGCGTCCAGGGCCGCCTTTCTGGCCCTGGCACGGGGCTGAAAGTGCAATGGAAGCAGCACACAGGGGGGCGATCATGCAGAAAGGAGAGACTTTACAAACGCAGAGAGAAGGTAGTAAGCAAACGCCTTATCCTGTTACCCCGGAGCAGCAGCAACGTCGGGCCATAGAGGGTGAACGGTTTGATTCCTTGAGTCAATACAGGCGGCGAGAGGCAGCGCGCGAAGGCAGAGAGGCGCAGAAAGGGGGAGAAGCGCAGATTCCGGCGGAGAAGGGCGCAACGGTGGTGAAGGGCGTGACGGCGGGGAAGGGCGCGACGACGGGGAAGGGCGCGACGGCTGAGAATGAAGCGTTCTTGGCAGGGAGGTATCAGCCTTAGTAGGAGTAGGCTTGAGTAACGGGTACAATATGCTCTCTGGAATTCTCTTGAATTTACAATATGACTTCAACAAATTTCACACACAATTTTATAGGATGCATTCACAAATCGAGTCGCACTACCAAGTCGCGACACTCTGAATTTCTCATAGGTAACTCTACCCCTTGAAATGAACCTTGCCGTGAAATTCAGAGATTGATTGCGATGCGGGATTGGTCAACGAGTTGATTACAAGGCTGTAACTTCGTCGGTGTGGTTGGCGAAGTCGGCGAGGGGTCGGAACTTCGGTGTTCTGCGTTTCGTAATTTTCGTGCGTGAGATTGACTTGGGCTGCGCGTCAGGATCTGGTCGCCCAACTGCAGGTTGAGGCATTTGACCAATACGAACAGTTGGTGAGGTGGCGCTTGACTTCCGCCCACCTGCACTGTACTTGGCAGCATTCGGCTGCCACACTGTTACAGAGAAAGGCGCAACATCGGAGAATGGGGAAGGCGTGGAGGCCGGAGGCGCGGAAACGAGAGAACAGGGTGGAGGCGGAATGCATGCGCGGACGCGGCAGGCCGACTTTTGCGATGCGCGTGAGCGCCGCGATGGGCGGAGGAGCGGGGAGCGCGGAGGAAATGTCTCTGGAGCAGCTGATGGGTGTGAGCCGATGGTGCGTGCTGCGCGCCGTGGAGGTCGAGGTGACGGCTAGAGTGGCGGAAAGGCTTGAGGAGATGGAGGAGAGAAAGAGAGAGGAAGAGAGGGAGAGGGAAGAGAAGCGGGAGAGAGTGCAGAGAGGACGAGAGGAGGAGGGTGGGAGAGGAAGAAAGGAAGATAGAGAGACAGAGTGTGCGAGCGGAGGAAAGGGAGAGGGTGAGAGAGGAAGAGAGGAAGAGGATGAGGGAGGAAGAGAGACAGAGTGTGCGAGCGGAGGAAAGGGAGAGGGTGAGAGAGGAAGAGAGGGAGAGGGTGAGATTGGAAGAAAGGGAGAAGGTGAGAGAGGAAGATCGAGAGAGGGTGAGAGAGGAAGAGAGGGAGAAAGTGAGAGTCGAAGAGAGGGAGAGGGTGAAAGTCGAATAGAGGGAGAGGTTGAGAGATGAACAGAGGACGAGGGTGCAAGAGGAAGCGAGAAAGAGAAAGACGGAGGAAAATTGGCAGAGAGCGAGAGTCGAAGAGAGGATGAGAATGAGAGAAGAAGAGAGGAAGAGAGCGCGAGAGGAAGAAGCGAATAAGAGGAGAGAGGTGGTGCGGAAAACGAGGGAGGCTCTAGCGAAGGCGAGGAGGCGCAAAAAGGAGCTAAAGGCAGCGTTGACAGAGGCAGCGAGGGCGGTGGCAGAGATGAAGGAGGGAGTTGAGGCGAACGTGCGGGAGGTGCTGCTGCGGGCGGCGCTGTTTGGCTGCTTCCTAGAGGACGAGACGCCCTTTCAAGCTGCTGCTGGAGGCAGTGCCGGGCACAAGCAAGCTCGCATGGCGGATGGTTCTGCTGCTGCGCACCGCATGAGGGAGGTGCGTAGCGTTGGGCATGCTATCATTAATCCATCCCGAGCCCTCATTCCGTGACCCTCATCGCATGCCCTTCCTCCCATGCATCCAGTTTCACGCCCCCCCAGCCCTGCACCCCATCTACGCATATCTTCTGGCACATCCATGCCACATAACAGAATTGCGCTTTACAGTGATGCATGCGGTGCTCTATAAGCAGCTCTGATATGTGCTGTGCATTCCTATCGTCTCTGCGGCAGAACATGCTTTATGCTTCCCATCCCCATCCTACACCCTCCGTCCACCACTGTTGCTACCCTCGCTGCTCACTTCCTTTCTTCCTTCATACCCGCTCTCACCGTCCCTCTCACCTCCCACCATAACCTTAAACATAAACTTCCATTGTTCACCACCCCATGCCCACCATCCCATGCCACCAATCCAATCACTATCCCAATCCTCCATCCCATTCCCCCATTTCACTCCCCATCCCATTCCCCATCTCATTCCCCCATCCTGTTCTCCCTGCCTTCCAACTCGCACCTTCCATACATCACCTGCCAGCCCTCTCGCCCAGGAAGGCAGGCAGGCAGGCCCTCTCATCGCTTCCTATCACTCTTCCATCGCTACCAATTTTCCATCCCCCCCTTTTCCCTCCCCCGCCTGTTTTCCCTGGCAGCACCTGGAAACCCTTCCAGCCTATGCAGAGGAGGCGAGAGGGAAGGCCCGCGAGGTGAGGAGGAAAGTGCGTGGTCTGTGGAAGAGACACGTGCTGGGTGGTGGGGCGATGCAGGCTGACGTGGAGAGGGAGGAGGAAGAGAGGAGAGAAGAGGACGGGGAGGAGGAGGAGGAGGAGGAGGAGGAGGAGGAGGAGGAGGAGGAGGAGGAGGAAGAGGAGGGGGATCAGGAAGAGGAGGAAGGGGAGGAAGAGCAGGAAGAGCAGGAAGAGGAGGAAGAGGAGGAAGAGGAGGAAGGGGAGGAAGAGGAGGAAGAGCAGGAAGAGGAGGAAGAGGAGGAAGAGGAGGAAGAGCAGGAAGAGGAGGAAGAGCAGGAAGAGGAGGAAGAGCAGGAAGAGGAGGAAGAGCAGGAAGAGGAGGAAGAGGAGGAAGAGAAGGAAGAGCAGGAAGAGGAGGAAGAGCAGGAAGAGGAGGAAGAGCATGAAGAGGAGGAAGTGTTATAGTCACAGTAGGCTCCAATGTGCCTAAAACGAAAGATAGAGTGCACAGTCGGATTTCTGCACAGCGGCTTTAAACGTTTATAGCGTTCTGGTTGTTGGTGCAACCCTACGGTTTGCACTCAGCTTGTTGTCTGTGTGTGTGCATGCGTGTGTGCATGGAATGGTATGAGGGCATGAGATAATATATATTTCATGCTTATAATAGTGTGTGAATGATGAGTCGTGATGTCGAATGTGTGTGTTGAGTCAATAGCGAGTTTTCGCTAGTCGCGTGTCACGCGGTCGTTTGTGTCCCGTGCGCGATTTCTATTTTGTCGTGTGTCTCGTGCACGGTTTCTGTTTTGTCGTGTGTGTGGAACGTTCGGTGTGTCGCAGGTATGTGCAGCAGACCCATCAAAAACTCAAGGATGAGTTTATGATGAAGAACCAGAGCCTTGGTGTCAAGATTCAAGTGATCGCGAAGCCTGCGAAAAGGGTACACCTCAAGATATTGAGAATAGTTACATCACTTGGTGTAGGCCCTTGTGAAGGGTAGTTTCGTGACCCTTCGTGGTTGGGGATAGTGTGGCACTGTTCCACATCACTGTATCTCGGCTCTTGGGGTTTGTAGGAGCTGGGAGTCATTCCCAACTCGTAACTCTTCCTATCTTGTGTTCTAAGACTATCGTGGCTGCCATAGTGCCGTTCGTTCAAACCGACGCTGTGTCGTCAATACTTGGTGAAATCGTGCGATCTAAATTGCCTATTGTAGGCGAATTGATGTCGCTCCAAATCCAAGTTGATTCAGGTCATTTCAAGCTGTGACCAGAACGCTATGAAAGTTTAAAGCCGCTGTGCAGAAATCCGACTGTGCACTCTATCTTTCGTTTTAGGGCACATTGTAGCCTATTGTGACTATAAGAAGTGGTATCAGAGCCCCTTGGAGCAGCTACGACAATGGATGGACCTGAAGAAAGGGGTGACAGAGGTGCTGGAGGCAGTGGAGGACCCCAAGCACAAGGTCAACCCCGTGATTCAGCCATGGCGCCCGCGCAACCTACTCTTGGACCTTCAAGGGATGAACCAAGAGTGTTTGGGCTTGACAAGTTCAACGGCGACAACTTTGCTGAGTGGTCCTTCAGAATGGAGAACGCGTTTGACCACTATGACCTGCTGGAGGTGATGGTAGTGTGAGAAACTAAGAGTGAACGAGAAATGGATGAAACTAGGCAACAGGGGGATACAAGTAGGAAACCCTAACAAGTTGTACCCCCTAAGGCTAAACCCACTATAGCCTACACAATATAAACATATATAATGTTTGACACACCCCCATAGGCTAAGTGGGAGACAACCAGATGGTCACAAGACCAGTCAAAGCAAAGCAAAGCAAGCTCAGGGTGGATCTCAAGGAAACCACACAAATTCTGAGCACAAGCAAGTGGTCACAAGACCAGTTCACATGCAGTTTGATAATATAACAAGAGGTACAGTGATCACAACCTAGAAAGAGTAAGCATGCAGGTATATATATATAGAGATCACAGTACAGGCAGAGTCAAGAAGTGAGCAAGTGAGGGAGAGTAGGCACAAGGCCTAGAACAGTACAGAAACGCTGATGATCACAAGGCTGAAGCACCTTGGTGAACACATCAGCAGTGTTGGCCCGAGTGGCCACGTACGAGAGACGAAGCTGACCATGCTGCTGCAGCTCTCGAGCAAGGAAGTAGCGCAGAGCGATGTGCTTCGTTCTGTGCTCCAGTCTGTGCTCCTGACACAAGGCAATGGCTGCCTTGTTGTCGACGTACAGCACTGGAGGAGAACGAGGCCGCTCTCCGAGGTTGGTCAGCAAGTAGGTGAGCCAGCGTAGCTCCTGGGCAGCCATGGCTGTGGCGTAGATCTCAGCCTCACAACTGGAGCTGAGAACAGAGGAAGAGCGTGTAGAACGCCAGGAAACAGAGCCAGAGCCAAGGCTGAAGGTGTAACCCTGAGACGACCGCTGCGTAGCCTGGTCGTCAGCCCAAGAAGCGTCTGAGTGTCCAGTGAGGACAACGTCGCGCCGTCCTCCAAGCACAAGCCCCATGCCCGACGTACTGCACAAGTAGCGCAACACCCTCTTAGCGGCATCCATGTGCTCCTTCCGGTGACGGCCAGGAGCGACATAGCGTGCTAGGATGCTAAGAGGGTATGCAAGGTCAGGTCGAGTGCAGGTCATCAGGTACATGAGGCAGCCCACAAGCTCTAAATACGGGCCACTCGGCTCTACGGACTCATCCGAAGGCAGAGCTGAGAGCGAGTGACCGGTAGGCAGAGGAGTGGGCTGAGGCGAGGAGTACGTGAAGCGGAAGCGCTGAAGGACCTGCTACACCATGTGTGACTGAGTCAAGGTGATGGTGCGCTGTGCTCTGTCCCGGGTGATCCACCCAGGTCTGTGCACGTGTGTCTCTTCTGCAGCTCCGACTTCACGTGGGCGAGTGCCTCAGTGTCAGCAGTAGCAAAGACCAAGTCGTCGACGTACACGAGAACGTAGAACGGCGGCAGAGTGGTGTCGGTGCGTAGAAACAGCGACGGGTCAGCAGTGGAAGGAGCAAACCCAAGAGCCGCAAGCGTAGTCCTCAGTGTGTCGTGCCACTCACGGGGTGCCTGGCGGAGACCGTAGACTGGCCGCCGGAGGCTCCACTGGGTACCAGGAGGGAACGACCCAGTGAAGCCAGGAAGGCGGCGCAGCCAGATCTCCTCGTGCAGGCTGCCCTGTAGGAACGCAGTGCTGAAGTCAAGAGAGTGGAGCTCATAGTCACGCTGAGCAGCGACGTGCAGCAGAACCCGAAGAGTGGTCATCTTCGGGGTCGGGGAGAAGGTCTGGAAGAAGTCAACTCCCTCTCGCTGACTGAAGCCTCGAGCAACGTAACATGCCTTGAAGACAGGCGGAGAACCCGGCGGCCGCTTCACCCTGAAAATCCACATGCCACTGACGATGTTCGCCCCAGGTGGGGGAACCTCGTCGACGTAGGTGCCTGTGGACTTCCAGGAAGCCATCTCTGCGTCCATGGCTGTCTGCCACTGAGAGGAGTAGAGACCCTCCATCGCCTCTGCGTAAGAGCGTGGGGTCGGGATGTCTGGTGCATCCGGGTCTCCCTCAGGGGCAACTAGCATGGACACGAGATGAGGCAAAGCAGCGGCAAAACACTCAAACTCCTCCTGTATGCTTCAAGGACGTCCGTGCCAAGAGCACACTCACCCCCGACAGACGGAGGACAGGCAGACTCAGACTCAGCAACAAGGCTAGTGGCGTAGTCTAGACGACAGGCAGCAGCAAAGTCAACAAGCTCAGCGACTAGAGCAGATGCAGCGGAGGACTCAAAGGAAGGGTCAGTGACAACAGTGGCAAGGAGACGCGTGACAGTAGGACTGGCAGCACGGAGAGAGTGGTCAGTGAGAGCAGGAAGAGAGGACGCTGGTGGAGACGGCAGTGGGACACGCTGTGGAGCAGTGGAAGGACGCAGGGTCATATAGTGAGTGCCAAGGACAGGAGGAGGACGCTGACGCGGAGCACGACGACCAGTGCGGACAGCGCGGACAGGCGACTCTGGACGCGACTGAGACGACTCTGGACGAGTCTCAGGCGACGGAGGACGAGACTCAGGCTCACGACGCTCCGTAAGACCTCTCGTCGGCTCAGTGTAGGGAGAAGGACCAGGTAGTGGGGAGACTGGCTGTAACTGTGACTGCGACTGGACTCAGTAGGGGAGGAGTAGGACCAGGAGAGGGCGGGATTCCAAGAACCTGCTGAAAGAGCGGAACGTAGTACGGCCGTGGCCGCTCAGCACCTCCACCTCCAACCCCCTCAGCAGGTCCAGTCCCACCAGCTCCAGCAGCACCGCCAGCAGCAGCAGGGTCCCCAGCAGCCCCAGCACCAGCAGCACCTCCAGCAGCACCAGCAGCACCACCAGCAGTAGCAGCACCTCCAGCAGCTCCAGCAGCACCAGTACTAGCAGCACCTCCAGCAGCGCCAGCAGCACCGCCAGCAGCTCCAGCACCAGCAGGACCTCCAGCAGCTCCAGCACCAGCAGCACCTCCAGCAGCGCCAGCAGCGCCGCCAGTAGCAGCAGTACCTCCAGCAGCTCCAGCAGCACCAGCACCAGCAGCACCTCCAGCAGCGCCAGCAGCACCGCCAGCAGCAGCAGCACCTCCAGCAGCTCCAGTAGCTCCAGCACCAGCAGCACCTCCAGTAGCACCAGCAGCACCGCCAGCAGCTCTAGCAGCACCAGCTCCAGCAGAACCTCCAGTAGCAGCGGCACCTCCAGTAGTAGGACAACCAGGGTCCACGATACCGGGAGCGCCACTCCTGAGACTGCAGCGCCGAGCGTACCACTCTCGGAGCCGCTGGGGAGAGGGCAGCTCCCGCCTAGGAGGGGAAGCACGAGCACCAGCTCCAGCAACACTCCGAGCTCCAGAAGCACCCCTCCTGAGGCTGCAGTACTGTAAGTACCACTCACGCAGCTGCTGCGAGGAGAGGGCTCCTCCAGGTGTAGCACGCTCAGTCTCAACACCCTCACGCTCAGCACCCTCAGACGTAGCACTCCCAGTCTCAGCACCCCCAGACTCAGCACCCGCAGGCTCCGCACCCCCAGGCTCAGCACCCCCAGACTCAGCACCCCCAGGCTCCGCACCCCCAGGCTCCGCACCCCCAGGCTCCGCACCCCCAGGCTCCGCACGCTCAGGCTCAGCACCCCTAGCAGGACGAGAGTCGACAGCTACCTCGACAGGCTCAACCGGGTCTACCTGGGACATACCTGAGGGAGCAGTACCCTGAGGGGGGAGGGGGTCTACCACAGCAGCACCTGGCGCGAGGAAGAGAGGCGGGGGGGGGAGCGGGGCAGTGCGGTAGGGGAAGAGGCGGTAGTAGGGCACCGACTCGTCAAAAGTGACGTCCTGAGAGGGCAGGACACGGCGGGAGGTGGCGTGGTAAAACTGCCAACCAGACGCGTCTGGGACAAAGCCAAGGAAGACACAAGGAACAGCGTGGGAGGAGAGCTTGTCCGCGGACATATCGCGGACAAAAGCTCGAGATCCCCAGACCCGAAAACGCGATGCATTGCCAACCTCTCCCGTCCAACGCAGTGTCGGTGAAGTCTCCGGAACGGAGACACGGGGCCAGAGGTTGAGCTGATGCGCAGCGTTGCGCACCGCAAACGGCCACAGAAAGTGGGGGGCAGCCGCATGGATCAAGGAGGTACGAGCGACCTCCATGACTAAACCAATGCGGCGCTCAGCAACCCCATTCTGCTGTGGAGAGGCCGGAAGCGTGAACGACTGGCGGATGCCGTGCTCCGCACAGTAGGCTGCCAAGAGGTCGGAGGAGAACTCACCACCTCTGTCAGAGTGCAGACGCAGGACAGGAAAGTCCGAGTGGAACCGCTCACTGAGCTGGAGACAAGAAGCGCGGATCCAAGGGATCAAAACATCAGGGACCTCACCCTTGGTGCGCAAGGGGAAGACCGTGGTGTAGCGCGAGTAGTCGTCAACAACGATCAGGAAGTACCTCTCCTGACCCTGTCCACGGACGCGGGCTGGGCCCCACACGTACATGTGGAACGTCTGCAAGGGAGCAGTCGTCGGGGGGAACGAGGAGGAGTGAGGAGCAGGCGAGGGTGGGAGTGGAGGGAGAACCCTGGGAAGACCAGAGACAAGGTACCGTTTGTGCATGGCACGAAGGCGTTGCACTGACGGGTGACCAAGGCGGTGGTGCCAGAGGACAGTCTCGTGTGCCAGGGAGCGACACGAGCAGGGGGCAGACAGCTGACCTGACGCAGACGCAGACGCAGCTACCTGAGGGGACTAAGTGGTCAGTGTGTACAGGCTGCCGAGTGAAGGTAGCCAGGTGGCGGCCCGTCCGAGCGCACGTGCAGTGTGTCACGCGCTCGTAGGCAGGGGTAAACTGGTGGACACCCCCGTCCTGGAGCGCACTACCCGCCACCAAGTTCGTAGAGAACGAGGGGAGGTAGAGACCTGACAGTGTGCCCGACGGAACCGCAGGACAAGGGAGGACAGTGGAGGAGGTCGCAACGACCGGACCCCCAGAGGGGTCAGCGAGGGAGACTGCAACTGGCCGAGCAAGCTGCTCAAGGGCAGTGCGGTCACGAAAGAAACAGCGAGAAGCACCTGAGTCCAGTGTGAAGGTGTGCAGTGCCTCAGTAGACCCAGTACCGGGGGGCGCAGACGCACGAGCACCTAGAGCAGCAGCCTCACCAGCACCTGGGGCAGCAGACACGCAAGTACCTAGAGCGGCAGCCTCACTAGCACCTAGGGCACCAGACACACTAGCACCTAGAGCGGCAGCCTCACTGGGTCAAATGCCCGGGTCGGGCGGAACACACAGGTACTGATCACCCTCTCCACTAGTAGACAAGACATACATGGCAGTGAGAATAGCATCAAAGTCAAGAGCATAGATATCAATGTTCTTCCTCATCAGATCTGCCCAGCGGGGCAGCTCAGTGGCACCAGGGAACTGAGTGTGCCAGGCGTCGTCGAGGCGGGAGAAGCAACGCTGCGTGGGGTGCGCCCTCCCACACGTCTGACCAGTGCGGTCACCTGTGCGGATGACGTACTTGCAGCTAAGTCCACACCCCCCCCCCCGTGCTGAGAGTACCACTCACGAAGCTCCTGGAGCGACGGAGTCTGCTGCTGGCTCTGGCCACCGCCGGCGCCTCCACGACCACCACCTCCGCCGCTGCCACCCCGTCCACCACCGCCCCTGCCGCCTCCGCGTCCACCGCCGCCACCACCACCGCCCCCGCCCCTGCCACCGCCGCTGCCGCCACCACCCCCACCGCTGCCACTAGTCCCTCCAGCCCCGCCACCACCCCCACCGCCGCCACCGCCCCCACCACCGCCTCCCCCGCCGTCACCTCCGCCTCCCTTGCCCCCTTTGCCCTTGCCGCTGCGGCGCCAGCTCGGAGCGGACGCAGTCCCGACCTTCTCAGCACCAAGGAGGTCGACAGCAGCAGCAGAGGCTACAGAGGGGAGAAGGGGGGAAGGGGAACACCCCTCAAAGAAAGGGGTGCGGGGGTCGCCACGAGGCACCTACAGCGACTATGCTAGCCTCAGCTGCAAGTAGTTCCTTCTCGAGGAGGGCAATGGTGAGCTCAGTGGGGCAGCGAGCTAGGAAGTGGTCCCTGACTGCACGCAGAGTGTCAGGGAGGCGGGTGACTAGGTGGTAGAGAGTGAGCCAGAGCGGGGGGGGGTTCTTGGCAAGAAACTCATCGGGCATAGCGGCACGGAAGCGGGCCTCACTAGTGCGGAGGTGCGTGATGAGGTCAGCGACTGTGGAGAAAGAGGACAGGTCGGGGAACAGGTAGGGGAGCGAGAGACGGCCTAGTGCGGCAGAGGCAGGTGAGGAGTAGCGGGCAACGACAGCAGTGTACAGTGCCTGTGCCGTCTTGTGCTGGCCAAAGTGCTCGCGCTCATCTATCGGCAGGGAGTTGCGAATAGCAAAGCGAGCGTGGGCGTCACGAGTCTGCCACTGTGAGCGGGCAGTGCTGTCAGCAGTAGCAGCAGGGGCAGTAGCATGGCCTAAGGCGTGATCGTACAGTGAGATGTCCTCCTTGGCAGTGAGCTGTAGGAATAGGTGCAGGTCATCGAGCCAGGTGTCAAACTTCACTGGGCGGCCCTCAGCATCGAAAGCTAGTACAGGAGGGCTAGCCATAGTTACAGTAGGAGCAGTAGCAGTAGTAGTAGCAGAAACAGCAGTAGTGACTGTAGCAGTGACAGAATCAGGGGCGCGGCTCGGTAGGAGGCGCGGCTCGGTAGGGCGGCGCGGCTCGGAAGGGCGGCGCGGTTCGGTAGGGTGGCGCGGCTCGGGCCGGGTGACGCGGTTCGGTGGGGCGGCTCGGCTCGGCTAGGCAGCGGCTACTCGAGGTGGGGCACGCGAGGGCGTGCAGGGCAGAGCGGGGCGGTCCGCACGGGGCACGAGGTGGCGAGCTAGCTAGGGCGGGGCCTGGTCGCACGGGGCACGCAAGGGCGGGCTGGTGGGGCGGGGCCGGGTCGCACTAGGCACGCGAGGGCGGTCTAGCTGGGCGGGGCCGGTACGCGAGGGGCACGCAAGGGCGCGCGGGTGGGTGTGGGCCGGTCGCACGGGGCACATAAGGGCGCGCGCTAAGGGGCGGGGCCGGTCCGTAAGAGGCGCGCAAGGGCGAGCGGGGCAGCGAGCACGCGGGGCCGCATGGGGCACGCAAGGGCGCGCGGGATAGGCGACGCGCGGGGTGCCGCGCGGGTCGCACGCTAGGGCATACGAGGTGGGCGGGGCTAGGCGGGGCCGATCGCACGAGGCACGCTAGGGCGTGCGGGCTAGGCGGGGCCGATCGCGAGAGGCACGCTAGGGCGCGCGAAAGTGAGGGAGAGAGAGGAGGGCGCTCGAGGGTGCGACTAGGCGAGGCGCGCTAGGGCGCGACTAGGCGAAAACGGTGGGCCCATCGTTCGGTCCTAGTTAACGACCTAGGCTCGTAATACCATGTGAGAAACTAAGAGTGAACGAGAAATGGATGAAACTAGGCAACAGGGGGATACAAGTAGGAAACCCTAACAAGTTGTACCCCCTAAGGCTAAACCCACTATAGCCTACACAATATAAACATATATAATGTTTGACAGGTAGGAACGGAGAAGCGCCCCGAGAACGACCCGGAGAAGAGCCCGTGGGTGCGGAAGAGCGCACAAGGCTATCTCCTACTTGGGCAAGCATTGGGGAGCAGCCAAATCCGTCACATCAAGCCATTCCAGCGTGAACCAGAGAAGGGACCAAAGGCATGGGCTGCTCTCAAGGGTGTACACGCTCCTGCAACAGCGGCGGTAGCGGTGGTGTTGGAACGGCAAATGGCGACACTACGAATTGACGAGGATGAAGCAGTTGAAGAAGGGGTGCAGAAATTCTTAGACTTGTTGACGCGGCTTGAGGGAGCTGATTTGAACTACAGTGAGCTCCAGAAGAAGACCAAGTTGCTGGCCTTACTCCCAGAGTCATGGTCCTCGCTCATCATCAACCTCAACCAAGATCTGCCCCGCCTCTCGCTTGAAGACGTGAAGCGCGCGATCCTTGAAGAGGACTTCCGCCGCCGTGAGTTGGCAAGTGCGGATGGCGCTGGGGCAGCGAGCGTCGGCCGTGGATATGGCCGTGGAAGAGGCAGAGGACGAGGGGGAGGAAGGTTTGGTGGCAGCAACTTCAGTGGAGGCCGCGGAAGTGGCGGTTACGGCAGCGACGACAAGAGCTACGGACGCGGTCGCGGCCGATTCGACGGCGAGTGTCACTATTGCCACAAGAGCGGACATATGTGGTGCGATTGCTACAAACCCCCAGATGGATGGACCCCTCTCAAGGCCAGGAGGGTAGAGGAGCAGGAGGAGGGAGAGGAAGAGGCCGTGGAGGCCGTGGCGGGCGCGGAGGCGGTGCTGCAAACATGAAGAGCGAAGATAACGACGAGGACCCGAGCGGCGATCGGTACCCGGGTCAATTCTACTTTGTGTCAACGCAAGCACCGGCTACACCAGAGAAGGATGAAGACTTTGAAGAGCCTGCAGCTGTGGGAAAGGTGACCCTACACCCCCTGGACTATTGGGTGATCGATAGCGGCGCTACCTATACCATGACACCTCGCGCGGACTTGCTCACCGAACTTGAACCGTCACCGGTGAAGCATGTCACATCGGCCTTGGGGCAGCGAGCAGAGGTGAAAGGCATGGGCAAGACCATGTTCAAGGGTGCTGATGGGAAGATGGTGGGCCTCAAGAACGTGCTTTGGGTGCCCAGTCTTGCCGCGAACCTGATTTCCGTGCGGCGATTGGCAAAGGCCGGCATGGACACGAACTCGAAGGGAGCCAAGACCTACACCGCGAGGCTTGGCGAGCGGACTCTATGGGACCTTCACGAGGATAGGGATGTCTACAACGAGATGTGGCAGATCCCTGTGGTCCCCGTGCCTAAGGAGAGGCAATTGGCAGCAAGCGTCAGCACCAAGGGTGAAGCGGTTGGTTGCGGCGATGGCGCGAACGGTCGTGTTAAGGAGAATGAGTCCAACAAGTGGAATCTTGGAGGGACCAGCAAGAAGTGTGAACCTAAGGAGAGTGGTGCAGCAGCCAAGAAGCAGCAAAAGGGTGAGGACAACCCCGAGGCAACAGCGGAGGAGGAGTACGGAGAGAGCATGTGGGGCGCTATTGCGAGCGCGGCATTCTCCAACCCGACTTCGGCTGTGATTGGCTCACCTTGCACCGGCGAATGGGGCATGTGGCCCTACCCATCTTGCAGCAGATAGTGAAAGGAGAGATGGTTGCTGGCATACGTGTGAAGGAGGAGCCTGATGAGGTGCTTGTCTGCCCGACGTGCATTCAAGCACGTGCATGAGTGGCACCATGTGAAGTCAATCCGCACCGATCGAGGGGGAGAGTTACTGAGCAAGGAGTTTGGATTGTGGCAGAAGAAGAATGTGATAAGGCACTCCCTCACCATGCCATACTCCCCTGCTATGAACGTCATCGCCGAGCGAGCGAACCGGACCATCACGGAGACGGCACGCGGGTTGCTCATTGAAGCCGGGCTATCCGACTATTTCTGGCCTGATGCGGTGCGGAGTGCGTGTGTGGCCAAGAACAGAGCCTTGACTCACGTGGGAGCAGACAAATGGTGGCTTGGAAGTGTTGCAAGCTGGCTGGGATGGCTCTGAACTGAGAGAGCACGATCCTAAGGCCAACAATCCGAGGGGGAGTTTGTTGATGCAACCTACGGTTTGCACTCGGCTTGTTGTCCATGTGCGTGCATGCGTGTGTGCATCGAATGGTATGAGGGCATGAGATAATGTGTGTACGATGGGTCATGATGTCGAGTGTGTGTGTGTCGAGTCAATAGCGAGATATCTCTAGTCGCGTGTTACGCGGTCGTTTGTGTCCCGTGCGCGGTTTCTATTTTGTTGTGTGTCTCGTGCACGGTTTCTATTTTGTCGTGTGTGGAATGTTCGCCATGTCGCAGGTGTGTGCAGCAGACCCATCAAGAACTCAAGGATGAGTTTGTGATGAAGAACCCGAGCCTTGGTGTCAAGACTCAAGTGATTTCGAAGCTCGCCAAAAGGGTACACTCCAAGATGTTGAAGATAGTTACATTACAATGTGTAGTGTAACATTTCTGTTGGTGTAGACCTTTGTGGAGGGTAGTTTCGAGACCCTTCTTGGTTGGGGACAGTGTGGCACTGTTCCACATCACTGTACCTCGGCTCTTGGGGTTTGTAGGAGCTGGGAGTCATTCCCAACTTGTAACTCTTCCTAATCTTGTGTTTGAAGACTATAGTGGCTGCCATAGTGCCGTTCGTTCAAACCGACGCTATGTCGTCAATACTTGGTGAAATCACGCTCGCTCACTTGCTGCACCTCCTCCTCTTCTTCCTCTGCATCCTTGGCCTCCTCTCCCCCATTCATAAGGGAAGATTGCCTTGTGGTAGTGCTGCCGCTGCTCAGCTCCAAAGGCAGCTCCACGTGCTCCAGGCCGGAACTTTTCACCTCCCCAAACCGCATGCCTATCTTTGCCTCGTTCTCCGCCTTCCAATCCTTGTACATCAGGTTCTCCATGAACTTGCAATCCCTGCTCACCAAGAACTTCTTGGTGAATGGGTCCCAAAGAAGCCACCCCTTGCTGTTTTGAGCCATGCCAAAGTGCACGGCCCAAATCGCTTTGGCACCAAGCTTGTTGTGCCGAAGATGCTTAGGCACAAGCGCCATACACATGCACCCGAACACCCGAAGCATATCCACCTTTGGCTTCCTTCCAATCCACTCCACATAGGGCACCCATTTGTCTGCTCCCACATGAGTCAAAGCTCTGTTCTTGGCCACACACGCACTCCGCACCGCATCAGGCCAGAAATAGTCGGGTAGCCCGGCTTCAATGAGCAACCCGCGTGCCGTCTCCGTGATGGTCCGGTTCGCTCGCTCGGCGATGCCGTTCATTGCAAGGGAGTAGGGCATGGTAGGGCGTGGCATGGTCTGGTTCATTCTTCTTCAGCCACAATCCGAACTCCTTGCTCAGGAACTCCCCCCCTCGATCGGGGCGGATCGACTTCACTAGCCGGTCTTGTTGCCGCTCCACCATCGGCATCCAATCGGTCTTGACCGTTTCAGCCACGTCGCTCTTCTTGGAAAGCACATACACCCAAGTCATGCGGGTGTAGACGTCGACTATGGTGAGGAAGTTCTCTGCTCCAGCAGCTCCTAGCTCCAGGGGGCCCACCACGTCCATCACCACCTCGTCAAGTGGTGCCTTAGCCGTTGCCTCCGAAGTCGAGAACGGGAAACGGATGAACTTGGCTTGCATGCACGTCGGGCAGCCAAGTACCTCATCGGGCTCCCCCTTCACACGTATGCCAGCAACCATCTCATTCTTCACTAGCTGCTGCAAGATGGGCAGGGCCACATGCCCCATGTGCCGATGCAAGGTGAGCCAATCACACTCCCCCGTAGCCGAAGTCGGATTGGAGAATGCCGCGCTCGCAATAGCGCCCCACATGCTCTCGCCGTAGTCCTTCTCCGCTGCTGCCTTAGGGTTCTCCTCACCCTTGTGCTGCTCCTTGGCTGCTGCACCACTCTCCTTAAGTTCACACAACTTGCTGGTCCCTCCAAGATTGCACTTGTTGGACTCGTTCTCCTTAGTGCGACCGTTCGCGCCATCTCCGCTACCAATCGCTTCACCCTTGGTGCTGACGCTTGCTGCCACTTGCCTCTCATTAGGCATGGGGACCACTGGGATCTGCCACATCTCGTTGTAGACATCCCTATCCTCATGGAGGTCTCAAAAAATCCGCTCGCCAAGCCTTGCGGTGTAGGTCTTGGCTCCCTTCGAGCTCGCGTCCATGCCGGCCTTTGCCAATCGCCGCACGGAAATCAGGTTCGCAGCAAGGCTGGGCACCCAAAGCACGTTCTTGAGGCCCACCATCTTTCCATCAGCACCCTTGAACATGGCCTTGCCCATGCCTTTCATCTCTGCTCGCTGCCCCAAAGCCGATGTGACATGCTTCACCGGTGACGGTTCAAGTTCGGTGAGCAAGTCTGCGCGAGGTGTCATGGTGTAGGTAGCGCCGCTATCGATCACCCAAAAGTCCAGGGGGTGTAGGGTCACCTTTCCCACAGCTGCAGGCTCTTCAAAGTCTTCATCCTTCTCTGGTGCAGCCGCTGCTTGCGTTGACACAAAGTAGAATTGACACGGGTACCGATCGCCGCTCGGGTCCTTGTCGTTATCTTCGCTCTTCATGTTTGCAGCTCCACTTCCGCGACCGCCACGGCCTCCACGACCTCTACCTCTCCCTCCTCCTGCTCCTCTACCCTCCTGGCCTTGAGAAGGGGTCTAACCATCAGGGAGTTTGTAGCAATCGCACCACATATGTTCGCTCTTGTGGCAATAGTGACACTCGCCGTCGAATCGGCCGCGACCGCGTCCGTAGCTCTTGTCGTCGCTGCCGTAACCGCGTCCGTAGCTCTTGTCGTCGCTGCCGTAACCGCCACTCCCGCGGCCTCTATTGAAGTTGTTGCTGCCTAATCTGCCTCCCCCTCGTCCTCTGCCTCTTCCACGGCCATATCCACGGCCGTCGCTCGCTGCCCCAGCGCCATCCGCACTCGCCAACTCACGGCGGCGGAAGTCCTCTTCAAGGATCGCGCGCTTCACGTCTTCAAGCGAGAGGCGGGGCAGATCTCGGTTGAGGTTGATGATGAGCGAGGACCATGACTCTGGGAGTAAGGCCAGCAACTTGGTCTTCTTTTGGAGCTCACTGTAATTCAAATCAGCTCCTTCAAGCCGCGTCAACAAGTCGAAGAATTTCTGCACCCCTTCTTCAACCGCTTCATCCTCTTCAATTCGTAGTGTCGCCATTTGCCGTTCCAACACCACAGCTACCGCAGCTGTTGCAGGAGCGTGTACACCCTTGAGAGCAGCCCATGCCTTTGGTCCCTTCTCTGGTTCACGCTGGAATGGCTTGATGTGACGGATTTGGCTGCTCCCCAACGCTTGCCCAAGTAGGAGATAGCCTTGTGCGCTCTTCCGCACCCACGGGCTCTTCTCCGGGTCGTTCTCGGGACGCTTCTCCGTTCCTTCCATCAACTCCAGCAGGTCATAGTGGTCAAATACGTTCTCCATTCTGAAGGACCACTCAGCAAAGTTGTCACTGTTGAACTTGTCAAGGCCAAACATTCTAGGCTCATCCCTAGATGTGCCAACACTTGGTTGCACGGGCGCCATGGCTGAGTCACGGGGTTGGCCTTGAGCTTGGGCTTCTCCACTGCCACCAGCACCTCTGCCACCCCTTTCCTCAGGTCCAGCCATTGTCGAAACTGCTCCAAGGGGCTCTGATACCACTTGTTATAGTCACAGTAGGCTCCAATGTGCCTAAAACGAAAGATAGACTGCACAGTCGGATTTCTGCTTAGCGGCTTTAAACGTTCATAGCGTTCTGGTCACACCTTCAATTGACTAGATTCAAATTGGATCTGGGGCGTCGTAGCGTGGCCTACAATAGGCAATTTAGATCGCACGTTTTCACCAAGTATTGATGACACAGCGTCGGTTTGAACGAACGGCACTATGGCAGCCACCATAGTCTTAGAACACAAGATTAGGAAGAGTTACGAGTTGGGAATGACTCCCAGCTCCCACAAACCCCAAGAGCCGAGGTACAGTTATGTGGAACAGTGCTACACTGTCCCCAACCAAGTAGGGTCTCGAAATTACCCTCCACAAGGGTCTACACCAACAGAAATGTTACACTACACGTTGTAATGTAACTATCTTCAACATCTTGAAGTGTACCCTTTTGGCGAGCTTCGAAATCACTTGAGTCTTGACACCAAGGCTCGGGTTCTTCATCACAAACTCATCCTTGAGTTCTTGATGGGTCTGCTGCACACACCTGCGACACGCCGAACGTTCCACACACGACAAAATAGAAACCGTGCACGAGACACACAACAAAATAGAAACCACACACAGGACACAAACAACCGCGTAACACGCGACTAGAGATAACTCGCTATTGACTCGACACACACACACTCGACATTATGACCCATCATACACACATTATCTCATGCCCTCATACCATTCCATGCACACACGCATGCACGCACATGGACAACAAGCCGAGTGCAAACCGTAGGTTGCACCAACATGAAGAGCAGGAAGAGGAGGAAGAGAAGGAAGAGGAGGAAGAGCAGGAAGAGGAGGAAGAGGAGGAAGAGGAGGAAGAGCGTGGGCATGAGAAGATAGAGAATTCTCAAGAGGAAGAAGTTGGTGACAACCATGACTTGGTGCAGGTGCGCTGTGCTGAAGCGATCTGCCCTGTCATGTAGTGGCTGTGAAAGCATGGTGGGTGTGAGAGAATATTTGTGGCCTCATCAGTGATCTCCTCTTGGGTACTACTACAACAATGTCCTCATCAGTCATCTCCTCTTGGGTACTACTACAACAATGTCCTCATCAGTCATCTCCTCTTGGGTACTACTACAACAATGTCCTCATTAGTGATCTCCTCTTGGGTACTACTACAACAATGTCCTCATCAGTGATCTCCTCATCACTCTAGGCTACTCTCACACAGTTTCTCTCCACCCCGTTCCTCCTTCCACGCACTCTCACCACTTCTTCTTGCCCTCTTGATTCTTCTTCTCACCACTGCTCTTTTCATGCTTCCCCTCCTATGGGCCACCACATGGGCCACCACATGGGCCATCACATGGGCCACCACATGGACCACCACATGGGCCATTACATGGGCCATTACATGGACAACTCTCATGTGATTCTCCTTTTCCCACATTGACCCCCCCTTCCTCCACCCATTTCGTCCCGTTGTCCCTCACAGCCCCACGCCCAGGCACGTGTCACGGCAGCCAGACTCGCCCAGAGGGGGCGGACGGGGGTTGCAGGTTTAGGCGGAGGTGCTAGAAGGTGCACGGGGGAAAGACGTGAACGAGGGGAGGGCGAGGAAGGGAAGGCGGGGCAGATGAAGCGGACAGGAATGGACAGTGGGAACGAGATCAGCGAGAGCAAGAGCAGCAGGGGCGAGCACGCACAGAGATCAAAAATATCATGCGCATTGTTCCTGTAGACCAACTAGAGAGTGTCAAAGCGAGGATGAAGCAGGTCACTAGCTTCCTGGTAACCCAAGACCCCGCAGCACAGCACCTCACACTTTCAGGCCTCAACCCCGTTTTCAGTGACGACCCTAACCACAGCCTTTTCTTTTTCCTCACCCTCGCTCCCTGCTACTGCCCCGGCCTCTATGCCTCGCTCTCCTCCCTCACCCTCCACCGCCTCTCGCCCATTCCCTCTCACTCCCTCTCCTCCCTTTGCCGGCTGCCCTCCCTCACCTCACTCTCCGTCCTGGAAACTTCCATTAATCCCTCTGGCAACTTTCGGTTCTCATCCTTCTCTCGGCTCCACCGGCTCGTTCTGGACTGCCCAGACCCCAGCGAGCTGAATTTCGGCACTTTCTACACCTATGAGAGCGAGCCGTTTGAGAGGCTGAGGGAGCTGCATTTCAGCCGCGTCACAAACCACCTGCTGCAGGAGGTTGGCGCGTTGACCCGCCTTGAGGCCTTCTCCTGCACGTGCAGTGAGGAAGTGACTCAATGGGGTTTGAGGAACCTGAATCGCCTTACCAGGCTGACGAGGCTGCAGGTGGCACCAGCAAATCTGGAGGACCATCAGATGCAGCTGCAGTTTCGCAACAACTTCCTGCCCGATATATCGAGAGTTTGCCAGCGGCCCACTCCCAACAGCAAGCACGCTTGTTACTGTGACTTTCGGCTTTATAACCCCAAGTACCCGTGCTTGGATGGCGGTGTGTGGCAGGTGGTGGGTGCGCTGCAGGGCTTGCAGCAGCTTGGCTTGCATGGAGTGGCCCGCAGCAGCCAAGACCTGCATGCCTTCACTGCTCTCACACACCTCACCTCTCTCCACATCACCGGCACCAACCTGAGTGATGCTGCGTACTTTGAGGGATTATCTCAATTGAGGGACCTGGGGCTGGCTGGATGCAGCATGGATGTGGCTTCATACATGTGGGGGTGGAGCCGCAGCATGCCACTCTTACAGTCCCTGGACCTGTCAGCCACGGGAGTCATCTACAGGGGCGCATCTCAACTTTATTTACTTGAGCATTTGGAGCGCGTGAAGCTACAGCAGTACTGCAACCTGCATGTGGCGCTCCTACGGCATGTGAGCCGTGTGCCGCAGCTGAAGGAGCTGGACGTGGGCTTTAACAACGTGCAGCTGGGATGGCGGAGGCCCATACGGGATGGGAAGCAGGTGGCCCGGTTGTGTGTGCGTGGATGCGGGTGGAGCGACCAGCAGATTCACGGGGTGCGACGGCCGTGGATGGACGTAGAGAGATAATGCTGCTGGGATGCATGGCATGTGCTGGGATGCATGGCATGTGCTGGGATGCATGGCATGTGCTGGGATGCATGGCATGTGCTGGGATGCATGGCATGTGCTTGAAGTGCTGCATGGTGTTGTGAGGCATTCGAGGATATTCTGGGTGAGATGACATTATTGGAGTGCACGGCATGGTGTGTGCAATATGTAGGCACTGGCAACTTGTGCACAGATTATGCTGTATGGATGGCTCTTGGCATGTGGTGCATGGCGTGCAGTGCATGGCATGTGGTGCATGGCATGTGGTGCATGGCGTGCAGTGCATGGCATGTGGTGCATGGCATGTGGTGAATAGCATGTGGTGCATGGCGTGTTGATCCATCTGAGTGTTTTCAGCTTGCACCAACTCACATTCCTACCATTTTTTAGTTACATCCATTTCTGCGCCCTTTTTCGCTGGACTTCTCTTGTTCCTACCAGTCTGCTCTAAGCGTTAGACGGCTTTAGAGCACCTTGTCACTAGTGACGCTTCATCCTTCTATTCTTGGCTTCCTGATTCAGAATGAAAACAGAGCTGCTCTGCTTGTGATCAGTAGTTAACATCACTCGCACAATACCGTACCATGTTTTTACTCAAATGAAGTCCTACCGTAATCTACGGTAGACAGGCACATCCACCTAGGCAGAAACCTAAGGACCATGGGCTGTGATTAGTTAAGGTTTTGCAGCCGCTGGTAGAAAACACCCCATCCTTTACATGAGTCAATACAGTGTATGATAGTTAATACCCCTAGGCGGGAACCTCGGGAACACGAGGTTGGGTGCAGGCTAGGCAAAAGGAAACCGAAGGCGACGCGATGTTGCTTCGGCAGCAAGCAAACCGGCCGAACGTGCACTTCCGAAAGTAGGGGTATTACGCGACACAGTAAACCCCAGTAAGGAAAAAGGTTTTTCCTTTACACTATCCCCCCTCTTTGAGAAAGTTGGTCAGTTTCCGCGACACGCTTCCGGGCGAGGTAACCTCATAGCAGCGAAGGTGCTTCAAGCGAGGCGGATGACACCCAAGTGTCGTCCTGGCTGGTACAGTCAGTCTAGCGGATCAAGAAATCCATGTGGCGCCCCGCGGCGTTAAGTCGTACGTGATGCCCCAATATTTTCGACGGGTCAAGCGTTGGTTTATATATAGGTCGTGCCGTTGGGCAGCGTTTTGGTGGGCGATGTCCGTCGTGGCAGCAACAAAAGGCCGAAGGAGGCTGACGTGGAAGGCATCACGCACACACCAGTCGTCGGGTAGGAGAAGATTCGCTGTCACCGTGGTGAATATTTTGATAATGCGGAAAGGTCCACGATATCGCGGGCAGAGTTTCTGCGAGTTGGGCAGTTGAAGGTTCCTTATGTCGAGTAAGAATAGTTGCCCAGCAACCATAGTGACTTCCCGGCGTAGACGATCAGAGATTTGCAGGAAGTTGCATTTGCCTTACGGATGGCTTCGACAGCTTTCTCGCGGATGGCCTGAAGTTCCGTCACAAAGTGTTGTGAACTGTAGGTACCGGGTTCTCGAGAGTCGTCGCTGTAGGTACCACTGTATCCATCCAGTAATTAAGGAAAAATGGGGAGTGATTGGTCATGCTAGACGGGGTGTTGTTGTACGCAAATTCCAGCATCGAGAGTGAAATTTCCCATCGAGCAGGGTCAGAGCACTTCGTGCGAATGAGCTGCTCCACTGTCTGATTGGTGCGCTCGGTCTGTCCTTCGATTTGCGGGTTGTAGGCCCACGAGAACTATAGTCTTGTGACATACTGCGCCCAGGTTTCCTTCCAGAACTTTGACATGAACTTCGAGTCGTAGTCGCTAACGATCGCAGACAGAATCCCGTGAAGTCGAACAATGGTCGAGATGAACAGGCGCGCGATTTCTTCGGCTGTGATTGTCGTGCGACAGGACCGAAGTGCGACATTTTCGTAAGGCAATCGACGACGACGAGTACTGAATCGTTGACGGATGCGCCAGCTGGCAGCAAAGTCCATTGCCACCTGTTGCCACGGTCGCTCTGGTGGCTCGAGGGGCTGCAGCAGGCCGGCCGGTCACTGACGTGTCGATTTCATAGCATGGCATTCTCTGCATGAAGACACATAACGCTGCACGTGAGAGGAAGAGTCGGGCCGATAATACCGACTTTGCAAAAGGTTCTGCATCTAGTCAACTCCAAAATGTCCTGAGAGGTTCGAATCATGGACCTCCTGGATAAGTAATTCACGCAGCGATACCCAAACCCTGTCAGTTACGGCTTTTAGGGAAATAACCCCATTTCTACGTTGTTGCCTGCAGGTGATTGGCTGTCGTGAAGAACGGGTCCGTTTATGTAGCCGTGGGTGAATTGCCCTGAAAGTAGCGGGTTCGAACGGGTGATCAGTACTGCAGCGGATTGCATTGTTGGGCGGGTCAGGGCGTCGGCGATGTTGTTCGCGCCCTTCTTGTAGGTGATCCGATAATGAAAATGCGACTCCATGTAGTCAAGCCACCTGATTTGGCGTGGGTTGAGGTTGGGTTGCGCGCGAAGGTACAATAATGATTTATGATGGGTGCGAACAGTGGCATCGGTGCCAGTCTGGTAACAACGCCACAGCTTGAACGCGTGGATGATGGCGAGCATCTCCTTGTCGTGAATTGGGTAGTTGCGCTCGGCTGCCTGCAGCTTGCGTGACTCGTAGGCGATTGGTTGAAGCCATTGCCGAAATCTTGGAGCAGAATGGCAGAATCTGAAGCGTCGGTGATGACTTCAAACGGTGGGATGGGTCGGCGATGTGAAGGACTGGAGGGGACACCAGCAACTGCAGCTCCTGAAAAGCCGCCCCAGCTTCCCCCCCCCCATAAACAATTCCTGTCCTTGTGCAGCAGGTAGGTCAGTGTGCCAGTTATCCCCGCCATATTCAATATAATCCGCATGACATAATTCATGTACCCCATGAAAATCTGAAGTTCGGTGACATTAATCGGGACCTTCCATTCATGAATGGTCTTCATTTTCTTCGAGTCGATCTTGATGCCGTTGCGTGAGATGCCTTGCCCCAAAAACTCCAACTCTTGCTTAAAAAACCCGAACTTAGAAGCCTTGGTGATGAGGCGGTTGGCTTGGAGGCGTTTAAAAACTTCGTCGAGGTCGCGGAGGTGTTCTTTGCGTGTCCTACTAAAAATCAGGATATCGTCCAAGTAGACGATAACACACTTCTCGAGTAGCTCCCGGAACACCCTGCTCATGGTCAGTTGAAATGTCGAAAGGCATCACTTTGAACTCGTAACTACCGTGGCGAGTTCGGAATGAAGTCTTGTGACAGTCGTCCGCGAAGACCCGAATCTGGTGGTAACCGCCGTAGGTCATCTTCGAGAAGTAACGAGCACCGTGAAGTTGGTCGAGGAGGTCGTCGGTGCGTGGGATAAAATAGCAAGATTTGATTTTAACCCAGTTCAGCATGCGATAGATGATGCACATGCGAATGCTGCCATCCTTTTTCGGAGTGAACACGATTGACGCGGCAAAAGGAAAAATACTGGGTCTGATGAAGCCCTTCTCCAACAGTGCTTCAATTTGACTTCAAAGCTCTGCGTTTTCAGGCTGATTCAACCGCCACTGTGTGCAAACAGTCGGTTGTGCGCCGGGCTCGAGTGTAATTTTGTGGTCTTCTGGTCGTTTGGGTGGTAGGCCAGGTGGCAAGTCATCCGGAAAAGTCTCGGGGTATTGCCGAATCAGCTGCTCCAGCTCGGGCGGTACAACTGCATACAATTTGTCGATGTCATTTCCGTCGGTGCCGGCTGCCAACTCGCACAGACAAACTACATACGGCTGCGCACCCCTATTGACGTGTTGTCTAACCGTGATAGCCTTGACGCACGTAGACTTGATGTGTACACGCGGGCAGTGTAATTAGCCCCTCATGCTTGCTGATGCTGCACGATCACGTTGTCCATCCGATTATCGGGTTGTGTCGTCGCAGCCAATCACGTCCCAGGAGCACGTCGTAGCCGTCCAACGCTGTCGCAGGAAACTTCATGCTGAAGCCAAAATTGTCACCGCACTCACTCTGCACTGTTTGTGTTTCCTCCAAAATCGCCAGAGGCAACCCATCCACGAGGCGCGCACCAATGTCGGGCAGACACCTGTCAAGTGGTAGCCACATTTTTTTGCTGTCGCCAGATTAAAGAGGCTATGGCTAGCCCCGCCATCGACGAACATTACATGTATTTTTTCTTAACAACTGTGCCAACAACCAGCACAGGATTATCCACATGTTTACCCCCGTTATTCGTCCGACTGCGATCCCAAACTCAGTAGAAAGCACTTCGGTGGAAACCGAATAGGCTTGAGTTCGGTACGCGTAACCTGGTTTGGTGCTATAACTGTTAGAGACTAAGGACGGAGTCTATGAAGATTACGTGCCTAAATTTCTCAAAATCGTTGGTCCCTATTTCTGAACAGAATAGTTGCGCTCACAAGAAACGCCGTCGACGAAAAGTGCACAGTCAAAACTTCACCAAACTCAAATATGTTATAGCTCTACTCCGTGGCTACAATTCCCAAGTTGAAACGTATCAAGAGGTGAAGTAAATCTCGACTTATCAATTTCGGCGCACAGGGAGGTATGCTGCCATAAGAACTTAACTCAATCACAAAGTTCACACAAGTTCACACAAGAGAATTAGAGTAGCACTAAACCAGGTGGAAGGGATGAGGAGGACGAGAGGGAAGGTCCCGAGAGAGTCCCCAACCAAGGAAACCCCATGCCATACAATTCCTTTCCCCATAGGCAACCCAACTTTGACCTTTGTCACTATCCCAACCTCCACAATCCACCTCAACCCAACTTGGCCACACTTGCCAACCTGGTTTGGTTTCTCCCAACCATTTGGCAGCAACTACAGTAGAAAAGACGAATTTCCCAACCCCCAAAAGTCTGTACCCCATATTGAGTCAACCCCACAACTTCCCATAGTCACCACAACCAAATATCAAAAGCATACGAACTCCAACGTTCGTAACTTTCTTGTTCGTGCTCCGATTGAAGCGATACTTGGTTCGTCGGTAAGCTCTTGAGCAGAGGAGTCACTTCAGATATCTGCTCAAGCCAAATAACATTCACACACACTCAGAAAAACCGAACCGCACAAAACACAAATTCTTGCACACACTCACAACACGCATGCAACGCACGAACATATGATGGGAGGCAGACAGACGTGAATGCGAATGGTAGCATCACTCAACAATAACTACAATAAAATATAGGAATGCACCTAACCTAGGAAATCAAGCATAACTATGCATGATAATTAAAACCCAAGCTAGTAATAGGATAATAAAGTCCAGACAAGCTAGCAAAGCCAGCATAAGCCGTCGTATTCTCACACCGCTCCCCAGCTTGCTGCAGGCGAAGGCGATGTCCGGCCTCTTCGTCGTCCCCGCGAACTGCAGCGAGCCGACCTTCTGCCGGTACTCCTCCTCCTGGCGCTCCTGTGCCTCCTAGTCATCGACGGTGAGCTCGGCGTAGGCGTCGACCGGGACCGGCGTATTTGGGGTGCGCCCGGTCTGCTCCTCGTCGATGAACCGCCTGCGCAGCTTGTCGGCGTAGCCCTGCTGGTGCAGCCACAACTTCCTCGCCGGCCTGTCGCGCACGATCTCCAGCCCGAGGTACTTCTGCACCGGCGAGATCTCCTTCAACAGCCCAGAACTCGAAGGCGGCTCCCAGCAGCTCCTTCAGATCCTTCAAGAGCAGGTCGTCGACGTAGACCAGTACCCAGCAGGCCACTCCGTCGTCTGTCGCATAAGATAGCAAGAACAGTTGCGATCGTACGCGACGTGAATTAGAGGTGTAGCAAGCCAGAGTACTGTGCCGAAGCGAAGTGCATAAAGGGGACACGCGAGGGGAGGCGTGCCAGCTGTAAGGGACTGGATGGGAGAATGGGGGGGGGGGCAAGTGCAACAGGGCATGCAGACAGACCGCGAGTACAGTGATGGGCGAGGGGGACGAGGGTTTCAAGCAACCGAGGGGAAAGCACAGCAGGGGTGGAGGGGAGCGGCTGAGATTCGTTCATGTACATACAGTGGGCTGAGATGTACGCTTGAGATTGGATGTATGTCGGATGTGTTGTGTTTGCGTGTGAATGTGTGCAGGGACAGGGTCACGACCAAGCGTGAGAGCAGGTGTAGGTTGAGCTAGGCTAGTCCCATCTTGTACATAGCGTGCTAGCTTCAATTGCTAACCTGCTTCTTTGTATGTTTTCTCGCTATACTGGAGTGGTGTGTGCTAATTCTACCAAGCATTTGCTAGCCAGTCAGAGGAACCTGTCGATGGGTTAGTGGACTTTTTCGACATACAAAGAAGAAGAGAGCGGCTATATGCCACTGAGGTCCGGGCGAACGTACCAGCCAGAAAACTCTGGAGGTAACGAGACGCCGGAAGCGATGCACGAAGGCGCGGACCAGACAAGCCGCAGCGCGGCAGGGTCAGGGAGGGCGTCAGTAGGAACCAGTATGGAGGAAGGGGAAGTTTATCGCATCCCTCCAAGACGGCGGAGCCAAGGAGATCTTATGGCACCGGGGAGAGAAGATTTGACACGGTCCGGTGGAGAGCCAGGGAGCGGATCGCTCCAGCGCGCCGGCTCAGCGGAAAGGCAGCGATGGACGACAGCGGAGTTGGGGGAAGGATTCGAGCCGGGGAAAGACGAGATGACAGGCCGGCGAGCCGAGAAGTGGAAGTACATAAACCTGCCAGAAATCAAGGTCCCAGAGAGATTCGTCGGGCAGGCGGGCGTGGGAGCAGATCTGCGCAACTACCTGATGCAAATCGACAACGTGCGGTATCGTTGGAAACGAGATGGGCTGGAGGCGGAAGAATTGTTCCGCGGATTGTCAAATACGCTGGCGGGTGAAGCGGAAACGTACTATCGCATCACGCGGGAAGAACTGATCGAGACGCACCGAGACCAAAGGGGACCGCCGTGGGGCATTGTCGACGAGTTTCTAGAGAATCTGAAACGGCAGTTTCCTGTACAGACCCCGGAGAAGGTGCAGCAGTTTGCACACTTCGAGCGGCGGAGCGAAGAGTCCTTGCTGAGCTACTACGGATGACTACGGGAACTGGCCCTGGATATGGAGTGTACGGACGAACGGCGCCTAATCAGCAAGTTCCTTAACGGCCTGGACAAGAGCATGGTCAAAGACCTGCGGGGAAAAGTGTTTGAGATGGGGTGGAAGGCCACGCTGCACCAAGTATACGATCTCGCGTGTCGCTACGAGACCGGCCTGAAACTATACGAGTTGGAGAAAGCTGAAGCGGGCGGAGGAGAACGACGCCGAGGCGTGTGGATGGCCAGCCCGCAGGGAGAAACGCGCGCGTGAGATGAAAGCCCGGGCGCAGACAGAAGAAGGTGCCACCGGTGCGGGCAAGTCGGGCACCTGCAGAGGGATTGCAGCCAAGCGCCACGATGCGACACCTGCGGGGAGGCGGGGCACCTGCGGCGGGATTGCCCGAAGAGTCCTACGTGCAAGAATTGCGGGAGGAAAGGCCATCGAGAGACGGAGTGCTACGCCAAGCGCCCGCCGAAGGGGAAGAGCAAGAGTCGAGCGGACATCGAAGAAGAGATGCGGAAACTACGCGAGCAATTGGAGGAAATGGGAGGAGAGGAGAAAGGTACCGGGGCGATGTTCGTGGCGGCGGACGAAGATGAAGAAAACGAGAGCCGCATGTCTTTCGCTCTCATGGCGAGACCAGGGACAAGGAAGGAAGAACATCGTCAGCGAGGAGGAGGAATCCTGCGAGCCGGAATACCTGGCGGAGGGTACGCTAGGGAGCAACAGTGCGCCGACGACCCGGATTTTGAGGATGAAGCCTACCGGCACCCGAGGGAGCGGATGTTATGCCAATCAACAGTATTGGTAGCAGCCAAGGGCTCGGTGGTGGTGGCGGGAATCCCAGTGGAGATGGCTATTATCGACACGGGCTCGCATCACGTACTAATCGGGAAAGGGCTTGCGGAGCAGATGCAGCTGCACGAGGAAGGTCGGTTGAGGGAGCGCGGATTCTCGGTGATGACCGCTGACGGGGGAGAACCGAAATGGCGGCCGTGCACGCGCCACACGGTGGAGATCGTGCTGAAGCCGGGCGAGCGAGACGAGTGCCGAGTGAAGCTGACGTGCGGGGTGACAGAGTCGGAAGACTACGACCTCCTAATGGGGATACGACTGCTATACGCCGTGGGAGCCACTATCTGCACGTGGCAGGAGAAAGTAATCTACCGACCACGCTTCTGGAGGCCAGGCGGGCCTAGAGGGACGCTGCCCGTGCGGTTCGTGAGTCAGGAACCAAAAGGGGCGTACCAAGCCAGGTCGACGGAGTTGGAAGACCAGCTCGGGGAGATGAGCTGGTATGAAGCAGAGGCGGAACTGAGGCAGAAGGAAATGCGCGAGACGTGGGCAGAAAGGAAAGAGGTGATACCCGGAGAAGTGCTGAACAAGAGAATCCTGCAGAAACCGATTCGAATGGTGGAGCTATTCGGTGGGTTGGGGACAGGACTGGCGGCGGCACTGAAGGCGGGGTGGCGAATCGAGAAATGGACATACGTGGAGGCGAACCCCCGAGTGCGCCGAATGGCGGAGCACCATGTCAACATGCTAAAGAGCACGTACCCGGGGCAGCTCATGGACGGAGCGACGGACGGCAACTGGGGGCAGGAGGGACATGACGTGACAGGGATAACGGAGGCTCAGATAGCCGCGTGGGGACGAGTGGATGTCCTAATCGCAGGATGGGAGTGCCAGGGGGTGTCCAGAGCAGGTGATGGGCTCGGGTTTGATGACGAGAGGTCAGCTCTGTTCGAAGATTTGGTGCGAGTCATGCAGGTGACGCACAAGATACACGGGGAGTATCTCTACGTGCTGGAAAACCCAGACTTCGCGACGGACCCGAGGGAGCCCGTACGAGCAGCGTACCAAAAAGTGACGTCCCTACTGGGGGCAGGAGTGGCGATGGACGCAGCGCAAGCGGGGGCAAGAGCACACCGAGACCGGCGCTACTGGCAGAACGGCCTGTCGGAAGGGCGGTTGCGACTGGAACTGTCCAAGCTAAAAAGGCCCAAGGCGAGGCTGGTGAGGGACATACTGGAACCTAACCGGCAAGAAGCGCCAGTGTGATATCCGGATCACCCGGCGCACTACCCCTGCAACTCACCGGATCAGCCGAGAGCCGCGTGGCCGACACTGGTGGCACGCGCCGGCTCATACGCGTTCCAGAGGAGGGAGGGGACGCCAGGGCCGGGGATGGTGAAGGACCTGCACACGGGAGAGTGGGGAGAGCCCACGGCACTAGAAAGGGAGCTGGCGATGGGGTTCCTGCCAGGAGCAACCGCCGCGGAAGGAGTGATGGAGTGGGAACGTGCCCGAGCGCTGGGACAGGGAATGGACGTGCAGGCGATGGAGTGGCTGCTGCACACGGTGGAGGTGCAGCTGCTACTGTGGGACATGGAGATAAAAGTGGAAGAGAAGGAGTGGTGGGCGAAGGACACCGGGCCCAACAGCGATGCAAAGTTTCAGCTCGACAACTTGAAGTGGAAGCTGGACGGGCTGACCGCTGTGGAGGAGCAGATCAGGAAGAGAGGATGGCCACCCGGGGACGAGGAAGCTCTAGCAGTTAAAAGCAGGGTCGCGAAGCGCAGTTGTATGTCAGGCTTCATGGCGCTCGCGGGAACTACAGAAGACAGCCCAGCAACAGAAGCTGCCGCCCGAGCCCCAGAGGAGAAGCAATGGGAGGTGGGGACGGCGCTGAACCCGGAACAGGCCGCGGCCATGAAGGAAATGCTGAAGCGGCATCGCAGGGCGTTCGCCTTCTCGCTCAAGGAACTGGGCAAGAGCAAAGTGGGGGAGATAAGGATTGAATTAACCACAGACATGCCGACCTACCAGCGCAAGAGGAGAATGACAAGAGCGGACGAAGAAATATGCCGAGAAAAGTGCAAGGAGCTCCTAGAAGCAGGACTCATCAGGCGGTCCACCTCAGAATACGCGGCGGCGACGGTGGTGGCGGCTCGGAAGGACATGGCTGGGGAGGTGCTCTCGCGACGCATGTGCGGGGACAGCCGAGACCTCAACAAAATCACGAAGGCCAATCGATACCCGATGCCGGTGCCAGAAGACATCTTTGACAAGCTGCCGGGGGCGACCGTGTTCACAACACTCAATTTACGACAAGGGTTTAATCAGATACAGATCCGAGAGGAGGACAAGCCGAAAACGGCATTCCATGGAGTGGATGAGCTATGGGAGTGGAACGGGATGCCGTTCGGGATGAAGAATTCCTCAGCACTCTTCCAGCAGGCCATGGACACCGTGCTGAGGGGCATCGATTGCGCGGCATGCTATATCGACGATGTCATCGTCTTTAGCAAGGACGCAGAGAGTCACGTGGCGGACATGGAAAGGGTGCTGGGGGCAATCATGGAAGCAGGACTAACATGCCATCCCAACAAGTGCAGATTCGGGGAGAGCACGGTGCGCTACCTGGGGTTTGAAGTGTCAGAAGGGACACTCTCGATTCAGGAGGCAAAGGTGGCGATCCTGGACAAGGTGGCGGCGCCCACGGACAGGAGCCGGCTGCGAGCGGTGCTGGGATTCTTGAACTATTATCGGAAGTTCGTCCCCAACTTCAGCCGGCGGGCGGCAGTGCTGAACCAGCTGCTCAGAGAGAGCACCGAGTGGAAGTGGGGAGAGGCCGAGGGCAGAGCGCTAAAGGACCTGCTGAATGCGGTGAAGACTGGGCCCGTGCTGGTGCTGCCGCGGAGAGACCAGCCCTTCACGCTCTATACCGACTGGAGCAGCTTGGGCATCGGGGCGGTGCTATGCCAGGAGACGGAGCGAGGCGAGCGAGTGGTAGCTTTCGCCAGCAGGAGCTGCAGCCCAACCGAGGCGAACTACAGCTCCTATGAGGGCGAGGGACTGGCAGCGGTATGGGCGGTGAACCACTTCAGAGTGTATCTACAGGGCAGCCCATTTACGCTCGTGACCGACCACCAGCCGCTCATGTGGCTGATGAACAACCAGACACTCACGGGAAGGAATGCGAGATGGACGATGCAACTCCAGGAGTACGATTTCAAGATTCGGCATCGTCCAGGAAAGACGCTGCAACACGTGGATGGGCTATCTAGAAACCCACCCCCAGCAGAGGCAGAGACCAACACACCTGCGCTGTGCTTGGCGGTGATGGCAAGCGGAGTGACAGAGGCAGATGCCGCGAGGTACAGGGGAGCCAGGCCGGAAGACATCTGGGAAGACCCAGAAGTGCTGCGCTGGGTCCAAGGCAAAACGGAGGCCGAAGAGGAAGTGAGCGACCGAGCCAGGGCACGGGGGCAGCACTACCGGTTGTACCAGGAACAGCTCCAGGTGCAGAGCAAGGAAGGGTGGAAGATGGTGCCGGCGCCAGGAGAAAGGAGAGAGCTGATAGAAAAAGTGCACAAGCAGCTGGGGCACTACGGGCACGTCCGAACCGCGCAGTTACTGGTCACGACATGGTGGTGGGCCGGGTTACACCGGCAAGTCAGAGAGGTGGTAGCCGAATGTGAGCTGTGCAGTCGGAACAAGGCGCAGCTGGAGAGGGAGCAACAGGAGCTGCAGTCCTTGCCGATCATGGGGCTAGGGTATAGGTGGTCATTGGACCTGGCAGGAGAAATGCCGTTGAGCCGCAAGAACAAGCGCTACGTGCTGGTAATGATAGAGCATGTGTCGAAATGGGTGGAGGTGAGGGCGCTAAGCAGCAAGAGCGCCGAACTGATCGCGGAGGCCTTCACTGACCAGGTTCTGACCAGGTTCGGGGCGTGCGGGGAAGTCCTCACGGACCAAGGCACGGAGTTCATGGGAGCATTCGACAGGCTACTCAAGGAGGTCGGCATCGTGCACCGTAGGACGTCGAGGTACCACCCGCAGTCCAATGGCCTGACCGAGCGCATGGTTCAGACCATTAAGAGGGGGCT
This sequence comes from Closterium sp. Naga37s-1, assembly GCA_947471745.1. Lineage (NCBI taxonomy): Eukaryota > Viridiplantae > Streptophyta > Zygnematophyceae > Desmidiales > Closteriaceae > Closterium > Closterium sp. Naga37s-1. The sequence continues at coordinate 1,989,147 of CANJKZ010000243.1, forward strand.
GCGAGCATAGGGGGAGGATCACAAGCGGGATTGGGATCAGGAGCTACACTGGGTAGTGGCGGGGTACCGGTTCAGCAAACAGGCCGCGCTGCGAGACTACTCGCCCTACTACCTACTCTACGGCAAGCAGCCGATGTTGCCGATTAAGGCGCCGAAGGTGCTGAGGGATGTTGTGACAGCAGGAACCGCAGAGAAATGGGCGGCGCTAGCGGACTGCCGTGCGAGGTACCTCAAGAAACTGATGCCAGCAGCACTGGAGAATCTCCACACGGCGCAGCTGAGGGATGCCAAGAGGTACCAGCAGAGACAGCTGCAAGTCGGCAAGGGAAAAGGGAAAGTGGTGGAGAGCGGAACCGAAGTGTACCTGAGGAAGGCAAAGAAGGACGTGCTGGACTTGGGGTTGACGGCAGAGAGGTGGGTGGTGAAGGAAGTAAAGCCTTCTGGAGTGCTGGTGCTGGAATCCGAGGAGGGAAGGCAGTGGAAGGACCACATCACGAATGTGGCGCAGGCCATAGGGACCAAGCTGGGGAAGGTTCCTTCAGACCAGGAGCAGGAGCAGGGCTGGTCACGGAAGGGGGCAAGTGGCTAGAGATGCACGGGTATGCAGAGGTTGCAAGGGGAGAGCGCATGGTCTCAAGAGCAGAAGTCCCTGGGAAGGTAGAGGGGAGAGACGGGAGGCATAAGAGGCGTGGAAAGGTGGGGGAGGTCAGAGAGCACAAAGCATAAGAGACGAGGAAGCAGGCCTATGGCATCCGACACGTCGCCGACCTTGAAGTACAGATCCTCATGGACCTGGCTTTTCTTCCACCCGGCGCCGACCAGCACGTCGTTGAGCGCCTTGTACCACAGCAGCGGCGATTGCTTCAGACCGTATAGGCTCTTCAGCAGCTTGCACACCCGGCCGGTCCCGTCGTTGAAGTAGTCCGGCTGGTACATGTACAGCACCCGGTCGAGCTTGCTCTGCAGGAAGGCGTTCTTCATGTCGAGCTGCATCAGGTTGAGGTTGAGGACGGCGACGATGCTGAGGAAGATCCTCAGCGTGACGTAGCTGCTGACCGGTGCGTACGTCTCATCGTAGTCGGCGCCATACACATGGGTGAAGCCCTTCACGACCAGCCTCGCCTTCTCGTGCTCGACGGTGTCGTCGATGCGGTACTTCGTCGTCAGCACCCACTGGTTCTTCATGATGTTCACCCCAGGTGGGCATTCGACCAGCTCCCAAGTTCCCATGCTGATGAGGCTGCGGATCTCCTCCTCCATGGCAGCTTTCACTGCCTTGCCCTTCCAGCTTGCCAACGCCTCCTTCACCGTCATCGTGGAGATGTCCCAGCGGTGCTCGGGGTCGGCGTGCATGTTGGGGTCGAGCTCCGGCAGTTCCTCATCCTCCTCGGCATCGTCGTACAGCAAGTCGTCATCGACCTCGTCGTACGCCGTGGTGAAGGCAGCCTGTACGCTGTGGTCCAGGCTGAGCCTCCTCGGCGTCCCCTCCATCATCACCGGCGTCGCTGCCCTCAGCTCCTGCTGCACCTCAGTCGGCGTCCCAGCCGACTTCTCCCCTGCGGTCGGCTCCCCTGCCGACAGCCCGGTCGCCGACTGCCCCTTGGTCGGCTTCACTGCTGCCTGCTCCCCTGTCACCTGCTGCCCTACTGGTGCCTCCTTCGCCAGCTCCACCAAAGTCGGCTGCACCTCCTCGGCCTGCGTCTCCCCTGTCGGCGTCGACGCCGCTGCCATGCCGACTTGCTTGGCGTTGCGCCGGCCACCAGCGATATTCTTGGCCGGCGCCGCGGGCGACGGCACACTGCTCCCCTCATCGCCGAAGGCTGACACCGGAGTCAGGCCACGCAGTTCGGCTACAAGGGGAGGGGTAGGAGGGGCAGGGGAAGGGGAGGAAGGGTGGACGTCCTCGGCATCCGCAGTAGCAAGCTCACCGACCTCGGCGAGCAAAGGGAGCGTCGCCGTCAAAGTGTCCGTCGGCAGGCTGACCGGCGTCCGCCTCGATGTCGGGCCGTGCTCCGACTTCGACACCTCCAGCGACATCGTCTCGTAGAACACCACGTCCGACGTGGTGACCACCCAGTTGTCGGCGATGTCCAGGAGCTCCCAGCCTTTCCTCTCCTCCGACACGCCGAGATGAAGGCCCCATTTGGCCGTCGGCTTCAGCTTCCCACCGCGCTGCTGCTCGGGGACGAGGAACTGCGCCATGCAGCCCCACACGCGCGTCAGCGACAAGTCGGGCTTCTTCCCATTGAGCAGCTGGTACGGCGTCGTCCCCGGCGGCAGCACCGACCGCTCCAGGCAGTTGTGTACCCAGACGGCCTGCCGCAGAGTGAGGTGTCACCAATGGTGCTGCATGCCCATGTGCAGCAGCATCGTCTTCACCGACTCTACCACCGTCCGCATCTCCCGCTCCGCCATTCCGTTTTGCTGCGGGGCGTACGGGCAGGTCAGGTCGTGGATGATCCCCTTGCTGTCCACGAAGGCGGTGAACTCTTTGCCGAGGAACTCCCCGCCTCGGTCAGAGCGCAGCATCAGCACCGGCTTCTTCGCCTGCCGCTCCACCAACACCAACAACTTCTAGAATTCCAGCAGCACGTCCAACTTCTTGGCGACCGGCGTCACCCACACATAGCGGGTCTTCCGGTCCTTCAGCAGCGAGAAGTAAAGGCTCCCGTCCTTGGCCGCCACCCAAAACGGCCCGCACAAGTCGATGTGCACGAAGGCCAGAGTGTCCTCGGCGTCCGAGCCATTGTCGGGGAAGGTGTGCCGCGCCAGCTTCCCGCCGACGCACGAGACACACGGTGAGTCGGCGCCGGACGACCTCGTGCTTCGCCGAGCTCCAGATGGTGTCCATGCCGACGTGGGCGAGCCTCGCATGCAGTCGGTCCGGCGTTGACTTCGTCGCTGAGACGATCGCTCGCAGAGCTACCACCTCGTAGGCGGCGTCAGCTTCCCCGAGCAGGGTCGAAGGTTGGTGCAGAGGACCCGGCCGGAGCACGTCGCCCGAGACGAGCAGCATCCCGTCGTCGTCGTCCTGCAGCTTCACACTGGTCTCCTTCAGCTGGCCGGATGACAGCAAGTTCGCCTGCACGCCCGGCACGTAGAGAACGTCGTGGATGAGCACAAGCTTCCCCGCAACGCCTTGCAGAGCGACGGTGCCGTGGCCCCAGACGTCCTGCAGTGCCCCATTGAGTCGCGCACGAGCTTCACTTCGCCGCTCGGCTCCAAGTCGAGGAATGCCTCCTTCGTCCCCATCAGGTGGTGCGAGCAGCCGCTGTCGAGTAGGACCACCGCCAGGTTTGCCTGCACAGCTACCGCCACCGCCGAGAAGTCATCGCCGGCCTCCGGCGCTAGCGAGACGGTCGGCTCCACGACGCCGACGAGCGAGCACGACGCCACCTTGTCGTCTTGCCCCTTGCCGCCCGTACAGGAGTCGGCGTCCTTCGCCGAGGTCGACTTCGTCGACTGCATCTCCTTGCGCGGCTTACTCTCCCGGCGAGGGCGACGCCCAACCGACCTCCCTCGGCCTCACTTGGCGTCGTCGTCGTCCGAGTCACTGCGGTCAGGGCTCTCAAAGGAGAGTTGGTCGGGGTCGCCGCACAACCAGCATTCCCGACGTCGACCTCCTCCTCCACGACTACTCTCCTTAGCCGACTTCTTCTTGTCGGCGTCCTTCGCCGGCCTCTCGCCACCGCTTCCACCGCCGCTAGACTGCCCACGCTGCCCCGGTCGGCCTCCCTGCTTCGCCGGGGAGACGTAGTTCGCGTGCGGCAGGAGCTCCAAGGACTGCTTGGCCTCCTGCATCGCCTCGTCCCGCAGGATGTACGAGGTCACGGAGTCCTCGCTGAGTGTCGCTCGCGTGCTCGGCACCACCGACAGCCGCTTCAACAGGTTGTAGCTGCTCGGGAGCCCCTTCAGGACATGGGTGACGTACGACGCCGTGGAGTACTGCACGTCGGACATCCTCATCGTGGCAAGAAGTCGCCGTGCCTGGTTGCAGTAGTCTGTCGTTGTCTCCTGGTCGCCCATCCGCAGATGCGTCATCTGCTCCTCGAGCTGGCCAATGTACAGGTCGTCGGTGACCTGGTACGTCGACTCGATGAAGTGCCATGCCTGGTGGCCGGCGTCAATGTAGTCCCGGCACGGCTTCAATGCGATCTGCACGCCCGGCGAGCAGCACCGCGAGATGACCGTGAAGGTCAACAGCTGCAGAACCTGAAACTCCGCGCGCAGGTCGGGGTAGTCCTCCGACGGCGTCAACACGGTGCCCCGGGCGAAGCTGATCAGCCCGGCCATCTCCAGCTGGGGCTCGATGGCTTCCTTCCAGGTGAGAATGTCGGGGCGACCGACCAGCAGGGGGGTGACCGAGATCCTGTCCGGCGTAAACTTGAAGTAGCCGAAGCTCGGCGCGATTCCTCCCGCGGTCACATGGGTCGCCGACATCGGTGCCAAACCACTTCGACGTCCTCCGACGTCGCCCTGCGAGGAGCCTGAAGCCGCCGATGACTGCATTCCTCGCGCCCGAACGCCGCCGACTTCACCGGCGTGTATCAATCCTCTGTGCCTTGACGACGTGCCTCCCGCACTGCTGCCGACTTGGTCACCACCGGCGTTGACGCCCACGTCGACGCCACCCTCGGTGTTCACCGGTTGAGGAGATGCAGGCCGAAAAGGAGGGTGCTCCGTCGCCCACACAGCGCGGATGCCAGCCTCGACGACCGCCCATGGGAGGTTGCCGTACTCGGCAGCCTCCTGACGTCTCCTCGCGTTCTCCAGCCATGCCTCCAGGGTGTCCACCACCCCTACGTCACCTACGGCGCCTACCATGGTGACTAACACACATCTGCCGGCCTACGAACACAATAGGTAAGTGCAAAAGTCGGCTAGACTGAACACTACGTCGTGGTGCCGTCCACGCTCACCGCACCATGCGGAGATAACTTACTCAACCGGAGCTAGGCTACGGGCTAGGCAAGGGGCTAGAGTGATCTCTGCGTTCGTTCCTTGGTCGTTTCCTTGTGTTCACGCTGCTTGCTAGTTCACGGGGAGAATTTGCAAAAGTTTCACTAGGAAAACATGACAACAATCATTGATGAAACATTGGCAACACAGACTACATCAAAACGAGCATGCTAGTCGGTCGACCGCGAGCGCAGCACGACTTGGTCGACTACGCTCCAGTAGAGCAAAGTCGCGGCTTACTTACGTTGCAAGTCCACGGCGTGCCAACGCTGCAGCAAGTTGGCTGCATAGCGTTGCACCCGCAGGACAACGGTGCACCTGCTTCGCAGGTGCGTGTAGCTGGTTGGTGCACCACTCCTCGGCACGTGCACAGCGCAAACGCCCAGCTCGACTCCACGCCAACGACTGCGCCCATTAGCCACGTCGACCTCGGGATACCACTTCCGAGGTCGGCCTCGCAGAAACCCACCCCGGCGACCTTCGCACACGTCGCCCGAGTATCCCGGTCGACCAGGCAACCACGCCTGGTCGCCCAGTCTAGTCGGTCGCCGGCTGCACAAGCCCGGCGTCCCCAGTCCGGCGTCCAGACGCCCCGGACGTTGGACAGATACCCAGGCCGGCGTCCAGGCGCCCAGAAGCCGTGCAGACGCCCAGGTCGGCGTCCTGGCTCCCAGAACGCTGTGCAGGCGCCCAGGTCGGCGTCCAGCCTCCCAGAACGCCGTCCAGACGCCCAGGGCGGCGTCCAGCATCCCAGGACGACGTCCAGGCGTCCAGGACGTCGACTAGGCGCCCAGGACGGCAACCTCCTGCTCGGCGCCCTCCAGCCAGGCGCCCTCCAGCTCGGCGCCCTTGCAGTGGCCCCCGTGGCGACTGTTGTCGGTCAGCTGCATCCCGCGCACATCCGACCACGAGGTCGGCTCCGCCCAAGCGAGGACGGGGCCAAACAACACTCTCGTTGACAGTACGCAGTAACTATTTAAGCATCTGGTTCAGTCACTCCGTCCGTTTGTCTGTCTGGGGGTGGTATGTTGAAGACATCACACACTTTGTCCCCAACATTCCCATAGGTTCCCTCTAGAACTTAGGGTCTCTGTCCCAAATGACTGTAGCGGGAATGCCGTGGATGGTGAGGATGCGGTCGAAGAAGAGGCGATGAGTTGCTTCAGCTGTACTCGTGGCGTTGGTAGTGAAGAAATGCCCCATTTTAGAGAACTTCTCAATCACTACGAGTATAGCATAATGACCTCGTGTGGTCGGTAATAGTCCAGTGATGAAGTCTAGACTGAAAACCTTCCATGGCTGCTCCGGCGGCTGAAGTAACCCTACATTTTTCTGATTGCTACACTTCATCCGTTGGCACGTGTCGCATGAGGTAACGAACTGCTGCATGTCTATTGCCATCCATGGCCAGTAGTAATACTTTGCTATTCTTGCAAGGGTTTCGTTACTGCCGAAATGTCCCGCATACGCCACATCATGAAGCTCCACTAGGACCTATCAGAGTGGAACGTAGTTTGGAACCTAGATTTTCTGTTAACTCTTCCATACTGGTCCTTCTCTCACTGTAGTAGTTTATGCTTCTTTGCTGTTGCCATCTCGGCATCTACGGAGCACCAATTTTTAAAACAAGCCCATAAGCAAAGGGTTCATCCGGTCAAGCTGGATCCCTACTGTATGCCCGGGTCAGCTAAGTGCATCGTCCTTGGTGTGCAACCCTGGATTGTAGACGATGCCATAGTGAAAGTGTATCTCGAAGAAGTCCATCTACCGCACCTGTCATTGTGAGAGCAAAATGTTGTAACTTGAGGTATTTGAGACTGCAGTGGACGGTGTAGACCATAGTCTTAGCTCCTTCGAGGTAACACCCTAGAAGGCTTCCGTATCGTGTATTAGGAAGTTAATTTCAACTTCTTGCTTAGGTAAGCGATGGGTTGCAAACCGCGTCCGTGATCATGCATCAGTAGTGCTCCGACTGCCTGGTTACTGGCGTCTGGTTTCACCACGTAGTCTTTGCCTGGATCTGGTAGAATCAGTACTGGGGCGGTTGTCAGAGCTGCTCCATGGATTGATGTTGAGGAGTATCGCATTTGTAGGGCGTCTTATTTTTTAGTAAGTTCGTCAGTAATGTTGCTATCTTAGCGTATTATAGTACGAACCTATTGTAGAAATTGGCGAAGCCTAAGAACTGCTGCAACTTCTTGACGTTCTCAGGCACTTTCCATTTTTTTACGGCTTCAATCTTCCGCGAGTCTACGTCTATGCCCTCGGCACTCACCATGTACCTAATGAACTGCATGGTTTTTCAGGGCAAACTCGCTCTTTGACAAATTCACGCAGAATTGGTATTTCCACTGGATCTTGAAGACTTTCCCCGGATGCTCCACGTGCTCTTTCATGTCTTTTGAGTAGATCACGATATCGTCCATGTACACTACCACGCACTCGGCCACGAGGGGCCATAGGATGTGGTTCATCTCCGCTTGGAATGTAGCTGGTGCGTTGTTGAGTCCAAACGGCATCACTAGGTATTCCTAGAAGCCATATTTTGGGTAACTCGACCATAGGTCCAGCTCCGAAAAGACCGTTGCACCACGCACTTGATCTGTGAGGTCGTCCATGTGTGGTATTGAATACTTATTTTTTCATTATCTGTTTGTTCTGTGCCCGGTAGTCGATACACACCCGTAAACTACCGTCCGGCTTTGGGGTGAAGAACCGGTGTGCTGTATGGTGATGTGGAGGGCCGGATCAGCTTGCGGTCTAGCATGTACTCAATCTGCTTATTCATGTCTGCAAGTTCTGCTGGTAGGCGGTACGGCACAGGTTGACTTTTTTAACCTTATTCTTCCACGACCTCGTGCTGGTGGGTCCGCTCCTGAGGCATTTCTGCAGATAGATCATCCTGCATGATGTCTTTGTACTCCTCTAGAACCTTCTTTAATTGTGAATGTAGCTCGGAGTTCGTCTTCTCCTTTTCTGCTGCCGTCACCAGTGTCAGGTAACCTTGTTACTCTCGACCATCGTCTATCGAGCCGTGCGAGTGTCGCCTCATAAATCTCCCCTGTAGCCGTCCACATCCTCAGCTGCACACGATTTTTGTTGTAGATACACGCCTTCTGGTAGATCCAATCGATCTCGGGGTTGAACTTGCGGACATAACTACTACAACGGGAGCTAGTCTACAGGATAGGCACGGGTAGGAGTGATCGCAGCATTTGTTCCTTAGTCGTTCACTTGTGCTCTCTCTAACTTGTACATTCACGGGGGAAATTGGCAAGAGTTTCACTAGCAAAAGCTCACAACAAAGGTTGACAATAGCAAGGCAACAATGACTATATCAGATGGTAGCAAGCAAACAGGTCAACTGCCAGCGCAGCACGGTCGATCGCGTTCCAGCACGACAAGGTCGACCACGCTCCAGCAGTGCAAAGTGCCGGCATGCCAACACTGCAAGTCGACGGCGTGCCAACGCTGCAGCAAGGCAGCTGCACAGCGTTGCACTCGCAGGATAGTAGTGCACCCGCTTCGCAGGTGCTCGCTGTTGATTGGCGTGCCGTGCCCCGTCACGTGCACAGCGCAGACGCCAAGCCGACCGCGTGCCATTGACCGCGCCTGATCAGCCACGTCGACCTCGGGATGCTAACCCCGAGGTCTGTCAGAACATTATATAGCTTATGCTGTTGTGTAGGCTATAGTGGGGTATCCCATAGGGGGTACAACCCAATTAGGGTTTTCCATATGTACTCACCTCATTCATAGTTCATTCATCCTCGTTCTTCATTCTTCTCATGGTATCGAGCAGGTTCCCTCGTGGGAACTGTTCCTAGGGCCCACCGTTTTTTTTTTTTTCCTGCCCGGAGCGCACTCTGCCCCTACCCGAGTCGCGCTCCCCTCTCTCTTGGCCCCTAGTGGCCCCTTTAGCCGCCCGTCACGGCCCTTAGACGCCCGCGCGCCGCCCGTCCCGGCCCCTTAGACGCCCGCGCGCCGCCCGTCCCGGCCCCTAGACGCCCGTGCGCCACCCGGCCCGGCCCCTAGACGCCCGCGCGCCGCCCGTCCCGGCCCCTAGACGCCCGCGCGCCGCCCGTCCCGGCCCCTAGACGCCCGCGCGCCGCCCGTCCCGGCCCCTAGACGCCCGCGCGCCGCCCGTCCCGGCCCCTAGACGCCCGCGCGCCGCCCGTCCCGGCCCCTAGACGCCCGCGCGCCGCCCGTCCCGGCCCCTAGACGCCCGCGCGCCGCCCGTCCCGGCCCCTCGACGCCCGCGCGCCGCCCGTCCCGGCCCCTCGACGCCCGCGTGCCGCCCGTCCCGGCCCCTCGCCGCCCGTGAGCCGCCCGTCCCGGCCCCTAGACGCCCGCGCGCCGCCCGTCCCGGCCCCTAGACGCCCGCGCGCCGCCCGTCCCGGCCCCTCGACGCCCACGCGCCGCCCGTCCTGGCCCCTAGACGCCCGCGCGCCACCCGGCCCGACCCCTAGACGCCCGCGCGCCACCCGTCCCGGCCCCTCGACGCCCGCGCGCCGCCCGTCCCGGCCCCTCGACGCCCGCGCGCCGCCCGTCCCGGCCCCACGCCGCCCGTGAGCCGCCCGTCCCGGCCGCGCACCGCAGTCCCGGCCCCACGCCGCCCGTGCGCCGCCCGTCCCAGCCGCGCGCCGCCGTCTCGGTCCCCACGCCGCCTGTGCCGCTGAGGAGCTGAGCCGCCCGAGCCGCCCGAGCCGCCCGCACCGCCCGAGCAGCCCGAGCCGTGCTGCCCCTCAGCAGCACAACCGAGCCGCCCGACAGCAGAGCAGCCGAGCCGCCCAGCAGCCGAGCCGCTCAACAGCCGAGCCGCCCAGCAGCCGAGCCGCCCAGCAGCCGTGCCGCCCAGCAGCGGAGCCGCCGAGCCGCCGAGCCGCCCGGCAGCCGAGCCGCCGAGCCGCCGCGCCGCCCTCCTTCCGGGCCGCCCGACCTGTCCAGTCTGGTGAGCACAGCGCCCTTTCACTGCACTGCCCTCACCCTACTGTTTGCGCTGCCAGTCGTCTAGGGTCATGGCTACCCCTAGTGTTCTAGTCTTTGACGCTGAGGGTCGGGCCATTGACTTTGAGGTCTGGGTGGATGACCTGCAGCTGTTCTTACAGTGCGATAGGGCAGATGGTCTCTCTCTCTTTGACCTCACCTCTGGCGCCTCCACTGCCCCTGCTGCTGACGCCGACGCCACTGTTCGCTCCCAGTGGGCCACGCGCGACGCTGCTGCACGTCTTGCTGTGCGTCGCCACCTCCCTACCTCCGAGCGTGCACACTTTAGTCAGTACAAGAGTGCTCAGACCTTGTACGACGCTGTAGTTGCGCGCTACTCCTCCCCTGCCACTGCTGCACTGAGCCGTCTCATGCTACCGTACCTCTTTCCTGACCTTGCTGCCTTTCCCACAGTCGCTGACCTCATTACGCACCTCCGCACTAGTGACACTCGCTACCGCGCTGCACTCCCTGCTGACTTCTGCGCCAAGAACCCCCCCCCCATGTACATCACTCTTTACTACATAGTCACTCGCCTTCCTGACTCCCTTCGCGTAGTCAGGGACCACTTTCTCTCTGTCTGTCCCACCACTCTCACTGTTGACCTCCTCGAGAAGTCCCTCCTAGCGGCCGAGAAGAGCATAGTCGCTGTAGGGGCCTCTCGTGGTGACCCGCGCACCCCCATCTTTGAGGGGTGTTCCCCCTCCCCCCTTCTGCCCTCTGTTGCCTCTGCTGCTGCGGCCGACCTCCTTGGTCTTGAGTCGGTCGGTGTGGCGTCTGCCCCTAGTGGGAGACGCCGCTCTGGCAAGGGCAAGGGGGGCAAGGGCGCTGGAGGAGCGAGCGGGGGCGGTGGAGGTGGAGGTGGCGGCAGTGGGGGGAGTGGGGGTGGCGGTGGGAGTGGAGGTGGGGGTGGAGGAGTCGGTGGCGGCAGTGGAGGCGGAGGTGTCGGCGGCGGTGGCAGTGGGAGCGGGGGTGGCGGAGGTGGCGGCGGCGGAGGCGGAGGTGGAGGCGGCGGCAGTAGCGGAGGCGGCGGAGGCGGAGGAGGCGGCGGGGGTGGAGGTGGTGCTGGTCGCGGGTCTTCGCAGAGGAGTGGCTCCGGTGGTGGCTCGCGCCAGCAGCAGCAGCGTGGTCGTGACACCTTGTCCCCTCAGCAGCTTCGTGAGTGGTACACTGCGCGTCAGCGAGGTGGGGGTTTTGGTCCGTGCTCCTACGTTTTGCGCACCGGCGACCGTGCGGGTGAGCAGTGTGGGGGTCCCCACCCCACTCAGCGCTGCTTTGGCCGCCTGACGGACGCGTGGCGTCACCAGTTCCCGGAGGCCTCAGAGATCCCTCGTTGGGGTGACCTGTCCAGGGCGGGTGTTGCCATCTATGATCTTGACTTTGATGCTATTCTCTCTGCCATGTATGCTGTGTCTATTAGTGATGAGGGTGACTGTTACCGGTGTTTCCCGCCCGATCCGGGTATTGAGACTGCTGCTCTAGGTCCTGGTGAGGCTGCTGCCCTAGGTGCTTGCGACGCTGCTGCCCTAGGTGCTCGTGTGTCTGCGTCCTCAGGTACTGGTGAGTCTGCGCTCTCAGGTACTACGTCGGCTTCGGCCTCCCTCACCTTCACCCTTGACTCTGGGGCGTCTCGCTCCTTCTTTAGGGACCGCACCACACTCACACCGCTGAGTCGACCGGTCGCAGTGTCTCTGGCTGACCCCTCTGGGGGTCCTGTCCTGTCTCGCTTCTCCACAGTCCTCCCGTGTCCGGCGGCTCCCTCTGGCACCCTGTCTGGTCTCTACCTCCCCTCGTTCTCTACGAACCTGGTGAGTGGTGCTGACCTACAGGATGCGGGTGTACACCAGTTCACTCCTGCGCGTCAGCGGGTGACGCACTGTACAGAGGCTCGCACAGGCCGACACCTGGCTACGTTTACCCGTCAGCCGGGGTCGAGCCTGTACACACTGACCACTGCGTCTCCTCCCGTTACTGAGTCTGGTAGAGTCGCTTCGTCGGGTCAGGTGTTTGCTGCTGCGTCCAGGTCTGGTCCTGAGTCTGCCCCCTGTTCTTGTCGTCTCCTGTCTCACGAGACTCTTCTCTGGCACCACCGTCTTGGTCACCCCTCTCTGCTTCGGCTCAGAGGCATGGCCTCCCGTCTTCTAGTGTCTGGTCTCCCCCGGTCCCTCCCTCCCCTTCCTCAGGGCCCTGGCCCTACCTGTGTCCCCTGTGTCGAGGGGCGCCAGCGTGCTGCCCCTCACTCCTCCCAGTTTCCTCCGACAGAGGCCCCGTTGCAGACGCTCCACATGGACGTGTGGGGCCCAGCCCGCGTCCGTGGGCAGGGTCACGAGCGCTACTTCCTGCTCGTTGTTGACGACTACTCGCGTTACACCGCAGTCTTCCCCTTGCGCGGCAAGGGTGATGTCACTGAGGTGCTGATCGACTGGATCCGCGCAGCTCGTCTCCAGCTCAGGCAGAGCTTTGGCTCCGACTTTCCTGTTCTGCGTCTGCACTCGGACAGAGGCGGAGAGTTCTCCTCTGGCCTTCTGCGAGCCTACTGTCGTGCACGAGGCATCCGTCAGACCTTCACGCTCCCGGACTCTCCGCAGCAAAATGGGATTGCTGAGCGCCGCATTGGCATGGTCATGGACGTCGCTCGTACGTCTATGATGCATGCGGCTGCCCCCCATTTTCTGTGGCCGTTTGCGGTGAGGTACGCGGCACGTCAGATCAACCTTCACCCCAGGGTCTCCAGGCCGGAGACCTCCCCAGCCTTGCTGTGGACCGGGAAGGTGGGCGATGCGTCGGCGTTCCGGGTCTGGGGATCTCGGGCGTTTGTCCGCGACTTGTCTGCGGACAAACTGTCCCCTCGTGCTGCTCCTTGCGTCTTCCTGGGGTTCCCCCCAGACGCGCCTGGGTGGCAGTTCTACCACCCCACCTCTCGCCGTGTTCTGTCCTCTCAGGACGTCACGTTCGACGAGTCGGTACCCTACTACCGCCTCTTCCCCTACCGCACTCCGTCCCCCCCCCCGCCCCCGCTCTTCCTTGTACCAGGTCCCCCCCCGGTAGACCCCCTCCCCCCTCAGGGTCCTGCCCCTTCAGGTGTGTCCCAGGTAGACGCAGTCGAGCCTGTCGAGGTCACTGGTGACTCTGGTGCTGCTGGGGGTGCTGAGCCTGGGGGTGCTGGGCCTGGGGGTGCTGGGCCTGGGGGTGCTGAGCCTGGGGGTGCTGAGTCTGGGGGTGCTGAGTCTGGGGGTGCTGAGCCTGGGGGTGCTGAGCCTGGGGGTGCTGAGCCTGGGGGTGCTGAGCCTGGGGGTGCTGAGTGTGGGGGTGCTACGCCTGGGGGTGCTTTGCCTGGGGGTGCTGGACCTGGGAGTGCTGCGCCTGGAGGTCCTCCGCCTCGAGTTTCTACGCGTGCTTTGTCTCGCCGGGAGCCACTCTCTCCACAGGAGCTGCGCGAGTGGTTTGCCCGGCGCTGGAGCCGTGCTGCTGGTGCTGGAGGTTCGTCGGCTACTGAGGGTGCTGCTGTTGCGGGTCCCGGAGGTGCTCGTACTGGGAGTACTGGAGCTGCTGGGCCTGCGGGTTCGACTGGAGCTGGTGCTGCTGAGGGTGTTGGCGCTGAGACTACCACTGGCGGTCCTGCTGGGGGTGCTCCTGGTGTTGCTCGAGGTTCTGGAGCTACTGGAGGTGCTGCTGGAGCGGGTGCTCCTGCTGGGGGTACTGGTGCTGTCCCTGCTGTTTCTGGCGTAGCTACGCGGCCTCGACCGTACTTCGTTCCACTCCTGCAGCAGGTTCTTGGTCTTCCGCCCTCTCCTGGTCCTCCTCCTCTCTTGGAGGGTCCACAGCCTGTCCCGTCGCGGTCACTGCTACAGCCTACCTCCCCTTTGCCTGCTCCTTCTCCCTACACTGGTCCTACTGGAGGTCTTACTGAGCGTCGTGAGCCTGCGTCTCGCCCTGCGTCGCCTGTCCGTGCTGCTCGCGCTAGTGGTCGTGGTTCGCGTCAGCGTCCTCCTCCTGTCCCTGGCACGCACAGGATGTCTCTGCGTCCGTCTACTGCTCCTCTGCGTGCCCCTTTGCCTTCTCCTCCTGAGTCCTCTCTTCCTGCTCTTCCCGACCCTGCGTCGGACTCTCTTCGTGCTGCCAGTCCTACTGTCACGCGTCTCCTTGCTACTGTCGTCACTGACCCTTCCTTCGAGTCTACTGCTGCGTCTGCCCTAGTTACTGAGCTCGTCGACTTTGCTGCTCGCTGTCGCCTAGACTACGCTGCTAGTCTTGTCGCTGAGTCTGGGTCTGCCTGTCCTCCGTCAGTCGGGGGTGAGTGTGCCCTTGGCACGGACGTCCTTGAGGACAGGCAGGAGGAGTTCCAGTGTCTGGCAGCTACTTCACCTCATCTCGTGTCCGTACTGCTTACCCCTGAGGGAGACCCGGATGCACTTGACATCCCGACTCCGCGCTCTTACGCGGAGGCGATAGAGGGTCCCTACTCCTCTCAGTGGCAGGCAGCTATGGATGCAGAGATGGCTTCCTGGAAGTCCACAGGCACCTACGTTGACGCTGTCCCCCCTCTTGGGGCGAACATCGTCAGTGGCATGTGGATCTTCAGGGTGAAGCGGCCACCGGGTTCTCCGCCTGTCTTCAAGGCACGTTACGTGGCTCGTGGCTTCAGTCAGCGACAGGGAGTTGACTACTTTCAGACCTTCTCCCCCACCCCGAAGATGACCACTCTTCGGGTGCTGCTACACGTTGCTGCTCACCGTGACTACGAGCTGCACTCTCTCGACTTCAGCACTGCTTTCTTGCAGGGCAGCCTGCACGAGGAGATCTGGCTGCGCCGCCCACTTGGCTTCACTGGGTCTTTCCCTCCTGGTACCCAGTGGAGTCTCCGGCGTCCAGTCTACGGTCTCCGCCAGGCGCCACGTGAGTGGCACGACACACTGAGGACTACGCTTGCGGCTCTTGGGTTTGCTCCTTCTACTGCCGACCCGTCGCTGTTTCTACGCACCGACACCTCTCTGCCGCCGTTCTACATCCTCGTGTACGTCGACGACTTGGTCTTTGCCACAGCTGACACTGCTGGACTCGCCCACGTGAAGTCCGAGCTGCAGAAGAGACACACGTGCACAGACCTGGGTGAACTGCGCAGCTACCTTGGCTTGCAGATCACCCGGGACAGAGCACGCCGCACCATTACCCTGACTCAGTCACACATGGTGCAGCAGGTCCTTCAGCGCTTCGGCTTCACGTACTCCTCGCCTCAGGCCACTCCTCTGCCTACTCGCCACTCACTCTCAGCTCTGCCTTCGGATGAGTCAGTAGAGTCGAGTGGCCCGTATCCAGAGCTTGTTGGCTGCCTCATGTACCTGATGACCTGCACACGACCTGACCTTGCATACCCTCTTAGCATTCTTGCACGCTATGTTGCTCCTGGGAGACACCGACCAGAGCACATGGCTGCAGCGAAGAGGGTGTTGCGATACTTGTGCAGTACGTCGGGCATGGGACTAGTGCTTGGAGGGCGGAGTCCAGTGGTCCTCACTAGGCACGCGGACGCTTCTTGGGCTGACGACCAGGCTACGCAGCGGTCGTCGCAGGGTTACACCTTCAGTCTTGGTTCCGGCTCTGTCTCGTGGCGAGCTACTCGCTCGTCCTCTGTTCTCGGCTCCAGTTGTGAGGCTGAGATCTACGCCGGGGCCATGGCTGCACAGGAGCTTCGCTGGCTCACCTACCTGCTGACTGACCTTGGAGAGCCGCCTCGTTCTCCTCCAGTGCTGTACGTAGACAACAAGGCCATGCTGGCCTTGTGTCGAGAGCAGCGCTTGGAGCACAGAACGAAGCACATTGCTCTCCGTTACTTTCTTGCTCGTGAGCTGCAGCAGCGTGGTCAGTTGCGACTTGCGTACGTGGCCTCTCAGGCCAACACTGCTGATGTGTTCACCAAGGCACTTGCGCCTTGTGACCATCAGCGCTTCTGCACTCAGCTGGGTCTTGTACCTGTCTTGCCTCACTTGCTCTCCTCTTGACCTTACTTGTACTGTCACATATATATACCTGCTCTTGCTTGTCTAGCTCTATATATATATGTGTACTCCTGCATGTGAACTGGCCTTGTCGTTGTGCTCGGACTGTGTGGTGACGTTGTGATCCACCCTGAGCTTGCTCTTCTTTGCTTGACTGGTCTTGTGACCCCTTGTTCTCCCCCACTTTGCCTATGGGGGTGTGTCAGAACATTATATAGCTTATGCTGTTGTGTAGGCTATAGTGGGGTATCCCATAGGGGGTACAACCCAATTAGGGTTTTCCATATGTACTCACCTCATTCATAGTTCATTCATCCTCGTTCTTCATTCTTCTCAAGGTCGGCTTCGCTAGAACCACCACGGCGACTGTCGCGCACCTCCGCTGAGCCTCGTCGCCGGGTTACTTGGTCGACCGGGAAACCACCAAGTCGGCGTCGACTTGTGTGGCCGGTGTCGACCAGTTGCGGTACGTGCTTGTCGACCACCCAAGTCGATGACCTCCTGCCGACTTCACCAACTCGGTCACCCCACAAGTCGACGACAACCTCATCGACCACAGCAGCTGTTCGCCGACTCCTCCAAGTCGGCCTCCCCAAATTGGCGTCACCAAGCCGGCGCCCTGTCAGGCCGACCTCGCCTGGTCGGCCTCCCAAAGCTGTCGACCTGCATGTCGACCAAACTCGTCGGCCAGCTCGCCCAAATCAGCGTCGCCCACTACTGTAGGTCGGCTGCACCTCCCACACACCCGACCACGAAGTTGGCTCCGCCCAAGCGAGGATGGGGCCAACACCCAACTCCCGTTGACAGAACCGTTTCAAGTAATCTCGCCGTAACATAAAATCCAGTCCGTTGATGTTCGTGATCTGCAGTGTTGGCCTCCACATCCGCACCCCTTTCTGCAACTATAGAGTAGACTCGTCGTGGATTGGTAGGTTACTGTCGTCCACCATCGTTGCCGTGAACTGGGTCTCCTACAAGGACTCTCCAATTTTTTCCAACGTCCCGCAGTTGCACACCGAGTGGGACGCACCCGTATCCACCATTGCCAGGAGGCGTCGCCCCTTGCAGAGCACCTTGAGGAGTAGTGGCTGCTGCCACTCGGAGTAACCAAGGATAGTCTCATTTATAGTATGATAGGGTACATCAAAGTAACCTTTATCCCTAGGTCCTACACCCGAAGGTTTTGATTCTATCTCAAACTTCACCTGAGGATGGGTTGAAGGATTATTCCGAGGCCTTATCAATTGCTCCTTGGCCTGAAACCTTCCCCTATACCTTTTCAGCTGTGTCCCATGTGGGGAACGGAGTCTTAAAGCGACGGTGCACTTTCGGCAGGTTAGGTTCAAATTTTTAATTTTTGAACTGTAACCCTGTTTTTGAGGGGGGAGGGAATCGAAAGGCTAGCAGGGCTCCCTGGCGGAGAAACCCTAGACTGGTACACAAAAAAAACCTTAGAACAAAAGCGGACTCAACTCGATTGCTTGTTACATCTCACCTACGCCCACGAGTCTCTACTAATCTAGGAGATAATTGGGGTGGGGGCTCCCGTTTTCCGCTCATGGTTTTTGCCGTAGCAATCTCAGCGAGACAAAAGCGACTAAAGTGTAATCGGTGAGTAGAAACACTTGCAACAAAAACCAGTCGCTACACGATGATATCGCTAGTGCTAAGTTTGGGAGATATTTCGTGGCTCCTCCCATCAGGCGCTATTGAATCCCTTCCCACTCTCCAGCCGCCAGAGTCCGCCGCCCTTTGCTCATTTTGCCATAGGCTCTATTCCGACCCCCTTTGCATCAGGGTCCAATGTTATATACATCTACACTTCGTTTAGCGAAGAGCACTTGTTTCCGCCGCCCTAGGCTCGTTTCGGGGACCCTAGGCTCGTTTCCGCCGCCCTGGGCTCGTGTTAGACGCTAGACGCTCGTTTCACCCGCCCATCCCTCGTCTACCGCCTTTGCTCGTTTCGGATTACCGCGTTGCATGTAGCATGTGTCCGCCACTCTTCAGTCGTATACTACCTCTAAGCTTTTGCGCATTTCCGAAACGCCTCGCATGGTTCCTACGCCAACCGCACTTTTCCGTCTCCCGGCGATCGCATGCGGCACCCATTCCTCAAATGCGCCACCATCGACGCATTACATCAAGCCACTGCATGCCTCCCCTTCTTTTACATCTGTCCCCCTTCAATCACATCCGTCTCCCTTCCCTCACATCAGTCTCCCTTCCCTCACATCCGTCTCCCTTCCCTCACATCCGTCCCCCTTCCCTCACATCCGTCTCCCTTCCCTCACATCCGTCCCCTTTCCCTCACATTTGTCTCCCTTCCCTCACATTCGCCACCCTTCCCTCACATTATCCTCGCTTCCCTCCGCTCATGTCTTCCTTTTCTCCCCCCCATGCATGCCTTCCTCCCCCACCCCCCCCCCCCCCCCCCTCTCCTTCCCGTGCGCGCCTTCCTTTCCCCCCCTGGTGTGCCTTCCTATCCCCATGTGCGCGCCTTCTTTTCCCCCGTGCGAGCCTTCCTTTCCCCCCGTGTGCGCCTTCGTTTCCCCCCATGTGCGACTTCTGTTGAATGCACGTCGGTTTGAGTGCATTTCATCATAACGTCCTGCTGAGTGCTGCTCGCATAATTTGCATTAGCATATGTCATTATGCATGGCGGTTGGTTTTTGCCATCTTTGTATTTTCCTCCAAGTCTACATGCTTTATTACGCAGGAGAAATCCAGAGCTTTCCAACGATACCAATATCGCCTTATTCCGACCAAGATCGCCCAAGTTACCGTAATACCCCGGATAGTACCGCATATGCGCTTATAATAAAATCAGTTTTTCAAAGGGGGACGCTTGTAATTTAATATCGGCCATAAGAGCCGGCGCTTAGATAATGGAAAATACAGAAATACAACTTAAACGCACCAAATTGTACATTTCAGTTTCGTAAGTTGAATTGTATCGAAAGTTTACAGGGTTCGAAATCAGAATCGCCTGAGGGCGATTCTCTGACGGTGCACAGAGCTTTGGCACGTCATTTTGGCCGCGTGCCAGCTTATACTGACTGGACGCGCAACCAGTAGGTCCTCGAAAGTCAAACAAAGTGAAAATGGGGTGTTGACTCGCTAGAAAAATGAAATTCCTTACCGTTTTAATCAGGATTGAAAAATACAATTTGCATGCGCTTATAATATATCAAGGTTTTACAGGGGGGGCGCTTATAATCGAATTACGGCCATAAGCGCCATGCTCCAGATAGAAGCGACGGCACCTTTAATCGGACGTCGCCTATATCCGGGGCCATACGGTACAAGATTTCCAAGATTTGGGAAATCTATGTGTCAGAATCACTGTGCAGGAATGAATGAACTATGAATGAGTTGGGTACAAGTACTATCCCTAAAGTGTTGTACCCCTTGTAGGCTAACCCACTATATCCTAGAGAGAACACAAACATACAGTTTGACACACCCTCATAGGCTAAGTGGGAGAGAGCAAACACAACAGACGGTCACAAGACCAGTCAAGCAAGAGAAAAAGCAAAGCAAAGCTCAGGGTGGATCTCAAGGACACCAAACAATCTGAGCACAAGCAAGCGGCCATAAGGCCAGTTCACATGCTGAGTTATCATAGCAACGCAGTACACTGATCACAATCTAGCAAGAGTAAACAAGCAGGTATAAAGAGATATATCAGTGTACAACAAGAGCAAGTCAAGCAACCGGCAGGTGAGGCGGAGTGGGCACAAGCCCAAGAGCAGTGCAAAAACGCTGAAGATCACCAGACCCGAGGGCCTTGGTGAAGACATCAGCAGTGTTGGCCCGAGAGGCCACGTAAGCAAGGCTCAGCTGACCACGCTGCTGCAGCTCCCGAGCAAGAAAGTAACGAAGAGCAATGTGCTTCGTTCTGTGCTCCAGTCTCTGCTCGCGACACAAGGCAAGCATTGCCTTGTTGTCGACGTACAGAACTGGAGGAGAACGAGGCCGCTCCCCCAAGTCGGTCAGCAGGTAGGTCAGCCAGCGTAGCTCCTGTGCAGCCATGGCCCCAGCGTAGATCTCAGCCTCACAACTGGAATCAAGCACAGAAGAAGAACGAGTGGACCTCCATAAGACAGATTCAGAGCCAAGATTGAAGGTGTAACCCTGTGACAAACGCTGAGTCGCCTGGTCGTCGGCCCAAGAAGCGTCAGAGTGTCCTGTGAGTACCACTGAACCCCGTCCTCCAAGCACGAGCCCCATGCCCGATGTACTGCACAAGTAACGCAGTACCCTCTTCGCAGCATCAAACTGCACCTTTCGGTGTCGACCAGGTGCCACGTAGCGAGCCAGGAGGCTGAGAGGGTACGCGAGGTCAGGTCGTGTGCACGTCATCAGGTACATGAGGCAACCCACAAGCTCTGGGTACGGACCACTCGGCTCTACGGACTTCACTAGGGCCAGCGCCTCAGTGTCAGCAGTAGCAAAAACCAAGTCGTCGACGTACACGAGAACGTAGAACGGCGGCAGAGTAGTGTCGGTGCGTAGAAACAGCGACGGGTCAGCAGAGGAATGAGCAAACCTAAGAGCCGCAAGTGTCGTCCTCAGTGTGTCGTGCCACTCGCGGGGCGCCTGGCGGAGACCGCAGACTGGCCGCCGGAGGCTCCACTGGGTACCCGCAGGAAACGACCCAGTGAAGCCAGGTGGGCGGCGAGGCCAGATCTCCTCGTGAAGGCTGCCCTGCGAGAAAGCTGTGCTGCAACGTGCAGCAGCACCCGAAGAGTAGTCATCTTCGGGGTGGGGGAGAAGTTCTGGAAGAAGTCAACCCCTTGTCGCTGACTGAAGCCTCGAGCAACGTAACGCGCCTTGAAGGCAGGCGGAGAACCCGGCGGCCGCTTCACCCTGAAAATCCACATGCCATCGACTATGTTCGCCCTAGGAGGAGGAACATCGTCGACGTAGGTGCCTGTGGACTTCCAAGAAGCCATAGCTGCGTCCATGGCTGTCTGCCACTGAGAGGAGTACTCACCCGCGATCGCCTCAGCGTAAGAGCGCGGGGTAGGGATGTCAAGTGCATCCGGGTCTCACTCAGGGCAAAGCAGCATGGATGCGAAACGAGGTAAAGCGGCCGCAAGATACTCAAGCTCAAACTGTCTGTCCTCAAGGACGTCACTGCTAAGGGCAGGCTCACCCCCGACGGACGGAGGACAGACAGACTCAGACTCAGTAACAAGACTCGCGACGTAGTCGAGACGACTCCTAGCTGCAAAGTCGACTAGCTCAGTGACTAGGGCAAACGCTGCAGTAGACTCAAAGTCAGGGTCAGTGACGACAGTAGCGAGGAGACGAGTGACAGTAGGACAGGCAGCACGAGCAAGGTCGGACTCAGGGTCAGGAACGTGCGGAAGAGAGGACGCGGGAGGCTCAGGCAGGACAACACGCTGTGGAACAGAGGAAGGACAAAGTGCCATACCGTGAGTGCCTGGGACAGCAGGAGGACGAGGACGGGCGACACGGCGAGCACGAACAGGTGTGGAAGCACGAGTCTTAGACTCACGACGCTCAGTCAGGGACTCAGTCACCTCAGTGTGAGGAGCAGGAGCAGGTAGCGGGGAGCAGGGCAGTAGCTGTGGCTGTGACTGGTCTTTCGGTGGACACAGGAGAGGTGGAGTGGGGCCAGTGGAAGACGGGAGACTAAGAACCTAGCGAAGGACCGAGTCAGGCGGCGGCAGGGACGAGTGCGGCTGCTGATAGAAAAACAGTCGGCGCGGGGCAGGACCAGCAGCTCCAGCTCCTCCAGCACCAGCAGCACCGGCACCTCCAGCACCAGCAGCTCCAGTAGCACCTCCAGCACCTCCAGCACCAGCAGCACCACGATCTCCGGCAACGCCAGCACCTCTAGCACCAGCAGTACCTCCAGCACCTCCACAGCCAGCAGCTCCAGTAGCACCTCCAGCACCTCCAGCACCAGCAGCACCACCTGCTCCGGCAGCTCCAGCACCTCTAGCACGGTACCTCCAGGACCAGCAGCTCCAGCACCTCCAGTACATCCAGTACCAGCAGCTCCAGCACCTCCAGTACCTCCAGTACCTCCAGCTCCAGCGCCTCCAGCACCAGCAGTACCTCCAGCACCTCCAGTGCCAGCAGCTCCAGTAGCACCTCCAGCACCTCGAGCACCAGCAGCACCACCTGCTCCGGTAGCTCCAGCACCTCTCGTACGAGCACCTCCAGGACCAGCAGATCCAGCACCTCCAGTACCTCCAGCTCCAGCGCCTCCAGCACCAGCAGCACCAGCTCCTCCAGTGCCGGCAGCTCCAGTAGCACCTCCAGCACGAGCAGCACCACCAGCTCCGGCAGCTCCAGTACCTCTAGTACGAGCACCTCCAGGACCAGCAGCTCCCGCAGCTCCAGCACCAGTAGCACCAGCACCTCCAGTGCCAGCAGCTCCAGTACCCCCAGCACCTCCAGCACCAGCAGCACCACCAGCTCCGGCAGCTCCAGCACCTCCAGTACGAGCACGTCCAGAACAAGCAGCTCCAGCACCTCCAGTACCTCCAGCTCCAGCGCCTCCAGCACCAGCAGCAACTCCAGCACCTCCAGCACCAGCTGTACCTCCACGACTAGTAGGCCCAGCACCTCCAGGACTAGTAGCTCCGGCACGTCCAGCACCTCCAGTACCTCCAGTACCTCCAGTACCAGCAGCTCCAGCACCTCCAGTACCTCCAGCTCCAGCGCCTCCAGCACCAGCAGCACCAGCTCCTCCAGTGCCGGCAGCTCCAGTAGCACCTCCAGCACGAGCAGCACCACCAGCTCCGGCAGCTCCAGTACCTCTAGTACGAGCACCTCCAGGACCAGCAGCTCCCGCAGCTCCAGCACCAGTAGCACCAGCACCTCCAGTGCCAGCAGCTCCAGTACCCCCAGCACCTCCAGCACCAGCAGCACCACCAGCTCCGGAAGCTCCAGCACCTCCAGTACGAGCACGTCCAGAACCAGCAGCTCCAGCACCTCCAGTACCTCCAGCTCCAGCGCCTCCAGCACCAGCAGCACCTCCAGCACCTCCAGTGCCAGCACCTCCAGCACCAGCAGCACCTCCAGTACCTCCAGGACTAGCAACTCCAGCACCTCCAGCACCAGCAGCACCTCTATTACCATCAGTACCTCCAGGACTAGCAGCTCCAGCACCAGCAGGACCGTACCCTCCACCACCAGGACTGCCTCGCCGAACGATCCACGCACGAATCGCCTGCGGCGAGAGCGTCTCAAGTAGATCAGGCTGCGGTGGCTGTACAGCTCCAGGACCTCCAGTAGAGTCACCCACAGCTCCACCGCCACTAGGACTCGCAGCACCCCCAGAGTCAGCACCCCCAGTTGCAGCACCCCCAGAACCAGCACCCCCAGTCGCAGCACCCCCAGAACCCTCACTCGATGTCTCAGCACCCCCAGGCTCAGCACCAGCAGTCTCCGCTCCAGAGTCCACAGCAGCAGGCTGCCGAGGCGGCGAAGACGGCCGAGGCGGAAAACCAAGGGGGGTCTCCAAGCGTGGAGAGCGGCGAGTGGCCGCCGTGTCGTCAGCGGCGGGGTCACCCCCCTCAGCTGGGCCGGAGGAGTCAGAAGAGATCTCCAGAGGCTCAACCAAGGGGGGTGGGTCTACCTGAGACACACCTGATGGAGCAGGACCCTGTGGGGGGAGGGGGTGTACCGGGGGGGGGGACTGGTACGAGGAAAAGAGGCGCGAGGGGGACCGGGTGGGACGCGTGCGGGTGCAGCCTGTAGAAACAGACAGACTCGTCAAAGGTGACGTCTTGGGAGGAGAAGACTCGACGCGAGCGCGGGTAGTAGAACTGCCACGGCGGGGCGTCGGTGGGGAAGCCAAGGAAGACGCAGCGGAGAGTGCAAGAGGAGAGCTTGCTCGCTTTGGCATCGCGAACAAGGGAGAGCGCGCCCCAGACCCGAAACGCCGACGCATCGCCAACCTTCCCCGTCCACCGGAGTGTGGGCGAGGTCTCTGGCTCAGAGACACGAGGCCAGAGGTTGAGCTGATGCGCAACGTATCGGACCGCAAACGGCCTCAGAAAATGGGGAGCAGTTGCATGGATCATGGAGGTACGAGCAACCTCCATGATCAAGCCAATGCGACGCTCGGCAATCCCATTCTGCTGAGGAGAGGCCGGAAGCGTGAACGTCTGGCGGATGCCCTCGTCTCGATAGAACTCCTCAAGGAGGCCGGAAGAGAACTCACCGCCCCTGTCAGAGTGCAGACGCAGGACTGGCAAGTCCCGACGAAACCGCTCGCGCAGCTGGCGACGAGTAGCACGGATCCAGGGGATCAAAACACCGCTGACTTCCGCCTTGCATCGCAAGGTGAAGACAGTGGTGTAGCGTGTGTAGTCGTCAACAACCAGCAGAAAGTAGCGTCCTGGTCCGTTCCACCGACGGGGGCCGGGCCCCACACGTCCATGTGGAGAGTCTGCAGAGGAGCAGTGGTCGGAGAAAACTCGGAGGAGTGAGGAGCGGCGCGCTGCCGCCCCTCGACGCAGGGAAGGCACGGCAGCGCAGGCGAGCGCGGGAGGGAGGGCAGGGACCTGGGAAGGCCAGAGACGGGAGTGCATGCTGCGGAGACGCGGCAGGGAGGGGTGACCGAGGCGGTGGTGCCAGAGGAGAGTCTGGTGGGAGAGTACCCGACACGAGCAAGACGCTGCAAGCTGACCAGACGCAGACACCCGACTCGACGCAGCCACCTGACCTGACTCAGCCACCTATGCAGACTCAGTGGTCAGTGTGTACAGACTAGACCCAGGCCGTCGAGTGAACGTAGCTAGTTGACAGCCAGTCCGGGAGCACGTACAGATCGCCACACGCTGCCCTCCAGGAATAAAGGTTTCAACCCAGACATTCTGGATGGCAGCGTTGCTCACCAAGTTTGTCGAGAACGTGGGAAGATGGAGACCTGACAGAGAACCAGAGGGGACTGCCGGACACGGGAGGACAGTGGAGGCTCGCGCAACTACTGGGCCCCCAGTGGGGTCAGTCAGTGAGACTGTGACAGGTGTTGCGAGTGGTGTGACTGTGGTGCAATCACGAAAGAAGCAACGTGACGCTCCTGAGTCAAGCGTGAAAGTGTGCAAGGCCTCAGCTGAGGCAGGACCTGTGGCAGTAGACGCACTAGCACCTAGAGCGTCGGCAGACTCACGAGCACCTAGAGCTGCAGAAGACTCATCAGCACCTGGAGCGGCAGCAGACTCACTAGAACCGAGAGCAGCAGCCTCTACACGACCAGGGACGCATCGCTGAGAAGCACAGTCGCGAGGTCGCTGAGGCCACATAAAATCAAAGCCTCCACCACCTGGACGAGCTCGCCGAATAACCCACTTACGAAGCTACTGAGGGGTGGGGTCGTCCGGGAGAGGCAGAGACCGCTGCTGTCCACCCCTAGCCGCTGCAACTGCCGCGATAGTGGCCATGGCAGGCAGTGGCGGTCAGTAGTAGGTCCAGCACCTCCAGCACCAGCAGCACCTCCAGTACTCCCAGCCGCACCTCCAGCACCTCCAGCACCAGCAGCATCTCCAGCACTCCCAGCAGCACCTACACCACCAGCAGCAGTAGCACGAGCAGCAGCAGCAGCAGTAGTAGCAGCAGGGCGGCTCGGTGGGGCTGGGCGGCGGAACCTCCAGCACTCCCAGCAGCACCTCCACCAGCAGCAGCAGCAGCAGTAGTAGTAGCAGCAGGGCGGCTCGGGTTGGGCAGGGCGGCTCGGGCTGGGCGGCGCGGCTCAGCCTGGGCGGCGCGGGCAGCAGGGCGCGCGCTGTGCAGGGCAGCAGGGCGCGACGCGCGGGGCAGCAGGGCGCGACGCGCTGGCTGCAGCAAGGCGCGACGCGCGGGGCAGCAGAGCGCGACGCGCGGGCTGCAGTAGGGCACGACGCGCGGAGCAGCAGAGCGCGACGCACGGAGCAGCAGAGCGCGATGTGCGGGCTGCAGCAGGGCTCGACGCGCAGGGCAGCAGGGCGCGACGTGCGGGCTGCAACAGGGCGCAACGCGCGGAGCAGCAGTGCGCGAGGCGCGGGCTGCAGCAGTGCGCGACGCGCGGGCTGCAGCAGAGCGCGACGCGCGGGCTGCAGCAGAGCGCGACGCGCAGGCTGCAGCAAGGCGCGACGCGCAGTGCAGGGGCTGCTCACGGGCAGCAGGGGCGCTCGGGGCAGGGGCTGCTCGCGGGCAGCAGGGGCGCTCGGGGCAGGGGCTGCTCGCGGGCAGCAGTGGCGCTCGAGGCATGGGCTGCTCGCGGGCAGCAGTGGCGCTCGAGGCAGGGGCTGCTCGCGGGCAGCAGTGGCGCTCCAGGCAGGGGCTGCTCACGGGCAGCAGTGGCGCGCGGGGCAGAGGCTGCACGCGGGCAGCAGGGGCGCGCGGAGCAGGGGCTGCTCGCGGGCAGCAGGGGCGCGCGTGACAGCAGGGCAGCGCACTAGGGCAGGCAGTGCGAGTAGCTGCAGGGCAGCGTGACACTGTGCGAGAGGGCCGGACAACGCAAGGGCGCTTCGAGCAGGAACTAGCGGAACGATCGGTGGGCCCTAAAAACCTAACAGGTTTTCTGCTCTGAATACCATAACAGACTCACTGTGCATGAATGAATGAACTATGAATGAGTTGGGTACAAGTACTAACCCTAAAGTGTTGTACCCCTTGTAGGCTAACCCACTATAGCCTAGAGAGAACACAAACATACAGTTTGACACTATGTTATTCTGAGATATTATCTATATTGCACGATTATTGGGACATGACTATAAAAATATTTATGGTTGGGTGGTTAGGAAGCCAACTTTGACTTTTGGATTGGGGTGGATAGAAGTTTTTATCATGGGTTGGAAATGTTGCAACACCTTGGCAAAACCCTACTACCGGTAGATTGGATTTTGCATGTGGCACCTCAAGGACCTCATGATGAGGGTTGCATCCTTGATGCTAGGAAGGTTCCTACCATCGTTCCCTGGCTCTTGGAGAACCACTTCTCTCTCATGGTTCTCTTGGAGTCCTCAACTCCATCTATCTTATGCTCTAATGCGTGTTTTTCCTCCACCATGCTAGTTATGCAGCTGCTAGACGTTTTCAGATCGTTCTCACTCTAGAGACCATCTTAACAACTCACTGCAGTTGGAAATTGTAGTTAAGGCTATGGCGCATGATCCTACCAAGCGGATTTGCATTTAGTTGAGTCTTGTATTCGTAGTATGTTCTCAAAGTGACGGATCCTGAACAAGTGGTAATCGACTTTGAGACGTCGAATCGTCATCAACTCTCAACCAATATTGACAAGTGAGACTTTTTTCTAGTATCTCTACGTGGTGGTCGAACCGCATTCTAATTCGAAGTAATGAGTCCGCGACGGCGATTTTCGTAGAATCAAAATTTCTGGCAGAATTCTCTCCAAACGATGTCTCAAGTTTCCACTATTCATAGGGCCTCAATATGGTTAATACGGACTCCGGAGGTGCTAATGGCAAGATGGCTATAGGTAGAGAGGCTGGAGAGCAGGGGGGAGTTGCTGGTGGTGGAGTTGGGACTCACCAACCAGCCAACTCTACGCTACCTACTTCTACTACACCATTTCCTACAACCGTGGATCCTAAGAAAGGCTTTCTCGATTGAGAAATTCATGGGGGAGGACTACGAGCACTGAAGCTTCCGCATGAGGCTGATGTACACCCAATACAAGCTATTGGATCTGGTGGAGGGGAAGGAGAAGATGCTGGAGGCCGCGGACCTGAAAGAAGCATGGATAAAGCGCTCGTTCGACGCGTACATGCTCATGGTGCAAGCGGTTGGTGGACGACAACTTGACCACATCAAGGACCTCTTGGGTGATCCAGAGTGTGGCCCCAAGGCTTGGAAGAAGCTTCTGGATGTACACTCACTGACACATGCTACCAGCATCATGCTACTTGCGCAGCGGCTGTGCGACATCAAGTTCGTTGATCGGGAGCCGATGCAGCCAGTGTTGGACAAGATGCGCGGCATCTTCACGAAGCTCCAAGGTGGCGGTCTGGTGGAGCTCGTGCAATGTGTGGAGATCGTGATACGGCTGCCGGAGTCGAGGTCTGCCCTTGCCATCAACCTCAACTCCCAACAGCCCCAATGGAGCGTGGATTATATTGGGGCGCGCATCCTAAAGGAAAACTTGTGGCGCCGGAGTGTGGAGCGCTTGGAGGAGGGGGCTGGCTATGGAGTTGGAGGTGGAAAGAGTAGCTTCAAGAAGAACTGGAAGGGCAAGAACAAGGAAATCCCTAAGGAGGATAGCTTCGGGGGTCAAGGAGAGGTGTGCTTCTACTACAAGAAGCGCGGACATCGTTGGAGAAAGTGCTACCAACGACCGAAGGATTGGAACCCGCTTTCATCAAGCAACCAGCAAGGTGGTAAGCAACCAGGTGTGGGGGGGTCATGGGAGCTAGTGGAGAGAAGAAGGAAGAGGATAAAGGCGGCAAATCTGAGAAGCGGAAGGTCGGGTTGTTCTTCTTCGCAAACGAAGGCGCAATCGACCCCGCCATGGCTGCCAAGGTTCTCCTACACCCCTTCATCCATTGGCTGATAGACACAGGGGTTGGGGCACAGGGGTTGGGGCAGAGGGGTTGGGGCACAGGGGTTGGGGCAGAGGGGTCAGTGCAGAGGTGAGCACAAGTAGGCGCACAGGCCGCTGAGGGTACAACAGGCATTACCGCCCCCTCAAGGCAGCACACCCCCCATCCCATGGCACCCGCCGCTCTCCCCCTACCCTCCACATCCCCCCCACCCACCGCATCCCCCCCACCTACTGCATCCCCCCCACCCACCGCATCCCCCCCACCCACCGCATCCCCCCCACCTACTGCATCCCCCCCACCCACCGCATCCCCCCCACCTACTGCATCCCCCCCACCCACCGCATCCCCCCCACCCACCGCACCCACCAACCCACCGCTTCACATCCCACCACACCGCATATCATCACAGCTTCTCGCCACATTCATCCCTCCACACCACACCCCACCACACCCTGCCACGCGGCATCCCAGCACAGAGCGCACCTCGCGCAGCTCGTTGAAGCTAACGGCGATGAAGGTGAGCGCCGTGGCGGCCGTGATGGCGATGGCCGGCACGATGTAGTCCGCCGCCTCCGCCATGCCGATGCTCTGCTGCTCTGCCCTGCCCCTCCCACGCGCTCGTGAAAATCCCCAAAAGTGCCGCGCTCCACTCCACTCACAACCCAACCTGCTCTGCTGCCCTGCCTGCCCGCCCCACACGCGCTTGAGAATCCTCAAAAAGTGGTGCGCTGCTGCCCCGCCGCCGCCTCCCTCACCGACCACGCCCCGCCCTCCCCGCACGTCCGCGCGCACCCGCTCGCGCCCACCTGCGTCTCTCCGCCCCTTGCCGTCCGTGCTCGCGAGAGGCTCGTGCGGCCTGATGCGGCGACGGACACGCTTGAGGGGATTGGGAGTGCTGCGCGTGGGGCATGCGGGGCATGCGGGCGTGCGGGGTATGCGGGGTATGCGGGGAAAGCGGGGTATGCGGCGGGGCATGCGGGGCATGCGGGCGTGTGGGGCATGTGGGGCATATGGGTGGAACGAGAGGGCACATGTCGCGAGAAGGCTGGGGGAGGTGAATGTGTGAATGGCACGGCGTGTGGGGCAACATGCACCAAACGAGCACGCGAGGGGCGTAGGAGCGAGCACGCGTGACAAAAGACGCGATGCGAACGAGCGGACAAAAGGCGAAGCCGAAGTGAAAGGGCCGAGAGAATTGATAGGCGTATGGGGGCGATGGGCTCGTGAGTGCAATAGTCGCATGGCAAATGGCGAGATTCTGTCGTACCTCGGGGATCGCTCAACGATAGTGCGTCGCGCGACGACGAACGTGTAGTTACGTGACAGGTAGTAGCAGCAGCAGTACAAGGAATAAAAGCGGAGAAGAGGAAAGCGGAGAAGGGGAGTCGAGGGTGCTGGTGGGTTCTGTGGGTGGGGAGGGGAAACGGATAAGGTTCGCGAAAGAGTATCAAGCTCGGTAACCACCAGTAAAGTCCAGAAAAGCTTCGCCTACAAGTAACGGCGAGTGGATGGAATGTTAGTCCGTCGTCGAGTAACGTGGTCCTGACTTTGGAAACGGAATGGTTCGCGAGGCAATCGCGATTGCCGCAGAAATCAGAGAAGCTTCTTTTCCCTGTGCCAAAGTGACTCGGGAGACGCTGATTGCAGCTTCCTGTTGCTGATTGGATGCGAGCTAATGCCAACTGGTAACCGAAGCTCGAGAAAGTTTCGCCGCAGAAAATTGATCCCAGCACTGGTAAGTGAGCAAGCAGCGAGCAACCTTTCAAGCAAGATTCAACAGATCAGGCAAACAAATTCACAAGTCAAGAACGCGAATCCTCCGCGTCACTCCCGGCCATCCCGCCATGCCGCACCGCGGCAATGACGACGATCTCGCCGCGCCGCTGCTTCCCAACGCGCCGTCATCGCCGTCCGCATCACACGCGATTAGCGCGCTGACCGCGGGGCGAAATGCCGCGTCGCCGTCCGCAGAGCACATCACTGTTGCCGTCGTGCCGCCGCGCGCCGTCTATTCCACGCCCTTCGTGCAGGCCGGCGTCGTCGGCGGTATCGCGGGCGGCGTCGTCGGCGTCGCGGCCGTCGCAGGCGCGCCCGCTCCCCCTTCGGCGCTGATCGCCGCAGCCAGGGGAGATCATAGCGGCTCTGGCTTGGGGCTGGCGGCGCTGGCGGAACCGGCTGCAGGGGGAGGGGGAGGGGGAGGCGGAGGGGGACAAGTTGCCCAAGTCGTAGGAGTCTCAAGTGCGGATGCCGGCGGGAATGGCGGATCCGGCGCGGGCGTGGTGAGTGAAGCGGCGGGAGGCAGGGAGGGGGGGATTGCCGAGGCCGAATCAGGAACGCCGAAAGGCCCTGTGCGAAAAAAACTCTGGCGAATTGCGGACGACGACAGCGACAGCGATGGCGAGCACGGCCATGTGGGCGACGCGACCCCCGCGAGCGCGGGGAAAGAAACGGATGGGGCGATTCCCGAGGGCGGGCAGCATGCGGGTACTAGCCGCCGCGGCAGCAGCAGCCGGGGGCGCGCGAGCACGGAAGGGCGCGCCGTGCGGGACGCGGGTGGTGGGGAGGGGGTGGGCGGCGAACAGAAGGACGCGGGTGGGGAGGGCAGTAGGCGGGCGACGGGCGAGGTGGGGGGAATGGGAGGGGTGGGGAGGTTGGGGGAGGTGGGGGAGAGCAACAGCGCGCGGGAGAGACGGTGGCAGGCGCTGCTGCGGTAGACATCGTCTTACCACTACGGCCGCCAGCACAGCACCGCACTCAGCACTGACTCACCGCACTCCACTGCTCTGGCTTTGGACGACACGAGGTTCCACAGCATGAGGGGGGAAAGCGAGTGGGACGAGAGGGGGGTTGAAGGGGCGAGGGGGAGGGCGGGCGGGGAGGAGGCGAGAGGCGCAGCGGGCGGCATCGTGGGATGGCTGCATGCTGTTTGGCATGGCGTTGGTGAGATGCCGTGGGGTATGGCATGCCGTGAATGGCATAGCATAACATGGCCCCCTCATCCCATCCCTCTCATCCCTCCCATCCCTGTAATCCCATCCCACTCGTCCCCATCATTTCCCTTATCCCTTTCATCCCCCTCTTTGCCCTCATCCCCCTCACTCCACTCATCCCCCTCACTCCTCTCATCCCCCTCACTCCGCTCATCCCCCTCACTCCTCTCATCCCCCTCACTCCGCTCATCCCCCTCACTCCTCTCATCCCCCTCACTCCTCTCATCCCCCTCACTCCTCTCATCCCCCTCACTCCTCTCATCCCCCTCACTCCTCTCATCCCCCTCACTCCTCTCATCCCCCTCACTCCTCTCATCCCCCTCACTCCTCTCATCCCCCTCACTCCTCTCATCCCCTCACTCCTCTCATCCCCCTCACTCCTCTCATCCCCCTCACTCCTCTCATCCCCCTCACTCCTCTCATCCCCCTCACTCCTCTCATCCCCCTCACTCCTCTCATCCCCCTCACTCCTCTCATCCCCCTCACTCCTCTCATCCCCCTCACTCCTCTCATCCCCCTCACTCCTCTCATCCCCCTCACTCCTCTCATCCCCCTCACTCCTCTCATCCCCCTCACTCCTCTCATCCCCCTCACTCCTCTCATCCCCCTCACTCCTCTCATCCCCCTCACTCCTCTCATCCCCCTCACTCCTCTCATCCCCCTCACTCCTCTCATCCCCCTCACTCCTCTCATCCCCCTCACTCCTCTCATCCCCCTCACTCCTCTCATCCCCCTCACTCCTCTCATCCCCCTCACTCCTCTCATCCCCCTCACTCCTCTCATCCCCCTCACTCCTCTCATCCCCCTCACTCCTCTCATCCCCCTCACTCCTCTCATCCCCCTCACTCCTCTCATCCCCCTCACTCCTCTCATCCCCCTCACTCCTCTCATCCCCCTCACTCCTCTCATCCCCCTCACTCCTCTCATCCCCCTCACTCCTCTCATCCCCCTCACTCCTCTCATCCCCCTCACTCCTCTCATCCCCCTCACTCCTCTCATCCCCCTCACTCCTCTCATCCCCCTCACTCCTCTCATCCCCCTCACTCCTCTCATCCCCCTCACTCCTCTCATCCCCCTCACTCCTCTCATCCCCCTCACTCCTCTCATCCCCCTCACTCCTCTCATCCCCCTCACTCCTCTCATCCCCCTCACTCCTCTCATCCCCCTCACTCCTCTCATCCCCCTCACTCCTCTCATCCCCCTCACTCCTCTCATCCCCCTCACTCCTCTCATCCCCCTCACTCCTCTCATCCCCCTCACTCCTCTCATCCCCCTCACTCCTCTCATCCCCCTCACTCCTCTCATCCCCCTCACTCCTCTCATCCCCCTCACTCCTCTCATCCCCCTCACTCCTCTCATCCCCCTCACTCCTCTCATCCCCCTCACTCCTCTCATCCCCTCCTCTCATCCCCTCACTCCTCTCATCCCCCTCACTCCTCTCATCCCCCTCACTCCTCTCATCCCCCTCACTCCTCTCATCCCCCTCACTCCTCTCATCCCCCTCACTCCTCTCATCCCCCTCACTCCTCTCATCCCCCTCACTCCTCTCATCCCCCTCACTCCTCTCATCCCCCTCACTCCTCTCATCCCCCTCACTCCTCTCATCCCCCTCACTCCTCTCATCCCCCTCACTCCTCTCATCCCCCTCACTCCTCTCATCCCCCTCACTCCTCTCATCCCCCTCACTCCTCTCATCCCCCTCACTCCTCTCATCCCCCTCACTCCTCTCATCCCCCTCACTCCTCTCATCCCCCTCACTCCTCTCATCCCCCTCACTCCTCTCATCCCCCTCACTCCTCTCATCCCCCTCACTCCTCTCATCCCCCTCACTCCTCTCATCCCCCTCACTCCTCTCATCCCCCTCACTCCTCTCATCCCCCTCACTCCTCTCATCCCCCTCACTCCTCTCATCCCCCTCACTCCTCTCATCCCCCTCACTCCTCTCATCCCCCTCACTCCTCTCATCCCCCTCACTCCTCTCATCCCCCTCACTCCTCTCATCCCCCTCACTCCTCTCATCCCCCTCACTCCTCTCATCCCCCTCACTCCTCTCATCCCCCTCACTCCTCTCATCCCCCTCACTCCTCTCATCCCCCTCACTCCTCTCATCCCCCTCACTCCTCTCATCCCCCTCACTCCTCTCATCCCCCTCACTCCTCTCATCCCCCTCACTCCTCTCATCCCCCTCACTCCTCTCATCCCCCTCACTCCTCTCATCCCCCTCACTCCTCTCATCCCCCTCACTCCTCTCATCCCCCTCACTCCTCTCATCCCCCTCACTCCTCTCATCCCCCTCACTCCTCTCATCCCCCTCACTCCTCTCATCCCCCTCACTCCTCTCATCCCCCTCACTCCTCTCATCCCCCTCACTCCTCTCATCCCCCCCCCTCACTCCTCTCATCCCCCTCACTCCTCTCATCCCCCTCACTCCTCTCATCCCCCTCACTCCTCTCATCCCCCTCACTCCTCTCATCCCCCTCACTCCTCTCATCCCCCTCACTCCTCTCATCCCCCTCACTCCTCTCATCCCCCTCACTCCTCTCATCCCCCTCACTCCTCTCATCCCCCTCACTCCTCTCATCCCCCTCACTCCTCTCATCCCCCTCACTCCTCTCATCCCCCTCACTCCTCTCATCCCCCTCACTCCTCTCATCCCCCTCACTCCTCTCATCCCCCTCACTCCTCTCATCCCCCTCACTCCTCTCATCCCCCTCACTCCTCTCATCCCCCTCACTCCTCTCATCCCCCTCACTCCTCTCATCCCCCTCACTCCTCTCATCCCCCTCACTCCTCTCATCCCCCTCACTCCTCTCATCCCCCTCACTCCTCTCATCCCCCTCACTCCTCTCATCCCCCTCACTCCTCTCATCCCCCTCACTCCTCTCATCCCCCTCACTCCTCTCATCCCCCTCACTCCTCTCATCCCCCTCACTCCTCTCATCCCCCTCACTCCTCTCATCCCCCTCACTCCTCTCATCCCCCTCACTCCTCTCATCCCCCTCACTCCTCTCATCCCCCTCACTCCTCTCATCCCCCTCACTCCTCTCATCCCCCTCACTCCTCTCATCCCCCTCACTCCTCTCATCCCCCTCACTCCTCTCATCCCCCTCACTCCTCTCATCCCCCTCACTCCTCTCATCCCCCTCACTCCTCTCATCCCCCTCACTCCTCTCATCCCCCTCACTCCTCTCATCCCCCTCACTCCTCTCATCCCCCTCACTCCTCTCATCCCCCTCACTCCTCTCATCCCCCTCACTCCTCTCATCCCCCTCACTCCTCTCATCCCCCTCACTCCTCTCATCCCCCTCACTCCTCTCATCCCCCTCACTCCTCTCATCCCCCTCACTCCTCTCATCCCCCTCACTCCTCTCATCCCCCTCACTCCTCTCATCCCCCTCACTCCTCTCATCCCCCTCACTCCTCTCATCCCCCTCACTCCTCTCATCCCCCTCACTCCTCTCATCCCCCTCACTCCTCTCATCCCCCTCACTCCTCTCATCCCCCTCACTCCTCTCATCCCCCTCACTCCTCTCATCCCCCTCACTCCTCTCATCCCCCTCACTCCTCTCATCCCCCTCACTCCTCTCATCCCCCTCATCAACCACCAACTGCGTCGCATTCACCCCAACCTCACCTCACACCACAGGTGCCAATGCCAAGCCCTCTCCCTTCCCCGCATCCCTCCCTCCCCCTCTCTCCCGTCCCTCGCTCTCTCTCCCCTCCCCCCACCCCTCGCCCTCCCCCCCACAGCCACCAGCGTGCACTTGGCTGTGCTGCTGCTGCTCGTCTTCCTGAGCGCCGCCCTCCCCATCTACTACCGCAACCGCCCGCCCTTCAAAGACAGGTGTGGAGGGGGGTGGAGTTGGGGTGGGGGGTTTTGGGGGAAAGGTGGGAATGGGAAAGAAAGGCGGGGAAAGGGGGGGAAATCAGGGGAAAGGGGGTAAAATCAGGGGAAAATGGGGGGAGAGAGTGGGAAAGGGGGGTTGGCAGTCTGGCTGGGAAGAAAGGGGGTTGGGTGGTGGGGGGTGTGTGCTTGTTTGGGGGAGGGGATGGAGAGGCGAGGGAGGCAGCATGGCCTAAAGCGAAGGGGCAGGAGGCTACAGCCGTGAGTTGGTGCGACAGGCGCAGCTTTGTGCCCTTGGTGACCACCCACGCATGCATTGTGCTGCTGTGGCTGCGCTGTGCTCAGCCTGCTTGTGCGCGAACATGTTCAAGGAACACCACTTATTGGTGGTGGTACACATTACGTGGCTGCAGATTCCGAGTTGTTAGCAGGTTGTTAAGAAAATAGAACAGGCTTGTAAAGACCTGTGTTTGTTTGTAGAAAGTTTTTCTTGTGAAGAAAAATCTTCTTGTGAAGAAAAATCTTCTTGTGAAGAAAAAACTTCTTGTGTTCTCTTCTCCCACAAGCATGCTGATGTAGATAGTTTATTATTGAGACGTCTAAAAAATAACCTATCTACACATGCTGATGCAGAGGCTGGTTGTGCAGCTCTGCGCGTATGTGCGTGTCTTTCCACTCCCCGCCCCCTCCCCATGTTGGACACACACAGCTCACCTTCCACATCCCCCTCCCACCCTTCCCACCCATGCACCATCCCCTATCCCCACGCCCCCCTCTCACCAGGTTTTCGTATGCTCACCTTCCACATCCTGCTGCTCTCATCACACCATCTCCTCTCCCCTTCTCTCCTTCCCCCACCCCAACAACCCCCCCCCAACCCCCCCCCCCCCCTCTGCCTTCCCCCGTGGGCAGGTGGACGTACGCGATGACGATAATGATGCTCACCTTCCACATCCTGCTGCTCTCCACGTACCGCAACCCCGAGAAGCTGCTGCTGCCGCTGGCGCGCTTCTCCATGATCGTGCTGGGCTTCCTCATCGCCGCGCTCATCAACCTCGCCCTCTTCCCCGCCTACGCCGGGGACACGCTGCACGCGCTGCTCTCCAAGAACTTCGACTCCGCTGCCACTCTGCTCTCCAGGTGGGCGGCACACTGCTCTCCAGGTGGGCGGCACTCTGCTCTCCAGGTGGGCGGCACTCTGCTCTCCAGGTGGGCGGCACTCTGCTCTCCAGGTGGGCGGCACTCTGCTCTCCAGGTGGGCGGCACTCTGCTCTCCAGGTGCATTAAAGCTGGATTTGAGCTGCTGGGATTGAATATGAATGGATTCTCGGAATTACCAGATTACAAAATCTGGTGATTGCATTCTGTCTAGGTTGCATCTTCGTGTTATCATAAAAACTAGGAAGCTTGTTATCACATCATGCGTGACAAGACAAAGTCTTGTTGGAAAATGGGTGTAGCAGGTGAGAGAGTGAGAAGCATGCCGTGGGAAGATAGTGGTGATCCGTGCGAGTGGAGTTGACGAAGCAGATTGATCGCTGCTTTGTTGGCATGCATGGTGAAGCGAGGGTGCCCACAAGCACGTCGCCACTCCCAGGGGCAACGGCAGGGCGTCCAACGGCAGGGCGTCCAACGCATGCTTCCACTTGCTTGCTTACACTTGCTAGGTTGTGATCAATGCACTGCTTGTTCTCCTTTATATATAACTCTGCATGTGAAATGGCCTTGTGGCCATTTGCTTGTGCTCAGAATGCGTGGTGACTTCGTGATCCACCCTGAGCTTGACCTTGCTTTGTTCTCTTGCTTGTCCCCCACTTTGCCTATGGGGGTGTGTTAGAACTATGCATTTATATGCTCTAGGCTGTAGTGGGGCACTCCTCATGGGGTACAGACGAATTAGGTTTTGCTATACAAACCTTGTACTGCTGTCATTCTAGTCATTCTTCATTCCTAGATTCTGACACAAAAAATAGAGCATCAACGAACGGATGTGAAGTTGTATAGAAGATGTAGTAGATATGAAGGACACACAAATAATACAAAAAGTACACACGGAGGTGTTGGAAACTCGCCCACCTCCACAGTCTCTTACCTGCCTTACTCTGTTACCTCCCTCTCTTGCTGTCTGTTCACCGTTGTGCCTCCCTCACCTCTTATTATAGTATCTCCTTCTTCCCTTGTGGTGCCTTCTCCTTGTCAGTCTGTGCTCCTAGTTCTTGTTCTTGTCTCCCCTGGTGTGCTCTGCTGCTTACTTCTCTTAGATGAGCTCTGTGCTCCCTCACACACCTCTGCCTCCTAATCGCTATGCTAAGGCTTCATGCTCGTTATGTCTCCCTAGGTTCACTGCTTGCTCGGTTTGCCGCAAATTACTCGTGTAAAAAGAGAAACATACAAGCAAGGAGAATTGCTACCAAGGCTCCGCCTATTCTACCAGCACATGATCCGCCTCCACGCCTTTGCCCTGCCATCCTTGTCTACGCCATAGAGGCTATGAACCACTACGAGCAGACTTGCAGCCGTGCTGCTTCTTACCCTACTTTCCCGCCCCTTGCTACTGTACCTCCAGCTGCTATCATCCAGATCCAGCTGGCTCCCTGGAGCAATCCTGCACACACACGAAAGCAAACAAGCATGCACTCGTACACCCATCCATAGCTGGCGCTGTAGTTGCCTTCCTTCCTGCCCCTGCCTTGTTCTGTTGCCGATCCTTGCTGCCATCCCCTTGCTTAGGTAAGTCCCGCCCCATTCGCTCCCTTGCAGCCCTCCGACCCTTCGGCTCGGCAACCCACCCCTCCCTTCACCACATGAAGTTCCATCTGACCCCTCGCCTCTCATCCTCGCCTTCGCTAACCCGCTATGTACAAGTTATACAGCATTTACACCTCCCTTCCTCTTCCCCTTACCCTTCACATTCATGCAAATGTGACAGCTGTCGGAAACTCGCCCACCTCCACAGTCTCTTGCCTGCCTCACTCTGTTACCTCTAATGGTCCGTGCATTGATATAGCATATGAGGTACACAAATGCAAGGTCTATCAAATACACAACAAGGATAGACTAACCTAAGAACAACCAAACAAACTAACAAGGAACCTGCGGCCTGCCCCCTTAAACTTCCACTAGGGGCTCAATCACTGTAAAGCTATCACCCACGTGGAGTTCGTGTTGCGTTCCCCCAACCGGTGGGTGCTCTGCCAGGGTTGCTTGGCAGGACTTCATAAGGTAACCCACCGACTGGGCCCGCTGCAGCGCTACTGACCATCTCTGCCGAAAGAGGTGGAGGAATCTAGCTGCGTGATAGGAGTTAGGTTCGGCGTTGAAGTGTCGCCTAGCAGCTGAATCCGCCAGTAATTTCAGGAAGACCGGTACCTCCGCACATGGGCACCCGTACGTCTCCACG
Organism: Closterium sp. Naga37s-1; assembly: GCA_947471745.1. Taxonomy (NCBI): domain Eukaryota; kingdom Viridiplantae; phylum Streptophyta; class Zygnematophyceae; order Desmidiales; family Closteriaceae; genus Closterium; species Closterium sp. Naga37s-1. The sequence goes on from CANJKZ010000243.1 coordinate 2,027,855, forward strand.
GCCAGGGGAAAGAATCCCACCGTGTCAGGCCGGCTAGCGTAGTGTTGGATTTTCTTATCCGCCTGCTCCCTCGCTGCCCATCCCCTGCCCTTCGCCGCCGTCTTATCACTGGTACTGATCGGGTCCGTTATGGTTACATCGCAAATGTAGACCGCGCCTGAGCTCCGATCCATCATCGTAAGATCCGCCGTCTGCTCGTCCACTGGGCAATAGGCCGCTGACTCTGTGTGCACGATGAAGCCTGCATCTCGTGCCATGCTGGCGCATGCGTCCCTCAACTCATTGTGCGTGTTGATCCTGTGTTTCCCCGTACCGCAACGAAAAAGGTGGTTGGGCAGTCTCGGGTCCGTGATCTCGACGTGCTTCGAGCAATCGCATTTTGCCGGTGTGGCGAAAGGCAGGCCCAGCCGGAAACGAACCGCGTTTGCAAAGTGCTCCCTTCCTATCCGCCTCGTGGTTTCAATCGGTATCGCCAGCAACCAATCGCCAGAACCGTAGCCGGTGAGGGAGAAAAGGCGCTGCGTGTGACCACAAAGCGGGTTTGGTCTCATGTGGCGAGACTCCCGGACCTGCTTTGCGTATCTGCTCCCCTGTACCTGAACCGAGAGGGCGTGCTGCAGCCTTATCCCCGCTGGTTCCATCCTCTCCTTCTCCAGTATTTCCCTCGCGTCGAGTGGCAGCGCCGCTGCACATTCCGTCAGCCAAGAGTGAAGGGCAGTGTATGTATCTCTAGGCAGCAACATGTGGTTTTTGGCTGTGGACAGCACGTCGTCCGGTTCCAGCGGCAGGGAGCTCAGCAGTAGTGACGCCTGCGTGAAACTAGCAAGGAAACCGAACACGCCCTCTACGGTGGGATCTGTGATGCCAATCCCGCCCAGTGACGGCGGCAGGGAAGACTGCTCCCAAACCCGCGTCTGCTCTGCCTCACTGGAAGGATAACGTATGCTGCATGCGGCTAGCAGGGTGGCGAGCAGGTCTCGGCCCCATTGTGACCATGCCTCGCCGGGCAGGAGGTTGAGCGGGGTTGTCCTCGTCAGGTAAGCTACCCGTCGCGAAATACATCGTGTGAGTAGAAGTGATGCTATTTGCGGATCCGTGCGTTCGAGTAGCGGGAGCGGCTTCGCCATCGACCGTAGCTATTCCGTTAGGAAAGAGCTAGCGCCGCCTGTGGTGCCTAAAAAGTTTCCGAGCACTCTAACTCCCTCCCGTGTGAATGGCACCCCTGGCGGCAGCTCCCTCGCGTCGGTTATCTCAGTTTCGCTCCATGCCACACATTTCGCGGGGTTGTGCTCTAAGCCTAGTCCTGCTAGCTGGCCGGTGAAGTGTTTGAAAGCCGCAACTGTTTCAGTTTTGTTGCCGATGAAGCTGACATCATCCGCGTAAGCGAGGCACAGAACTTCTGGGTGGGCCACTGTTGTCGCTCGCAACGCCGGGTGGATGCCAGCGGCAAAAAGTAGAGGCCCAAAGGGGTCACCTTGGCGTACCCCGCGCTCGCTGCTAAGTGGTCCTGCAGCGAAGCCGGCGTCTAGGTGCAGTTGCGACGGCCGTCCGTATGTTAGCTTAACTAGCGGCAGCAGAGGCGACAGGGACGGGTCTTGTAAGGCAGTTATAATCGCCTGCCGTGAGATACTGTTGAACGCGTTTTTCAAATCCGTTTGCAAGATCAATGAATCTGGCCTTGCATCAGTGAAAGCACGTGCTGTGTGTATGATTGCTTCCGCTCCTCCCGGTACTGCCACGCCGTACTGTAACGGGAGGAAGAATTCCCGTGCAGCTTCTCCCATGACCGTCAGAGCCGCCTTTGCCGCCAGGCGAGTCAGGCACTCGCCTATCGCTATGGGTCTGGCGCCTCCCTCTGGTTTGGCCAGCGCTACCAGGCGTGACGACGTGAGTAGCTTTGCTACGGGCTCGGGAAGCTTCCCTCCCAAGATTGTGTTGACCAATGCGTGAAGGTGTGTGCAGACGGACGCATTTGTTACTGCGGAGTCGCGCAAGTGTTCGAAAGTGGTGCCAGACGGGCCGGCACCCACCCCATTCTCGCAGCGGCTCAGCAATTTGACGAAGTCAGCGTGGAAAATGGCCAGGCTTTGCGGTTGGTCGTGGGGTGGCCAAGTCAGAGGCTCGGTGTCAGCGGGCGGGTGTTTTCGACGCAGCTCGGTCAGAATGTCGGGGCTGGGGGTGCAAACTGGCGTTGACTCGAGGGCCAGAACGGCCCGACGCAGACTCCCCCGCTTTGCCAGGCCTTCGGCTCTGCTGATGACCCCGGTTTCGTCAGGTCTGTGACGTGGCGGCGGTGGCGTGTTGACAGCTTCTGTGGCTTCGGTGTAGAGCTGGTCCCATTCGCCACGTTGGAATGATCGAATCCGAGCCTTGATTTTGGCCCAGTCAGGACGCTTTGGTGAGGGTTGGCGCAGGATTAGGCGTGGGAGGAACAGTAGCAGGCGCCAACCTGCAATGGAATTTGGATTCCGCGACAGGTGTAGGAGTGGCGTCAGCAAAGTCAGCGCAAACAGCTCACAAAGATTTGGCGGTATGCGGCGTGTCAGTGGGGGTTGGCGACTATCGCAGAGAGGCGCGAGATCCCAAGTCGCGGCTGCAGCGAAACGATTCTGCTGCATCGCCAGTTCGCCTGGCGAAAAATATCGGGGTGGTTGTGGAGGCTCGTTGGTTTGGAGATGTGCGGCCCGGTTTGTGCTGGCGCGACCCGATGTTCCCTGGGCCGGCCGGGTTGGAATTCCAACCGTACGATTGCCATCGTGCGGTTCACCCTCGTCCTCCCTCTGGGCCACACTTGGACCTGGTTGTCCAACTGCACCCCTCTGGTTCCTCCCACTTCTCCCTCTCGGCTGCTCCCTCACTTCCTCCTCGACTTCTTCATCACTGCCGCTACTCTCTTCACGTGCCTCCTCCCTATAAGACGGATCATTCCGCTCATTACTTTCAGTATCCGGTAGTGTTAAAGCCCGACGCCCTGCAGACTGGAACGCGTTCTCCGGACCCCCTTCAACCCTGTTTCCTTCTCGCCGTCCCGCTCCTCGTCCTCTCCCTTGCAATGGTGATTGCCGGCGAGCCGTGGCCAACGCCATCGCCCGCTGCCGCTGCGTCAGCGGTGAGCGGAAGGTCCCTGCCTGTTGCTGCCTCTGAGACTGCTGCCCTGAAGCCGCCGCTGCCTCCCGCATTGAAGGCTGTGTCCTCGGCCCCTGCTGCAGCTGATCAGCATCCGGCTCCCCCTGCTCCTGTCGCTGCTCCCGCAGGACAGGTTCCTGCCGCTGCTCCCGCTCCCCCTGCTCCTGTCGCTGCCCCGGTTCCCCCTGCCCCTGATGTTGCTGTTCTGTCTCCTCCCGTCGATCTTGGCGCCCCGCCATTCGACGCTGCCCCTGTTGCGCTGGCTGCCGCCGTGGGCTCTGCCGCGCCGGTGGTGTCGCAACCGGCGGTGTCCGCCACCACTGCCGGCCAGTCCCTCGTGGTGGGACCTGTTGAAGCTCCCGCCCCTCCAGCTGCGGCGATTTCTGTGCCGCTCCCAAACGTCCAGGCGGTGCCTGATCCTGCGCCGCTCGCTGCTGTTCCCCCTGCTCAGCATCAGCCAACTCCGGGCCGCCGGCAGCATCGGCCTCACTCCCCGGCGCCACGGGACGAGCGAGAGATGACGCGGCGGCGTCGTGACTCTCCTCGGCGCCGTGGTTTCCAGGCGAGCTGGGCTGTGTCCCGCGGTGGTCGCGGTGGCTGGTGGGGAGGGCGCGGGCGTGGTGGTGACTGGGGGTATGATCGGCCGGTGTCGATGGCCGATCTGCAGCGAGCTGTTTCTGCTGCTGTGCGCGAGGAGCGGAACGGGCAGGCGAGCCAGAGCAATTCGCCTCGCGTCGCTCCAACGCATGCGTCTCTTCCTCCAGCTGCGCCCTATGCGCCGGCGCCTCCTCTTCCCTAGTCGGCCGTTCCTCATGCTCCCTCTGCATCTGCTGCTGCACTTGGGAACCGTATGCGCCTGCCGTGGGTTCTTCCTGTGGCAAGGGGACCCGTGACGGGTCAGTATCCCTCTCTGCTGCCCGTCGATCCCCCTCTGCCGACTGCTCCGCTACCTCAACAGTCGCTGGTGGGGCCCTCTCCTTCCGCTGTGGTGCCGGAGGCGTCTCTGGGGCAGCTGTGGCGCCTCTCTGAGGGCCTGCGGGCTGTTCACCTGATTCAGTTGTATGGTCACGCGGCTCTCGCCCAGGGTGTTCCTCTGGACAGTGGCCATCGGGACGAGTGCCTAGATGCCGCTGATCGGCTGGTCGAGCTCCTGGCACCCGTGTTGGCTGCGCCCGCGCGGGGTGGAGTTGCGGGCGTTGGACAGCTTGGGACGGCAGTCCGTGGGCTGCGCCGGTTTTTGCGCGCAGGGACTGCAGTCGACTTGATCGGCGCAACCACCGTGGTGGTGCGCGAGCTTCATCGCTCTCTGACGGGTCTTCTCGCTGTCCTTGACGCGGATCAGATGTAGGATCCGCACGTGCTTGCTCCATGTTGTAGCTAGTAGGTGTAACCTCCTGCCATGTGTGTATGCCTTGATGATATAAGTTGATGTTGCTGCCGACGTGCTTGCCGTCCCCTCACGCGCGGCCGTAGGCCGCGCCGTCGAGCGTCGGCCGCCGAAGGCGGCCGGCGCGAGCCGCTCGGTTTGGGAGAAGGACTGAACCCAAAAACCGAATAATGAAGATGAAACAGGGCCTCTAAGGCCTTTATACTAGAGCTACAGAGGCTAGGGAGGCTGAGGGGAGGCTCGAGAGGCTAAATCACTAGGTGCCTCTCTCTCTCTCTCTCTCTCTCTCTCTCTCTCTCTCTCTCTCTCTCTCTCTCTCTCTCTCTCTCTCTCGAATGGTCCTTGTATTGATTATAGGAAAAGTACAAAACATGCAAAGTATGCTTTCTAGGACTAGGAGTAGCAAACAAACAACCAACTAACTACACATAGTGCCCGTCTACAGATCCATGAGAGGTTCCAGCACAGTACAGCAGTCCCCAAGGTGGAGCTCGGACTGCACCCCCCCCACGGGGGGATTCTCGGCCACAGCCGCCTGACAAGACTTGATGAGGTATCCTACGGACTCTGCTCTCTAGAGAGCCACGGACCATCACTGCCTGAAGAGGTGGAGGAATCTAGCTGCGTGATATGAGGTTGGTTGGGCGTTGAAGTGGCGCCGAGCAGCTGTATCCGCTAACAACTTCAGGAACTGTGGGACCTCGGCACAGGGGCAGCCATATGTCTCGACCGCTAGGGGGAAGAAACCGACCGTGTCAGGCCGGTTTGCGTAGTGGCTGATTTTCTTGTCTGCTGCCTCCCTTACCGCCCATCCCCTCCCTTTGGAAGCCTTGGGGTCCCTAGTGCTAATGGGGTCTGTGATCGTCACGTCGCACACATAGACCGCCCCTGTGCTCCTGCAGCGCATGGTGAAGTCCGCGGTCTGTTCTTCTATGGGGCAGTATGCTGCTGATTCCTTGTAGACTATAAAGCCAGCGTCTTGTGCCATTGTGATGCACGCGTCCCGCAGTTCGTTGTGGGTGTTGGTTCTGTGCTTTCCTGTGCCGCAGCAGAATAGGTGGTTAGGAAGCCGTGGGTCTTTGATCTCGATGTGTTTAGAACAGTCACAGTTTTTCGGTGTGGGGAAGGGAAGCCCGAGCTTGAAGTGGACAGCGTTGGCGAAGTGCTCTGCTCCCACGCGGCGGGTTGATTCTATTGGCACTGCTGTCAGCCAGTCCCCTGTACCGTAGCCTGTGAGTGAGAAAAACCTTTGTGTATGGCCTGACAGTGGGTTTAGTCTCATGAGCCGTGTTGCCTGCACTTGCGCTGCATATCTGCTGCCCTGCACCCTCACCCTGAGCTCGTGCTGCAGCTTCAAACCCTTTGGCTCCAGTCGTTCTTTGTCCAGGATGTCTCTGGCTCCCTGTGGGAGCGACGCTTCACATTCGGACAGCCAACGATGCAGGTCTGTAGATACGTCTCGCGGCAGCAGCATGTGGTCCCTGACCGCCGTCAGGGCTTCTTCCGATTCCAGCGGTAGGGTGCTAAGGAGGAGTGATGCCTGTGTGAAGCTTGCTAGGAAGCCAAATGTACCCTCCACCGTGGGGTCCGTGAGTCCTATGCCCCCTAATGACGGTGGGAGCGATGACTGCTCCCAGACCCGAGTTTGTTCAGTGCTGTCTGCTGGGATTCGTATGCCGCACGCTGTTAGGAGGGTGGACAGTAGGTCTCTCCCCCACTGTGACCATGTACTGCCGTCCAGGAGGTGCAGGGGTGTTGTGCGTGTGAGGTAGGCTACTCGACGTGAGATACAGCGGGTGAGCAGAAGGGAGGCTAGCTGTGGGTCCATCCGTTCTATCAGGGGCAGCGGCTTGGACATGGCCTATAATTGTGCGGAAAGGAAGGAGGCTGCGCCGTCTAGTGTTCCTAGGAAGCTGCCGAGGAGCCTGACTCCATCGTTACTAGTTGGTACCCCGGGCGGCAGCTGCACTGTTTCGTCTAACGGACGGCTGCTCCATGCGGCGCATTTTCCTGGATTGTGCCGCAGACCTACTTGGGAGAGTTGGTCCGTGAAGTGGGAAAAAGCGGCGACCGTCTCTTGCGGCTTGCCTAAAAAGCTGACGTCATCGGCGTACGCCAGGCACAGTACGCCTGGATGTGCGGTAGCTGCTGCTTGTAGTGCTGGGTGAATTCCAGCCGCGAACAATAGGGGCCCTAAGGGGCCCCCCTGTCGTACTCCTCGTTCACTGTCCTCCCACCTCTGCTGGGACACACCCACGTCCAACCCGTCTTTCTTTGCCTGTCGCACGTACACTGCCTGCCCCTCTTCAATCTCTGGCTGCTTTCCTTGCATTTTACTCAACTGCCGCTGCTTGTAACGGTGAATATCGTGCAGCTGTGCTACCTTCAAGCTCTCCATAGCTGCAGGCAGCATCTTCTTCAGGTACCTGGCCCTGGCATCCGCCAGCGCCACCCACTTCTCAGCAGTCCGAGCTGTCACGCTGTCCACCAGCAGCCTTGGCGCATCCACTGGCAGTATGGGCTGCTTCCCAAACAGCAAGTAGTACGGAGAGACGTCCTTCAGGGATGCTTGCTTGCTAAACCTATACCCTGCCATCACCCACGCCAACTTCCTGTCCCAGTCTCCCTTGTTCGCTTCCCCGTATGCCCTGATGCCTTTCTTCACCGTCTGCACCAGCCGCTCCGTGAGTCCATCACTCTGGGGGTGGTACCTGAATGTCGTCCGATGCTGGATGCCATTCTCAGCCAGCAGCTCCTTGAATTCCCCTTTAAACTCCGTCCCCTGATCCGTGAGCACCTCTCCGCACGCCCCAAACCGCGTCAACACCATCTCCTCGAACGCTTCAGCGATCGCCTCTGCCGTTTTTGCCACCAGAGGTCTTGCCTCTGCCCACTTGCTCACGTGCTCTATCATGAGCAAGACGTACCTCCTGCCCCTTCGCGACACTGGCAGTTCTCCCGCGATGTCTAGGGACCAGCAGTACCCTAGTTCCACAATTGCCAAGGGCTGGAGTTCTGCCTGGCTCTTCAGCAGGCTGGCTTTGTTCCTGCAGCACAGCTCACACTGCGCCACCCATTCCTTCACCTCTTTCCGCATCCCTGCCCACCACCACCCCGTCTGCAGCAGCTGCTGAGTCCTCAGAGGTCCGTAATGCCCCAGCTTGCAGTGCACTTCTCGTATAATACCCTCTCTCTCTGCTGGCGCCGGTACCCTCTTCCATCCGTCCTTAGTCTGCAGCTGCACCTGCCCCTGGAACCACCGGTAGTGTTGTCCCCGCGCCCTTGCTCTTGCCCCTGCTCCTCCGTCCTCCGCTGTTTCTCCCATAATCCATGCCAGCGTTTCCTGATCCTGCCACACGTCTGCTGCTCCTCTCTGCTGCTGTCCTCCTGGCTGGTGTTCGCTCACCATGGCGGTGAGCGCCGCTGACGGTGGCCCCTGCTCTGTCCCTTGCTTATCTCCTTCGCGAGGTGGGTTCCTGGATAGCCCATCCACGTGTTGCATCGTCTTGCTCGGCCGATGCTTCACTGTGAAATCGTATTCCTGCAGCTTCATCGCCCACCGCGCGTTCCTGTCTGTCAGCGTCTGGTTGTGCATCAGCCACAGCAATGGCTGATGGTCTGTTCCCAGGGTGAAATGCCGCCTTTGCAGGTACACCCTGAAGTGCCCTACTGCCCAGACCGCCGCCAGTCCCTCCCCCTCGTACGACGAGTAGTTAGCCTCTGCGGGGCTGCATGTCCTGCTAGCGAAGGCCACGACCTTCTCCACCACTCCCTTGTCCATCTGACTCAGCACTGCCCCCATCCCTATGCTGCTCCAGTCGGTGTAGAGGGTGAACGGCTGCTGTCCATCTGGTAACTTCAGCACCGCACCCGTCTTCACCGCTTCCATCAGGCCGCGCAATGCTGCCTCCTGTGGTTCCTCCCATCGCCACTTCTGCTCCTCCTTGAGCAACTGGTTCGAGGGTGCCGCTCTCTTGCTGAAATTCTCTATGAACTTGCGGTAGTAGTTGAGAAACCCCAACAGTGCGTGCAGGCTGGTCTGGTCCTTTGGCCTCTCCACCCTGTCCAGCACTTCAACCTTGGCTTTCTGTATGCTCAGCTCCCCTCCCGCCACCTCGAATCCTAGGTAAGCCACGCTGCCATGCCCGAAGCGGCATTTTCCCGGATGGCAGGTCAGTCCCACCGCCTCAATTGCCGTTAGAGTCGCTTCCACATCTCGCACGTGGGTTTCCGCGTCTGGGCTGAAGATGATGACATCATCTATGTAGCATGCCGCGACACTCAGTCCCCTTAACACTGCGTCCATCACTCGCTGAAACACCGCCGATGCATTTCGCAGCCCAAATGGCATGTAGTTCCACTCATACAGCCCATCCGGCAAGTGGAACGCTGTCTTCTTCTTGTCCTCCTCCGCTATTGGAATCTGATTGAAACCCTGCCGCAGGTCAAGCGTAGAGAAGACCCAGCTGCCTTGCAGTTGATCGAATATTTCTTCAGCCATTAGCATAGGGTACCTATCTGTCGCTGTCACCTTGTTCAATCCTCTATAATCTCCGCACATGCGACGAGATAGCACCGTGCCCGTCAAGTCAGTCCTTGCTGCCACCACCGTGGCTGCCGCATAGTCTGATGAGGACCGTCGAATCAGTCCTGCTGTCAGCAGCTCCTGGCATTTCCCCGTGCAGATGCTGATGTCCCTGCGGGCTCATCCTCCTCCTCCTGTGCAGCGTGTGTGCGAATGCGGCTGCATGCTGTCGTAGCACTGCCTCCAATCTCAGCGCCGTCTCCCCATGCATGGCTCCGCCTATGTCCCAGCGAGTCTCCTGTCCCTGTGGCTGCACTACGACCTCCACTTCCCCCGGTCCTTCTCCCCTCCCCACTTCCCCGGCTGCGCCCGGTTCCTCAGGCTGTTCTGTTGTTCTCCCTTCTTCCTCTGCTCCTGGTCCCTCTACTTCCATTGTATCCTCTGCCCGGCTTGCCATGTACGCCCGACTGGGCCCCAGAAAGACTTCATCCGGATCCGGAGTCCACCTCTCCGTGGGGTCCTCCTGCTCCTCTGAGTCCCAGTCCATCTCAGGTTCTCCTTCCCACCACTCCTCGTCTTCTTCCTCCTGATCTGGAAACCGCCCTAGAACCCCCTGATGGTCGTTCAGCCTTTCTGCCCTCTTCTCCTGCGGCACTCCCTTTCTCCTCATCTCCCATACATCCTCTTCCAAATGCTCGAGCAGGATCTCGGCCTCTTCCTCTTTTATCTCATCGTCTCGTATCTTTGGCTCCGCCCTGGCTGGGTGATCTCTTCGCCGCTCCAATTGGTTCCGCTCCAGGTGTCTGTCCAGTGTGCCCACCAGCCAGTGCAGCGCGTTGAGGTCCATCGCCCTTCCCAACGCCCTCCTCCATTGTCCCTCTGTCACCTCTGTGCTCGCCGTTGCTCCTGCCATGAAGCCCATCGCCAACTCACGTTCCAGTGCCGTCGGCTCCTCCCACACCCCTTTCAGTTGGTCAAACACCATCCCTGGCCCCTCCACTTCGTCCCTCATCTTGAAGCCCTCTGCCCCTTCGTACACTACCAGCGTCGGCCACGCCTGCTGTGGCCTCCCCACCTTGTTGCAGGGGTACTGTGTCTCGTGATCGGGGTGACTTACCGGCGCCGGAATCCGCGCGGGTTCCAGTATGTCGGCCACCAGCCTTGGACGAGGTCGCTCCATCATTGACAGTTCGTACTGCAGGACTGCTTCTGGTAGTATGTTCTACCAGTATCTGCGTGTCCGATGGGTTTGGCTTCCATTCTGCGCAGCATCCCATGCTACTCCTGCCCTCAGCTCTCCTCTGATCTCTTCTTCAGCCAGCTTGACCGCCTCCCTCTCATCATCCCTGGTGTCCAGGTTCTCCACGATGTATGCCACCTCTCCCTGCTTTCGCTTGATCAGCTTGAGGATCCTGACCAATTCTCTAAACAGCCCACTCCTCGGATCACTCATCCCTCTTCCATCTCCGGCCCGCGACATGCCTTGACATTCCCATCCTGCTATCACCAAATCAATGTGCCCCCAGCGGGCCAGCGCCTCTTCCTTTACATCCTCCACGCGGTGACAGGCCCACTCCGCCCCTTGCTCCATCGCTCCCTCATACAGCTACGAGGGGTAGCGTTCCTCCAGCTTCTTGATGTGGTGCTAAGACATGGCGCTTGCTGCGTCGTCATTGTCCACATAGATGTATTTCTCCACACGCAGTCCTGCTTTCAGCACTGCTGCCAACCCCGTGCTGATGCCGCCGAATAACTCCAGGAGCACGATCAGCTTCTGGAACACTCTGCTGTCCAGGTGCAGTTGCTTCAGGCTCCCACTCTCCCCCACTGCTGTCGGTGCCAGTCACGGAACCGCCTCTCCTCTTCCAGCCCTTCCCAGTTCATCCGCCCCAACTCCTGCTCTGCCGTCTTCACTTCCGCCTGGTAGGCCTCTCGCGGCTCACAGCGAATGAAACGCACGGGTAGCTCCGCCAGGCGACCGTCATACTCCCAGTACGTCACTCTGTACATCAGCTTCTCCTCCCACATGCAGATAGTCGAGCCGATGCTGTAGAGGAACTCGACTCCCAAGAGCAGGTCGTAGTCTTCTGACGGTGAGATACCACACTGCAGCTTTGCAGAACATTCTTCTGGACTTCCCCGCCTGATCATGATCTCGACCGTCGCCCGCGTCTTAGGCATCCATTTTGTTCCACCCCTTCCGCCGTCATTAACAGCAGTCCCTCTGCTATTTGCCTCTCCGGCCTGTCCAGCTGTAGCTGCTCCGCCAACCGTTTCCCTATCAGCACTGGATGCGCGCCCGTGTCGATGATGGCTTGCTTCACCGGCAATCCCCCGACTGTGATATACCCTTTCTCCGCCACTAGCACTGACGCTGCACAGCTCAGCCTCTCCAGCGGGTGACGTCGAGGCGGTATCCCTTCTCTAGCCTCCCCTGCCTGCCGCCCGGGCCCCTGCTCCTGTGGTCCTTCGGTCCTTGGTCGCAAGTACCTCTCCCTCGGCCTCAGGCCCAGCTCGTCTCTTTCCCGGCAGGCCTCGCCATCAGGCAGAATTCTTCCTCGCTCCCTTCTTCCTCCTCTTCTTCCCTCGCCACCATGGCCGGCCTTCTCTCATTTCCCTTCTCACGTTCCTCCAACTGGGCTCGCAACCTTTCAATCTCCGCCCGCATTTCTGCCATTTCCCCCTTATCCCTCGGCTCTCCTCGGCGCGAGTAGCAGTCCCGCTCTCCGTGACCCTTCCTTCCGCATTTTTCGCACGTAGGCGCTTCCAGATAGTCCCTCCTCAAATGATCCTCCGTGCCGCAGATGGAGCACGCGGTTGGGTTGCGGCAGTCTCGCCGCAGATGCCTGCCCCTGCCGCAGTTATGACACTTCCTCGTGTCCGCCGGTCCCCTTGGCGGACGTTCGAACTCCAATGGGTTCGCGCTCCATACCGGCCTCCGCCTTTCTGCTGACCTTTCACTCGTCCGACCCACCTCGAACAGTCGCCGGCCGGTCTCCACCCTTTTTGCCGTCTCGTACGCAATCCTCAGTGTTGTCGTTGCCCCCATCTCGAATATCTTCACTTGTACGTCCCGCTGCAGCTCATAGTTCAGACCATTGAGAAGTTTGCTGACGAGTCGTCCTTGATCCACGCAGTTCATGTCCTCCCCGAGCTCCACTAACCGCCCGTAGTACGCCAAGAGGGATTCTCCCGTCCTCCGTTTGAAGTCTCGAAATTCTACGACCCGCTCTGGTGTCTGCAACGGGAACTGATCACGCAACATCTCCAAGAATCGCTTCGTGGGATCTCTTTCCCCCGGCCTTCCTTGCTCTGCTCAATCCAGGAGCTCCCGGCGGCAGATCCGGTAGTACGTCTCTGCCTCTCCCGTCAGCGTGTTGGCCAATCCTCTGAAGAACTCATCCGCCGCCAACCGATCTCGCTCCCATCGCGCCCGCAGATTCTCCAACTGCATCAGGTAATTCTTCAATGATGGCCCGCGTCGGATTTCTCCGGAGAATCGTTCTGGCACTTCCACCTTCGGGAGCATCGTGTAACGCCATCGTGCTGACGCCGCTTCTTCTTCAAAGTCTTGCCACGACGCGCTATGCAAATACGGCCGATCACTGCCTCTCCTTCCTCCCGTCGTCGCGGCGCCCTCTAAGGAGATGGGCTTCTCCACCCCGGCGCCGTCTCCTTCCTTCTCCGTCCCGCGCGGCAGTCCGCGCTCGACACCGGAACCCGTGGCTCCTCCCGTTCTCCCCGTCACATCTCTTTCAGCGCCGTGCGCGCCTGCCTCTCCGCCGGTTCCGAGCTCGTTCTTCTCGTCGTCTCCCATCGTTCTCGTCTCTGCTATCAAATTCATCGCTGCGAAATCTAGACCTGACCTTGTGGGCATGCCTCCACTGTCCACTCATTGCGTGTATGTGATGAGCTCTGTGCTCCCTCACACACCTTCGCCTCCTAATCGCTATCCTAAGGCTTCATGCTCGTTATGTCTCCCTAGGTTCACTGCTTGCTTGGTTTGCCGCAAATTACTCGTGTAAAAAGAGAAACATACAAGCAATGAGAATTGCTACCAAGGCTCCGCCTATTCTACTAGCACATGATCTGCCTCCACGCCTCTGCCCTGCCATCCTTGTCTACGCCATAGAGGCTATGAACCACTACGAGCAGACTTGCAGCCGTGCTGCTTCTTACCCTACTTTCCCGCCCCTTGCTACTGTACCTCCAGCTGCTATCATCCAGATCCAGCTGGCTCCCTGGAGCAATCCTGCACACACAAGAAATCAAACAAGCATGCACTCGTACACCCATCCATAGCTGGCGCTGTAGTTGCCTTCCTTCCTGCCCCTACCTTGTTCTGCTGCCAATCCTTGCTGCCATCCCCTTGCTTAGGTAAGTCCCGCCCCATTCGCTCCCTTGCAGCCCTCCGACCCTTCGGCTCGGCAACCCACCCCTCCCTTCACCACATGAAGTTCCATCTGACCCCTCGCCTCTCATCTTCGCCTTCGCTAACCCGCTATGTACAATTTATACAGTATTTACACCTCCCTTCCTCTTCCCCTTACCCTTCACATTCATGCAAATGTGACAGAGGAGAACCGAAGAAGGAAAACGTACTGCAGAGCAAAGGGGCTGGAATGGAGATAAGAGAAAGAATGGGAGAAGTAAGGAAAACGGAAAAGACAGGAAAACGGACAACGGAAAGTAAGAAAACGACAGGAAAACTGCGGAGATAACTACTACAATGGGAGCTAGACTACGAGCTAGGCACGGATGCTCGTGTGATCTCTGCGTTCGTTGGTCCTTAGTCGTTTTCCTAGTGCATACACTACTTGCTAGTTCACAGGGCCATTTGGCAAGAGTTTCACTAGAGAAAGTTGACAACAATGGTACAATCAGGTTGGCAAGACAAGACTACATCAGAGCTAACATTCAGGTCGGTTGACTGCCAGCGCAGCATGGTCGACCGCGTTCCAGCACGACTTGGTCGACCGCGCTCCAGCAGTGCAAAGTCGACGGCGTGCCAGCGTTGCTCCCGCAGAACAGCAGCGCACCAGCTTCGCAGGTGCTCGCAGATGATTGGCGTGCTGAGCCTCGTCACCTGCACAACGCATACACACCAAGTCATCCTTGTGCTGACGACTTCACCTGATCCGCCACGTTGACCTCGGGATACCACCATCAAGGTCGGTCTCGCCAACATCGCCTGGGCTACCGTCGCACTCCTTCGCAGAACCTCGTCACCCAGGTAACCTGGTCAACTGGGCAACCACTTCGAACAGCTGTTCCTGTATGTGCCCGTCGACCTCCCAAGTTGACGACCACCTCGAGTCGACCTCACCAGGTCAACCACGCCCCTGGTCGACCAGCTCCAGGTCGACGTCACTCCTGGTCGACTAGCTTCACATCGACCAGCACAGTTGTCGGCCGACCACCCAGGTCGGCTACCCGAGGTCGGCGTAACCAAGTTGGCGCCCTGCTACTCGACGCCCAGCTCCTCGGCGTCTTGAGTCGTGGTCGACGTCGGCCCCTCCTTCATCGACCACCAGATCAGGTCGACCACCAGGTCGACATTACGCCTGGTCGACCAACCACCAAGTCGACCAGCAGGCCTGTCAGCCGGCCACCCAAGTCGGGTGTGTCGCGATATATATTTATATATGTTTATAACTGCCTGTAGTTTAGCTTTAGTGTAGTTATGCTTCCTTGCTATTGGGTGGTGCACCTCTTGTTTGTGTTTCTCGACTATATCTTGTATGCTTTGCTTTTAGTGAAGCTAACTTGTTTGGTCAATTTCTCTCGACACTCCCTTGGCCTTGACCTCGATACCCACTCGGCCTAGGCTTCTAAGCCTAGGCCCTTAGTTAAACCCGGTTCCTAAGTTAAAGATCGTATCATAATATGGTATCAGAGCTAGGTCGTTCAAGACCTATTTTTTAAAGGGCCCACCGTTAGTTATCGTGATGGCGCGTCCTGTCCTTCCCCGTCGCTCGCCCGTAGCAAAATCCGTCACGGTAGTCGTGACAGACGCGGTGGTCGTGGCGGGAGTGATGGCGCTCGTCGACCCGCTGTTTCGCGCCACTGCTCTTGCCCCCCGTCGGCCCCTCGAACCGCTGCTGCCTTCCCCGTCGCCCTTCCCCGTCACGCTGCCTCGTCGCGGCTCACTGTCGTGGAAAGGTCGACGGTCGCAGTGGGGGAGGGAGAGGAGAGGGGGAAAAGGGTGGCGACCGTCACTTGAGCACCACAGCCAGCCCGCGTTCCGTCCCGTCCCGTTCCGTCCCCGCCTGCCCTCCCGTCGACTTCGCGACTACTGTGAAGGGAGTGGCGGGAATGGCGGGCGTGGCGGGAGTGGCGGGAATGGCGGGCGTGGCGGGAGTGGCGAGAGAAGCTGCTGCTCCGCCACTGCATGCTACAGATCGTCCACGACCTGCAAGCACGCCAGTAAACGAACCAGCAGACCTGCGAGCAAGTGAACCAGCGGACCTGCGAGCCCGCGAGAAAGCCCGTCGTCAGCTGTCAAGAGCGAGCACCAGGCACCAGCACCAGCGCCAGCACCAGGAACCAGTACCAGCACCAGCGCCAGCACCAGGAACCAGCACCAGCGCCAGCCGCCAGCACCAGGAACCAGCACCAGCGCCAGCCGCCAGCACCAGAGGGGTTGAGTGGGCGGGTAAGGGGGTGGAAGAAGTAAGTCGGGCATTTGCAGCCGTTGCCTGTAGCAGGCACGCCCCCGGAGGTGCTGAGCGGTGCTGTCCAGCTGCTCGTTGCAGCCACGGCGCTTGCTCTCACGCCCACCTGCCGGTCCTGCACCTGTCGCTGCTGCATCTGCTGTGGCTGAGGTCACTGTGGCCCTATCTGCCATCACTGCACCTGCTGCCTGTAGCAGGCACGCCCCCAGAGGTGTTGAGCCGCGCTGTACAGCTGCTCCTTGCAGCCACGGCGCTTGCTCTCACGCCCACCTCTCGGGTCCTGCACCTGCCGTTGTTGCATTTATCATGGCTAATCTGTGTTGCTGCTTCCTCTTGCCCAGGTTCCGGGGGTGTGACTTGCTCTAGTTATGTGCTGCAGGCAGTTAAGGGGGTGTGTCGCGATATATATTTATATATGTTTATAACTGCCTATAGTTTAGCTTTAGTGTAGTTATGCTTCCTTGCTATTGGGTGGTGCACCTCTTGTTTGTGTTTCTCGACTATATCTTGTATGCTTTGCTTTTAGTGAAGCTAACTTGTTTGGTCCATTTCTCTCGACACTCCCTTGGCCTTAACCTCGATACCCACTCGGCCTAGGCTTCTAAGCCTAGGCCCTTAGTTAAACCCGGTTCCTAAGTTAAGATCGTATCGTAACAGGCTGCCCCAAGTTGGCGTCACCAAGTCGACGCCCTCCGCAGGTCGACTTCCCAGGCCGACCTCCCTAAAGTCGGCGCCACCCTGAAGTCGGCACCCATGCAGTGGCCCTCGTGCAGGTCGACCTCCTCGTCAACCAACTCGCCCACTGCTGCAGGTCGGCTGCTCCCCTCACACCCGACCACGAAGTCGACTCCGCCCAAGCGAGGACGGGGCCAACACACAACTCGCGTTGACAAAAACGACATGAAAACATACGTAAATTGAAGTTCAGCCAGCTACTAGTTTAACTATATAGTAGAATAGAAGTAAGGAAGTCAGAAAGTCAGAGAAAAATGCAAATACGAGGCATAAGAATTCAACAGAGAAAAGGGAACGATTAAGAACAGAAGAACTGTGAAGGCTTACGAAATATCTGAGCTAAAGTCTTAACAAGTATAAAACCTAAGCTTAATCAACTGACATCTTGTAAACGCGGTCAACACTAGACCAAAAAATATGTTAGTCTACCTAGCAACCATCTAAGGGTGTGTCCCACTTCGGGTCAAGAATACTGTTCGGGTCATCCGAGATTCTTGGACGACCAATCTTAATCCAATAGTGTAGCTGAAATGCGCCCTATTGGTCGTCCAAAATTTTCGGATGACCGAAACAGTATTCTTGACCCGAAGTGGGACGCGCCCTAACTAAATTCTACTTGATAGGTTAGGGTTCTCACCTTAGTAGGAACTAGTAGGTCGAGCGTGACTAGCGGGGAGCTCAACTAGCGAGATGAAGGAGGGAGAAAATAAGGACGGGCAAACCCTAAGGACGAGGTGAAAGTGCAAATATCGCAGGATCGTCTGCAAATATCGAGCCCCACGATCGAGTGGGAAGGTCGATTGACGAAACGTGGCGACCGCAACGTTGTAACCAGGGGAAATTTTATCAAGGTAAATCACCCTGATACCCTGATAATCAGGGTGGTTTTTGGTAGTCACACTGATGGCCCCGGGTATTTTTTTTAGGAGCTAGGTTTTCCCTGATATGCCAATGTTTACATTTAAGGCACACTGATGACTAAGGGTTCCCGAATCCCATAACGAGTTTTACCCTTAAACGAGTACCCTACCCCCCCGCCCCCCAGTATCCCCCCCCCCCCCTTCCCGTAACCCGGGATTCCCGATTGCCAACTGTCGATGCCGGAATTTCGGCCTTGACAACGCATGTGCTGGCACACAGTGGGCCACCATTGGCCAGCCTTACAGTTTCTTTGTAGGCAGCGCCACCAACTCAACTCGAAATGATGATGACTGAAATTTGTATTGAGTGCAACGATAAAAACTATTGACCAGGGTTTGTTATTTAAGAACACTGATGCGACAGGGTAGATTTTACAAAATTGCGGAAAACCCTGATGGAAAAGTTTTTTCATAAGGGGTCACACTGATAATCGGGTTTTTGAGCTGGTGCTACAATGATCGCAAGGTAGGTCAAATCTAAAATTTTTCCCTGGTTGTAACGATCGCACCTGAGAATTGACAGATCTCATGCTATCAGTGATCAGTCGCATTCACACTTTGCACAGAAATTTTGGCCAAAAAGCGTACTGTAGCATAGTTACAACGTAGTTAATAGGGTAACCAATCCGCGTATCGATCGCGACTGACGATCGATTGTCTACTTTCAACGCGTCCTAAGGAGGAGTCAGATTCGTCGCAAAGTTACGTTTCCTATACTTTTGCTTTGTAAAATTGTCAAAGCAGTGGTAGCGCAATTCTTGAAGAAGAATCTGAGATTCGACATGTTTCAGGTTCGAATCGTGGGATCTGTTTTTCGAATCTTTGGTATGCAGGTAAAAAACACCAACTCAGTGTCATAATACAGTATTATGTGCAGGTTTAGAAGTTGTAGAAAATTGTGTACTCACAGTTACGTAAAAAGCTTCGCAACCCTAAGACGATTTCGTCGCCTCTTGTTTTTTGTTTTTTTTTTTTGTTTTTGTTTTTGTTTTTGTTTTTGTTTTTGTTTTTTTTCTTGAGGTGCTTTTATGATAGAGTGTGCACGCCGAAGTGATTTGCCTCGCTGTAACGCCTACAATTGTTAGAATGTGAAACTGCGGAACGAAAGAACTACGGTAGCAACTTAGCAAGGGTTGGTTACACAAAGTTGTACTCCCTACAGCCTATCAGCAAGAACCACAAACGGTCACAACAACAGTCAAGAGAAGCAACAAAACAGCGCTCGAGGTGGATCTCAAGATCACCACACAGTCCGAGCACAAGCAAGCGGCCACAAGGCCAGTTCACATGCGGCGTTATAACAACAAAAACAGTACAATGATCACAACCTAGTAAGTGTACACATGCAGGTATAGATATATATCAGAGTACAGCAAGTACAAAAGTGAGATCAAGAGGCAAGCAAGTGAGGTAGAGTAGGCACAATGCCAGGAGCAGTACAGAAACACTGATGATCACTAGACCCAAGGGCCTTGGTGAAGATATCAGCACTGTTGAGAAGGGCGAACCTAACCACGTTGCTGCAACTTTTGCACGAGAAAGTAACGAAGGACTATGTACTTCGTTCTGCTCTCGAGTTTCTCCTCCTGACACAAGGCGATCATGGCCTTGTTGTCAGCGTACATAACCGGTGCAGCACGAGGCTGCTCACCCAAGTTGGTGAGCAAGTAGGTCAGCCAGCGTAACACTTGCACAGCCATAGCCCCAACGTAGATCTCGACCTCACAGCTGGAGCTGAGCACAGAATACGAGCGAATGGACCTCCACGAGACAGAACTAGTGCCGAGGCTGAAAGTGTAGCCCTGTGAGAACCGGGAAGTGGACTAGTCGTCGACCCACAAAGCGTCCTAGTGCCATGTGAGCACAACAGGACCCTGTCCCCCAAGCACAAGCCTCAAGCCTGATGTACTGGCCAAGTAGTGCAGCACCCTCCTAGCAGCCTGCCAGTGCTTAGGGCGGTGTTTCTCGGATGCAACGTAGCGAGCCAGGATGCTGAGAGGGTACGCAAGGTCAGGTCGAGTGTGGTCAGGTACACGCGGCAACCCACAAGCTCTGGATACGAACCACTAGGCTCTACGGACTTGTCCGAAGGTGGATCTGAGAGCGTGTGGCCTGTAGGCAGAGGTGTGGGCTGTGCCGAGGAGAACTGAAAGCGGAAACGCTGAAGGACCTGCTGCACCATGTGTGACTGAGTCAGAGTAATGGTGCGCGCTGCTCTGTTCCGGGTGATCTGCAAGCCAAGATAGCTTCGCAGTTCACCCAGATCAGTGCAGGTGTGTCTCTTCTACAGCTCGGCCTTCACGAAGGCCAGTGCCTCACTGTCAGCAATCGCAAAGATCAGGTCGTCTACGTGCACGAGATGTAGAACGGCAGTAAAGTAGGGTATGTGTGCAGAAACAGGGACTGGTCAGCAGTCGAGGGAGCGAAGCCAAGAGCCGCTAGTGTTTTCCTCAATGTGTCGTGCCACTCGCAGGGCGCCTGATGCAGACCATAGACTGGCCGCCGGAAACGACCCAGTGAAGCCAGGTGGGCGGCGCAGCCATATCTCCTCGTGGAGGCTGCCCTGCAAGAAGGCCGTCGAGAAGTCGAACGAATTCAGCTCGTAGTCACGCTGTGCTACAACGTGCAGTAACACCTGAAGATTCGTCATCTTTGGGGTGGGGGAGAAGGTATGGAAAAAAGTCGACACCCTTACGCTGACTGAAACCGCGTGCAACGTAACGTGCCTTTAAGGCAGGTGGTGAACCCGGCGGCCGATTCAACCTGAAGATCCACATGCCACTAACGACGTTCGCACCAGGTGGTGGGACTGCGTCGACGTAGGTGCCGGTGGACTTCCAGGATGCCATCTCTACTTCCATAGCTGTTTGCCACTGAGACGAGTAACGACCCGTGATTGCCTCTGCATAAGAGCGTGGGATCGGGATGTCAATTGCATCCGGGTCTCCCTCACGTGCAAGCAGCATGCAGCAAGATGAGGAGCAGCAGCCGCGAGGTACTCCAGCTCGAACTGCCTGTCCTCAAGGACGTCACAGCCAAGGGCAAGCTCACCCGAGACGGACGTAGGACAGGCAGGGTCAGAAATCAGACTCGCAAGGTAGTCAAGGCGGCAGGTAGCAGCAAAGTCAGTGAGCTCAGCGACCAAGGCAGACGCAGAAGCTGACAAAAAAGTAGGGCCAATTAAAAGCGTGGCAAGACAACGAGCGACAATCAGACTGGGAGCACGAGCAAGGTCAGACAAATGGTCAGGAACGCCAAGAAGAGAAGACGGGGGAGGTAACCGCAGGACAACGGGCTGCGAAACAGAGGAAGGACGAAGTGCCATAGTGTGCGTATCGAGATCAAGAGGAGGGCGAACACGGCGAGCACGAAGAACACAAGCAACAGGTGAGGTAGGACGAGACGCAGGCTCCCGACACTCGGCCGGAGAGTCGGTCAGCTGGGAGTAACAAGGAGGAGCAGGCAGAGGGGAGTCAGGCGGCAACAGTGCTTAGGATAGGTCAGGTGGCGAAAACAATAGAGGAGGGGGGGTACCAGTGGCTGTCGGCTCAGCAGAGGCAAGTCGGGAGTTTGAGAAGGTGGTGAAGCTCCGACTCAGGTAGTGACGGCGGTGGCTGCTCCCAGAGAAATGGCCGCTACGGCAGCGATTGCGACGCACCCCCAGACCTTGCTCCTCCAGTACGAACACCAAGACCGCCAGTCCCAGGAACACCTCCAGCGCCAGCACGACCAACACCCTCAGAGTCAGCACTTCCGGCTCCAGTGGCAGCACCTTCAGCTCCAGCTCTAGCACCTCCAGCTCCAGCACCTCTAGCTCCAGTGTCAGCACCTCCAGCTCCAGCTCCAGCACCTCCAGCTCCAGCGCCAGTAACGCTAGCACCCCCAGCGACAGGACCTCCAGAGACAGCACCTCCACAACCTCCAGCAGCAGCACTAGGAAGTGGCTGCTGCTCCCAGAACAATGGCCGCTGCGGAAGTGGCTGCAACGCACCCTCACAACCACTAGTAGCAGTACCCTCGACCTTACCAACAAGAGGACCCCCAGCACCCCCAGAGTCAGCACCCCCAGAATCAGCACCCCCAGAGTCAGCACCCCCAGAATCAGCACCCCCAGAGTCAGCACCCCCAACAGCACCAGGGCCCCCGGAGTCCACAGTGGCAGACGTCCGAGGCGGAAAACCCGGAGGTGTCTCCAAGCGCGGCGGGCGGCGAGAGGCCGTTGTGTCGTCAGTAGCAGGGTCACCCCCCTCAGCCGGGCCAGAGGAGTCTGAGGAGAGCTCCAAAGGCAGGACTGGGGGGGAGGGCAGCTACCTGGGGCGGAATGGGTACCAGGAAGAGAGGGGGGAGGGGGGGGGGGCACGGGGCAACCGCGGTGGGGGTAGAGACGGTAGTAGCAGACCGACTCGTCAAAGGTGACGTCTTGGGAGGATAGGACGCGGCGGGTGGCTGGGTGGTAGTACTGCCAGTCAGCGGCGTCGGTGGGAAATCTAAGAAAAGCAGCGAATAGTGCGGGGAGAGAGCTTGTCCGCGGTGGGATCGCGGACAAGGGCAAGCGAGCCCCATACCCGAAACGGCGACGCATCGCCCACCTCCCCCGTCCAAAGGAGGGTAGGCGAGGCCTCTAGCTGTGAAACACGGGGTCAGAGGTATCGGACTCCAAACGGCCACAGGAAAGGGGAGCAGCTGCATGGATCATGGAGGTGCGGGGAACCTCCATGAGTAGGCCAATGCGGTGCTCAGCGATCCCGTTCTGCTGTGGAGAGGCTGGAAGCGTGAACGACAGGGTGATGCCCTCCTCACGACAGAATTCCTCAAGGAGACCAGAGGAAAACTTACCTCTACGGTCGGAGTGCAGACGAAGCACTGAGAGGTGGTTCTGGAAACGAGCTATCTGCTGGAGACGAACTACGTGGATCCAAGCGATCAAAACACTACAGACGTCGCCCTTATGATATAAGGGAAACACCGTGGTGTAGCGCGTGAAGTCGTCGACAACGAGCAGAAAGTAACGCTCCGGGCGCGGCCCATGGACGGGGCCGGGGCCCCACACGTCCATGTGCATCGTCTGCAGAGGAGCAGTGGTTGGAGGAAACGAGGAGTGAGGAGCGGCGCGCTGCCGCCCCAAGACGTAGAGAGTGCACGGCGGCGCAAGCGACGGCGGGAGCGGGGGCCGGCTCTGCGGGAGACCAGAAACAAGGCGACGCTGCGGGAGACCAGAAACAAGGTGGGGAAGGGAGGGGTGACCATGACGGTGGTGCCAGGGGAGAGACTGGTGCATGGGCAACTGACACAAGCAAGACGCCGCTACCTGGCCTGACACAGCCACCCGAGCGGACCTAGTGTGCAGTGTGTACAGTCCAGACCCAGGCCTCCGTGCGAACGTGGCAAGGTGGTTTCCAATCTTTGTGTCCGTACAGATCACCACGCGATCGGCCCCAGGAATCGTGGTGGTGACCAACAGATCCTGGAGGTAACTGGTACTCACCAAGTTCGTAGCGAACGAGGGGAGGCGGAGACCCTGTGAGAAAGCCAGAGGGGAGTGCCGGACATGGGAGAACAGTGGAGCTGCGCGTAACGACTGGTCCAGAGGTGGGGTCGGCTAGAGTGACAGGGACAGGTGCCGAGAGTGGTGTGACAGTGGTGCAGTCGCGGAAGAATCACCGAGTCGCGTCGGAGTCCACCGTGAACGAGATCAACGCCTCCGTAGGAACTGCACCTATGCTAGCAGTCTCACAAGCACCTACACTAGCATCCTCTAAACAGACGGACATAGGCATACAGGAACAATAGCCACCCTCATCACTAGCACCAGCAGCATGCGTACAGAAATCTTGTCATAATCAAGAGAAAATATATCAACGCCCTTCTTGAGCAATCCTAACCAGTCAGGGACTCTGGCCTGCTCACTGAACTCGCCACGGAAAGCGTCCTCGAGGCGGTAGAAACATCGAACCTCACCGTACCCCAGCTTGCCGCAGGCGTCGCCGACCCAAGGGCTAGTGTGACGCACGTACGGGCAAGGACCAGTAGCAGAGCCACCACCACCGGCCGGTGGAGCCCCGCTGAGCAACCCACCCACGAAGCTGCTGCGGCGAGGGAGTCTCCTGCCGACGTGGCTGCTGGTGCTGCTGTAGTCCACTCCTAGAACCGCCACCTCCACCTGTTGCTCCACCAGACACAGCTCCACCTGGTGCCGCACTGGTGCCACCACCCACGCCAGCTCCACCACTACCACCATCCCCACCTCCCCCACCACCCCCACTCTCCCCACCGCCTCCGCCACCTCCACCACCCCCACCACCCCTAGTCCTCTGATGCCTACCCCTGTTGCGCCTCCCGCTAGGCTCGGACACAGTGTCGACCTCCTCAGCACCGAGGAAGTCAACAGCAGCAACAAGGCAACAGAGGACGCTAGAAGGGAGGGAGTGCACCCCTCAAAAAAGGGGGTGCACAGGTCTCGGCCTCAAGGAGACGAGTCTCAAACGAGTCAAGGGGGAGACTAGTAGGGTCTAGGGAGAGGAAGTGGTCTCGAACAGCACGAAGGGTGTCAGGGAGGCGAGTCATGAGGAAGTACAGAGCGAGGTACATGGGGGGCTGGTTCTCAGCCAGAAACTCTGGCGGTAGAGTAGCACGGTAGCGACTGTCAAGGGAGCGCAGGTTTTTCATGAGGTCGGCTACAGCGGTGAAGTCTGACAGCTCAGGGAAGAGAAAAGGCAGCGCAAGACGGCCTAGGGTGGAAGAAGAGGGGGAGGAGTAGCGCTTAACTACATCGGCATAGAAGGCCTGGGCCGACTTCACCTGGCGAAAGTGGGCCCTCTGGTCGGGCGAGAGGTGAGAGCGGACTGCAAGTGTGGCAGCGGCGTCGCGCGTCGTCCAGTGCGTGCAGGTAATGCGGTCAGCCCGGTACTGCTTCTGCACAGCCTCCGTAGCGGTTGTAGCAGGCTCAACTAGAGTCTTGGGGGCCTTGAGGGACCCCGACGTGTGCTCAAACAGCGAGACGTCATCCTTGGTGACACTCTGCAGGTACAGGTGCAGGTCCTCTAGCCAGGACTCGAACTCGATAGGGCGCCCCTCTGCGTCAAACGCGAGCACAGTAACAGTCGCCATGGCAGACACTAGGTCAGGCAGCAACACTAGGAACTAGCTGCAGGTCTAGGCACGGGCGGCGGCTCGGGGTGCAGTGGAAGAGAGGGCGGCGCGGCAGGAACGGGCGGCGCCGCAGCAAGGCGGCTCGGCGGCAGGCAAGGCGGAAGCGCGGCGCGGCGCGGCAGTGGGCAGGGCGGCGCGGCAGCGCGGCTTGGCTGTAGGCAGGGCGGCACGGTGGCGCGGTGCGATGGTGCGGCTCGGTAGCGGGCAGCAGCGTGGGCAGCAGCGCGGGGCAGGCGGCAGAGCAGCAGCGCAGGCGGTAGCGCGGCAGCGCGGGCAGGCGACAGAGCAGCGGGGAAGCGTAGGCGGCGGCGCGGCAGCGAGGGGCAGAACGGTGCAGCGCGTGCCCTCAGCAGCGGCAACAGCGCGCAGTAAGGGGAAGCGCGTCAGCAGCGGCACATCAGTGGCAGTAGCGCCACAATAGGGCAGTAGGGCAGTGCGCGCGCAGAGGCAGCAGCGAAGTCGGAACGAACCTACTCGGAACCATGTCATAATGTGAAACAGCGGAATGAAATGATCTAGCAAGGGTTGGGTACAATTAGCAAACCCTAATATAGATGAACTCCCTATAGCATGCCTCACTGCAGCCTATCACCAAATATAACATTTGACAACAGTGTCTAGGCCACTCGCCATGTCAAAAACTGCCCAATGGGAGAAGTGATAACACATGAAATCCTACAGAGTACGCGTCATCACGGCAGAAAATGATGCTGAAGATGCATATGTTCTCCCTCTTGCCTAGAAACACGGCCACGACGAGGCAAGGAACAAGAATCATCTCATGGCGGCGCGAGAGAAGGGACCCTCATCTGCTTCATCGATTCCCTGATTCTCAAGCAACAGCACGTTGCGATCCCATCCGCTGCACCGCACGCAAGCTCGGCACGGTCTCTTTCTGTACTCTCAGTGGTTTCGGGCAAGTCCACCGATCTAAGCGGCCATGGCGGAGCCGACGCCTGCAGGCGAGGGCTCAAACCCAGTCTCTCCAAGTGTGTCCAATTGCCACATCGGCCTCACTGTCCAACCGCCAGATCCCCCCTCCAGCTCCGAAAGCATATTCCCCAATTATCCCCACCGTAGTGCTAGACTCCACCGCCCCCCTTTCTTCCCCGATATTTACGCCTGGACAGTGCTCCACTCAACTCGCTGCTGGCTCTACCAGCGTCGGGCCGTCCCTCAAGAGAGGAGTCAAACTTCAGTACCAGCAGAAGAACCTCCGATTTAGTCGAGGCAACAACTCTCCTGCTTTGCCGCCTACCGGCTTTGGGAACACCTCCAACACCTCCGAGCATGTGCCAAGAATTCGTAGTGTCCTTCCAACTTTGCCCGCGGACATATACAAAACCGAGGTTCCAGACATTGCTCAGGACAAATATCAAGAATCGATGTTTTGTAAAAAAAACAGTGGTATGACGATTTTCCGTGGCTTGTGATTTGTCAGACGCGTATACCGTTCGCACGGAGCACGGTGGCGCAGGAATGAACTTCAGCCGCAGAGATCAAGGCGCAACCGATTTGCAAACACAAGCAATGCAGAAGCACCAACGCACGAGGAAGCACCGACGAGCTATGCGTAGACAGGCGACTGGAATGGCAACAGCCAAGGGACATTGCCGACTCGAGGACAACCCGAAGGCGTAATTGCGCCCCTGAAGACTCTGCTGTTCGTCGCCAACTCTGACGCCCCCCTCGAGATATGGGTGGAGCTAGCACGGCATCTTGCAGAGCGGGGGACCCCAAGCTTCCCGAGAAAGGGTTACGACGCTCGTGGAATTAGGGTTCAACTAAACTTTTCATGGCGATCGGCATATTCACGCGTTTCCCTCCGCAAACGGCGGGGCTGTTGGATGCCGAGCTTCCGATGTGGGTAAGCGCGGCTTGGGAAGACCAGGTGCGGTTGTCGGCAACACCAAGGGCTGGCGAAAAAAAATGTGCTAGTAACGGAGACACCGGGTTTTCTGGGTTCGCACACTTCACTCGCGCTAAAAGAGCGCGGCGATGGTATGGTGGGAATCGATAATTTCAACAGCTACTATCCGCCCTGCGCTCAAGCGCTCTCGGCAGCAACGACTCAAGAGCAAGGGAGTGTAAGCAGAGGGGACGCAACTATTTTTATTACTAATGGAGTGACACTATTTTACTAATGTACACTAGATACATATTTCTGATTCTTTTGCGATTTAGTGCGATGCCGGTTACCTTATTCTTCTCCAACCTGGCCTGTCCATTCCGCCCGATCAGGTTCATCGTCGACGGCGACATTAACGATGCCACATTACTCGCAATCTACGCACGTGCTGCAGCTCGCGGATCAAGCTGGTGTTTGCTACGCTGTACGTCCACAGAAACGTCGCGGTTTTTGTCACGCTTCTCGATCAGGCCAAGGTAACAGAAATCTCTGACTTTTTGCCATTCAATATCTGCATCCTTGCATTCGTTCCAAGAGCCAGTCTCACAGAGCGACTCGATCTCACCTCAAAGTTTTCTTTCTCCTACCCTCCCCACCCCCTTTCATCTCCTCCTGCTTTCTATTTGTCCTCGAAAGAGTGTCGATCCTCTTCTCGCTATAGTGTACGCGTCATCCAGCAGCATGTACAGGCCGAATTCGAAGGTGCCATTTTCGGAGGACGACCGCACAAACCGACCTGCGAGCCTGTACGCTGCCCCTAAGGAAATTTGAACTGTAGCACTGAACTTCGAATTTTCGGAATCAAGGTTGGATAGAAGGTCTAAGGCGTTTGCAGCCAGAGGGGTCCAGAGTCTTGTTTTGCCTGCCTCACTGTGCACGCATCTAGAATTTTCCTTCAAAATAACTCCTGCTTCCTTCGCATGGGTCATGCAGGAAGCCGACAAATATAATTACATTTACGGCCTCTCGATTACGGCGCTCCCGTTCTTCACGGTGTACGGGCTGTGGGGCCGCCCCGACATGGCCTACTTTTTGTTCACGCGGAAACATCATGCAGGGCAAGGCGCGTCGTGGTGTATCATGCAAGGTCCGTCGTGGTGTATCATGCAAGGTCCTTGGTGGGAGATCTGGACCGAGTCGTGAGGTCGTGAGAAAATAGTAGGAAGGAGATCAAGTTTAACTAGGGCCTAGGCTTAGGAGCCTAGGCCCAACTAGGATGTCGAGTAGTTTGTGCCAAGGGTGAGAGGCGAGAAAGTTGGAAAGGATGGTTTCACTATAGGTTTCGAAGAACATATAGCAAAGGAAACAAATAAGGTGCACCACCAAACAAAGTTTATAATAACTACACTAACTACAGCTACAGGCAGTTACAAATATAAGTTCTGACACTCCCCCATAACTGCCTGCATCAGGAGTTTGTGCAGAATACAACCTCCAGGGGTACACATGCAAAATAATAAACAAGCAACAGCAGGTACTGCAGGCGGGCTAACACTAGCTGGTCACCCCCTCCATCTCCTCACCCTCCTCCTTCCCTTCCCCCACACTGCTGCAGGAGCAGCAGAGAGGGGGGGGAAGAGAGGAGAGGTGGAGGGACGGCTGCTGGTTGCCTCACACCCGCCACCCCGGTGCCACTCCCCCGTCTCCCCCACACCCTCACACCCTCCCCCCTAGCGGCAGCTGCAGCAGTGGGAACGAAAGGAGGAGGAGGGGAAGGGAAGGATACGACCCAACGCTCCAACACCCGCCACCCCCATACCCTCCCCCCCACGGCTGCAGGGAGACAAAGGAGGAGGGGGTGGGCGGGAAGAAAGCCGCAGAGCGGCTACAATGTGTCGGCGCAGGTAGGTCAGGGGCGGCTGCAGTGAGAGCAGGTGCGGAGAGGCGCGTCGTGTGCCACGGGGCGCACGACAGGTAAGTTTAAGGTAAGGGCACCGTCGTGTGCCTCGGGGCGCACGACGAGCAGGGCACCGTCGCGTGCCACGGGGCGCACGACGGGCAGGTTTAGGGCACCGTCGCGTGCCACGGGGCGCGCGACGGGCAGAGTAGGAGTCACTCGCCAACCGGGGGCGGGACAATAGAAAATCGCCACGCGCCCTAGGCGCGCGACCGGAAAAACGTAGCAGCGGAAGCATGAGGCGGGCCCACAGGCCAGGACGTAACTCGCTCTGATAGCATGAGAAAATAGTAGGAAGGAGATCAAGTTTAACTAGGGCCTAGGCTTAGGAGCCTAGGCCCAACTAGGATGTCGAGTAGTTTGTGCCAAGGGTGAGAGGCGAGAAAGTTGGAAAGGATGGTTTCACTATAGGTTTCGAAGAACATATAGCAAAGGAAACAAATAAGGTGCACCACCAAACAAAGTTTATAATAACTACACTAACTACAGCTACAGGCAGTTACAAATATAAGTTCTGACAGGTCGTTGGTCGTTGACCAAGCGTGTAGAGTCAGAGGTTCAATTAGGGCGGGTCCAACTTTGCACATGATCGTTTTTTTCGTAAATTTAACGTCCATGCACTCGTCAAATTTGACTGAACCCCAAGCGGTACTCAGAACAGTCTCTGTCCATATATTTCGGAGTGCTGACATGGTTCAAGAAAGAGCCGTGATACAGTATCTGTTAGAGAGTTACCAAATTACGCATGAGATTGGCGCGACGACGAATCGCCGATTTTTACTTGTTGCGGCTAGTCGAATTAGTTGCGACTGACCTTTTGCGAAACGCTTGCGTTACTGTTCACGGTTCATGACGCAATACGGACTTCTGGACGAATTCACAGTGTACCTTCGGATGTGTTCTGCCCGTCTCGGGGAACGTTTTTTAATTGCGTCGCCGGATGAACTGTTTTCAGTCAACTGCTTTGTAAAACGTAAAAAGTTCTGTTACACGCCTGAATCTGGTAACTGTGCTGAAAATATAACGGATATGAACAAAGTTGGACCCGCCCTTACCTCTAGCGAGTCATGTACAACACCAACATGGAGGTTCGGGAAATTCACAACGTGAGATGGTTGTCACGCGACGATGTGGTGCGGCATCTCTGGAAGGGGCTGGGAGCCGCTTGTGCTGTTTCACAAGCCCAAGCACTTCCTGTACGATGTGGTGGCATCATACACGTTCCAGTTCTGCCTGTTTTTCTTCGCCGACATCCTAGGAGACATGAACGATCTCAGCCGAGCCTTTCCAAAAACGTGACGTGAGGGTCTCCCATGTGTTGATTAAAACCTTTACATCTATTTGTTTCTAATACACACTTATTTTATCTGAGCTGGTGGACATGACCGAGGTGACAAAAACCATCGACCAAACTACATCCGACCTACATCACAGGTATGAGTGGCAACAAAAAGTGTGGAGGGCAAAATGTTCGTGTGAGTGGTGTGGACAATGAAGGACTGCCACGTACACCATGCACAAGCAGCAGATCGAAGGGCACACCTACCGCAGTGACTACGCCGACTGTGTGAAGCTGGGTCGGCGATCGCCAAGAAGTGCGTTGACAGTCTCAACTTTCGGCTAGACGCCTTGCGGAGGACGAAGTCCACAAAGCTGTTTTGAGCCTCCAAGTGGCCGAAAGGCAAGCACCATCACGATCATAAGTGCGATAACAAGCTCCTGAGGTTCGATCTCAAGTTAGCAGTGAACGAGCTCACTACATGGTGCCCTATCATAGAATCCCACCACGAGGATGAGGGATTTGCAGGCCTCGCTAACTTCATGGCAAGAGAAGATTCAATCTAATAAGACCGCTGAAAAAGGGATGCATGATGCTCTGTGTTGATATATACTCAGTATCATCAAATATGTTACACTCTCTCGTGTTTGGCAAGTGATGGCCCAACTCGTGGCTACTCTGGCAGGCACTGGCGGTTCTTCCACTGTCAATTGTTGAGTGCGAGAGGGGGTTCATGCGGCATAATGTTATCAAATCTTGTATGCGAGGTTCTCTGTGCAATGCTTGGATCTCGGAACTGATGCAAATCTCATTGTTGGAGTACGAAGTGGACTGGGATCCGGCCCATGACACCTGGAAGAGCCAGACGAGGCGTCGCCTGGCACAGAACAAGGTTTCCCCCCCGGATGAACGCAAGCGCATGGGGAAAGCACTAGAGGAGGGCGAGAGACCTAGTCGGCAGCCGCGCGAGGATGAGGAGGAGGATATGGAGGAGTCAGAGGATGAGGGTGATGCAAAAGGAGATGGACTAGGAGCTCGAGGAATCCCTACCTCGAGTTTATCCAAAAGAAGAAGACAGTCAAGATGAGGTTTTAGGAGGAAGCTAGGCTTATGAAACATTGCGAGAGGAAAGTCCAAAAGAGGGCTTGTGATTAGGCAAGAGCCGAGTTACACAGGAAGAGCCTGGAAAGGGTGAGCATAAAGGTGCACCACCAACAAAAGAACTAAGCTAAACTTCATAACTAGTAGAGGCAGCAAGTAGTAGTGAAAGCTGGAGGCCCAAAAGCCGACGCACTACAGCTCTGTTGCTGCGTGCTAAAGGCGAGGAATTTCAGCTAGCAAGCTCGCTGGCTGACGAACACGGAGAGAAAAGAGGAGGAAGCCGGCTGGAAAAGTTGAGATTGTCTCTCTACCACCACCCCCTTAACCTCCCCCCCCCCCCCCCCCCCCCACCCCCCACCGCGGTAAGGGCGGCAGGAAGTGAGAGGAGCGAGGGAGGGGAGGTTGCCTGGTCATACCCGCCACCCCACACCCCCCCCTCCTCCTCCCCGTGCGACAGGCGCAGTAGGGAGAGTGAGGAGTAGGCGAGCGTCGGTGCAGGCAGCTCACGGCAGCCAACCCCCCCACGCCACCTCCCTGGCGGGCTTGCTGGTGCGCTGGCAGGCTCGCTGGCGCATCGGCGGGCCGCTGGCGAGCTTGCTGGCAAGTCCGCTGGCGGGTGTGCTGGCGGGCTCGCTGACGCGTCGGCGCATCTGCTGTCGTGTTGGCCAGCCGCTGGTGGGTTTGTTGGTGGACTCGCTGGCGCGCTGGCGGGGCGGCGGGCGCATTGGCGGGTCGTGAGCGCGCTCGTCACGGGCCGCTGGCGCATTCACCACGAGCAGAACACGGCGGGCGGGCGTATGAGCAAAGCGTGACGGGGGCTGCGGGAGGGGCATGTCGGCAGTAGCGCGCGAGAATGGTGGGCCCGTTATCGAAAACAAAATATGTCCTTAGAAGGACACAAGATGATGTCCTTACGCAGTAAACTCTTAACCATGTTAAGATGATGTTTTAGGTGGAAGCTAGGCTTAGGAAACATTGTGAGAGGAAATGCCAAAAGAGGGCTTCTGATTAGGCACGAGTTGACTTATACAGGCAGGGCATGGAAAGGGTGAGCACAAA
Organism: Closterium sp. Naga37s-1; assembly: GCA_947471745.1. Lineage (NCBI taxonomy): Eukaryota > Viridiplantae > Streptophyta > Zygnematophyceae > Desmidiales > Closteriaceae > Closterium > Closterium sp. Naga37s-1. The sequence continues at coordinate 2,059,616 of CANJKZ010000243.1, forward strand.
GGTGCACCACCAACAAAATAACTAAATTAAACTTCGTAACCACGCGAACTATTTCTACGGTTAGTTATGATAGAGAATATGAGTTTAACAAATACAACCCTTTCATGTCTGATGACGAGAATGTGAAGAGACATACCACAAAGATAAGAGTGTTCATTAGAAGTACATTTCAAACTTATATTCATATTTGTTGTTAAGCTATAGTGGGGTTAGCCTTATGGGGTACACAACTTTAGGGTTTCCTACTTGTACCCACATTCTCATAGTTCATTCATTCACGTTCTGACATGGTTTCAGAGTAGGTCCCGGTTAGGACCGTTTTTTTAGGGCCCACCATCGTTTCCGCTTGATCCTGGCCGTAGCGCCCTTGCGCTGTCCTGCCCTGCCCGAAGAGAGTCGCGCTGCCCTACTGCCACATGCTCTCCCCTGCCCTAGCGCGCTGCCTGCTGCACGCGCTGCTTGTTTTAGGGCATCGCGCTGCCCTGCTCGCGCTGCCTGCAAGCGCGTTGCCCATGCTCGCTGCGCGCCCTGCCTGCTTGCTGCGCCTGCTGCTTACGCGCTGCCCCTGCCGCTCGCGCGCTGCATTTGCTGCCCGCGCGCTGCTCGCCCTGCCCGCGAACTGCCCGCGCGCTGCTGCGCCTGAGCCACTGCTGCCGCACGCGTTGCTGCGCTATGCTCTGCCCCGCGCTGCTGCTGCATACGATGCTGCTGCTGCGCAGCTCCTGCCCACCGCGCTGCTGCTGCTACGCTGTTGCGCTTGTGCTGCTGCTGCGCCTGAGCTACTGCTGCCGCTCGCACTGCGCTGCTGCTGCTGCTGCACCTGAGCTGCTGCTGCTGCTGCATGCACTGCTGCACTGAGCCGCGCCACGCCGCGCCGCCCTGACAAAACCGCGCCGAGCCGCGCCGCCCTGCCCGAGCTGCGCCGCCCTGCCCGAGCAGCGCTACACTGCCCCTACAGAGCTGCACTGCCTTACTGCTGCTGCTATTGCTACTGCAGCTGCTGCTACTACTGTTCTACTGCTATGGCGACCCCTACTGTTTTCATCTTTGACGGAGAGGGTCACCCGGTAGACTTCGAATCCTGGTTAGAGGATCTACACCTGTACCTGCAGAGCCAGGCTAGGGAGGATGTCTCACTTTTTGAGCATACCTCTGGGACCCTAGCCGCCCCCGCTGCCACAGCTACTCGTGTAGACCAGTCCAGGTGGGCGTCTCGTGTAGCTACTGCCGCTCTTTCTGTCCGTAGCCACCCTCCGCTAGACCAGCGCTCCCACTTTTGCCAGCTTAAAACGGCCAAGGCGCTTTACGACGCTATAGTCACACGCTACTGATCCCCGTCGTCTGCCACTGTAGTGTCAGAATCAGCAGTAGAAAGTGAGAATGAAGAAAGGAGGAGGGGTTTCACTAGCAGCAGTTGGGATACATATAGCAAACCCTAACAGGGTTGTACTCGCTATAGAGCACCCCACTACAGGCTAGATAATAACATTCTGACACACCCCCATAGCCAAAGTGGGGTGTAATCAGCACAACAAGCAAGCATAGTAATAGTTCACAATTATAAGCAAAGCTAGAGGTAATCACAGCGGGCAAGTGAGGAGGAGGAGGGACTGTGCGAGGATAGAAGATGGGAGACGACGGCTGAAGTTGCAGACACACGGGCAACAGGAGCTGCTGGCACAGTGGCTACCGAGACAGCGCCCCGGACTACTGGAGTAACTGGCTCACGGGCTACGAGGAGCTACAGGAGCAACGGACCCACGGGCGACAGGCGCAGCAGACTCTCTGGGCTACCAGGACAGTGCGCCCCGGACTACAGGTGCTGCGGACGACAAGACAGCAGCCTCCACTCAACCTCCCCCGACCGTCCCACACCCCTCTCACACACACCCCCTGCTTCACCCCTAGCTCCACTCCCCCTTCACCCCCCTAGCACCACTCCTTCGGCTGCCCACACACACACCCCCCTGAGCGGCAGCTGCAGCAGCGGGAGACGGAGGAGGAGGAGGAGTAGGGGACGGCGCACACAACGGGCACCCCCACAACCGCCACCTTCACACTCCCCACCCCCAAACCCTAAAACGGGTGGCACGGGGTAGGAGCGCAGGGGACGGCGAGGGGGGGGGGCGCGCGGCCCCCAGGGCGCCACCATGGGGCAGCGAGGGGCCGCGCGCGGCCCTGCAAGGCGCCGCGACGGGGCAGCGGGGGGGTCGCGCACGGCTCTAGGGGCGGCTCGCGGGTCCCCGAGGGCGACGAGAGGGTCGACGGGGGTCGCGCGCGGGTCCACGGAGGCGACGCGACGGTCGACGGGATGCCGCGCGCGGGTCCAGCGAGTCGACGCGAGGGTCGACGGGGCAGCGGGGGGGGTCGCACGCGGCTCCCCAGGGCGGCGCGACGGGGTGGCGGGGCGACACGACCACCGACGGGGCAGCGGGGGCAGCGCGCGTGTCCCCCAGGGCGCCGCGACGGACAGGGCGGGGGCGCGCGCGGGTCCCCCACGGTAGGAAACCGCCGCGCGCCTCGGGGCGCACGGCGGGCTGAAAACCCTAAAAAAAAATTGCACGGCAGGAAGAAGGCGTCGCGCGACCGAGGCGCGCGACAAGTAGTACAGCAGCGGAAGCATGAGGTGGTGGGCCCACCCACAGGATCGACCCAGGAGGGTCGACCTGCTCTGATAGCATGTCAGAATCAGCAGTAGAAAGTGAGAATGAAGAAAGGAGGAGGGGTTTCACTAGCAGCAGTTGGGATACATATAGCAAACCCTAACAGGGTTGTACTCGCTATAGAGCACCCCACTACAGGCTAGATAATAACATTCTGACATGTAGGCCGTCTAGCGCTGCTCGCGTCGTCCGTTGCCTCTTCTGGCGCCACTGTTCTCCCTTGTCCGGCGGTTCCTTCCGGTCTCCTCACAGGTCTCGACCTCCCCTCGTTCGCTAAGGACTTGGTGGCTACATCTGTCCTCCAGGACCAGTGGGTCACTATCACCCAGCCTGGAGGCGAGCTAGTGGCAATCTGTATGGACTCGCGCACTGGTGAGCACCTCGCCACGTTCACTCGGAGGCCTGGGTCTGGCCTGTACACACTGACCATTGAGTCTGCACTGGTAGCTGAGTTAGGTCAGGTAGCTGCGTCGGTTGAGGTCGCCTCGTCTTGTTCGTGTCGTCTCCTCACGCACCAGACTCTCCTCTGGCACCACCGTCTTGGCCACCCCTCCTTGCCACGCCTGCGTGGCATGCAATCCCGTCTCCTTGTGTCTAGTCTCCCCAAGTCCCTGCCCCCGCTCCCGAGGTCGCTTGCACCGCCCTGCCTTCCCTGCGTCGAGGGGCGGCAGCGCGCCGCTCCTCACTCCTCCTCGTTTCCTCCTACCACTGCTCCTTTGCAGACCCTACACATGGACGTGTGGGGCCCCGCCCGCGTCACTGGACAGGGTGGCGAGCGCTACTTTTTGCTGGTAGTCGACGACTACACGCGCTACACCACGGGCTTCCCCTTGCAGAGCAAGGCGGATGTCCGCGGTGTCTTGATCCGCCGGATCCGCGCTGTTCGTCTCCAGCTTCGCGCTCGGTTCCGTGAGGACCTCCCTGTCCTGCGGCTGCACTCTGACCGAGGTGGTGAGTTTTGCTCCCACCTCCTTGAGGACTTCTGTGGTGCTGAGGGCATCCGCCAGAGGTACACGCTTCTGGCCTCTCCACAGCAGAATGGGATTGCTGAGCGCCGTATTGGTCTTGTCATGGGGGTTGCTCGCACCTCCATGATCCATGCGGCTGCTCCCCATTTTCTGTGGCCGTTTGCGGTCCGATACGCCGCTGAGCAGCTCAACCTCTGGCCCCGTGTCTCCCACCCGGAGACCTCCCCCACTTTGCGGTGGACGAGCGAGGTTGGTGATGCGTCGGCGTTTCGGGTCTGGGGTTCACTCTCTCTTGTCCGCGAATTGCCTGCGGGCAAGCTCTCTTGACGCACTCTTCGGTGCGTGTTCCTTGGCTTTCCCAACGACGCACCGCCCTGGCAGTTTTACCACCCGGGCTCTCGTCGTGTGCTGTCCTCCCAGGACGTCACCTTTGACGAGTCCGTCTGCTTCTACCGTCATCACCCCCACCGCAGTTCACCGGAACCCCTCCCACCTCTCACCCTGGTGGACGACCCCCCCCCGGTAGCCCCCCTCCCTCCTCACGGTCCCGCTCCCTCAGGTGTGTCTCAGGTACCCACCCCCCTTGGTTGAGCCTTTGGAGGTCTCCTCAGACACCTCTGGCCCAGCTGAGGGGGGTAACCCGACTCCTGCTGCCACAGTGACCCCTCGCCGCTCTGCACGCTTGGCTGTCCCTCCTAGGTTTCCGCCTCGACCGTCGTCACCACCACTGCAGCATGTCGATGTGGACTCTGGTGCTGTAGGAGGTGGTACCACTAGGGGTGCTGGTTCTGGAGGTGGCAACCCTGGTGGTGGAGCTAGCCGTGCTCGCTCTCCTAGAGCTGGAGGTACTGGAGGTGCTGCTGCTGTGGGTGTTGCTACGGGTAGTCCTGGTGCGCGTCGCCAGGCGTCTCTCTCGCCGGAGCAGCTTCGCGAGTGGGCTGTCTGTTGGGTCAGTCCTGGTGGTGGCGCAGGACGTGCTGGAGCTGCAGGTTCTCGAGGTGCTAGCCCTAGAGGTGCTAGTGCTGGTGTTCTTGGTACTGGAGGCACAGGTGCTGCTGGAGGTGCTGGAGGTTCAGGTTCTGGAGGTGCTAGCCCTGGAGGTGTTGGTGCTGGTGTTCCTGGTACTGGAGGCACAGGCACTGCTGGAGGTGCTGGAGGTGCAGGTACTGCTGGAGGTGCTGGAGATTTGGACACTGGAGGTACTACTGGAGGTGCTGTTGGAGGTACTGGACTTAGTGGTGCTAGTCGGCTGGAGTCGCTCTCGTCGCTGCAGCTTCGCGAGTAGGCTGTTCGTTGGGGCAGTCTCGGTGGTGGAGCATGAGGCACTGGTTCTGGGGGTGCTGTTGCTACTGGAGCTGGAGGCACTAGTTCTGGGGGTGCTGTTGCTACTAGAGCTGGAGGCACTAGTTCAGGGGGTGCTGTTGCTACTGGAGCGTGAGGTTCTAGGGGTGCGACTACTCAGCTGCAGCCGTCTGCGCTTAGTCGCCTTCTCACTCTCCCGCCTGCTGCTACTGAGTTCCCGGTTCCTGGTACTACTCCTCCACTATCGTTCCCACTGACTGACCAGTCTCAGCCACAGCTACTGCGTGGCTCCCCGCTGCCTGCTCCTGCTCCTCACACAGAGGTCACTGCGTGCCTGACTGCGCGTCGTGAGCGTGAGACTCGTTCGTCCACTCCTGAGCGTCGTGAGCCTGAGTCTCGTGCTTCCACTCCTGTTCGCGGTCGTCCTGTTGTCCGTCCTCGTGCTCCCGCTGTGCCAGGCACTCACCATATGGCACTTCGCCCTTCCTCTGTTCCACAGCGTGTTGTCCTGCCTTCTCCTCCTGCGTCCTCTCTTCCGCACGTTCCTGACCCTCAATTAGACCTTGTTCGTGCTGCCAGTCCGACTGTCACTCGACTCCTTGCCACAGTTGTGACTGACCCTTCCTTTGAGTCTGCTGCTACGTCTGCCTTAGTTACTAAGGAGCTTGTTGACGGCGGAGCTGCAGGAGAGACACACTTGCACTTACTTGGGTGAGCTGCGGAGCTACCTTGGCTTGCAAATCACCCGAGACAGAGCACGCAGCATCATCACCCTCACTCAGTCACACATGGTGCAGCAGGTCCTTCAGCGCTTTGACTTCACGTGGTCCTCGCCACAGCCCACTCCTCTGTCTACCGGCCACTCGCTCTCAGCTCCACCTGTCAAACATCATATATGTTACTGCTGTGTAGGCTACAGTGGGTTAGCCTTTAGGGGGTACATTACACTAGGGTTTCCTACTTGTACTCTCAACTGTTGGTGCAACCCTACGGTTTGCATTCGGCTTGTTGTCCGTGTGCGTGCATGCGTGTGTGCATGGAATGGTATGAGGGCATGAAATAATATATATTTCATGTTTACAATAGTGTGTGTATGATGAAGCATGATTTTGAATGTGTGCGTCGAGTCAATAGCGAGTTATCGCTAGTCGCGTGTCACGTCGTCGTTTGCGTGTCGTGTGCGGTTTTCTATTTTGTCGTGTGTGGAACGTTCGGCGTGTCGCAGGTGTGCGCAGCAGACTTCCAAGAACTCAAGGAAGAATTTACCTTGAAGAACCAGAGCCTTGGTTTCAAGATTCAAGTTATTTCGAAGCTCTCCAAAAGGGTAAACTTTAAGATAGTGAGAATAGTTGCATTACTTTGTGTAGTGTAACATTTCTCTTGGTGTAGGCCCTTGTGGAGGGTCTTTTCGAGACCCTTCGTGGTTGGGGACAGTGTGGCACTGTTCCACATCACTGTACCTCGGCTCTTGGGGTTTGTAGGAGCTGGGAGTCATTCCCAACTCGTAACTCTTCCTATCTTGTGTTCTAAGACTATAGTGGCTGCCATAGTACCGTTCGTTCAAACCGACGCTGTGTCGTCAATTCTTTATGAAATCGTGCAATCTAAATTGCTTTTTGTAGGCGACGTCAAGACGCTCCAGATCCAATTTGAATCAAGTCATTTGCAGCTGTGAGCAGAACGCTATCAACGTTTGAAGCCGCTGTGTAGAAATCCGTCTGTGCACTCTATCTTTCGTTTTAGGCACATTCAAGGCTATTGTGACTATAACAAGTGGTATCAGAGGCCCTTGGAGCAGTTTCGACAATGGATGGACCTGAAGAAAGGGGTGGCAGAGTTGCTGGTGGCAGTGGAGAAGCCCAAGCTCAAGGCCAACCCCGTGATTCAGCCATGGCGCCCATGCAACCAAGTCTTGGCCCACCTAGGGATGAGCCTAGGGTGTTTGGGCTTGACAAGTTCAACGGTGACAACTTTGCTGAATGGTCCTTCAAGATGGAGAACATCTTTGACCACTATGACCTGCTGGAGGTGATGGAAGGAACGGAGAAGCGCCCCGAGAACGACCCGGAGAAGAGCCCGTGGGTGCGGAAGAGCGCACAAGGCTATCTCCTACTTGGGCAAGCGTTGGGGAGCAGCCAGATCCGTCACATCAAACCATTCCAGCGTGAACCAGAGAAGGGACCAAAGGCATGGGCTGCTCTCAAGGGTGTACATGCTCCTGCAACAGCGGCGGTAGCGGTGGTGTTGGAACGGCAAATGGCGGCACTACGAATTGAAGAAGACGAAGCGGTTGAAGAAGGGGTGCAGAAATTCTTCGACTTGTTGACGCGGCTTGAGGGAGCTGATTTGAACTACAGTGAGCTCCAAAAGAAGACCAAGTTGCTGGCCTTACTCCCAGAGTCATGGTCCTCTCTCATCATCAACCTCAATCGTGACTTGCCCCACCTCTCGCTCGAAGACGTGAAGCGAGCGATCCTTCAAGAGGATTTCCGTCGCCGTGAGTTGGCGAGTGCGGATGGCGCCGGGGCAGCAAGCATCGGCCGTGGATATGGCCGTGGAAAGGGCAGAGGACGAGGAGGAGGAAGGTTTGGAGGCAGCAATTTCAACGGAGGCCGCGGGAGTAGCGGATACGGCAATGACAACAAGAACAACGGACGCGGTCGCGGACGGTTCGACGGCGAGTGTCATTTTTGCCACAAGAGCGGACACATGTGGCGCGATTGCTACAAACTCCCTGATGGATGGACTCCTGCTCAAGGCCAAGAGGGTAGAGGAGCAGGAGGAGGGAGAGGAAGAGGCCGTGGAGGCCGTGGCGGTCGCGGAGGTGGTGCTGCAAGTATGAAGAGTGCCGGCAACGAGAGCGAGTCGAGGGACGATCGCTTCCCGGGTCAATTCTTCTTCGTGTCCACGCAAGCACCGGCTGGTCCAGAGAATGATGAAAGCTTTGAGGAGCCAGCAGCTGTGGGGAAGGTCACCCTACACTCCCTGGACTACTGGGTGATCGATAGCGGCGCTACCTATAGCATGACACCTCGTGCGGACTTGCTCACCGAACTTGAGCCGTCACCGGTGAAGCATGTGACATCGGCTTTGGGGCAGCGAGCAGAGGTGAAAGGCATGGGCAAGGCCATGTTCAAGGGTGCTGATGGGAAGATGGTGGGCCTCAAGAACGTGCTTTGGGTGCCCAACCTTGCTGCCAACCTGATTTCCGTGCGGCGGTTGCAAAAGGCCGGCATGGACACGAGCTCGAAAGGAGCTAAGACCTACACCGCGAGGCTTGGCGAGCAGATTCTTTGGGACCTTCACGAGGATAGGGATGTCTACAACGAGATGTGGCAAATCCCTGTGGTCCCCATGCCTAAGGAGAGGCAAGTGGCAGCAAGCATCAGCACCAAGGGTGAAGCGGTTGGTAGCGGCGATGGCGCGAACGGTCGCGCTAAGGAGATAAAGTCCAAGAAGTGCAATCTTGGAGGGACCAGCAAGCTCGGTGAACATGAGGAGAGTGGTGCAGCAGCTCAGAAGCAGCACAAGGGTGAGGAGAACCCCAAGGCAGCAGCGGAGGAGGAGTACGGAGAGAACATGTGGGGCACTATTGCGAGTGCGGCATTCTCCAATCCGACTTCGGCTACGGGGGAGTGTGATTGGCTCACCTTGCATCGGCGAATGGGGCATGTGGCCCTGCCCATCTTGCAGCAGCTAGTGAAGAATGAGATGGTTGCTGGCATACGTGTGAAGGGGGAGCCCGATGAGGTACTTGGCTGCCCGACGTGAATGCAAGCCAAGTTCACCCGTTTCCCGTTCTCTAGTTCGGAGGCAACGGCTAAGGCACCACTTGATGAGGTGGTGATGGACGTGGTGGGCCCCCTGAAGCTTGGAGCTGCTGGAGCTGAGTACTTTCTCACCATTGTGGACGTCTACACTCGCATGACTTGGGTGTACGTGCTGTCCAAGAAGAGTGACGTGGCTGAAACGGTGAAGACCGATTGGTTGCCGATGGTGGAGCGGCAACAAGACCGGCTAGTGAAGGCAATCCGCACCGATCGAGGGGGAGAGTTCTTGAGCAAGGAGTTTGGATTGTGGCTGAAGAAGAATGGCATAAGGCACTCCCTTACCATGCCATACTCCCCTGCAATGAACGGCATTGCCGAGCGAGCGAACCGGACAATCACGGAGACGGCGCGCGGGTTGCTCATTGAAGCCGGGCTACCCGAATATTTCTGGCCTGATGCGGTGCGGAGTGCATGTGTGGCCAAGAACAGAGCTTTGACTCATGTGGGAGCAGACAAATGGGTGCCCTATGTGGAGTGGATTGGAAGGAAGCCAAAGGTGGATATGCTTCGGGTGTTCGGGTGCATGTGCATGGCGCTCGTGCCTAAGCATCTTCGGCACAACAAGCTCGGTGCCAAGGCGATATGGGCTGTGCACTTGGGCATGGCTCAAAACAGCAAGGGGTGGCTTCTTTGGGACCCATTCACCAAGAAATTCTTGGTGAGCAGGGACTGCAAATTCATGGAGAATCTGATGTACAAGGATTGGAAGGCGGAGAATGAGGCGAAGATAGGCGTGCGGTTGGGGGACGTGAAGAGTTCCGGTTTGGAGCATGTGGAGCTGCCCTTGGAGCTGAGCAGCGGCAGCACCACCACAAGGCAATCTTCCCTTGTGAATGGGGGAGAGGAGGCCAAGGATGCAGAGGAAGAAGAGGAGGAGGTTCAGCAAGTGAGCGAGCGTGCACCGACACTTCCTTCTCGCACTACGAGTGCTCCACGGATCCGAGTCACCCCGCAGCAACGCCAAGGCCTTCATGTCCCTGCAGCTGAGGAAGAAGGAAGGGGCAAAAGGAGAATCCAAGCCCCAAATAGGCTGACCTATGAGGCACTCGGAAAGCCAGCCAAGTCAGCCTTGGCCGGAGCGGCACTTATAGTTGGAGAAGACGAGGAGAGTGACTACGAGGAGTGTGCCTTCGCGTTCTTCTCTCCGGTGGAGATGCCGGGGGAACCAGCAACTCTCAAGGAGGCCTTGGAGAGTAGTGATGCTGAGGAGTGGAAGAAGGCAATGGAGAGTGAGCTGAAGAGCATTGAGGAGAACGGCACATGGGAATTGGTGGAGCTACCGGAGGGGCGTAAGGCGATTACGTCCAAGTGGCTCTTCAAGATCAAGTCCGACGCCGACGGCAAGATCGAGCGCTACAAGTCTAGGCTTGTGGCGAAGGGGTACCAGCAGAAGGAGAAGGTGGACTATAAGGAGTTGTTTGCTCCTGTGGTGAAGCCGACGACGCTGCGAACCCTACTCGCGGGAGCTGCCATCAAAGGATGGGTGATGAAACAAATGGATGTCACAACGGCATTCCTCAATGGCGTCCTTGAGGAAGAGATTTTCATGGCGCAGCCAGAGGGGTTTGATGATGGTAGTGGCAGAGTTTTGAGGCTGAAGAAGGCCCTTTATGGACTGAAGCAGGCCCCTAGGCAGTGGTACTTGAAGCTGCGAGGAGTTTTGGAGGAGATCGGCTTCACTCCCTCAACGGCCGATCACTCATTGTTCATGCTTGGCGAGGGGGAGCAGAGGAGCTTCATGGTGGTGTACGTGGATGACATCCTCATCTTTTCACCCTCATCTGACCTTGTGAAGGAGGTGATGCTGAAGCTTCAGGACAAGTTTAAGTGTAAGGCCCTTGGTGACGTCAACTTCTACCTTGGGCTTCACATTGAACGTGATGTGGAGAAGCGGTGCATGCGGGTGCATCAACGGAAGTACCTGGAGGCATTGGCTGCCAACTTTGGGCAGAGTGAAGGCCATGTGGCTACACCCTTTCCCTCTGGTTTCAAGTGTGTGAAGGGACCAGAGGAGGAGAGCGTTGGTGAAGAGGAGAGGCGCCGTTTTCACTCGTTGGTGGGCAGCCTCATGTACGCGGCGGTAAACACCCGACCGGACGTCTCGTTTGCTACCGGACAGTTGGCTAGGGTTGTTCAATGCCCTAATGAGGAGCAGGTAGCAGCTGGAATGAGAGTGGCCAAGTATCTTGGCCAAACACCGACCGTTGGGCTGCAATATTCGGCGGCGGCGCAAAGGCGCCAAAAGGGCGCGGATGGTGTTGAACCCGGGCGTTTGTTCCTCACCGCATTCTCGGATGCTTCTTTTGCATCAGAACCAGAGGACATGACAAGTGTTGGAGGGTTCATTTGCTGTGTTGGTGGAGGCCCAACTGCTTGGGAGAGCAAGAAGCAGGTGGATCAAGCATTGAGCTCGGTGGAGTCCGAGTATATGGCACTCTTCCGTGCCGTACGGGAGATTGTGTGGCAGCGGCGTTTGTTGGCTGAATTGGGGGAGGAGCAGCAAGGACCTACCCCACTCTACTGTGACAGCCAGGGTGCCATTGCTCTTGCTAAGAACCCTGTGTTGCATGGCCTCACCAAGCACATGAGGGTGAAGTGGCATTGGACGAGGAGCATGGTGGCCGCGGGTGAAGTTGAGTTGCACTATGTGAAGACGACAAGGCAGCCAGCTGACATGATGACCAAGAGGCTGGTGGAGCAGCAGCATTGGAAGTGTTGCAAGCTGGCTGGGATGGCTCTGAACTGAGAGAGCAAGATCCTAAGGCCAACAATCCGAGGGGGAGTTTGTTGGTGCAACCCTACGGTTTGCATTCGGCTTGTTGTCCGTGTGCGTGCATGCGTGTGTGCATGGAATGGTATGAGGGCATGAAATAATATATATTTCATGTTTACAATAGTGTGTGTATGATGAAGCATGATTTTGAATGTGTGCGTCGAGTCAATAGCGAGTTATCGCTAGTCGCGTGTCACGTCGTCGTTTGCGTGTCGTGTGCGGTTTTCTATTTTGTCGTGTGTGGAACGTTCGGCGTGTCGCAGGTGTGCGCATCAGACTTCCAAGAACTCAAGGAAGAATTTACCTTGAAGAACCAGAGCCTTGGTTTCAAGATTCAAGTTATTTCGAAGCTCTCCAAAAGGGTAAACTTTAAGATAGTGAGAATAGTTGCATTACTTTGTGTAGTGTAACATTTCTCTTGGTGTAGGCCCTTGTGGAGGGTAGTTTCGAGACCCTTCGTGGTTGGGGACAGTGTGGCACTGTTCCACATCACTGTACCTCGGCTCTTGGGGTTTGTAGGAGCTGGGAGTCATTCCCAACTCGTAACTCTTCCTATCTTGTGTTCTAAGACTATAGTGGCTGCCATAGTACCGTTCGTTCAAACCGACGCTGTGTCGTCAATTCTTTATGAAATCGTGCAATCTAAATTGCTTATTGTAGGCGACGTCAAGACGCTCCAGATCCAATTTGAATCAAGTCATTTGCAGCTGTGAGCAGAACGCTATCAACGTTTGAAGCCGCTGTGTAGAAATCCGTCTGTGCACTCTATCTTTCGTTTTAGGCACATTCAAGGCTATTGTGACTATAACATCAACATTCCTAGTTCAATCATTCTCGTTCAGTTCTACATTCTAACATGGTATGCGACGCCTAGGTCAGGACCTAGGACCGACGTTGGTTAGGGCCCACCGTTCCGCCGCGCCCTTGCGCGACCGTGTCTGATAGTACCTCGCGCCGTCGTGCGCCCCTACCCGCGCCGTCGAGCGCCCCCTCTAGCGCCGTCGAGCGCTCTTCCTAGCGCCGTCGAGCGCCCCTTCTAGCGCCGTCGTGCGCCCCTACCCGCGCCCTCGAGCGCCTGCCTACTCGCGCCCTTGAGCGCCTGCCTACTCGCGCCCTCGAGAGCCACCTTGCCGCCCTGCCCTGCAGGCCGCGCGCGGGCCTGCTCTGCACCCGCGCAGCCGCCCCTGGTTTAGGGTTTCGCGGCCCCTGGACCCCGCGACGCGTCGCCCTGCTCGTCGCGGCGCCTCTGCGGGACCCCGGCGTCGCCCCTGTCTCGTCGCGACGCCCCTACGGGTCCCGCGCGTCGCCCCTGCCTCGTCGCGACGCCCTCCTGCGGGACCCGCGCGTCGCCCCTGCCTCGTCGCGACGACTCTGCGGGACCCGCGCGTCGCCCCCGCCTCCTCGCGGCGCTTCTGCGGGACCCACGCGCGTCGCCCCTGCCTCGTCGCGACGCTCCCGCGCGACACGCGCGTCGCCACCGGGACTCGCGCGCGTCGCCCCTGCCTCGTCGCGACGCCCCCGCGCGACCCGCGCGTCGCCACTGGGACCCGCGCGGAGTCGCCCCTGCTCGCCGCGGCGCCCTGCCCTACCCTGCGACCGCCCTTGGGACGGCCGCCCCTGGCCCCTGGAGCAGCCGCCACTGCAGCGGCCGCCCCTGGCCCCTGGAGCAGCCGCACCTACAGCCGCCCCTGGACCCTGGAGCAGCCGCCCCTGCAGCAGCCGCCCCTGGCCCCTGGAGCAGCCGCCCCTGGACCCTGGAGCAGCCGCCCCTGCAGCAGCCGCCCCTGGCCACCTGGAGCAGCCGCCACTGCAGGAGCCGCCCCTGGCCCCTGGAGCAGCTGCCGTCGCGTCCCGGCCCCGCCCTGCAGCAGCTGCCGCGGAGCTCCCTGCCGCGGCCCGACCCCGCCCTACAGCTGTAGCGGCCCCGCTGTCGCCGCCGTCTTGCGCCTGCCCTTCCTACCACTGGTGAGCACTGCCCTAACCGCACTGCTACCGCTGCTACTGCTGCTACTGCTTTTACTGCTCCTGCTGCTACTGCTGTTACTGCCGCTACTGCTGCTACTGCTGCTCCTGGCGTGGCCAGATGCAGCTCCAGGGCCGTCCGCGTGTGTCCCTCACGCCCCAGCAGCTTCGTGAGTGGTACGCCAGTTGGGGTTGTCGGGGTGGCCGTAGTGGGAGTCGTCCTGGAGTCGGTAGTTCGGGAGCTTCTTGTAGTGGCCCGGTGCAGCAGCAGCGTCGTCCGCGCAAGACTCTTTCGCCCCAGCAGCTTCGTGAGTGGTACGCTCAGAGTAGAGGGTCGCTGAGTACTGCTCGCTGCCCGTACGTTATTAGCACGGGTGCCCGGACTGGTCAGCCTTGCGGGACGCGTGGTCACACAGAGTCCCACTGCTTCGCCCGTCTTTGCTTCCAACTATGATGCTATCCTCACTGCCATGTATGCATTGTCTACTAGTACTGAGGGTGCCTGTCACCTGTGTGTGCCGCCTGACCCCGGTATCCAGTCTGCTGCTCTAGGTACTGGAGAGGCTGCCGCTCTAGGTGCTAGTGTGTCTGCTGCCCCAGGTGCTGGTGAGGCTGCTGCTCTAGGTGCTCGTGAGTCTGCGCCCTCTGGTACTGAGTCTACTGAGGCACTGCACACCTTCACACTGGACTCAGGTGCTTCTCGCTGTTTCTTTCGTGACCGCACGGCCCTTGAGCAGCTTGCTCGGCCGGTTGCAGTCTCCCTCGCTGACCCCTTTGGGGGTCCGGTCATTGCGACCTCCTCCACTGTTCTCCCTTGTCCTGCGGTCCCGTCGGGCACATTGTCAGGTCTCTACCTCCCCTCGTTCTCTACAAACTTGGTGGCGGGTATTGCGCTCCAGGACGGGGGTGTCCACCAGTTCACCCCTGCCTACGAGCGCGTGACACACTGCACGTGCGCTCGGACGGGTCGCCACCTGGCTACCTTCACTCGGCAGACAGGGTCGGACCTGTACACACTGACCACTGAGTCCCCTCAGGTAGCTGCGTCTGCGTCTGCGTCAGGTCAGCTGTCGGCCCCCTGCTCGTGTCGCTCCCTGTCGCACGAGACCGTCCTCTGGCACCACCACCTTGGTCACCCGTCAGTGCAGCGCCTTCGTGGCATGCACTCCCGGTACCTTGTCTCTGGTCTTCCCAGGGTTCTCCCTCCCCTCCCACCCTCGCCTGCTCCTTCCTGTCTTCCTTGTGTCGAGGGGCGGCAGCGCGCCGCTCCTCACTCCTCCTCGTTTCCTCCGACGACTGCTCCCCTGCAGACGCTCCACATGGACGTGGCCCAGCCGTCCGTGGACAGGGTCACGAGAGGTACTTCTTGATAGTTGTTGACGACTACTCGCGCTACACCACGGTCTTCCCCTTGCGCACCAAGGGTGAAGTCCCTGATGTTTTGATCCCTTGGATCCGCGCTGCCCGTCTCCAGCTCAGCGAGAGGTTCCACTCGGACTTTCCTGTCCTGCGTCTGCACTCTGACAGAGGTGGGGAGTTTTCCTCCGACCTCTTGAGGGCCTTCTGTTAGGGGGAGGGCATTGAGCAGTCGTTCACGCTTCCGGCCTCTCCACAGCAGAATGGGGTTGCTGAGCGCCGCATTGGCTTGGTCATGGAGGTCGCTCGTACCTCTTTGATCCATGCGGCTGCCCCCCACTTTCTGTGGCCGTTTGCGGTCCGATACGCTGCGCATCAGCTCAACCTCTGGCCCCGTGTCTCCGTTCCGGAGACTTCACCGACACTGCGTTGGACGGGAGAGGTTGGCGATGCGTCGCGTTTCCGGGTCTGGGGATCTCGAGCTTTTGTTCGCGATACGTCCGCGGACAAGCTCTCCTCCCGCGCTGTTCCTTGTGTCTTCCTTGGCTTTGTCCCGGACGCGTCTGGTTGGCAGTTTTACCACGCCACCTCGCGCCGTGTCCTGCCCTCTCAGGACGTCACTTTCGACGAGTCGGTCCCCTACTACCGCCTCTTCCCCTACCGCACTGCCCCGCTCCCCCCCCCGCCTCTCTTCCTCGCACCAGGTGCTGCTGTGGTAGACCCCCTCCCCCCTTAGGGTGCCGCTCCCTCAGGTGTGTCCCAGGTAGACCCGGTTGAGCCTGTCGAGGTAGCTGTCGACTGTCGTCCTGCTAGGGGTGCTGAGCCTGAGCGTGCGGAGCCTAGGGGTGCGGAGCCTGGGGGTGCTGAGTCTGGGAGTGCTGAGTCTGGGGGTGCTGAGCCTGAGAGTGCTACGTCTGAGAGTACTGAGCCTGGGGGTGCTGCGACTGACCGTGCGGCGCCTGGAGGTGCTCCCTCTTCACAGCAGCTGCGTGAGTGGTACTTACGGTACTGCAGCCTCCGGAGGGGTGCTTCTGGGGCTAGGGGTGCTGCTGGAGCTGGTGCTCGTGGTTCCCCGCCTAGGCGGGAGCTGCCCTCTCCCCAGCGGCTCCGAGAGTGGTACGCTCGGCGCTGCAGTCTCCGTAGTGGCGCTACTGGTGCCGAGGACCCTGGCGCAGGAGCTGCTGGAGGTGCCGCTGGTGCTGGAGCTGCTGGTGGTGCTGCTGGAGGTGCTGCTGGTGCTGGAGATGCTGGAGACGCTGCTGGTGCTGGAGGTGCTGGAGGTGCTGGCGCTGCTGGCGCAGGAGCTGCTGGTGGTGCTGCTGGAGGTACTACTGGTGCTGGAGCTGCTGGAGACGCTGCTGGTGCTGGAGGTGCTGCTGCTGCTGGCGCAGGAGCTGCTGGTGGTGCTGCTGGAGGTGCTGCTGGTGCTGCTGGAGGTGCTGCTGGAGCTGCTGGAGGTGCTGCTGGTGCTGGAGCCACTGGAGGTACTGCTAGTGCTGGAGCTGCTGGAGCCGCTGGTTCTGGAGGTGCTCGTGCTGGAGGTCCTGGAGCTGCTGGGGTTGCTGGTGGTGCTGCGGGAGTTGTAGCTGGAGTCCCTGGGGCTGAGGGTACTGGTGCTGTCTCTGCTGGTTCCGGAGGTGCTGAGCGGCCGCGGCCGTACTACGTTCCGCTCCTTCAGCAGGTTCTTGGCCTCCCGCCCTCTCCTGGTCCTACTCCTCCCCTACTGAGTCCACCGCCTGTCCAGTCGCAGTCACAGTTACAGCCAGCCTCTCCACTGCCTGGTCCTTCTCCTTACACTGAGCCGACGGGAGGTCTTACGGAGCGTCGTGAGCCTGAGTCTCGTCCTCCGTCGCCTGAGTCTCGTCAAGAGTCATCTGAGTCGCGTCCGGAGTCGCCTGTCCGCGCTGTCCGCGCTGGTCGTCGTGCTCCGCGTGAGCGACCTCCTCCTGTTCCTGGCACTCACTATATGACTCTGCGTCCTTCCACTGCTCCACAGCGTGTCCCTCTGCCGTCTCCTCCTGCGTCCTCTCTTCCTGCTCTTGCTGACCCGTAGTCTGACTCTTTTCGTGCTGCCATTCCTACTGGCACGCGTCTCCTTGCCACTATTGTCACTGACCCTTCCTTTGAGTCCTCTGCTGCGTCTGCTCTAGTCGCTGAGCTTGTTGACTTTGCTGCCGCCTGTCGTCTAGACTACGCCGCTAGCCTTGTTGCTGAGTCAGAGTCTGTCTGTCCTCCGTCCGTCGGGGGTGAATGTGCTCTTGGCACGGACATCCTTGAGGACAGACAGGAGGAGTTTGAGTGCTTTGCCGCTGCTTTACCTCATCTCGTGTCCATGCTGATTGCCCCTGAGGGAGACCCGGATGCACCAGACATCCCGACCCCACGCTCCTACGCAGAGGCGATGGAGGGTCCCTGCTCCTCTCAGTGGCAGACAGCCATGGACGCAGAGATGGCTTCCAGGAAGTCCACAGGCACCTACGTAGACGAGGTTCCCCCACCTGGGGCGAACATCGTCAGTGGCATGTGGATTTTCAGGGTGAAGCGGCCGCCGGGTTCTCCGCCTGTCTTCAAGGCGCGTTACATTGCACGAGGCTTCAGTCAGCGAGAGGGAGTTGACTTCTTCCAGACCTTCTCCCCGACCCCGAAGATGACCACTCTTCGGGTTCTGCTGCACGTCGCCGCTCAGCGTGACTACGAGCTCCACTCTCTTGACTTCAGCACTGCGTTCCTACAGGGCAGCCTGCACGAGGAGATCTGGCTGCGCCGCCCACCTGGCTTCACTGGGTCGTTCCCTCCTGGTACCCAGTGGAGCCTCCGGCGGCCAGTCTACGGTCTCCGCCAGGCACCCCGTGAGTGGCACGACACACTGAGGACTCCTCTTGCTGCTCTTGGGTTTGCTCCTTCTACTGCTGACCCGTCGTTGTTTCTACGCACCGACACCACTCTGCCGCCGTTCTACGTTCTCGTGTACGTAGACGACTTGGTCTTTGCTACTGCTGACACTCAGGCACTCGCCCACGTGAAGTCGGAGCTGCAGAAGAGACACACGTGCACAGACCTGGGTGAGCTGACAAGCTATCTTGGCTTGCGGATCACCCGGGACAGAGCACAGCGCACCATCACCTTGACTCAGTCACACATGGTGCAGCAGGTCCTTCAGCGCTTCCGCTTCACGTACTCCTCGCCTCAGCCCACTCCTCTGCCTACTGGTCACTCGCTCTCAGCTCTGCCTTCGGATGAGTCCGTAGAGCCGAGTGGCCCGTATCCAGAGCTTTTGGGCTGCCTCATGTACCTGATGACCTGCACACGACCTGACCTTGCATACCCTCTTAGCATCCTAGCCCGCTATGTCGCTCCTGGCCGTCACCGGAAGGAGCACATGGATGCAGCTAAGAGGGTGTTGCGCTACTTGTGCAGTACGTCGGGCATGGGGCTTGTGCTTGGAGGACGGACTCGAGTTGTCCTCACTGGGCACTCAAACGCTTCTTGGGCTGACGACCAGGCTACGCAGCGGTCGTCTCAGGGTTACACCTTCAGCCTTGGCTCTGGTTCAGTTTCTTGGCGTTCTACACGCTCGTCTTCAGTTCTCAGCTCCAGTTGTGAGGCTGAGATCTACGCCACAGCCATGGCTGCACAGGAGTTACGCTGGCTCACCTACCTGCTGACTAACCTGGGAGAGCGGCCTCGTTCTCCTCCAGTGCTGTACGTCGACAACAAGGCAGCCATTGCCTTGTGTCAGGAGCACAGACTGGAGCACAGAACGAAGCACATCGCTCTGCGCTACTTCCTTGCTCGAGAGCTGCAGCAGCGTGGTCAGCTTCGTCTTGCTTACGTGGCCACTCGGGCCAACACTGCTGATGTGTTCACCAAGGCGCTTCAGCTTTGTGATCATCAGCGTTTCTGTACTGTTCTATGCCTTGTGCCTACTGTCCCTCACTTGCTCACTTCTTGACTCTGCTTGTACTGTGATCTCTATATATATACCTGCATGCTTACACTTACACTGTACCTCTTGTTATATTATCAAACTGCATGTGAACTGGTCTTGTGACCACTTGCTTGTGCTCGGAATTTGTGTGGTTTCCTTGAGATCCACCCTGAGCTTGTTTTGCTTTGCTTTGCTTTGACTGGTCTTGTGACCCCTTGCTCTCCCCCACTTTGCCTATGGGGGTGTGTCAAACATCATATATGTTACTGCTGTGTAGGCTACAGTGGGTTAGCCTTTAGGGGGTACATTATGTCGAGACTAGAACGGGTGAAAAGATTGACTAAGGGAAACGAGATACAAGAGGATATAGCTAACCCTAGGAATATGAAATGGTACACCTAGACTAACATAAACTAAACATATAAAATATATGTTGACACACCCCCATAGTCTAGGTCACGGCAGTCCTGTGGAAAGCAACACAAATCTCAGGGTGGGTCTCAAGGACACACACATTCTGAGAGCAAGCAAGGGTCACGTGACCGGTCAGCAAGAACAAGCAAGGGTCACAAGACCAATCCACAAGAACAAGACAAATCTCAGGGTGGAGCTCAAAGTCACCACACACTCCGAGAGCAAGCAAGAGGCCACAAGGCCAGTCCACATGCAGGTATATAGCAAATATAATGAGATGCAAGAGTACAAGACAAGCAGGACAAAGCATCTCTACGTAAGCAAGTGAGGACGGGCAGGCACAAGGCCAAGCTGGGTGCAGAAACGCTGGTGGTCACAAGGCGGCAACGCCTTGGTGAAGATATCTGCCGTGTTGGCCTCAGAGACCACGCGTCGTACGAGTGCCTGGCCACGCTGCTGCAACTCACGCAGAAGGAAGTAACGAAGCTGGATGTGCTTCGACTTCCCAACCAGTCGGGGCTCCTCACACAACAGGACAGCAGACCTGTTGTCGGCGAACAAGACTGGGGCAGAGCGAGGCCGCTCACCAAGGTCGGTGAGAAGGAAAGACAGCCAGCGAAGCTCCTGAGCGGCCATGGCCGCAGCGTACACCTCTGCCTCACAGCTGGAACCGGAGACGGACGACGCCCGAGTCGACCGCCACGAAACAGCACCTGTCCCGAGGCTAAAGGAGTACCCCTGTGTAGACCGACGCGTCTCCGCGTCGTCGGCCCACGACGAGTCCGAGTAACCTGTGAGTGTAACTGGCTGCTTCCCTCCAAGGACAAGTCCCATGCCTGATGTACTCGCCACATACTTCGCCACCCTCTTAGCAGCGTACCAGTGGGACGGTCGGTGTCTCCCAGGAGCAACAAAGCGCGCAAGGACGCTAAGAGGGTAAGCTAGGTCTGGGCGAGTACATGTCATCAGGTACATGAGACAACCCACCAGCTCAGGATATGGACCACTGGGCTCAAATGACTCGTCCGAAGGTGGAGCCGTGAGCCCATGATCCACACCAAGAGGGGTGAGCTGTACCTTGGAGAACGGGAAGCGAAACCGCGTGAGGATCTGCTCGACCATATGCGACTGCGTCAGCGTAATGGTGCGAGCTGCCCTGTCCCTAGTGATCTGCAGGCCAAGGTAGTGCTGCAGCTCACCAAGGTCAGTGCAAGTGTGTCTCCTCTGCAGTTCCTCCTTCACGGAGGCCAGTGCGTGTCGGTCGGGAGTGGCGAAGACCAGGTCGTCAACGTAAACAAGAACAAAGAACGGGGTCGAGCCACGGCGGACGAACAGTGACGGGTCGGCAGACGACGGAAAGAAGTCAAGCGCTGCAAGGGTCGAGCGAAGTGTGTCGTGCCACTCACGTGGAGCCTGACGCAGGCCGTAGACTGGTCGACGCAGCTGCCACTGGGTCCCAGGTGGGAAAGAGCCAGTGAAGCCAGGCGGGCGACGCAGCCAGATCTGCTCGTGCAGGCTCCCCTGAAGGAACGCGGTGGAAAAGTCTAGAGAGTGCAACTCGTAGTCGCGCTGGGCTGCAATGTGCAGCAACACCCGAAGAGTACTCATCTTCGGGGTGGGAGCGAAGGTCTGGAAGAAGTCCACCCCCGCTCGCTGACTGAAGCCTCTCGCCACATAGCGCGCCTTGAACACTGGTGGTGATCCAGGCGGCCGCTTCACCTTGTAGAGCCATCGGCCACTGACGACGTTCGTCCCAGGTGGTGGGACTGCGTCGACGTAAGTGCCTGTGGACCTATAAGATGCCATCTCTGCCTCCTCAGCTGCTATCCAGTACGAGGCCCAAGGTCCCGAGACCGCCTCAGCGTGAGTGCGAGGGATCGGAATGTCAAAAGCGTCTGGATCCCCCTCAGGGGCAAGCAGCATGGCGCAGAGATGAGGAACAGCGGCCGCAAGGAAACCAAGCTCAAACTGCCTGTCCTCCAGGACCTCCAAGGGAAAGACAGGAGCACCCCCAGAGGACGGAGAACGAGCAGCGCCACTCACCAGGTGAGCGGCGTAGTCAAGGCGGTGGGAAGAGGCAAAGTCAGCGACAGTGGTAACAAGTGCTGAGACAGACGACAAGGGTGCAGTCGGGTGAGTGACCAACGCGGACAAAACACGGGAGACAACAGGACGGGAGGCACGAAGGTAGTCGGACAACGGGTCGTGAAGCACAGTGAGGGACGACTCAGGGGGCTGTGGAAGGACGGGAGGAGGTGGAACACGAGAGCGAAGAACGAGGTGGAACGGACCGTCTGCACGGTAACGGGACCGACGACGCTCAGGGGACACAGCACGACTGAGGGGAGAACGACGAGTCCACTGGGACGAGGAAAGGGACTCAACAGGGGGAACAGGAGGGGACCGTAGGGGACCACGAACAAAGCGTGCAGGTGATGGGTCGGGGAGGTCGCGTAGTCGCAGTCGGTGCTGCTCCGCCTCCTCTGGCGTCTGCTGCGACGGTACCGGCCCCTGCTGCTGCTCCTGTGGCTCCGCCTCTGCCCTCTCCTGCTGCGACTGCAGCTGCACCCGCTGCTGGGACCGGGACTCCTCCTCTACTCTCTCCTGCTGGGTCTGTAACTGCACCTGCTGCTGCGGGTGGGACTCCTGCTCTACCCTCTCCTGGTGCGGCGGTGACTGCTCCTCTACTCGCTCCTGCCGGGTCTGTAACTGCACCTGCTGCTGCGGGTGGGACTCCTGCTCTACCCTCTCCTGGTGCGGCCGTGACTCCTCCTCTACCCTCTCCTGCTGCGGCTGTGACTCCTCCTCTACTCTCTCGTGCTGCTGCTGCTGCTGCTGCTGTGCCCTCTCAAACCGCGCACGCTCCTCCCTCTCCAACTGGAAGAGACGCTGCTCACGGGTCAGGAAACGTACAGTGCGCGGTGTAGGCGCCACAGTGCCAGTGCCTCCAGCTCCAGCACCCCCAGAACCAACACCTCCACCGTCGACACCCCCGGAGCCTCCAATGCCTCCCGCAGTAGCACCCCCGGGCTCCGCAGAAACCAGCCGCAGAGAAGAACGAGGAGGGAACTGCGGGACGGACGGGAAGCCAGGGGGTGACGCGGGGCGAGGCCGCCGGCTCGAGGCTGCCGTGTCCTCCACGGGAGTGACCTCCACACCCACAACCCCTGCACCCCCAGAGCCGACAACCCCTGCAGCCCCAGTACCCTCACCCTCCGCAACTGCACCTCCCGCACCCTCAAACACGACACGGACTGGACGCTGCGGGGGGGACGACTGCGGAGTGACGTGCGACACACCTGACGGGGCAGGACGCGAAGGGGGGGGGGCTACCGGGGCGACTGGGGGGGGCTCAAGGGTGAGGAACAGCGGGGGGGAAAAGGCCTCAGTACCTCGGTGGGGGCGACTCCTGTAGTAACAGACAGACTCGTCGAACGTGACGTCCTGAGAAGCGAAGAACTGGTAGGTGGCCGGGTCGTAGAACAACCAGCCGGAGGCGTCCAAAGGGAAACCAAGAAAGGCGCAGGCACGGGTGCGCGGAGACAACTTGTTCGCGCCAGGGGCGCGAACGTGAGCCAGAGAGCCCCAGACACGGAAGTCAGCTGCTACGCCTGGAGAACCTGTCCAAAGGGAGACCGGCGTCACCCGTGGCCGTGCGTCACTAGGCCACAGGTTCAGCTGGTGCGCGGCGTAGCGGACTGCCTGGGGCCACAAGAACTGGGGGGCACCGGCATGGCACATGGAGGTCCGGGCAACCTCCATGACCAGGCCGATGCGACGCTCGGCTACCCCGTTCTGCTGCGGCGAGGCTGGTAACGTGTAAGACTGGATGATCCCCCGACCCTGACAGAACGTCTCCAGTCGAGTGGAAGAGAACTCACCACCACGATCCGAGTGTAGACGGAGCCCACACAGGCCCTGGGCGCCACCCCTCGCTAGTAGCCACGGCTCGAGGACGGTAGGCACGTCGGCCTTCCGTCGCAAAGGGAAAACCGTGGTGTAGCGGGAGTAGTCGTCCACCACAATCAGGAAGTAGCGCTCCTGACGTGGGCCAAGGACCGGGGAGGGGCCTCAGACGTCCAAGTGCAGGGTCTGGAAGGGAGACGTGGTGGGGGGGAACGAGGAGGAGTGAGGGGCAGGAGTGCCATCCTACTGAGACGTGGGAACGACGGGTGACCTAGACGGTGGTGCCAGAGGACCGACGGGTGGGTGAGGGACCGACAGTCACACGACACAGCGGCTACCTGACCTGACCTGACCAGACCTGACCCAGTGTGGTGGGACCCGGTGTGTAGTGAGTACAGACCAGAGCCCGGCTCCCTGCGAAAGGTGGCCAGAGGGGCCCCAGTGGTACCGACTGTACAGGAGGCAACTGACTCCTCTAAGGGAAAAGTGGTGACTACTCCGAGGTCGTGGAGGTGGCTGACACCCACCAGGTTCCTAGAGAACGAGGGGGTGTAGTAACCTGTAAGGACCCCAGAGGGAGCAGCCGGACACGGGAGAGTGGTGGTGCTGCGAGCAACCACAGGTCCCACAGAGGGGTCGGCCAAGGCAACAGTGACGGGGGTGCGTAGTGGTGTGAGGTCGGCGCGGTCACGAAAGAAACAGCTGGACGCCCCAGAGTCGAGTGTGAACGACAGGGACGCAGTCTCGGTGGTCGAACCTGGACAAGCTACGCTAGCAGGAAAAGCACTAGCAACCTCTACAGCAGGTAAGGTTCTGCACGGTTCAGTGCGGTTCTGCCCGGTTCTGCGCGGTTCTGCACGGTTCAGTGCGGTGGAGAGTACGGGGTGGGGTAGCAGCTCTGGCTGGTGCGGATGGGTCAGCAGGTAAGGTTCTGGGCGGTGTCGCACGGTTCTGTGCGTTTCTACGCGGTGCTGTACGGTTCTGGGCGGGGGAGAGTAACTGGTGGGGCGGCTGGGACGGGTGGTACAGCGGGCACCAGGTGGGTCAGCGGGGACGGGTGAGACGGTACCGCAGCTGGCGGGCTGTGCGTGCGTGCGGCTATTGCTGCGCGTGCGTGCAGCTATGGCCGCGCGTGCATGCTGCTAATGCCGCGCGTGCGTGCTCCTAATGCCGCGCGTGCGTACGGCTAATGCTGCACGTGCGTGCGGCTAATGCTGCGCGTGCGCGCGGTCGCATGTGCGGCTACGACTGCACGTGCGCATGGGCCTGCTGCGCGCTAGCGGGCTGGCGAGCTACGCACGGGGCAGAAAACGGGTGAGGCGCGGGTGAAAAAAAAAAAAAAAACGGGTGACGCTCTGGGCTAAACGGATGACGCGCTCAGGGCACTACGGGTGACGCGCGAGCTAAGGGGGGGTAGCAGGGCGCTTCGGGTATTAAGTGGCTACGTTCCTAGGTCGGGGCACGGGGCGGTGGGCCCATAGGGTCGACTAGCTCTATACCATGTCGAGACTAGAACGGGTGAAAAGATTGACTAAGGGAAACGAGATACAAGAGGATATAGCTAACCCTAGGAATATGAAATGGTACACCTAGACTAACATAAACTAAACATATAAAATATATGTTGACACATTACACTAGGGTTTCCTACTTGTACTCTCAACATTCCTAGTTCAATCATTCTCGTTCAGTTCTACATTCTAACACCACCTTCGGACGAGTCCGTAGAGCCAAGTGGTCTGTACCCAGAGCTTGTGGGTTGCCTCGTGTACCTGATGACGTGCAGACGACCTGACCTCGCGTACCCGCTCAGCCTCCTGGCTCGCTACGTGGCTCCCGGTAGACATCGAAATATGCACTGGGATGCTGCGAAGTGGGTATTGCGTTACTTGTGCTCCTGTACTTAGTTCCATCTGTGGGGCCGAGATCTACGCCGGGGCTATGGCTGCACAGGAGCTCCGGTGGCTGACCTACCTGCTGACCGACTTGGGTGAGCAGCCTCGTTCTCCTCCAGTTCTGTACGTCGACAACAAGGCCATGATGGCCTTGTGTCAGGACCAGAGACTGGAGCACAGAATGAAGCACATTGCTCTTCGTTACTTCCTCACGCGAGAGCTGCAGTAGCGTGGTTAGCTTCGTCTTGCTTACGTGGCCATTCGGGCCAACACTGCTGATGTTTTTACCAAGGCACTTGGGTCTAGTGATCATCAGCGTTTCTGCACTGCTCTTGGGCTTGTGCCCACTCTGCCTTACTTGCTTGTCTCTTGACCTTGCTCTTGTTGTACACTGATATATATGAGTATACCTGCATGCTTACACTTGCCAGGTTGTGATCAGTGTACTGCTCTTTGCTATTATAAACTCTCCATGTGAACTGGCCTTGTGGCCGCTTGCTTGTGCTCAGAATTCGTGGTGATCTTGAGATCCACCCTGAGCTTTGCTTTGCTTTGTTCTCTTGCTTGACTGGTCTTGTGATCGCTGGTTGTATTTGCTATCCCCACTTTGCCTATGGGGGTGTGTCAAACTTATATTCATATCTGTTGTTAGGCTATAGTGGGGCTAGCCTTATGGGGTACACAACTTTAGGGTTTCCTACTTGTACCCACATCCTCATAGTTCATTCATTCACGTTCTGTCAGTATAGAGCTGCATAGCATTATAGAGACGATGTATGTACACTTGCCTTTAGTGCAAGCTTGCAAACGTGGTCGTGTGTAGGGAAGCCCTGAACACAACTTACCAACCCTGGATGATCAGCCGATGCAACTTCTGGCCTCTGATCAATCAGACTTTCTATCTTTTGGCCGAATTTTCTTCAAACTAAATGGATTTTTTTTATGTTCTTTTCTTTTAGGGAGCCTAGAAATTAGAAACGTCAGCCCACTACCATCCTCGCAAGATACGACTCAAAAGGTACCGTAATCTCCCGGATATAAGACCTTAGGGTCTTATAAAAACTTGATAGGACCGCGGATGTTAGTATTGTGCGATTTAATCACATCTCGCCATTCAATCTGACTCTGGCCTTCTTATTGGCCAAAATTGCACATTTGGGTGGTCGAGCCTTACAAGGCGGGATTCATGCATCCAACCGTGGGAGCATGCTCCAAGGTGGGAGCATCACATTGGAGCAGCCCACACGGTTCAGAGGGGTACATGTCAACGTTACACCCGTCGCGCCTTGGCTTCCGCTCCGCCTGTTTTTTTCATCTCTGCACGATGCTACTCGGTAGACTGTTTGTGCGCTCCTCGTATCGTAGGTTAGAGATGTTTGTCGAAGGCTGGGCCGTGACGGAGAAGGCGATTTACAGCCAATTCCTTGCACATCGGGCCCAGGTTTTGGTGAGCATGATGGACAAATGGGCATCGTAGTAGAAGAAGCACTGCCAGCCTTCTGCCGATTTCCGCGCGTCGCCGCGGTGCACCTTTTTCTCCAGCGTGCGGTGGTCCTTGACGAAAGGCCACGTATCACTACATGCTAAGTCGATAGTCAACACCCTCCTACTTTGTCGTGAATTGCGTGCATATGACACAAACGACTAGAATCTCAGCTAGGTAGAAAACTAGTTACTACGGGAGTCGAAAACAGAGTAATGAACCCAGTTCCAGCCTGAAAATGAAGATGGGCCTGGCTACTACAACCATCGTTTTGCAACGGCCATGCGGGTGTAGCACGTTGACATGCGACGGCTGACTCCTGCAAGAGTTTGCTATTCATTTGGTGGTTGCCAATCACCGCGATTCAATTATCCACATGAGTTGTTTAAAAGAGTGTTGAATCGGCCCGATCTCTTTCTCTTTGAGAAACTCGTCGCAACACACTTTTAAGCTAGGCCGAGGTTTGCTATTATGCACTATCGTTTTAACGGTTCCAACCACTAAAGATTGTTACGTGTTGTGTGCCACAGGTTGCAAAGGGAAGGTTGAATCCTTATGGGAATTCGTCCACCAGATGTGCGTGCTTCATCGTTTTTCGTAGAATTAGTCGTGAGCGCCGACCAGACACCCCTTAACCTGGAGATGCTGGCGGAGCGCACCCTCGAAATGTAAGGCGCCTGCACCGTGCATGGCAGGACTGAGGGGTATGAGAAGGAGCGCGCCACTGTCATGTTGGCAGTGACGGCTGACGGCCTCAAGGTCCCGCCTATGTCATTTTTAGCAAGAAGACGGTGCCACGGTGTGGTGCCATCAGGTGAGCCAGAAGGGTGCAGAATTTGTTCTAATGCCGATCGTGGGTTGTGCAGGTGTCGTCATCCGCGCCAAAGGAAAGGGCTGGGTGGACGAGCGCCTTGTCCAGGTGCTTGTCCCGTTCTTGAAGCCTCTGCGAGACGAGGGCGGACGGGACAAGCAGGCGCTACTCGTCCTTGAATCGTACAAGGGCAATCTCACTCAAGCTGCAAGCCAGCTACTGAAGACGTTTAAAATGACGCGTGCCGTCATTCCTGGTGATCGCACCTCTCACTGGTGCAACTACTTGACGTATCCATCAGCCGCAGCTTCAACCGCCCGGTTTGCCAGCGCTACAGCACTTGGTTTGAGGAGGTGGGGATCGGCCTCGCAACGCGTGCAGATCAGGTTTTGTCCCTTGTGTCTTGCCTAAACTCAGCCCTCCTTTAATCCCACTGGCCTGAACACCCAAACCCCATGTTCTGCCCCGCAACAAACTTGACGAAGCCTCCATCTGGAATCGTCCTGAAATGGGTAGCAGAGTCGTGGGCCGATGTGCCAGAGGAGCTGGTGAGGAAGTCATTCCTCACCTGCGGCATCTCCGACGCCGAAGACGGGAACGAGGATCATCCGATCCTCGCTCGACTGCGGGATAATACTGAAATGGAGGTGCTGGAGGATGTGCAGGAGGAGGCAGATGACGGTGCGCTCCCCAACCCGTTCTACGAAGACCTCGCGGGCGCCCCTGAGGCCGCAGCCACCGAGGAGGACAAGGACGTGGAAGTGGTGGATGATCTGGCGAAGGAGTGGGGTGAGGATGCATCCATGTCGGACGAGGCGGAGGATAGGGCAGACGATGTGATGAGAGTTGCGGAGTGGAGCAATGACGGGGACGAGTGGTGGGCACTTTGCCACTTTGAGGGGGAGGAAGTGGAGGGGTGGGTGGCAGGCGAGAATTAGTGACAGCGATGTGGTATGGTTATGCCTTCTGCTGTTATAACTAAAGGATCGTAGTGGACAGAATAAGTCTGCCAAGTTTGAAGGAGGGCAATGAAGCCTCGGTAGTGACCTTGTTAATAAAGTTGAAAGATAACAAGATGATTATAAGATAGGAGTACAAGGGCATAAATAGCAATCATAGCTTGCCATGTACTCTGAGGGGTACATTCCCTTATTAACTGAATTGCATTGCTATAGTAACCACGACTATTGCTCTTCTCGACAGTTACCATGTTGCATCGCGTAACTACCAAGTGCGGCTACTGGATGGTCAAGAGTCACGACCGTTGACTGTCTTCGACTGTTGACCTTCGGGTGACTCTTGATCTTCCGCATGCTCTATATGAGCTATTGCGGTACTGGTACAGACGCGTTGCTTCGTTATGAAGTGACGCATGAGTGGAGATCCTTCGGGAATGCTACTATAACCTTTCGGTTATTCCAACACTCCCCTTCATTCCTGAAGGTGAGCCACGTGGGATTTCTTCGAGATCCCGCAGAGGTCGGTGCAGTGCTAGAACTTCTGACATGGCAGCTTCTTGGTCAAGAAATCTGCTGCCATGTCACCAGTTGGGCAATACGTGAGTTTGACCTTGCCCTTGTCGATCTCGTCCTTGAGGAAGAAGTAACGGAGTGCGATGTGTTTCGTGCGGTTCACGAACCCGGGCTTGTTTGCGATCTTGATCGCACTCTGATTGTTGCAGAGTAACGTGAAATGCCCATTCATCGTCACTTTTGCTTCCTGCAGGAGCTCCATCAGGGACAGTCCTTCGCGAACAGCTGCGCTGGCGGAGATGAACTCAGCTTCGGCTAACGAAAGTGCGATGAGCTCCTGCTTGTGGGAGTTCCAAGAGATGAGTCCAGCAGGTTGGAGTTGAAAAATGAATCCTGTCCAGGAGCGTCTGTTGTCAATGTCTCCCGCGTGGTCTGCGTCAACGTAGCCGTGAAGCTGCAGGGTAGTGGTGAGGTTAGCTTCGTAGGTGAGTCCGATGTCAGTAGTAGAAACGAAGTATTGAAGTGCTCGGCGTAGGTCCAGTAGATTCTCCCCTTCAGGTCGCTTCAGTGCGAGCTGGCTTGCGACGTAGGAGAGATCGGGCCGGCACGTGACGGTGGCGAACAAGAGGCACCCCAGCCACTGCTGATAGAGCCGATGATCCTCAACGGAGAGCAGTGTGGTGTCGGGTTCGTGGTTAGGAGGAGGAGTGCGGAAGGGGGTGGTGAGGTTGATCGGAGCGACGGCGAACTTCTTAGCTAGTGTTTCCGCGTATTTAGCGGCGGAGAGGTGGATGGAGGTGGCGGATTGGGTGATGTCGAGGCCCAGAAATTCTGTGACGTTGTGGTTGATGGTCACTTCAAGCTTCTCCTTGATTTCTGCCTCGAACCGATCCAGCAGCTCCGTGTCGTCGCCGGTGTAGAGTAGGTCGTCGACGTTGGCGACAAGGAGAATGAACTTGCCACGCGACTCCTTGCGGTACATTCCGAGATCATGTGGCAGTTCAGTGAATCCGAGCTCCTTCATGACGGTGTGCAGGTGCTACTGCCACAGTCGAGGCACCTGCTTGATCCCATGGAGGCAGACGGCGCCGTCGGTTTCCTCGAAGGCATGCGGCTGCTCGATGAAGATGATGGCGTCGACGGGAGCGTACAGGAATGCACTTCCGGCGTCGATTTGACGGAGCGGGCGCAGTTTAACGGCTGCGATGCAGATGAGGATGCGCACCGAGGTGTGTCTTCTGACGGGCGCGTAGGTGAGGTCGAATTCTACCATGTGAGTTTGCTCGAAGCCGCGTACCACCCATCTCGCTTTGTACTTGTCGATGGAGCCATCCGCAAGTGTTTTAATTCGGAAAACCCATTTGCCGCTGAGAATGTTTCTCCCCTTCGCTGATGATCGTGGAACCAGCTTCCACGTTCCGCGGCTCTTTAGTGCCGCGACTTCCGCTCCCATGGCTGCCTTCCATTTCTCTCTGTCGGGGCCAGACAAGGCTTGGCGAACGGTGGTAGGTTCCTTGGGGGAGGCGTGGCGAATAGCGGTAGCGAGTTCGAGGATGCAGAGACCAGTTTTGTTGGTCTTTTCGTAGTGTAGGCGATCGTAGTCGTGGAAGCTGGTTACTTCGACGACGTCGTCGTCGTTGTCATTGCCGAGGCGGAGGGTGTCTTGCGAGGTGTTTGGTGGTGGTAACTCTGCATCCGGTGATCGGCGCGCTGCACTGTTGTAGTTGTGGGCTTCATGAGTTGTATCGTCGGGATCAAATTGATGTACAGGTATGAATGTTGGAGTTTGGAATGGGCTTGTACGGGGGATGTTGGGGGCGGTGTCGAATTGGGTGACATCAGCTTCGTCTGCATCCTCTGCCAGGTCAGCTTCATCGTGTGACGTGGAGCTGTGATGCCCCTCAAAAACCCTTTCTGGTGCCCTGTCAGCTTCGCGGTGCTCCTTGAACAGCGGCAGTGTTAGTTTTTCGTAGAAGATGCAGTCACGTGATTTCGTTACTTCGTGTGTCGCGTAGTCCAGCACGATCCATGCCTTGTATTCCTTTTCGATCCCGAGGTGGATGCCCCAGCGTGCTCGGTCAGCAAACTTTCCGGTCCTTGCTGCGTGTGGCCTGTATTGTACCATGCAACCGAACACTCGAAGCAGACGTGTGTCCGCTTTTCTGCCCGTCCAAGCTCTGTAGGGGGAATTGTTGTTCTCGAGGCTTCAGGAAGACAGCAAGTTGTGCAGCCGGACAGCGTGGTTCATCGCAAATGGCCAGTACTTTATTGGCATGGCTGACTGCTTCATCAGGGCCCTCATCCTTGTGGCGAGGCTCCTGTTTGTCCGTTCTGCTACTCCTTGCTACTCGTGAGCGGAGGGCAGGGACACCAGGTGCTCAATCCCCTTCTGCTTGAAGAGTTCCTTGAACTCAGTTGAGAAGAACTCCAAACCCCCGTCTGTCTGGTTGGTTGTCAGCTTCAGTCCAGACTGCGTTCAGCCCGCTTCATCCACGCTATGAAGCACTCGAAGGTGAGAGAGCGGCAATTAGTGTTGACGGCCCAGACGCGTGTACATGCGTCGATGAAGGTAAGCGTGTAGTTCTCACCGTCGAGCCCATCTTGGCTGAGAACCATGGAGTCGCTGTAGACTTCGTCGAGCGGCTTGTAGCGTTCGTAGCCAGGGGGTAAATCGGGAAAGGGATCGTGGGCAAGTGACGCAGTCAGGCACATGGTGCATGGCGGGTCGGCTGATTCCACTCCCAGGTGAAACTGGTGGAGTGATTTGTCTGGTTAATTCCGTTAACGAACGAGACCTCAGCCTGTAAAATAGTCATGCGAACGCTCGCGTTCGCAGCTGACTTCTTAAAGGGACTGTTGGCGTTTAGCCAACTGTAAGCTTGAGGCAATAACAGGTCTGTGATGCCCTTAAATGTTCTGGGCCGCACGCGCACTACACTAATGAATTCAACGAGCTCACCCTTGACCGAGAGGTCTAGGAAATCTCTGAAAATTCATCGTGATGGGGATAGATCGTTGCAATTATTGATCGGCTGTCAGGGAGCCTCCGCGAGGGAGAAGCAACGCATCCTCATCAAAGACACCAGCTTTGAGGGAATTCTTTAGCGTGGCGTGTGAGGGATGGCCGAGTCGCTGATGCCATGTTTCAGGTTCCGCACGGTATCCGACATGTTGGTGCAACCCTACGGTTTACACTCGGCTTGTTGTCCGTGTGCGTGCATGCGTGTGTGCATGGAATGGCATGAGGGCATGGGATAATATATATTTCATGCTTATAATAGTGTGGGAATGTTAAGTCATGATGTCGAATGTGTGTGTCGAGTCAATAGCGAGTTATCGCTAGTCGCGTGGCACGCGGTCGTTTGTGTGTCTTTCGCGGTTTCAATTTCGTCGTTTGTGTGTCCCGAGCGGTTTCTATTTTGTCCTGTGTCGAACGTTCGGCCTGTCGCAAGAGTGTGCACGAGACCCATCAAGAACTCAAGGATGAGTTTATAGTGAAGAACCAGAGCCTTGGTGTCAAGATTCAAGTGATCGCGAAGCCCCCGAAAAGGTACACCTCAAGATATTGAGAATAGTCGCATTACTTTGTGTAGTGTAACATTTCACTTGGTGTAGGCCCTTTGTGAAGGGTAGTTTTGAGACCCTTCGTGGTTGGGGACAGTGTGGGACTGTTCCACATCACTGTACCTCGGCTCTTGGGGTTTGTAGGAGCTGGGAGTCATTCCCAACTTGTAACTCTTCCTATCTTGTGTTCTAAGACTATAGTGGCTGCCATAGTGCCGTTCGTTCAAACCGACGCTGTGTCGTCAATACTTGGTCAAATTGTGCGATCTAAATTGCTCATTGTAGGCAACATTAATACGCTCCACATACAAGTTAAATCAGGTAATTTGAATCTGTGACCAGAAGCAATGAACGTTTAAAGCCGCTGTGCAGAAATCCGACTATGCACTCTATCTCTCGTTTTAGGCACATTGAAGCCTACTCTGACTATAACAAGTGGTATCAGAGCGCCTTGGAGCAGCTATGACGATGGCTGGACCTGAAGAAAGGGGTGACAGAGGTGCTGGAGGCAGTGGAGGACCCCAAGCACAAGGTCAACCCCATGATTCAGCCATGGGGCCCGTGCAACCTACTCTTGGACCTTCTAGGGATGAACCAAGAGTGTTCGGGCTTGACAAGTTCAACGGTGACAACTTTGCTGAGTGGTCCTTCAGAATGGAGAATGTGTTTGACCACTATGACCTGCTGGAGGTGATGGAAGGAACGGAGAAGCGCCCCGAGAACGACCCGGAGAAGAGCCCGTGGGTGCGGAAGAGCGCACAAGGCTACCTCCTACTTGGGCAAGCGTTGGGGAGCAGCCAAATCCGTCACATCAAGCCATTCCAGCATTAACCAGCGACACTACAAATTGACGAGGATGAAGCGGTTGAAGAAGGGGTGCAGAAATTCTTCGACTTATTGACGCGGCTTGAGGGAGCTGGTTTGAACTGCAGTGAGCTCCAGAAGAAGACCAAGTTGCTGGCCTTACTCCCAGAGTCATGGTCCTCGCTCATCATCAACCTCAACCGAGATCTGCCCCGCCTCTCGCTCGAAGATGTGAAGCGAGCAATCCTTCAAGAGGATTTCCGCTGCCGTGAGTTGGCGAGTGCGGATGGCGCCGGGGCAGCAAGCATCGGCCGGGGGTACGGCCGTGGAAGAGGCAGAGGACGAGGGGGAGGCAGATTTGGCAGCAACAACTTCAATAGAGGCCGCGGGAGTGGTGGTTACGGCAGCGACGACAAGAGCTACGGACGCGGTCGCGGCCGATTCGACGGCGTGTGCCATTTTTTCCACAAGAGTGGACACATGTGGCGCAATTGCTACAAACTCCCTGATGGTTGGACCCCTGCTCAAGGCCAAGAGGGTAGAGGAGCAAGAGGAGGGAGAGGAAGAGGCCGTGGAGGCCGTGGAGGTCGCGGAGGCAGTGCTGCAAACATGAAGAGCGGAGATAACGACATGGACCCGAGCGACGATCGGTTCCCGGGCCAATTCTTATTCGTCTCGACGCAAGCACCGGCTGCACCAGAGAAGGATGAAGACTTTGAAGAGCCTGCAGCTGTGGGTAAGGTCACCCTACTCCCCCTGGACTATTGGGTGATCGATAGCGGCGCAACCTATACCATGACACCTCGCGCGGACTTGCTCACCGAGCTTGAACCTGCGGAGATAACTTCTGCAACGAGAGCTAGACTACGGGCTAGGCACGGGTGCTCGTGTGATCTCTGCGTTCGTTCGTTCCTTAGTCGTTTACTCGTGCTTGCACTACTTGTTGGTTCACGGGGAAATTTGGCAAGAGTTTCGCTAGCAAAAGTTCACAACAATGATAGCAACAACATTGGCATGCAAAACTACATCTGATTGAGCAAGGCTGCTGGTCGACCTCCAGCGCAGCACGGTCGACCGCGCTCCTGCGCAGCAACGCTCGCACCGCTCCAGCGCGACAAAGTAGCGGCTTGCCAACGTTGCAATTCCACGGCGTGCCAACGCTGCAGCAAGTCGGCTGCACAATGTTGCACCCGCAGGACAACGGTGCACCTGCTTCGCAGGTGCGCACAGCAGGTTGGAGCTCCACGCCTCGTCACTAGTCCAGTGCAGACGCCTCGCAGACTCCACGCCAGCAACTGCGCCAACCAGCCTCGTCGACCTCGGAATACCACCCCCGAGGTCGGCCTCGCAGAAGTCACCCCGTCGACCTTCGCACACGTCGCCCGGGTATGCCGGTCGACCGGGCAACCAGGTCGACGCCGTCAGGCCGGCGTCCTTCCTGGTCGGCGTCCCATCGTCGACCACGTCGGGACTAGGCCACCGACTTTGCCAAGTCGTCAGCCACCTAAGGTCGGCGCCCTCCACACCGGCGCCCTGATACTCGACGCCCAGCTGCTCGACGTCCCGCTACTCGACGCCCTCCAGCTCGGCGTCCCCAGCCTCCCCTGTTGAGGTCGACCCTGGCCCTCCCTCGTCGACCACCAGGACCAGTCGACCACCAAGTCGACCACCCCAAAGTCGGCGCCCAGAAGTCGGCGCCCGTCGTAGTGGCCGTCGTGCAGGTCGGCCTCCTTGTCGACCAGCTCGCCCACTGCTGCAGGCTGGCTGCATTCCCTTGTACACCCGAACACAAGGTCGGCTCCGCCCAAGCGAGGACGGGGCCACACAACACTCCCGTTGACAGAACCGTCACCGGTGAAGCATGTCACATCGGCTTTGGGGCAGCAAGCAGAGGTGAAAGGCATGGGCAAGGCCATGTTCAAGGGTGCTGATGGAAAGATGGTGTGCCTCAAGAACGTGCTTTGGGTGCCCAGCCTTGCTGTGAACCTGAATTCCGTGCGGCGATTGGCAAAGGCCGGCATGGACATGAACTCGAAGGGAGCAAAGACCTACACCGCAAGGATTGGCAAGCGGATTCTATGGGACCTTTACGAAGATAGGGATGTCTACAACGAGATGTGGCAGATCCCGGTGGTCCCCATGCCTAAGGAGAGGCAAGTGGCAGCAAGCATCAGCGCCAAGGGCGAAGCGGTTGGTAGCAGATATGGCGCGAATGATCGTGCCAAGGAGAACGAGCTCAAGAAGAGCAAACCTGGAGGGACTAGCAAGCTCGGTGATCCTAAGGAGAATGGTGCAGCAGCCAAGGAGCAGCACAAGGATGAGGAGATCCCCGAGGCAGCAGCGGAGGAGGAACACGGAGAGAGCATGTGGGGCGCTATTGCGAGCGCGGCATTCTCCAATCCGACTTCGGCTACGGGGGACTGTGATTGGCTCACCTTGCATCGGCGAATGGGGCATGTGGCCCTGCCCATCTTGCAGCAGCTAGTGAAGAATGAGATGGTTGCTGGCATATGTGTGCAGGAGGAGCCCGATGAGGTACTTGGCTGCCCGACGTGCATGCAAGCCAAGTTCACCCGTTTCCCGTTCTCGAGTTCGGAGGCAACGGCTAAGGCACCACTTGATGAGGTGGTGATGGACGTGGTGGGCCCCTTGAAGCTTGGAGAAGCTGGAGCTGAGTATTTCCTCACCATAGTCGACATCTACACCCGCATGACTTGGGTGTACGTGCTGTCCAAGAAGAGCGACGTGGCTGAAACGGTGAAGACCGATTGGCAGCCGATGGTGGAGCGGCAACAAGACCGGCTAGTCAAGTCAATCCGCACCGATCGAGGGGGAGAGTTCCTGAGCAAGGAGTTCGAATTGTGGCTGAAGAAGAATGGGATAAGGCACTCCCTTACCATGCCATACTCCCCTGCAATGAACGGCATCGCCGAGCGAGCGAACCGCACAATCACGGAGACGGGTTGCTCATTGAAGCCGGGCTACCTGACTACTTCTGGCCTGATGCGGTCCGGAGTGCGTGTGTGGCCAAGATCAGAGCTTTGACTCATGTGGGAGCAGACAAATAGGTGCCCTATGTGGAGTGGATTGGAAGAAAGCCAAAGGTGGATATGCTTCGGGTGCTCAGGTGCATGTGCATGGCGCTCGTACCTAAGCATCTTCGGCACAACAAGCTTGGTGCCAAGGCGATATGGGCCGTGCACTTGGGCATGGCTCAAAACAGCAAGGGGTGGTTTCTTTGGGACCCATTCACCAAGAAGTTCATGGTGAGCAGGGACTGCAAGTTCATGGAGAACCTCATGTACAGGGATTGGAAGGCGAAGAACGAGGCAAATATAGGCATGCGGTTTGGGGAGGTGAAGAGTTCCACCCTGGAGCACGTAGAGCTGCCTTTGGAGTTGAGCCGCAGCAGCACTACCACAAGGCTATCTTCCCTTGTGAAAGGGGGAGAGGAGGCCAAGGATGCAGAGGAAGAAGAGGAGGAGGTGCAGCAAGTGAGCGAGCTTGCACCGACATTTCCTTCACGCGCTACAAGTGCTCCACGGATCTGAGTCGCCCCGCAGCAACGCCAAGGCCTTCAATTCCCTGCAGCTGATGAGGAAGGAAGGGGCAAGAGGAGAGTTCAAGCCCTTAATAGGCTGACCTATGATGCACAGGGAAAGCAAGGCAAGTCAGCCCTGGCCGGAGAGGCAATGATGGTCGGAGATGACGAGGAAAGCGAGTACAAGGAGTGTGCCTTCGTGTTCTTCTCTCCGGTGGAGATGCCGGGAGAACCAGCAACTCTCAAGGAGGCCTTGGAGAGTACTGATGCTGAGGAGTGGAAGAAGGCCATGGAGAGTGAGCTGAAGAGCAATGAGGAGAACGACACATGGGAATTGGTGGAGTTACCGGAGGGGCGTAAGGCGATTACGTCCAAGTGGCTCTTCAAGATCAAGTCGGACGCCGACGGCAAGATCGAGCGCTACAAGTCTAGGCTTGTAGCCAAGGGGTACCAGCAGAAGGAGAAGGTGGACTTCAAGGAGCTGTTTGCTCCTGTGGTGAAGCCGACAACGCTGCGGACCCTACTCGCGGGGGCTGCCATCAAAGGATGAGTGGTGAAGAAGATGGGCGTGACAACCGCGTTCCTCAATGGCATCCTCGAAGAAGAGATTTTCTTGGCGCAGCCAGAGGGGTTTGATGATGGTAGTGGCAGAGTTTTTAAGCTGAAGCAGGCCCCTAGGCAATGGTCCTAGGGGGTTTTTAAGCTGAAGCTGCGCGAAGTCTTGGAGGAGATCGGCTTCACTCGCTCAACAGCCGATCACTCCTTGTTCATGCTTGGCGAGGGGGAGCAGAGGAGCTTCATGGTGGTGTACGTGGATGACATCCTTATCTTCTCACCCTCATCTGACCTTGTGAAGGAGGTGATGCTGAAGCTTCAGGACAAGTTCAAGTGCAAGGCCCTTGGTGACGTCAACTTCTACCTCGGGCTTCACATTGAACGCGATGTGGAGAAGCGGTGCATGCGGGTGCACCAACGCAAGTACCTGGAGGTGTTGGCTGCCAACTTTGGGCAGAGTGAATGTCATGTGACTACTCCTTTTCCCTCTGGGTTCAAGTGTGTGAAGGGACCAGAGGAGGAGAGCGTTGGTGAAGAGGAGAGGCACCGTTTTCACTCGTTGGTGGGCAGCCTCATGTATGCGGCGGTAGACACTTGGCCGGACGTGGCCTTTGCTTTCGGGCAGCTGGCTAGGGTAGTGCAATGCCCTAATGAGGAGCAGGTAGCAGCTGGAATGAGGGTGGCCAAGAATCTTGGCCAAACACCGACCGTTGGGCTTCAATACTCAGGGGCGGCGCAAAGGCGCCAAAAGGGCGCGGATGGTGTGGAACCCGGGCGTTTGTCCCTCACCGCCTACTCGGATGCTTCATATGCATCGGAACCAGAGGACATGACAAGTGTTGGAGGGTTCATTTGCTGTGTTGGTGGAGGTCCAACTGCTTGGGAAAGCAAGAAGCAGGTGGACCAAGCTTTGAGCTCGGTGGAATTCGAGTACATGGCACTCTTCCGTGCCGTACAGGAGATTGTGTGGCAGCGGCGTTTGTTGGCTGAATTGGGGGAGGAGCAGCAAGGACCTACCCCACTCTACTGTGACAGCAAGGGTGTCATCGCTCTCGCTAAGAACCCTGTGTTGCACGGACTCACCAAGCACATGAGGGTGAAGTGGCATTGGACGAGGAGCATGGTGGCCGCAGGTGAAGTTGAGTTACGCTATGTGAAGACGACAGGGCAGCCAGCTGACATGATGACCAAGTGTCTGGTGGAGCAGCTGTCAACGGGAGTTGTGTTTGGCCCCGTCCTCGCTTGGGCGGAGCCGACCGTGGGAGCCACGAAATCGTGGTGGACCGTGGGAGCCACGAAATCGTGGTGGACCGTGGGAGCCACGAAATCGCGGTGGACCGTGGGAGCCACGAAATCGCGGTGGACCGTGGGAGCCACGAAATCGCGGTGGACCGTGGGAGCCACGAAACCGCGGGAGGACCGCGGTGGCCGAGAAACCGCGGGAGGACCGCGAAATACCTGGTCAACCAGGATACCCGGGCGACGTGCGCGAAAGTCGCCGGGGATGTTGTCTGCGAGGACGACCTCGGGGGTGGTATCCCGAGGTCGACGTGGCTGGTGGGCGCCGTCACGGGTGAAGTGTCTGCGCTGGGCATGTGACGGGGAGTTGGGCGCCAACCAGCTGCACGCACCTGCGAAGCTGGTGCACCGTTGTCCCGCGGATGAGACGCTGTGCAGCCGACATACTGCAGCGTTGGCGCACCGCGGACTTGCAACGTTGGCAAACCGCGACTCTGCTCTGCTGGAGCGCAGTCGACCAAGTCGTGCTGGCACTGTCAAACATTATATGTGTTTATATTGTGTAGGCTATAGTGGGTTTAGTCTTAGGGGGTACAACTTCTTAGGGTTTCCTACTTGTATCCCCCTCATTCCTAGTTTCATCATTCTCGTTCATTTCCTAGATTCTAACATGGTATTACGAGCCTAGGTCGTAACCTAGGACCGATGAATGGGCCCACCATCTCCGTTAGTAGCGCCCGAGCGCGCCTCACTTAGTCGCGCCCTCGAGCGCCCGTTCTTTTTCTGCCCCGTAGCGCGCCCTAGCGTGCCCCTTGCGAACCGGCCCCGCTCATCCCGTACGCCCTAGCGTGCCCCGCGCGATCGGCCCCGCCCTCCTCGTACGCCCTAGCGTGCGACCCGCGCAGCCTCACGCGCGTCGCCTGCCCCGCGCGCCCTTGCGTGCCTCGAACGGCCCCACGCGCCAGCTGCCTCGCGCGCCCTTGCGCGCCTCTTACGAACCGGCCCCGCCCTTCCTCGCGCGCCCTTGCGTGCCCCGTGCGACCGGCCCTGCCCCACCCGCGCGCCCTTGCGTGCCCCGTGCGACCAGCCCTGCCCCACCCGCGCGCCCTTGCGTGCCCCTCGAGAACAGGCCCCGCCCCGCTAGCTCGCCCTAGCATGCCCCGCGCAACTAGGCCTCGCCCCGCTCTGCACGCCCTCGCGTGCCCCTCGAGTACCGGCCCCGCCCCACTAGCCCGCCCTTGCCGGCCCCGTGAGACCAGGCCCCGCCCTACTCTGCACGCCCTAGCGTGCCTCCCACCTCGCAGCCCTGCCCTTGCAGCCCCACTTGCGCCCTATCACACCCGAGCCGCGCCGCCCATCCGAGCCGCGCCGCCCCACCGAGCCGCGCCGCCCATCCGAGCCGCGCCGCCCCACCGAGCCGCACCGCCCTGCTAGAGCCGCGCCGCCTTACCGAGCCGCGCTACTCCTACTACTGTCACTGCTACTGACGCTACTTCTATTCCAGCTGTCACTACTGCTCCTACTGCAACTATGGCTAGCCCTGCTGTGCTCGCTTTCGATGCTGAGGGCCGCCCCATTAAGTTTGACACCTGGCTCGATGACCTGCACCTATTCCTCCAGCTC
Organism: Closterium sp. Naga37s-1; assembly: GCA_947471745.1. Classification (NCBI taxonomy): domain Eukaryota; kingdom Viridiplantae; phylum Streptophyta; class Zygnematophyceae; order Desmidiales; family Closteriaceae; genus Closterium; species Closterium sp. Naga37s-1. The sequence goes on from CANJKZ010000243.1 coordinate 2,099,705, forward strand.
ACTGCCAAGGAGGATATCTCACTGTACGATCACGCGCTAGGACACGCTGCTGCTCCTGCTGCTACTGCTGATAGCACTGCTCGCTCACAGTGGCAGACTCGTGACGCCCACACTCGCTTCGCTATTCGCAACTCACTGCCGTTAGATGAGCGCGAGCACTTTGGCCAGCACAAGACTGCGCAGGCACTGTACACTGCTGTAGTCGCACGCTACTCCTCACCTGCCTGCTCACTGCTGCGCTAGGCCGTCTCTCGCTCCCCTACCTGTTCTCAGACCTGTCCGCTTTCTCCACAGTCGCTGACCTCATCACGCACCTTCGCTCTAGTGAGGCCCGCTTCCGTGCCGCTATGCCCGCTGAGTTTCTTGCCAAGAACCCCCCCCCGCTGTGGCTGACTCTCTACCACCTAGTCACCCGTCTCCCTGACTCTCTCCGTGCAGTTAGGGACCACTTCCTCGCTCGCTGCCCCACTGAGCTCACCATTGACCTCCTCGAGAAGGAACTGCTTGCAGCTGAGGCTAGCATAGTCGCTGTAGGTACCTCTCGTGGCGACCCCCGCACCCCTTTCTTCGAGGGGTGTTCCCCTTCCCCCCTTCTCCCCTCTGTCGCCTCTGCTGCTGCTGTCGACCTCCTAGGTACTGAGCAGGTCGGGACTTCGTCCACTCCGAGTGGGCGCCGCAGCGGCAAGGGCAAAGGGGGCAAGGGAGGTGGTGGTGACGGCGGGGGAGGCGGTGGTGGGGGCGGTGGCGGCGGTGGGGGTGGTGGCGGGGCTGGAGGGGCTAGTGGCAGCAGTGGGGGTGGTGGCGGCAGTGGGGGTGGTGGCGGCAACGGCGGAGGAGGTGGCCGAGGTGGGGGCGGTGGTGGTGGCGGCAGTGGCCGCGGTGGAGGCAGGGGTGGTGGTGGTCGAGGTGGTGGTCGAGGTGGTGGTCAGCGCCAGCAGCAGACTCTGTCGCCACAGGAGCTTCGTGAGTGGTACTCTCAGCATGGGGGGGGGGGTGGCCTTAGCTGCACGTACGTCATTCGCACAGGTGACCGCACTGGTCAGACGTGTGGGAGGGCGCACACCGCGCAGCGCTGCTTCTCCCGCCTTGACGATGCCTGGCGCACCCAGTTTCCTGGTGCCACTGAGCTGCCCCACTGGGCTGATCTGATGAGGAAGAACATTGATGTCTATGCTCTTGACTTTGATGCTATTCTTGGTGCCATGTATGTGATGTCTGATAGTGGAGAGACTGCTCAGTACCTGCGTGTTCCGCCCGATCCGGGCATTCGGACTAGTGAGGCTGCCGCTCTAGGTGCTAGTGCGTCTGTTACCCCAGGTGCTAGTGAGGCTGCCGCTCCAGGTGCTTCACACTGGACTCAGGTGCTTCTCGCTGTTTCTTTCGTGACCGCACTGCCCTTGAGCAGCTTGCTCGGCCAGTTGCAGTCTCCCTTGCTGACCCCTCTGGGGTTCCGGTCATTGCGACCTCTTCCACTGTCCTCCCCTGTCCTGCGGTCCCGTCGGGCACACTGTCAGGTCTCTACCTCCCCTCGTTCTCTACGAACTTGGTGGCAGGTAGTGCGCTTCAGGACGGGGGTGTTCACCAGTTCACCCCTGCCTACGAGCGCGTGACACACTGCACGTGTGCTCGGACGGGTCGCCACTTGGCTACCTTCACTCGGCAGCCGGGGTCGGACCTGTACACTCTGACCACTGAGTCCCCTCAGGTAGCTGCGTCTGCGTCTGCGTCTGCGTCTGGTCAGCTGTCGGCCCCCTGCTCTTGTCGTTCCCTGTCGCACCAGACTGTCCTCTGGCACCACCGCCTTGGTCACCCGTCCGTGCAGCGCCTTCGTGGCATGCACTCCCGGTACCTTGTCTCTGGTCTGCCCAGGGTGCTCCCTCCCCTCCCACCCTCGCCTGCTCCTCCCTGTCTTCCCTAAGTCGAGGGGCGGCAGCGCGCCGCTCCTCACTCCACCTCCTTTCCCCCGACGACTGCTCCTCTGCAGACACTTCACATGGACGTGTGGGGCCCAGCCCGCGTCCGTGGACAGGGTCAGGAGCGGTACTTCTTGATAGTTGTTGACGACTACACGCGTTACACCGCGGTCTTCCCCTTGCGCACCAAGGGTGAAGTCCCTGATGTTCTGATCCCTTGGATCCGCGCTGCCCGTCTCCAGCTCAGCGAGAGGTTCAGCTCCGACCTTCCTGTCCTCCGTCTGCACTCTGACAGAGGTGGGGAGTTTTCCTCCTGCCTCTTGGAGGCCTTCTGTCAGAAGGAGGGCATTGAGCAGTCGTTCACGCTTCCGGCCTCTCCACAGCAGAATGGGGTTGCTGAGCGCCGCATTGGCTTGGTCATGGAGGTCGCGCGTACCTCCTTGATCCATGCAGCTGCCCCCCACTTTGTGTGGCCGTTTGCGGTCCGATACGCTGCGCATCAGCTCAACCTCTGGCCCCGTGTCTCCGTTCCGGAGACTTCGCCTACACTGCGTTGGCAAGGTTGGCGATGCGTCACGTTTTCGGGTCTGGGGATCTCGAGCCTTTGTTCGCGATACGTCCGCGGACAAGCTCTCCTCCCGCGCTGTTCCTTGTGTCTTCCTTGGCTTTGTCCCGGACGCGTCTGGTTGGCAGTTTTTCCACCCCACCTCGCGCCGTGTCCTGCCTTCTCAGGACGTCACTTTTGACGAGTCCGTCCCCTACTACCGCCTCTTCCCCTACCGCACTGCCCCGCTCCCCCCCCCGCCTCTCTTCCTCGCTCCAGGTGCTGCTGTAGTAGACCCCCTTCCCACTCAGGGTGCCGCTCCCTCAGGTGTGTCCCAGGTAGACACGGTTGAGCCTGTCAAGGTAGCTGTCGACTCTCGTCCTGCTTGGGGTACTGAGCCTGGTGGTGCTGAGCCTGAGTGTGCGGAGCCTGGGGGTGCTGAGCCTGAGAGTGCGGAGCCTGGGGGTGCGGAGCCTGGGGGTGCGGAGCCTGGGGGTGCTGGACCTGAGAGTGCTACGTCTGAGGGTACTGAGCCTGGGGGTACTGCGACTGAGGGTGCTGAGCCTGGGGGTGCTACACCTGGGCGTACGGCGCCTAGAGACCCTCCCTCTTCACAGCAGCTGCGTGAGTGGTACTCGCGGTACTGCAGCCTCAGGAGAGGTGCTACTGGAGCTGGTGCTTGTGGTTCCCCGCCTCGGCGGGAACCACCCTCTCCCCAGCGACTCCGAGAGTGGTACGCTCGGCGCTGCAGTCTTCGGAGTGGCGCTGCTGGTGCTGGGGCCCCTGGAGTTGGAGCTGCTGCTGGTGCTGCGGACCCTGGCGTTGGAGCTGCTGCTGGTGCTGCGGACCCTGGAGTTCGAGCTGCTGCTGGTGCTGCGGACCCTGGAGTTGGAGCTGCTGCTGGTGCTACGGACCCTCGAGTTGGAGCTGCTGCTGGTACTGAGGACCCTGGAGTTGGAGCTGCTGCTGGAACTGCGGACCCTCGAGTTGGAGCTGCTGCTGGTGCTGCGGACCCTGGAGTTGGAGCTGCTGCTGGTGCTGCGGACCCAGGAGTTGGAGCTGCTGCTGGTGCTGCGGACCCTGGAGTTGGAGCTGCTGTTGGTACTGCGGACCCTCGAGTTGGAACTGCTGCTGGTGTTGCGGACCCTGGAGTTGGAGCTGCTGCTGGTGCTGCGGACCCAGGAGTTGGGGCTGCTGCTGGTGCTGAGGACCCTGGAGTTGGAGCTGCTGGTGCTACTGGTGCTGGAGGTGCTGGCGCTGCTGGAGCTACTGGTGGTGCTGTGGGAGTTGTAGCTGGAGACCCTGGAGCTGAGGCTGCTGGTGGTTTCTCTGCTGGTTCTGGAGGCGCTGCGCGGCCGCAGCCGTACTTCGTTCCGCTCCTTCAGCAGGTTCTTGGTCAGTCGCCTCCTCCTTGTCCTGCTCCCTCCTTAGAGTGTCTTCCGCCAGTCCAGTCGCAGTCCCAGCTACCTCCTGCCTTGCCACTCCCTGGTCCTTCTCCTTACACTGGTCCGACTGGAGGTCTTACTGAGCGTCGTGAGCATGGGTCTCGTCCTGCGTCGCCTGAGTCTCGTCGAGCGTCGCCTGTTCGTGCTGCTCACACTGGTCGTCGTGTCCCGCGTCAGCGTCCTCCTGCTGTCCCAGGCACTCACCAGATGGCGCTTCGTCCTTCCACTGCTCCTCAGCATGTCCCTCTGCCGTCTCCTCCTGCGTCCTCTCTTCCTGCTCTTGCTGACCCGGAGTCTGACTCCCTTCGTGCTGCCAGTCTTACTGTCACGCGTCTCCTCGCCACTGTTGTCACTGACCCTACCTTTGAGTCCTCTGCTGCGTCTGCCCTAGTCGCTGCGTTAGTTGACTTTGCTGCCGCTTGTCGTCTCGACTATGCCGCTAGCCTTGTTGCTGAGTCTGAGTCTGTCTGTCCTCCGTCCGTCGGGGGTGAGTGTGCTCTTGGCACGGACGTCCTCGAGGACAGGCAGGAGGAGTTTGAGTGCTTAGCCGCTGCTTTACCTCATCTCGTGTCCATGGTGGTTGCCCCTGAGGGAGACACGGATGCTCCAAACATCCCGACTCCGCGCTCTTACGCAGAGGCGATAGAGGGTCCCTACTCCTCTCAGTGGCAGACAGCCATGGACGCAGAGATGGCTTCCTGGAAGTCCACAGGCACCTACTTCGACGAGGTTACCCTTCCTAGGGCGAACATCGTCAGTGGCATGTGGATTTTCAGGGTGAAGCGGCCGCCGGGTTCTCCGCCTGTCTTCAAGGCGCGTTACGTTGCACGAGGCTTCAGTCAGCGAGAGGGAGTTGACTTCTTCCAGACCTTCTCCCCGACCCCGAAGATGACCACTCTTCGGGTTCTGCTGCACGTCGCCGCTCAGCGTGACTACGAGCTCCACTCTCTTGACTTCAGCACTGCTTTCCTACAGGGCAGCCTGCACGAGGAGATCTGGCTGCGCCGCCCACCTGGCTTCACTGGGTCGTTCCCTCCTGGTACCCAGTGGAGCCTCCGGCGGCCAGTCTACGGTCTCTGCCAGGCACCCCGTGAGTGGCACGACACACTGAGGACTACTCTTGCTGCTCTTGGGTTTGCTCCTTCTACTGCTGACCCGTCGATGTTTCTACGCACCGACACCACTCTGCCGCCGTTCTACGTTCACGTCTACGTAGACGACTTGGTCTTTGCTACTGATGACATTGCGGCACTCGCTCACGTGAAGTCGGAGCTGCAGAAGAGACACACGTGCACAGACCTGGGTGAACTGACAAGCTATCTTGGCTTGCGGATCACCCGGGACAGAGCACAGCGCACCATCACCTTGACTCAGTCACACATGGTGCAGCAGGTCCTTCAGCGCTTCCGCTTCACGTACTCCTCGCCTCAGCCCACTCCTCTGCCTACCGGTCACTCGCTCTCAGCTCTGCCTTCGGATGAGTCCGTAGAGCCGAGTGGCCCGTATCCAGAGCTTGTTGGCTGCCTCATGTACCTGATGACCTGCACTCGACCTGACCTTGCATACCCTCTTAGCATCCTAGCACGCTATGTCGCTCCTGGCCGTCACCGGAAGGAGCACATGGATGCCGCTAAGAGGGTGTTGCGCTTCTTGTGCAGTACGTCGGGCATGGGGCTTGTGCTTGGAGGACGGAGTGACGTTGTCCTTACTGGACACTCAGACGCTTCTTGGGCTGACGACCAGGCTACGCAGCGGTCGTCTCAGGGTTACACCTTCAGCCTTGGCTCTGGTTCAGTTTCTTGGCGTTCTACTCGCTCGTCTTCAGTTCTCAGCTCCAGTTGTGAGGCTGAGATCTACGCCACAGCCATGGCTGCACAGGAGTTACGTTGGCTCACCTACCTGCTGACTGACCTGGGAGAGCGGCCTAGTTCTCCTCCAGTGCTGTACGTCGACAACAAGGCTACCATTGCCTTGTGTGAGGAGCACAGACTGGAGCACAGAACGAAGCACATCGCTCTGCGCTACTTCCTTGCTCGAGAGCTGCAGCAGCGTGGTCAGCTTCGTCTTGCTTACGTGGCCACTCGGGCCAACACTGCTGATGTGTTCACCAAGGCGCTCCAGCCTTGTGATCATCAGCGCTTCTGTACTGTTCTAGGCCTTGTGCCTACTGTCCCTCACTTGCTCACTTCTTGACTCTACTTGTACTGTGATCTCTTTATATATACCTGCATGCTTACACTTGCTAGGTTGTGATCACTGTACCTCTTGCTATATTATCAAACTGCGTGTGAACTGGTCTTGTGACCACTTGCTTGTGCTCGGGATTTGTGTGGTTTCCTTGAGAGCCACCCTGAGCTTGCTTTGCTTTGCTTGACTGGTCTTGTGACCATCTGGTTGTCTCCCACTTAGCCTATGGGGGTGTGTCAAACATTATATATGTTTATATTGTGTAGGCTATAGTGGGTTTAGTCTTAGGGGGTACAACTTCTTAGGGTTTCCTACTTGTATCCCCCTCATTCCTAGTTTCATCATTCTCGTTCATTTCCTAGATTCTAACAGGCACGCGATCGACCGTGCTGCGCTGGCAGTGGACCAGCAGCCTTGCTAGGTCTGATGTAGTCAGTGTTGCCAATGTTGATGTAATCATTCTGAACTTTTGTTGTCATGTTTTCCTAGTGAAACTCTTGCCGATTTTCCCCGTGAACTAGCAAGCAGTGTTAGCACTTGGAAACGACTAAGGAACGAACGAACGCTACGATCACTCTTGCCCCGTGCCTAGCCCGCAGTCTAGCTCCCGTTGCACAAGTTATCTCCGCATGGTGCGGTGAGCGTGGACAACACCGCGACAAAACCTTCGGTTTAGCTGACTTCTCACTCACCTAGCTTGTCCGTAGACCGGCAGCTGTGCAGTAGTCACTATGGTAGGAGCCGTAGGTGACGGAGGGGTGGTGGACACTCTGGAGGCACGGCTGGAGAACGCGAGGAGAAAGCACGAGGCCAACGAGTATGGCGACATCCCCTGGACGGTCGTCGAGGCTGGCATCCGCTCCTTGTGGGCGACGGAGCACCCTCCCTCTCGGCCTGCGTCTCCTCGACCGGTGAACAACGCGAGTGGCGTCAACGCGGACGTCAACGCGGGTGGTGGCCAAGTCGGCAGCAGCGCGGGGGGCACATCGAGGCAACGAGGTGTGATTCACGCCGATGAAGTCGGCGGCGTTCAGGCGCGAGGGATGCAGTCGTCCGCGGCTGCAGGGGCCCCGCGAAATTACGTCGGAGGCAGACGAAGTGAATTGGCGCCAATGTCGGCGACACACGTGACCGCGGGAGGAATTGCGCCGAGCTACGGCCACTTCAAGTTTACGCCGGACAGGATCTCGGTCACCCCTCTGCTGGTCGATCGTTCCGACATCCTCACGTGGAAGGAAGCCATCGAGCCCCAGCTGGAGATGGCCGGGCTGATGGGATTCGCCCGCGGAACCGTGGCGACGCCGGAGGAGCACTACCCCGACCTGCGAGCGGAATTTCGTGCCGTGCAGCTGCTGACCTTTACGGTCATTTCGCGGTGCTGCTCGCCGGGCGTACAGATTGCCCTGAAGTCGTGCAGGGAGTACCTCGACGCTGGCCACCGGGCGTGGCATTTCATCGAGTCAACTTACCAGGTCACCGACGACTTGTTCATCTCCCAGCTTGAGGGGCAGTTGACGCACCTGCGTATGGGCGACGAGGAGACCGCGACTGACTACTGCAATCGAGCTCGGCGAATTCTCGCCACCATTCGGATGGCTGGCGCGGAATACTCGACGGCTTCGTACGTCACGCACGTCATGCAAGGACTCCCGAGCAGCTACAATCTGCTGAAGCGGCTGTCGATGGCGCCGAGCACGCGGGCGACGCTCAACGAGGACACACTGACCTCGTACATCCTGCAGGACGAGGCGATGCAGGAGGCTGAGCGGTCCCAAGAGCTCCTCGCGCAAGTCCATTTCGTGGCCCCCGCGAAGCAAGGTGGTCGCCCGGGACAGCGCGGGCAGTCTGGTGGCGGTCACCGCGGTGGCGGGAAGCCGGCGAAGGACGCTGACAAGCAGAAATCATCCAAGGATGGCGGTCGTGGAGGAGGAGGTCGACGTCGGGAATGCTGGCTGTGCGGCGATCCCGATCACCTCTCCTTCGAGTGCCCCGATCGCAGCGATTCCGACGACGACGACGCGAAGGGAGGCCGCGGAAGTTTTGGCAGCCGTCGTCCGCGTCGAGGAAACCAACCGCGAAAAGAAAAGCAGTCGACGAAATCGACCTCGGCGAAGGACGCCGACTCTTCTGCGGGTGGCAAAGGGCGAGACGGTAAGGAGGCGTCGTGCTCGCTGGTCGGCATCGTGGAGCCGACTGTCTCGCTGGCGCCGGAAGCTGGCAAGGATTTCCAGGCGGTGGCGGCAGCTGTGCAGGCGAACCCCGCGGTGGTCCTGCTCGACAGCGGCTGCTCGCACCACCTGATGGGGACGAAGGCGGCCTTCGTCGAATTGGGGCCGAGCGGCGACGTGAAGCACGTGCGTGGCTTCAATGGGGCGCTGCAGGACGTTCGCGGCCGTGGCACGGTTGCGCTGCAAGGGGAGGCCGGGAAGCGAGTGCTCATCTCCGACGTTCTCTACGTCCCGGGCGTGCAGGCGAATCTCCTTTCGGCTGGCCAGTTGAAGGAGAGCGGGGTGACGCTGAAGGACGACGGCGATCGGATGTTGCTCGTCTCCGCGGCGGGGGACGTGCTCGGTCGAGCGACCTACACCGGCCGGGTCCTCTGCACTGACCTACGCCCATGCGCGGTAACGGCGACGACGCCCGCGAAAGAGGAGGTCGCTCTGCGGGCGATCGTCTCGGCGACGAAGGCAACCCCGAACAGGCTGCACGCGAGGCTGGCGCATGTTGGCATGGACACCATCCGGAGCTCGGCGAAGCACGAGGTCGCCACTGGGCTGGACCTCAAGTCGGTGTCTAGCGCCGACTCACCGTGTGTTTCGTGCGTTGGCGGGAAGCTGGCGCGGCACACCTTCCCCGACCACGGCTCCGAAGCAGACAACGTCCTGGCCGTCGTGCACATCGATTTGTGCGGGCCATTTCGCGTGACTGCGAAGGACGGAAGCCTGTACTTCCTGCTGCTGAAGGACCGCAAGACCCGCTACGTGTGGGTGCGGCCGGTCGCCAAGAAGTCGGACGTGCTGCTGGAGTTCCATAAGTGGTTGGTGCTGGTGGAGCGGCAGGCGAAGCATTCGGTGCTGCAACTGCGCTCTGATCGCGGAGGGGAGTTCCTCGGAAAGGACTTCACCGCCTTCGTGGACAGCAAGGGCATCGTCCACGACTTGACATGCCCCTACACCCCGCAGCAGAATGGCATGGCGGAGCGGGAGATGAGGACGGTGGTGGAGTCGGTGCGGACGATGCTGCTGCACATGGGCGTGCAGCACCACTGGTGGCATCTCGCTCTGCGGCAGGCCGTCTGGGTTCGCAACTGCCTGGAGCGGTCGTCGCTGCCCGCGGGGACGACGCCGTACCAGCTTCTCACCGGGCAGAAGCCCGACCTGTCACTGGCGCGGGTGTGGGGCTGCATGGCACAATTTCTCATCCCTGAGCAGCAGCGCGGTGGGAAGCTGAAGCCGAAGGCCCGGTGGGGAGAAAAGGCTGGGAGCTCCTCGACCTCGCCGACAACCGGGTGGTCACCACGTCGGACGTGGTGTTCTACGAAACTCTGTCGCTGGAGGTGTGGAAGTCGGAATTCGGGTCCGCGTCGGGGCGGACGCGGGCCAACCCGCCGACGGACACCTCGACGGCGACGCTTCCTCTGCTCGCCGAGGTTGGTGAGCAGGCTGATGAGGATGTCGCGGTCGCCCCTGCCTCGCCATCTCCTTCCCCTTCTTCCCATTCCCTTCCCGTCGAACTGCGTGGCCTTCCTCCGGTGTCGGCCTCCGGCGATGAGGGGAGTCTTGGGGCGTCGCCTGTGGCGCCGGCCAAGAGCATCGCCGGTGGCCGACGTGATGCCCAGCCAGTCACGGAGAAGAGGACCGTGGAGGAGACCGCGAAGAAAACTGCGACGGGCACCGCGAAGGACACTGCGAAAGACACCGCGAAAACCGCGAAGGGGACCGCGGACGAGACCGCGGACAAGCCCGCGTAGGAGATCGCGAATGAGACTGCGAAGAAGCCCGCGGAGGAAACCGCGGAGCAGTTGGCAGGGGAGCTTTCGAACGGGAAGCGCGTGTCAGAGAAGCCGTCGACAGGGGAGCAGTCGAACGCGGAGCTCGTTTCAGAGGAGCGGACGACAGGGGAGCAGTTCGATGAAGGCACATCGAGCGACGTGGTGGAGGTGCAGCCCGGACCTCGGAAGTCGGGCCGAATTCGGAGGCCACCCGACTTCTTCGTCCCCGCTGCCTTCACCACGGTCTACGATGTGGACGACGACGACCTGGCATACGATGACGCCGAGGACGATGAGGAGTTTTCGGAGCTCGACCCCGACATGCACGCCGATCCCGAGCACCGTTGGGATATTTCGACCATGACGGTGAAGGAGGCGTTGGCGAGCTGGAAGGGCCCGGCGGTGAAGGCCACCATGGAGGAGGAGATTCGAAGCCTCGTCAACATGGGTACTTGGGAGCTGGTCAAACGCCCGCCGGGGGTGAACATAATGAAGAACCGGTGGGTGCTGACAACGAAGTACCGCATCGACGACACTGTCGAGCGCGAAAAGGCGAGGCTGGTCGTAAAAGGCTTCACGCAGGTGTATGGCGCTGACTACGACGAGACGTACGCGCCGGTGAGCAGCTACGTCACGCTGAGGATTTTCCTCAGCATCGTCGCCGTCCTCGACCTCAACCTGATGCAGCTGGACATGAAAAATGCCTTTTTGCAGAGCAAGCTCGACCGCGTGCTGTACATGTACCAGCCGGACTACTTCAACGACGGGACCGGCCGGGTGTGCAAGCTGCTGAAGAGCCTCTACGGGCTAAAGCAGTCGCCGCTGCTGTGGTACACGGCTCTCAACGACGTGTTGGTTGGCGCCGGGTGGAAGAAGAGCCAAGTCGACGAGGCTTTGTACTTCAAGGCCGGAGACGACAAGGTGACCTGCTGGGTGCTGGTCTACGTCGACGACCTTCTCGCCGCGAGCAGCAGAACCACGATGCTGAAGGAGCTGAAGGAGCTGCTGGAGGCCGCTTTCGAGCTGCGCGAAATTTCGCCGGTGCAGAAATATCTCGGCCTGGAGATCGTGCGCGACAGGCCGGCGCGAAAACTGTGGCTGCACCAGCAGGGCTACGCTAACAAGCTGCGCAGGCGCTTCATCGACGAGGAGCAGACCGGGCGCACTCCGAAGACGCCGGTCTCCGTCGCCGCCTACGCGGAGCAGACATTCGACGACGAGGAGGCGCAAGAGCGCGAGGAGGAGGAGTACCGGCAGAAGGTTGGCTCGCTGCAGTTCGCGGCGACGACGACGAGGCCGGACATCGCATTCGCGTGCAGCAAGCTGGGGAGCGGCCTCACGGTGAGGAGCGACCAGCACTGGCGCGAAGTCGACCGCTGTCTCGCCTTGAGAAGAAACGAGGAATGAAATGACTAAGTGAAAGTTGGGTACAAAAAGCAAACCCTAGAAAACTGTACCCCATATGTGCCACCCCACTATAGCCTACAGTAGCTATGTCATATAAATCTGACACACCCCCATAGGCAAAGTGGGGGAGAACAAGGGGTCACAGGACCAGTCAAGCAAAGCAAAACAAGCTCAGGGTGGATCACAAAGTCACCACACATTCCGAGCACAAGTTCAAGGCCACAAGGCCAGTTCACATGCACGATTACATATATATATAAGGCTAGACAAGCAAGAGCAGGAGTATATATATATATGCATCAGTACAAACAAGGTCAAGGGGTGAGCAAGTGAGGCAAGGTGGGCACAAGACCCAGCTGAGTACAGAAGCGCTGATGATCACAAGGCGCAAGTGCCTTGGTGAAGATATCAGCAGTGTTGGCCTGAGAGGCCACGTACGCAAGCCGCAGCTGACCACGCTGCTGTAGCTCACGAGCAAGGAAGTAGCGGAGAGCAATGTGCTTCGTTCTGTGCTCCAGTCTCTGCTCTCGACACAAGGCCAGCATGGCCTTGTTGTCTACGTACAGCACTGGAGGAGAACGAGGCGGCTCTCCGAGGTCAGTCAGCAGGTAGGTGAGCCAGCAAAGCTCCTGTGCAGCCATGGCCCCGGCGTAGATCTCAGCCTCACAACTGGAGCCGAGAACAGAAGACGAGCGGGTAGCCCGCCACGAAACAGAGCCGGAACCAAGGCTGAAGGTGTAACCCTGTGACGACCGCTGCGTAGCCTGGTCGTCAGCCCAAGAAGCGTCTGCGTGCCCAGTGAGGACCACTGGACTCTGCCCTCCAAGCACAAGCCCCATGCCCGACGTACTGCACAAGTAACGCAACACCCTCTTCGCTGCAGCCATGTGCTCCGGTCTGTGTCTCCCAGGAGCAACATAGCGTGCGAGAATGCTAAGAGGGTATGCGAGGTCAGGTCGTGTGCAGGTCATCAGGTACATGAGGCAGCCAACAAGCTCTGGGTACGGGCCACTCGACTCTACGGACTCATCCGAAGGCAGAGCTGAGAGCGAGTGGCGAGTAGGCAGAGGAGTGGCCTGAGGCGAGGAGTACGTGAAGCCCAAGCGCTGAAGGACCTGCTGCACCATGTGTGACTGAGTCAGGGTAATGGTGCGGCGTGCTCTGTCCCGGGTGATCTGCAAGCCAAGGTAGCTGCGCAGTTCACCCAGGTCTGTGCACGTGTGTCTCTTCTGCAGCTCGGACTTCACGTGGGCGAGTCCAGCAGTGTCAGCTGTGGCAAAGACCAAGTCGTCGACGTACATGAGGATGTAGAACGGCGGCAAAGAAGTGTCGGTGCGCAGAAACAGCGACGGGTCGGCAGTAGAGGGAGCAAACCCAAGAGCCGCAAGTGTAGTCCTCAGTGTGTCGTGCCACTCACGCGGTGCCTGGCGGAGACCGTAGACTGGCCGCCGGAGGCTCCACTGGGTGCCAGGAGGAAAAGACCCAGTGAAGCCAGGTGGGCGACGTAGCCAGATCTCCTCGTGCAGGCTGCCCTGCAAGAAAGCAGTGCTGAAGTCAAGAGAGTGCAGCTCGTAGTCGCGGTGAGCAGCTATGTGCAGCAGTACCCGAAGAGTGGTCATCTTCGGGGTGGGAGAGAAGACCTGAGGGAGCAGACGCACCTAGAGCAGCAGCCTCGCTAGCACCTAGAGCAGCAGCCTCACCAGTACCTAGAGCAGCAGTCTCAATGCCCGGGTCGGGCGGAAAACACCGGTAACAGTCACCCTCATCACTAATAGTCATAGTATACATGGCAGCAAGAATAGCATCAAAGTCAAGGTCAAAGACAGCCACACCCGCCCTAGACAGCTCACCCCAGCGGGGGATCTCAGTGGCCTCAGGGAACTGGTGACGCCAAGCGTCCGTCAGGCGGCCAAAGCAGCGCTGGGTGGAGTGCGCACCCCCGCACTGCTCACCCGCGCGGTCGCCGGTGCGGAGGACGTAGGTGCACGGACCAGTACCCCCACCCCTCTGGCGTGCAGCGTACCACTTACGGAGCTGCTGAGGGGAGGGGATGTCACGAGTGCGCTGCTGCTGCTGCTGGCGCTGACCACCACCGGAGCCGACTCTCTGCGCAGCGCCACCCCGACCAGCTCCACCTCCTCCGCCGCCTCCTCCTCCACCGCCGCCACCTCCGCTCCCACCGCCACCGCCGCCGCCGCCAACGCCTCCACTGCCACCACCGACACCTCCACCCCCGCCACCACCCCCATCGCCACCCCCACCCCCTCCACCGCCTCCACCGCCGCCTCCACCGCCCCCGCTAGCTCCTCCAGTGCCCCTGCCCCCCTTGCCCTTGCCAGGGCGGCGTCTCCCGCTAGGGGTAGACGCCGCACCGACCGACTCAAGCCCAACGAGGTCGGCCGCAGCAGCAGAGGCAACAGAGGGCAAAAGGGGGGAGGGGGAACACCCCTCAAAGATGGGGGTGCGAGGGTCACCACGAGAGGCTCCTACAGCTACTATGCTCTTCTCTGCTGCTAGGAGGGACTTCTCGAGGAGGTCAACGGTGAGAGTGGTGGGGCAAACAGAGAGGAAGTGGTCCCTGACTACGCGAAGGGAGTCAGGGAGCCGGGTGACTATGTAGTAGAGGGTGATGTACATGGGGGGGGGGTTCTTGGCGCAGAACTCTGCAGGAAGCGCAGCGCGGTAGCGAGTGTCACTAGTGCGGAGGTGCGTAATGAGGTCAGCGACTGTGGGAAAGGCAGCAAGGTCAGGGAAGAGGTACGGTAGCATGAGGCGGCTAAGTGCAGCAGTGGCAGGGGAGGAGTAGCGCGCAACTACAGCGTCGTACAAGGTGTGAGCACTCTTGTACTGGCTAAAGTGCGCACGCTCAGAGGTAGGTAGGTGGCGACGCACAGCAAGACGTGCAGCAGCATCGCGCGTGGCCCACTGGGAGCGAACAGTGGCGTCAGCAGCAGCAGCGGGGGCAGGAGAGGCACCAGAAGTGAGGTCAAAGAGGGAGAGGCCGTCTGCCCTGTCGCACTGTAAGAAAAGCTGCAGGTCATCTATCCAGACGTCAAAGTCAATGGCCCGACCCTCAGCGTCAAAAGCGAGGACACTAGGGGAAGCCATGACAGCAGTAGACTAGCAGTGCAAACAGTAGGGTGAGGGCAGTGCTGTGAAAGGGGCGCTGCTCTTACCAGACAGGGTGGCTCGGGTGGCTCGGCTGTAGGGCGGCTCGGCGGCTCGGTTGCTGGGCGGCTCGGCGGCTCGGCTGCTCGGCGGCTCGGCGGCTCGGCTGCTGGGCGGCTCGGCGGCTCGGCTGCTGGGCGGCTCGGCTGCTGGGCGGCTCGGCTGCTGGGCGGCTCGGCTGCTGGGCGGCTCGGCTGCTGGGCGGCTCGGCGGCTGGGCGGCTTGGCTGCTGGGCGGCTCGGCGGGGCCGCTGAGAGGGCGGCGTCCGGGGCCGCTGGGAGGAGGCGGCGGGGCCGCTGAGAGGAGGCGGCGGGGCCGCAAAGGTAGGTGGCGGGGCCGCAGGTAGGTGGCGGGGCCGCTAGTAGGTGGCGGGGCCGCATGTAGGTGGCGGGGCCGCTGGTAGATGGCGGGGCCGCACAGGCAAGTGGCGGGGCCGCGGAGGTAGGTGGCGGGGCCACACAGGTAGGTGGCGGGGCCGCGGAGGTAGGTGGCGGGGCCGCACAGTGAGGTGGCGGGGCCGCGAAGGTAGGTGGCGGGGCCGCACAGGTTGGTGGCGGGGCCGCGGAGGTAGGTGGCGGGGCCGCACAGGTAGGTGGCGGGGCCGCAAAGGTAGGTGGCGGGGCCGCACAGGTAGGTGGCGGGGCCGCGGAGGTAGGTGGCGGGGCCGCACAGTTAGGTGGCGGGGCCGCGAAGGTAGGTGGCGGGGCCGCACAGGTAGGTGGCGGGGCCGCGAAGGTAGGTGGCGGGGCCGCGTAAGGTGGCGATGGGCGCGACGGGCGCGACGCGCGCGACGGGCGCGACGGGCGCGACGGGCGCGACGGGCGCGACAGGCGCGACGGGCGCGACGGGCCGAAAGGGCGGCGCGAAGGGCCGTAGGGGCGGCGCGACTCGGGCCGGAGCAAAACGCGCTCCGGGCAGGAAAAAAAAAATAATTTCGTGGTGGTGGGCCCTAGGAATCGTTCCCACTAGGGAACCTGCTCGATACCATGAGAAGAAACGAGGAATGAAATGACTAAGTGAAAGTTGGGTACAAAAAGCAAACCCTAGAAAACTGTACCCCATATGTGCCACCCCACTATAGCCTACAGTAGCTATGTCATATAAATCTGACACGCCTACCTTGCCAACACGCGAGACACCGCTCTGGAGTACGGCGGTGGTCCGGAGTCACTGGAGTTGGTCGGCTTCGTGGACGCCGACGACGCGGGCGACAAGCAGAACCGGATGAGCACGGGCGGCTACATGTTCGTCTACGGAGGGGCCGCGGTCTCCTGGTCGAGCCAGCGCATCAAGTGCGCGACGCTGTCGTCGACCGAGTCGGAGTACGTGGCGGCCGTCGAAGCCGGCAAGGAGGGACGTCGCCTTCGTTTCCTCCTCGCGGAGTTCCAGCGGCTGGACGCCGGAAAGCCGACTGTCCTCAGGGTGGACAACAAGTCGGCCATCACGGTCGGCGAGGGCATGGGGTTAACGGGCAACCTCAAGCACATGGAACGGCGACAGGCCTGGCAGCAGCACATGGTGAAGCGCGGGAAGTTTTCGCTGAAGTACATCCCGACCGCTGAGCAGCCGGCCGACTTCCTGACGAAGGCGCTGCACTACCCGGCCTTCAACCGGTGCTCCGTTGCAATCGGCCAAGTGCGCCTGGCCGATGTGGGCGACGGAGACAACGACGTGCAGCAGTAGGTGCCATGCCCTTCTGCATGGCTGGTGCGGTGACCGGCGTGCTGTGCGTTGTGTGCACGCTGACGGGCTATTCTCCGAGCAATACTGCCGTGTGGGCCGAGGGGGGCCCAAGCGTGAACGCGGCAGGGGAGTGTCAACGGGAGTTGTGTTTGGCCCCGTCCTCGTTGGGGCGGAGCCGACCGTGGGAGCCACGAAATCGTGGTGGACCGTGGGAGCCACGAAATCGTGGTGGACCGTGGGAGCCACGAAATCGTGGTGGACCGTGGGAGCCACGAAATCGCGGTGGACCGTGGGAGCCACGAAATCGCGGTGGACCGTGGGAGCCACGAAATCGCGGTGGACCGTGGGAGCCACGAAAGCGCGGTGGACCGTGGGAGCCACGAAATCGCGGAGGACCGTGGAGCCACGAAACCGCGGGAGGACCGCGGTGGCCGAGAAACCGCGGAAGGACCGCGAAATACCCGGTCAACCAGGACACCCGGGCGACGTGCGCGAAAGTCGCCGGGGATGTTGTCTGCGAGGACGACCTCGGGGGTGGTATCCCGAGGTCGACGTGGCTGGTGGGCGCCGTCACGGGTGAAGTGTCTGCGCTGGGCATGTGACGGGGAGTTGGGCGCCAACCAGCTGCACGCACCTGCGAAGCTGGTGCACCGTTGTCCCGCGGATGCGACGCTGTGCAGCCGACATACTGCAGCGTTGGCGCACCGCGGACTTGCAACGTTGGCAAACCGCGACTCTGCTCTGCTGGAGCGCGGTCGACCAAGTCGTGCTGGCACGCGGTCGACCGTGCTGCGCTGGCAGTGGACCAGCAGCCTTGCTAGGTCTGATGTAGTCAGTGTTGCCAATGTTGATGTAATCATTCTGAACTTTTGTTGTCATGTTTTCCTAGTGAAACTCTTGCCGATTTTCCCCGTAAACTAGCAAGCAGTGTTAGCACTTGGAAACGACTAAGGAACGAACGAACGCTACGATCACTCTTGCCCCGTGCCTAGCCCGCAGTCTAGCTCTCGTTGCACAAGTTATCTCCGCAGCAGCAGCATTGGAAGTGCTGCAAGCTGGCTGGGATGGCTCTGAACTGAGAGAGCAACAGATCCTAAGGCCAACAATCCGAGGGGGAGTTTGTTGGTGCAACCCTACGGTTTGCACTCGGCTTGTTGTCCGTGTGTGTGCATGCGTGTGTGCATGGAATGGTATGAGGGCATGGGATAATATATTTTTCATGCTTGTAATAGTGTGGGAATGTTGAGTCATGATGTCGAATGTGTGTGTCGAGTCAATAGCGAGTTATCGCTAGTCGCGTGTCACGCGGTCGTTTGTGTGTCTCGCACGGTTTCTATTTCGTCGTTTGTGTGTCCCGCGCGATTTCTATTTTGTCCTGTGTCGAACGTTCAGCGTGTCGCAGGTGTGTGCAGCAGACCCATCCAGAACTCAAGGATGAGTTTATGGTGAAGAACTAGAGCCTTGGTGTCAAGATTTAAGTGATCGCGAAGCCCGCGAAAGGGTACACCTCAAGATATTGAGAATTGTTACATTACTTTGTGTAGTGTAAAAATTTCACTTGGTGTAGGCCCTTGTGAAGGGTAGCTTCGAGACCCTTCGTGGATGGGGACAGTGTGGGACTGTTCCACATCACTGTACCTCGGCTCTTGGGGTTTGTAGGAGCTGGGAGTCATTTCCAACTTGTAAATCTTCCTATCTTGTGTTCTAAGACTATAGTGGCTGCCATAGTGCCGTTCGTTCAAACCGACGCTGTGTCGTCAATACTTGGTCAAATTGTGCGATCTAAATTGCCCATTGTAGGCAACATTAAGACGCTCCAGATACTAGTTCAATCAGGTAATTTGAATCTGTGACCAGAACGCTATGAACGTTTAAATCCGCTGTGCAGAAATCCGACTGTGCACTCTATATTTCGTTTTAGGCACATTGAAGCCTACTGTGACTATAACACGACAGCTCTTTGATAATATGTGTGCCCTTTCATTTCGTCCTGCTGCCGCTTTTCAGGTCCCGTGTCGGTGGCTGCGTCGGCGTCGGTCGAGAAGGCTCGAACGGAGCCTCGTTCCAGGAGGGCGCGAGGAATTCCGATGATATCATCTGTATCAGCGGCGTGGACTTGCTCGCTGGTGACGAGCAGATGCGAGGATGGTGGCGCTTTGGGCCAATCAGAGACGGGAAGCCCTATCATGGGAATGCGAAAGTAACTGTACTCGTCGCCGATGACCTGCTCCTCGGTAGGTTCCGGTAGTTCCACTCCTCCTCAAAGAACTCATAAGTTGCTTCTTCTGACTCCTCTTGAACTTTTTCTGGTGTGTCAGGAGCGTTCTGGTCTGGAAGAGGAGGTCCGCCCCAGCTAGTACCGCGAGTTGCCCAGTACGGGTCGACCGCCGCAACATCCGCATGAGGAAGTCCTTGACCTTCAGGATAGGCGGGAGCTGACAGTCCCCAGCCTCCTTCGCCTGAGGTTCCCCAGCCTCCTTCGGTTGTGGTTTCCCAGCTGCCTCTAGCGACAATGCCTGCTTCTGTTGTGGTGGTGGCTCCGCCTTCTTCCGGTGACGCGATGGCACCCCATCCGCTTGCGGCAGCTTCTTCGGGCGTCAGAATTTCTCCCCATGGGCCGGTTGCGGGGCCAGGACTCCCCCAGCCAGTTGCTGGAGGAGTTGTGTTTTCTCCGGTGTCCGGTTCTGCAGTTGCTGACTTTCCACTGTTTTCCTCTTCTTCCATTGTTGCAGGTCCAGTGTCGCCTGGATTAGAGGTTGAGGCAGTTGGGACGGCGCGCAGTCGCAGAAGACCATCGAAGGCGGGCCGTTCAAGATCCATCTCCTCTGGGTGTGACCAAACCATCGGCTCCGTGGGAGTTGTCTCTAAAAGAAGCGTTCGTTCGGAATCGCCAGTGGTGCCTTGAGCCGAGAAGTTCAAAACGAAGACCCCGTCATCATCGTCAGCCTTGCCGATGTAAGCATTTTTATAATAAAGTTCAAAGGTCTTGTCTTGGCAGTCGCTGCGAATGTCGACTCCGCACCGCATGAGCTGTGTCGAAGAGAGCAGGTTGTACTGCAGATCAGGAACAACCAGTATGTCGCTGATGTGGATGGTGAAGCGAGTGTCTTCGGCCTCAAGGCAAATCTCTCCAATGTCGTAAGCCTTGAGGCGTCCGTTGTTGGCGACGGTGATTTCGCATGGTCGTCACATATGCTTTGAGTTGCTGATGAACCTCGGTGACCCCACCATGTGTTGTCCGCACCAGCTATCGAGATACCAGGTGTTTTAGTTTTCGCAATTTTGTCGTGCGATCCCGGCGATTTTCGGAGTGACGACGCGGTCGAAGTCTCCGGTGTACGGTGAGAGGTCGATGTATCGCCTTGCGGAAATGCTGAGAGGGGACTCCGGGGTTGGTGGAGGCAACTCGAAGTCAAGTGGGATGTTCGTTGGACGATTAATCCAACTGTGGATGGTGGAGTCGTTGTCTGGACTTGGCCTGATGGGATTGAGGGGCGCGATTGGTGGGTATTCGATGTCGTCGTAGTATCGGATGCCTCTGCGACATCGCGCCATGCAACTCATGATTGATCCCTTGCCTTTGTCCTTGGACGTGATGCGTGCAGGAGTTTGTGAGGTGCTTGCGACGGAAGGTGGCGATATGGTCGATGTCGCAGAAGGGGAAGCCGAGGGTGCCGAAGGCTGCTGACTGGAGGAGTTATTGCGCCTTTCGTCGGCGGCCTTTCGCTTGTATCAACGATCAATAGTGTGCCCGGGCTTCTTGCAGTATTTGCATAATGTCCCCTTCTTTCCATGCTGCTCCCCTCCAGTCGCTCCAGTAAAGAATACTAACTTATCCCGCTTGCTGTTCTTCTCGTTGTACAGGTCAATCTCCTTCTGCTCAGAGAGAAGCGTGGCATAGAGGGCGGACTCGGAAATAGTTGCTCGAGCGCGGAGAAACGACTGGCATTGGCGCCAATCGGGTCCAAGGCCGGAGAGAACCATCGAGACGAACATGCTGTGGGGAACGGTTCCGCCGCACTTCTTAATGTGGTCGCGCAGATTACGGCACCGATTGATATACGGTCCCGCTTTCTCTCCTTGTTGCATTTTAACCGATGTCAATTGGCTGAGCAGGCGACTCATTGTGACGGGATCTGTTGCCATATATGGATTTTTCAGGTGCTCCCAAGATGCATACGCGGGTGCCCACTCGGACTTGTAAGAGCAAATGCCAAGCTGCTCGGAGGGGGAGAGGTTTCGGAGAAGGGTGGTGTACGCAAGAAGAGATTCGTGGTAGTATTGATGCTTCTCCTGGATGGTTCCTTCCGATGGGAAAGGTAAGCTTCCGTCGTAGTACATCCAGAGTTGAGCGGTTGTCGCGAGGAGTTCGAATTCCAAGCTCCACGTGTAGAAATCCTTGCCGTCAAATTGGGTTGAGGTCTTCAGCTTTGAGGTCAAAACGAACTTTGTTTGCAGGGTCGCGATTGTTTCTGACTGCACTCGTTGTTGACTGTCGTGTGCAGGAGCTGAAGCTTGACGGTTGTCAAAGGTAAAAGACCTCTCGGAGTTGACGCGGCGGTCTTCACCAGGGAGGGGGAGTCCAGCAAGTCCTCTTGCGTAACTTGAGCCATCGATGCTCATGGCTTGATGGCTCTCAAGAGCGTTGATGCGGGCGACTAGCTGATCAACGAGAGCGGCGCTGACGGAAGTCACCGCTGATGGTGCAGTAGGTGTTGCTGGTGGTGGGCCCGGAGAGTGTGTAGTGGCTTTTCCTTCGGGAGCCATTGTGATGCAGAGTTGTAGTAGTTTGTAATGAGTAATTTATAAATAGTTTGTTCTGAAAAGAACAGAGACTTGACAGGCCTTATAATCCACTCTAGCTCTCATACCATGTCGTAGTGGATATGATAAGTCTGCCAAGTTTGAAGGAAGGCAATGAAGCATTGGTAGTGACCTTGTTAAAAAAGTTGAAAGAGAACAAGATGATTATAAGATAGGAATACAAGGGTATAAATAGCAATCATAGCTAGCCATGTACTCTGAGGGGTACATTCCCTTATTAACTAAATTGCATTGCTACAGTAACCACGACTATTGCTCTTCTCGACAGTTATCATGTTGCATCGCGTAGCTACCAAGTGCGGTTACTGGATGGTCAAGAATCACGACCGTTGACTGTCTTCGACTGTTGACCTTCGGGTGACTCTCGATCTTCCGCATGCTCTATATGAGCTATTGCGGTACTGGTACAGACGCATTGCTTCGTTATGAAGTGACGCGTGAGTGGAGATCCTTCGGGAATGTTACTATAACCTTTCGGTTATTCCAACACCTTCTTGAAAAGTTTTCCTTGAACAATGGATATAAACTCGCCCTAAACACGGCTACCATGTTTGGAACACATATGAAGATGCATAAAATACCCTAGAAGACTAAAGGGGGGGGGGGATGAGGGGAAGATAATGGAAACCTGCTGAAATAAAAGACCCACCCGGTGGTCTTGTATTCCGGGGGGGTCTTATGGCGTGTTCCTACGCCTCATATGAGGCAAACCTTATATCAGACTCACACTGAAATTCCCCTGAACCAAAAACCCCTCGCAACTTTTCACAGGCCAAGTCTGATATGAGGTTTGCCTGATATGAGGCGTAGAAATTCGCCCTTATATTCGGGAGATTATGTAACGCAAGTAGTGCTCGAATACATTTTAAGCTTCTAACACCGACACAACTATCGTAACATGGGCACGGCACCTACTTATGTTGCAAACAGCCACAGTAGTTGCTAGTGCAGATGTCTCGGATCGCCTCTTTAAACGTATAGGGGGCACTTGCAAAACGAAACAACAACGGACGTACCCTTTTATAGATATAATACGATTGTTGTTCCGCTTCATACGTATAAGACACAAAAGAGGAGCGAGGGCCATTTAGTGAGAAAAAATCAAATTGTTTTGAAAAGCCGAGATCAAGAAGCTGGTGTACTTTTGGTTGTGTTCCATGTGGCTAAGATTCTTTTCTATATTATAAGCGCACTATGACGGTTTATTGAACCAGCTCTTTTATCCGAGGTACGACGGTATCGCGAACGGGTAAATTTTATGAAGTGCAGAGGACGCTGAGATTACATGCGCCTAGGACCAAGTAGCCGTAGCAAGGAGCTTTAGCCATGTCTTTTGTCGCGATTCGTCCTGCGCCCAGCCTTCGCAGCAGCGCGAGGAGTTCGCTTGCGTCTTGCGTCCTCTCGCCCGTCGCTTCGCTGCATTCATCCCGCCTTTCCCACGCATCCCATTCGCGGCCACCCACGCGGCATCGAGGGTCGGACGCGCAGCGCAGAGGTCGTTGCATCGCGCTCGCGCCATCGCTCGTCGCATGCGCACGCAGCACGCCGTTTAGAGATTGTCAGGTGAGAGGTGTGCGCGTGCTGCACTCGAAGGTGGGCCGCAGCCTTGTCGAGTCCCCCTCGCGGCTCACGTGGTTAGGTCGGTGCTGCAGTCACAGTGACATCGTGAAGCGCGTGCGGCGAGGCGACCCGCCGTCTGCGCGCACACGGGGATGGCGACACGCTTGAATAACACCCGCGCATCACACGTGAGGGTGATGGCGTGTTGGCACCGCCTGTGGCACTGGCATCCCCCCTCCCTGGGCCACACTCTCGGCTCGCGTAGCTCCATCCATGGGCGCTGATGGTCCGCTCGGGAGAATCCTGGCACGTGTGCATGGCACGCCGTGGTACTGCATGGCACCCCGTGGTACTGCAAGGAGCACGCGTGCCCTCCCACCCTCCCACTCTCCCCCATCGTTCCACACTGCAGCCGTTGCTGGCAGCCATCTCTCCTTCCGCCATGGCCGGCGGCGATCACCACCCCGCACCACCACAACCTCATGCTGCCCAACCAAGTGATGCTGCCCAACCAAGTGATGCTGCCGAACCGAGGGACGCGACCAAGGCTGCGCTGGAGGCCCGGAATGAGCGCGGCATGGCGGAGGTGGCAGCGCTGAGGCGCGAGGAGGTGGGCGTGGTGGTGGTGGACCACGGGTCAAGGCGCGCCGAGTCCAACCGCCAGCTCGGTGCGCTCAGCTCTAGAGGGCCAGGAGGGACGTGGGGGGTTGGCGGGGGCAAGGTGGAGACGGGATATAGGATGACAGAGGGGATAGAGGGAGGGATGGAGGGAGGGAGGGAGGGAGGGAGGGAGGGAGGGAGGGAGGGAGGGAGGGAGGGAGGGAGGGAGGGAGGGAGGGAGGGAGGGAGGGAGGGAGGGAGGGAGGGAGGGAGGGAGGGAGGGAGGGAGGGAGGGAGGAAGGAAGAAAGGAGAAAGAAGATGTATGTGTGTGGCATGGTGGGGTGTCTGAAGGCGGCTGCATGGTTCCACGGGGTCACTGATGCTGCAAGCGGGAGTGGATGAGGGATGCTCGGGGCCGCTTGTGAAGGGGTCACACCTCATTGCATCCCGCCCACCACAGTTCGCCCACGCTCCTAGCGGAAGGCACCATCATGCCGCACCTCGCATGCCGCACCTCGCATGCCGCACCTCGCATGCCGCACCTCGCATGCGCAGCTCGCATGCCGCACCTCGCATGCCGCACCTCGCATGCCGCACCTCGCATGCCGCACCTCGCATGCCGCACCTCGCATGCCGCACCTCGCATGCCGCACCTCGCATGCCGCACCTCGCATGCCGCACCTCGCATGCCGCACCTCGCATGCCGCACCTCGCATGCCGCACCTCGCATGCCGCACCTCGCATGCCGCACCTCGCATGCCGCACCTCGCATGCCGCACCTCGCATGCCGCACCTCGCATGCCGCACCTCGCATGCCGCACCTCGCATGCCGCACCTCGCATGCCGCACCTCGCATGCCACAGCTCGCATGCCGCACCTCGCATGCCGCACCTCGCATGCCGCACCTCGCATGCCGCACCTCCCATGCCGCACCTCGCATGCCGCACCTCGCATGCCGCACCTTGCATGCCGCACCTCGCATGCCGCACCTCCCATGCCGCACCTCCCATCCAGAACGTTGAAGTTCATTGCTCCCATGTCTCTCCCTCTCTCGCCTCCCTGTATGCCCCCATTGGTGTGTCACCACCAGACGTCTTCGTGGGAGTGTTTCAGCAGGAGACGGGCTACTCCATCGTGGAGCCGGCGCACATGGTGAGGGGCGCACATGGTGAGTGGCGCACATGGTGAGGGGCGCACATGGTGAGTGGCGCACATGGTGAGGGGCGCACATGGTGAGGGGCGCACATGGTGAGTGGCGCACATGGTGAGTGGCGCACATGGTGAGGTGCGCACATGGTGAGTGGCGCACATGGTGAGTGGCGCACATGGTGAGAGGCGCAGGCGCACATGGTGAGAGGCGCACATGGTGAGTGGCGCACATGGTGAGGGGCGCACATGGTGATTGGCGCACATGGTGAGTGGCGCACATGGTGAGTGGCGCACATGGTGAGGGGTGCACATGGTGAGAGGCGCACATGGTGAGAGGCGCACATGGTGAGTGGCGGAGTGGCGCACATGGTGAATGGCGCACATGGTGAGTGGCGCACATGGTGAGTGGCGCACATGGTGAGTGGCGCACATGGTGAGGGGCGCACATGGTGAGTGGCCCACATGGTGAGTGGCGAACATGGTGAATGGCGCACATGGTGAGTGGCGCACATGGTGAGTGGTGAACATGGTGAGTGGCGCACATGGTGAGAGGCGCACATGGTGAGTGGCGCACATTGTGAGGATCTAGGATCGAGCTCAGAAAAGAGAATTGTAATTGAATGATCACCTGGGTACAACACGAGGCTATATATAGGCTCGACACAAGGCCCCGTAACCAGGTGTTACGCGAAGGTTCCGCGGGTCGCGAAGCGTCCCGAACAGATCCTTCCCGAATTCGGTGCACGCAACCTAGCTCGGTGCTATAACTATAATAAAATATAGGAAAGCACCTAGCCTAGGAAATCAAGCAATTCATGCATGCATATAATTATCCTATGCTAGAAATAGCATGATAAAGTAAAGGCAAGCAAGCATAGCTGGCATAAGCCGTCGTACTCTCACACACATGGTGAGTGGCGCACATGGTGAGTGGCGCACATGGTGAGTGGCGCACATGGTGAGAGGCGCACATGGTGAGAGGCGCACCTGGTGAGGCATCCCTCGTGGTGAATGAACACCGTGAAGCTCACGCTACCCTAGTTTCCTCTTGTATCACTCTCCACATGCCTACTCTGCCTCACATGCGCTGTCAAACCTGGTCTCCCCATGCACAACCCCTCCATGCCGCACTCTCTCCTCACTTAACCCATGTCATCGCATGGCTGCCACTCCATCCGCCCGATCGCCCTCATCTGCTTCACCCCCTGCAACCCACACACATCTGCCCCTCCTCGCTTCCTGCCTGCCCCAGCAAACCGCACTGCGGCCATGCAAGCCCTCTGCCTCCCTCCCCTTCCATGTTGCTCTCATATTCCTTCTCAAAGATAGCAAGCGGAAGTGATGTCGACTAGTAGGGGAAGGGGTGGTACAAGTAAAGTGTCGAGAGAAGCATGTACCCTCTAAAGTGAACCTCACTGTAGCCTAGAAGTCTAACAAACACATAAACAACATTTGACACACCCCCATAGGCTAAGTGAGGGGCATCAAAGCAAGCAAGGGAAACAAATGGTCACAAGACCAGTCAAGAGAAGCAACAAGACAACGCTTAGGGTGGATTTCAAGATCACCACACAGTCCGAGCACAAAAAAACGGCCACAAGCCCAGCTCGAGAGTTCACAAACATATATAGATACAAGGACAAGCAGAGCAAGGAACAAGAAACAAGGCTACAGCAACCAAGCACCATCGTCAACAAGACAGAACCTGTGGTGATCACTAGGCGCTAGGGCCTTGGTGAAAATGTCTGATGTGTTGGCCGCTGAGACCATGAAGTCCAAGCGAACATGGCCGCGTCTCTGCAACTCTCGCAGGAGAAAGTACCTCACGTCGATGTGGTTCACTCTGCCCTCCAGTCGAGGCTCTCGACAAAGGAGGATCATGGCCTTGTTGTCAGCGAACAAGGTCGGTGCAGAACGAGGCCGCTCACCAAGGTCAGTGAGCAAGAAAAGTCGACCAACGAAGCTCCTGCGCAGCCATAGCAGCAGCGTAGATCTCTGCCTCTGCGGTGGACTGTGCCACAGACGACGACCAAGTAGACCTGAGCCCCACGCCTGATGTAGTCGCCAGGTACTTCGCCACCCTTACAGCAGCCGTCCAGTGCACTGGACGATGTCCCCCAGTCGCAACAAAGCGAGAGAGAACGCTGAGTCGAAAGGCGAGGTCTGGACGAGTATAAGTCATCAGGTACATGAGACAGCCCACAAGCACTGCGTAAGGACCATGAGACTCAAATGGCTCGTCGGGAAAAGGCCCGGTGAGTCTGTGGTCGACAGCAAGAGGAGTGGGCTGTGTGGTGGAGTGCTGAAGTCTGAACTGCTGAAGGACCTATTGTTGTGCGCGGCTGTTGCTATGCACTTGCGCGCAGCTGCTGCTGTGTGTGCGCAGCCGCTGCTGTGCGTGCGCAGCCGCTGCTGTGCATGAGGCAGTGGCGCGTGCGGCTGCTGCTGCGCGTGCGGCGACTGCTGCGCGTGCAGCTGTTGCTGTGCGCGTGCGCGGCTGCTGCTGCGTGCGCGGTTACAGCTGCGTGCGTGGCTGCTGTCGAGTGCGGGACAAGTCGCAGCGTGTGCGGCTGCTGCGTACGTAGCTGTAGCTGCTCGCGCGCTGCCTATGCGTGCGTGAGTTGCTGCAGTCGCGTACGCGTCTGCTGCTAACTAGCGCGCGTGCGCGCGACCTAGCCAGCTGGGGCGTGCGTTCTGGCGGCCTAGGAGGGACGTGACGGCTGGAGGGGAGGGAAGCTAAGGACTTGAGTGGTTTAGGAACTATCTAGGCCTAGGAACTTAAGCGTGTCATACCATCTCAAAGATAGCACGTGGAAGTGATGTCGACTAGTAGGGGAAGGGGTAGTACAAGTAAAGTGTCAAGAGAAACATGTACCCTCTACTGTGAACCTACTGTCAAGTCTAACAAACACATAAACAACATTCGACATTCCCTCCCTGTCAACCGTCCCCCCCCCCCCCCCCGCCCCCCACGGCCTGACCAGGAGATAGCGGAGCCGTCCATAGCGGTGGCGTTCACGCGGTGCATGCAGAGGGGCGCCAGGGGCGTCATCGTGTGCCCCTACTTCCTCTCGCCCGGCCGCCACTGGCAACGGGTGCGTCCTGGGGTGGCCCAGCGGCTCATGCACTTGTGGCGTGGCAGCTGTGACACATTCACACATTCGCACTTGTGGCTTGTTTCTGACACATTCGCACCGTTTTGAGACCCTTGCACCCTCTCCTCCCTGCCACCATGTCTCCCCTGCCACCGTGTCTCCCCTGCCACCACCATGTCATCCCCGGCCTGGCAGGACATCCCAGCGCTGGCAGCAGAGGCAGCAGCGCAGCACGGCAACGGAGTGCCCTTTATAGTCACCGCGCCCATTGGGGTGCATCCACTCGTTGCTGTGAGTGCCGCTCATGGCCTATTCCTTTTTCCTTCCTCTTCCCCGTCCCGCTTTCTCTTCTCCCGTCCACCCTCTCGTTCACACAACGAGTGTTGAAGCAGAGATACTTACAGTGCCATCTGACTGCCATTGCCATCTCAGTACCGTAGCATTGCCATGTGACTGCCGATCGTATGAGTGTTCCAGTGTCTCGGCGCTCACCCCCACCCCTCTTTCCCGCTTTCCCTTCGCTCCTGCCTCTCACTGCTACCCCTCGCTGCTCCCCCTCGCTGCTCCCCCTCGCTGCTCCCCCTCGCTGCCCCCCCTCGCTGCCCCCCCTCTCGCTGCCCCCCCTCGCTGCCCCCCTGCACCGTGGCGAGCGCATCAGCGTGTGTTGGAGCAGCGCATAACCCACTGCATGCAGCGAGTGGCCAGCGGGGACGCCACCAGTGCTTGTGATGCATGCAGGGATGGGGGGGGTTGCATGGAGCAGAACCTCCTCTGACAAGCGCCCCAACGGGGCCAACGCTTTGAAAACATACGTAGGTGCTGTTTGCTAACCGTAATCGACTGGATAGAAGACAAATTTAGATTTGTTGTATATTTATTACGAGACGATCGATCGAGTCCTAACGTAACATTCCGTCTATAGGACCCGGGGGACTTTCTACAAATACAAGAAACATAGCTAGGGTTAACGTATAGGTGGCGTACAATTTTTTAAGACCCAAGTGTGCTTATTTGAGTATTAAATTTATTGGATTTACCATCCACTGTTCGTGTCAGGGCCTATTTTATCAGGGTAAATCACCTTGTTGCCCTGATTATCAGGGTGGTTTTTGGTAGTAACACTGATGCGGTTGGGTAATTTTTGAAGGACCATGATTTACCCTGATGTGCCAGGGTTTACGATTAAGGAACACTGTCGCCTCAGGGTTGCCGTTCGGCTTATCGAGTTTTACCCTGAAGCGAGTACCAGCCACCCCGTGAGCCCCCCCCCCTACCTTCCCCTAACCACCCGACCCCGAAACCTGAGATTTCGGGTTGCCAACTGTCGAAACTGTAGATTTCAGCAGGACATTACGTGTGCTGGAACGAGGTGGGCCACCATTGGCCAGAAATACAGTTTCATTTGAGGCAACGCCAATGTAGCGAGTTGGTCTTGTTGTTTGACAAGCCAGCATTACCGGTTGAGCAGGAAACCTGGCTTACTGCAGCATAATATCGGGGCCCACTTGCCCACTGGGCACCTCGTTGTGTGCACCACTGTGGCTGGCTCATCTGCTTCGTTTGCCAGCACGATAGGAAATGACAGCGCTGGGGTTGTTATAGTCACAGTAGGCTTCAATGTGCCTAAAACGAAAGATAGAGTGCACAGTCGGATTTATGCACAGCGGCTTTAAACGTTCATAGCGTTCTGATCACAGCTTCAAATGGCCTGATTCAACCTGGATCTGGAGCATCGTTACGTCGCCTACAATAGGCAATTTCGATCGCATCATTTCACCAAGTATTGACGACACAGCGTCTGTTTGAACGAACGGCACTATGGCAGCCACATTAGTCGTAGAACACAAGATAGGAAGAGTTACAAGTTGGAAATGACTCCCAGCTCCTACAAACCCCAAGAGCCGAGGTACAGTGATGTGGAACAGTGCCACACTTTCCCCAACCAACAAGGGTCTCGAAACTACCCTCCACAAGGGTCTACACCAACAGAAATGTTACACTACACATTGTAATGTAACTATCTTCAACATCTTGAAGTGTACCCTTTTGGCGAGCTTCGAAATCACTTGAGGCTTGACACCAACGCTCGGGTTCTTCATCACAAACTCATCCTTGAGTTCTGGATGGGTCTGCTGCACACACCTGCGACACGACAAACGTTCGACACACGACAAAATAGAAACCGCGCGAGACACACAAGCGACAAAATAGAAACCGCGCGGGACACACAAAATGACCGCGTAACACGCGTCTAGCGATAACTCGCTATTGGTTCGACACACACACACACACTTGATATCATGACCCATCATACACACACTATTATAAGCATGAAGTAAAAAATACTCATGCCCTCATACCATTCCATGCACACATGCATGCACGCATACGGACAACAAGCCGAGTGCAAACCGTAGGGTTGCACCAACAAACTCCCCCTCGGATTGTTGGCCTTAGGATATGTTGCTCTCAGTTCAGAGCCATTCTAGCCAGCTTGCAACACTTCCAATGCTGCTGCTCCACCAGCCTCTTGGTCATCATGTCAGCTTGCTGCCCCGTGGTCTTCACGTAACGCAACTCAACTTCACCCGCGGCCACCATGCTCCTTGTCAGTGCCACTTCACCCTCATGTGCTTGGTGAGGCCATGCAACACCGGGTTCTTAGCTAGAGCAATGGCACCCTGGCTGTCACAGTAGAGAGGGGTAGGTTTTTGCTGCTCCTCCCCCAATTCAGCCAACAAACGCCGCTGCCACACAATCTCCCGTACCGCACGGAAGAGTGCCATGTACTCGGACTCCACCGAGCTCAAAGCTTGGTCCACCTGCTTCTTGCTCTCCCAAGCAGTTGGGCCTCCACCAACACAGAAAATGAACCCTCCAACACTTGTCATGTCCTCTGGTTCCGATGCATATGAAGCATCCGAGTAGGCGGTGAGGAACAAACGCCCGGGTTCAACACCATCCGCGCCCTTTTGGCGCCTTTGCGCCGCCCCTGAGTATTGAAGCCCAACGGTCGGTGTTTGGCCAAGATACTCGGCCACCCTCATTCCAGCTGCTACCTGCTCCTCATTAGGGCATTGCACAACCCTAGCCAGCTGCCCGGTAGCGAAGGCAACGTCCGGTCGAGTGTTTACCGCCGCATACATGAGGCTGCCCACCAACGAGTGAAATCGGCGCCTCTCCTCTTCACCAACGCTCTCCTCCTCTGGTCCCTTCACACACTTGAACCGAGAGGGAAGGGGAGTAGCTACATGGCCTTCACTCCGCCCAAAGTTGGCAGCCAATGCCTCCAGGTACTTCAGTTGGTGCACCCGCATGCACCGCTTCTCCACATCACGCTCGATGTGAAGCCCGAGGTAGAAGTTGACGTCGCCAAGTGTCAAACGTCATATATGTTGTAGTTCTGTAGGCTACAGTGGGTTAGCCTTTAGGGGGTACACTACTCTAGGGTTTGGTACTTGTACTCCCATTCTTTCCTAGTTCATCATTCTCATTCATTCTTAGATTCTAACATGGTATTACGAGCCTAGGTCGTAACCTAGGACCGACTGTAAGGGCCCACCGTTTCCGCTAGTTGCGCCCGAGCGCGCCTCGCCTAGTCGCGCCCTCGAGCGCCCTCTCCTCTTCTCTCTTGTCGCGCGCCCTAGCGTGCCCCTTGCGAACCGGCCCCGCCTAGCCCTCACGCCCTAGCGTGCCCCGTGCGATCGGCCCCGCCCTCCTCGTACGCCCTAGCGTGCGACCCGCGCAGCCCCACGCGCGTCGCCTGCCCCGCGCGCCCTTGCGCGCCTAGTGCGGCCCCGCGCGCTCGCTGCCCCGCGCGCCCTTGCGCGCCTCTTACGAACCGGCCCCGCCCCTCCTCGCGCGCCCTTGCGTGCCCCGTGCGACCGGCCCATACCCACCCGCGCGCCCTTGCGTGCCTCTCGCGTACCGGCCCCGCCCCGCTAGCCCGCCCTTGTGTGCCCCGTGCGACCAGGCCCCGCCCCACTAGCCCGCCCTTGCGTGCCCCGTGCGACCAGGCCCCGCCCCACTAGCCCGCCCTTGCGTGCCCCGTGTGACCAGGCCCCGCCCTGCTAGCCCGCCCTTGCGTGCCCCGTGCGACCAGGCCCCGCCCCACTAGCCCGCCCTTGGGTGCCCCGTGTGACCAGGCCCCGCCCTGCTAGCCCGCCATTTCGTGCCCCGCGCGGACCGGCCCCGCTCTGCCCTGCGCGCCCTCGCGTGCCCCACCTCGAGTAGCCGCCGCCTAGCCGAGCCGAGCCGCCCCACCGAACCGCGTCGCCCGGCCCGAGCCGCGCCGCCCTACCGAGCCGCGCCGCCCTACCGAGCCGCGCCGCTACTGCTGTCACTGCTACTGATGCTACTGCTGTTACTGCTGCTACTGCTGCTCCTGCTCCTACTGCAAGTATGGCTAGCCCTGCTGTGCTCGCTTTCGATGCTGAGGGCCGCCCGCTGAAGTTTGACACCTGGCTCGATGACCTGCACCTGTTCCTCCAGCTCACTGCCAAGGAGGATATTTCACTGTACGATCACGCGCTAGGACACGCTGCTGCCCCTGCTGCTACTGCTGACAGCACTGCCCGCTCACAGTGGCAGACTCGTGACGCCCACACTCGCTTCGCTATTCGCAACTCCCTGCCGATAGATGAGCGTGAGCACTTTGGCCAGCACAAGACTGCGCAGGCACTGTACACTGCTGTCGTTGCATGCTACTCCTCACCTGCCTCTGCTGTGCTAGGCCGTCTCTCGCTCCCGTACCTGTTCCTCGACCTGTCTACTTTCTCCACAGTCGCTGACCTCATCACGCACCTCCGCACTAGTGAGGCCCGCTTCCGTGCCGCTATGCCCGCTGAGTTTCTTGCCAAGAACCCCCCCCCGCTGTGGCTCACTCTCTACCACCTAGTCACCCGTCTCCCTGACTCTCTTCGTGCGGTCAGGGACCACTTCCTCGCTCGCTGCCCCACTGAGCTCACCGTTGACCTGCTCGAGAAGGAACTGCTTGCAGCTGAGGCTAGCATAGTCGCTGTAGGTACCTCTCGTGGCGACCCCCGCACCCCTTTCTTCGAGGGGTGTTCCCCTTCCCCCCTTCTCCCCTCTGTCGCCTCTGCTGCTGCTGTCGACCTCCTAGGTGCTGAGCAGGTCGGGACTGCGTCCACTCCGAGTGGGCGCCGCAGCGGCAAGGGCAAGGGGGGCAAGGGAGGTGGTGGTGACGCGGGGGGGTCGGTGGTGGGGGTGGTGGCGGCGGTGGGGGTGGTGGCGGGGCTGGAGGGGCTAGTGGCAGCAGTGGGGGTGGTGGCGGCAGCGGCGGAGGAGGTGGCCGGGGTTGGGGCGGTGGTGGTGGCGGCAGTGGACGCGGTGGCGGCAGGGGCGGTGGTCGAGGTGGTGGCGGCGGCGGTGGAGGTCGTGGAGGTGCTGGTGGTGGTCAGCGCCAGCAGCAGACTCTGTCGCCCCAGGAGCTTCGTGAGTGGTACTCTCAGCATGGGGGGGGGGGGGGGGTGGCCTTAGCTGCACGTACGTCATCCGCACAGGTGACCGCACTGGTCAGACGTGTGGGAGGGCGCACACCACGCAGCGCTGCTTCTCCCGCCTAGACGACGCCTGGCGCACCCAGTTTCCAAGTGCCACTGAGCTGCCCCGCTGGGCTGATCTGGAAGAACATTGATATCTATGCTCTTGACTTTGATGCTATTCTTGGTGCCATGTATGTGTTGTCTGCTAGTGGAGAGAGTGACCAGTACCTGTGTGTTCCGCCCGATCCGGGCATTCGGACCAGTGAGGCTGCCGCTCTAGGTGCTAGTGCGTCTGCTGCCCCAGGTGCTGGTGAGGCTGCCGCTCCAGGTGCTCGCGTATCTGCTGCCCCAGGTGCTGGTGAGGCTGCTGCTCTAGGTGCTTGTGACTCTGCACCCTCTGGTACTGAGTCTACTGCGGCACTGCACACCTTCACACTGGACTCAGGTGCTTCTCGCTGTTTCTTTCGTGACCGCACTGCCCTCGAGCAGCTTGCTCGGCCGGTTGCTGTCTCCCTCGCTGACCCCTCTGGGGGTCCGGTCATTGCGACCTCCTCTACTGTCCTCCCTTTCCCTGCGGTCCCGTCGGGCGCACTGTCAGGTCTCTACCTCCCCTCGTTCTCTACGAACTTGGTGGCAGGTAGTGCGCCCCAGGACGGGGGTGTTCACCAGTTCACCCCTGCCTACGAGCGCGTGACACACTGCACGTGTGCTCGGACGGGTCGCCACCTGGCTACCTTCACTCGGCAGCCGGGGTCGGACCTGTACACAGTGACCACTGAGTCTCCTCAGGTAGCTGCGTTTGCGTCTGCGTCAGGTCAGCTGTCGGCCCCCTGCTCGTGTCGCTCCCTGGCGCACGAGACCGTTCTTTGGCACCACCGCCTTGGTCACCCGTCAGTGCAACGCCTTCGTGGCATGCACAAACGGTACCTTGTCTCTGGTCTTCCCAGGGTTCTCCCTCCCCTCCCACCCTCGCCTGCTCCTCCCTGTCTTCCTTGTGTCGAGGGACGGCAGCGCGCCGCTCCTCACTCCTCCTCGTTTCCCCCGACGACTGCTCCCCTGCAGACGCTCCACATGGACGTGTGGGGCCCAGCCCGCGTCCGTGGGCAGGGTCACGAGAGGTACTTCTTGATAGTTGTTGACGACTACTCGCGCTACACCACGGTCTTCCCCTTGCGCACCAAGGGTGAAGTCCCTGATGTTTTGATCCCTTGGATCCGCACTGCCCGTCTCCAGCTCAGCGAGAGGTTCCACTCTGACTTTCCTGTCCTGTGTCTGCACTCCGACAGAGGTGGGGAGTTTTCCTCCGACCTCTTGAGGACCTACTGTCAGGAGCACGGCATCCGCCAGTCGTTCACGCTTCCGGCCTCTCCACAGCAGAATGGGGTTGCTGAGCGCCGCATTGGCTTGGTCATGGAGGTCGCTCGTACCTCCCTGATCCATGCGGCTGCCCCCCACTTTCTGTGGCCGTTTGCAGTCCGATACGCTGCGCATCAGCTCAACCTCTGGCCTTGTGTCTCCGTTCCGGAGACTTCGCCGACACTGCGTTGGACGGGAGAGGTTGGCGATGCGTCGCGTTTTCGGGTCTGGGGATCTCAAGCTTTTGTCCGCGATACGTCCGCGGACAAGCTCTCCTCCCGCGCTGTTCCTTGTGTCTTCCTTGGCTTTGTCCCGGACGCGTCTGGTTGGCAGTTTCACCACGCCACCTCGCGCCGTGTCCTGCCCTCTCAGGACGTCACTTTTGACGAGTCCGTCCCCTACTACCGCCTCTTCCCCTACCGCACTGCCCCGCTCCCCCCCCCGCCTCTCTTCCTCGCTCCAGGTGCTGCTGTGGTAGACCCCCTCCCCCCTCAGGGTGCCGCTCCCTCAGGTGTGTCCCAGGTAGACCCGGTTGAGCCTGTCGAGGTAGCTGTCGACTCTCGTCCTGCTTGGGGTGCTGAGCCTGAGGGTGCTGAGCCTGGGGGTGAGGAGCCTGGGGGTGCGGAGCTTGGGGGTGCGGAGCCTGGGGGTGCGGAGCCTGGGGGTGCGGAGCCTGGGGGTGCGGAGCCTGGGAGTGCGGAGTCTGGGGGTGCTGAGCCTGGGGGTGCTGGACCTGAGAGTGCTACGTCTGAGGGTGCTGAGCCTGGGGGTGCTGCGACTGAGAGTACGGCGCCTGGAGACCCTCCCTCTTCACAGCAGCTGCGTGAGTGGTACTCGAGGTACTGCAGCCTCAGGAGAGGTGCTTCAGGGACTAGGGGTGCTGCTGGAGCTGGTGCTCGTGGTTCCCCGCCTAGACGGGAGCTCCCCTATCCCCAGCGGCTCCGAGAGTGGCACGCTTGGCGCTGCGGTCTTCGTAGTGGCGCTGCTGGTGCTTGGGACCCTGGAGCTGTTGCTGGTGCTGAGGACCCCGGAGTTGGAGCTGCTGCTGGTACTGAGGACCCCGGAGTTGGAGCTGCTGCTGGTGCTGACGACCCTGGAGGTGGAGCTGCCGCTGGTGCTGAGGACCCCGGAGCTGGAGCCGCTGCTGGTGCTGCGGACCCTGGAGCTGGTGCTGCTGGTGCTGAGGACCCCGGAGCTGGAGCCGCTGCTGGTGCTGCGGACCCTGGTGCTGTTGGTGCTGGAGCTGCTGGAGCCACTGGAGGTGCTGGAGCTGCTGGAGGTGCCGGTGGTGCTGCGGGAGTTGCAGCTGGAGACCCTGGAGCTGAGGGTGCTGGTGCTGTCCCTGCTGGTTCCGGAGGAGCGGCGCGGCCGCTGCCGTACTACGTTCCGCTCCTTCAGCAGGTTCTTGGCCTCCCGCCCTCCACTGGTCCTTCTCCTCCCCTACTGAGTCCACCACCTGTCTAGTCACAGTCACAGTTACCGCTTGCCTCTCCGCTGCTTGGTCCTTCTCCTTACGCTGGGCCGACTGGAGGTCTTACGGAGCGTCGTGAGCCTGAGTCTCGTCCTGCGTCACCTGAGTCTCGTCCAGAGTCGCCTGTCCGTGCTGTCCGCGCTGGTCGTCGTGCTCCGCGTGAGCGTCCTACTCCTGTCCCTGGCACTCACTATATGACTCTGCGTCCTTCCACTGCTCCACAGCGTGTCCCTCTGCCGTCTCCTCTAGCGTCCTCTCTTCCTGCTCTTGCTGACCCGGAGTCTGACTCCCTTCGTGCTGCCAGTCCTACTGTCACGCGTCTCCTCGCCACTGTTGTCACTGACCCTACCTTTGAGTCCTCTGCTGCGTCTGCTCTAGTCGCTGAGTTAGTTGACTTTGCTGCCGCCTGTCGTCTAGACTACGCCGCTAGCCTTGTTGCTGAGTCTAAGTCTGTCTGTCCTCCGTCCGTCGGGGGTGAGTGTGCTCTTGGCACGGACGTCCTTGAGGACAGGCAGGAGGAGTTTGAGTGCTTTGCCGCTGCTTTGCCTCATCTAGTGTCCATGCTGATTGCCCCTGAAGGAGACCCGGATGCACCAGACATCCCGACCCCACGCTCTTACGCAGAGGCGATGGAGGGTCCCTACTCCTCCCAGTGGCAGACAGCCATGGACGCAGAGATGGCATCCTGGAAGTCCACTGGCACCTACGTCGACGAGGTTCCCCCACCTGGGGCGAACATCGTCAGTGGCATGTGGATTTTCAGGGTGAAGCGGCCGCCGGGTTCTCCGCCTGTCTTCAAGGCGCGTTACGTTGCTCGAGGCTTCAGTCAGCGAGAGGGAGTTGACTTCTTCCAGACCTTCTCCCCTACCCCGAAGATGACCACTCTTCGGGTTCTGCTACACGTCGCCGCTCAGCGTGACTACGAGCTCCACTCTCTTGACTTCAGCACTGCTTTCCTACAGGGCAGCCTGCACGAGGAGATCTGGCTGCGCCGCCCACCTGGCTTCACTGGGTCGTTCCCTCCTGGTACCCAGTGGAGCCTCCGGCGGCCAGTCTACGGTCTCCGCCAGGCACCCCGTGAGTGGCACGACACACTAAGGACTACTCTTGCTGCTCTTGGGTTTGCTCCTTCTACTGCTGACCCGTCGCTGTTTCTACGCACCGACACCACTCTGCCGCCGTTCTACGTTCTCGTTTACGTAGACGACTTGGTCTTTGCTACTGCTGACACTGAGGCACTCGCCCACGTGAAGTCGGAGCTGCAGAAGAGACACACGTGCACAGACCTGGGTGAACTGACAAGCTATCTTGGCTTGCGGATCACCCGGGACAGAGCACAGCGCACCATCACCTTGACTCAGTCACACATGGTGCAGCAGGTCCTTCAGCGCTTCCGCTTCACGTACTCCTCGCCTCAGCCCACTCCTCTGCCTACCGGTCACTCGCTCTCAGCTCTGCCTTCGGATGAGTCCGTAGAGCCGAGTGGCCCGTATCCAGAGCTTGTGGGCTGCCTCATGTACCTGATGACCTGCACTCGACCCGACCTTGCATACCCTCTTAGCATCCTAGCACGCTATGTCGCTCCTGGCAGACACAGAATGGAGCACATGGATGCAGCTAAGAGGGTGTTGCGCTACTTGTGCAGTACGTCGGGCATGGGGCTCGTGCTTGGAGGACGGGCTCGAGTTGTCCTCACTGGTCACTCAGACGCTTCTTGGGCTGACGACCAGGCTACTCAGCGGTCGTCTCAGGGTTACACCTTCAGCCTTGGCTCTGGTTCAGTTTCTTGGCGTTCTACTCGCTCGTCTTCATTTCTCAGCTCCAGTTGTGAGGCTGAGATCTACGCCATAGCCATGGCTGCACAGGAGTTACGCTGGCTCACCTACCTACTGACTGACGTGGGAGAGCGGCCTCGTTCTCCTCCAGTGCTGTACGTCGACAACAAGGCTACCATTGCCTTGTGTGAGGAGCACAGACTGGAGCACAGAACGAAGCACATCGCTCTACGCTACTTCCTTGCTCAAGAGCTGCAGCAGCGAGGTCAGCTTCGTCTTGCTTACGTGGCCACTCGGGCCAACACTGCTGATGTGTTCACCAAGGCGCTTCAGCCTTGTGATCATCAGCGTTTCTGTACTGTTCTAGGCCTTGTGCCTACTGTGCCTTACTTGCTTACTTCTTGACTCTGCTTGTACTGTGATCTCTCTATATATACCTGCATGCTTACACCTGCTAGGTTGTGATCACTGTACCTCTTGTTATATTATCAAACTGCATGTGAACTGGTCTTGTGACCGCTTGCTTGTGCTCGGAATTTGTGTGGTATCCTTGAGATCCACCCTGAGCTTGCTTTGCTTTGCTTTGCTTTGACTGGTCTTGTGACCTCTTGCTCTCCCCCACTTAGCCTATGGGGGTGTGTCAAACATCATATATGTTGTAGTTCTGTAGGCTACAGTGGGTTTGCCTTTAGGGGGTACACTACTCTAGGGTTTGGTACTTGTACTCCCATTCTTTCCTAGTTCATCATTCTTATTTATTCCTAGATTCTAACACCAAGTGCCTTGCACTTGAAATTGTCCTTAAGATTCAGCATCACCTCCTTCACAAGGTCAGAGGAGGGTGAGAAGATGAGGATGTCGTCCACGTAGACCACCATGAAGCTCCTCTACTCCCCCTCGCCAAGCATGAACAAGGAGTAATCGGCCGTTGAGGGAGTGAAGCCGATCTCCTCCAACACTTCGCGCAGCTTCAAGTACCATTGTCTAGGGGCCTGCTTCAGCCCATAGAGGGCCTTCTTCAGCTTCCACACTCTGCCACTACCATCATCAAACCCCTCTGGCTGCGCCAAGAAAATCTCTTCTTCGAGGATGCTGTTAAGGAATGCCGTTGTAATATCCATCTGCTTCACCACCCATCTTTTGATCGCGACTCCCTGTCACAAGGTATGAAACGAGAATGAACAGCAGAAGAGGGTTTGCACTAGCAGGCAGTTGAGTACATATAGGAAACCCTAATTTGGGCTGTACTCGCTATAGAGTACCCCACTACAGGCTAGACAAATACAACATTCTGACACACCCCCATAGCCAAAGTGGGGTGTAATCAGCACAACAAGCAGTCACAAAATAGTTCACAAGCACAAGTAAAGCTAGAGGTAGTCACAGAGGGCAAGTGAGGAGGAGGAGGGACTGTGAGAGGAGAGGAGATGGGAGGCGACGGCGGAAGCTGCAGATACACAGGAGCGGCTGGCTCAGTGGCTACCGAAGCAATGGCCCGGACTACAGGAGTAACTGGCTCCGCGGCTACGCCGAGCGGCTAGAGCAACTGACCCACGGGCGACTGGCGACTACCGGAGATTGTAGCCTCCGGACTACTGGCGCTGCTGGCGACATGACTGCTACCTCCGCTCAACCTCCCCCAACTGTCCCACCCCCCTTTCACACACCCCTTGCTGCACCCCTAGCTCCACTCCCACGACACCCCCCTAGCACCACTCCTTCGGCTCCCACACACCCACCCCCCTCAGCGGCAGCTGCAGCAGTGGGAGACGGAGGAGGAGGAGCAGGGACGCCTCACACACCCGCCACCCCCATACCCGCCACCCCCACACCCCAAACGCAGGCGACGTGGGGCAGAAACGCGGGCAGCAGTTGAGGCAGCGTGCAAGCAGAAGCGGGGCAGCTCGCGGGCCCCCGGGGCGCCGCGACGGGCGACGGGAGGGGGCGACGCGCAGGCCCCCAGGGCGCCGCGACTGGCGACGGGAGGGAGGGCGACGCGCGGGCCCCCAGGGCGCCGCGACGGGCGACGGGATGGCGGGAGGGGGGCGCGCGCGGGTCCCCCAGGGCGCCGCGACAGGCGACGGGATGGCAGGGTGGGCGCGCGCGGGTCCCCCAAGGCGCCACGACGGGCGACGGGATGGTGGGGGGGGGCGTGCGCGGGTCCCCCAGAGCGCCGCGACGGGCGACGAGATGGCGGGGGGGGGCCGCGCGGGTCCCTCAGGGCGCCGCGACGGTTAGGGCACCGTCGCACGCCTCGGGGTGCACGACGGGCAAGGCACCGTCGCGCGCCACGGGGCGCGCGACGGGCAGGGCAGGTCGTCGCGCGGCCAGCAGGGCAGCGCGACGGGTAGGGCAGAGCCGCGATGGGCAGAAAACCGCCGTGCGCCCCGAGCGAGCGGCGGGAAGAAAAAACGCCGCACGCCACGAGCGCACGGCAGGCAGAAAACGTCGCGCGCCCGGGGCAGGCGACAGAGTACAGCAGCGGAAGCATCTGGTTTGCCCATCCACAGGATCGACCAGGGAGGGTCGACCTGCTCTGAAACCATGTCACAAGGTATGAAACGAGAATGAACAGCAGAAGAGGGTTTGCACTAGCAGGCAGTTGAGTACATATAGGAAACCCTAATTTGGGCTGTACTCGCTATAGAGTACCCCACTGCAGGCTGGCCAAATACAACATTCTGACACTCCCGCGAGTAGGGTCCGCAGCGTTGTCGGCTTCACTACAGGAGCAAACAGCTCCTTGAAGTCCACCTTCTCCTTCTGCTGGTACCCTTTGGCCAAAAGCCTAGACTTGTAGCGCTCGATCATGCCGTCGGCGTCGGACTTGATCTTGAAAAGCCACTTGGACGTAATAGCCTTACGCCCCTCCGGTAGCTCCACCAATTCAAATGTGTCGTTCTCCTCAATGCTCTTCAACTCACTCTCCATTGCCTTCTTCCACTCCTCAGCATCACTACTCTCCAAGGCCTCCTTGAGAGTTGCTGGTTCCCCCGGCATCTCCACCGGAGAGAAGAATGCAAACGCAAACTCCTCGTAATCACTCTCCTCGTCATCTCCGACCATCACTGACGCTCCGGCCAGGGCTGACTTGCCCTGCTTTCCCGATGCATCATAGGTCAGCCTATTAGGGGCTTGAACTCTCCTCTTGCCCCTTCCTTCCTCCTCAGCTGCAGGGACTTGAAGGCCTTGGCGTTGCTGCGGGGTGACTCGGATCCGTGGAGCACTTGTAGCACGTGAAGGAAGTGTCGGTGCATGCTCGCTCACTTGCTGCACCTCCTCCTCTTCTTCCTCTACATCCTTGGCCTCCTCTCCCCTATTCACAAGGGAAGATTGCCTTGTGGTAGTGCTGCCACTGCTCAGCTCCAAAGGCAGCTCCACATGCTCCAAGCCGGAACTCTTCACCTCCCCAAACCGCATG
This sequence comes from Closterium sp. Naga37s-1, assembly GCA_947471745.1. Taxonomy (NCBI): domain Eukaryota; kingdom Viridiplantae; phylum Streptophyta; class Zygnematophyceae; order Desmidiales; family Closteriaceae; genus Closterium; species Closterium sp. Naga37s-1. The sequence continues at coordinate 2,140,799 of CANJKZ010000243.1, forward strand.
CCTATCTTCGCCTCATTCTCCGCCTTCCAATCCTTGTACATGAGGTTCTCCATGAACTTGCAATCCCTGCTCACCATGAACTTCTTGGCGAATGGGTCCCAAAGAAGCCAGCCCATGCTGTTTTGAGCCATGCCCAAGTGCACAGCCCATATCGCCTTGGCACCAAGCTTGTTGTGTCGAAGGTGCTTAGGCACGAGCGCCATACACATGCACCCGAACAACCGAAGCATATCCACCTTTGGCTTCCTTCCGATCCACTCCACATAAGGCACCCATTTGTCTGCTCCCACATGAGTCAGGGCTCTGTTCTTGGCCTCACATGCACTCCGCACCGCATCAGGCCAGAAATAGTCGGGTAGCCCGGCTTCAATGAGCAACCCGCGTGCCGTCTCCGTGATTGTGCAGTTCGCTCGCTCGGCGATGCCGTTCATTGCAGGGGAGTAGGGCATGGTAAGGGAGTGCCTTATCGCATTCTTCTTCAGCCACAATCCGAACTCCTTGCTCAGGAACTCTCCCCCTCGATCGGTGCGGATTGACTTGACTAGCCGGTCTTGTTGCCGCTCCACCATCGGCTGCCAATCGGTCTTCACCGTTTCAGCCACGTCGCTCTTCTTGGACAGCACGTACACCCAAGTCATGCGGGTGTAGACGTCGACTATGGTGAGGAAGTACTCAGCTCCAGCAGCTCCAAGCTTCAAGGGGCCCGCCACGTCCATCACCACCTCATCAATTGGTGCCTTAGCCGTTGCCTCCGAACTCGAGAACGGGAAACGAGTGAACTTGGCTTGCATGCACGTCGGGTAGCCAAGTACCTCATCGGGCTCCCCCTTCACACGTATGCCAGCAACCATCTCATTCTTCACTAGCTGCTGCAAGATGGGCATGGCCACATGCCCCATTCGTGGATGCAAGGTGAGCCAATCACACTCCCCCGTAGCCGAAGTCGGATTGGAGAATGCCGCGCTCGCAATAGCGCCCCACATACTCTCTCCGTAGTCCTCCTCCGCTGCTGCCTCTGGGTTCCCACAACTTTCTGGTCCCTCCAAGTTTGCACTTGTTGGACTCATTCGCCTTGACGCCATCGTTCGCGCCGTAGCCGCTACCAACCGCTTCACCCATGGTGCTGACGCTTGCTGCCACTTGCCTCTCCTTAGGCATGGGGACCACAGGGATCTGCCACATCTCGTTGTAGACGTCCCTATCTTCGTGAAGGTCCCATAGAATCCGCTCGCCAAGCCTCGCGGTGTAGGTCTTGGCTCCCTTCGAGTTCGTGTCCATGCCGGCCTTTGCCAATCGCTGCACGGAAATCAGGTTGGCTGCAAGGATGGGCACCCAAAGCACGTTCTTGAGGCCCACCATCTTTCCATCAGCACCCTTGAACATGGCCTTGCCCATGCCTTTCACCCTTGCTCGCTGCCCCAAAGCCGATGTGACATGCTTCACCGGTGACGGTTCAAGTTCGGTAAGCAAGTCCGCGCGAGGTGTCATGGTGTAGGTAGCGCCACTATCGATCACCCAAAAGTCCAGGGGGTGTAGGGTCACCTTTCCCACAGCTGCAGGCTCTTCAAAGTCTTCATCCTTGCAGCCGGTGCTTGCGTTGACACAAAGTAGAATTTACCCGGGTACCGATCGCCGCTCGGGTCCTTGTCGTTATCTTCGCTCTTCATGTTTGCTGCTCCACTTCCGCGACCGCCTCAGCCTCCACGGCGTGTACCTCTCCCTCCTCCTGCTCCTCTACCTTCCTGGCCTTGAGCAGGGGTCCAACCATCAAGGAGTTTGTAGCAATCGCGCCACATATGTCCGCTCTTGTGGCAATAGTGACACTCGCCGTCGAATTTGCCGCGACCGCGTCCGTAGCTCTTGTCGTCGCTGCCGTATCCTCCACTCCCGCGGCCTCTACTGAAGTTGTTGCTGCCAAACCTTCCTCCCCTTCGTCCTCTGCCTCTTCCTCGGCCATATCTACGGCCGACGCTTGCTGCCCCAGCGCCATCCGTACTCGCCAACTCACGGCGGCGGAAGTCCTCTTGAAGGATCGCGCGCTTCACGTCTTCAAGCGAGAGACAGGGCAGATCACGGTTCAAGTTGTTGACGAGCGAGGACCACGACTCCGGGAGTAGGGCCAGCAACTTGGTCTTCTTTTGGAGCTCACTGTAGTTCAGATCATCTCCTTCAAGCCGCATCAACAAGTCAAAGAATTTCTGCACCCCTTCTTCAACCGCTTCATCCTCTTCAATTCGTAGTGTCGCCATTTGCCGTTCCAACACCACAGCTACCGCCGCTGTTGCAGGAGCGTGTACACCCTTGAGAGCAGCCCATGCCTTGGGCTGTTCAATGTCCGGTGGCTGTCGCGGGGAGACGCAATCGCACGGCTGTGCAGAGTTTTTGGGGCAGCAATAGTCATGATTGTGGAGTAGACGTTTTTGGCCACAAGATTGCTGCTACAGTGCAGACGTTTAAGTTTCATTTCTGCCTGTACTTCCTAGCTGACATTCTTGCAGAGCTGAACGCCCTGAACCGGTTTTTCCAGCACCGCAAAGTAAGTGTACACATGTTTCCAATACACTCGCCTTTAACTCTAAAATCCCAACACTAACATGTTTGTTGTTTCAATGTTTCCCAGGTCGACATCACCCAAGTGGCGAAGGAAGTGGACCGCACGATCACCATCATCACGGACTGGTACATCGTGTACGGGGATACATTTGGAGGCGGGGTCAGCAAGTTGCTATCGAGATTCATCAAGGACCACGGCGGGGAAGATCGGACGCTTGTGGTTGAGGGGAATGACTCCGAGGGGCGGCCAACATCACATCGATTCGAGCTGAGCGAGAAACCAATCAAGAAGCACAAATTTGGTGGCACGCTCGGGGACTGTGAGAAGTTGTGTACGGGGTTCGCGAAGAAAATCGTGGCCAGAATGAAGTTTCGCATGTGGGACTTGCAGCAAATGGGCGGCGCAAAGCTGTTTCAAGTGGAATCGTGGCCGTCCAGGGAGGACCAGCGGGAGATCAAGTGCATGGATTGGTTGGTTCAAAACGACGAGCTTTTTGGCGGCATGCTTCCAGGTGAGTTTAAATTCTACGCATGCCATCCTGTCGGATTCCTCTCTGCATGTCGTCATTTGACCAAATCCAATCAAAACCACCCACCCGTACATCCCCCTGTTATTTCCCTTCCACGTCAGGTTTTGAGCTCAAGGTGGTAAAGAAGGAACTCAAGAGCTTCTGTCACATTTTGGCACGTCATCACGACCGCGAAGATTTCCATCAAGGACTTCTGAGCATGATGAAAAGCAGAGACTGGCGACGCAGTTATCCGAACCTGATGACACCGTGGCAGGCACTCGCTGTGCTCCCACTGAGCACGGTTGAGTGTGAGAGAGGTTTCAGTCGGCAGAACATCATCAAAAGCTGGATGCGCACATCGCTAGGCGATGCACGGCTGGGCGACCTCATGACGCTGCACATGCTCAAGTATCCGTACGTGTGGCCGGATGTGGTGGATATCTGGCGCAAGCAAAAAACCAGGCAGCCGGCGAAATCAGTGGCGCTGCCGTCACCAGTGGAACGAAAGGGCAAAGAGAAAGTGCCGGAGCCAGAGGAGGAGAGTGACCACGAACAACACCCGGGGGGCATGCCTGATGATGATGATTATTAGCGACATTGTGTGCTGTTTTAATAACTTTAGCAGTGTTTTAAAAATTGTAACACTGATGCCTCAAGGTAGATTTTGCAAAACAAGCAAAAAACCCTGACAGATCAGTTTTTCCACAAAGGGAAACACTGATAATCAGGTTTTTCACCATGTGCAACACTGATCCCAAGGGTTGGTAAAAACAAAAAATGAGCCCTGTGCCCAGCGCACTGCTGCTGCACACGCTGCTACTGCTGCGCTGTGCATTGCCGAGCAGCGCTGCCCAGGCCGAGCCGCGCCGCCCAGCCCGAGCCGCCCTCTTGCTTCTACTGCTGCTGGTGCTGGAGGTGCTGGACCTACTACTGACCGTCACTGCCTGTCATGACCACTATCACGGCAGTTGCAGTGGCTAGGGGTGGACAACGGCGGTCACTGCCTCTCCCGGACGACCCCACCCCTGAGCAGCTTCGCGAGTAGGTTCTTCAGCGAGCCCGTCCAAGTGGTGGAGGCTTTGGCTTTCTGTGTACTGCACGGAGGTGGCAGCAGAGTCAGCAGGAGACCTTCTCCCCCCAGGTGCTTAGTGAGTTGGTTCCTCAGTGATGTCGAGGCGGCTGCACTAGGTGCTAGTGAGTCTGCTGTCGCACTAGGTGCTAGTGAGTCTGCTGCCGCTCTAGGTGCTAGTGAGTCTACTGCAGCTTTAGGTGCTCGTGCGTCTCCCGCCACAGGTCCTGCCTCAGCTGAGGCCTTGCACACCTTCACACTTGACTCAGGCGCGTCACGTTGCTTCTTTCGTGACTGCACCACACTCACACCACTTGCTGCACCGGTACCAGTCTCACTAGCTGACCCCACTGAGGACCCAGTAGTCGCACGAGCCTCCACTGTCCTCCCGTGTCCAGCAGTCCCCTCCGGTTCTCTGTCAGGTCTCCACCTCCCCACGTTCTCGACGAACTTGGTGAGCAACGCTGCCATTCATGATGTCCGGGTTGATACCTTTATTCCTAGAGGGCAGCGTGTGGCGATCTGTACGTGCTCCCGGACTGGCCGTCACCTTGCTACGTTCACTTGACGGCCTGGGTCTAGTCTGTACACACTGACCACTGCGTCTGCACAGGTGGCTGAGTCAGGTCAGGTGGCTGCGTCGAGTCAGGTGTCTGCGTCTGGTTGGCTTGCAACATCTTGCTCGTGTCGGGTACTCTCCCACCAGACTCGTCTCTGGCACCACCGTCTCGGTCACCCCTCCCTGCCGCGTCTCCGCAGCATGCACTCCCGTCTCCCTAAACTCCTTGGTACTGGAGGTGCTGCTGGTGCTGGAGGTGTTGGAGCTGATGGTGCTGGAGCTTCTGGAGCTGCTGGTGCTGGAGGTGTTTGAGGTGCTGGTGCTGGAGGTGCTGGAGCTGCTGGTGCTGGAGGTGCTAAAGCTGCTGGTGCTGGAGGTGCTGCACCTGCTGGTGCACTTCGCCACCTTCTCGGTCTTCCGCCAGCTCCGACGGGATTCCCAGTTCCTGGTACTACTCCTCCGTTACTGTTCCCACAGCTACTGCCTCACTCCCCACTGCCTGCTCCTGCTCCTTACACTGCTGTGACAGAGTCCCTGACTCAGCGTCGAGAGCCTGAGACTAGAGCGTCCCGTCCTGCTCGTGTTCGTCGTGTGCGTCGTCCTCGTGCTCCGGCTGTCCCAGGCACTCACGATATGACACTCCGTCCTTCCTCTGTTCCACAGCGTGTTGTCCTACCGTCACCTCCTGCGTCTTCTCTTCCTGACGTTGTTGACCCTCCGTCTGACCTTGCTCATGCTTCCAGTCCGACTGTCACTCGCTTGCTTGCTACAGTTGTGATAGACACTACGTTCTCGTCTCCTGATGCGTCTGCCCTAGTCGCTGAGCTAGTTGAATTTGCTGCTGCGCGCCGCCTAGACAACCTTGCGAGTCTTGTTACTGACCCTGACCCTGTCTGTCCTCCGTCCGTCGGGGGTGAGGTTGCCCTTGGCTGTGAAGTTTTTGAGGATAGACAGGAGGAGCTGGAGTGTCTTGCCGCCGCTGCACCTCATCTTGCGACCATGCTACTTGCCCCTGAGGGAGATCCGGATGCACTTGACATCCCCACCCCGCGCTCTTACAGAGAGGCAATCTCGGGTGAGTACTCCTCTCAGTGGCAGACAGCCATGGACGCAGAGATAGCTTCCTGGAAGTCCACAGGCACCTACGTCGACGAGGCTCCCCCACCTGGGGCGAACATCGTCAGTGGCATGTGGATCTTCAGGGTGAAGCGGCCGCCGGGTTCTCCGCCAATCTTCAAGGCACGATACGTTGTTCGAGGCTTTATTCAGCGTGAGGGGGTCGACTTCTTTCAGACCTTCTCTCCCACCCCGAAGATGACCACTCTTCGGGTGTTGCTACACGTTGCTGCTCAGCGTGACTACGAGCTACACTCCTTCGACTTCTCGACAGCTTTCTTGCAGGGTAGCCTTCACGAGGCCAATTGGCTGCGTCCATGGCTGTCCACCTGTCTTCACTGGGTCGTTTCCTAAGGGTACCCAGTGGAGCCTACGGCGACCAGTGTACGGCCTCCGGCAGGTACCTCGCGAGTGGCACGACACACTGAGGACGACACTTGCGGCTCTTGGGTTTGCTCCTTCGACTGCTGACCCGTCGCTGTTACTCCGCACTGACACTACCCTGCCGCCGTTCTACGTTCTCGTGTACATCGACGACTTGGTCTTTGCTACTGCCGACACAGAGGCGCTGGCCCTAGTGAAGGCGGAGCTGCAGGAGAGACACACTTGCACTGACCTGGGTGAGCTGCGGAGCTATCTTGGCTTGCAGATCACCCGGGACAGAGCACGGCGCACCATCACCCTGACTCAGTCACACATGGTGCACCAGGTCCTCCAGCGCTTCCGCTTCCAGTACTCCTCGCCACAGCCCACTCCTCTGTCTACCGGTCACTCGCTCTCAGCTCCACCTTCGGACGAGTCCGTAGAGCCAAGTGGTCCGTACCCAGAGCTTGTGGGTTGCCTCATGTACCTGATGACGTGCACATGACCTGACCTCGCGTACCCTCTCAGCTTCCTGGCTCACTACGTGGCACCTGGTAGACACCGAAAGGTGCACTTTGATGCTGCGAAGAGGGTACTGCGTTACTTGTGCAGTGCATCGGGCATGGGGCTCGTGCTTGGAGGACGGGGTTCAGTGGTCCTCACAGGACACTCAGACGGTTCTTGGGGTGACGACTAGGCCACTCAGCGTTCGTCACAGGGTTACACCTTCAGTCTTGGCTCTGGTTCTGTCTCGTGGAGTTCCACTCGTTCTTCTTCTGTGCTTAGCTCCAGCTGCGAGGCTGAGAGCTGGGGCCATGGCTGCACAGGAGCTACGCTGGCTGACCTACCTGCTGACCGACTTGGGGGAGCGGCCTCGTTCTCCTCTAGTTCTGTACGTCGACAACAAAGCAATGCTTGCCTTGTGTCGCGAGCAGAGACTGGAGCACAGAACGAAGCACATTGCTCTTCGCTACTTCATTGCGCGTGAGCTGCAGCAGCGTGGTCAGCTGCGACTTGCTTACGTGGCCTCTCGGGCCAACACTGCTGGTGTCTTCACCAAGGCCCTTGGGTCTGGTGATCATCAGCGTTTCTGCACTGCTCTTGGGCTTGTGCCCACTCTGCCTCACCTGCTGGTTGCTTGACTTGACTTGTACTGTGATATATATATATATATATATATATATATATATATATACCTGCATGCTTGCTCTTGCTAGGTTGTGATCACTGTACTGCTTGTGCTTTTATAACTCTGCATGTGAACTGGTCTTGTGGCCGCTTGCTTGTGCTCAGAATGCGTGGTGACCTTGTGATCCACCCCGAGCTTTGCTCTGCTTGTTCTCTTGCTTGACTGGTCTTGTGACTGTCTGTTGTGTTTGCTATCTCCCACTTAGCCTATGGGGGTGTGTCAAACTATATGTTTGTATTGACACTAGGCTATAGTGGGTTAGCTTACAAGGGGTACAACACTTTAGGGTTAGTACTTGTACCCAACTCATTCATAGTTCATTCATTCCTGCACAGTTGATTCTGACACTTCACGGGTCAAAGCAGATTCGCACTGTCAATGCAAAATCAGCTTGAAACAGCAAATCCGCGCCTTACAGCACAAGATTTTCGCCCAATCACAGCAAAACCGCCCTGACAGAACAGATTTTCGCCGTCACAGCACAACAATTTCGCCCAATCACCAAGAAATTCCACCTGAAATTGCAGATTCGCCCTTTCACTCCACAAGATTCGCCCTGACACAAAAACTCACCCTGTCAGAGCATGTTCTCCCGGAAATCCCCTTATTCTAGCATATTTCGGTATCAGATGAAACATTGAATACATTTCTGATGAAACATTAAATACATTGATGTTTCGGACTTTTTTTTCAAGGCACTCTGAAATTTCAGCTTTTTTTTTATACCAACTCTGAGGGTTTCAAACTAAAACTGTGTACTAGTCTGACGAATCAGAGAGGCCAAAAACGAATTTGAGGGCCTGCTGGTGTGACACGCGCCGAGAGACGAGGCACGACGGTGGTTTGTCGCCCAAATTCGGCGAACCGCCTTATCCTCGGGGCTGAACTGTACCCAACCTGGCCACGTCTCTCTACACATGAGGGCCAGGTTAATTCCCTCGCACGAGGGTTTGACAGAAGCTGGACGTGATGCGCTAGGGGAATCACGTCCAGCAGCCTGCCGAGCAGATGGAATGTCTCTTCGTGGCTTCAGATCCTGTGCCTCAACTCCAACACAGATCTGAAAGCTACAAGACCACATCCACAGACACACTTCTGCTTCGAGTAGTGCCGTAGAGTAGTTCCATGGCGGCCTTTGAATCCCCTTGGCGTACCCGCTGTTCGACCCTTGGTTATCCGTCCAAGCAGCCTGCTATAGTGCTGATTACCAGCCCGTCACTACCAGCACCACATGCGCCTCCTGCGCCTCCTACGCCTCCTGCACCGCCTGCACCTCCTGCGCCAACTGTGCCTCTTCCGGCTTTCATCGACTACCGCACGACTCCTTTGTTCGAACCCTCCCACGAAGGATTTCCCGAGCCCGAGGACGAAGAGGATGAAGATGACGCCGCCGCTGAGAATGACGACGATGCATGTACTCCCTGTCGTACGGTTTCCCCCCTATGCCTTAATGCATTTTAGCGTGCACACCGCAGGAAACTTGAAGAAGCCCCCAGCGGAGAGGGTTCTCAAGTGGATCGCAACTCCATGGGCGCAAGTGCCCGTGCACATCATCGAGCGTTCTTTTCTCACCATCGGCATCAGCAACGCCATTTATGGAAAGCAGGATCACCTCATCCTCGCCCACATGCGGGATGCTGGCGAAGTTGAGGTGGCCGATGATGTTCACACCGCTCCTGAAGTGGAGGAGTTGGTGAACCCCCTCTCGCCAGCTGCTGAGGACGATGAGGCGGTTTAGGCGATGGATCACGAGGATTGCGGGGACATGCTGCCTGAGGAGGAGGAAGAGGAGGAGGAGGAGGAGGAGAACGAGGAGGACGAGGAGACGTGTTGGACGCTGGTGGCAATACGAGAGTAGAATGGATGTCTAAAATTGTTTCTCTAACTGGTGTAGGTCTGGAGGTTGTTCTTTTATATGATTGCTGCGATTTATAGTATAATTGCAGTAGTAGAGGAACTTCCTGTGATGAAACACACTCTAACGAGACGGGAGGAAGGGGGGGGGGGGGGGGTCTTACAATGTTTAGGAGCAAAAGGGGGTTCCTCAATTTTTGGTACCAAATTAAGAGTCCCAGTCCCCTATAGAGAGTCCCGGGAGACCCTTTTACCGGCGGGTCCTATAGCCGGTACTCTCGTAAAATTGTTTCTTCATATTGGTATGGTTGTCAAAATGAGAGTACAGCGGAATGATGACTAACAGCAATGGATGTGTACTTGTACTAACCCTAATAGGTTGTACCCTTTACGGGCTACCCCACTATAGCCTATACAACAAAGATACGTAGCTTGACACACCCCCATAGGCGAAGTGCGGGATAGCCAGAGCAAGCAAGCGGTCACAAGACCAGTCAAGAGAATAAACAAAACAAAGCTCAGGGTGGATCACAAAGTCACCACACAGTCCGAGCACAAGCAAGTGGCCACAAGGCCAGTTCACATGCAGAGATGTAAAGAGAACATGCAGTATAGTGATCACAACCTAGCAAGGGTAAGCATGCAGGTATAAATATAGATCACAGTACAAGGCAAAGTCAAGAGGTAAGCAAGTGAGGCAGAGTAGGCACAAGACCCAGAACAGTGCAGAAATGCTGATGACAACCAGACCCTAGGGCCTTGGTGAAGATATCAGCAGTGTTGGCCTGTGAGGCCACGTAAGCAAGATGAAGCTAACCACGCTGGTGCAGCTCTCGTGCGAGGAAGTAACGCAGAGCGATGTGCTTCCTTCTGTGCTCAAACCTTTGCTCCCGACACAAGGCAATCATGACCTTGTTGTCGACGTACAGGACTGGAGGAGAACGAGGCCACTCACCCAAGTCAGTCAGCAAGTAAATCAGCCAGCGTAACTCCTCTGCAGCCATAGCCCCCGCGTAGATCTCAGCCTCACAACTTGAGCTGAGAACAGAAGACGAGCGGGTGGACCTCCAGGAGACAAAACCGAAGCCTGGACTGAAAGTGTAACCCTGTGACGACCGCCGAGTCTCCTGGTCGTCTGCCTAAGAAGCGTCTGAGTGCCCAGTGAGTACAACTGAACTGCGTCCTCCAAGCACAAGCCCCATGCCCGATGTACTGCACAAGTAATACAGTACCCTCTTCGCAGCTGTTCAGCGCTCCTTTTTGTGTCTCCCGGGAGGAACGAAACGAGCAAGGATGCTGAGAGGGTACGCGAGGTCAGGTCGTGTGCACGTCATCAGGTACATGAGGCAGCCCAGAAGCTTTGGATACGGACCATTCGGCACTACGGACTCGTCCAAAGGTGGAGCTGAGAGCGAGTGGCTCGTAGGCAGAGGAGTCGCTGTGGCGAGGAGAACCGAAAGCCAAAGCGTTGAATTACCTGCTGCACCATGTGCGACAGAGTCGGAGTGATGGTGCGCCTTGCTCTCTCCCGTGTGACCTGCAAGCCAAGATAGCTGCGCAACTCACCCAGGTCAGTGCCTGTGTGTCTCTCCTGCAGCTCCGCCTTCACATGGGCCAGTGCATCAGTGTCAGCAGTAGTAAAGACCAAGTCGTCGACATACACGAGGATGTAGAACGGCGGCAGCGAAGTGTCGGTGCGTAGAAACAGTGATGGGTCAGGAGTCGAGGGAGCAAACCCAAGAGCCGCAAGCGTCTTCCTCAGTGTGTCGTGCCACTCGCGTGGCGCCTGGCGGAGACCGTAGATAGGCCGCCGAAGGCTCTGCTGGGTACCCTCAGCAAACGACCCAATGAAGCCAGGTGGGCGGCGCAACCAGATCTTCTCGTGTACGCTGCCCTGCAAGAAAGTTGTGCTGAAGTTAAGCAAGTGAAGCTCGTTGTCATGTTGTGCTGCAACGTGCAGTAACACCCGAAGAGTGGACATCTTTGGGGTGGGGGAGAAGGGCTGGAAGAATTCGACCCCCTGTCGCTGACTGAAGCCTCGTGCAACGTAACGCGCATTGAAGACAGGCGGAGAACCCGGCGGCCGCTTCACCCTGAAAATCCACATGCCATCGACTATGTTCCCCCCAGGTGGGGGAACTGCGTCGACGTAAGTGCCTGTAGACTTTTAGGATGCCATCTCTGCGTCCATGGCTGTCTGCCACTAAGAGTAGTAAGGACCCGTGATCGCCTCTGCGTAAGAGCGCGGGGTTGGGATGTCTAGTGCATCCGGGTCTCCCTCAGGGGCAAGTAGCATGGCAGCAAGATGTGGTACATCAGCCGCAAGACACTCGAGCTCAAACTGCCTGTCCTCAAGGACGTTTGTGCCAAGGGCACACTCACCCTCGACGGACGGAGGACAGTTAGACTCAGACTCAGTGACAAGACTCGCGAAGTAGTCGAGACGACACGCAGAAGCAAAGTTAACAAGCTCATTCACCAAGGCAGACGCAGCAGCAGACTCAAAAGTAGGGTCAGTGATAAGTGTGGCTAGAACACGCGTGACAGTAGGACTGGCAGCACGAGCAAGGTCAGACTCAGGGTCAGGAACGTCGGTTAGAGAGGACGCTGGAGGAGATGGCAGAACAGGACACTGGAGGAGACGGAAGAACAGGACGCTGTGCAACGGAGGAAGGACGAAGTGCCATAGTGTGGTCACTGGGAACAGGAGGAGGACGAACACGGCGAGCACAAGAGGCATGAGAACGAGGATAAACAGGCGAGGTAGCGGGAGAGGTAGCACGAGACTCACGCTCGGTCAGGGACTCGGGCAACGGGGAGTAGCGCAAAGGAACAGGGTGAGGAGAGACAGTAGGCAAAGGCGCCTGAGACGGGTCTGGCGGTGGAAACAGCAAAGGAGGAGTAGTACCAGCGACAGGGAACTCGGTAGCCGCAGGTGGGAGACTGAGAAGGTGGCGAAGCGTGGAAAGCAAGACTACATCAGATGCTAGCAAGCATGCAGGTCGACTACCAGCGCAGCACGGTCGACCGCGTTCCAACACTGCATGGTCGACTGCTTCTCCTTGTGTGGCTTGCTCTCCCGACGTGGGCGACAACCAGCCGACCTCCCTCGGCCTCCATTGGTGTCATCGTTGTTGGAGTCGTCGCGGTCGGGGTACTTGAAGGACAGGTGGTCGGGGTCGCCGCACAGCCAGCATTCCCGATGTCGGCCTCCTCCTCCACGACCGCTGTCCTTGGCCGACTTCCCCTTGTCGGCGTCTTTGGCCGGCTTTCCACCTCCGCTACCACTGCCGCCTTGCTTACCCCGCTGCCCCAGTCGACTACCTTGCTTCGTCGGGGCGACGTAGTTCGCCTGCGATAGGAGCTCTGTAGACTTCTCGGCCTCCTACATCGCCTCGTCCCTGAGGATGTATGAGGTCAGCGAGTCCTCGTTGAGCGACTCAAGCGTGCCCGGCACCACCAGCAGCTCAGCAGTCCCTTTACGACGTGCGTGATGTACGACGCCGTCGAGTCGGTGACGCTGGCCATCTGCGTGTTGGCTAGGAGCCGCTGAGTCCGGTTGGAGTAGTCGGTCGCCGACTCCTGCTCGCCCATCCTCAGGTGTGTCATCTGCTCCTCCAGTTGGCCGATGTACAGGTTGTCGGTGACTTGGTACGTCGATGTGATGAATTGTCACGCCTGGTGGCCGGCGTCCAGGTGACTCCGGCATGACTTCAATTCGATCTGCACCATTGGCGAGCAGCACCGCGATATGACCATGAAGGTCAGCAAGTGCACGGCGCGGAACTCTGCACGCAGCTCTGTGTTCGACTCCGGCGGTGTCTCCAAGCTGCCGTCGGCGAAGTACATCAGGCAGGCCATCTCCAGCTGGGGCTCGATGGCCTCCTTCCAGGTGAGGAGGTCATGTCGACCTACCAGCGGCACGGGGACGGCTATCTTGTCCGTCGTAAACTTGAAGTAGCCATACGTCGGCGCTATCCCGCCCCCCATCACGTGGGTCGCCGACGCCGGCGTCATACTGCTTCGACGTCCTTCGACGTTGCCTTGCGAAGTGCCTGCAGCCGCCGACGACTGCAGCCCTCGCGCCTGAACGCTGCCGACTTCACAGGCGTGTATCACTCCATTCTGCCTCGAGGTGCTTCCTGCACTGCTGCCGACTTGGTCACCGACGTCGACGCCCTTGTCGACGCCACCTTCGCTGTTCACCGGTCGAGGAGAAACAGGTCATGAAGGGTGTTCCGTCGCCCACTTTGCGCAGATGCCCAGCTCGACGACCTCCAAGGGAAGGCTCGGCCCGAACTCGCCAGCCTCGTGGCGTCTCCTCGCATCAGCCAAACGTGTCTCCAGACTATCTTCTACCGGGACGGGAACTACCGGGACGGGCGTCATGGTCATACGTGCTGCCGGCCTACGGACGACTTAGTAGGTGCAAAAGTCGGCTCCTATTTGAAGATAATTTGCCCGGCCATCCATGCTCACCGCACCATGTGGAGATAACTGCTACAACGGGAGGTAGTCTACGGGGAAGGTACGGGTGTAGGAGTGATTTTAATGTTCCCTAGTCGTTTGCTTGTGTTCTCTCTACGCTCACATTCACGCGGAGAATTGGCAAAGGTTTCACTAGCAAAAGTTCACAACAATGATAGCAACAAAGTTGGCAAGCAAGACTACATCGGATGCTAGCAAGCATGTAGGTCGACTGCCAAGCACGGTCGACCGCGTTCCAGCACTGCATGGTCGACCGCGCTCCAGCAGTGCAAAGTCGCGGTCTGCCAACGCCGCAAGTCGACGGCGTGCCAACGCTGCAGCAAGGCGGCTGCACAGTGCTGCACCCGCAAGACAGCAGCGCACCCGCTTCGCAGGTGCTCGCAGTTGATTGGCGTGTTGTGCCTCGTCACCAGCACAGCGCAGACACCAAATCGTCCACAGGGAGGTGGTCATCTTCGGGGTGGGAGCGAAGGTCTGGAAGAAGTCGTCCCCCTATCGCTGAGTGAAGCCTCGTGCAATATAACGCGCCTTGAAGGCAGGCGGAGACCCCGGCGGTCACTTCACCCGTAAGATCCACATGCCATCGACTATGTTCGCCCCAGTAGGGGGAACCTCGTCGACGTAGGTGCCTCTGGACTTTTTGGAAGCCATCTCTGCATCCATGGGTGTTTGCCACTGAGAGAAGTACTCACCAGATATCGCCTCTACGTGAGAGCGCAGGGTAGGGATGTTTAGTGCATCTGAGTCTTCCTCAGGGCAAGCAGCGTGGAAGCGAGATGAGGTACAGCAGCCGCGAGACACTCGAGCTCAAACTGCCTGTCCTTAAGAACGTAATTGCCAAGGGCAAGCTCACTTCCGACGGACGGAGGACAGTGAGACTCAGACTCAGTAACAAGACTTGCGAAGTAGTCTAGACGACAGGTAGCAACAAAGTTAACGAGCTCAGTAACTAAGGCACACGCAACAGTAGACTCAAAGGAAGGGTCAGTGACAAGGGTGGCCAGGAAACGCGGGACCGTAGGACTAGCAGCACGAGCAAGGTCAGACTCCAGGTCAGGAACGTCAGGAAGAGAGGACACCGGAGGAGACGGCAGAGCAAAACGTTGTGGAACAGAGGAAGGATGAAGTGTCATAGTGTGTGTGCCGGGGACAGGTGGAGGACGAGGATGACGAGCACGACTGACAGTGCGAACAGAGGAGGCATGACGAGACTCAGACTCACGACGCTCTGTCAGGGAGTCTGTTTGCGCAGGGTAAGGTGACGGAGCAGGCAGTGGGGAGCCAGGCAGTAACGGCGGCTGTGACTGGTCAGGTGGAAGACACAGGAGAGGTGGAGTAAAGCCAGTGGAAGACGGAAGACTAAGAACCTGGCGAAGTGCCGAGACGGGTGGTGGCAGTGACGCCTGCGGCTGCGGGAAGAAAAACAGTCGCCGCTGCGCAGTACCCACAGTACGAGAGCCTCCAGCTTCAGTACCTCCAGCACCGGCACCTCTAGTACCTATATCGTCAGTAGCTCCAGCACCTCCAGCTCTAGCACCTCCAGCACCAGCAGCTCAGGTACCTCCAGCACCTCCAGCTCCAGTACCTCCAGAACCACTAGCTCTAGTACCTCCAGTACCTCCAGCTCCAGCACCTCCAGAATCAGCAGCTCCAGTACTTCCAGCTCCACTGCCTCCAGCACCTCCGGCTCCAGTACCTCCAGTATCTCCAGCTCCAGTACCTCCAGCACCAGCACCTCCAGCACCAGCACCTCCAGCACCAGCAGCTCCAACACCAGTACCCCAAGCTCCAGCACCAGAGCGGCCTCATCGAATAACCCACTCGCGAAGCTGCTGCGGCGAGAGAGTCTCCGGCTGTCGCCACTGCGCAGTAACCACAGTACTAGAGCCTCCAGCTCCAAAACCTCTAGCACCAGCACCTCCAGTACCTGTATCGCCAGTAGCTCCAGCACCTCCAGCTCCAGCACCTCCAGTACCAGCAGCTCCAGTACCTCCAGCTCCAACACCTCCAGCACCAGGAGCTCCAGTACCTCCAGTACCTCCAGCTCCAGCACCTCCAGCACAAGTAGCTCCAGTACCTCCAGCTCCAGTACCTCCAGCACCAGCACCTCCAATACCAGCAGCTCCAGCACCTCCAGCACCAGCAGCTCCAGCACCAGCACCCCAAGCTCGAGCACCAGAGCGGCCTCGCCGAATCAACCATTCGCGAAGCTGCTGCGGCGAGAGAGTCTCCTATCGACGAGACTGCTGCTGCTGTCCAACGTCAGAACCTCCAGCAGGAGCACCCACGACCCCACCACCACTAGGACTCGCAGCACCCCCAGAGTCAGCACCCCCAGAACCAGCACCCCCAGGACCAGCACCTCTAGAGTCCTCACCCCCAGTGCCACCACCCTCAGCAGTACCGGAGTCCACAGCGACAGGCTGCAGAGGCGAGAAACCAAGAGGGGTCTCCACGCGTGGGGAGCGGCGAGTGGCCGCAGTGTCGTCAGCAGCGGGGTCACCCTCCTCATATGGGCCAGAGGTGTCAGAGGAGACCTTCAAAGGCTCAACCAAGGGGGATGGGTCGGCCTGAGACACACTTGAGGGAGAAGGACCCTGTGGGGGGAGGGGGTCTACCAGGGGGAACCTGGAACCAGGAAGAGGAACGGCGGGGGGACTGGAGAAGACGCGTGTGGGTGGAGATAGAAGAAGCAAACCGACTCGTCAAAGGTGACGTCCTGGGAGGACAGGACGCGGCGCGAGGCAGGGTGGTGAAAATGCCAGGGCCATCGGTGGGGAAGCCAAGGAAGACGCAGCGCAGAGTGGGATGAGGTTGTCCGTGGTGGTATCGCGGACAAGGAGAGCGCGCCGCAGACCCGAAATGGCGACGCATCGCTAACCTCCCCTGTCCAACGCAGTGTAGGCGAGGTCTCCGGCAGAGAGACACGTGGCCATAGGTTGAGCTGATGCGCAGTGTATCGGACCGCAAACAGCCACAGAAAATGGGGAGCAGCCGCATGTATCATGGAGGTGCGAGCAACCTCCATGATCAAGCCAATGCGGTGCTCAGCAATCCCATCCTGCTGCAGAGAGGTCGGCGATGCCCTCTGCATGACAAAAGTCCTCAAGGAGGCGGGAGCAAAAATCACCGCCTTTATCAGAATGTAGTCGCAGAACGTGAAGGTCCTGCTGAAACCGCGCGCTCAGCTTGCGACGAACAGTGCGGATCCAGGGAATCAAAACACCACGGACATCCGCCTTGCTCTACAAGGGGAAGACCGTAGTGTAGCACGTGTAGTCATCAACAACCAGTAGAAATTAGCGCTCGTGGTCCTCTCCACGGACGCAGGCGGGGCCCCACACGTCCATGCGGAGAGTCTGCAAAGAAGTAGTGGTCGGAGGAAACGAGGAGGAGTGCGGAGCGGCGCGCTGCCGCCTCTCAACACACGGAAGGCACGGCGGTTCAAGCGAGCGCGGGAGCGGAGGCAGGGACCTATGGAGGTAGAGACAAGGAGATGAGAGTGCATGCTACGCAGACGCAGCAGGGAGGGGTGACCAAGATGGTGGTGCCAGAGGAGAGACTGGTGCATAAGAAGGCGACACAAACAAGACGCAGCTAACTGAACGGACGCAGCTAGCTGAGCAGACTCAGTGGTCAGTGTGTACAGGCCAGACCCTGGTCTCCGAGTGAATGCAGCCAGGTGGGCGCCTGTCTGTGAGTCTGTACAGATTGCCACAAGCTCACCCCCAGGAGTAGTCACAGTGACAAACTGGTTGTGGAGGACAGCGTTACTCACCAAGTTCGTAGTGAATGAGGGGAGGTGGAGACCTGTAAGCGAGTCAGAAGGGGTTGCCGGACACGGGAGAACGGTTGAGGCACGTGCTACTACGGGGCCCCCAGAGGGGTCAGCCAGAGTGACCGGGACAGGTTTACTGAGCGGTGTGACCGTGGTGTAGTCGCGGAGGAAGCAGCGAGTCGCGCCCGAGTCAAGCGTGAAGGTGTGTAGAGCCTCCGCAGGGGCTGAACCTGTGCTAGCAGGCTGACAGGCACCTAGACTAGTAGCCTCTAGACCACCAGACGCTCCTACGACGTAATAATGGCCATGACCGGCAGTGGCAGTCAGTAGCAGCGGCGCAAGGCCGGCAGTAGCGATTGCTGGTGCTGCAGCTGTAGTAGTAGCGGTAGTCGCTGTAGTGGCAGGTGTTGTGGCTGCAACAGCAGTAGCGACTGTTGGAGTGGCTGTAGAGGCAGTGGCTGGGCACGCGCGCTGGGCATTACGGTGCGTGGCAGCAGAGCGCGCGCGGGCAGCAGGGCTCGCACAAGCAGCAGGGCGCAAGGGTAGCAGGGCGCACGCTAGCAGCAGGGCGCGCGGACAGCAGGGCCCGCGCTAGCAGCAGGGCGCGCTGGCAGCAGGCGCGCGCGGGATGCAGGGCACGCAGGGCGCACGGGCAGCAGAGCGCGCAGGGCGCGTGGGCAGCAGGGCGCACGCGGGGCGCAGGGCAGCAGGGCGCGCTGGTGACGCGGGCAGCAGGGCGCACTGGCGACGCGAGCAGCAGGGCGCGCAGGGCGCGCTGGCGACGCGGGCAGCAGGGCGCGCAGGGCACGCTAGCGACGCGGGCAGTAGGGAAGCAGGGTGACATGGGCAGCAGGGCAGCAGGGCGCGCTGGCAGCAGGGCGACGCGGGCTACAGGGCGCGCGGGCTGCAAGGCGTGCGGGCTGCAGGGCGCGCCGTGTGCAGGGCGTGCTGGTTGCAGGATGTGCGGGCAGAAGGGCGCATGCGGAGCGCAGGGCAGCAAAGGCGCACGGCGCGCGGGCTGCAGGGCAGCGCGGGCAGGGCAGTGTACGGGCTGCAGGGTGCGCGGGGCGTGGGCAGCAGAGCGCACACAAGGCGCACGACAGCAGGGCGTGTTGGCTGCAGAGGCGTGCGCGGGCAGCAGGCGAGGCGGGCAGCAGGCGACGCGGGCAGCAGAGGCGAGCGTGGGCTGCAGGGCGCGCGGACAGCAGGACGCGCGGGGTGCGGGCGGCAGAGCGCACGGGCAGGTCGCGGGTAGCGCGGGCAGCTGCGCGCTCGGGTAGCGCCTAGGGCAGCGCTCAAGGCAGGGCAGTGCGAACGCGTGGGGCAGGGCAGCTCTAGCGGGCGGCCGGGTCGCGATCGTTAGGGGCAGGGCAGAAAAAAAACGGGCTGGGTAGAACGAACGGTGGGCCCTACACAAAAAACAAAAATCCGGTCCTAGGGACCTACGTGCTCTGGAACCATATCAGAATCGTGAGGCTGGAATGAGTTGACTAGGAATGAAGGAGATACAAGTATGAAACCCTATTGGGTTATCCCCTCTATGATGTGCCCCAGTATAGCCTACAATAACATACTTTGACAGACAGTTAAAAGGTTGCATGAAGGAGATACAAGTATGAAACCCTATTGGGTTATCCCCTCTATGATGTGCCCCAGTATAGCCTACAATAACATACTTTGACAGACAGTTAAAAGGTTGCATCTCGTAACATCCGAGTACAGTTACTGGGTGGTCAACAAATGCGACCATTGACTTCCAGAGACTGTTGACCTTCGCGTGGTTGTCTGACTTCCTCTTGCTCTATATGAGCTATCATTGTACTGGTACAGATGCGCTGCTTCCTTACAAAACGACGCGGGAGAACCTTGGGGAATGGTAATAGTAACCCATCGGTTATTGCAACACTCCCCTACATTCCTGAAGGTGAGCCACGTGGGATTTCTTCGAGATCCCGCACAGGGTGGCGCAGTGCTGGAACTTCAGACGTGGCAGCTTCTTCGTCAGGAAATCCGCTGCGATGTCACCAGTTGGGCAATACGTGCGGTTGGACAAATTGGCATGTTGGTCCTGTTAGAGACGAAGGACGGAGTCTACGAAGATTAGGGGCCGAAATATCTCAAATCGTTGGACTAGAATTCTGGACAGAATTATCGACTTCACAAGAAACATCGTCGACACACAGTTCACTGTTAAAATGTACTCAAACTCAAATATGTGGTAGCCCTTGACCGTGGCAACCTTTCCCAATTCGAATCGTATCAAAAGATGGAGTGTAACTCGAGTTATGAATTTCGGCGCACTAGGGGGTATGCTGCCATAGAAACTTAACTCAATCACAATATTCTCCCAAGAACCACTCAAGGGAATTGGAATCCCAATAAACCAGGTAGGAGGGGATGAGCAGGTCGAGAGGGAAGGTCTCAAGAGAGTCCCCAACCAAGGAAACCCCATACCACACAATTCCCCTCTCTATAGGCACCCCAACTTTGACATTTGTCACTTTCCCAACCCATGCCATCCACCTCACCCAACCTGGCCACACTTGCCAACCTGGTTTGGTTTCTCCCAACCACTTGGCATCATCTACAGTGATGGTGACGAATTTCCCAACCCCAAATGGTCTATACCCCATCTGGAGTCACTCCACAAATTCCCCTAATCGCCGCACCACAACCATAACTTCGAACGATCATAACTTTCTCGTTCTTGCTCCGATCGCGGTGATTCTTGGTTCGTCGGAAAGCTCTCGAGCAGAGAAGTAATTTCAGATATATGCTCAAGCAAAATATCATTCAGACACAGTCAGAGAGTCCAAACCACACCAAACACAAATTCTTGCACACGCTCACACAACGCATGCAACGCACGAACATATGATGGGAGGTAGACAGACGCGAATGCAAATGATTGCATCACACAACAGGTCCAATGGAGCGGTTGGACCAACTGGCCTGTTGGTCCAATCGACCGGTTGGAAGAACTAGCCTGTTGGTCCAATGGACCGGTTGGACCAACAGGCCTATTGATCCTATGGACCGATTGGACCAACAGGCCTGTTGGTCCAATGGTCTACTTGTACCAACTGGCCTGTTGGTCCAGTGGACCGGTTGGACCAACTACCCTGTTGGTCTAGTGGACCGATTGGACCAACTCGCCTGTTGCTCTAGTGGACTGGTTGGACCAACTTGCCTGGCGGTCCAGTGGACCGGTTGGACCAACTAGCCTGTTGGTCCAGTGGACCGGTTGGACCAACTCGCCTGTTGGTCCAATGGACCGGTTAAACGAACTGGCATGATGGTCCAATTGACCAGCTTGACCAACTGGCGTGTTGGTCCAATAGACCAATTGGACCAACTGGCCTGTTTGTCCACAAGAACGATTGGACCAACTGGCATGTTGGGCCAGTGGACCGGTTGGACCAACTGGCCTGTTAGTCTTGTGGACCGATTGGACCATCTGGCCTGTTGGTCCAATGAACCGGTTGTACCAACTGGCTTGTTGGTCCAGTGGACCGGTTGAACCAACTCACCTGTTGGTCCAGTGGACTGGTTGGACCAACTAGACTGTTGGTTTAGTGGACCGGTTGGACCAACTGGCCTATTGATCTAATGGACTTGTTGGACCTGTTGGTCCAATTTGCGTGTTGGTCCAATGGACCAATTAGACCAACTGGCGTGTTTGTCCACTTGACTGGTTGGACCAACTGGCATGTTTGTCCACTAGAACGATTCGACCAACTGGTCTGTTGGTCCAATGGACCAGTTGGACCAACTAGCCTGTTTGTCCACTGGACCGATTGGACCATCTGACCCGTTGGTCCTATGGACCGATTGGACCAACAGGTGTGTTGTCCATTGGATCGATCAGCTCAACTAACCTGTATGTCCACTTGGACGGATTGGACAAACTAACCCGTTGGTCCAATGGACGAGTTGTACCAACTAGCCTCTTGGTCTAGTGGACCGGTTGGACCAACTCGCATGTTGGTCCTATGGACCGGTTGGACCAACTAGCATGTTGGTCCAAAGGACCGGAAGGACAAACTAGCCTGTTGGTCCTGTAGACTGGCTGGACCAACTCACCTGTTGGTCCAATGGACCGGTTGAACCAACTGGCCTGTTGGTCCAATAAACGAGCTAGACCAACTGGCGTGTTTGTCCACTGGACCGGTTGGACCAACTGGCCGGTTTGTCCACTAGAACGACTCGACCAACTAGTCTATTGGTCCAATGGACCAGTTGGACCAACTAGCCTGTTTGTCCACTAGACCGATTGGACCTTCTGGCCTGTTGGTGCAATGGAACGGTTGGGCCAACTAGACTGTTGGTCCAATGGACCAGTTGTACCAACTGGCATGTTGGTCCTTGGACCGGTTGGACCAACTGGCCTGTTGGTCCAGTGGACCGGTTGGACCAACTTGCCTATTGGTTTAGTGGACCGATTGGACCAACTGTCCTGTTTTTCCACTAGACCAATTGGACCAATTGGCCTGTTGGTCCAATGGACCGGTTGTACCTTCTGGCTTGTTGATTTTTTGGACCGGTTGGACCAAATGGCCTGTTGGTCTAGAGGACTAGTTGGACCAACTGGCATATTGGTCCTATGAACCGGTTGGACCAACTGGTCTGTTGGGCCATTGGACCCGTCGGACCAACTAGCCTGTTGGTCCAATGAACTAGTTGGACCAACTGGCCTGTTGGTCTAATGGATCGGTGGACAAACTGACCTGTTGGTCCAGTGGGCCGGTTTGACCAACTGGCCTGTTGGTCTAATGGACCGGTTGGACCAACTGGCCTGTTGGTCCAATGGACCGGTGGACCAACTGGCCTGTTGGTCTAGTGGACTGGTTTGACCAACTGGCCTGTCGGTCTAATGGATCGGTTGGACCAACTCACCTATTGGCCCTGTCGACCTGGCGAACAAATTGGCTTGTTGGTCCAGTCGAACGGTTGGGCCAGTGGACCTGTCGTACAAATTGGCCTGTTGGTCCAGTCGAACGGTTGGGCCAACTGGCCTGTTGGTCCAGTGGACCGGTTGGACCAATTGGTCTGTTGGTCAAATGGACCGGTTGGACCAACTAGCAGCGTGTTGGTCCAATGGACCAGGTGGACCAAGTGGCCCGTTGTTCCAATGGACGGGTTGGACTAACTAAATTGGTCTAGTGGACCGATGGGACCAACTGGCCTGTTGGTCCAATGTACCGGTTGGACCAACTGGCCTGTTCGTTTAATGGACCGGTTGGACCAAGTGGCCTGTTGGTTCAATGGACAGGTTAGACTAGCTAGACAATTGGTCTAGTGGACCGGTTGGACCAACTGGCCTGGTGGTCCAATGTACCGGTTGGACCAACTGGCCTGTTGGTCCAATGGACGGTTGGACCAACTGGCCTCTTGGTCCAATGGACCGGTTGGACCAACTCGCCTATTGGTCCAATGGACCGGATAAACCAACTGGCCTGTTGGTCCAATTGACTAGCTGCACCAATTGACGTGTCCAAAGGAACAATTGCACCAAGTGGCGTGTTTGTCCACTGACCTTTTTTTCCACTAGATATATTGGACCAACTGGCCTGTTGGTCAATGGACCGGTTGTACCAACTGGCCTGTTGGTCCAGTGGACCAGTTGGACCAACTGGCCTGTCAGTGAAGTGGACCGGTTGGACCAACTTACCCGTTGGTCCAGTGGACCGGTTGGACCAACTAGCCTGTTGGTCTAGTGGACCGGTTTGACCAACAAGCTTGTTGGTCCAATGGACCGGTTGGACCAACAGGCATGTTGGTCTTATTGACCTGTGGAACCAACTAGCCTCCTGGTACAGTGGACCGGTTTGACTGGCTTGTTTGTCCACTGGACCGGTTGGACCATCTGGCCTGTTTGTCCACTAGAACGATCGGACCAACTGGCTTGTTGGTCCAATGGACCGGTTGGACCAACTGGCCTGTTTGTCCACTAAAACGATCGAACCAACTGGCCTGTTGGTCCAATGGACCGGTTGGACCAACAGGCATGTTTGTCCACTGGACCGACTAGACCATCTGTCCTGTTGGTGTAGTGGACCGGTTGGGCCAACTAGACTGTTGGTCCAGTGGACTGGTTGGACCAACTAGCCTGTTGATCAAATGGACCGGTTGTACCAATTGGCCTGTTGGTCCAATGGACCAGTTGGACCAACTGGCCTATTGGTCCAAAGGACCAATTGCACGAACTGGGGTGATTGTCCACTGACCCGGTTGGACCAACTGGCCTGTTTTTCCACTGGACCGATTGGACCAACTCGCCTGTTGGTCCAATGGACCGGTTGTACAAGCTGGCCTATTGGTCCAATGGACCGGTTGGACCAACTGGCCTGTTTGTCCAGTAAACTGGTTGGACCGACTAGCCTATTGGTCCTATGGACCGGTTGGACAATCTGGCCTGTTGGTCAAGCGGACCGGTTGGACCAATTGCCCTGTTGATCCAATGGACCAGTTGGACCAATTGACCTGTTGGTCCAGTGGACCGGTTGGACCATCTGGCCTGTTGGTCCAATGCACCGGTTGGACCATCTGGACTGTTGGTCCAATGGACCGGTTGGACCAACTCGACTGTTCGTCTAGTGGACCGGTTGGACCAACTCGCCTGTTGGTCCAATGGACCTGTTGGACCAACTGGCCTGTTTGTTCAATGGACCGGTTGGACCAACTGGCCTGTTAGTCCTGTGGACTGGTTGGACCAACTGGCCTGTTGGTCTAATGGATGGTTAGACGAACTGGCCAGTTGGTCTAATGGACCGGTTGGACCCACTTGCCTGTTGGTTAAATAAACCGGTTGGACCAACTCACCTGTTGGTCCAATGGACGGGTTTAACCAACTTGCTTGTTGGTCCAACTAACCGGCTGGACCAATTGGCGTGTTAGTCCAATGGACCAATTGGACCAACTATCGTGTTTGTCCACTGGGCCGGTTGGACCGACTGGCTTGTTTGTCCACTAGAACGATCGGACCAACTGGCCTGTTGGTCCAATGGACTAGTTGAAGCGACTGGCCTGATTGTCCACTGGACCGATTGGACCATCTGGCCTGTTGGTGCAGTGGACCGGTTGGACCAACTAGACTGTTGGTCTAGTGGACCGGTTGGACCAACTGGCTTGTTTGTCCACTAGAACGATCGTACCAATTGGCCTGTTGGTCCAATGGACCAGTTGAACCAACAGGCCTATTCGTCCAAGGTTCCAATTGCACGAACTGGCGTGTTTGTCCACTGGACTGGATGGACCAACTAGCCTGATTTTCCACAAAACCGGTTGGACCAACTGGCCTGCTTTTCCAATGGACCGATTGTACCAACTGGCCTATTGGTCCTCTGGAACGGTTGGACCAACTGGCCTGTTGGTCTAGTGGACCGGTTGGACGGACTAGCCAGGTGGTCCTATGGACCCATTGGACCATCTGGCTTGTTGGTCAAATGGACCGGTTGGACCAACTGGCCTGTTGATCCAATGGACTGTTTGGACCAACTTGCCTGTTGGTCTAGTGGACCGGCTGGACCAACTGGCCTGTTGGTCCTATGAACCGGTTGGACCAACTGGCCTGTTGGTCCAGTGGAACGGTTGGACCAACTCGCCTGTTGGTCCAATGGACCGGTTGGACCAACTGGCCTGTTGGTCCAGTGGACCGATTGGACCAACTGGCCTGTTGGGCCAGTGGACTGGTTGGACCAACTCACCTGTTGGGCTAGTGGACCGGATGGACCATCTAGCATGTTGGTCCAGCGAACGGGTTGGGCCAACTGGGCTGTTGGTCCAATAGACCGGTTGGACCAACTGGCCTGTTGGTCCTATGGACCAGTTTGACCAACTCGCTTGTTGGTCTAGTGGGCCGGTTGGGCCAACTCGCCTGTTGGTCCAATGGACCGGTTAAACCAACTGGCCTGTTGGTCCAATTAACCAGCTCGACCAATTTGCGTGTCGGTCCAATGGCCCAATTGGACCAACTGTCGTGTTTGTCCAATGAACCGGTGGACTTACTGGCCTGTTTGTCCACTAGAACGATCGGATCAACTGGCCTGTTGGTCCAATGGACCGGTTGGATCAACTGGCCTGTTTGTCCACAGGACCGATTGGACCATCTGGCTTGTTGGTCCAGGGGACCGGTGGGACCAATTGGCATGTTGATCTAATGGACCGGTTGGACCAATTGGCCTGTTGGTGTAGTGGACCGGTTGGACGAACTAGCCTATTGGTCCTATGGACCGGTTGGACCATCTGGTTTGTTGGTCAAGTGGACCGGTTGGACCAACTGGCTTGTTGGTCTTATGGACCGATTGGACCAACTGGCCTGTTGGTCTAGTGGACCGGTAAGACCAACTCGATTTTGGTCTAGTGGACCGGTTGGACCAACACGCCTGTTGGTTCAGTGGACCGGTTGGACCAACTGGTCTGTTTTTCCATTGGACTGATTGGACCGATTGTACCAATTGGCCTGTTGGTCCAATGGACTGGTTGTACCTACTAGCCTGTTGGTCCAGTGGACCGGTTGGACTAACTGGCCTGTTGATCTAGTGGACCGGTTGGACCAACTGGCCTTTTAGTCCTATGAACCGGTTGGACCAACTGGCCTGTTGGTCCAGTGGACCGGTTGGACCAACTGGCTTGTTGGTCCAATGGACCGGTTAAACCAACTGGCCTGTTGGTCTAATGGATCGGTTGGCCCAACTCACCTGTTGGTCTAGTGGATCGGTTGGAACAACTCGCCTGTTGGTTAAGTGGACCGGTTGGACCAACTGGCCATAGGTCCTTGATGCAGCTGGTCTTTTCCTCCAAATCCCACAGCAGCAATTTCCCAAGCTTCGCACGGCAGGTGGTTGGACAGAGCGTGACTTTAGCCTTGCTCTTCTACAGCCGGCGCTCAGAAAGAATGTTAGCGGACAAACCTTCAATTAGCAGCACATTTCCCAGCCCCACAAGCTCCCCATTGGCTCCCATCACCTTGGCATTCCCAACACCAATCACAGAGAGCAAAGCACCTGAAGTGGCAGCCACAAACTTAATCTTTCCAGGGGGATTTACCTCATCAAGCAAATCTGCCCAAGGAGTCATGTGACTTGTGCAACCTGAATCTATCACCTAGTGTGTGAGGGGGTGCATCACAACCTTCCCAACCGATCCCGCATCACCCTCACTCCCTTTCACATCTTTATCCATGAGGAACATCCCAAGGGAGGCTTTACCTTGTGCACCATCACCTTGTGCACCTGAACCTTGCACAGCGCCACCTCGTGCGCGTCCACTACTTGGCGGCTTCATGCCTGGAGGCGCCCATCCCTCAGGGCGGCTGAAACGTTTAAACCACGGATGTCCAGCCTTCTTGCAATACCAACAGGCACCCTCCATTCGAGTGCTCCCCCTGCCGCTAGAGCTCCCATGCCCCTCGTTGTAGTCACCTCGGCCTCTCCCTCTGCCAAAGCCTCTCTCACGACCTCGGCCTCTCCCTCTCCCTGTTCCTCTGCTGCCTCCTGCAGCTCCATACCCCTCAGCAGTCTTGTTGGCAGCACCACCAGCCCTGTGGCGCATGCGGAAGTCCTTCAGAATCTGCTGCCGTAGCCACTCTGGTGTCTACTAGTCCTGCTGAGTGTTGAGGGTGGGGATGAGGTTGTCCCATGAGTTGTCGAGCACCGAGATGATTTTGGTGCACTGCTGTATCTCCGACACTTTGCTGCCTGCTTCTTCCATCCTCGCATAGGTGTCTTTGATCTTGTCAAGGATCGGCTTCACATCATCGCCCGGTCGCATGGAGAGGGCAGCCAACTCCTTCTCCAACACAATCACCATCGGCAGCGTGTTGGGCTGAATCACATCGCGAAGTAGCTTCCACGCTTTCGGTCCGGAGTCGTCCAGCTCCACTAAGTCTTTGATGTGCTGGAACATATCGTTGTTGACCGACTGGAGGATGAGGTCGTACAGCACCGCGCTCTTCACAATCCATCGATCGCGGACATCTCCTTCCTCCGGCATCTACTCTTCCTCCATCGCAATTTTCAGCAGCTTGTAGCACTTGAAAGCGCTCCTCATCCGCCCGCTCCATTCCTCATAATTGGAGCCATCCAAAGCTTTGATCTTGGATGGTGGTGGTTCACTTCTCTTCTCAGTTGCGTCTTCACTCCCTTGATTCATCTCCTCTGTTCCCGACCACAGGTTTCAGCTCCCCCTTTGCTGGTCACAATGTAGTATTAGAACGGTCTAAGCTACTAGCGGAAGCTATAGTAGTCTTAGAACCTCCTCCTAAGGCATAAGAATCTTAGGAGCCAACTTGGGCATGAACCATACTAGAACCAAAGGGATTTCCAAGAAGTGTACTTCCAACAAGAGAGAACCCTAACCTATATGGTTTGGGAGGTGGTCTACTCTAAAGAGTGTACACCACAAGTTCTCCCAACCCAACCAATGTATTCTACACTACTATAGTGAAGATCTGCCTCTACAAGTGTTTATTGGAGGGGTTGAAAACACAACCCCTCCAGCGAATAAAGCCTTGGCCTTTGCAGCCATCACTCGCATGCCGATGCGCTCAAGGTTCTCATGCAGCTGCAAGCTTGGGAGACCTTTGGTGAGCATGTCGGCATCCTGGAGGTGGGAGCGTATTGAGTGCACCTCGACCTCCTGCTGGCGCACCGCATCCCATACAAAGTGCCATGCCACCTGCGCTGATGGAGAATGGGATTGTGGGCAAGGGAGACGGCAGCCTCAATATCACAGAGCAATGGAATAGCCCCCTCATCCTCCACATGCATCTCTACCAACAAACTCCTCAACCAAATGGCCTCCTTGGCCCCCTCCGATAGAGCTGTATACTCAGCTTCAGAAACGCTTGATGGAACACTGTCTTGCCTTTTGCTATACCAGCTGATAGCTCCTCCTCCCAACTTAAAGATGTAGGCAGAGCGACTCTTGCCATGGTCCTTTCCCCCCTCCTTTCCTCCAATTGCCAACACCCTCTCCCCCCATGTGATAACACATCCCTTGCCCTTGAATGTGACAATGACATCCCGAGAGGTGAGGTGTGGGACTGACAGCAGACGCGTGTGCATCTCGGGCACAAGGTGGACCTTTTGAATCCTCAGTAGCTGACCTCCAGCACCAACCAGTAGCACTGTTAGAGACTAAGGACGGAGTCTATGAAGATTATGGGCCGAAGTATCTCAAAATCGTAGGACAAATTTTCTGGACAGAATTGGCGACTTCACAAGAAACGTCGTCGATGAAAAGGTTCACGGTTCAAACTTCACCAAACTCACATATGTTGTAGCCCTAGACCGTGGCTACAATTCCCAATTTGAATCGTATCAAAAGGTGAAGTAAATCTTGAGTTATGAATTTCGGTGCACTAGGGGGTATGCTGCCATAGAAGGTTTACTCAATCACAATTGTCTCCAAGTTAACACAAGAAAGTTAGAGTAGCAATAAAGCAGGTAGGAGGGAAGAGGAGGACGAGAGAGAAGGTCCCCAAGAGAGTCCCCAACCAAGGAAACCCCATACCACACAATTTCCCTCTCCATAGGTACCCCAACTTTGACCTTTGTCACTTTCCCAACCCATGCCATCCACCTCACCCAACTTGGCCACACTTACCAACCTGGTTTGACTTCTCCCAACCACTTGGCATCAACTATAGTGAATGGGACGAATTTCCCAACCCCCAAAAGTCTGTACCCCATATTGAGTCACTTCACAACTACCCAAAGTCGTCGCATCCCAATCAGAACTTCGAACGAACATAACTTCGTCGTTCTTGCTCCGATCGCGACGATTCTTGGTTCGTCGGAAAGCTCTTGAGCAGTGGAGTCACTTCAGATATCTGCCTAAGACAAATTATATTTACACACACTCAGAAAATCCAAACCACACCAAACGCAATTCTTGCGCACGCTCACACCACGCATGCAATGCACAAACATATGATGGGAGGTAGACAGACGTGAATGCAAATGATAGCATCACATAACAAGCACCTCACCCATGCCAACAGCTTTCACCACCCGTCCATCTCCCAATCTAACTCCCCGAATCTCCGGTGGCTCAAGCTTACTCTTGAAGTCTGATGCATAAGGAGTAAAGTTGTGGCTGGCCCCACTGTCAGTCCACCACCCCTCTCGCGGCTGCTCCTCTCCTACTGCTACAACTGCCTCTCCAACCGCTACCTCTGCCTTGTCACCCTGCTCCTCCTCATCCGCCACATGTGCCTTGCCGTTGGACCCACGACCCCCCCGCTGTAAGAATGCCAGAATTCCCCCCTTATGTCGGTGAGGACATCGCTGCCATGCATGTCCCTCATCCAAACAGCCATGACACAACCCCCTAGGAGCCATGCCCTTGGACCCCCAAGGGAAGTCGAGCACTCCTGCTTTGCCTTTCCCCTGACCCCATCTGCCCGAGTTGGTGCCGCTGCTGCTACCTCTGCCTCCATGCTTTCCTCCTTTGTCCCAATTTCCCTTGCCGCTAATGCCCACTTTCGTACCCGCTCCAAAAGTGGCTACACAATCCGATCTTGGTGCGACACCAATCCACATCTGCTCGCTCCTCAAAGAAGTAAGCCGCTGATCCTCAGTGAGCAATGATGATTGATTGTTCAGCACCACCTTTAGCATCTCAAAGTGAGGGGGTAGTCCTTTGAGTACCCTCATCATCCACTCCTCAACCTCCTCCTTCCCTCCTACAGCCAAGTACTTGGACCTCAAGTCCTCGGCATGCGCCCAGTATGCATCCACTCCCTCCCCCTCTTTCATCTTCAAGGAAGAGAGCTCCTCAGAAAGTGCCATCCGGTTACACAATCCACGCTGAAGGTAGAACTCCTTCACTCGTGTGTATGCCGCTGCTGTGCTTGCATGAACTCGGGTGACCGCTCTTGCTCCGCCATCAACAGGTGCGCTGCCCAACTCGGTCTTGCCGCCGAACTCCCGTACCAAGCGAATCAGCTTATATGGCACCAAGGCATTGCAGAATTGGGCGAATGCCTTCTGATTTTTCCTCTCCCACTTCAGCCGTGCGTCACCGGATGCAGGCCGCTCCTCCGAACCATCAAAGTACCCCCATAGATCGTGCGCCTCTGCCCTCTGTTCCAATCGGAACCTCCAAGTCCAATAGTCGCTTCCGTCAAGCTTTGGCGCACTCTCCAGCTTCCCTTCGCCTGAGTCATGGTCCATTTGCAGCAGAGGCACTGAAGATTGACGTTGAGGTGGTGGTGGAGGCAACGGTGGCGGCGGTGAAGACGATGTGGGCAGATTCACCCCCTCTTGGTTTTTGGAGCGTAACTCCGCGCTCGAACCTCCGAATGATGAGCCGTTTAATCCAGGTGAATCCTCGCTCCGAAACCGTTCCAATGCATATCGCGCTTCTGGATCCCGCGTCCGAGCTGTCCGCTTAAACTCGTCGAAGTTGCCCGATTTTCCATCGACAAAGACTCAACAGTTTTGCCCGATTTTTTGCTTGTTGGATGCGCCCTGGTGTCCTCTCTTGGCTCCCACCCTCCAATTTCTTTTCCGACGTCCCCGATTCGTGATTTTCCAATTCGGCCGCCGACCGTTTTTCCGCGAATTACGTCCAATTTGCTCGTCGATTGGTGAGGCGATTCCGACTCCAAGGCAATTGTTGTAGATCGTGCTGAGGCCGTTCCAACGATATGTTGCAAGTATTGATTGGCCAAAGTTCACCGTTAGAATATTCGCAAACTCAAGCATGTTGTAGCCCTTGACCGACTGGCCAGTTCTTCCAATTGGTCCACAGGACCAACAGGCCAGAAGGTACAACCGGTCCAATGGACAAACAGGCCAATTGGTCCAATCGGTCCAGTGGAAAAACAGGCCAGTTGGACCAACCGGTCCATTTGAACAACAGGCCAGTTGGTTCAATCCGTCCAGTGGAAAAACAGGCCAGTTGGTCCAACCGTTGCAATGGATAAACACGCCAGTTGGTGCAATTGGTCCTTTAGACCAACCGGCCAGTTGGTCCAATTGGTCCATTGACCAACAGGCCAGATGGTTCAACCGGTTTATTGGACCAAGAGGCCATTGGTCCAACCGGTCCACAGGACTAACAGGCCATTTGGCCAACCGGTCCACAGGACTAGAAGGCCAGTTGGCCCAACCGGACCATTGGACCAAAAGGGCAGTTGGTCCAACCGGTCCATTGGACCAACAGGCCAGTTGGTCTAACCGGTCCACTGGACCAACAAGTGAGTTGGTCCAACCTGTCCATAGGACCAACAGGGCAGTTGGTCCAACCCGTCCATAGGACCAACAGGCTAGTTGGTCCAACCGGTCCATTGGACCAACAGTCCAGTTGGTCCAACCGGTCCTTTGGACCAACAGGCCAGTTGATCCAACCGGTCCTTTTGACCAACAGGCCAGTTGGTCCAACCCGTCCATTGGAACAACAGGCCAGTCGGTCCAACCTGTCCATTGGACCAACAGGCCAGTTGGTCCAACCCGTCCATTGGACCAATAGGCCAATTGGTCCAATCGGTCCACTAGATCAACAGGCCAGTTGGCCCAACCGTTTGACTGGACCAACAGGCCAGTTTGTACGACAGGTCCATAGGACCAACAAGCGAGTTGGTCCCACTGGTCAATAGGACCAACAGGCTAGCTGGTAAAAGAGCTTAGTTGGTCAAACCGGTCCAGTGGACCAACAAACTAGTTTGTCCAACCGGTCCAGTGGACCAACAGGTGAGTTTGTCCAACCGGTCCACTAGACCAACAGGCTAGTTGGTCCAAGCGGTTCATAGGACCAACATGCCAGTTCGTCCTATTGGTCCACAGGACCATCAGGCCAGAAGGTACAACCGGTCTAATGGACAAACAGGCCAATTGGTCCAACCGGTCCATTGGACCAACAGGTCAGTTGTTCCATCCGGTCCACTAGACCAACAGGTTAGTTGGTCCAACCGGTTCATAGGACCAACAAGCTAGTTGGTCCAAATGGTCCACAGGACCAACAGGCCAGAAGGTACAACCGGTCCAATGGAGAAACATGCCAATTTGTCCAATCGGTCCAGTGGAAAAACAGCCCTGTTGGTCCAACCAGTCCATTGATCCAACAGGCAAGTTGGTCCAACTGGTCCACTAGACCATCAGGTCAGTTGGTCCAACCGGTCCACAGGACCAACAGGCCAGTTGGACCAACCGGTCCATTGGACCAACAGAGTAGTTGGTCCAATCCGTCCAGTGGAAAAACAGGCCAGTTGGTCCAACCATTGCAATGGATAAACACGCCAGTTGGTGCAATTGGTCCTTTAGACCAGCGAGCCAGTTGGTCAAATTGGTCCATTGAACCAACAGGCCAGATGGTTCAACCGGTCCATTGGACCAACAGGCCATTTGTCCAACCGGTCCACAGGACTAAAAGGCTAGTTGGTCCAACCGCTCCATTGGACCAACAGGCCAGTTAGTCCAACCGGTCCTTTTGACCAACAGGCCAGTTGGTCCAACCCGTCCATTGAAACAACAGGCCGGTCAGTCCAACCAGTCCATTGGACCAACAGGCCAGTTGCTCCAACCGGTCCATTGGACCAACAGGCCAATTGGTCCAATCGGTCCACTAGATCAACAGGCCAGTTGGCCCAACCGTTTGACTGGACCAACAGGCCAGTTTGTACGACAGGTCCATATGACCAACAGGCGAGTTGGTCCCACTGGTCAATAGGACCAACATGCTAGCTGGTACAAGAGGTTAGTTGGTCAAACCGGTCCACTGGACCAACAAACTAGTTTGTCCAACCGGTACAGTGGACCAACAGGTGAGTTTGTCCAACCGGTCCACTAGACCAACAGGCTAGTTGGTCCAAGCGGTTCATAGGACCAACATGCCAGTTCGTCCTATTGGTCCACAGGACCATCAGGCCAGAAGGTACAACCGGTCTAATGGACAAACAGGCCAATTGGTCCAACCGGTCCATTGGACCAACAGGTCAGTTGTTCCATCCGGTCCACTAGACCAATAGGTTAGTTGGTCCAACCGGTTCATAGGACCAACAAGCTAGTTGGTCCAATTGGTCCACAGGACCAACAGGCCAGAAGGTACAACCGGTCCAATGGTGAAACATGCCAATTTGTCCAATCGGTCCAATGGAAAAACAGCCCTGTTGGTCCAACCAGTCCATTGAACCAACAGGCAAGCTGGTCCAACCGGTCCACTAGACCATCAGGTGAGTTGGTCCAACCGGTCCATAGGACCAACAGGCCAGTTGGACCAATTGGTCCATTGGACCAACAGGGTAGTTGGTCCAACCATTGCAATGGATAAACACCCCAGTTGGTGCAATTGGTCCTTTAGACCAGCAAGCCAGTTGGTCCAATTGGTCCATTGAACCAACAGGCCAGATGGTTCAACTGGTCCATTGGACCAACAGGCGAGTTAGTCCAGTTGGTCCTTTTGAACAAGAGGCCAGTTGGTCCCACCCGTCCATTGGAACAACAGGCCGGTCAGTCCAACCAGTCCATTGGACCAACAGGCCAGTTGCTCCAATCGGTCCATTGGACCAACAGGCCAATTGGTCCAATCGGTCCACTAGATCAACAGGCCAGTTGGCCCAACCGTTTGACTGGACCAACAGGCCAGTTTGTACGACAGGTCCATAGGACCAACATGCGAGTTGGTCCCACTGGTCAATAGGACCAACAGGCTAGCTGGTACAACAGGTTAGTTGCTCAAACCGGTCCACTGGACCAACAAACTAGTTTGTCCAACCAGTCCAGTGGACCAACAGGTGAGTTTGTCCAACCGGTCCATTGGACCAACAGGCTAGTTGGTCCAACCGGTCCATTGGACCAATAGGCCAGTTGGTCCAACCGGTCCACTAGACCAACAGGCTAGTTGGTCCAAGCGGTTCATAGGACCAACATGCCAGTTCGTCCAATTGGTCCACAGGACCAATAGGTCAGAAGGTACAACCGGTCTAATGGACAAACAAGCCAATTGGTCCAACCGGTCCATTGGACCAACAGGTCAGTTGGTCCAACTGGTCCACTAGACCAACAGGTTAGTTGGTCCAACTGGTTCATAGGACCAACAGGCCAGTTGGTCCAAATGGTCCACAGGACCAACAGGCCAGAAGGTACAACCGGTCCAATGGAGAAACATGCCAATTTGTCCAATCGGTCCAGTGGAAAAACAGCCCTCTTAGTCCAACCGGTCCATTGAACCAACAGGCAAGTTGGTCCAACCGGTCCACTAGACCATCAGGTGAGTTGGTCCAATCGGTCCACTGGACCTACTGGCCAGTTGGTCCGACCGTTCCATAGGACCAATAGGCCAGTTGGACCAACCGGTCCATTGGACCAACAGGCCAGTTGGTCCAACCGGTCCACTGGACCAACAGGCCAGTTGGTCCAACCGTTCCACTAGACCTATAGGCGAGTTGGTCCAACCGGCCCACTAGACCAACAAGCGAGATGATCCATTGGACCAATAGGCCAGTTGGTCCACCCGGTTCATAGGACCAACAGGCCAGTTGGTCCAATTGGTACACTAGACCAACATTCTAGTTGGCCAAACTAGTCCATAGGACCAATAGGCTTGTTGGTCCAACCGGTCAATTAGACCAACAGGCAAATTTGTCCAACCGGTCCATTGGACCAACAGTCGAGACGGTCCAACCGGTCCATTGGACCAACAAGCCTGTTGGTCCAACACGTCCACTCGACCAACATGCTAGTTGGTCCAACCGGTTGGACCAACTGGTCAACTGGACCAACAAGCCAGTTGGTCCAACTGGATTTCTCGACCAACGGGCCAGTTGGTCCACCAGGTTTATGGGACCAACAGGCCAGTTCGTCCAACTGGTACACTAGACTAACAGTCTAGTTGGTCCAACCTGTCCATAGGACCAATAGGCTAGTTGGTCCAACCGGTCCATTGGATCAACAGGCTAGTTGGTCCAACCGGTCTATTGGACCAACATGCCAGATGGTCCAACCGGTCTGTTGGACCAATAAGCTTTTGGTCCAACCGGTCCATTGGACTAATAGGCTAGTTGGTCCAACCGGTCCATTTGACCAACAGGCCAGATGGTTCAACCGGTCCATTGGACCAACAGGCCAGTTGGTCCAACCGGTCAATTGGACCATCAGGAAAGTTGGTCCATTCGGTCCACTAGGCCTACTGGCCAGTTGGTCCTTTCGGTTCATAGGACCAACAAGCCAGTTGGTCCAACCCGTCCATTGGAACAATAGGACACTTGGTCCATCCGGTCCATTGGACCAAAAGGCTAGTTGTTCGAACCGGTCCAATTGACCAACAGGCCAATTGGTCCAACCGGTCCTTTGGACCAACATGCCGGTTGGCCCAACCGTTTGACTGGACCAACATGCCAGTTTATCCGACAGGTCCATAGGACCAACAGGCGTGTTGGTCCCACCGGTCAATTGGACCCACAGGCCAGTTGGTCCATCCGGTCCATTGGTACAACAGGCCAGTTGGTCAAACCTGCCATTGGAACAACAGGCTAGCTGGTCCAACCGGTACAATGGACAAACACGCTATTTGGTCCAATTGGTCCTTTGAACCAACAGGTCAGTTGGTCCAATTGGTCCATTGAACCAACAGGCCAGTTGGTCCAACCGGTCTATTGGACTAACAGGCTAGTCGGTCCAACTGGTCTATTGGACAAACAGGCCAGATGGTCCAACCGGTCCATTGGACCAACAGGCCATTGGTCCAACCGATCCACAAGACAAACAGGCCTTTGGTCCATCCGGTATACAGGACTAACAGGCTAGTTGGTCAAACTGGTCCATTGGACCAACAGGCCAGTTGGTCCAACCTCTCCATTGGACCAACAGGTGAGTTGGTCCAACTGGTTCACTGGGCCAACAGGTGAGTTGGTCCAACCAGTCCAGTAGACCAACTGGCCAGTTGGTCCAACCTGTCCACTGGACCAACAAGGCAGTTGGTCCAAATGGTCTATTGGACCAACAGGCCTGTTTGTCCAACCTGTCCACTAGACCTATAGGTCCGTTGGTCCAACCGGTCCATTTGACCAACAAGCCAATTGGTCCAACCCGTCCGCTGGACCAACATGCTAGTTGGTCCAACTGGTCCACTGGACCAACAGGTGAGTTGGTCCAACCAGTCCACTGGCCCAATTGACCGGTTGGACCAACAGGTCCACTAGACCAACAGTCCAGTTGGTCCAACTGGTCTACTGGACCAACAGGCCAGTTGGTCCATCCGGTCCACTAGACCAACAGGCCAGTTGGCCCAACCAGTCCACAGGACCAACTGTCTAGTTGGTCCGACCGGTCCATAGGACGAATAGGCTAGTTGGTCCATCCTGTCCATTGGACCAACAAGCCAGTTGGTCCAACCGGTCCATTGGACCGACATGCTAGTTGGTCCAACCGGTCCATTGTACCAACAGGCCAGATGGTCCAACCGGTCCATTGGACCAACAGGCCATTGGTCCAACCGGTCCACACGACCAATAGGTTAGTTGGTCCAACCGGTCCACAGGACTAACAGGCCAGTTGGTCCCACCGGTCCTTTGGTCCAACGTGCCAGTTCGTCGAACCGGTCCATTGGACCGACATGCTAGTTGGTCCAACCGGTCCTTTGGACCAACAGGCTAGTTGGTCCAACCGGTCCACAGGAGTAACAGGCTAGTTGGTCCAACCGGTCCATTGGACCAACAGGCAGTAGGTATAACCGGTCCACTGGACCAACAGGCCAGTTGGTCCAACTGGTCCATTGGACCAACAGGCCAGTTGGTCCAACCGGTCCACATAACTTACAGGCCAGTTGGTCCAACCGGTCCATTGGACCAACGGGCCAATTGTTCCAACCGTTCCTTTAGACCAACAGGCTAGTTGGTCTAACCGGTCCATTGGACCAACAGGCCAGTTGGTTGGTATTAACTGAAAGTGCGATACTTACCTGTATGGTTGGTTCTAAGAGTGAGTGCTCCACTTACCCGTATGATCGGTACTAAGAGTAAGTGCGTTAGTTATCCGTATTGTTGGTGTTAATAGTAGGTACGCTACTTTCCCTTATGGTTGGTACTAAGACTATGTGCGCTACTTACCTGTATGATTAGTACTATGAGTAAGTGTGTTACTTACCCGTATTGTTGGTACTATGAGTAAGTGAATTTCTTACTCGTATGGTTGATATTAATAGAAGGTGCGCTACTGTCCTGTATGGTTGGTACTAAGAATATGTGCGCTACTTACCCGTATGGTTGGTACGAAGAGTAAGTGCGTTACTTACCCGTATGGTTGATACTAAGAGTGAGTGCGTTACTTACCCATAAAGTTGGTACTAACACTAAGTGCGCTACTTGTCAACGGGAGTTGTGGTAGGCCCCGTCCTCGCTTGGGCGGAGCCGAATTCGTGGTCGTATGTGAGGGGTGCATCCGACCTGCAGCAGTGGGCGAGCTGGTCGACGAGGCTGGTCGACCTGCACGGTTGTCACTGCAAGGGCACTGACTTCGGAGGGCGCCGACTTCGGAGGGCGCTGACTTCGACCGGTCGACTTGGGTGGTTGACATGTGGATGGCGTAGACTTGGTGACGCCAACTTGGGGCAGCCGACTTGTATGGTCGGCTGACAAGTGTGCAGGTTGACCTGGAGTTGGTCGACCAGGAGTGTGACCGACCCGGTGAGGTCGACTGGAAGTGGTCGTCGATTTATCTGGTCGACGGGCACGTGAAGGAGCAGCTGGTCGACGTGGTTGCCCGGTCGACCAGGTTACCTGGGTGACGAGGTTCTGCGAGTGGAGGGACGGCCGCCCAGGTGGCTTTTGCGAGATCGACCTCAATGGTGGTATCCCGATTTCAACATAGCTGATCAGATGCAGACGTCAGCACGAGGTCGATTTGGTGTGTGCGCTGCGCAGGTGACAAGGCACGGCACGCCAATCATCTGCGAGGACTTGCGAAGCGGTGCGCTG
Organism: Closterium sp. Naga37s-1; assembly: GCA_947471745.1. Lineage (NCBI taxonomy): Eukaryota > Viridiplantae > Streptophyta > Zygnematophyceae > Desmidiales > Closteriaceae > Closterium > Closterium sp. Naga37s-1. The sequence goes on from CANJKZ010000243.1 coordinate 2,179,197, forward strand.
CTGTCCTGCAGATGCAACGCTGTGCAGCCGACTTGCTGCAGCGTTGGCACGCCGTCGACATGCATTGTTGGCGGGCTGCGATTTTGCACTGCTGGAGCGCGGTCGACCAAGTCGTGCTGGAACACGGTCGACCGTGTTGCGCTGGCAGTTGTCCTGCTTGCATGCTAGCTCTGATGTAGTATTGTCTTGCCAACTTTATTGTATCATTTTTGTCAACTTTTCCTAGTGAAACTCTTGCCAATTCTCCCCGTGAACTACCAAGTAGTGTAAGCACTTGGAGACGACTAAGGAACAAACGAACGCAGAGATCACTTTAACCCTGTGCCTAGCCCATAGTCTAGCTCCCGTTCATTAAGTTAGCTCCGCACTAGTTACCTTTATGGTTGGTATTAACAGTAAGTGCGACACCTACCTGTATGGTTGATACTAAGAATAAGTGCGCCACTTACCCATTTGGTCGGCACTAAGAGTAAGTCTGTTATTTACCCATATGGTTGATACTAAGAGTGAGTGCGCTACTTACCGTATAGTGGGTTCCAAGAGTAAGTGCGCTACTTTCCCATATGGTCGGTACAAAGAGTAAGTCTATAACTTATCCGTATGGTTGATACTAAGAGTAAGTGCGCTACATACCCCCATGGTCGGTACTAAGAGAAAGTGAGCTTCTTACCCGTATGGTTGGTACTAAGAGAAAGTGCGTTACTTACCCATATCGTTGGTATTAAGAGTAGGTGCGCTACCCTTCTAACTGGTACTAAGAGTAGGTGCGTGTCAAACATTATATGTTTACATTGTGTAGGCTATAGTGGGTTTAGCCTTAGGGGGTACAACATTCTAGGGTTTCCTACTTGTACTCCCAATCTTGTTAGTTCAAAGACACTTGTTCATTCTAACATGGTATCACGAGCCTAGGTTGCTACCTAGGACCGCTTTCTACTACGGGCCCACTATTCCGCTAGAAGCGCCCTCGTGCGCCCTACCTTACGTGCGCCCTCGTGCGCCCTCGTGCGCCCTCGTGCGCCTCTCTCTGCTCGTGCGCCCTCGCGCGCCCCGCCCTTCGGTCTGCCCGCGTGCCGTCCTGCAGCCCTCGCGCTGCCTCCTGCAAGCTAGTACGGCCCTCGAGCCGCCCCTGCAGGTCCGTCAGGCCTCCGAGCCGCCTCTGCAGACCCGTCAGGCCCCCGAGCCGCCTCTGCAGGCCCGTCAGGCCCGAGAGCCGCCCCTGCAGACCCGTCAGGCCCGCGCGCAGCCTTTGCCCGACCGCGCGCCGCACCTGCAGGCTCTCGCCGCCCGCCACGTCGCCCTGCCCGCGGCGTCGCCGCCTGCCCGCGGCGTCGCCACCTGTTCGCGGCGTCGCCACCTGCCCGCGGCGTCGCCACCTGCCCGCCGCGTCGCCCTGCCCGCGGCGTCGTCACCTGCCCGCGGCGTCGCCGCCTGCCCGCGGCGTCGCCCCCTGTTCGCGGCGTCGCCACCTGCCCGCGGCGTCGCCACCTGCCGGCCGCGTCGCCCTGCCCGCGGCGTTGTCACCTGCCCGCCGCGTCGCCCTGCCCGCGGCGTCGCCCTGCCCGCGGCGTCGCCCCTGCCCGCGGCGTCGCTTTGCCCGCCGCGTCGCCCCTGCCTGCGGCGTCGCCCCTGCTCGTCGCGTCGCCCTGCCCGCGGCGTCGCCACCTGCCCGCCGCGTCGCCCTGCCCACGGCGTCGCCCCTGCCCGCCGCGTCGCCCTGCCCGCCGCGTCGCCCCTGCCCGCGCGTCGCCCCTGCCCGCTGAGTCGCCCTGACCTAACCCGCGCCTGGCCTCTGGAGCAGCCGCCCCTGCAGCAGCCGCCCCTGGCCCCTGGAGCAGCCGCCCCTGCAGCAGCCGCCCCTGGCCCCTGGAGCAGCCGCCCCTGACCACTGGAGCAGCCGGCCACTGGAGCAGCCGCCACTGCAGGAGCCGCCCCTCGCCCCTGGAGCAGCCGCCCCTGCAGCAGCCGCCCCTGGCCACTGGAGCAGCCGCCCCTGGAGCAGCTGCCACTGCAGGAGCCGCCCCTGGCCCCTGGAGCAGCCGCCCCTAGAGCAGCCGCCCCTGGAGCGGCCCCTGTGGCGGCCCCGCAGTCGCCTCGCTCGTACGCCTGCCCTTCCCACCACTGGTGAGCACTGCCCTGCCCGTGCTGCTACTGCTGTTACTGCTGTTGCTACTGCTTCTACTGCTGCTCCTGGCGTGGCCAGATGCAGCTCCAGGGCCGTCCGCGTGTGTCCCTCACGCCCCAGCAGCTTCGTGAGTGGTACGCCAGTTGGGGTTGTCGGGGTGGCAGTAGTGGGAGTCGTCCTGGAGTGGGTAGTTCGGGAGTTTCTTGTAGTGGCCCGGTGCAGCAGCCGCGTCGTCTACATGAGGCTCTTTCGCCCCAGCAGCTTCGTGAGTGGTACGCTCAGAGTAGAGGGTCACTGAGTACTGCTCGCTGCCCGTACGTCATTCGCACAGGTGTCCGGACTGGTCAGCCTTGCGGGACACGTGGTCACACAGAGTCCCACTGCTTCGCCCGTCTGGGCGACGCTTGGCGACGACGCTGAGCTCCCCGACTGGGTGGAGCTGCTTAGGCAGAGGGTAGATATCTTTGCTCTTGACTATGATGCTATCCTCACTGCCATGTATGCATTGTCTACTAGTGCTGAGAGTGCCTGTCACCTGTGTGTGCCGCCTGACCCCGGTATCCAGTCTGCTGCTCTAGGTACTGGTGAGGCTGCTGCTCTAGGTGCTAGAGTGTCTGTTGCCCCAGGTGCTGGTGAGGCTGCTGCTCTAGGTACTCGTGAGTCTGCCCCCCCTGGTACTGAGTCTACTGAGGCACTGCACACCTTCACACTGGACTCAGGTGCTTCTCGCTGTTTCTTTCGTGACCGCACTGCCCTTGAGCAGCTTGCTCGGCCAGTTGCTGTCTCCCTTGCTGACCCCTCTGGGGGTCCGGTCATTGCGACCTCCTCCACTGTCCTTCCTTGTCCTGCGGTTCCGTCGGGCACACTGTCAGGACTCCACCTCCCCTCGTTCTCTACGAACTTGGTGGCGGGTTGTGCGCTCCAGGACGGGGTTGTCCACCAGTTCACCCCTGCCTACGAGCGCGTGACACACTGCACGTGTGCTCGGACGGGCCATCACCTGGCTACCTTCACTCGGCAGCCGGGGTCGGACCTGTACACACTGACCACTTAGTCCCCTCAGGTAGCTGCGTCTGCGTCTGCTTCAGGTCAGCTGTCTGCTCCCTGCTCGTGTCGCTCTCTAGCACACGAGACCGTCCTCTGGCACCACCGCCTTGGTCACCCGTCAGTGCAGCGCCTTCGTGCCATGCACAAACGGTACCTTGTCTCTGGTCTTCCCCGGGTACTCCCTCCCCTCCCACCCTCGCCTGCTCCTCCCTGTCTTCCTTGTGTCGAGGGGCGGCAGCGCGCCGCTCCTCACTCCTCCTCGTTTCCCCCGACGACTGCTCCCTTGCAGACGCTCCACATGGACGTGTGGGGCCCAGCCCGCGTCCGTGGACAGGGTCAGGAGAGGTACTTCCTGATCGTTGTTGACGACTACTCGCGCTACACCTCGGTCTTCCCCTTGCGCACCAAGGGTGAGGTCCCTGATGTTTTGATCCCTTGGATCCGCGCTTCTCATCTCCAGCTCAGCGAGCGTTTCCACTCGGACTTTCCTGTCTTGCGTCTGCACTCTGACAGAGGTGGTGAGTTCTCCTCCGACCTCTTGGCAGCCTACTGTGCGGAGCACGGCATCCGCCAGTCGTTCACGCTTCCGGCCTCTCCACAGCAGAATGCGGTTGCTGAGCGCCGCATTGGCTTGGTCATGGAGGTCGCTCGTACCTCCTTGATCCATGCGGCTGCCCCCCACTTTCTGTGGCCGTTTGCGGTCCGGAACGCTGCGCATCAGCTCAACCTCTGGCCCCGTGTCTCCTTGCCGGAGACCTCGCTCATACTGCTGTGGACGGGGGAGGTTGGCGATGCGTCGCGTTTCCGGGTCTGGGGATCTCGAGATTTTGTCCGCGATACGTCTGCGGACAAGCTCTCCTCCCGCGCTGTTCCTTGTGTCTTCCTTGGCTTTGTCCCGGACGCGTCTGGTTGGCAGTTTTACCACGCCACCTCGCGCCGTGTCCTGCCCTCTCAGGACGTCGGTGCCCTACTACCGCCTCTTCCCCTACCGGACTGCCCCGCTCCCCCCCCCGCCTCTCTTCCTCGCGCCAGGTGCTGCTGTGGTAGACCCCCTCCCCCCTCAGGGTGCCGCTCCCTCAGGTGTGTCCCAGGTAGACCCGGTTGAGCCTGTCGAGGTAGCTGTCGACTCTCGTCCTGCTAGGGGTGCTGAGCCTGAGCGTGCGGAGCCTGGGGGTGCGGAGCCGGGGGGTGCGGAGCCTGGGGGTGCGGAGCCTGGGGGTGCGGAGCCTGGGGTTGCGGAGTCTGGGGGTGCTGAGCCTTGGGGTGCGGAGCCTGCCGGTGCTGAGTTTGGGGGTGCTGAGTCTGGAGGTGCTGAGCCTGGGAGTGCTACACCTGGAGGAGAGCGATGGAGGGCAGTTCAGTGTGGTTGGGAGCGGTGAAGAACGGTCTAGGGCGGTGGAGTGCGGGGCTGTGCGATTCTATGGGGGTTAGCACGGGTGGAATGCGGTTCTGTGCAGTTCCAGGGGAGCTAGCATGGGTGGGGTGCGATTCTGTGCGGTTCCGTGCGGTTCTGTGCAGTTCTGTGCGGTTCTGTGCGGTTCAGCGGGTACGGGTGGTAGACTATGGTTTCCAGGTGTGGCTAGTTGGTGGGGCTGAGGCTAATTGGTGGGGCGGCAGGTGAGGCAGCTTGTGGGGCAGCGGGTGTCAGGTGGGGCGGCGGGTTTCAACTCGTGGGGGGGGCGGGTGACAGGTGGGGCGGCGGCTAAGAGATGGGGCGGCGGGTAAGGCGGAGAGCTGCACGTGCGCGCGGCTGCTGCTGTGCGTACGTGCGACTGACGACGGGACCACGGGGCCCGCTATCGAAAGGGCCACGGGGCCCGCTATCGAAAGGGCCGCCTGGCCCGCTAGCGAAAAAGGGGCAGGGGGGCCCGCGTCCTACGGTCTTTCGACGGGCGACGGGTAGGGCGCACGACGGGAAACGGACGGGCGACGGGCTAGGAAAAATCGATGGGCGACGGGCTAGGAAAAACGACGGGCGACGGGCGACGGGAGGGGGAAAACCGCGGTCGACGGGGTGGCTACTGACGACGGGCACGCAACGGCCGACGGGCGACGGCTACGAGGCGCGACTAAGGATGGGGCGCGCGCTAGTACGGAGCGCTCGCTAGCGATTTCGGTGGGCCCTTAGTCTATCGAGTGAAAATCGCTAGGGGAAACCCTAGCTAGGGTAAACCTTGCTCTGATACCATGTTGAGATATGAGAATGAATTGACTAAGGAAATGAGAACAAGCAAGATATATGTCAGCCCTAACCCTAAACCTAGGACAAAGTAAATGCACCTAGACTAGAACAATACAAACTATATCATTATAGTTTGACACAACGCTGGACAGCCGCTCTGCTGCAGCGTTGGCACGCCGTCGATCTGCTGCGTTGGCAGGTCGCTTTTCTGCAGTGCTGGCGCGGCTCCTCTATGCAACGCTGGAAGGCGGTCGACCATGCTGTGCTGGCAGTCGACCAGGCTAGCTGCAGAGTTTCTAGGTGCTTGATGTAGTCATTTCTGTCATAAATGTTCAATCATTATGAAATTCCAACTTTGCTAGTGGAAACTCTTGCCGATTTCTCCCGTGACTGTGCAAGCACCAAGGAACTAGGCAAAGGTACGATCACTCCTAGTATTTCGTGCCAACCCCCGTAGTCTAGCTCACTACCGTTGTAGAGTGACTCTCCGCAACCGCCGCTGACGTTGCTGCAGCCGCCATCCCTGCCGCTACAGCCGCTGCCACTGCAGCTGCCGCTGCTGCTGCCAATGCAGCTGTCGCCGCTGTTGCCACTGCAGCTGCCGCCGCTGCCATTTCAGTCGCTGCCCCTGCCATCGCTGCAAAAGCAGTAGGCGCTACAGTTGCCACCACCGCTGCCGCTACAATCATTGCCACTGCCGTTGCAGCCACCACCGCTACTGTTGCAGCTGCCACCGCCTCTGCCGCTACAACCGCCGCCGCGGCCGTTGCAACTGCTGCTGCCACTACAACTCCAGCCGTTGCTAGTGCGCCGCCCATACGCCGCATGCCGCTGTTGCCGCCCGTGCACCGCACTGCTGCGACTGCCGCCCTTGCTCTGCTGTTGCTGAGTGTCGCTGCCTACCATGGCGACGCCTACTGTACTGACATTTGACGTAGAGGGCTGTCCGATCAAGTATGAGTCATGGCTGCTAGTCCTTCACCTCTATCTGTAGAGCGTTATCAAGGATGATGCCTTGCCTTTTTAGCATACGTCCGGTTCCACTTGAGGCGACTGACCCAGGCCCTTCCGCTGCTAAGGCTCTATGGCAACAGTTTAGGACTGGCCGTATTGCTCGCAGCACGCAACGCTACTGCCTCGCTTGCAGTCCGCAATCACCTCCAGGTCCCACCTTCGCCAGCTGAAAACGACAAAAGATCTCTATGACGCTGTAGTTAAGCGCTACTCCTCCCCCTCTTCTGCCACCCTAGGTCGTCTTGCATTCCCTGAGCTGTCTGACTTCACCATGCTGCACTCTCTTGACACGCACTACCGTGCTGCTCTCAAGCCAGACATTCTGGCTGAAAACCAGCCCCTCATGTATCTCACTCTCTACTTCCTTACGATTCACCTCCCTGCCTCTCTTCGTGCCGTTCGAGACCACTTCCTCTCCCTAGACCCTACTGAGCTCAACCTTGCCTCGTTTGAGTCTCGTCTCCTTGAGGCCGAGACCAGTGTTTGCGCTGTAGCTGCCTCCGGTGGCCCTCCCCGCCCCTCCTTCTTTGGGGGGTGCTCTCCCTCCCTGCTGTTGCCTCTGCTGCTGCTGCTGCTGATTTCCCTGGAGCTGAGGAGGTCGGTGCTGCGTCCGCCCCTAGCAGGAGGCGTCGCCGCCGGGGCGTGTACTAGGGGTAAGGGCGGTGGGGATGGTAGAGGGTGCGCTAGCGGTGGCAGTGGCGGGGGTGGTGGCGGTGGTGAGGGTGGTGGAGGTGGTGGTGGCGGTGGAGAAGGCGGGGGTGGTGACGGTGGTGGGTGTGGTGGTCGGGGTGGAGCTGGCGGGGGTGGAGGCTCGGGTAAGGCTACCGAGGAGCTGCGTCTAGTGGTGCAGGCGGCGGCTCTTTGGGTGGGCATAAGTAGTAGTTGCGTTGGCAGGAGATGCTCTCGCCGCAGCAGCTTCGTGAGTGGGTTGCCCAGCATGGCGGCTGAATATAGTCAATTTGATTCAAGCGAATTCCTCCCTTCCTGGAATTTCGTTTCTACGCGGTGCGACGGCGGAATGCTACTCGAGTCAACGCTAGTATGCTAGCACTCCAACGCTAGGCAAACGCTGTCCGAGCCATAACTTTGTAATGGCAGAACTTTTCGCGAGGCAACTTGGCTTATGTTAAAGCTCTTCGAGCGAGCTTCGATATAGAAAATTCTCAGCTTAATCCGATCGACGGTCTGCACGATACGCTGCGCGACGTTCAAGGTACTCTTGCTGTTTTGACTAAGTCCCTCTTGATCCCTCTCTCTACAAACTCGGACCCGAGGATAGGGGCTGGTCTTGTACCAGGCACCCAAGGACCCTTGGAGGTGACCCCGAGGAGAGGTTTTAAGTGTGTTAAAGTCTTAATAGCTTGAGTTTATTAGGCTCTTACACCAACACCCGTCGCATCGGTTTCCGTCGCCCGTTATACCCATTCACGCCGCATTCGTAGCATCAGCCCCCACTCCAGCTCCCGTCTTCAACACTTCCCCTTTCCGTCGTCACCACTTCCCTTTCCCTTCGTCATCACAATCTTCCCGGCTTTTTTGTGGTTGGGTTGGCAATTTGTCGAGCAGAAATTTCAGGCGTGAACGAGTGGAAACACCAACGGAATTTTCACGCGCTGAATTTTGCCCTCACGGAAATCTTGCGCGCTGTGTACAGCCTGGAATTCAATTCCTCCGAGGCGCGAGAGCAAATCGCTTCGAAACATTGCGCTTCGAAAACTCGGCGGTTTGGTTAATTTCGACATTGCATTGCGCTTCGTTGTTGTGTATCAGTACAAAACTAAACATGAGTTTAGAACCCATACCTAAACAGTACTATTCGATTCTACAATACAGGAATGCACTTATTATATGTAACTACAGAATAAAGTATGCGTTTGTTCATCATGTATATATGATGATATTCAAAATCATGCATCTTCACCACATGCACGGATCACTTAAAGTTTGCGCTAAAGCACGAGACGACGGCGCTAAGGCACATTATTTAAGTATCTCTATTTTAGGTTGAGCTCAGATTTTGCGGGGCATCCATACGTAGTGAAAGGAGTCTCCCACACAAAAATCAGAGAGTTTGAAAATGTAGTGCTTTGTTTGTAGGCATTAATGCAAAACCAGGCGACGTTGCAAAGGTATTGGAGTGGCAGAACAAATCATAGTTTATCTATCTCTCTATTTTTGATGGGCTCGATTTCTGTGAGGCATCTATAGGTAGTACAGGTAGACTCCCATACAAAAATCAGATCGTTTAGACAAGGAGTGCTTGGTTTGTAGACATAGATGCAAAACCAGGTGACGTTGCAGAAGGATCGGGCTAGCAGAAAGAATGATGCTTTTCCTATCTCTCTCTTTTGGATTGAGCTCATTTTTTGTGAGGCTTCTATAATTAGTACAAGGAGACTTCCATCCAAAAATCAGAGAGTTTGGACAAGTGGTGCTTGATTTGTAGACATAAATGCAAACTCTGGCGACGTTGCAGAAGGATCGGGCTGGCAGAAAGAATGATGATTTCCCTATCTCTCTGTTTTGGATTAAGCTTATTTTTTGTGAGGCTTCTATAATTCGTTCAATGAGACTCCCATCCAAAACTCAGAGCGTTTGGACAACTAGTGCTTGATTTGTAGACATACATGCAAAACCCAACGACGTTGCAGAAGCATCGGGCTGGCAGAAAGAATAATGATTTCCCTATCTCTCTATTTTGGATTGAGCTCATTTTTTGTGAGTATTCTATAATTGGTACAAAGAGACTCCCATCCAAAAATCAGAGCGTTTGGGCAAGTAGTGCTTGATCTGTAGACATACATGCAAAACCTGACGACGTTGGAGAAGCATCGGGCTGGCAGGAACAATGCTGATTTCCCTATCTCTCTGTTTTGGATTGAGCTCATTTTTTGTGAGGCTTCTGTAATTAGTTCAAGGAGACTCCCATCCAAAACTCAGAGCGTTTGGACAAGTAGTGCTTGATTTGTAGACATACATGGAAAATCAAGCGATGTTGCAGAAGCATCGGGCTAGCAGAAATAATGCTGATTTCCCTATCTCTCTATTTTTTATTGAGCTCATTTTTTGTGAGGCTTTTACAATTGGTACAAAGAGACTCCCATAAAAAAATCAGAACGTTTGGACAAGTAGTGCTTTATCTGTAGACATATGCGCAAAACCCAACGACGTTGCAGAAGCATCGGGCTAGCAGAAAGAATGATGATTTCTCTATCTCTCTATTTTGGATTAAGCTCATTTTTTGTGAGGCTTCTATAATTAGTACAGGGTGACTCCCGTCCAAACATCAGAGCGTTTGGACAACTAGTGCTTGATTTGTAGACATACATGCAAAACTCGACGACGTTGAAGAGGCATCGGGCTGGCAGAAACAATGCTGATTTCCCTATCTCTCTGTTTTGGATTGAGCTCAATTTTTGTGAGGCTTCTTTAATTAGTTCAAGGAGACTCCCGTCCAAAACTCAGAGCGTTTGGACAAGTAGTGCTTGATTTGTAGACATACATGCAAAATCAAGCGACGTTGCAGAAGCATCGGGCTAGCAGAAATAATGCTGATTTCCCTATCTCTCTATTTTGGATTGAGCTCATTTTTTGTGAGGATCATACAATTGGTACAAAGAGACTCCCATCCAAAAATCAGAGCGTTTGGACAAGTAGTGCTTTATCTGTAGACATACATGCAAAACCCAACGACGTTGCAGAAGCATCGGGCTAGCAGAAAGAATTACGATTTCCCTATCTCTCTATTTTGGATTGAGCTCATTTTTTGTGAGGCTTCTATAATTAGTACAAGGAGACTCCCATCCAAAAATCAGAGCGTTTGGACAACTAGTGCTTGATTTGTAGACATACATGCAAAACTTAACGACGTTGCAGAAGCATCGGGCTGGCAGAAATGATGATGATTTCCCTATCTCTCTATTTTGGATTGAGCCCATTTTTTGTGAGGCTTCTTTAATTAGTTCAAGGAGACTCCCATCCAAAAATCAAAGAGTTAGGAAAAGTAGTGCTTGGTTTGTAAACATAACTGCAAAACCAGACGACGTTGTAGAAGTATCGGGCTGGCATAAGAAACAATGATTTCTCTATCTCTCTATTTTGGATTGAGCTCAAATTGTATGAGGCATCTAGGCATATTTCAATGAGGCTCCCATACAAAAATCAGACCGTTTGGACTAGTACATGTTGGTTTCTTTGCATATATCCAAAACCAAGCGACGAGTTGGCCTGTCGAACAAAGCATGATTTGCTTATGTCATGTCATTTGAATGAGCTGATTTTTTGTTGTCAGAATGTGTTGTTTGTGTAGCCTGCAGTGGGGTAAATAATAGTGAGTACAGCCCCTTAGGGTTTGCTATTTGTATCCTGCTGCTTGCTAGTTCAAACATTCCTTCTCAATTCTATTTCTACATACAATCCTAGCTCGTACTTGGCGCCTCCTTTCGTAGTCCTACTGCGGCCTAGGCTACTAAGCCTAGGCCGTACTCCTAGTATATTTGACATGGTATCAGAGGGCGGCGTGTCTCTGCCGCCTTCCTGTGTATGGGCCCACCACCCGCTTCCGCTGCCGTACTGTCCGCCGCGCGCCCCGTGGTGCGCGGCGCCGAAACTAGGGTTTCTGGCTGCCGCGCGCTCGGGGCGCGTGGCGGCTTACCCCTCCGTGGCGCCCGTCGTGGCGCCCGTCGTTTCTACTGCCACCGGGAGCCCGCGCGGCCTCCCCTCCCGTCGCCCGTCGTGGCGACCACGGGGGCTCGCGCGCGGTCCCCTCTCGTCGTCCGTCGTGGCGACCACGGGGGCCCGCGCGGCCTCCCCTCCCGTCGTCCGTCGTGGCGACCACGGGGGCCCGCGCGGCCTCCCCTCCCGTCGTCCGTCGTGGCGACCACGGGGGCCCGCGCGGCCTCCCCTCCCGTCGTCCGTCGTAGCGACAACGGGGGCCCGCGCGGCCTCCCCTCCCGTCGTCCGTCGTGGCGACCAAGGGGGCCCGCGCGCGGTCCCCTCTCGTCGCCCGTCGTGGCGACCACGGGGGCCGCGCGGCCTCCCCTTCCCGTCACCCGTCGTGGCGCTCAGGGGGGGCCCGCGCGGCGCCCTTCCCGTCGCCCGTCGCGGCGGCCCTGGGGGGCCACGCGGCTCCCTTTCTCGTCGCCCGTCGGGGCGCCCTGGGGGCCGCGCTCTTCCCCCCCCCCTTTTCCTCCTACCTTTCACTTGTTGTGGCCGCCCCTGGAGCCGCCCGCCACTGCAGCAGCCGCCCCTGGAGCAGCCCGCACCTGCAGCGGCCGCCCCTGGAGCAGCCCGCACCTGCAGCAGCCGCCCCTGGAGCAGCCCGCACCTGCAGCAGCCGCCCCTGGAGCAGCCCGCGCCTGCAGCAGCCGCCCCTGGAGCAGCCCGCACTGCAGCAGCCGCCCCTGGAGCAGCCCGCACCTGCAGCAGCCGCCCCTGGAGCAGCCCGTGCCTGCAGCAGCCGCCCTAGGACCCGCGCCAGCTGCCCCTGCAGCAGCCCGCGGCCCGTCCCTCCAGCCCGTCCAATCCCCCCCCCCCCCCCCCGTGCTGCCCATTGCTCCCATCCCGCCGTACGTTCCACGGTGGTGGGGGTGTGGGGTGGCGAGCATGGGGGTGAGAGGTGTGGGTTCTCCCCTCCTCCTTTTTCGTCTCCCACTGCTGCAGCTGCCGCTGAGGGGGGTGGAGGTGTGGGAGTCGTGGGGAGGGGCACTAGGGGGGTGATGTGGGAGTGGAACTAGGGGTGAAGCAGCGGGTGTGTGACAGGGGTGTGGGGCAGTTGGGGGAGGTTGATCGGAGGTCGCCGTCGTGTCGCCAGCAGCGCCATCAGTCCGGAGCCCTTGCTCTCGGTAGCCCAACGAGCCTGCTGCGCCAGTCGCCCGTGGGTCCGTTACTCCTGCCGCTCGTCGTAGCCGCGGAGTCTGTTACTCCAGTAGTCCGGGGCCCTTGCTCCGGTAGCCACTGTGCCAGCCGCTTCTGTTGCCCGTGTGTCTGCAGCTTCAGCCGTCGCCTCCAATCTACACTCCCCTCACTGTCACTCCTCCTCCTCACTGGCCTCCTGTGACTGCCTCTAGCTTTGCTCATAATTGTGAACTTCTGCTATGCCTGCTCATTGTGCTGATTTCACCCCACTTTGGCTATGGGGGTGTGTCAGAATATGTTGTTTGTGTAGTCTGCAGTGGGGTACTCAATAGTGAGTACAGCCCCTTAGGGTTTGCTATTTGTATCCTGCTGCTTGCTAGTTCAAACATTCCTTCTCAATTCTATTTCTACACACAATCCTAGCTCGTACTTGGCGCCTCCTTTCGTAGTCCTACTGTGGCCTAGGCTACTAAGCCTAGGCCGTACTCCTAGTATATTTGACATTTGTGGGGAACCTGGTACAGGTTATATGAATCCCCCTTCTTGAATTCAGACCATTTGGACCAGTAAAACTTGGTTTGTTGACATATCTGCAAAACTAGGCGAAACTGTCGAAGTATCGTGTTGCCTTGTGGAACGGCTGAGAATGCCGTGACAGCCTGCCTCCTTGTTAGGTCACAGAAGCAGCACACTAATCAAATACGGAACAAAAATACAACTTGCTTGAAAATGACAACACATGGCAATGACTGCCAGAGAATGAGGTGAAAAGAGTTAGAAGCTTCATTGGTATATTTTGAGATGGAGATTTTTTTTGTTTTTTTTACATTTGCAACTCCAACATTGTGTTTCAAGTTAATTGATATGGTGTAGGGGATGCGGGATAACCACTTTAACATCAATCTAAACCACAATCATGGCGTATATGAGCCCCTAACGACGTTAACATGCGAATGCGTTAGGAGCCGTAAACCAATCCAAGATGAGGGTTTGGGCATTCATCTAGATGTAGTAAGGGAATGTTAACATATACATATCGTTCAAATAAAATGAATATAAAACCTCAAGATTTTCATTACTCAGCCAAACCTGTGGCTCCCATTTTGACATCTATGTGTGAGAGATTTAAAATCCATAGTTATACTCAGCAAAATACGAGTGTATGCTTCGGTTCCCCCTCGGTTCGACAGCTTCCAAGACGGTTCAACAGTGAGCTCTGTTTTATGCTGCTTGTTCTGCTGAGCGCGTAGGAATACTTGTATCCTTGCGTGAGTTGTTGCCACAACCTGCCTTGCCAATCGAGTGCGACCAATAGGAGCTGGCTGGCGAGTTGCAAATGCTCTCGCGCCACAATGCTGTCAAGCCTAGCCAATCGCGTGAGACCACAAGCATCTCGCTGTTTTGTTTTTTTTGCGCGAGTTCGTTTTTCTCGCCAAATGCAGAAATTCAGTCAGGTGCTTGCACCAAGGCGACGTGCAAATTTCAGTACAGTCATGGCGAGCTGGCACTCTCCTCACCTTTGCCGAGCCAATCGACGGCTTTGCTGACGTGTTCCATCACAAATCACCGAGCAAGTTTTCAGGGTGGCGTGATTTTGTGGCGATGCAGCAACGACAGTTTTTGACACCTCAGCTGCAATCTGGCAGTTTCTTGCGCTGGAGCAGTGAGAGCTAGGTTTGCCGTAACCCTCTCCCTCCCTCCATCCCACCCACCCCGTGCTTCCCTCTCCTTCCACCCCTGCTTACTCGACTTAGTTTCTCCTCTCTCACAAACTCGAACATCAGTTTTCTAGGTCTCGTTCCATTTAGTCTTTCACTCAGTTCCGCATAGGTGTTTCAGTAGTTTTTCTTAACCACCATAGCTAACTAACTATTGCTATTTTCTTGCGTCACTTTGGTAACGATTCAAATAAGCACCTGTTTCTTTTCCTGCGCTACCTCATCGTTTCTTTTCGATTCTGAAACTCGATCGTAACTTTTTTTTGTCTCCGTTTCACAGCACTTCCTGACGATTTAAGGTAGGGTACTGGCCGACGACGTAATCACGTCCTCTGTCGCCCTATCCGTCACGCGTTTGTGACATTGGCGGAACTAACGCACTTGCTATGTTTGTTTGCAGAGCGACATTTGTCGGTGAGGTTCTTACCGGTTCTGAGGGCGTGTTATCGACTTATGTCGCCTTGGTGTCGCTTGTTAAGTCTAAGTACTATGCGGAAGCGATTAACTCAGAACCACAACCATAAACTAGGCAACACTTAACATCACTTGTGAACCAAGTGAGTAGTTATGCTAATCTTAGCTTGCAGAACGAGCGTTGTGGTCGAGCAAAGTTTCGGCAGAAGTTCGTTGTGTATCTACTCTCGTCAATACGTAGTAGTAGATTGTAAGCTTGAAAATCATAAAAGCATTGTTGTGTGGAAAGCAAATACAAGCACACATATATCGCAGATCCTAAGCACACAAAGGAAACACACAAGGCAGTTGTCTAACTGTCGTCCAGGTCTTCGCCTTGCTGTCATTGAAAATGGTTGTTAAACTGCTCCTGAATTTGGCTTGATCTGCCTCTGTAGAATAACTGTCTTAAACTGCACTGCTGCCAAATTCTCCTGCTGACTCCCCTCGTGAACATTCATGATCGTGTACAAATCATGAACACTCGTGTGGGTTTACCGTTTTCTTCAGTTACAAACGGACTTTACCGTTTTGTACCTCTGTCGAAATAATGACGCAAAGCAGCGCGACTTTCTGGCGAATTTTCGTGCACGCCAAGTCAGCGCGAAATCCCGTTAGTCAACCGCAATCTCGAGTGCCCCACGTGCCCCTCATCACGACCGAGATATTTCTCGGTCGTGCAGGACAAAACAATCGCTGACGCGATCGTGCGTTGTCCTACACGTGACGAGGCGATAATGTCGCTTCGTTCTGTAGCGATCGTGCGTACAGTACACGATCGAAACAGTGGCGACACACGCGCATGTTCTGTCAGGACACACGCGTGTGTCAGGACCCCACGCGCGGGTCCTGACTTCGCGCACTTTTTAGTTGACCAGCGCGAAGTGGTCAATGGGCTGGTCAAACTATCGAGCCCCAAACACAAACACACTTGAAACTCACAACCAACCTTCATGAAAAAACTCGACATTCATGAAACATAAAACATTCATGAAACACAGAACTTTCATGAACGCACATGTTCGTCGATGAAAACAAACATGAGCGGACATGAGCCGACATGAACGAACATGAGCCGACATGAACGAACATGACTCGTCATGATCCGTCACGACCGATCATGATCCCACAGCAACAACATACGAAACGAAATGCGAAAAAGAATGCACACACAACATACACAAAATGCATAACATCATGCAGGCGGCTGGTTGCAGTGCAAAAAATATTATTTTGCACCCAACATCGCTTTGTGCCAGAAGTATGGGCATGCTTTTGGAATTTCCCGTGACGGCAGGACCAGGTACGTTACGCACCCTAATGTACAAGCTTGTTTTTTTTAATACTAACTACTAATCGCTGTTAGTTGCCTTTTGCTGAGTGTATCAGCATTCCAGGGGTTGTTTTGTATCTCTTAGATGCATGACATGTAATGCTTTTTATTTTTCAATATGAGCAGTCACTATCCCCGGAAGTTTCTTGTGAAGCTGCTTTGTTATTAGTGAATACCATTTCTTAAGCACTGCATGAATGGTTTCAGCTCAAAATGATTTTGGAGGTTATCCTGAAAATGAAATTTTACAGTATCTGCTTTATAGAAATTGTTTAGAACCCATTAATTCGTATTTTGATTAGTTGGAAATGGATATATACAATTTTGCAATTATACTAGACGTAAGCACTATAGCTTGATGTTATTTGAGTGTACAGCTTATTTGTTGCAGTACACCTAATGCATATTATTGCATTTATTGCCTTCCGAAGCGCAATGTCGAAGCGCGATGAGTGGTCGATGCCAGTCCGAACTTCGCACAATAACCAATCGGAACACAGCCGGAAACGAAGTCCTGAACCGAGCCTGTGTAACACAGTGAAACCTCGAGAAAACCAGTCACGTTAGTGCCATGTGTTCAGTCGGATTTTGACCCTGGTTTTCAGTCAGATTTCAGCCGCGAGTCCTGAACTCGGACTGGAAACCAGCTGAAAACCAGACCGGAAGATTGTGATGGTCCCCGCTTCCCCTTCTTGTCGTCCCCGCTTCCTCTTCACGCCGCCCCCGCTTCCCCTTCCCGTCATCACCACTTCCCTTTCCCTTCATCCTCGCTTCCCCTTCCCGTCTTCCCCGCATCCCCTTCCCGTCGTCCCCGCATCACCTTTCCGTCGTCCTCGCTTCTCGTTCCCGTCGTCCCCGCATCCCCTCCCCGTCGTACCCGCATCCCCTTCCCGTCGTCCCTGCATCCCCTTCCCGTCGTGCCCACTTCCCCTTCCCATCATCCCCACATCCCCTTCCCGTCGTCCCCACTTCCCCTTCCCGTCGTTCCCATATCCCGTTCCCGTCCTCGCAAAACTGGCTTGTCTCATTTTCGTAACGAAAACCAGTCGTCGGCTACTGTAGGAGCACAACTGGTCATTTCCACCCGCAAACTAATGGTGTTGGCCAATGGTTTGCGACTTCGCAACTTTTCAGGCGTGTTGTTAGCGTGTTGCCTGGCGTCGCAACTTTTCAGCCATGTTGTTAGCGTGTTGCCTGGCAAGAGCTCGGAGTTTGGCAGAACTTGTACCTGCTTACGAGACACGGATGTTGAGCTGTACGTCTGGTTGAGGTTCGGAGGTACCCGGAATAACTTCAGCCACTTACGGAGCTTCACGCTTGCGTGACCTTATTGGTCGAATTTTATTTGCGGCCACTTCTGCTTGTGAATGCACAGTGTGGTATTTATGGGTGGTAACTGCACATGTGTATGCTGGTTTAACAAATCGTGTAATATGTATGATTTTTATATGAAATGTGTTGATGCTTGTGACAACCAGATTGGAGATTTTGAAGTCGATGAAATTTGCGGTAGTTGAATTTACAAAGTTGTAGATGTTTTCTGTACTAATGTTAATTTCTGGTGAACATTGTGCAGTAAGGATATTGTAATAACGCTCATGCAGTAGTGTGTACTGCAGGTATTAATTTACACAATATCCAACTGTTTCATAAAATTGCTTATATTGTAATATATTAATAGCGAGGCTTATGCCATTTGACAGAAGTTGGTGCTATTGTTGATGGTGTGTCAGAAATCTACCGCATTAATTCCATCTGGGGTGATACAGTTAATCCGGGCCTTTTAGTCCTATCAGTCACACCCCGCACATTCCTGACAGCCAATCTCCTGGCACCGCACAGTCAACACGCCAGGAGCTGAACCACAGGTTGTTGTGAGGGTTCCACCCTGGCACCAACAAAGTGGGCGATCCTACGGTAGAGAAACGTTACAGGTCAATGGCAAGTTGAAAACACTGTTTTAGCCCCATGTTGTGCGCATATACAGGCCGTTTTTTTTGCGAAATTCCACTCCCTCACGGTTCACAAATGCTATCCACAAGAAACAGCATTCTGGTCGGAATAAAGTGCCCCAACCCCAGTGCAAAGCGTGCTGACGTCATTCGATCAAGTGTATTGTGCCGAAACTCACAGTCATGTTGATTACTATTGAGATCTAGACATTACTAAGCACACCTTTTATTCACACTTAACAGTCCCCACGGGGTCACCTCCAAGGGTCGTTGGGTGCCTGGCAAGGCTAGCCCCTATCCAAGGGTCCGTGTTATGTCGAGGGACACGCTAAGTATGAAAACAATCGTTTGCAATAGAGAATTCCCAAAACTCCTTGCGCATCGTTATGACGACGAAATGGTCGTGTGCAGAAAGTTCTCTTCACGTCAATACGATGATAGAGAAAAACTTAACTAAAAAAGGATTGATGACAACTTCGCACAAGCACACAATATATATCAAAGCCTACGCACACACAAAGGAAACAGAAAGCAGTTGTTTAACTAGACTTCAGGACTTTGCCAGATGCGCCAAGGAAAACGGTTGTCGAACTGCTTCGGAATTTGGCTTGGTTCTCTCCTGTATAATAACTGTCTTCAAATTTCATGTTTGCCAAATTCCCCTGCTGACTCCTCTCACGAACATTCACGAACTCGGATTACTAATTATGAAGACTCGTGTGGGTAAAGGTAAAGGTAAAGGTGATATGGGAAACCCCCTTTGGTATTACCCCGGCTGTCGGTTGTAACCCGCCTCCCCATGTGTTTACACGCCTCACTGGGTAACGATGTTGTTCTATCCACTCCTAGATGAGCACCTGTGTAGTCCCTTTCAGTGGGGAGTGGCTGTAAACGCCGCAGGGGGGATTTGTTCCTGGGACCTCATCTTTCGAAAGTGAACCAGCTAACTAGCTGGGACACTTCAGGATGAAGACTCGTGTGGGACTACCGTTTTCACGAACGTTTACAGTTGGAAAACGGATTTCACCGTTTTTCCCCTGTATCGAAATTGTCATTTTACGCGCGCGATATTTCTCGCGAAATAATCTGGTAGCCGAGTCAACGCAGGGATTCGGTTTTTCAACCGTGATCCCGAGCACCCCCACGACTGCAATCATGCACGACCGATATTTCGTTCGTACTGTACAGTGCGCTGTACACCCTCATTCTCAACCTTTTCACCTTGCGTGACTCGTTGCTGCAGTAATTGTCTCATGCGGTCAGGTGCCATAAAACGTTCCTAGCAACCTGGGGGGAAAGCCGAACCACGTGACAAACTGGCTCGGGGCGTAAAATTTCTGTTATCGCTGTACAACCTACCCAACAGAATGAAAACGCTGACAAAGCTGTTTTTAACGTGCGTCAGCTCACCTAACCGCATTGTTCGCGTTGTGCTTGTACAGTTGGTGACAAGACCGTTCTGAACGTGGTGACGTTCTACAACCTGTGTTTGTTCTGCAACCAGATGCTCTACTAGCGCGAAAGAGGGTGTACTGCGCGTGGGCAGGACGATCATTCGCCCTGTTCTGTTGCGATCGTGGGCCTTGCCACGCTCGCAACAGTCCGAGGACACGCGCGCGGGCCCGCTTACACGCACGATCAAGACCCCACGCGTGGGTCCTGATTTTCTCGCGCAGTTGACTCTGACTGACGCGAAAAATATCCAATCCACTTCGTGAACACTCACGACTCTTCACGAGCACACACGAAAAACAGGAAAACACAAACGAACATGGACGCACAAAAATATTTCTGCACAACGCACGAAGCTTACGGAAATTCACGAACACAAAAATTCACGCAAAATGCACGCGGAATCTCGCATTCACACACGAACTTTCACAAACACTCACGAACGCAATCTTTTACGAAAACTCACATAATTCATGAATCGTTGAGGCGATGCACAAAACGTAAACACAGAAACGTAAAGCCCGAAAATGTATTTCAATTTCAGCTGTTTGTTTTTGTAGTTGTGCAGAAGGTTTCTGAGCCACCCCTGTGACAGAGCGGAAGCAGCAGTAGAGGATGTAGTTAGAGTACCGTAGCAGTCAGCAGCAGTTTGCTGTTCTATACACGTTGCTTGTAGTATAGTACATGATTGCGCAAACACCTTGCAAGGCAGAAACAATCTATGCAGTATGGAGGATGACAGCAGACTCTTCAAGTGTGACCTCTACCCTCAATATGTAGCGAAGCTCTCATTTGCACATGAGAAAGCACGACATATGAAGAGAGGACAGCACAAGGCTAGAGTGGAAGAGCACCGTCCGCAGGTTTGCGTGGTGATGATAGCCAAGGAGGGGCTGTAGAACGGTTACGAGCAATTGCAGTTCTTTCATGATCCACCAAGCGCAAACTGAAACGCAGCCAGGGGCGAGCCGCTTTGATGTGCAGCCCGACACGGCAGATTTGAACTGCGGAGATAACTACTACAACGGGAGCTGGACTACGGGCTAGGCACGGGTGCTCGTGTGATCTCTGGGCTCGTTGGTCCTTAGTCGTTTTCCTAGTGCACACACTGCTTGCTAGTTCATGGGGCAAGTTGGCAAGAGAAAACGGTGACAACAATGGTACAATCAGGTTGGCAAGACAAGACTACATCAGAGCTAGCATTCAGGTCGGTCGACTGCCAGTGCAGCATGGTCGACCGCGTTCCAGCACGACTTGGTCGGCCGCGTTCCAGCAGTGCAAAGTCGACGGCGTGCCAACGCTGCAGGTCGACGGCGTGCCAGCGTTGCTCCCGCAGAACAGCAGCGCACCAGCTTCGCAGGTGCTCGCAGATGATTGGCGTGCTGAGCCTCGTCACCTGCACAACTCACACACCAAGTCATCCTCGTGCTGACGACTCCACCTGATCCGCCACGTTGACCTCGGGATACCACCACCGAGGTCAGTCTCGCCAACATCGCCTGGGCGACCGTCGCACTCTTCCGCAGAACCTCGTCACCCAGGTGTTGGCAACCAAATGCGCCCGTCGACCTCCCAAGTCGACGGCCACCTCCAGTCGACCTCACCAGGTCGACCACACCCCTGGTCGACCAGCTCCAGGTCGACGTCACTCCTGGTCGACCAGCTCCACGTCGACCAACCCAAGTCGGCTACCCAAAGTCGGCGTCACCAAGTCGACGCCCTCCGCAGGTCGACTTCCCAGGTCGACCTCTTGAAGTCGGCGACCTCCCAAGTCGGCGACCTTGCAAGTCGGCGACCTCCCAAGTCGGTGACCTTGCAAGTCGGTGACCTTGCAAGTCGGTGACCTTGCAAGTCGGTGCCGACTTCCAGGTCGACGTGCCACATCGCCGACCACCAGTTGAAGTCGGCCGCCGGCTTCCCAAGTCGGCGGCATTGCAGTGGCCCCGTGCAAGTCGACCAACCCCGTCGACCACTGCTGCAAGTCGGCTGTACCTCCCGTATACCCAACCACGAAGTCGGCTCCGCCCAAGCGAGGACGGGGCCAACAACAACTCCCGTTG
Organism: Closterium sp. Naga37s-1; assembly: GCA_947471745.1. NCBI lineage: Eukaryota > Viridiplantae > Streptophyta > Zygnematophyceae > Desmidiales > Closteriaceae > Closterium > Closterium sp. Naga37s-1. The sequence goes on from CANJKZ010000243.1 coordinate 2,200,389, forward strand.
ACATGAACGAGGGTCTTACAGGCTATGCGTTTGCTCCTGAGTGCGATGCGACAGCCGTTGACATCGATGCTCGTTCCCACTATTTCATTTGCATGGCTGCTGAAGGGTTCAGGATTTCGCGTGTGGATATCACGAAACTGACATCCATTCTCGCCGAAGTTGTGGCCAACCCTGGACGTCTTACGCTCAAGTCGCTCGCAGACTTCGACAAGTACTAAGAGGCGAAATTGGCCGGTGCCAACATTCAACTGTTTGAGCAAGTCAATCTCACAAAGGACGGTGATTTGAAGCCCGTAGTCTAATGGCAGCGTTTGGCTCTTACGTGCGTCACAAGCTTCTACGAGAACGTGGCGAACACGTAGGGTTTTGTTGTGCACCCTCCCAAAAACTCCAACCCGGCGAAATGCATCTACAAGGGTCCTAAGACGGGGAGTTGGTGGAGGGAGGTTCTGCGCGAGCTGCCAGCTACTGACCCAGGCAAGGCCGTTGCCGCGGTGATTATCTATTCAAACGAAACCACCCTGACGACTGATGGGGGACTCATGGGTTGGCCGGTGTACATCTCACTAGCCAACATTGCACCAGGGAAGCGATAGAAATTCCACGGCCATCGACTCTGTGCTCTCCTACCCGATGATTACGGGAGCTTCTTCACGCATGCAGACAAAGAACGGCGACGGCTTGAAGTATTTCAAGAAGCGTTGGATCTTATAATGGCAGACTTGACGATGGCCCAGAATGAGTAAGTCCTTGAACGTTTGCCACTGAATTGTTTGGTCTTCATTTGTTCATTGTTGAAGATTATTTTAATTTGCTAATACTTTCCGTGTTGTCATGCATGCAGTGGTATGGAGCAGACGGACCCATTCGTCATACGCCGTACGGTTTTTCCGATAACGTACGCATATATTGGCGACAATCCGGAGCAGTGCAAGGTTGCGGGCACCAAGTCCGGCATCAAGACTCGTTTTCCGTATCGTAGGTGCCTCGTTTTGAAGGAGGAGCTGAACAACATGGCGTATCCGCTGGTGTATCGCATGGAGACATTACAAAAGGAGCGTCTCATGGAGATGGAATGCGAGAGGAGAGTTACGGCACGCAACGACTTAACAAAGTTCTACAGTATTCACTTTGTTAAGGTAATTAACATTTTTGTCGCTTCAAGCATTCGTAAATGATAAATCATACTAGTTTTTATTTCAGTAGCTCGAGACCTTAACGGATGTGTGTGTGTGTATGTGTCTGTGTATGTGTGTGTGTATGTGCGTGCGTATGTGTGTGCGTATATGCGTGCAGGTTTCTGTATGCCTGTGTGTATGTCCGTGTGTGTGTGCGTGTGTGTGTATATCTATGTGTGTGAGTGCGTGTCTGTGTGTATGCGTGCATGCGTGTATATGTGTATGTATGTGTATGTGTGTGTGTATATGTGTGGGTGTATAAATGCGTGCGTGTGTGTGTATGTGAATGTGTGTGTGTATGTGTCTGTATGTATGTGTGTGTGAGTGCGTATATGTGTGTGTGCATATATGCGTGCATGCGTGTGTGTGTATGTCTATGCGTATGTGTATGTGTGTGTGTGGGTATGTGTGTGTATGTGAGAGTATGTATGTCTGTGCGTGTATGTGTGCATGCGTGTGTGTGTGTATATGTATGTGTGTATGTGTGTGTGTGTGTGTGCATGCGTGTGTGTCTATGTATTTGTGTGTGTATGTGTATGTATGTGTGTGTGTGTATGTTTATGCGCACACGTGTATGTGTCTGTGTGCGTCAGTGTGTATGCGTTAGTGTGTGTGTGCGTGTGTGTGTATGTGTATGTGTGTGTGTGCGTGTGTGCTTGCGTGCGTGCGTGCATGCGCGCGTGCGTGCGTGCTTGCATGCATGCGTGCGTGCATGTGTTTGTATGAGTGAGTGTGTGTGTGTGTGTGTGTGTGTGTGTGTGTGTGTGTTCATCGCAGAGTGCCCTATGAGGACAACGCTTTGGCGACACGGATTTCGGCAACCCGTACCGACAACTCATGTCCGACATTATGCACATATCCCTGCTCGGTGTATACAAGCACATCCTGGAGGGTCTCAAGTCAAAGCTCAGCGAGTCCACCCTGCGAGAGCTCGATGCTTCTCTCGAGTTGTTGCAGCATCAGATGTAGGAAGAACCCCGCCTGCTGCTGCTGCTGCTGCAAGCGCTGATATGAATGCCTGTCAATAGAGGCTCTGTTGTTGCTGCACTCACCTATCGGGTCGGTTGCATCTTGCAATGGGTGCTTCAAGGACTGCCCTCATAGCAACGTCCGGCCTATGCGCCACCCGCTTTGGGACATTCCGAGGTTGTTGGTCAGGTTTGGTGCCATGCCATCCCCAAGCCTCTGGAGGGAAGAAGCGATCCTTTAGAGTGGGAGGAGTGGCCTGGGGGCGCCGAAGCTGCTTTGAACTTTCCTGTCAACCGAAAGGAGAGGTGTTTTAAGCTTGGAATATTGGAGGAGCGTGGTGAAGCAGCTCAGAAGCTGACCCAAGTACCCCCTCAGCACACATCTGAATCAGGATGGGGCAGCAGGCGTGGAAAGAAAAAAGGATCTAATGCAGTAGGCCAAGGAGGTAGCGAGGAAGCTGAATTAAGCATAGAGTGTGGGATAGCTGAAGCACGAGGGGGCAGCAGCAGGAGTGCAAGGAGGAGAGTCTCGAAGGCAGTAGGGCAAGGAGCTTGGGAGGAAGCCATACAGAGCAGAGCACGTGGGAGAGCTGACGCACTTGAAGCCGCCGAGATGAGAGCGACAATGCTACCGCCGCCAAGAAGAAAGCTTCCCATTGTTCGCTGCTAGGCAGACGTGGACTTCCTGCTGGGGTTCGCTGGGTATATCATGGACCCTCCAGCATGCAGCCACTGCAGCACCTGCTCTGCAGAATTCATACAATCCATGTGCATACCGCTCTCATCGCCAACTTTGCTTACCGCCCCGTTAGCCATCTGTTCTCCCGCGTGCTCTCAGCCTTCCCGCCGTCCTCCCATGGCTTCGACAAGCTGGTTGCGTGTCTGGACCTCCCTGCACGCCTGCCAAGGCCTGTGAACCTGCATATGCTGCTCAGATGGGCGGAGCAGGTGCCTCTGTACTTCCTCATTCACATGGCAGTGTGGTGCGCTCGTCCTCTTGTGTAAAGCTATGAGTTGGAGCAGGAATGCAGTGGAAAGGAGCAGGTAGTGCAGTCAGGTGTGCGGAAAAAAGGGTGTGGAGAAGAGGGGGAAAGGTGGAAGGGTGAAGGGGCAAGGCCTCTGGGATGGTGAGGTGGATCAGGAGAACGGCAGAGAGGTGTGGGAGGAGGTGCAAATGTGGTATTGCGCAGCAATGGCTGCGTGGAGTTTCAACCAGGGAAGCGAGGGAGAGAGTGAGGAGTGCAGGGGCTGCAGGAAGCGGGAGAGAGCGGCTAAGGAGTATGACATCACATGGATTCTTGAGGCAGCGATCCCACCGAGGTACTGTGAGGGGCTGCAAGGGCAACGTGGGTCTGCCAGGGGGAGCAGCAACTGTGAGTGGATGGGTGGCAGCTGCAGCAGCAACAGCATTCAGAAGAAGGGAAAGAAGGGTAAGGTGCCGGCTTATCTGAAGGCGTGGCCGGGGGGGGTCAACCTGGTGGCACGTCTTCGAGAGATGCTGCTGGGGGAGCCGTGCTACCGCCCTGCCTCCCCTGCTGCTCTGTTCGCCCCTGCTACTGCTTCCACCCATTCTGCTGCTTCTATGGCTTCTTGTCCTGCTGCCCCTCCCACCCCCACTATAATAAGCATCAGTGCCGCTACTGCTGCTGCTGCTTCAGATTTTCAAGGCCGTGTGTGCAGTGCTGCAGGGTGTGCGAGGGTGGATTGTGACGGTGTGAAGCTGAGGAGGTGTGGTGGGTGTGGCAAGGTGGTGTATTGCAGCAGAGAGTGCCAAAAGGCACACCGGCCCTCCCACAAGCTCACGTGCCCCGGCAGGACCATCGGGGAAAATAGCGGGAAGGATGGGAGCAGGGATGGCTGCAGGATGATTGGCGAGGACAGTGTTTATGAGAATTCTGGTGAGGAAACTTGGGGGCATGGTGGAAAGACGATTGGCGAAGTCATTTGCATATGCACGTGCAAGGACGGTGTCAGTGCCCTGCACAAGTACAAAATCATTGGAGAGGAGAGCTGGAAGGAGGGTGGCGACGTTGAGGGAAGGAAGGAAGAGTGATTGTGAGAGGGGAGGGGAGAGGAGTGGGCAGAGGAGTCAGGAAGGCTGGGATACGCAGCACCTCGTGAGTTGTAAGATATTGAGGGAGAACACAGTGGGACTTCTTACAGTTGAGAGGGTCTCAAGATTTTAGGTAAACAGTTTAAGTGAATCTGTTTGGACAGTTGAGATGTGGTATGTCAATACTTCTATTATGACAACATAAACAAAAAAGGACTGTAAATGCTTTATAGATGATGTCTAGTGTACCAAGAAAACGTTGGCACATTCACTTGGTAAGGCCTAGGCGATGTTTCACGACACACTGAAGTCGCGATAAATAAGTGGGAAGGAAGCCCATATTTGGCGCGGAAACCAATCCGATAATTACCCCCCTGCACCTTTCAATGATGTGCAGTGCACCCTAATCCTGCTCTTCACTGCATTGTATTCCAGTGCACCGCACCGCCTTGCTGTGTCTCCATACTTCCACGACACACCATCTGAACATCACAGTGAACGAGTGGCTGGCGGGTGCATCTCCAGCGCTCGTCAGTTCGCCCTATGTGCCACACTGGCTGATCCAAACACAATACCACCCATCCCCATCTCCCTCCATTGCCTACCCCGTTTCTTCATTATTGGCCTGCTTAGACCCTCCCCCTCTGCGCCCCACTCCCGCAGCTTGCAGGCCAGCAGACCATCGCCTGCTCCCACCTGCCTGCCGGAGGGGCGGGAAGTCGATTAGTTCTCAAAGTAAAGGAGACGAAAATATATGAAGACTGCAAGTGCGCATGGCGCTTTATGCTCACAACTGAGCGAGGACAGATGAGGGTGAGGAGAGAAGAGAGGTGTAAACTGAGAAAAAGTTGAAGTGGGGGAAGGAGCACTAAGATTGGCATGGCAGGGGTGTGACGGTCAGGTGTAGGGAAGCAAACATACTTCAGGGTGAAAATGAATGAATGAGCAGGTGCTTGGTGAAGCTTCAACAAGTTTTTTCCGGCAGGCTTCGCTGCATGGGAGACCGAGAAGAGCTGACAGAGCATAGGAGGATGATGTTGGAAGGCAGCATAGCACAAACTCTAACCCTAAACCCCCTAGCAGTGGCAGCGACTCACCTCCAGCATGACGAGGGAAGTGAGTCCACTCTCGTGCTACTTACCAGCCAGCCCAACTGCTCCCATTATTTCTGGTTTGCGCTTCTCAACAGAGTTCCTTCCGATTCCTCCTTCTTATTCTAGGGATAATGTATATACGATACGCAAATATGCACGAAACACGTATATTCCAACATAGGATAGTGGTATGGAGGGGATGGGAGGAGCGGGAAAGAGGGGGAGCCAGAGGAAGGATGTTGGAGAGGCCGGGAATGAGGGGATGAGTAGGAGGCAGAGGCAGCAGGAAGAAGGTTAAAGCAGTAGCCGGAATGAGGGAACGGGGCAGGAGATTGCAGAGGAGAAAAAGACGGGGGGCGGAGATGGCATCGCTATAGTTGCAGACACCTGCATGGCATCGCTATAGTTACACACACCTGCATGGCATCGCTATAGTTACACACACCTGCATGGCATCTGTCGGAAGCTTGCTGCCCTTCTGTCGTGCCCCTCCCGTTATCACTTCTCTTCCTGTCCCTTTTGCTAGAGGCCTGTCTGGTAATCAAGTGCACACACTCTGTCTCCTCACTAACGAGATGATAGGGTTTCGCTCGACGGGTCCTGTTGGTGTAAGGGCCTAATAAACTCAAGCTATTAAGACTTAAACAAACTTAAAACCTCTCCTCGGGGTCACCTCCAAGGGTCCTTGGGTGCCTGGTACAAGACCAGCCCCTATCCTCGGGTCCGAGTTTGTAGAGAGAGGGATCAAGAGGGACTTAGTCAAAACAGCAAGAGTACCTTGAACGTCACGCAGCGTATCGTGCAGACCGTCGATCGGATTAAGCTGAGAATTTCCTATATCGAAGCTCTCTCCAAGAGCTTTAAAATGAACCAAGTTGCCTCGCAAAAAGTTCTGCCATTACGAAGTTATGGCTTGGACAGCGTTTGCCTAGTGTTGAAGTGCTAGCGTACTAGCGTTGACTCGGGTAGCATTCCGCCGTCGCACCGCGTAGAAACGGAATTCCAGGAAGGAAGGAATTCGCTTGAATCAAATTGACTATATCCAGGTACAAACAGAGAAGGAATAAATAGTTCTAGCTAGCAAGGACCTTGGGAATAAAACTGGGAACAACCAGGGATGATCCCAAATAATTCCAAGCAACAGAACCAACCTGGCTGGACAAAACAGCAGGTGGTAGGTTGGTAAACAACCTCTGGTTCTGTTTTTCCAACCTGGGAAAACAACAACCAGGTTCAGGTCCTAAAAACAGAACCTGTTTTGTCTTTGCCCAACCAGCCAAATGCTGGTTCCGCTGGTTTCCCCTGGCCCTGTAGCATGCAGATACAGACAAACAACATCCAACCTTCACCTAAATTGTACCCCTATAGTGCCTGCCCTGCTACACTATAGTCAACCAAACAAAACAGTACAATTTCGAGTTGGATAGAACTGAATCTGCGCAATCAAGTAAGTTGAACCGCAAAGCTTCCATCTTGGGTTCCTTTGCAAGCTCGTCCTTTCTGCTTGTACTGTTCATAGCGCGTACAATGTTGTGCCGAAGCGCACAATGCGCGAGTACCTGCAAATGCTTCAAGCGAAAATTGCGAAAGCAAACAAACACACGAACATTCCATTCACACCCAAATGCATTCGCACACGCATACTCGTACAAACAGACGGCAGGATGTCGTGCAATATGAATTTGCACCCAACACACTCCCCCTCAGCCTGCCGGCTGCATCCCCATCATTCCATGCTAGTTCATGCTCATTCCACTCATGCGCACATAACGCCAATGAGGCTCATCCGCAAGCCTCTTGGTGAGGAAGTCTGCTGGCTGCTGGTGAGTCTTGATGTAGATCGGATTCACCGTCCCCCTATTCACCTCCTTACGCAGCCAGTGCCACTTGATACGCATGTGCTTGTTCAGCCCATGAAGCACAGCGTTCCTGGCCATCCCAAGAGCTCCCTTGCTATCACAAAACAGCGGCGTAGCAACCTTTTGCTCCTGGCCAATCTCCTCTAACAGCCTCCTCAGCCAAATCACCTCCTTCACCCCATGGAACATCGCCATGTACTCTGATTCCACGGAAGAGAGTGCCGTCTCCGTCTGCTTCTTTGACCTCCAACTAACAGGTCCTCCCCCAACTATGCAGATGTATCCTCCCACAGATGAGGAATCCTCCTTCTCAGAGGCCCACGTAGCATCGGTAAAGCAAGTGAGAAAGAGCTTGCCTTCTCCAAGCCTCTCCCCCTTCTCTTTCAGCACCTTAACCCCTTTCTGCTTCACCTGTGCAGATGCGGAGTATTGAACTCCAATGCTTGGGTGAGAGTTCAGATACTTCACCACACGCTCAGCTGCATCCACCTGCTCCTCTGATGGATTCTGCACCACCCTAGCCAGCTGCCCAACCGAGAAAGAGATGTCGGGTCTTGTGTGAACTGCTGCATACAAGAGGCTGCCCACCAAGGACTGAAATTGCTGCTGCTCCTCGGCTTCAACCCCTTCATCCTCTGCAGCTTTCACAAGCTTGAATTCTGCTGGAAGGGGAGTTGCAACCTTGCGCTCATTCTCAGTCCCGTACTTCTCCCCCAGCTCCTTGATGAACTTCTCCTGGTGCAGCTTCAACCACCTGTGATCCAGATCCCTCTCCACATGCATCCCGAGGTAGTACTTTACCTCCCCAAGGTTCTTGCACTTGAAGTTCTCCATCAGCTGCTGCTGCACATTCTGGATCTCCTTCATGCTGCTGCTAAAGAGAAGAATGTCGTTCACATAGACCAGAAACAGCACCAGCTTCTCCCCCTCCCCCTTGAGAAAGAGGCTCTCATCACAGCTGCTGGTCCTGAATCCCATCTCCTCTAAAACAGCTGCCAACTTCTGGTACCAGCAGCGTGGCGCCTGCTTCAAACCGTAGATGGACTTTTTCAGCTTGCACACCCTGCCCGTACCATCCTCATACCCAGGCGGCTGCGTCATGTACACATCCTCCTCTACAATCCCATTGAGGAATGCCGTTGATATATCCATCTGGATGATGAATTTCCCACTAACGGTTGAATCTGCCAACAAGACACGGAGGGTAGGGGGTTTGGCAGTGGGAGCAAAGATCTCATTGAAGTCCTGCTTCTCCTTCTGCATAAACCCCTTAGCCACCAGCCTACTCTTGTAGATGGTGACCTGTCCCTTGTCATGTCTTGATCCTTAGCACCCACTTGCACTGTACGGCTTTCTTCCCCTCAGCAGCACCACCAGCTCCCATGTCCCATTCTCTAGCAGGCTCTGGTACTCAGCATCCCTGGAAACCAGCCACTTCTCCCTATCTGGTCCAGCTAATGCCTCCTCCATGCTAGCTGGTTCCTCTGGTGCAGCGGCAAGAAAACAGTAGGCAGGTTCATCCTCCTCATCCGGATCATAGCCATGCGGTAGAATCAGCAATGCCTCCTCTGTCCCAAGCTGCTGCTCTGCTACATCAGCTCCTGCACTCAGCTTCTTAGTAGCCATGCGGGTACGTCCTGGCCTGGAGACGGGTGTCTCCCATCCCCTCATAACGACACCCTTCGGCTTCTTAGTTTTTCCCTGCTGCTGCTCTCCTCCCTCGGATCCAGCAGCTCCACTAGTGCTAGTCTCCACACCATTGTTTTCACCGGCAGGTGCTTCCTGCACCTTGTCTCCAGCACCACCCTCTGCAGCTGCCTCCTCTCCCTCCTCCCACACACTAGGAGTCAGGTCCAGCTGCATGGTGATCTGCTCCATCTGCTGGGACACCCTGGCCTCCGGCTGTTTCTCCCAGCTCCCATACATCATGCCCTCAACAAACTTCACATCCCTGCTGTCAAACAACACACCCTTGGAAGGTTCCCACAGCAGCCATCCCTTGCTCTCAGCAGCAAGCCCCAAATGCACACACCAGATTGCACTCGCCCCCAACTTACTTCGATACTTCTTGGGGACGTGGGCGACTGTCATGCAACCAAACACCCTCAGCATGTCCACCGGCAGCTTCCTCCCAAGCCACCTCTCCAACGGCACCCACGAGTCATCCCCAACCTTTGTGAGTACCCTGTTCCTAGCGACGGTAAGGTGCCGAACAGCATGGGGCCACATCAAGTTGCCCAGCCCAGATTCTATGAGCAGCGCCCTAGCTGTCTCCAGAATTGTCCGGTTCGCCCGTTCTGCTACACCGTTAGACTGTGGGGTGTAAGCCGTGGTCAGCTCCCTCTGGATGCCCTGCTTCTTGAGCCAGGCCGTCATCTCAGCTCCAAGGAGCTCACCACCCCGATCTGTCCTAATCCGCTTCACCACACACTCCGCTTGCTTCTCCACGAATGACAGCCAATCTTCCCGTATCGTAGAGGCGGCATGGTCCTTCTGCTTCAGCGGATATGCCCACATAAGCCTGCTCCAATCATCCACTATGGTCAGAAAGTACCGCTCCCCCTTGTGCCCCTGAACCGGCAGCGGCCCCACCAACTCCATATGGACCAACTCCAATGGCTTCTTGCTCCTGCCAGTCACACTATGGAAGGGGAAACGGGTAAACTTTGAGAGCAAACAGATTTCACAATTCTCATCAGGTGGCTGTCCATTCAGCTTCAGACCCTTAACGGCTCCATCTTTCTCCAACTACTTCAACAAGGGCATTGCCACATGCCCCAAGCGTCGGTGTGCCGTTGCCCAATCCGTCTCCCCAGATCTGGCTGACACTCTCACACCAACCCCTCCAACGGCGTTGCACTCCCCCTGGGATGCAGACCCCTCTCCAGCCTGCCCCCCACCATGCCACGCCAACGCCGGCAGCTGCCACATGGATCTGTACACGTCCGTGCTCTCGTGCAGATCCCAAAGCACCCGATTGCCCAGCTGCCCCTTGTAAGTGCGTGCCCCATCCGTGCTAGTGCTCACCCCAGCCTTGCCAAGCTTACGGAGGGAGATGAGGTTGGCCTTGAGTTCAGGAACGAGGAGAACGTCGTGCAGCACCACCGGCTTGCCATCCGCTCCCTTAAACGCAGCTCTTCCCGCACCAGCCACCTTCAGCGCGTGTCCAGAGGCGGAGCACACCTCGTTGATCGGTGCAGCGCGTACGTGGTCCAGCAGGTCCTTGCGCGGCGTCATCGTCCAAGCAGCGCCCGTGTCCAACACCCAATAGTCCAGGGGGTGCAGCTCTGCTCCAACCTTGGCAGATGCGTCTCCTTGCTCCCCCTGTTCTCCAATATGGAAGAACTCGCCCGCGGTGCGCTCCTTCTTCTTTTCCGCACCGCCGTTGCTCTTCGGGTTGTTGTCGGACGAATCGGCGACCATGCTCGCGCCGTTTTTCTGGTTCCTCCGCGCGCCGCCATCCTGGTGATGATTCTGGGGGGTCCATCCATCGGGTTTCTTATAGCACAAAACCCAGGGGTGCCCCTCCTTCTCACAATACCAGCAACTCCCTTTCATTTTGCCACCAGCACCCGACTTGCCCCCACGTCCAGATTTCGCACCGCGACCCCAACCGGTACCTCCTTGTTGGTCGTTGGAGTCGTCGTCCTTCTTTGCACCGCATCCAGCACCACCGAAGCCACGTCCTCTGCCACGTCGGCTCTCTTGCATCCCGTAGCCGCTGCTGCTGTCGTCTCCACCCCTCAGTTGGCGGCGACGGAAGTCCTCCTCCAGAATCTTTGTCCGCACCCACTCGAGTGTCCACGAGCTCTGGTTCTGCGGCAGGCTCAATCCGCTCGTGAATTGAAGCCACGATTCCGGCAGCAGCGAGAGCATCTTCAAACACTTGGTCTGCTCCGGGTAGGTGATTCCCGCGGTCGCCAATTTCGCGTAGAGGTCGCGCATCTTGTCCAGGACAGGTTGCACCGGCTCTCCCTCGCTCAGGCGCAACGCGGACAGCTCCCTCTCCAGCATCAACGTTGCAACAACGGAGGTCGGGGCGTGCAGCTCCTTCAACACGGTCCACGCCTTCGGACTGCACTCAACCTCCGGCAGCAGATGCATGACGTGGTGACGCTGGTTCAGCTCCAAACTCTGCGACATCAAATAGTAGCCAACCGAGGAGCGCTCGTCCCAATCTTCCTGCAGCGTGGGGTCACTCGGTCTAGGCTCCTCCCCAATCATTAGTTTCAGCAAACCGATCTGACGGAAATACAATTGCATTTTCCAGGCCCAATCATCATAGCCCTCACCATTGAACTTCTCGACGGTGAAGTTCTTCAGCACCTCCTTAACCAGCGAGCCCTGGTTTGTTCGCGCTCCCCTTGGCGCTGAAACACCAGAATCTTGGCTGCCGCTACGATCTTGGGCTGAAGATTCACCAGCTCCCGTCGAGGTGTTGCCCGCCATAGCTACCTATAACGAGTATCACTATAACGCAGCTCTGATACCAGCTTGTTGGTGTAATGGCCTAATAAACTCAAGCTATTAAGACTTAAACAAACTTAAAACCTCTCCTCGGGGTCACCTCCAAGGGTCCTTGGGTGCCTGGTACAAGACCAGCCCCTATCCTCGGGTCCGAGTTTGTAGAGAGAGGGATCAAGAGGGACTTAGTCAAAACAGCAAGAGTACCTTGAACGTCGCGCAGCGTATCGTGCAGACCGTCGATCGGATTAAGCTGAGAATTTCCTATATCGAAGCTCTCTCCAAGAGCTTTAAAATGAACCAAGTTGCCTCGCGAAAAGTTCTGCCATTACGAAGTTATGGCTCGGACAGCGTTTGCCTAATGTTGAAGTGCTAGCGTACTAGCGTTGACTCGGGTAGCATTCCGCCGTCGCACCGCGTAGAAACGGAATTCCAGGAAGGAAGGAATTCGCTTGAATCAAATTGACTATATCCAGGTACAAACAGAGAAGGAATAAATAGTTCTAGCTAGCAAGGACCTTGGGAATAAACCTGGGAACAACCAGGGATGATCCCAAATAATTCCAAGCAACAGAACCAACCTGGCTGGACAAAACAGCAGGTGGTAGGTTGGTAAACAACCTCTGGTTCTGTTTTTCCAACCTGGGAAAACAACAACCAGGTTCAGGTCCTAAAAACAGAACCTGTTTTGTCTTTGCTCAACCAGCCAAATGCTGGTTCCGCTGGTTTCCCCTGGCCCTGTAGCATGCAGATACAGACAAACAACATCCAACCTTCACCGAAATTGTACCCCTATAGTGCCTGCCCTGCTACACTATAGTCAACCAAACAAAACAGTACAATTTCGAGTTGGATAGAACTGAATCTGCGCAATCAAGTAAGTTGAACCGCAAAGCTTCCATCTTGGGTTCCTTTGCAAGCTCGTCCTTTCTGCTTGTACTGTTCATAGCGCGTACAATGTTGTGCCGAAGCGCACAATGCGCGAGTACCTGCAAATGCTTCAAGCGAAAATTGCGAAAGCAAACAAACACACAAACATTCCATTCACACCCAAATGCATTCGCACACGCATACTCGTACAAACAGACGGCAGGATGTCGTGCAATGTGAATTTGCACCCAACAGGTCCGACAGAGCTCGGCTAACTGCTTGCTTGAATTGGCTCCTTAGTAGCTAGGTCTAGAGAAGTCATTAGCTAACTGTGAGAAAACAAACAAACAAGCAGGCTGGCTCATGCAAATCATGCAAGCACAAATAGCACGAGCACTCGGCAGGACGTTAGGATGACATGCACTCAGAATGACGTGCATCCAACAAACTCCCCCTCAGACTAACGGACTGCATGCACACACACTCACAAGCATGCAAACAATGATGCACACAAACACGCATGCCCTCATGACTCCGCTGCCCACACTAGTGCAATGCCATGCCACACATCTTTGCACACTTCCAATGTGCACTCTCGGGATGTCTCTTGGTGAGAAAATCTGCCGCCTGCTTGCTAGCCTTCACATGGTGAAGCTCAACAATCCCCTCCTTCACCATCTGCCTCACCCAGTGCCACTTAATCTTCATGTGCTTGTTCAGCCCATTCAGGATAGGATTATTGGCCATGCCAATAGCAGCCTCGCTGTCGGAGAAAGTGGTGTAGGTCCCTCTTGTTCAGCTCCCATGTCCTCCAGCAGCTTCCTCAGGAGCACGATCTCCTTAATGGCATGGTACATTGCCATGTACTCTGCCTCTCCGGAAGACTGAGCAATCTCACTCTGCTTCTTGGACCTCCAGCTCACTGGTCCACCTCCGACCATGCACACAAAGTCGCCAACTGATGACTGATCCTCCTCCCCTGAGGCCCATGTAGCGTCGGTGAAGCACGGTAGCTTCAAGGTTCCAGGTGTGATCCCATCTGCTCCAATCTGTTTCAGCTGGCCGCCAGCTGAAAAATGAACACCTGCAGATGCCATTGATCCGAGGTAGTGCACCAAGCGCTTTGCCACCTCCAACTGCTCCTCAGTGGGCCGCTGCACAACTCTGGCCAGCTGCCCCACTCCAAATGAAGCTTCAGGTCGCATATGCACAGCTGCATACATCACACTCCCAATTAGTGACTGGTACTCATTCTGCTGCTCATCCTCGAGTACATCATCCTCCTCAGCTGCCCTCTTCAGTTTGAAGCCCGCAGGAACGGTGTCATCACAGTGCGACCCCCAGTCACACCATAGCACTCCATGACACTAGAGATGTAGTGTGACTGATGCATCTTCAGCCACCTCCTCTCAACATCCCTCTCAATCTGCAGCTCCAAGTAGTAGTGGACATCCCCCAACATCTTGCACTTGAAGTTGTCCATCAGCAGCTTCTGAGTCCCCTCAATCTGCTCCATGGAAGGTGAGAACAGCAGTATGTCGTCGACATACACCAGCAGCAAGAGCAGCTGCTCCCCCTCTCCAAGCAGAAACAAGCTGTGATCCGCTTGGGACGTCTTGAGCCTCCACTCAGCAGCACCTCCTCCAGCTTCTCGTACCAGCACCTGGACGCTTGCTTAAAGCCATAGATAGCCTTCTTGAGCTTGCACACCCGGCTGGTCCCATCCTCATAGCCATCGGGCTGCGCCATGTAGATATCCTCCAGCAGTATTCCATTGAGAACCGCCAGCACAGTCCTCGATGTCACTAGCTTAACAACGGGAGCGAAGATCTCCTTGAAGTCAACCTTCTCTTTCTGCTCAAACCCCTTGGCGACCAGGCGGCTCTTGAACCGCTCCAACGCACCATCAGCTCCACTCTTCACCTTGAAGACCCACTTGCTGCTGATCGGCCGTCGCCCCTAGGGTAACTCAACCAGTTCCGAAGTCACATTCTCAATAAGACTGTTGAACTCCGCATCTATGGCAGCCTTCCACTCCTCCTTCTGGGGTCCACTCAGTGCCTCCTCTAATGTGGCAGGTTCTCCAGGCAGAGGTGTGAAGAAACAAAAGGCCATCTCCTCATCCTCCACCTCATCCGCCTGAACCGCCATATCACCTTGCTTGGGTCCTCCCAAACGGCTATACTTCAGCATTGAAGGTGGCGCTGCCTCTCTCTTCTCGCGGGTTGCGGTCTGCTGCCCATATGGTGAAGCTCCTTTCTGCACACTCCTCTTGGTGACCTTGGCAGTTGCAGCAGGCTCGGGCTGAGATGGTGAGTCCACACGTGCCGACTCATCCTCCAACCCCTCCTCCGCAGCAGGACCAGAACCTTGCTGCTTACCACCGCCAGTGTGGCCACTGGTTAGCTCTGACCCAGGGAGATCCTCAAGGTGCAGCTGAACCTCCTCCACTGCAGACCGCTCAATCTCCTACAGACGCAAGTCAATCTGCACCTGCTGCTGCTGCTGCCAGTCCTTGTACATGACGTCCTCCACAAACTTGACGTCACGGCTGACCAGCGTCTTCTTGCTCTTGGGGTCCCACATCAGCCACCCCTTCGAATCAGGAGCCATCCCAAGAGAGACAGCCCACACAGCTGCAATTTCCAGCTTGTGCCTCTGCTCCTTGGGGACCATTACAAGCCCCATGCAGCCCCACACCTGCAGCATGTCAATGGATAGCTTCTTTCCAAGCCAACGGTAGTACGGCACCCAGTGCTTATCGCAACATGTGTCATGACCCTGTTCTTGACCGTGATGACATGGCGAACAGCTTCTGGCCAAAACTTGTAGGGCATCCCAGCAGCCCCCGACAAGGTCTTAGCCGCCTCGCAAAAAGTCCGGTTGGCACGCTCAGCAATGCCGTTCTGCCGCGGTGTTCCTGGGTAGGTCACCTGGTGTCGAATGCCGTTCCTCTTGAGAAACTTGGTGAATTCCGCTCCAAGGAACTCTCCACTACGGTCGCTCCTAAGCAACTTCACTAGCCGCATCGCTTGCCGCTCCACCATCGGCAACCAATCCTCCTTGATCGCCGCAGCAGCATCGCTCTTCTTGGACAAGGGACGTGCCCACGTGAAACGACTCCATTCGTCCACCATGGTGAGGAAGTACAGCACTCCCCCAGTCCCCTCTGTCCTCATAGGACCCACCAGGTCCATGTGCACCACCTTCAAGGGTGCATTCGCCGATCCCTCCGCACGTGGAAACAGGAACCGCGCAAACTTGTTTTGCATGCACGCCGCACAACTGCCATAGTGAGCGCCACCTCCTTGTAGTTGCAGCTCATGCACGCACTTCTCCTTGTGCATCACCTCCAATGTAGATACAGCCACGTGTGCGAGTCGCCGATGCCAAGTCTCCCAATCCGCTTGGCCCGAAGTAGCCGATGCCTTCACCGCCGCGCTTCCTCCAATCAGCTCGTCTCCTTGCACATCTTGCTGCTCCTCCTCAGTGACGCTCTCCTCCATAAATGCCGCGGCTGCCGCCTTGCTCGATTTCCAACAAGGGAGGACCGGGATCTGCCACATGCGCTTGTGGACATCTCCCTTCCGCTGCAGGTCCCAAATGAGGCGCTCGTCGTTGTAGGCACAATAACGCTCCGAGCCAATCGTCTCGGTGTTCACACCTGCATCTCCTAATCGACCGGTAGAAATCAGGTTCGCGCACAAGTACGGCACCCACAGTACGTTCTTCAGCCCCACGAGCTCTCCATCCGCTCCCATGAACTTGGCGCACCCCATGCCCATGACCTTGGCCTTGGCGCCTGTCGCGGATGTGACCGTAGAGATGGGTGCGGACTGAATCTCATCGAGTAGGTCCGCACGAGGAGTCATATGCTATGAGCTTTCCAAGTCAATCACCCAATGGGTGAGGGGGTGTAGGAGAACCTTAGCAGCCATAGCGGGGTCGGTTGCGCCTTCGTTCACAAAGATTAAGAACCCGGCCTTCCGCTCCACAGATTTGCCGCCTTTCTCCTCATCCTTCTCCTCTCCACTAGCTCCCATGACTCCCCCACTCCTCTTGTCACCATGCTGGTTGCTTGATGAAGGCGGGATCCAATCTTCGGGTCGTTGGTAGCACTTCCGCCAACGATGTCCGCGCTTCTTGCAGTAGAAGCACACCTCCTCTTGTTCTTGCCTCTCCACTTCTTATTGAAGCCACACTTTCCACCTCCAACTCCATAGCCAGCCCCGTTCCTCCAAGCGCTCCACACTCCGTCGCCGCAAGCCCTCCTCTAGGATGTGCACGCGAATGTAATCCACGCTCCACTGGAGCTGTTGAGAGTTGAGGTTAATCGCAAGGGCAGACCACGACTCCGGCACCCATATCACGATCTCCACGCATTGCACGAGCTCCGGGTACACCACACCGCTGCCTTGGAGCTTCGTGAAGATGTCCCGCATCTCATCCAACACCGGTTGCATCGGCTCTCCATCAACAAACTTGATGTCGCGCAGCCGCCGCGCAAGTAGCACGATGCCGGTAGTATGTGTCGGTGAGTGCACATCCAGAAGCTTCCTCCAAGCCTTGGGGCCACACTCTGGATCACCTAAGAGGTCCTTGATATGGTCAAGTTGTCACCCGCCAACCGCTTGCACCGTGATCATTTACGCGTCGAACGATCGCTTCATCCATGCTCCTTTCAGCTCCGCGGCCTCGGGCATCTTCTCCTTCTCCTCCACCAAGTCCAAAAGCTTGTATTGGGTGTACATCAGCCTCATGTGGAAGCTCCAGTGCTCGTAGTCCTCCCCCATGAATCTCTCAATAGAGAACGCCTTCAAGGGATCCACGGTTGTTGGAGATGGTGTCGTAGACGTAGGTAGCATAGGGTTGGCTGGTTGGTGAGTCCCCACTCCACCACCAGCAACTCCCCCTTGCTCTCCAGCCTCTCTACCTCTAGCCATCTCGCCATTGGCACCTCCGGATTCCGTTCCAGTCATATTGAGGCCTTATGAACGGTGGAAACTTGAAAAATCGTTTGGAGAGAATCCTGCCAGAAATTTCGATTCTACGAAAATCGCCGTCACGGACTTGGTACTGAAACAGAACGCGATTCGACCACCAATCGAAAGTTCGCGAGAAGAGCTACTGGAAAATGGTAACACTCGTCAACATTGGTTGAGCAATCATCGTCGATTCGTCGTCTCGAAGTCGACTATCCGCTCTGATACCACTTGTTGTTCAGGATCCGTCACTTTGATAACTTACGACGAACATATTTCTCAACTAAACGCAAATCCACTTGGTAGGATTATGCGCCTTAGGCATAGCTACCATCTCCAACTTGAATCACTTAAAAAGATAGTCTGGAGAGTGAGAACCAATTGAAAACGTCCAGCAGCCGCATGACTAGAATGGTGGAGGAAGTACAAGCATTAAGGCATAGAAAGTTGGAGTTGGAGACTCCAAGAGAACCATCTGTAATGTTATCTCCAAGAGAGAACCATTTGCATTCACGTCCGTCTGCCTCCCATCATATGGTCGTGCGTTGCATGCGTGGTATGAGCGAATTTGTGTTTGGTGTGGTTTGGATTCTCTGAGTGTGTGTGGATGTTATTCTGCTTGAGCAGATATCTGAAATGACTCTACTGCTCGAGAGCTTTCCGACGAACCAAGAATCGACGTGATCGGAGCAAGAACGAGACAGTTATGATTGCTCGAAGTTTTGATTGTGATCCGGCGACTATAGGAATTTGCGGGTTGACTCAATATGGGGTACAGACTTTTGGGGGTTGCCGAATTCGTCCCCATCACTGTAGATGATGCAAACTGGTTGGGAGATGCCAAACCAGGTTGGCAAGTGTGGCCAAGTTGGGGTGAGGTTGATTGTGGAGGTTGGGAAAATGACAAGGGTGCAAGTTGGGTACCTATAGAGAGGGAAATTGTATGGCATGGGGTTTCCTTGGTTGGGGACACTCTTGGGACCTTCCCTCTCGTCCTCCTCTTTCTCCTCCCTGGTTTTTAGCTACTCTAACTTTCTTGTGAGGTACTTGTGAGACCATGGTGATTGAGTTAAGTTTCCATGGCAGCATACCTCCTAGTGCGCCGAAATTCATAACTCAAGAAATACTTCATCTTTTGATACGATTTGTTATAGTCACGGTAGGCTTCAATGTGCCTAAAACAAAAGATAGAGTGCACAGTCGGATTTCTGCACAGCGGCTTTAAACATTCATAGCGTTCTGGTCGCAGCTTCAAATGACCTGATTTAACTTGGATCTGGAGCGTCTTAATTTCGCCTACAACAGGCAATTTAGATCGCACGATTTCACCAAGTATTGACGACACAGCGTCGGTTTGAACGAACGGCACTATGGCAGCCACTATAGTCTTAGAACACAAATTAGGAAGAGTTACGAGTTGGGAATGACTCCCAGCTCCTACAAACCCCAAGAGCCGAGGTAAAGTGATGTGGAACAGTGCCACTCTGTTTCCAACCACGAAGGATCTCGAAACTACCCTTCACAAGGGCCTACACCAAGTGAAATGTTACACTACACATTGTAATGTAACTATTTTCATTATCTTTGAAGTGTACCATTTTTGCGGGCTTCGGGATCACTTGAATTTTGACACCAAGGCTCTGGTTCTTCATCATAAACTCATCCTTGATTTCTTAATGGGTCTGCTGCACACACCTGCGACATGCCGAACGTTCGACATAGGACAAAATAGAAACCGCGCGGGACACATAAACGACGAAATAGAAACCACGCGAAACACACATACGACGACGTAGACACGCGACTAGCGACGACTCGCTATTGACTCGACACACACACATTCGACATCACGAATCATCATTCACACACTATTATAAGCATGAAACATATATTATCTCATGCCCTCACACCATTCCATGCACACACGCATGCACGCACACGGACAACAAGTCGAGTGCAAACCGTAGGGTTGCACCAACAAACTCCCCCTCAGATTGTTGGCCTTAGGATCCGTTGCTCTCAGTTCAGAGCCATTCCAGCCAGCTTGCAACACTTCCAATGCTGCTGCTCCACCAGGGTCATCATGTCTGCCGGCTGCCCCGTCGTCTTGACGTAGTGCAGCTCAACTTCACCCGCGGCCACCATGCTCCTCATCCAATGCCACTTCACCCTCATGTGCTTTGTGAGGCCATGCAACGCAGGGCTCTTAGCAAGAGCAATGGCACCCTGGCTGTCACAATAGGATGGGGTTGGTCCTTGCTGCTCCTCCCCCAATTCAGCCAACAAACGCCGCTGCCACACAATCTCCCGTACCGCACGGAAGAGTGCCATGTACTCTGGCTCCACCGAGCTCAATGCTTGGTCCACCTGCTTCTTACTCTCCCAAGCAGTTGGGCCTCCACCAACACAGAAAATGAACTATCCAACACTTGTTATGTCCTCTGGATCCGATGCATATGAAGCATCCGAGTAGGCAGTGAGGAACAAACGCCCGGGTTCTACACCATTCGCGGCCTTTTGGCTCCTTTGCGCCGCCGCCGAATATTGCAGCCCAACGGTCGGTGTTTGGCCAAGATACTTGGCCACCCTCATTCCAGCTGCTACCTGCTCCTCATTTGGGCATTGCACAACCCTAGCCAGCTGCCCGGTGGCAAAGGCAACGTCCGGCCGAGTGTTTACCGCCGCATACACGACGCTGCCCACCAACGAGTGAAAACGGCGCCTCTCCTCTTCATCAACGCTCTCCTCCTCTGGTCCTTTCACACACTTGAACCCAGAGGGAAAGGGTGTACCCACATGTCCTTCACTTTGCCCAAACTTGGCAGCCAACGCCTCCAGGTAGCTCCACCAACTCCCATGTGTCATTCTCTTTAATGCTCTTCAGCTTGCTCTCCATCGCCTTCTTTCACTCCTCAGCATCAGGACTCTCCAAGGCCTCCTTGAGAGTTGCTGGTTCCCCCGGCATCTCCACCGGAGAGAAGAACACGAACGCACACTCCTCGTACTCACTTTCCTCATCATCTCCGACCATCATTGCTCCTTCGGCTAGGGCTGACTTGCCCTGCATTCTTGGTGCATCATAGGTCAGCCTATTAGGGGCTTGAACTCTCCTCTTGCCCCTCCCTTCCTCCTCAGCTGCAGGGACTTGAAGGCCTTGGCATTGCTGCGGGGTGACTCGGATCCGTGGAGCACTCGTAGCGCGTGAAGGAAGTGTCGGTGCACGCTCGCTCACTTGCTGCACCTCCTCATCCTCTTCCTCTGCATCATTGGCCTCCTCTCCCCCATTCACAAGGTAAGATTGCCTTGTGATTGTGCTGCCACTGCTCAGCTCCAAAGGCAGCTCCACATGCTCCAAGCCGGAACTTTTTACCTCCCCAAACCGCATGCCTATCTTCGCCTCATTCTCCGCCTTCCAATCCTTGTACATGAGGTTCTCCATGAACCTGCAGTCCCTGCTCACCAAGAACTTCTTGGTGAATGGGTCCCAAAGAAGCCACCCCTTGCTGTTTTGAGCCATGCCCAAGTGCACGGCCCATATCGCCTTGGCACCAAGCTTGTTGTGCCGAAGATGCTTAGGCACGAGCGCCATGCACATGCACCCGAACACCCGAAGCATATCCACCTTTGGCTTCCTTCCAATCCACTCCACATAGGGCACCCATTTGTCTGCTCCAACTTGAGTCAAAGCTCTGTTCTTGGCCACACACGCACTCCGCACCGCATCAGGCCAGAAATAGTCGGGTAGCCCGGCTTCTATGAGCAACCCGCGTGCCGTCTCCGTAATTGTGCGGTTTGCTCGCTTAGCGATGCCGTTCATTGCAGGGGAGTATGGCATGTTAAGGGAGTGCCTTATCCTATTCTTCTTCAACCACAATCCGAACTCATTGCTCAGGAACTCTCCCCCTCGATCGGTGCGAATTGACTTGACTAGCCGGTCTTGTTGCCACTCCACCATCGGCAACCAATCGGTCTTCACCGTTTCAGCCATGTCGCTCTTCTTGGAGAGCACATACACCCAACTCATGCGGGTGTAGACATCGACAATGGTGAGGAAATACTCAGCTCCAGCAGCTCCAGTCCATCACCACCTCATCAAGTGGTGCCTTAGCCGTTGCCTCCGAACTCGAGAATGGGAAACGGGTGAACTTGGCTTGCATGCACGTCGGGCAGCCAAGTACCTCATCGGGCTCCCCCTTCACACGTATGCCAGCAACCATCTCATTCTTCACTAGCTGCTGCATTCGCCGATGCAAAGTCAACCAATCACACTCCCCCGTAGCCGAAGTCGGATTGGAGAATGCAGCACTTGCATTAGTGCCCCACATGCTCTCTCCGTAGTCCTCCTCCGCTGCTGCCTTGGAGTTCTCCTCACCCTTTTGCTGCTTCTTGGGTGCTGCACCACTCTCCTTGTATTCACCGAACTTGCTGGTCCCTACAAGATTGCACTTCTTGGACTTTTTCGCCTTGGCGCCATCGTTCACACCATAGTCGCTACCAAACGCTTCACCTTTGGCGCTAATGCTTGCTGCCACTTGCCTCTCCTTAGGCATAGGGACCACTGGGATCTGCCACATCTCGTTGTAGACATCCCTATCCTCGTGAAGGTCCCATAGAATCTGCTCGCTAATCCTCGTTGTGTATGTTTTGGCTCCCTTCGAGCTCGTGTCCAAGCCGGCCTTTTGCAACCGCCGCACGGAAATCAGGTTGGCAGCAAGGTTGGGCACCCAAAGCCCGTTCTTGAGGCCCACCATCTTCCCATCAGCACCCTTGAACATGGCCTTGCCCATGCCTTTCACCTCTGCTCGCTGCCCCAAAGCCGATGCGAGATGCTTCACCGGTGACAGTTCGAGTTCGGTAAGCAAGTCCGCGCGAGGTGTCATGCTATAGGTAGCGCCGCTATCGATAGTCCAGGGAGTGAAGGGTGACCTTTCCCACAGCAGCTGGCTCCTCAAAGCTTTCATCCTTCTCTGGATCAGCCGGTGCTTGAGTCGAGAGGTAGAAGAATTGGCCCGGAAAGCGATCGTCCCTCGACTCGCCCTCGTTTCCGTCACTCTTTATATTTGCAGCACCACCTCCGCGACCACCACGGCCTCTTCCTCTCCCTCCTCCTGCTCCTCTACCCTCTTGGCCTTGAGCAGGGGTCCATCCATCAGGGAGTTTGGAGCAATCGCGCCACATGTGTCCGCTTTTGTGGCAATGGTGGCACTCGTCGTCGAATCGGTCGCGACCGCGTCCGTAGTTCTTGTCGTCGCTGCCATAACCGCCACTCCTGCGGCCTCTATTGAAGTTGTTGCTGCCAAATCTGCCTCCCCCTCGTCCTCTGCCTCTTCTACGGCCGTACCCCCGGCCGATGCTTGCTGCCCCGGCGCCATCCGCACTCGCCAATTCACGGCGGCGGAAATCTTCGAGCGAGAGGCAGGGCAGATCTCGGTTGAGGTTGATGATGAGCGAGGACCATGACTTTGGGAGTAAGGCCAGCAACTTGGTCTTTTTCTGGAGCTCACTATAGTTCAAATCAGCTCCCTCAAGCCGCGTCAACAAGTCGAAGTATTTCTGCATTCCTTCTTCAACCGCTTCATCCTCGTCAATTCGTAGTGTCGCCATTTGCCGTTCCAACACCACCGCTACTGCCGTTGTCGCAGGAGCGTGTACACCCTTGAGAGCAGCCCATGCCTTTAGTCCCTTCTCTGGTTCACGCTGGAATGGCTTGATGTAACGGATTTGGCTGCTCCCCAACGCTTGCCCAAGTAGGAGGTAGCCTTGTGAGCTCTTCCGCACCCACGGGCTCTTCTCCGGGTCGTTCTCGGGGCGCTTCTCTGTTCCTTCCATCACCTCCAGCAGGTCATAGTGGTCAAACACGTTCTCCATTCTGAAGGACCACTCAGCAAAGTTGTAACCGTTGAACTTGTCAAGCCCGAACACTCTTGGTTCATCCCTAGAAGGTCCAAGAGTAGGTTGCACGGGCGCCATGGCTGAATCACAGGGTTGACCTTGTGCTTGGGGTCCTCCACTGCCTCCAGCACCTCTGTCACCCCTTTCTTCAGGTCCAGCCATCATCGTAGCTGCTCCAAGGAGCTCTTATACCACTTGTTATAGATACAGTAGGCTTCAATGTGCCTAAAACGAAAGATAGAGTGCACAGTCGGATTTCTGCACAGCGGCTTTAAACGTTCATAGCGTTCTGGTTACAGCTTTAAATGATAGGCAACTTAGATCGCACAATTTCACCACGTATTGGCGACACAGCGTCGGTTTCAACGAACGGCACTATGGCAGCCACTATAGTCTTAGAACACAAATTAGGAAGAGTTACGAGTTGGGAATGACTCCCAGCTCCTACAAAACCCAAGAGCCGAGGTAATGTGATGTGGAACAGTGCCACACTGTCCCCAACCACGAAGAGTCTCGAAACTACCCTTCACAAGGGACTACAGTAAGTGAAATGTTACAATACACAAAGTAATGTAACTATTTTTATTATCTTGAAGTGTACCCTTTTCACAGGCTTCGCGATCACTTGAATCTTGACACCAATGCTTTGGTTCTTCATCATAAACTCATCTTTGAGTTCTTGATGGGTCTGCTGCACACACCTGCGACATGCCGAATGTTCGACACAGGACAAAATAGAAACCGCGCGGGACACACAAACGACGCAATAGAAACCGCGCAAAACACACAAACGACGACGTAGATACGCGACTAGTGATGACTCGCTATTGAATCAACACACACACATTCGACATCACCACTCATCATTCACACAATATTATAAGCATGAAACATATATTTTCTCATGTCTTCATATTATTCCATGCACACACGCATGCACGCACACGGACAACAAGCCGAGTACAAACCGTAGGGTTGCACCAACACGATTCAAATTGGGAAACATAGCTACGGTCAAGGGCTAGAATCAGCTTGCACACCCTGCCCGTACCATCCTCATACCCAGGCGGCTGCGTCATGTACACATCCTCCTCTAAAATCCCATTGAGGAATGCCGTTGATATATCCATCTGGATGATGAATTTCCCACTAACGGCTGAATCTGCCAACAAGACACGGAGGGTAGGGGGTTTGGCAGTGGGAGCAAAGATCTCATTGAAGTCCTGCTTCTCCTTCTGCATAAACCCCTTAGCCACCAGCCTACTCTTGTAGATGGTGACCTGTCCCTTGTCATGTCTTGATCCTTAGCACCCACTTGCACTGTACGGCTTTCTTCCCCTCAGGCAGCACAACCAGCTCCCATGTCCCATTCTCTAGCAGGCTCTGGTACTCAGCATCCCTGGAAACCAGCCACTTCTCCCTATCTGGTCCAGCTAATGCCTCCTCCATGCTAGCTGGTTCCTCTGGTGCAGCGGCAAGAAAACAGTAGGCAGGTTCATCCTCCTCATCCGGATCATAGCCATGCGGTAGAATCAGCAATGCCTCCTCTGTCCCAAGCTGCTGCTCTGCTACATCAGCTCCTGCACTCAGCTTCTTAGTAGCCATACGGGTACGTCCTGGCCTGGAGACGGGTGTCTCCCATCCCCTCATAACGACACCCTTCGGCTTCTTAGTTTTTCCCTGCTGCTGCTCTCCTCCCTCGGATCCAGCAGCTCCACTAGTGCTAGTCTCCACACCATTGTTTTCACCGGCAGGTGCTTCCTGCACCTTGTCTCCAGCACCACCCTCTGCAGCTGCCTCCTCTCCCTCCTCCCACACACTAGGAGTCAGGTCCAGCTGCATGGTGATCTGCTCCATCTGCTGGGACACCCTGGCCTCCGGCTGTTTCTCCCAGCTCCCATACATCATGCCCTCAACAAACTTCACATCCCTGCTGTCAAACAACACACCCTTGGAAGGTTCCCACAGCAGCCATCCCTTGCTCTCAGCAGCAAGCCCCAAATGCACACACCAGATTGCACTCGCCCCCAACTTACTTCGATACTTCTTGGGGACGTGGGCGACTGTCATGCAACCAAACACCCACAGCATGTCCACCGGCGGCTTCCTCCCAAGCCACCTCTCCAACGGCACCCACGAGTCATCCCCAACCTTTGTGAGTACCCTGTTCCTAGCGACGGTAGCGTGCCGAACAGCATGGGGCCACATCAAGTTGCCCAGCCCAGATTCTATGAGCAGCGCCCTAGCTGTCTCCAGAATTGTCCAGTTCGCCCGTTCTGCTACACCGTTAGACTGTGGGGTGTAAGCCGTGGTCAGCTCCCTCTGGATGCCCTGATTCTTGAGCCAGGCCGTCATCTCAGCTCCAAGGAACTCACCACCCCGATCTGTCCTAATCCGCTTCACCACACACTCCGCTTGCTTCTCCACGAATGGCAGCCAATCTTCCCGTATCGTAGAGGCGGCATGGTCCTTCTGCTTCAGCGTATATGCCCACATAAGCCTGCTCCAATCATCCACTATGGTCAGAAAGTACCGCTCCCCCTTGTGCCCCTGAACCGGCAGCGGCCCCACCAAGTCCATATGGACCAACTCCAATGGCTTCTTGCTCCTGCCAGTCACACTATGGAAGGGGAAACGGGTAAACTTTGAGAGCAAACAGATTTCACAATTCTCATCAGGTGGCTGTCCATTCAGCTTCAGACCCTTAACGGCTCCATCTTTCTCCAACTACTTCAACAAGGGCATTGCCACATGCCCCAAGCGTCGGTGTGCCGTTGCCCAATCCGTCTCCCCAGATCTGGCTGACACTCTCACACCAACCCCTCCAACGGCGTTGCACTCCCCCTGGGATGCAGACCCCTCTCCAGCCTGCCCCCCACCATGCCACGCCAACGCCGGCAGCTGCCACATGGATCTGTACACGTCCGTGCTCTCGTGCAGATCCCAAAGCACCCGATTGCCCAGCTGCCCCTTGTAAGTGCGTGCCCCATCCGTGCTAGTGCTCACCCCAGCCTTGCCAAGCTTACGGAGGGAGATGAGGTTGGCCTTGAGTTCAGGAACGAGGAGAACGTCGTGCAGCACCACCGGCTTGCCATCCGCTCCCTTAAACGCAGCTCGTCCCGCACCAGCCACCTTCAGCGCGTGTCCAGAGGCGGAGCACACCTCGTTGATCGGTGCAGCGCGTACGTGGTCCAGCAGGTCCTTGCGCAGCGTCATCGTCCAAGCAGCGCCCGTGTCCAACACCCAATAGTCCAGGGGGTGCAGCTCTGCTCCAACCTTGGCAGATGCGTCTCCTTGCTCCCCCTGTTCTCCAATATGGAAGAACTGGCCCGCGGTGCGCTCCTTCTTCTTTTCCGCACCGCCGTTGCTCTTCGGGTTGTTGTCGGACGAATCGGCGACCATACTCGCGCCGTTTTTCTGGTTCCTCCACGCGCCATCCTGGTGACGATTCTGGGGGGTCCATCCATCGGGTTTCTTATAGCACAAAAACCAGGGGTGCCCCTCCTTCTCACAATACCAGCAACTCCCTTTCATTTTGCCACCAGCACCCGACTTGCCCCCACGTCCAGATTTCGCACCGCGACCCCAACCGGTACCTCCTTGTTGGTCGTTGGAGACGTCGTCCTTCTTTGCACCGCGTCCAGCACCACCGAAGCCACGTCCTCTGCCACGTCGGCTCCCTTGCATCCCGTAGCCGCTGCTGCCGTCGTCTCCACCCCTCAGTTGGCGGCGACGGAAGTCCTCCTCCAGAATCTTTGTCCGCACCCACTCGAGTGTCCACGAGCTCTGGTTCTGCGGCAGGCTCAATCCGCTCGTGAATTGAAGCCACGATTCCGGCAGCAGCGAGAGCATCTTCAAACACTTGGTCTGCTCCGGGTAGGTGATTCCCGCGGTCGCCAATTTCGCGTAGAGGTCGCGCATCTTGTCCAGGACAGGTTGCACCGGCTCTCCCTCGCTCAGGCGCAACGCGGACAGCTCCCTCTCCAGCATCAACGTTGCAACAACGGAGGTCGGGGCCTGCAGCTCCTTCAACACGGTCCACGCCTTCGGACCGCACTCAAACTCCGGCAGCAGATGCATGACGTGGTGACGCTGGTTCAGCTCCAAACTCTGCGACATCAAATAGTAGCCAGCCGAGGAGCGCTCGTCCCAATCTTCCTGCAGCGCGGGGTCACTCGGTCTAGGCTCCTCCCCAATCATTAGTTTCAGCAAACCGATCTGACGGAAATATAATTGCATTTTCCAGGCCCAATCATCATAGCCCTCACTATTGAACTTCTCGACAGTGAAGTTCTTCAGCACCTCCTTGACCAGCGAGCCCTGGTTTGTTCGCGCTCCCCTTGGCGCTGAAACACCAGAATCTTGGCTGCCGCTACGATCTTGGGCTGAAGATTCACCAGCTCCCGTCGAGGTGTTGCCCGCCATAGCTACCTATAACGAGGATCACTATAACGCAGCTCTGATACCAGCTTGTTGGTGTAAGGGCCTAATAAACTCAAGCTATTAAGACTTAAACAAACTTAAAACCTCTCCTCGGGGTCACCTCCAAGGGTCCTTGGGTGCCTGGTACAAGACCAGCCCCTATCCTCGGGTCCGAGTTTGTAGAGAGAGGGATCAAGAGGGACTTAGTCAAAACAGCAAGAGTACCTTGAACGTCGCGCAGCGTATCGTGCAGACCGTCGATCGGATTAAGCTGAGAATTTCCTATATCGAAGCTCTCTCCAAGAGCTTTAAAATGAACCAAGTTGCCTCGCGAAAAGTTCTGCCATTACGAAGTTATGGCTCGGACAGCGTTTGCCTAGTGTTGAAGTGCTAGCGTACTAGCGTTGACTCGGGTAGCATTCCACCGTCGCACCGCGTAGAAACGGAATTCCAGGAAGGAAGGAATTCGCTTGAATCAAATTGACTATATCCAGGTACAAACAGAGAAGGAATAAATAGTTCTAGCTAGCAAGGACCTTGGGAATAAACCTGGGAACAACCAGGGATGATCCCAAATAATTCCAAGCAACAGAACCAACCTGGCTGGACAAAACAGCAGGTGGTAGGTTGGTAAACAACCTCTGGTTCTGTTTTTCCAACCTGGGAAAACAACAACCAGGTTCAGGTCCTAAAAACAGAACCTGTTTTGTCTTTGCCCAACCAGCCAAATGCTGGTTCCGCTGGTTTCCCCTGGCCCTGTAGCATGCAGATACAGACAAACAACATCCAACCTTCACCTAAATTGTACCCCTATAGTGACTGCCCTGCTACACTATAGTCAACCAAACAAAACAGTACAATTTCGAGTTGGATAGAACTGAATCTGCGCAATCAAGTAAGTTGAACCGCAAAGCTTCCATCTTGGGTTCCTTTGCAAGCTCGTCCTTTCTGCTTGTACTGTTTATAGCGCGTACAATGTTGTGCCGAAGCGCACAATACGCGAGTACCTGCAAATGCTTCAAGCGAAAATTGCGAAAGCAAACAAACACACGAACATTCCATTCACACCCAAATGCATTCGCACACGCATACTCGTACAAACAGACGGCAGGATGTCGTGCAATGTGAATTTGCACCCAACAGGCTACCCCACTACAGCCTACACAACACACAACATAACAGTTTGACATTGACATGAAGACCTTAAACTGGTGGCCTTCCAACAGCAGGTACGGGGTGTTGCCCGTGGAGAGCATTTTGCGTGTGCGCCACATTGTTCCCAATACCATTGATCCGACGCATCCTAGGGCAACGATTATGCGGAACCATTGTAGATGGTAGTTGTTCCAGTTGTATATATGTTTTGTATCCATATACATAGTTATGAGCATGTACATTTCAGTTACATTATATTATTGGTGCATTTTTTGTTGTAACTTAGCTCAATTAAAAAAATATACATTTTATGTATCATTACTTACATATTTCCATGATATCATCCAAATGCAGCTTCTACCGAAAAAGTGTTTGTATTGTGTCAGAACGCTATTGAGGTTTTTTTTGTTGGTGCACACATTATCGCTTCTTGTTTGCACAGTACCCATTACAACCACTATAAACCCAAATTGTTACGTTGTACAACGGACTGCATCTCATTGAGCCGCATTCTCTTGATCGAGAATGACCAAGTGACGTGTAATGAAAATTCGCGGTAGTTGCTACCAGTTTTGTCGCGTGTGTTTGCATCCAAGTCAATCTCGCAACTGGGCCACTGGCAATTCTCATCTTTTACGTTTGCCATAAATTATACATCTTGAAAGCTGTACCTACACGTCAGCTCCGTACGGCTGGCTATACTCGCCAACGTTGCAACTCGTGACAGATTTCGGGGACTATGCTGCAGTTGGACAATTGTCCAGAGTTGCGACAGCACGCGTAGCTGAAATGGTTTTCAACTGCCCGACGTGAACTACTTTTCAGGGTCGACAGTGTGGGTGTAGTTGTACACATGAATCGGTAAACTTTTTAAGCGTGCAGCTACAAGGAGACAAAAGACAAAAAAATGACAGCTGGATGATGCAGTGGACTTCCAATGCACCTCAGGTGTACCACTGTTCAAGAATTGTGAACGACAGCACACCCGAGAAACCCTCACTACGCTTCATCCCACGAGCAGCAACTCACATTCTCTAAAAAACCACACCATCCCCTTCTTTCCCCCGTTTCCATTCTCCGTTGGCAGTCGTACCTGGTACGTGCTCTGTCGGCGTGTCTCAATATAGGAATTCAAACTTCAAAATTTCAAACTTCATTCTTACATTCCGTGATCCCGTCCGTGTTTCCCATTCGCTCTATGCGTCCCATGCCGAGGCTCCGTGCGAGCCAACGTTGGTTGAGAGGTTTGGTAAAGAACCCCGGACCTGCCAACCATGGTGTGATTTGTGAGCCCTCGACATAGATCTTTCTTTACTGATTCATTTGATCGCGTTTACCCCTTTTTTTTTTAACATGGACGCATGTATATAAAGCCGTATCCTGGCATCTTGCTGGCTATAGGCCTCTCGATCTCATGGCTAGAGGCACTGCTAGAGACCTTGTCCCCGAATCTTTGCATGCGTTGCAGACAGACAGCTTCCGTCTCGGAAAAGCAAGGACAATCACAAGTACATCGGCGTGTCTTCTTCCGCAGGTAAATCCAACGGGTTTTTAATTTCCAGCTAGCTATATCCCACGTCTAACACGCTTCATGTTTTGTCGCAGAATGAGAAGACGATGAAGCGATTGACAATCAAGTGCCGAGCCGCCATCGTACCAGCCAACGGCACAAGCAAACGAGGCGGAGCCTTGGTGACGTCGGCAAAGGTTCCGACAGTGGAAAGATTGTGGCTGCGCCAGTAGCGGGTGTGATGTCGAAACCGGGCTGCCCTCGTCCGCCAGTCACATTATCTGCCACCGCCGAAAATCACCACGTCGTAGATGGTTCCCCTGCATCTTCTCCTGGCCTCCTTGCTGCTGCTGCTGACGGTGGTCCCCCTGCAGCTTCTGCTCCTGCTGCCGGAGCTCCCACTCCTGCTTCTGCCGATGGCCCCCTGGTGCTGTCGATGTCGCTCCAAATGCTGTGGTCGCCGCCGAGAGAACAGCTGCTGAAGAAGGTACGTAATTTTTTCGTTGTCACCAGTTCTGTTTTCATCCCACCGCCCCAATCCTCAATTCTTTGGCGCTATGCATGCTTGGTTTTTGTTTGTTCTCATCAACAGAGAACACAGATCCTAGCCCGATGGAGTTGATCATGTCCCGGGCGAAGGGGAGGGTGTATGCAACTGAAGCCACTCGGTTCGACGAGGAGGAGCTCCGAGATAAGACTGAGAGTCATAAGGCGATCGCCAAGGTGTATCAGAAGGAGAATGGACGCCTCGTCGAAGACCTGAAAAGCGATCTCGTGCTTTTAACACATCTTGCAAAAAAAGATGCCAGCAAGTTGACCAGTCAACTCTCGACTGGAAGGTACTGTTTTTTATCTTTGTCATTGGCAACCCTGTTAGGATCGTCCTGACTCTGTTCTTCTTTCTTTTAATTTCAGAAGTACATCAAGGAAGCTTGCGACGTTTTCTTGTGTAAGCAGGACACGCTCAACCTCAGCCCCAACTTTAGGGCCATGCTCAATGCTTTAGTTGGTACGTATTGTCGTTTCGATCTGAAAAAAAAAAAAAAAAATCAACCATCCTGATGCTTACAAATGTGTCTTTGTGTGCAGTGAAAGCAGGCTATACCCCGGAGTCACCAGAAGGGATGCAAGTGGCTGCGATAGCGAAGTCCCCGGGCAAGCTGAAAGATGCTTTAGATCAGTTTAACGATCCGATCGACAAAATCTACCGATTTTGACGCGTTTACGCATTCAGCAGAGACCCCTGCGTCTTCATGCGAGAGAAGTGTACCCTGAAGGGCAAGCTCACTTATGCCGAGCTAGACGAAGTTGCAAAGATGTGTTGTGACTACGTGAAGAACAACTTCTCCCGTAGGTTATGTTTTTGTTCTTATTTTATACTTCCAGCGGGTTTATTCTAATCGCTGTTTTCACTACATTTGGCAGAGTTCCTGGGTATCTTCTGGTATGTGTGAGAGGGAGAACCATTTTCTAGCCCAGCCTTTATTGAGTGCGCATCCCTGTGGGACCCAGAATTTGATAGAGCTCTTCCCATTGCACTATTTCCATATCAGCTGCTGGTTATCCTTTTGTCGGTAAGTAAGAAGCCGAAAATATTTAGTTATGGTTGTTCATGTAAGTAATTCTTACCTATTATTTTGATGCACAATTTTCAGGTGCGATTCAAGCTCCGTTATCCGCACGGCAAGTGAGAAGATTTGAACAAGAATTGATGAACTATGAAATGAAGTGAGTACAAATATGAAACCCTAATTGGTTGTACCCCCTATGGGATACCCCACTATAGCCTACACAACAGCATAAGCTATAATGTTCTGACACACCCCCATAGGCAAAGTGGGGGAGAACAAGGGGTCACAAGACCAGTCAAGCAAAGTAAAGCAAAGCAAGCTCAGGGTGGATCACAAAGTCACCACACAGTCCGAGCACAGGGTCAAGGCCACACGGCCAGTTCACATGCAAGAGTACACACATATATATAAAGCTAGACAAGCAAGAGCAGGTATATATATATGTGAGAGTACAGGCAAGGTCAAGAGGAGAGCAAGTGAGGCAAGACGGGCACAAGACCCAGCTGAGTGCAGAAGCGCTGATGATCACAAGGCGGAAGTGCCTTGGTGAAGACATCAGCAGTGTTGGCCTCAGAGGCCACGTACGCAAGCCGCAACTGACCACGTTGCTGTAGCTCACGAGCAAGGAAGTAGCGGAGAGCAATGTGCTTTGTTCTGTGCTCCAGTCGCTGCTCTCGACACAAGGCCAGCATGGCCTTGTTGTCTACGTACAGGACTGGAGGAGAACGAGGCGGCTCTCCAAGGTCGGTCAGCAGGTAGGTGAGCCAGCGAAGCTCCTGTGCAGCCATGGCCCCGGCGTAGATCTCAGCCTCACAACTCGAGCCAAGAACAGAAGACGAGCGAGTAGCCCGCCACGAAACAGAGCCAGAACCAAGGCTGAAGGTGTAACCCTGTGACGACCGCTGGGTAGCCTGGTCGTCAGCCCAAGAAGCGTCCGCGTGCCCAGTGAGGACCACTGGACTCCGCCCTCCAAGCACTAGCCCCATGCCCGACGTACTGCACAAGTAGCGCAACACCCTCTTCGCTGCAGCCATGTGCTCTGGTCTGTGTCTCCCAGGAGCAACATAGCGTGCCAGAATGCTAAGAGGGTATGCAAGGTCAGGTCGTGTGCAGGTCATCAGGTACATGAGGCAGCCAACAAGCTCTGGGTACGGGCCACTCGACTCTACGGACTCATCCGAAGGCAGAGCTGAGAGCGAGTGGCGAGTAGACAGAGGAGTGGCCTGAGGCGAGGAGTACGTGAAGCCGAAGCGCTGAAGGACCTGCTGCACCATGTGTGACTGAGTCAGGGTAATGGTGCGGCGTGCTCTGTCCCGGGTGATCTGCAAGCCAAGGTAGCTGCGCAGTTCACCCAGGTCTGTGCACGTGTGTCTCTTCTGCAGCTCGGACTTCACGTAGGCGAGTCCAGCAGTGTCAGCTGTGGCAAAGACCAAGTCGTCGACGTACACGAGGATGTAGAACGGCGGCAGAGAGGTGTCGGTGCGTAGAAACAGCGACGGGTCGGCAGTAGAAGGAGCAAACCCAAGAGCCGCAAGTGTAGTCCTCAGTGTGTCGTGCCACTCACGTGGCGCCTGGCGGAGACCGTAGACTGGACGCCGGAGACTCCACTGGGTACCAGAAGGGAAAGACCCAGTGAAGCCAGGTGGGCGACGCAGCCAGATCTCCTCGTGCAGGCTGCCCTGCAAGAAAGCTGTGCTGAAGTCAAGAGAGTGCAGCTCGTAGTCACGGTGAGCAGCAACGTGCAGCAGTACCCGAAGAGTGGTCATCTTCGGGGTGGGGGAGAAGGTCTGAAAGTAGTCAACTCCCTGCCGCTGACTGAAGCCACGAGCCACGTAACGCGCCTTGAAGACAGGCGGAGAACCCGGCGGCCGCTTCACCCTGAAGATCCACATGCCACTGACGATGTTCGCCCCAGGAGGGGGGACAGCGTCAACGTAGGTGCCTGTGGACTTCCAGGAAGCCATCTCTGCATCCATAGCTGCCTGCCACTGAGAGGAGTAGGGACCCTCTATCGCCTCCGCGTAAGAGCGCGGAGTCGGGATGTCAAGTGCATCCGGGTCTCCCTCAGGGGTAAGCAGTACGGACACGAGATGAGGTGAGGCAGCTGCCAGACACTGGAACTCCTCCTGCCTGTCCTCAAGGACGTCCGTGCCAAGGGCACACTCACCCCCGACGGACGGAGGACAGACAGACTCAGACTCAGCGACAAGACTAGCAGCGTAGTCTAAGCGACAGCGAGCAGCAAAGTCGACGAGCTCAGTAACGAGAGCAGACGCAGCAGTAGACTCGAAAGAAGGGTCAGTGACAACAGTAGCAAGGAGACGCGTGACAGTAGGACTGGCAGCACGAAGAGAGTCCGACTCCGGGTCGGCAAGAGCAGGAAGAGAGGACTCAGGAGGAGAAGGCAAGGGGGCACGCAGAGGAGCAGTGGACGGACGCAGAGACATCCGGTGCGTGCCAGGGACAGGAGGAGGACGCTGACGCGAACCGCGACCACTAGTGCGAGCAGCACGGACAGGCGACGCAGGGCGAGACGCAGGCTCACGACGCTCAGCCAGACCTCCAGTAGGACCAGTGTAGGGAGAAGGAGCAGGCAAAGGGGAGGTAGGCTGCAACTGTAGCTGGGACGAGACAGGCTGTGGACACTCTAAGGGAGGAGGAGGACCAGTAGAGGGTGGAAGACCAAGAACCTGCTGCAGGAGTGGCACGAAGTACGGTCGAGGCCGCGCGGCGACGCTAGAAGCAGCCGGGACAGCACCAGAACCCTCAGCAGGAGCACCCGCTCCAGCAGCACCACCAGTAGCTCCAGAACCTCCAGCAGCACCAGGAGCACCCCCAGTAGGACTGCCAGCAGTAGTCTCAGCGCCAGCACCCTCAGCAGCACCAGCTCCAGTGCACCCAGGACGAGCACCTCTGGGACCCGCGACCGCAGCACCCTCAGCAGCCGAAGGACCTCCAGCACCAGCAGCACGCCTCCAGCGCCGGGCAAACCACTCACGCAGCTCCTGTGGAGAAAGTGGCTCCCGGCGAGACGAAGCACTCGGAGAACCTCCAAGCGAAGCACCTCCAGGCTCAGCACCCCCAGGCGTAGCACCCCTAGGCTCAGCACCCCCAGACGTAGCACCCCTAGGCTCAGCACCCCCAGGCTCAGCACCCCCAGGCTCAGCACCCCCAGGCTCAGCACCCCTAGGCTCAGCACCCCCAGACGTAGCACCCCCAGGCCCAGCACCCCTAGGCTCCGCACCCCCAGGTACAGCACCCCCAGCCTCAGCACCCTCAGCAGCACCAGAGTCACCAGTGACCTCGACAGGCTCGACCGCGTCTACCTGGGACACACCTGAAGGGGCAGGACCCTGAGGGGGGAGGGGGTCTACCTGGGGGGGACCTGGTACCAGGAAGAGTGGGGGTGGGGGGAGGGACGGAGTGCGGTAGGGGAAGAGGCGGTAGTAGGGGACCGACTCGTCAAACGTGACGTCCTGGGAGGACAGAACACGGCGAGAGGTGGGGTGGTAAAACTGCCACCCAGGCGCGTCAGGGGGGAACCCCAGGAAGACGCAAGGAGCAGCACGAGGGGATAGTTTGTCCGCAGACAGGTCGCGGACAAACGCCCGAGATCCCCAGACCCGGAACGCCGACGCATCGCCAACCTTCCCCGTCCACAGCAGGGCTGGGGAGGTCTCCGGCCTGGAGACCCTGGGGTGGAGGTTGATCTGATGCGCCGCGTACCGAACCGCAAACGGCCACAGAAAATGGGGGGCAGCCGCATGCATCATAGACGTACGAGCGACGTCCATGACCATGCCAATGCGGCGCTCAGCAATCCCATTTTGCTGCGGTGAGTCCGGAAGCGTGAAGGTCTGACGGATGCCCCGTGCACGACAGTAGGCACGCAGAAGGCCAGAGGAGAACTCTCCGCCTCTGTCCGAGTGCAGACGCAGAACAGGAAAGTCCGAGCCGAAGCTCTGCCTGAGCTGGAGACGAGCTGCGCGGATCCAGTCGATCAGCACCTCAGTGACATCACCCTTGCTGCGCAAGGGGAAGACTGTGGTGTAACGCGAGTAGTCGTCAACAACGAGCAGGAAGTAGCGCTCGTGACCCTGTCCACGGACGCGGGCTGGGCCCCACACGTCCATGTGAAGTGTCTGCAACGGGGCCTCTGTCGGAGGAAACTGGGAGGAGTGAGGGGCAGCACGCAGGCGCCCCTCGACACAGGGGACACAGGCAGGGCCAGGGCCCTGAGGAAGGGGAGGGAGGGACCGGGGGAGACCGGACACAAGAAGACGGGAGGCCATACCTCTGAGCCGAAGCAGAGAGGGGTGGCCAAGGCGGTGGTGCCAGAGGAGAGTCTCGTGAGACAGGAGACGACACGAACAGGGGGCAGACTCAGGACCAGACCTGGACGCCGCAGCAAACACCTGACCCGACGTAACTACCCTACCAGACTCAGCAACTGGAGGAGACGCAGTGGTCAGAGTGTACAGGCTCGACCCCGGCTGACGGGTGAACGTAGCCAGGTGTCGGCCTGTGCCAGCCTCTGTACAGTGGGTCACTCTCTGACGTGCAGGAGTGAACTGGTGGACCCCCGCATCCTGTAGGTCAGCACCACTCACCAGGTTCGTAGAGAACGAGGGGAGGTAGAGACCAGACAGGGTGCCAGAGGGAGCCGCCGGACACGGGAGGACTGTGGAGAAGCGAGACAGGACAGGACCCCCAGAGGGGTCAGCCAGAGACACTGCAACCGGTCGACTCAGCGGTGTGAGTGTGGTGCGGTCCCGAAAGAAGGAGCGAGACGCCCCAGAGTCAAGGGTGAAGGTGAGGGAGGCCGAAGCCGACGCAGTACCTGAGAGCGCAGACTCACCAGTACCTGAGGACGCAGACACACGAGCACCTAGAGCAGCAGCGTCGCAAGCACCTAGGGCAGCAGCCTCACCAGGACCTAGAGCAGCAGTCTCAATGCCTGGATCGGGCGGGAAACACCGGTAACAGTCACCCTCATCACTAATAGACACAGCATACATGGCAGAGAGAATAGCATCAAAGTCAAGATCATAGATGGCAACACCCGCCCTAGACAGCTCGCCCCAGCGAGGGATCTCGGAGGCCTCCGGGAACTGGTGACGCCACGCGTCCGTCAGGCGGCCAAAGCAGCGCTGGGTGGGGTGGGGACCCCCACACTGCTCACCCGCACGGTCGCCGGTGCGCAAAACGTAGGAGCACGGACCAAAACCCCCACCCCGCTGACGCGCAGTGTACCACTCACGAAGCTGCTGAGGGGACAGGGTGTCACGACCACGCTGCTGCTGCTGGCGCGAGCCACCACCGGAGCCACTCCTCTGCGAAGACCCGCGACCAGCACCACCGCCACCCCCGCCGCCTCCGACGCCTCCGCCGCCTCCGCTACTGCCGCCGCCTCCGCCTCCGCCGCCGCCTCCACCTCCGCCACCTCCACCACCTCCGCTCCCACCGCCACCGCCGCCGCCACCTCCACCTCCACTGCCGCCACCGACCCCTCCACCCCCACCTCCACTCCCACCGCCACCCCCACTCCCCCAACTGCCGCCACCTCCACCTCCACCGCCCCCGCTCGCTCCTCCAGCGCCCTTGCCCCCCTTGCCCTTGCCAGAGCGGCGTCTCCCGCTAGGGGCAGACGCCGCACCGACCGACTCAAGAACAAGGAGGTCGGCCGCAGCAGCAGAGGCAACAGAGGGCAAAAGGGGGGAGGGGGAACACCCCTCAAAGATGGGGGTGCGCGGGTCACCACGAGAGGCCCCTACAGCGACTATGCTCTTCTCGGCCGCTAGGAGGGACTTCTCGAGGAGGTCAACAGTGAGAGTGGTGGGACAGACAGAGAGAAAGTGGTCCCTGACTACGCGAAGGGAGTCAGGAAGGCGAGTGACTATGTAGTAAAGAGTGATGTACATGGGGGGGGGGTTCCTGGCGCAGAAGTCAGGAGGGAGTGCAGCGCGGTAGCGAGTGTCACTAGTGCGGAGGTGCGTAATGAGGTCAGTGACTGTGGGAAAGGCAGTAAGATCAGGAAAGAGGTACGGTAGCATGAGACGGCTCAGTGCAGCAGTGGCAGGGGAGGAGTAGCGCGCAACTACAGCGTCGTACAAGGTCTGAGCACTCTTGTACTGACTAAAGTGCGCACGCTCGGAGGTAGGGAGGTGGCGACGCACAGCAAGACGTGCAGCAGCGTCGCGCGTGGCCCACTGGGAGCGAACAGTGGCGTCAGCATCAGCAGCAGGGGCAGTGGAGGTGCCAGAGGTGAGGTCAAAGAGAGAGAGGCCGTCTGCCCTATCGCACTGTAAGAACAGCTGCAGGTCATCTACCCAGACCTCAAAGTCAATGGCCCTACCCTCAGCGTCAAAGGCGAGAACACTAGGGGTAGCCATGACCCTAGATGACTAGCAGCGCAAACAGTGGGGTGAGGACAGTGCAGTGAAAAGGCGCTGTGCTCACCAGACTGGGCAGGTCGGGCGGCCCTGAAGGAGGGCGGCGCGGCGGCTCGGCGGCTCAGCTGCTGGGCGGCCCGGCGGCTCGGTGGCTCCGCTGCTGGGCGGCTCGGCTGCTGGGCGGCTCGGCTGCTGGGCGGCGCGGCCGCTGGGCGGCTCGGCTGCTGGGCGGCTCGGCTGCTGGGCAGCTCGGCTGCTGGGCGGCTCGGCGGCTCGGCTGCTGGGCGGCTCGGCTGCTGGGCGGCTCGGCGGCTCGGCTGCTGGGCGGCTCGGCTGTGCTGCTGCAGGGCACGGGGCCGCAGGTAAGGGCGGCGGGGCCGCTGGTAAGGGCGGCGTGGCCGCGGGTAGGGTGGCGGGCCCGCAGATAGGGTGGCGGGGCCGCAGGTAAGGTGGCGGGGCCGCAGGTAAGGTGGCGGGGCCGCAGGTAAGGTGGCGGGGCCGCAGCAGAGGGCGGCGGGGCCGCAGGTAAGGGCGGGGCCGCAGGTAAGGTGGCGGGGCCGCGAGGAAGGGCGGCGGGGCCGCTAGGTAGGGCGGCGGGGCCGCGCGATGGGGCGGCGGGGC
Source organism: Closterium sp. Naga37s-1 (assembly GCA_947471745.1). NCBI lineage: Eukaryota > Viridiplantae > Streptophyta > Zygnematophyceae > Desmidiales > Closteriaceae > Closterium > Closterium sp. Naga37s-1. Next base: position 2,239,420 of record CANJKZ010000243.1, read on the forward strand.
CGCGCGATGGGGCGGCGGGGCCGCGCGATGGGGTGGCGGGGCCGCGAGGAAGGGCGGCGGGGCCGCGATGGGGCGGCGGGGCCGCTAGGTAGGGCGGCGGGGCCGCGCAATGGGGCGGCGAGGCCGCGAGGTAGGGCGGCGGGGCCGCGGAGACGGGTGGCGGGGCCGCAGTGCAGGGCCGCTAGGGCGGCTCGACGAAGTGAGGGCCCGGAGCGCGACTCGGGCTGAGCGCGCTTCGGGCAGGAAAAAAAATCGATGTGGTGGGCCCTAAGCACAGTTCCCAAGGGGGAACCTGCTCGATACCATGAGAAGATTTGAACAAGAATTGATGAACTATGAAATGAAGTGAGTACAAATATGAAACCCTAATTGGTTGTACCCCCTATGGGATACCCCACTATAGCCTACACAACAGCATAAGCTATAATGTTCTGACAGCAAGGCCCGGTTCAAGCGATCAGGATACCCGTCAGCTTTCTCCAGGCAGGCACGGGTGGTGCAGTGCTAGATCAACGAGAGCACTGTTGAGCGTGACGAAGATGCTGTTGGCATTGGCAGCACCTGCATTGTTGAATGGAAGGACATTCTGGAAGCTGTGCTGGATGCAGATGAGCTAGGTGATCTGACCCGAGATGACCTCACCTCTTACCATAGGGTTTATAACGAGAACGAGGCGCAGAAGAAGCTGTTCTAGATGTAGGCGTTTTATAAATTGTATGCTTTCGTATATCAATAAAAGGAATTTCTAGTTCTTGATAAATGCTATTATGGCTGGTATTATTTGTTAACAGGTATTTGGGATCTAGACGCTCTTAACACACCTTTAAATCACACTAGGTACTCCCCACGGGGTCACCTCCAAGGGTCATTGGGTGCCTGGTAGAACCAGTCCCTATCCAAGGGTCCGTGTTTGTAGAGGGATTCCCTAAGTATGAAAACCGTCGTGTGCTCTTAGAGCATTCCCAAACTCATATGCGGAAGCGTTGACAATTGATTGGAACGTGTGCAGAAATTCCTCTTCACGTCAATACGCTGATAGAGGAAAATATCCATTTGAAAGGGTTGGTTACAATGAAACACAAGCACACATTTATAGAAGTACTAATGCACAAGCAAAGCAAACACAAGACAAATATTAAACAGTTATAAAACTGTAATCTAGGGCTTCGCCATGCTGTCTTGGTAAAACGGTTGTCAAACTTCAGCTGTATTTGACTTGATCCGCTTCCTAAGAATAACTTGTTTCAAATGACACTTTATCCAAACGCCTCTGCTGACTCCCCTCGCGAGCACTCATGAACTCCCGTTAACACTCATGAAGCTTCGTGTGGGGAAACTGTTTTCCCGTTGCAAAACGGAATTTACCGTTTTGTACCTGAAACAAATTTGTTCCGCTAGGCGCGCGACTTTCCAGTGAAGTATTCTGTTCGCCACGTCACAAAAGTCAAAGCTCGAGATTCAGTTATTCAACTGAAATCTCGAGTCAACCCCGAGCACCCCTCGGGATTCCTCGGCACCCCCCGAAACCCATGCGCACGGACGTGCTGTACAGCGCACTGACGTGCGCTGTCCTACGCGAGGACAGGGCAATAATGTCCCCTGTCTTGTTGCGATCGTAGGCCCTGCCACGCCCGCAACAGTGCGAGGCACACGCACGAGGCCTGAGAGGCCACACGCGCGTGTCAGGATCCCAAGCGCGGGTCCCCGGCATTCGCACACTGAACCTTGACAACTGCGAAATAGTCAAAGTGGCAAAAACACTCGCCACTCACTCAAACGCAGGAGAAAACATCAACTCTCATGAAGTCTCATGAAAACTCACAAAAACACATGAGAAACAATGAGCGCACACGCAGACTCATGAACAATCCCGAACTCACGCAAACTTACCGAAACTCATAAACTTTCATGCGCTTTCACGGGAACTCATGAACATTTATGAATTGCACTCACACAAAAAAATGCACATAACTTATGAACCGCTAAGGCGATTTACAAACCGTAAACGCACAAATGTAAAGCACAAATGCGCTCCTCACACTCCACAAATTACCTTAAAACAAAGACTTTCATTTTCCTTCATCGTCGGCGAATAGGCGGTAGGTTGATGTGCAAACCACATTTTGGACTCAACAAACTCCCCCTCAACCTGCCGACTATTCGAACCCACAACCATCGTAAGTGGATCCGATAATTCCCTTCACAGCTTCCACCGTTGGCGTAGGGACCATAGCATGCTTGTCAAACCGCTCCCCATCGACCGGCTCCATCTTGTTGCCGATCCCAACTCTAGTTTTTGGGAAGGCACTTTGATACTCCCCCACAATTCCAGTTTCCCTCAAACTCAGCTTGACATTAGGATCTCCTTTCACCTTAAACCCATCAGCGGCAAAGCTTGCCGAGTTCAGCTCCATTATATTCTCTTTAATATCTTCAACTCGTCCAATGCCACTTTGGCCTGATGTGCTTTGTGAGGCCATGAAGACAAGCATTCTTTCAAGCTTTACAGCGGACTCATTGTCACAGAAAATCACAGTCGCCTCCTTCTGGCACACTCTAATCTCCTCCAACAGACGCCTCAGCCACACCACCTCTTTTGCCCCATGATGCAGGGCCATGTACTCTGTCTCACACGAGGACAGCCCCACCCCGTTCTGCTTCTTGCTGCGCCAGCTCACTGCACCACCTCCGAACAGGAACACATATCCTCCAGTGCTGGTGCCATCCGCCTTTATAGAGTTGAAGCTAGCGTCGGTGTAGCAAGTCAAGAGCATCTCCCCCTTGCTCAAATCAGCTGCACCCCTCTGCAGCTTCTGTCGCACAGCACTGTACTCCAAGCCCACTGATGCTGAAGCACTCACATAGTGGACCAACCTCTTGGCCGCTTCCAGCTGCTCATGACTGGGGAGTGAGACCACACTGGCAAGCCTGGATGTTGCAAAGGCAATGTCAGGCCGCATGTGGTTAGCCGCATAGCTTCCTGTCGCTCTCACCCACCACCTCCTCATCAGCACAGGGCTCCACAGTGGAACCCGAAGGTAGTGGGGTGGCTGGCTTTCCTCCATAATGCAGTCCGCACTTCTCAGCCAGCCCCTCACAGTACTTCATCTGGTTCAACCTCAACACTCCCTTGTCAAGGTCTCTCTCCACATGCATCCCCAGATAGTACTTCACATTTCCCATCTTGGAACACTTGAATTGCATCTCCAGCATCTCCTCCACACGGTCAATCATCGCAGTCGACTCCGAGAAGAGCAAGATGTCATCCCCATACACCAGGAGCATGAGGAATTGCTCCTTCTCTTGCAGCAGGAACAAGCTGTGATCACACTCCCTCTTCTTGAATCCCCCAGCTAGCAGTGTCTCCTCCGGCTTGTGGTACTATGCACGAGGAGCCTACTTCAAGCCATAGATGACTTTCTTCAGCCTGCACACCCTGCCGCTCCCATCATCCAACCCCTGAGGCTGCTGCATGTACAGCTCCTCCAGAATGATCCCATTGAGGAAGGCAGTTGTGATGTCCATCTGCTTGATCCTCCATCCGCAGTTTGCAGCCGTTCCTAACATCACTCTCAGTGTAGTACCTTTCCCCACAGGAGCAAAGATCTCATCAAAGTCCTTCCCCTTTGTCTGCTGGAACCCCTTAGCCACAAGCCTTGACTTGTAGCAGGTCAGCACCCCATCAGGTCTGTATCTGTGCCTGAAGATCAGCGGCCTGAAGAAGGCTTGGAAGAAATGGCCTTCTTCCCAGGAGGCAGCTCACACAGCTCCCACGTTTCATTCTCCAGCAGAGAGTCATACTCCTCCTTCACACTCTGCTTCCACTTTTCAGCATCGGGCCCACTCAAGGCTTCGGCAAGCGTCTTGGGCTCAGGGACGGCTGCTCAGTAGCAAGGCGCAATCTCATCCTCATCACACTGCTCGGCCACACTTCCAGCATGCTCCATATTTCGTGAGCATGCTCCACTTCCACTCTCATTCCTTTTATGTCAATGACAAGCTCTTGGCCATGGCGGCTCCTAGGATCTTTGGGTTGGCCGATGCCAAGCAATTTCTTACATGATCTTAGTTATGGTTTAACGTTACGATGCAGGTTTCTAAGCTCTTCACGTCTGTATATTTTTAATGTCCAAACAGGGGACATTGATACGACATTGTGGAGTTCCAGGCGTCATTGGTTACGTTTTTACACACCTGGCTCTGGTCAAATACCAAGGCTAACAACATCCCAAGGGTATCATGGATTTCAACGCGAAGCTAAGAACAACTATCAAGGATGCAATGCATCTCCAAGGCTATCACCTGTTTTTGAAGACAACGAGCTGCACAAGGTCACTCCTAACCAAGGGATCTGTTGCAAGGGCGATCATCATAAAAAGAAGGTAGTTTCTATGCTCAGACAACACTTTGGATCAGCCATCTCTAGGCTGTTCTGTGTTTTTCATCATCGCACGATGCCAAGGGTTCCCAGGACCAACGCGGCTAAGACGACTAAGGTCACTGGTCAAGATGGCGACAACGTCACCAATACCCCGCCGAATTCCCCACTGAAGGATGACACGCTGCAGCAGCTTCCCGTCAAGTCGCTTCCGGCCTCCTCATCTGATCTACCGTCGACGGATCCTGCTGAAGCAAACAAGGCATCTGACAAGAGAAAAGGAGTCGAGGAGGTTAACGCAAATGACACGACGAACACGTACGGAGCTGACAAACCGATCAGCAATATGGTGGAAGAAGACTCCGACAATGAATTGGCAGCAGAAGAACTGGATCTGGAAGAGGAGGGGGACGGTTACCTCAGTGACGACTCGGATGAGATGTTTGACCCGGTTGTTGCTGCTGATATTGCCTCTCAGACAAAGGTCTCATTAACGTTGCTGGTGCCTGCTTACAGGATTGTGGAAGTTCCGCGTACTAAGGCTACGATTGTTGCTTTGCTTGACGACCGCAAGGAACATCTCTCACCAGATGTGTTGCAGACTACAACTTACCAGAAGCTCCAGCCGACTTTCTTTTCTCGGCAGAGGTTTGGGAGGCTTCAAGTTACCTTTAACAATGCTCGTGACGTGGAGCTTGTGCGAGAACAGGTCATCGACCATGAATGCATAGACAACAAGTTCTTGAAGTTTACCAGGCAGCTACGCTGGTTGAGGCGGTAATGGTCAAGAGGGGGAAGAATGGTTTTGCGAGCGGTTTCGGCTTTCACCGTACGACTGACCCTGTCTCTGGAATGGATACTGACCGCATCAAAGGCTTGGTGGTCCCGCATGTGGTCGACGAATACCGCTGGCTTCACACCATGGAGTTCAAGTCCCTGCCAGAAAAGAAGTTTCTTATCCATTTCCCGAGTGTTACCTGCGATTTCTGTAGAGGACAGCGGTGTTCTTACCTCGGCTTTCCATCTCGTTTTTATTGTTGCTGTTAACCATACTGACTTTACCGTCTCTGAACTTCCCCGCAGCGGCCTCACTGAAAGTTTCAGATCTGCTGAAACGTATCCTGAAGGATCCGGCCCTGGTTCTGGTCTCGACAGGAAGGCTGAGGGAGGAGTGGATTTGCGTCCAAACAGTCTGCGAGAAAGCTCAGGGTACCCGCTTCGAACAAGCCTCTGCCCACATCGCCTCTGCACGTCACAGGGGGGGATTGTGCAAGTCAGGTTCTGCAACGCGTGCGGCAAAAGGTTCCCAGAGGCTGAGCGATTTCAAGAAGGATTTTGGAAAGAAGACGGAGAAATGAGAATCAGCAGAATGGTGGAGGCCTTACCGGAGGAAGTTGTGTCTGGAGCCATAGTAGGAGGAATAGCTGTAGTCGGAGGAGTACCGGCAGTGCTTTTGTCGTCTGCTGTGGCAGTTTGCGTCTCATCATTGAAGTCTTTACGCCCGTGGATGCTGAGGGGCTCAAGCAAGTTAATTAATGGATAAACACCACAAACTTACCTTCCTCGAGCTCAACATCAATGTGCTCGGTAGCAACGGCAAGAGAGAAAGATACGGGTACTGGATACGAAAAGCAGCCAATATTGTTGTACTAACAGACACGAGGATACCAGCAGACCACAATTTCAGGGGTCAATTACGGCCTCATGCAGTCGCGGCGGTTTCACCAGATCAGAGAGCAAGTGGAGTGGCAATACTAGGATTCACACCGGGCATTCGCTTCAAGGAGGTGGTAACTTATGACTCGGGGAGGCTTTTAAGCGTTACCTTTATGTGGCAGCAGCAGGAATACAGAGTCGTAGCAGCGTATTTCCCGGCCCAATCCACGAACAGGGGGGAGTTTTTTCGGGACGCTCTAACACCTTTCGTTCACAGACTACCGGCGACAACTCACACGGTTTTCCTAGGAGACTTGAACATAGTTGCTGATCCGGATCTGGACAAGTCTTCTTGGTTGGGTTTACCGGCAGAAAACCAGCGTCTCCTGCAGATCTGCAGTAGCTGGGACTTACAGGACATATTCAGGACACTTACAGGACGATGTTGCATTTGGAGAACTGTTGGGTGCAAATTCATGTGTTGGGTGCAAATTCACATTGCACGACATCCTGCCGTCTGTTTGTACGAGTATGCGTGTGCGAATGCATTTGGGTGAATAGAATGTTCGTGTGTTTGTTTGCTTTCGCAATTTTCGCTTGAAGCATTTGCAGGTACTCGCGCATTGTGCGCTTCGGCACAACATTGTACGCGCTATGAACAGTACAAGCAGAAAGGACGAGCTTGCAAAGGAACCCAAGATGGAAGCTTTGCGGTTCAACTTACTTGATTGCGCAGATTCAGTTCTATCCAACTCGAAATTGTACTGTTTTGTTTGGTTGAGTATAGTGTAGCAGGGCAGGCACTATAGGGGTACAATTTAGGTGAAGGTTGGATGTTGTTTGTCTGTATCTGCATGCTACAGGGCCAGGGGAAACCAGCGGAACCAGCATTTGGCTGGTTGGGCAAAGACAAAACAGGTTCTGTTTTTAGGACCTGAACCTGGTTGTTGTTTTCCCAGGTTGGAAAAACAGAACCAGAGGTTGTTTACCAACCTACCACCTGCTGTTTTGTCCAGCCAGGTTGGTTCTGTTGCTTGGAATTATTTGGGATCATCCCTGGTTGTTCCCAGTTTTATTCCCAAGGTCCTTGCTAGCTAGAACTATTTATTCCTTCTCTGTTTGTACCTGGATATAGTCAATTTGATTCAAGCGAATTCCTTCCTTCCTGGAATTCCGTTTCTACGCGGTGCGACGACGGAATGCTACCCGAGTCAACGCTAGTACGCTAGCACTTCAACACTAGGCAAACGCTGTCCGAGCCATAACTTCGTAATGGCAGAACTTTTCGCGAGGCAACTTGGTTCATTTTAAAGCTCTTGGAGAGGGCCTCGATATAGGAAATTCTCAGCTTAATCCGATCGACGGTCTGCACGATACGCTGCACGACGTTCAAGGTACTCTTGCTGTTTTGACTAAGTCCCTCTTGATCCCTCTCTCTACAAACTCGGACCCGTGGATAGGGGCTGGTCTTGTACCAGGCACCCAAGGACCCTTGGAGGTGACCCCGAGGAGAGGTTTTAAGTTTGTTGAAGTCTTAATAGCTTGAGTTTATTAGGCCCTTACACCAACATAGCCCATATGGGGTACAACCCAATTAGGGTTAGTACTTGTACCCACCTTGTTTCTAGTTCATTCATTCTCCTTTAGTATTCTGACATGGTTTCAGAGCAGGTCCTGTTCCAGGACCGTTTTTTTTAGGGCCCACCGAATAGTTCCCTGCTTGTCGTGCGTTACCCTGTTCATAGCGCCCTACTCTGCCCGTCGCACTGCCCCACCAGTCGCGCTGCCCTGCCCAGCCCGCGCGCCGCCCTTCTGGCTGCCGCGCCGTCCTGCTCTGCCCGCGCGCCGCCCCGCTGGCTGCCGCGCCGTCCTGCCCTGCCCGCGCGCAATCCTGCTGGCTGCCGCGCCGCCTTGCCCTGCCCGTCGCGCCGCCCTGCTGGCCGCACACCTGCCTGCCGTGCCCGTCGCGTCACCCTAGGACCCGCACGACGCCCTGCCCTGCCGGCGCGTCGCCCTAGGACCCGCGCAAAGCCCTGCCCTGCCCGTCGCGTCGCCCTAGTTCTCGCGCGACGCCCTGCCCTGCCCGTCGCGTCGCCCTAGGACCCTGCGACGCCCTGCCCTGCCCGCCGCGTCGCCCTAGGACCTGCTCGACGCCCTGCCCTGCCCGTCGCGTCGCCCTAGGGCCCCCGCACCGCCCCTGCCTGCCCGCGCGCCGCCTTCTGCAGCCCGCGCGCCGCCCTGCTGCCCGCTCTCCGCCCTGCCCCTGCCCGTCGCGTCCGCCCTGGCAGCCCGCGCGCCGCCCGCTGCAGCCCGCGCGCTGCCCTTGCCTGCCCGCGCGTCCTCCTTTGCCCGTGCCCCGCCCTACTTGCAGCGCGCCACCCTGCTCCGGCCGCGCGCCGCCCTTCCCAGACCGTGCGCCGCCCCGACCTACCATAGTGCTTTGCCCGCTATGACGTCTCTTCGTGGTAGCGGTGGGAGTGGTGGCGGCGGTGGTCGCAGCAGTGGGAGTGGTGGCGGCGGCCCTAGTGGCAGTCTCGGTGGAGCTGTTCGTTGGGGAGTTTCTAGCGGTGGCCAGATGCAGCTCCAGCGGCGTCCGCGCGACACCCTTCACGCCCCAGCAGCTTCGTGAGTGGTACGCTAGTGGGAGTGGTGGCGGCGGCCGTAGTCGCAGTCTCCGTGGAGCTGTTCAGTGGGGAGTTTCTGGCGGTGGCCAGATGCAGCTGCAGCGGCATCCACGCGGCATCACTCCTGGAGGTCAGCGGGTGACCCACGTACGTGTACTCGGACGGGCCGCCACCTGGCCACGTTCACCCGTCAGCCTGGGTCGAGCCTGTACACACAGACTACTGAGTCTCCACCGGTTGCTGAGTCTGGTCAGGTAGCCGCGTCTGGTCAGGTGTTTGCTGCCGCGTCCAGGTCTGGTCCGGAGTCTGCCCCCTGCTCGTGTCGTCTCCTGTCACACCAGACTCTCCTTTGGCACCACCGCCTTGGTCACCCCTCCCTGCCTCGTCTCCGAGGTATGGCCTCCCGTATCCTTGTCACTGGTCTCGACCGGTCTCTCCCTCCCCTCCCACCGGGGCCTGCCCCTACCTGCGTTCCTTGCGTCGAGGGATGGCAGCGCGCCGCTCCTCACTCCTCAGAGTTCCCTCCGACGGAGGCTCCCCTGCAGACTCTCTACATGGACGTGTGGGGCCCAGCCCGCATCCGTGGACAGGGTCACGAGCGTTACTTTCTGCTGGTCGTTGACGACTACTCACGTTACACCACAGTCTACCGCTTGCACTGCAAGGGTGAGGTCACTGAAATGCTGATCACCTGGATCCGCGCTGCCCGTCACCAGATCAGAGATAGTTTCGGCTCGGACTTTCCTGTTTTGCGTCTGCACTCCGACAGAGGTGGAGAGTTTTCCTCCGACCTTCTGCGGGCCTTCTGTCGTGCGGAGGGCATCCGCCAGACGTTCATGCTTCCGGCCTCCCCACAGCAAAATGGGATTGCTGAGCGCCGCATTGGCATGGTCATGGACGTCGCTCGTACGTCCATGATCCATGCGGCTGCTCCCCATTTTCTGTGGCCGTTCGCTGTCCAGTACGCTGCGCATCAGCTCAACCTCCAGCCCCGTGTCTCCATGCCGGAGACCACACCTGCTCTGCGGTGGACGGGGAAGGCTGGCGATGCGTCTGCGTTCCGTATCTGGGGATCACGAGCCTTTGTCCGCGATTCTTCCGCGGACAAGCTGTGCTCCCGTGCTGTTCCCTGCGTCTTCCTTGGCTTCCCCCCTGACGCGCGTGGTTGGCAGTTTTACCACCCCACGTCGTGTCGTGTTCTGTCCTCTCAGGACGTCACGTTTGACGAGTCGGTTCCTTACTACCGTATCTTCCCCTACCGCACTGCCCCTCTCCCCCCCCCCCGCCGCTCTTCCTAGCACCAGGTCCTCCTCCGGTAGACCCCCTTCCCCCTCAGGGTCCTGCCCCCTCAGGTGTGTCCCAGGTAGACCCAGACGAGCTTGTCGAGGTAGCTGTTGAGTCTGGTGCTGCTAGGGGTGCCGAGCCTGCGGGTGCGGGGCCTGGGGGTGCTGAGCTTGAGCGTGCGGAGCTTGGGGGTGCTGAGCCTGGGGTTGCTGAGTCTGCGGGTGCGGAGCCTGGGGGTGCTGAGCCTTGGGTTGCTGAGTCTGAGGGTGCGGAGAATGGGGGTGCTGAGCCTGAGCGTGTGGAGCCTGGGGGTGCTGAGCCTGAGCGTGCTGAGCCTGGAGGTACTTTGTCCTCTGGAGGTCCTACGGGTGTCTTGTCACGGCGGGAGCCACTCTCTCCACCGCAGCTGCGCGAGTGGTTTGCTCTGCGCTGGAGCCGTGCTGCTGGAGCCGTGCTTCTGGAGCTGAGGGGCCTACCGCTGGAGGTGCTGCTGGCGCTGGAGGTACTGCTGGTGCTGTAGCTGCTGGAGGTGCCGGAGGCGCTGGTCCCAGAGGTGCTCGTACTGGAGGTACCGAAGCTGCTGGAGCTGGAGGTGCTACAGGAGCTGGAGGTACTGCTGCTGCTGGAGCTGCTGGAGGTACTGGAGCCGCTGGTCCCGGAGGTGCTCGTACTGGAGGTGCTGGAGCTGCTGGGGCTGGTGGTGCTGCAGGAGTTGGAGCTGGAGGCGCTGGAGCTGTAACTGATGGAGGTGCTGCTGAAGCTCGAGCAGCTTGAGGTGCTGGGGCTGGTGGTGCTGCAGGAGTTGGAGCTGGAGACCCTGGAGCTGGGGGTACTGGTGCTGTCTCTGCTGGTTCTGGAGGCGCTGCGCGGCCGCGGCCGTACTTCGTTCCACTCCTTCAGCAGGTTCTTGGTCTCTCGCCTTCTACTGGTCCTACTCCCCCCTTACTGTGTCCACCGCCTGACCAGTCGCAGTCGCAGTTACAGCTAGCCTCCCCACTGCCTGGTCCTTCTCCTTACACTGGGCCGAACGGAGGTCTTACGGAGCGTCGTGAGCCTGAGTCTCGTCCTGCATCGCCTGTTCGCGCTGCTCGCACTGGTCGTCGTGTTCCGCGTCAGCGTCCTGCTCCTGTCCCCGGCACACACCAGATGGCACTCCGTCCTTCCTCTGATCCACTGCTTGTCCCTCTGCCGTCTCCTCCTGCGTCCTCCCTTGCTGACGGTCCGGACCCGGAGTCTGACTCCCTTCGTGCTGCTAGTCCTACTGTCACGCGTCTCCTGGCCACTGTTGTCACTGACCCTTCGTTTGCGTCTACTGCTGCGTCTGCTCTTGTTGCTAAGCTGGTTGACTTTTCTGCCGACTGTCGTCTAGACTACGCCGCTAGTCTTGTTGCTAGGTCTGAGTCTGTCTGTCCTCCGTCCGTCGGGGGTGAGTGTGCTCTTGGCACGGACGTCCTTGAGGACAGGCAGGAGGACTTTGAGTGTTTGCAGCTGCTGTACTTCATCTCGTGTCCATGCAGATTGCATCTGAGGAAGACCCAGATGCACCAGATAGAGGGTCCCTACTCCTCTCAGTGGCAGTCAGCCATGGACGCAGAGGCGATAGAGGGTCCCTACTCCTCTCAGTGGCAGTCAGCCATGGACGCAGAGATGGCATCCTGGAAGTCCACAAGCACTTACGTCGGCGAGGTTCCCCCTCCTGGGGCGAACATCGTCAGTGGCATGTGGATTTTCAGGGTGAAGCGGCCGCCGGGATCTCCGCCTGTCTTCAAGGCGCGTTACGTTGCACGAGGCTTCAGTCAGCGACAGGGAGATGACTTCTTCCAGACCTTCTCCCCTACCCCGAAGATGACCACTCTTCGGGTTCTGCTGCACGTCGCCGCTCATCGTGACTACGAACTTCACTCTCTTGACTTCAGCATTGCTTTTCTACAGGGCAGCCTGCACGAGGAGATCTGGCTGCGCTGCCCACCTGGCTTCACTGGGTCGTTTCCTGCAGGTACCCAGTGGAGCCTCCGGCGGCCAGTCTACGGTCTCCGCCAGGCGCCTCGCGAGTGACACGACACACTGAGGATGACTCTTGCGGCTCTTGGGTTTGCTCCTTCTACTGCTGACCCGTCGCTGTTTCTACGCACCGACACTTCGCTGCCGCCGTTCTACATCCTCGTGTACGTCGACGACTTGGTCTTTGCCACTGCTGACATTGCTGGACTGGCCCACGTGAAGTCGGAGCTGCAGAAGTGACACACGCGCACAGACCGGGGTGAGCTGCGCAGCTATCTTGGCTTGCAGATCACCCAGGACAGAGCACGGCGCACCATTACCTTGACTCAGTCACACATGGTGCAGCAGGTCCTTCCAGTACTCCTCGCCACAGTCCACTCCTCTGCCTACCGGTCACTCGCTCTCAGCTCTGCCTTCGGATGAGTCCGTAGAGCCGAGTGGCCCGTATCCAGAGCTTATGGGCTGCCTCATGTACCTGATGACCTGCACTCGACCTGACCTTGCTTACCCTCTTAGCTTCCTGGCACACTACGTTGCGCCCGGGAGACACCGACCAGAGCACTGGAAGGCCGCTAAGAGGGTGATGCGCTACTTGTGCAGTACGTCGGGCATGGGGCTCGTGCTTGGAGGCCGGGCTCAAGCTATCCTCACTGGTGACGCAGACGCATCTTGGGTTGACGACTTGGCTACGCAGCGGTCGTCGCAGGGTTACACCTTCAGCCTTGGCTCCGGTTCTGTTTCGTGGCGGTCTACTTGCTCGTCTTCTGTTCTCAGCTCCAGCTGTGAGGCTGAGATCTACGCAGAGGCCATCGCTGCACAGGAGTTACGCTGGCTCACCTTCCTTTTGGCCGACTTGGGAGAGGCTTCTCTTTCTCCTCCAGTTCTGTACATCGACAACAAGGCCATGATTGCCTTGTGTCAGGAGCACTGACTGGAGCACAGAACGAAGCACATCGCTCTGCGCTACTTCCTTGCTCGAGAGTTGCAGCAGCGTGGTCAGCTTCGTCTTGTTTACGTGGCCTCACAGGCCAACACTGCTGATATCTTCACCAAGGCACTTCAGCCTTGTGATCATCAGCGTTTCTGTACTTTTCTAGGCCTTGTACCTACTTGGCCTCACTTGCTCACTTCTTGACTTTGCTTGTACTGTGATCTATATACTTATACCTGCATGCTTACACTTGCTAGGTTGTGATCACTGTACTGCTTGTTCTTCTTTATATATAGTTCTCTGCACGTGAACTGGCCTGTGGCCATTTGCTTGTGCTCGGACTGTGTGGTGACGTTGTGATCCACCCTGAGCTTGACCTTGCTTCGTTCTCTTGCTTGTCCCCCACTTTGCCTATGGGGGTGTGTCAGAACTATGCATTTATTTGCTATAGGCTGTAGTGGGGCACTCCTTATGGGGTACAGCCCAATTAGGTTTTACTATACAAACCTTGTACTGCTATCATTCTAGTCATTCATTCTTCCTACATTCTGACAGTCTCTTTATAGCCTGCAATATTCATTAGAACGAGGGATTCGGAACGGGGAATAAAACATATTTTATTTGGGAATGGAAACGCTATTCGGAGGATGGTGCAGGTCGTGCTAAGGCAAATCCTCAACACAATATCAATGAACACATGCGTGAGATGATAATTCAAAAAAAAAAAAAAAAAAAAACACACACCTGCTGCAGGGCGACTGAACGTGCGTGAGCATCAGGAACCCCATCCGCCGCGGTCATCCTCTCGACCACCTTTGATATAAGGCATCGCCATGTGATCGATGCTTCGGCGTTCCTCTTGTTAGATGCTCGATATGGCCTCTTCATTATCTGCACAAGCACGTGCTCGTAGACATTGGTGCAGTAGTGAATCGGCACGCCACGACTCCTGATGTTGTCAGTGACGTGCAGCATCGCGTGAATCTTCAGAACGTTGAAATTCGATGCTTGCTCGTCCACCGTGAACTCCTCGATCAGCATCGGAACAAGCCTGCACATAAAATAATGGTACAGAAAAATACTACATTTAACGTAAAAAGCATGCAAACATGCATTAGAGCAAGTGAGGCATGCACACAATAGCACGCATGTGAGTGTGGCTAGACGTACATAATACTCACGTGCGTGCTATCTTATCAAGGTTGTCCAGCGAGGCGTCGATGTGGTACGTGCGATGCCATGCCTCCTTGTGCCATGTGCAGTACAACTCCACTGCACGGACCGTCCTCGCATCCGCCTTCGCCATCACCAGAAGCGCTGGCAGCACCTGCATTACTGCCTGATGGTGAAACGCCTTGAAGGTGTTGTGTCCGTTAAAGTAGCCAGCACTGTGTGCAGGAATCCGAAAGAACGATTGCCTACTGTACTCAGTGATCTGCACGAGTGCAGCATCGAGCTCCCGCAGTTCATGTACGCGCGCGCACACACACACACACACACACACACACACACACACACACACACACACACATATTCGTTAGGGTTATAAGTTCTGAAAATGAAAACAATTTTATGAAGTGCATACGACTGCTCGAGTTCTTACACAATGGACATACCTTAACGTAATGTGTGCTGTAAAGTTTTGTCGAGTCGTTCCGTGCTGTTTGCCTCGTCTCGCATTCCATTTCCTCGACACGCTCCTTTTGTAATGCCTCCGTTCGATATACCAGCGGGTAAGCCATGCTGATCAACTCCTCCTTTGGAACCATGCAGCTGGGGCATGGAAACGAGTCTTGATGCCGGACTTGGTGCCCGCAACTTTGCACTGCTCTGAATAGTCACCGACATACGTGTACGTGATCGGAAAGTCCGTTCGGCGAACGTTGTAAAGGTCCGTTAGCTCCACGCCACTGCAAGCATGTTAAAAGTGAATCGGTTACCAATGTTAAACATGATACAGAACTACGTAGATTACATGCCATGATGAAAGCTTTTAAGACTTACTCGGTCTGTGCGATTTTCAAGTCCGACATGATAAGATCCAACGCTTCTTGGAACACTTCAAGCCGCCGCCGTTCCGACGCCGTATTTGTGAAGAAGCTACCGTCGTCAGGCAGGCAGGAGAGCTCACAATCGATGGCCTTGGGGTTTCCACCGATTCCCCGGGGCTATGTTGACGAGTGAGATGTACATCGGCCATCCTTTGAGTCCGCAATCAATCGTGAATGTCGCTTCGTCCGAACAGATGATCACCGCAGCGACTGCCTTGCCAGGATCGGTACTAGGCAGTGCACGTAGAACCTCTCGCCACTAACTCCCCGTCTTAGGACCTTGTAGATCCGCTTGGCCGGGTTATAGTTCTAACGAGGCCCTCAGCGTTCGCCACATTCTCGTACAAGCTTTTGACGCACGTAAGAGCCGACGCCGCCTCAGGATCACAGACTTCAAGTCCCCCTCCTTTCTAAGGTCGACCTGCTCAAACGGTTGAATGTTGGCCCCTGCCAATTGCGCCTCTTCGTACTTGTCAAAGTCTCCGAGTGACTTGATTGTTAGCCTGCCAGGATTGGACACAACTTCGACCAGAATGGATAGCAACTCCGTGATATCAACACGTGAAAGGCCAGATCCAGCTGCCGTGCGAATGAAACGGTAGGCACGTGCATCAATCTCAACTGTCGTTACATCACACTCTGGTGCAAAGGCGTAGCCTGTCTCGTCCTCGTTCATTTCGGCTGCGTCAGGCTGCACATCCAAGCGGCTCGGGCCTGGTTGCGCTTCAGAATGCGTGCACTTGCTGGATCGTGAACGAAGATGGTCTGCAGCTGCGCGTAGCCTTCCTACAGCTCCTCCTTGGCAACTATCGTTGCGCAACCCCTCCCATGCTGCTTCTTCCACTCTGCACTTGTGCGGTCCTTTCCGCATATGTTACATGCACATACGTACATTTTAGCTGCACAATTTCAAAACGTTTATATTAACATTGCGAAACAAATACATCAAACTTTTCAGGAATTATCGAAAATATTAGTATAGTGGCACTTCCGTTACAAGAACATTGTTAGTTATCTTCAACGTAGAAATACAAAATTGCTCAAACATATCATGATCACTAGAACATACATTTCGACTGAGCGTTTATCGAGACTGTGGAGCTGACGTGACATCGAATCGTACATGATCCAGCGCCCAATAAACACTCAAAGCTGTCCGCATCTGTTTCGCGAAGATGTTCCAGAGCTTTTTAGCAGGCTCGGCAGCCACCCAATCGCCCAACCGAAAACCAATCGGGGGCTAGATGCCACTAGCGGCTTCATCAGCCCAACCCATAGAAAATTAATCGCCAAAACCAGGCAATGCATGGAGCCGAAAACCACTCGCCAGCTAGTGGTTTCCCAACCAATTGCGGAACCTCCAAAATCCCCGATGAAAATAATAAAAATAAATAACATATTCTGCCAACGACACTCCCATCACACTGCTGTGGTGGATCGAAGTGACCCACCGGCGAGTCAGAGCATGGGTGCATTACCAGGGCTTGGCAGTTAAGGCTGGGCTGATGAAGCTGAAAAGTGCAACCAAGATCCTCGTGGTATGCCATGCGTGATCTCTGCCCCACTCTTTCATGCCATTTCTACTCCACTCTCCCTCGCTCCTTACTGTCAGAATTCTGAGGTTGACACCTAAGAAGTACTGACAGAGGGTGTAGTGAGAAGTCTGGTGGAATGCTTGTAAATTTGTAAATAGGCGAAGCACTCAATGACGGGGAACTCTAACGGCAGTGGCGAAGCAAGGCGGGCACTCGGCAGGGTGGAGGGCACCGAGAGTTTCAATGGGCTGTCAGGGCGGCGGGCTTAGCTGGAGGGAGGTGTGCTGGCTGGATTGGCAGCGGAACGGGCGCAGCGAGGAAGCGAGTGGACCGCAAGGCGGCGCTCGCGCGAACGCCGGGGATGGCGGGAATAACGCATCCGGAGGAACGGAGGAACGCCAGCGAAGTCAGCCGCCGGCGCGCTCGTTGTAAGGGGGACCAAGCGGGTACCAGTGGAGCGCTTCCTGGCAAGGCACGAAGGACGAAAATGTGGTTCAGCGCTGGAAGTATACCCAGCTGCCTAAGATCGAGGTGCCTGAGAGGTTCTCGGGAGATGCCAGGCGTGGCCCGAGTCTGAAGAACTACATCATGTAGCTGGAGAATCTACAGGCACGCTGGGCGAAGGATCGGTTGGATTCGGAAGAATTCTTTCGCGGACTGGCGGGCACGTTGGCGGAAGAGGCGGAGACCTACTACCGGATCTCGCAGAAGGAGCTGCTGGAATGGCCGGTGGGGCGAGCGCCGGGCGAGCGGGACCCGACATCGCGCTTCCTGGCGATGCTACGCGAGCAATTTCCCTTGCAGTCTGCCGAGAGGGTGGTGGAGTTCTGGGGTTTCCGGCGCAGAGAAGGAGAGTCCCCGTTGGCCTATTACGGCAGGCTCGTAGAACTGGGAGAAGACATGAATTGCACCGACCAAGGACGGCTGATTGGGAAGTTTGTGAACGGGCTGAGCCAGCCCCAGCAGCAAGACGTACAAGTGCGCGTGTTCGAGCTGGGGCCGGAAGCGACGCTGAGAGAGGCCTATGAAATCGTAAAACGTGTAGAAACTGGGCGACGGCTGTACGAGGTAGAGCGGACGGCTGACAGAGGGCGGGAAAGGAGGCGGCCAGCATGGGCAGCGACTTCCACGCACCAGGAGCCAGAAGAACGAGGCAGAGAGGAACCGCGGCGCTGTCGCAACTGCGGCATGCTGGGGCACCTGCGGCGAGACTGTCGGAACCAGGCGGCGTGCTCGCTGTGCGGGACTCGAGACCACATGCGGAGAGAATGCCCTGGAGCACCCGTCTGTGCTCGTTGCGGGAGAAGAGGTTATCGCGAGGCGGATTGCTACAGCGGACGCAGGGAACGCCGGGGGACGGAAAGTAGGAGAGGACAGGCAGGTCAACATGGCTCGCCTGCGGGCGCAATTGGCGGAGTTGGAGGCAGCAGAACAGAAGCAGCCAGCCATGGTGGCCCAAGAAGAGGAGGAGACGGATGAGCCGGGTTTATGCTGATGGCTCAGCCAGAACGTGATCGAAAGGAGCTGGGCTTGCAGAGGACAGCGCGGAGGCAGATATTTCCGGAAGATGAGCAGCGGGAGTACGGTCCAAGGAGACGGGCCAGCGAAACTGAGGAAGCCCAAGGGGCAGCCTATCGGCATCCGCGGGAGAGGATGACCTGCCAAGCGACAGTCCTAACCATTGGGGCAGGCGCAATCACGATTAGAGGGTTCACAGCGCAGCGGGCGATAGTAGACACGGGGTAGCGCATGTGCTTATCGGTAGGCGCCTCGCGGAGAAGTTACAGCTGCATATGCCGGGGCAGCTGGTCGCGGAGGGGTACTTACTAATGACAGCGGACGGCGGAGAGGCGAAATGGATGCCCAAGATCAGGCAGTCAATGGCGCTGATGCTTAATCCTCGAACCACGGAGGAATGCTTGCTGCGGGGTTTCAGAGTCGGAAGATTTCGACTTGCTGATAGGGGTGGAATACCTGTTTGGAATAGGAGCCACTGTATGCATGTGGGAGAAGAAGGTGCAGTATCGGGTCTGCTACTGGGAGGATGATGGGCCCATCGGCAGGCTGCCGGTGCGCTTCGTGCGGAGGGAACCGAGAGAGGCATACCAGTGCTCCGAGGCGGAAATGCGGGAATCCCCACCTGGCAGCAGATTGCGCGGATGCCGGCAGCACCGCTAGATCAGAATGGAGGAGAGGTAGACCTGAGGGAGCTGTGCACCATTACTTAGAGGCTGTTGGGACCCACTGTCGTACTGGACCTCTTCGGGGGCATAGGGACGGGGCTCGTGGCGGTACTGAAGTCGGGCATAAGCGTGGAGAAGTGGATCCTGGTGGAAAGCGACATGCAGGTGGCGAAGATGGCGGTGTCTCATGCGGGCAAGTTGCACGAGAGGCACCCACACCAGTTCTACGCGGTAACATTGGAGCGCAGCCTGCAGTGCGGAACATGCGACATACGCGGGATAGATGAGCACCAGCTACGACAATGGGGGAGGATCGATGTGGTGATTGCGTGATGGGAGTGTCAGGGCTACTCACGGGCGGGAGCCAGCAGAGGTATGAGGGACAAGAGGAGCAGCCTATTTCGGGAGCTCAAACGAGTGCTGGGGCTAATAAAGAGGATCCAGGGAGATGTGCTCTACATCGTTGAGAACGTGGACATGGAAGGGGACATCAGGGAACAGGTACAGGTGGCGCATGAGAAAGTGACGGCCACCCTGGGACCGGGCGTGGTGGCAGATGGGGCACAGGCGGGAAGCAAGACATACCGAGTCTGCCGCTACTGGACAAACAGGGTGAGTGAGGCGGCCTTGCATTACCGCCTATCGCTTATGGAGCGGCCAGTGCCCCTGCTGGTCGAGGACATATTGGAACCTTGAAGGCTGCCGGCACCCGTGGACAGGCTGAATCATCCGACGCAGTTTCCATCTAACGAGGTGGGAAAGCCGAGTCAGGCGTGGCCTACGTTCGTGTCGCACGGGGATGCGGCCGCCTTCAGGATGCACGATGGCGTACCAGGGCCAGGCATGGTCTATGACTGTACTGCGCGAGAGTGGTAGGAGCCGACGGCGCTAGAAAAGGAACTCGCCATGTGGTTCATGGAGGACGCTACGGCACACCCAGAGGTGACAGAGGTGGAGAGGAAGAGAGCACTTGGGAGAGCCATGGATCTCAACGTGATGCATTGGTTGGTAGCAACGATCAGGATGTACCACTCGCAGTTGCGCTGGGAGCGGAAGCGGGATAAGGCAGCGGCAGTGCAACCACCAACAGAGAGGTCGGCAGCAAAGGAGGCGCTGGCACGGGCCATGTTAGGAGAAATCCAGGTCCATGACGAGATGCAGCACGAGCGAGGGCACCCGCTGGAGAGGAGATGGGTATACCCCTGGGAAGAGGAGGATGAGAGACCGGCGGTGTACGCAGAGCAGGCGGACATCTGGAGAGGACTTCAGCTGGTTGGAGGAGGCAATCGAGCGACAGAGAAGCCGGGAGAGCTACGAGAGGGAATTTGGATCGCGAGACTTCGCGCTCATGGCGGAAACCAAGGAGGAGGAGCAGCCACAAAGGGAGACGCGAGAGGCGGAGGAGACGAGGGGCACCGAAGCGGCACCGCGAGTAGCAACAAGTGCAGAAGAAGCAGGGCAGCCGAAGCAGGACCAGGGAGCACCACGACGAGAGGAGGCGGAAAAGGAGTGGGTGGTAGGGGAAGGCATGGAGGAGGCAGACGCGGCCAAATTAAAGAGGGTGTTGGCCAGGCATCGGGCGGCATTCACTTACTCGCTGAAAGAAGTGGGGAGATGTAACATGGCAGAGGTCACACTGGAGCTGACCACGGAGATCCCGGTGTATCAGCGACGGCGGCGCATGACAGCGGAAGAGACACAGATATGCAAGGAGAAATGCCAGGAGCTCCTAGAGGCAGGCTTCATTCGAAAATCCAACTCGGAATACGCAGCGGCGAGCGTGGTGGCGGCGCGTACGGATCTGACGGGGAAGTTCCTCTCTAAAAGAATGTGCGGGGATTATAGAGGCTTGAATAAGGTCACGGTCATGAAGAGGTACCAGACGCCGATGCCAGACGAGATCTTCGACAAACTCGCAGATGCGCTAGTTTTCTCAACGCTGGATCTACGGCAGGGGTTTAATCAGATCCCCATAGCTGAGGCAGACAAGAAGAAGACGGCCTTTCACGGGCTGGACGGGCAGTACGAATAGAATTTCCTACCATTCGGCTTGAAGTCGGCAACCCCAGAGTTCCAACACGTCATGGATCAGGTGCTGCGGGAAGTGCAGAACGCCGCGTGCTACATCGACGATGTGATCGTGTTCAGCACCGACAGCCACTCGCACGTGAAGGACGTGGAAGCGGCTTTGAACGCCATACAGGGAGCCAGGCTGACTTGCCACCTGGGGAAGTGTAAGTTCGGGCAGACGACGGTGGGGTATCTGGGTTTTGAGGTGGAAGGGGGAAAGATCGGGATACAGAAGGCGAAGGTTGAGGTCCGGGATCGGGTGGCCACACCGAAGGACAAGACCACCTTGCGGGCGCTGCTGGGGTTCCTCAACTATTACCGCAAGTTTGTGCCAAACTTCAGTAGCCGAGCCACAGCATTGAACTAGTTACTGAGGGAGGACCGGCAGTGGGAATGGGGGCCAGACCAGGAAAGGGCGGTACAGGACCTGATGGGAGCGGTGAAAAACGGGGCAGTACTGGAACTGCCAAGAGCGGATCTGCCATTCACACAGTATACAGAATGGAGCAGTGCTGGCATGGGGGCGGTGTTGGCGCAGATGAAAGGGGAGGTGGAGAAGGTGGTAGCATTTGCGAGCCGCAGCTGCAACGCGGCTGAAGCCAACTACTCGTCGTATGAAGGGGAGGGCTTGGCGGTGGTGTGGGCGGTGAAACACTTCAGGGTGTATCTGCAGGGCAGGAAGTTCACCCTGGTGACTGATCACCAGCCGCTGCTGTGGCTAATGCAGACGTCGGACCTAACAGGGAGGAACGCCCGATGGGCGATGAAACTGCAAGAGTATGATATCGAAATCAGGCACCGGCCCGGGAAGACTATGCAGCATGTAGATGGCCTGTCAAGAAACTCACCGGAGGTGCAACCGTCAGCCTGCCTCATGGCGATGGCGAAGGAAGCAGATAGGGGGCAGGCATGGGGAGAGAAGAAGGGGGGTCCGGCGGATATCTGGGAGAATCAAGAAGCCCTCGCATGGATTCAGGGGGCAACCACGGAGGAGGGGGCCGTCACGACAAGAGTGTGGGCAAGGGGAGAACACTACCGCTGGTTCAAAGGGCAGGTGCAGCTGAGAACGGGAGAAGGGTGGAAGCATGTCCCACCACCAGGAGAGCGGGAGGGCATCATAAGCGAGATGCACACGAAGCTAGGGCACTACGGACCATTGCGGACGCAGCAGCTGGTGCAGACGGGATGGTGGTGGGCATGCATGCGACAACAGATCAAGGAGTGGGTGTGGAAGGGCGAGGCCTGCTGCAGGAACAGAGCGGTGCTTGAGAGGGAGAAAGCAGAGTTGCAACCACTGCCCATAGTGAGCCTGGGCTACCGCTGGTCCCGGGACATAGCAGGGGAGCTTCCGGTCACCACGAAGGGCCGGAGGTACATCCTCCTGATGGTGGAGCACGTCAGTGAGTGGGCGGAGGCGAAGCCCTTGGTTCACAAGACGGCGGAGGCGGTGGCAGAAGCGTTCGAGGAGATGGTGGTCACGCGGCTAGGGGCATGTGGAGAGGTGCTGACGGACCAAGGCACCGAGTTTGAAGGGGCGTTCGACCAGCTGTTAAAGGCCAGCGGCATCAGGCACAGATCTACGTCTCGATACCATCCGCAGAGCGATGGCTTGATAGAGCGACTGGTGCAAACGGTAAAGCAGGGACTGAGGGCCTATGGGGAGGAGCACAAAAGGGACTGGGACAGGAAGCTCTGCTGGGTGATGGCGGGGTACCTGCTTCAGCAAGCATGCAGCGCTGAAGGATGTATCGCCCTACTATCTGCTGTTCCGCAAAGAACCCGTGATGCCAGTGGGGGCGCCGAGGCTTCTGCTGGATGTGGTGACCACAGGCAAGGCATAGGAAGATGGAGTTGGGGACCTCCAAGAGAACCATGAGAGGGAACGGGTTCTCCAAGAGCTAGGGAAGGATGGTAGGAACCTTCCTAGCAGCAAGGATGCAACCCTCATCATGAGGTCCTTGAGGTGTCACATGCAAAATCCAATCTAGTTGGAGTTTGCCTAGGTGTTGCAACATTTGCAACCCATGCTAGAAACTTCTAGCCACCCCAATCCAAAAGTCAAAGTTGCCTTCCTTACCACCTAATCAAAGATCCCTTTATAGTCATGTCCAACTAATCACCCAAATTAGATATAACCTCAAAAGGTAATAAGAAATCCAAGTCTTGGAAATCTTGTAACTTGAGCGATCTTGGTCGGAATAAGGTGATCCTGGTATCGTTGGAAAGCTCTGGGTTTCTCCTGCATGATCAAGAATTTTAACTTGGAGAAAAAACACAGAGATGATAATATCCAACAGCCATGCACAACGACATATACTCATGCAAACAATGCACGCATGAATAGCACGAGCACTCGGCAGGACGTTAGGATGACATGCTCTCAGAATGACGTGCATCCAACAAACTCCCCCTCAGAATGACGGACTGCATGCACACACTCTCACACACATGCAAACTCTCATGCATACAATCACACATGCACTCATGACACTGCTGCCCACACTAGTGCAATGCCATGCCACACATCTTAGCACACCGCTCTCGGGAAGTCTCTTGGTGAGAAAATCTGCCGCTTGCTTGCTAGCCTTCACATGGTGAAGCTCAACAATCCCCTCCTTCACCATCTGCCTCACCCAGTGCCATCTAATCTTCATGTGTTTGTTCAGCCCGTTCATGATAGGATTATTGGCCATGCCAATAGCAGCCTCACTCTCGGAGAAAAATGGGGTAGGTCCCTGCTGTTCAGCTCCCATGTTCTCCAGCAGCTTCCTCAGGAGCACGATCTCCTTGATGGCATGGTACATTGCCATGCATCCTGCCACTCCGGAAGACTGAGCAATCTCACTCTGCTTCTTGGACCTCCAGCTCACTGGTCCACCTCCGACCATGCACACAAAGCCGCCAACTGATGACTGATCCTCCTCCTCTGAGGCCCATTTGGCGTCGGTGAAGCACGATAGCTTCAAGGTTCCAGGCGTGATCCCATCTGCTCCAATCTGTTTCAGCTGGCCACCAGCTGAAAACTGAACACCAGCAGATGTCGTTGATCCGAGGTAGCGCACCAAGCGCTTTGCCACCTCCAACTGCTCCTCAGTGGGCCGCTGCATAACTCTGGCCAGCTGTCCCACTCCGAATGAAGCATCAGGTCGCGTATGCTCAGCTGCATACATCACACTCCCAATCAGTGACTGGTACTCATTTCGCTGCTCATCCTCAAGCACATCATCCTCCTCAGCTGCCTTCTTCAGTTTGAAGCCTGCAGGGAACGGTGTCATCACAGTGCGACCCCCAGTCACACCATAGCGCTCCATGACACCAGAGATGTAGTGTGACTGATGCATCTTCAGCCATCTCCTCTCAACATCCCTCTCAATCTGCAGCCCCAAGTAGCAGTGGACATCCCCCAGCATCTTGCACTTGAAGTTGTCCATCAGCAGCTTCTGTGTCCTCTCAATCTGCTCCATGAAAGGTGAGAACAGCAGTATGTCGTCGACATACACCAGCAGCAAGAGCAGCTGCTCCCCCTCTCCAATAAGAAACAAGCTGTGATACGCTTGGGACGTCTTGAAGCCTCCACCCAGCAGCACCTCCTCCAGCTTCTCGTACCAGCACCTGGGCACTTGCTTAAGGCCATAGATAGCCTTCTTGAGCTTGCACACCCGGCTGGTCCCATCCTCATAGCCGTCGGGCTGCGCCATGTAGATATCCTCCAGCAGCACTCCATTGAGGAATGCAATGGTGATATCCATCTGCTTCACGTGACATCCCTTCACAGTTGCGCCAGCCAGTAAAGTCCTTAGTGTCACTGGCTTAGCAACGGGAGCGAAGATCTCCCCGAAGTCAACCTTCTCTTTCTTCTGAAACCCCTTGGCGACCAAGCGGCTCTTGAACGGCTCCAACGCACCATCAGCTCCAGACTTCACCTTGAAGACCCATTTGCTGCTGATCGGCCATCACCCCTCGGGTAACTCAACAAGCTACCAAGTCCCATTCTCAATGAGACTGTTGAACTCCGCATCCATGGCAGCCTTCCACTCCTCCTTCTGGGGTCCACTCAGTGCCTCCTCCAACGTGGCTGGTTCTCCAGGCAGAGGTGCGAAGAAACAGAACGCCATCTCCTCATCATCTCCCTCATCCGCCTGAACCGCCATGGCACCTTGCTTGGGTCCTCCTAAACGGCTATACTTCAGCCTTGAAGGTGGTGCTGCCACTCTTTTCTTGTGGGTTGCAATCTGCTGCTCATGTGGTGAAGCTCCTCTCTGCACACTCCTCTTGGTGACCTTGGCAGTTGCTGCAGGCTCGGGCTGAGATGGTGAGTCCACACGTGCCGACTCATCCTCCAACCCCTCCTCCGCAGCAGGACCAGCACCTTGCTGCTCACCACCACCAATGTGGTTACTGGTCAGCTCTGACCCAGAGAGATCCTCAAGGTGCAGCTGAACCTCCTCCACTGCAGACCGCTCAATCTCCTGCAGAAGCAAGTCAATCTGCACCTGCTGCTGCTAGTCCTTGTACATGACGTCCTCCACAAACTTGACGTCACGGCTGACCAGCGTCTTCTTGCTCTTGGGGTCCCACATCAGCCATCCCTTCGAGTCAGGAGCCATCCCAAGATGGACAGCCCACACAGCAGCAACTTCCAGCTTGTGCCTCAGCTCCTTAGGCACCATCACAAGCCCCATGCAGCCCCACACCCGCAGCATGTCAATGTATGGCTTCTTCCCAAGCCAACGCTCGTACGGCACCCAGCGCTTGTCGCCAACATGCGTCAAGACCCTGTTCTTGACCGTGATGACATGGCGAACAGCTTCAGGCCAGAACTTGTAGGGCATTCCAGCAGCCCCCAACAAGGTCTTAGCTGCCTCGCCAATGGTTCGGTTGGCATGCTCAGCAATGCCGTTCTACTGCAGTGTTCCTGGGCAGGTCAGCTGGTGTCGAATGCCGTTCCTCTTGAGAAACTTGGTGAATTCCGCTCCAAGGAACTCTCCACCACGGTCGCTCCTCAGCACCTTCACCAGCCACATCGCTTGCCGCTCCACCATCGGCAACCAATCCTCCTTGATCGCCGCTGCAGCATCGCTCTTCTTCGACAAGGGACGTGCCCACGTGAAACGACTCCATTCGTCCACCATGGTGAGGAAGTACAGCACTCCCCCAATCCCCTCCGTCCTCATAGGACCCACCAGGTCCATGTGCTCCACCTCCAATGGTGCCTTGGCTGATCCTTCCGCACGTGGAAACGGGAACCGCGGAAACTTGTTTTGCATGCACTCCTCGCAGCTGCCATAGTGAGCGCCATCTCCTTGCAGTTGCAGCCCATGCACGCACTTCTCCTTGTGCATCACCTCTAATGTAGATACAGCCACGTGTGTGTTGGTGCATCCCTACGGTTTGGACTCGGCTTGTTGTCCATGTGAGTGCATGTGTGAGGGCATGGGATAATATATATTTCATGCTTATAATAGAGTGTGAATGATGAGTCATGGTGTCGAGTGTGTGTGTGTCGAGTCAATAGCGAGTTATCGCTAGTCGCGTGTTACGCGGTCATTTTGTGTGTCCCGCGCGGTTTCTATTTCGTCGTTTGTGTGTCTCGCGCAGTTTCTATTTTGTCCTGTGTCGAACGTTCGGCGTGTCGCAGGTGTGTGCAGCAGACCCATCAAGAACTCAAGGATGAGTTTCTGATGAAGAACCCGAGCCTTTGTTTCAAGCTTCAAGTGATTTCGAATCTCGCCAAAAGGGTACACTTCAAGATATAAAGAAAGTTACATTACAATGTGTATTGTAACATTTCACTTGGTATAGGCCCTTGTGGAGGGTAGTTTCGAGACCCTTCTTGGTTGGGGACAGTGTGGCACTGTTCCACATCACTGTACCTCGGCTCTTGGGGTTTGTAGGAGCTGGGAGTCATTCCCAACTCGTAACTCTTCCTATCTTGTGTTCTAAGACTATAGTGGCTGCCATAGTGCCGTTCGTTCAAACCGACGCTGTGTCGTCAATTCTTGGTGAGATTGTGCGATCTAAATTGCCTATTGTAGGCGACGTTAAGACGCTCCATATCCAATCCAATTTGCATCAGGTCATTTGAGGCTGTGACCAGAACGCTATGAACGTTTAAAGCCGCTGTGCAGAAATCCGACTACGCACTCTATCTTTCATTTTAGACACATTGGAGCCTACTGTGATTATAACAAGTGGTATCAGAGCGCCTTGGAGCAGCTACAACGATGGCTGGACCTGAAGAAAGGGGTGACAGAGGTGCTGGAGGCAGTGGAGGACCCCAAGTACAAGGTCAACCTCGTGATTCAGCCATGACGCCTGTGCAACCTACTCTTGGACGTTCTAGGGATGAACCAAGAGTGTTCGGGCTTGACAAGTTCAACGGTGACAACTTTGCTGAGTGGTCCTTCAGAATGGAGAACGTGTTTGGACACTATAACCTGCTGGAGGTGATGAAAGGAACGGAGAAGCGTCCCGAGAACGACCCGGAGAAGAGCCCGTGGGTGCGGAAGACTGCACAAGGCTATCTCCTACTTGGGCAAGCGTTGGGGAGCAGCCAAATCCGTCATATCAAGCCATTCCAGCGTGAACGAGAGAAGGGACCAAATGTACGGGCTGCTCTCAAGGGTGTACACGCTCCTGCAACAGCGGCGGTAGCGGTGGTGTTGGAACGGCAAATGGCGACACTACGAATTGAAGAGGATGAAGCGGTTGAAGAAGGGGTGCAGGAATTCTTCGACTTGTTGACGCGGCTTGAGGGAGCTGATTTGAACTACAGTGAGCTCCAGAAGAAGACCAAGTTGCTGGCCTTACTCCCTGAGTCATTGTCCTCGCTCATCATCAACCTAAATCGTGACTTGCCCCGCCTCTCGCTTGAAGACGTGAAGCCAGCGATCCTTCAAGAGGATTTCCGCCGCCGTAAGTTAGCGAGTGCGGATGGCGCCGGGGCAGCAAGCATCGACCGGAGGTACGGCCGTGGAAAGGGCAGAGGACGAGGGGGAGGCAGATTTGGCAGCAACAACTTCAATGGAGGCCGCGGGAGTGGCGGTTACGGCAGCGACGACAAGAGCTACGGACGCGGTCGCGGCCAATTCGACGGCGAGTGCCACTTTTGCCACAAGAGCGGACACATGTGGCGCGATTACAAACTCCCTGATGGTTGGACCCCTGCTAAAGGCCAGGAGGGTAGAGGAGCAGGATTAGGGAGAGGAAGAGGCCGTGGAGGCCGTCGCGGTCGCGGAGGTGGTGTTGCAAACATGAAGAGCGGAGATAATGACAAGGACTCGAGCGATGATCGGTTCCCGGGTCAATTCTTCTACGTCTAAACGCAAGCACCGGCTGATCCAGAGGAGGATGAAGGCTTTGAGGAGCCAGCAGCTGTGGGGAAGGTGACCCTACACTCCCTGGACTATTGGGTGATCGATAGCGGCGCTACCTACACCATGACACCTCGCGCGGACTTACTCACCGAACTTGAACCGTCACCGGTAAAGCATGTCACATCGGCTTTGGGGCAGCGAGCAGAGGTGACAGCCATGGGCAAGGCCATGTTCAAGGGTGCTGATGGGAAGATGGTGTGCCTCAAGAATGTGCTTTGGGTGCCCAGCCTTGCTGCCAACCTGATTTTCGTGCGGCGATTGGCAAAGGCCGGCATGGACACGAACTCGAAGGGAGCCAAGACCTACACCGCAAGGATTGGCGAGCGGATTCTATGGAACCTTCACGAAGATAGGGATGTCTACAACGAGATGTGGCAGATCCCTGTGGTCCCCATGCCTAAGGAGAGGCAAGTTGCAGCAAGCGTCAGCACCAAGGGTGAAGCGGTTGGTAGCGGTGATGGCGCGAACGATCGCGCTAAGGAGAACGAGTCCAAGAAGAGCAATCTTGGAGGGACCAGCAAGCTCGGTGATCATAACAAGTATAGGGCAGCAGCCAAGGAGCAGCACAAGGGTGAGGAGAACCCCGAGGCAGCAGCAGAGGAGGAGTACGGAGAGAGCATGTGGGGCGCTATTGCGAGCGCGGCATTTTCCAATCCGACTTCGGCTACGGGGGAGTGTGATTGGCTCACCTTGCATCGGCGAATGAGGCATGTGGCCCTGCCCATCTTGCAGCAGCTAGTGAAGAATGAGATGGTTGCTGGCATACGTGTGAGGGGGAGCCCGATGAGGTACTTGGCTGCCCGATGTGCATGCAAGCCAAGTTCACCCGTTTCCCGTTCTCGAGTTCGGAGGCAACGGCTAAGGCACCACTTGATGAGGCGGTGATGGACGTGGGGCCCCCTGAAGCTTGGAGCTGCTGGAGCTGAGTATTTCCTCACCATTGTCGATGTCTACACCCGCATGACTTGGGTGTATGTGCTCTTCAAGAAGAGCGACGTGGCTGAAACGGCGAAGACCGATTGGTTGCCGATGGTGGAGCGGCAACAAGATCGGCTAGTCAAGTCAATTCGCACCGATCGAGGGGGGGAGTTCCTGAGCAAGGAGTTCGGATTGTGGTTGAAGAAGAATGGGATAAGGCACTCCCTTACCATGCCATACTCCCCTGCAATGAACGGCATCGCTAAGCGAGCGAACCGCACAATCACGGAGACGGCATGCGGGTTGCTCATAGAAGCCGGGCTACCCGACTATTTCTGGCTTGATGCGGTGCGGAGTGCGTGTGTGGCCAAGAACAGAGCTTTGACTCATGTGGGAGCAGAAAAATGGGTGCCCTATGTGGAGTGGATTGGAAGGAAGCCAAAGGTGGATATGCTTCGGGTGTTCGGGTGCATGTGCATGGCGCTCGTGCCTAAGCATCTTCGGCACAACAAGCTTGGTGCCAAGGCGATATGGGCCGTGCACTTGGGCATGGCTCAAAACAGCAAGGGGTGGCTTCTTTGGGACCCATTCACCAAGATCAGGGACTGCAAGTTCATGGAGAACCTCATGTACAATGATTGGAAGGCGGAGAATGAGGCGAAGATAGGCATGCGGTTTGGGGAGGTGAAGAGTTCCGGTTTGGAGCATGTGGAGCTGTCTTTGGAGCTGAGCAGTGGCAGCACAACCACAAGGCAATATTCCCTTGTAAATGGGGGAGAGGAGGCCAAGGATGTAGAGGAATAGGAGGAGGAGGTGCAGCAAGTGAGCGAGCGTGCACCGACACTTCCTTCACGTGCTACAAGTGCTCCACGGATCCGAGTCACCCCGCAGCAACGCCAAGGCCTTCAAGTCCCAGCAGCTGAGGAGGAACGAAGGGGCAAGAGGAGAGTTCAAGTCCCTAATAGGCTGACCTATGATGCACCGGGAAAGCAGGGCAAGTCAGCCCTGGCCGGAGTGGCAATGATGGTCGGAGACGACGAGGAAAGTGATCTCGAGGAGTGTGCCTTCGTGTGCTTCTCTCCGGTGGAGATGCCTTGAGAACCAGCAACTCTCAAGGAAGCCTTGGAGAGTAGTGATGCTGAGGAGTGGAAGAACGCAATGGAGAGCGAGCTGAAGAGCATTGAGGAGAATGATACGTGGGAGTAGGTGGAGCTACCGGAGGGACGTAAGGCAATTACGTCCAAGTGGCTCTTCAAGATCAAGTCCGACGCCGACGGCATATGCATCGGAACCAGAGGACATGACAAGTGTTGGATAGTTCATTTGCTGTGTTGGTGGAGGCCCAACTGCTTGGGAAAGCAAGAACAGGTGGACCAAGCATTGAGCTCGGTGGAGTCCGAGTACATGACAGTCTTCCATGCCGTATGGGAGATTGTGTGGCAGCGGTGTTTGTTGGCTGAATTGGGGGAGGAGCAGCAAGGACCTACCCCACTCTACTGTGACAGCCAAGGTGCTATTGCACTTGCTGTGTTGCATGGCCTCACCAAGCACATGAGGGTCAAGTGGCGTTGGACGAGGAGCATGGTAGCCGCGGGTGAGGTTGAGTTGCGATATGTGAATACGACGGGGCAGCCAAATGATATGATGACCAAGAGGCTGGTGGAGCAGCAGCATTGGAAGTGTTGCAAGCTGTCTGGGATGGCTCTGAACTGAGAGAGCAAGATCCTAAGGCCAACAATCCGAAGGGAAGTTTGTTGGTGCAACCCTATGGTTTGCACTCGGCTTGTAGTCCGTATGCGTGCATGGAATGGTATGAGGGCATGGGATAATATATCTTTCATGCTTATAATAGAGTGTGAATGATGAGTCATGGTGTCGAGTGTGTGTGTGTCGAGTCAATAACGAGTTATCGCTAGTCGCGTGTTACGAGGTCATTTTGTGTGTCCCGTGCAGTTTCTATTTCGTCGTTTGTGTGTCTCACGCGGTTTCTATTTTGTCCTGTGTCGAACGTTCGGTGTGTCGCAGGTGTGTACAGCAGTGTCAAACATTATACTTGTTATATTTGTGTAGGCTATAGTGGGTTAGCCTATAGGGGGTTCACAACTCTATTTGTACTCTCACTTCTTTCTAGTCAAACACTTCTTCTTTCTAACATGGTATTAAGAGCGTAGGTTTAGACCTAGGATCGCTCCTTAGGGCCCACCGTTCAGTTTCTGTCTGCCTACTAGCGCCCTCGTGCGCCCTCGAGCGCCTCCCCCCAGCGCCCTCGTGCGCCCCTCTTTAACGGCCCCTTAAGGCCCCGCGACCCGCGACCCGCCCCTTAGCGACCCGCGCGCCGCCCCTTAGAGGCCCCGTCGACCCCGCGCGCCGCCCCTTAGAGGCCCCGTTGGCCCCGTCGACCCCGCGCGCGCCCCGCTTAGAGGCCCCGTCGGCCCGTCGACCCCGCGCACGCCCCACCTAGAAGCCCCGTCGGCCCCACCTAGAGGCCCCGTCGGCCCCACCTAGAGGCCCCGTCGGCCCCGTCGACCCCGCGCGCACCCCGCCTAGAGGCTCCGCTGGCCCCGTCGACCCCACGTGCGCCCCGCCTAGAGGCCCCGCTGGCCCCGTCGACCCCACGCGCCGTCCCTTAGCGGCCCCGTCGGCCCCGTAGACCCCGCGCACACCCACCCCTTAGCGGCCCCGTCGACCCCACGCGCCGCCCCTTAGCACCCCGCACGCGACAGCCACGGCCCCGCCAGAACCAGGCCGCCCGAACCGAGCCGCCCAGTCCGAGCCGAGCCGCGCCGCCCGAACCGAGCCGCGCCGCCCTACCCGAGCCGCGCCGCCCTGCCTGAACCGAGCCGCGCCGCCCGTACTGAGCAGCCTCTCTGGACCGAGCTGCCCTACCTGAGTCGCGCTGCCTACTGCTTTTAGGGTGCACCTACTGCTACTACTGCTACTACTCCGGCTACTATACTGCTGCTCCTACTGCTACTATGGCTAGCCCTCCTGTGCTAGCTTTCGATGCTGAGGGCCGCCCAGTGAAGTTTGACACCTGGCTAGATGACCTGCACCTCTTCCTACAGCTCACTGCCAAGGAGGACATCTCACTGTACGATCATGCGCTAGGCCATGCCACTGCCCCTGCTGCTACTGCTGACAGTACTGCCCGCTCACAGTGGCAGACTCGTGACGCCCACGCTCGCTTTGCTATTCGCAACTCCCTGCCGATAGATGAGCGCGAGCACTTTGGCCAGCACAAGACTGCACAGGCACTGTACACTGCTGTCGTTGCCCGCTACTCCTCACCTGCCTCTGCCGCGCTAGGCCGTCTCTCACTCCCCTACCTGTTTCCCGACCTGGCCTCTTTCCACACAGTCGCTGACCTCATCACGCACCTCCGTACTAGTGAGGCCCGCTTCCGTGCCGCCATGCCCGATGAGTTTCTTGCCACGAACCCCCCCCCGCTCTGGCTCACTCTCTACCACCTAGTCACCCGCCTCCCTGACACTCTGCGTGCAGTCAGGGATCACTTCCTAGCTCGCTGCCCCACTGAGCTCACCATTGCCCTCCTCGAGAAGGAACTACTTGCAGCTGAGGCTAGCATAGTCGCTGTAGGTGCCTCTCGTGGCGACCCCCGCACCCCTTTCTTTGAGGGGTGTTCCCCTTCCCCCCTTCTTCCCTCTGTAGCCTCTGCTTCTGCTGTCGACCTCCTTGGTGCTGAGAAGGTCGGGACTGCGTCTGCTTCGAGCTGGCGCCGCAGCGGCAAGGGCAAAGGGGGCAAGGGAGGGGGTGGTGGGGGCGGTGGCGGCGGTGGGGGTGGTGGTGGGGCTGGAGGGACTAGTGGCAGCGGTGGGGGTGGTGGCGGCAGCGGCGGGGGAGGTGGCAGGGGCGGGGGCGGTGGTGGGGGCGGCGGTGGACGCGGCGGCGGCAGGGGAGGGGGTGGTCGAGGAGGTGGCGGCGGCGGTGGTGGTCGTGGAGGCGCTGGCAGTGGCCAGAGCCAGCAGCACACTCCGTCGCCCCAGGAGCTCCGTGAGTGGTACTTTCAGCACGGGGGGGGGGGGGTGGCCTTAGCTGCACGTACGTCATCCGCACTGGTGACCGCACTGGTCAGACGTGTGGGAGGGCACACACCGCGCAGCGCTGCTTCTCTCGCCTCGACGACGCTTGGCGTACTCAGTTCCCTGATGCCACTGAGCTGCCCCGCTGGGCTGATCTGATGAAGAAGAGCATTGATATCTATGCTCTAGACTTTGATGCTATTCTCACTGCCATGTATGTGATGTCTACTAGTGGAGAGGGTGCTCAGTACCTGCGTGTTCCGCCCGACCCGGGCATTCAGACCAGTGAGGCTGCCGCTCTAGGTGCTTGTGAGGCTGCCACTCCAGGTACTCGCGTGTCTACTACCCCAGGTACTGGTGAGGCTGCTGCTCTAGGTGCTAGTGAGTCTACGCCCCCTGGTACGGAGTCGACTGAGGCACTGCACACCTTCACACTGGACTCAGGTGCTTCTCGCTGTTTCTTTCGTGACCGCACTGCCCTTGAGCCGCTTGCTCGGCCAGTTGCTGTCTCCCTCGCTAACCCCTCTGGGGGTCCGGTCATTGCGACCTCCTCCACTGTCCTTCCTTGTCCTGCGGTCCCGTCGGGCACACTGTCAGGTCTCCACCTCCCCTCGTTCTCTACGAACTTGGTGGCGGGTTGTGCGCTCCAGGACGGGGGTGTTCACCAGTTCACCCCTGCCTACGAGCGCGTGACACACTGCACGTGTGCTCGTACGGGCCGTCACCTGGCTACCTTCACTCGGCAGCCGGGGTCGGACCTGTACACACTGACCACTGAGTCCCCTCAGGTAGCTGCGTCTGCGTCTGCGTCAGGTCAGCTGTCGGCCCCCTGCTCGTGTCGCTCTCTGGCGCACGAGACCGTCCTCTGGCACCACCGACTTGGTCACCCGTCCGTGCAGCGTCTTCGTGCCATGCACAAACGGTACCTTGTCTCTGGTCTTCCCAGGGTTCTCCCTCCCCTCCCACCCTCGCCTGCTCCTCCCTGTCTTCCCTGTGTCGAGGGGCGGCAGTGCACCGCTCCTCACTCCTCCTCGTTTCCCCCGACGACTGCTCCCTTGCAGACGCTCCACATGGACGTGTGGGGCCCAGCCCGCGTCCGTGGTCAGGGTCAGGAGAGGTACTTCCTGATAGTTGTTGACGACTACTCGCGCTACACCACAGTCTTCCCCTTACGCACCAAGGGTGAGGTCCCTGATGTTTTGATCCCTTGGATCCGCGCTTCTCGTCTCCAGCTCAGCGAGCGTTTCCACTCGGACTTTCCTGTCCTGCGCTTGCACTCTGACTGAGGTGGTGAGTTCTCCTCCGACCCCTTCACGCTTCCGGCCTCTCCACAGCAGAATGGGGTTGCTGAGCGCCGCATTGGCTTGGTCATGGAGGTCGCTCGTACCTCCTTGATCCATGCGGCTGCCCCCCACTTTCTGTGGCCGTTTGCGGTCCGCTACGCTGCGCATCAGCTCAACCTCTGGCCCCGTGTCTCCTTGCCGGAGACTTCCCCGACACTGCGTTGGACGGGAGAGGTTGGCGATGCGTCGCGTTTTCGGGTCTGGGGATCTCGAGCTTTTGTTCGCGATACGTCCGCGGACAAGCTCTCCTCCCGCGCTGTTCCTTGTGTCTTCCTGGGCTTTGTCCCGGATGCGTCTGGCTGGCAGTTTTACCACGCCACCTCGCGCCGGGTCCTGCCCTCTCAGGACGTCACTTTTGACGAGTCCGTGCCCTACTACCGCCTCTTCCCCTACCGCACTGCCCCGCTCCCCCCCCCGCCTCTCTTCCTCGCGCCAGGTGCTGCTGTGGTAGACCCCCTCCCCCCTCAGGGTGCCGCTCCCTCAGGTGTGTCCCAGGTAGACCCGGTTGAGCCTGTCGAGGTAGCTGTCGACTCTCGTCCTGCTAGGGGTGCTGAGCCTGAGCGAGCAGAGCCTGAGCGAGCGGAGCCTGGGGGTGCGGAGCCTGGGGGTGCGGAGCCTGGGGTTGCGGAGTCTGGGGGTGCTGAGCCTGGGGGTACTGAGTCTGGAGGTGCTGAGTCTGGGGGTGCTGAGTCTGGAGGTGCTGAGTCTGGGGGTGCTGCGTCTGGAGGTGCTGAGCCTTGGAGTACTGCACCTGGAGGAGCTCTCTCCTCTCAGCAGCTGCGTGAGTGGTACTTACAGTACTGCAGCCTCAGGAGAGGTGCTTCTGGAGCCAGGAGGGCTGCTAGAGCCGGTGCTAGTGCTTCCCCTCCACGGCAGGAGCTGCCCTCTCCCCAGCGGCTCCGAGAGTGGTACGCGCGGCGCTGCAGTCTCCGAAGTGGAGCTCCTAGTGTCGCGGACCCTGGTGCTGGAGGTGCTGCTGCTGCTGGAGGTGCTGCTGGTGCTGGTGCTGCTGACGCTGGTGGTGGTGCTGCTGGTGCTGAGGACCCGGGCGTTGGAGCTGCTGCTGGTGCTGAGGACCCGGGCGTTGGAGCTACTGCTGGTGCTGCGGACCCTGGAGTTGGAGCTGCTGCTGGTGCTGTGGACCCTGACGTTGGAGCTGCTGCTGGTGCCGCGGATCTTGGAGTTGGAGCTGCTGCTGGTGCTGTGGACCCTGACGTTGGAGCTGCTGCTGGTGCTGAGGACTCTGGAGCTGGTGCTGCTGCTGGTGCTGCGGACCGTGGCGCTGGTGTCTCTGCTGGTTCTGGAGACGCTGCGCGGCCGCGGCCGTACTTCGTTCCGCTCCTTCAGCAGGTTCTTGGTCAGCCTCCTCCCTCCTTAGCGTGTCCTCCGTCTGTCCAGTCGCAGTCACAGTTACCGTCTGCCTCCCCTCTCCCTGGTCCTGCTCCTTACACTGGTCCGACTGGAGGTCTTACGGAGCGTCGTGAGCCTGAGTCTCGTCCTGCGTCGCCTGAGTCTCGTCGAGCGTCGCCTGCTCGTGCTGCTCACACTGGTCGTCGTGTCCCGCGTCAGCGTCCTCCTGCTGTCCCAGGCACTCACTAGATGGCGCTTCGTCCTTCCACTGCTCCCCAGCGTGTCCCTCTCCCGTCTCCTCCTGCGTCCTCTCTTCCTGCTCTTGCTGACCCTGAGTCTGACTCCCTTCGTGCTGCCAGTCCTACTGTCACGCGTCTCCTGGCTACTGTTGTCACTGACCCTTCCTTTGAGTCCACTGCTGCGTCTGCCTTAGTTGCTGAGCTTGTCGACTTTGCTGCCACTTGTCGTATGGACTACGCCGCTAGCCTAGTTGCTGAGTCTGAGTCTGTCTGTCCTCCGTCCGTCGGGGGTGAGTGTGCTCTTGGCACGGACGTCTTTGAGGACAGACAGGAGGAGTTTGAGTGCTTTGCCGCTGCTTTGCCCCATCTCGTGTCCATGCTAGTTGCCCCTGAGGGAGACCCGGATGCACCAGACATCCTGACTCCTCGATCGTACGCTGAGGCGATCGAGGGTCCCTACTCCTCACAGTGGCAGTCAGCCATGGACGCAGAGATGGCTTCCTGGAAGTCCACAGGCACCTACGTCGACGAGGTTCCCCCACCTGGGGCGAACATCGTCAGTGGCATGTGGATTTTCAGGGTGAAGCGGCCGCCGGGTTCTCCGCCTGTCTTCAAGGCGCGTTACATTGCTAGAGGCTTCAGTCAGCGAGAGGGAGTTGACTTCTTCCAGACCTTCTCCCCGATCCCGAAGATGACCACTCTTCGGGTTCTGCTGCACGTCGCTGCTCAGCGTGACTACGAGCTCCACTCTCTTGACTTCAGCACTGCTTTCCTACAGGGCAGCCTGCACGAGGAGATCTGGCTGCGCCGCCCACCTGGCTTCACTGGGTCGTTCCCTCCTGGTACCCAGTGGAGCCTCCGGCGGCCAGTCTACGGTCTCCGACAGGCGCCGCGTGAGTGGCACGACACACTGAGGACTACACTTGCGGCTCTTGGGTTCGCTCCTTCTACTGCTGACCCGTCGCTGTTTCTACGCACCGACACTTCGCTGCCGCCGTTCTACATCCTCGTGTACGTCGACGACTTGGTCTTTGCCACTGCTGACACTGCGGCACTCGCCCACGTGAAGTCGGAGCTGTAGAAGAGACACACGTGCACAGACCTGGGTGAACTGACAAGCTATCTTGGCTTGCGGATCACCCGGGACAGAGCACGGCGCACCATCACCTTGACTCAGTCACACATGGTGCAGCAGGTCCTTCAGCGCTTCCGCTTCACGTACTCCTCGCCTCAGCCCACTCCTCTGCCTACCGGTCACTCGCTCTCAGCTCTGCCTTCGGATGAGTCCGTAGAGCCGAGTGGCCCGTATCCAGAGCTTGTGGGCTGCCTCATGTACCTGATGACCTGCACTCGACCTGACCTTGCATACCCTCTTAGCATCCTTGCACGCTATGTCGCTCCTGGCCGTCACCGGAAGGAGCACATGGATGCCGCTAAGAGGGTGTTGCGCTACTTGTGCAGTACGTCGGGCATGGGGCTAGTGCTTGGAGGGCGAGACCGAGTTGTACTCACTGGGCACTCAGACGCTTCTTGGGCGGACGACCAGGCTACTCAGCGGTCGTCTCAGGGTTACACCTTCAGCCTTGGCTCTGGTTCAGTTTCTTGGCGTTCTACACGCTCTTCTTCTGTTCTCAGCTCCAGTTGTGAGGCTGAGATCTACGCCACAGCCATGGCTGCCCAGGAGCTACGCTGGCTCACCTACCTGCTGACCGACTTGGGAGAGCGGCCTCGTTCTCCTCCAGTGCTGTACGTCGACAACAAGGCTGCCATTGCCTTGTGTGAGGAGCACAGACTGGAGCACAGAACGAAGCATATCGCTCTGCGCTACTTCCTTGCTCGAGAGCTGCAGCAGCGCGGTCAGCTTCGTCTGCGTTACGTGGCCACTCGGGGCCAACACTGCTGATGTGTTCACCAAGGCACTACTGCCTTGTGACCATCAGCGTTTCTGTACTGTTCTAGGCCTTGTGCCTACTCTCCCTCACTTGCTCACTTCTTGACTCTGCTTGTACTGTGATCTCTATATATATACCTGCATTGTTACACTAGTTAGGTTGTGATTACTGTACCTCTTGTTATATTATCAAACTGCATGTGAACTGGTCTTGTGACCGCTTGCTTGTGCTCGGAATTTGTGTGGTATCCTTGAGATCCACCCTGAGCTTGTTTTGCCTTGCTTTGCTTTGACTGGTCTTGTGACCCCTTGCTCTCCCCCATTTCGCCTATGGGGGTGTGTCAAACATTATACTTGTTATATTTGTGTAGGCTATAGTGGGTTAGCCTATAGGGGGTTCACAACTCTATTTGTACTCTCACTTCTTTCTAGTCAAACACTTCTTCTTTCTAACAAGCAGACCCATCAAGAACTCAAGGATGAGTTTGTGATGAAGAACCCGAGCCTTGGTTTCAAGCTTCAAGTGATTTCGAAGCTCGCCAAAAGGGTACACTTCAAGATATTAATAAAAGGTACATTACAATGTGTAGTGTAACATTTCACTTGGTGTAGGCCCTTATGGAGGGTAGTTTCGAGACCCTTCTTGGTTGGGGACAGTGTGGCACTGTTCCACATCACTGTACCTCGGTTCTTGGGGTTTGTAGGAGCTGGGAGTCATTCCCAACTCGTAACTCTTCCTATCTTGTGTTCTACGACTATAGTGGCTGCCATAGTGCCGTTCGTTCAAATCGACGCTATGTCGTCAATACTTGGTGAAATCGTGCGATCTAAATTGCCTATTGTAGGTGACGTAAAGAGGCTTCAGATCCAATTTGAATCAGGTCATTTGAATCTGTGACCAGAACGCTATGAACGTTTAAAGCCGCTGTGCAGAAATCTGACTGCGCACTTTATCTTTCGTTTTAGGCACATTGGAGCCTCTTGTGACTGTAACAGTGTGCGAGTTGCCGATGCCAAGTCTCCCAATCCGCTTGACCCGAGGTGGCCGACGCCTTCACCCCCGCGCTTCCTCCAATCGGCTCCTCCCCTTACACACCTTGCTGCTCCTCCTCGGTGACCCTCTCCTTCATAGATGCCGCAGCTGCCGCCTTGCCCGAATTTCCGCCAAAGGAGGACCGGGATCTGCCACATCCGCTTGTGGACATCCCCTTTCCGCTGCAGGTCCCAAATCAGCCGTTCATCGTTGTAGGCACGATAGTGCTCCAAGCCAATCGTCTCGGTGTTCACACCCGCATCTCCCAACCGGCCGGTAGAAATCAGGTTCGCACACAAGTCCGGCACCCACAGCACGTTCTTCAGCCCCACAAGCTCTCCATCCGCTCCCATAAACTTGGCGCACCCCATGCCCATGACCTTGGCCTTGGCGCCCGTCGCAAATGTGACTGTAGAGATGGGTGCGGGCTGAATCTCATCGGGTAGGTCCGCACGAGGAGTCATGTGCCAAGAGCTCCCGGAATCAATCACCCAATGGGTGAGGTGATGTAGGAGAACCTTGGCAGCCATAGCGAGGTCGGTTGCGCCTTCGTTCATGAAGAAGAAGAACCCGGCCTTCCGCTCCTCAGATTTGCCGCCTTTCTCCTCATCCTTCTCCTCTCCACTAGCTCCCATGACTCCCCCACTCCTCTGCCACCATGCTGGTTGCTTGACGAAGGCGGGGTCCAATCCTTGGGTCGTTGGTAGCACTTCCGCCAACGATGCCCGCCCTTCTTGCAGTAGAAGCACACCTCCCCTTGAACCCCGCCGCCATCCTCCTTAGGGTTGTCCTTGTTCTTGCCCTTCCACTTCTTCTTGAAGCCACTCTTTCCACCTCCAACTCCATAGCCAGCCCCCTCCTCCGAGCGCTCCACACTCCGCCGCCGCAAGTCCTCCTCTAGGATGCGCGCGCGAATGTAATCCACGCTCCACTTGGGCTGTTGAGAGTTGAGGTTGATCGCAAGGGCAGACCACGACTCCGGCAGCCGTATCACGATCTCCACGCATTGCACGAGCTCTGGATACACCACACGGCCACCTTGGAGCTTCGTGAAGATATCCCGCATCTCATCCAACACCGGTTGCATCGGCTCTCTATCAACAAACTTGATGTCGCGCAGCCGCCGCGCGAGTAGCACGATGCCGGTAGCATGTGTCGGTAAGTGCACATCCAGAAGCTTCCTCCAAGCCTTGGGGCCACACTCTGGATCACCCAAGAGGTTCTTGATGTGGTCAAGTTGTCGCCCACCAACCGCTTGCACCATGAGCATGTACGCGTCGAACGATCGCTTCATCCATGCTCCTTTCAGCTCCGCGGCCTCCGGCATCTTCTCCTTCCCCTCCACCAGATCCAAAAGCTTATATTGGGTAAACTTCAGCCTCATGCGGAAGCTCCAGTGCTCGTAATCCTCCCCCATGAATTTCTCTATAGAGAACGCCTTCACGGGATCCACGGTTGTAGGAGATGGTGTAGCAGAAGTACGTAGCGTAGGGTTGGCTGGTTGGTGAGTCCCCACTCCACCACCAGCAACTCCCCCCTGCTCTCCAGCCTCTCTACCTCTAGCCATCTCGCCATTAGCACCTCTAGAGTCCGTTCCAGTCATATTGAGGCCTTATGAACGGTGGAAACTTGAGAAATCGTTTGGAGAGAATCCTGCCAGAAATTTCGATTCTACGAAAATTGCCGTCGCGGACTTGATACTTGGAAATAGAACGCGATTTGACAACCAATCGAAAGTTCGCGAGCAGAGCTACTGGAAAATGGTCTCACTTGTCAACATTGGTTGAGCAATCATCGTCGATTCGTCGTCTCGAAGTCGACTATCCGCTCTGATACCACTTGTTGTTTAGGATCCGTCACTTTGATAACTTACGACGAACATATTTCTCAACTAAACGCAAATCCGTTCGGTAGGATTATGCGCCTTAGGCGTAGCTACCATCTCCAACTTGAATCACTGAAAAGATAGTCTAGAGAGTGAGTACCAATTGAAAACGTCCAGCAGTCGCATGACTAGAATGGTGGAGGAAGTACAAACATGAAGGCATAGGAAGTTGGAGTTGGGGACCTCCAAGAGAACCATGAGAGGGAAGGGGTTCTCCAAGATCTAGGGAAGGATGGTAGGAAACTTCATAGCAGCAAGGATGCAACCCTCATCATGAGGTCCTTGAGGTGTCACATGCAAAATCCAATCTAGTTGGATTTTGCCTAGGTGTTGCAACATTTGCAACCCATGCTAGAAACTTGTACCCACCCCAATCCAAAAGTCAAAGTTGCCTTCGTAACCACCCAACCAAATATCCCTTTATAGTCATGTCCAACTAATCACCCAAATTAGATATAACCT
This sequence comes from Closterium sp. Naga37s-1, assembly GCA_947471745.1. Classification (NCBI taxonomy): domain Eukaryota; kingdom Viridiplantae; phylum Streptophyta; class Zygnematophyceae; order Desmidiales; family Closteriaceae; genus Closterium; species Closterium sp. Naga37s-1. Next base: position 2,280,670 of record CANJKZ010000243.1, read on the forward strand.
CAAAAGGTAATAAGAAATCCAAGTCTTGGAAATCTTGTAACTTGGGCGATCTTGGTTGGAATAAGGCGATCTTGGTATCGTTGGAAAGCTTTGGATTTCTCCTGCATGATCAAGCATTTTAACTTGACAATATCTACACAGAGATGATAATATCCAACAGCCATGCACAATGACATATGCTCATACAAACAATGCACGCATGAATAGCACGAGCACTCGGCAGGACGTTAGGATGACATGCTCTCAGAACGACGTGCATCCAACAGGAATACGGGAGGAAGAAGAGGTGTATCTCAGGAGGCAGCGTAAGCATGCGCTGGATGTTGGGCTCTCTCAGCAGCGATGGACGGTGAAGGAGGTGCGGCTGTCGGGGGTTATAGTACTGGAGGATGGGAAGGAAAACGGGTGGCAGATCACATCACCAACGTGGCCAGGATCCGTACCGAGAAGGACAAAGGAAGACCACAGGGTCCCATGACGCGCGCGAGGATGGCAGCAATGCGCCATGGGAGGGGGCAGGAAGGGTCCGAGCAGAGGAACAACAAAGGCAAAGGCAAGGAGAAAGTGGGGTAAAGGCAAAGAAAGGGAGGGCTTGAGCCAGGAGTGAGCCACGTGAGTAGAGCATCAGAGGGCGGGAAGAGGTAGAAGCGTGGGGGCGAGAGGGAGAGGAGGAAGGGAGGAGTGATGGTGGGCAGAGAGAGGGGAAGGGCAGCAGGAGCAGTAGCGGCAGTGAGAGGGCAGACAGGCTAGTGAGGAGGTTTCTGACAGCAGTCAGAATTCTGAGGTTGACACCTAAGAAGTACTGACAGAGGGTGTAGCGAGAAGTCTGGTGGAATACTTGTAAATTTGTAAATAGGCGAAGCACTCAATGACGGGGAACTATAACGGTAGTGGCGAAGCAGGCCTGGCACTCGGCAGGGTGGAGGGCACCGAGAGTTTCAATAGGCTGTCAGGGCTGCGGGCTTAGCTGGAGGGAGGTGTGCTGGCAGGATTGGCAGCGGATGACGTCTGCGTGGTATGCAAAGGAATGGTGTGTGGTGTGCATGTGTTTGTTTCGTTTTCTTTTGCAGACACCGAGTCCAGGAGGAAGCTGGGAGGCAGGATCGCCAGCTAGAGGCAAGCGGGAGCACAGGATGGATGGCTAGCTAGGAAAGCATGAACAACGCAACAATTGTTAGGCTAGCCTAGCTAGGGTTTCAAGGGGAAGCTTAAGGGGGAATCCTGGGCCGTGGGACTGCCACTACGTTTATGTTTTCTTCCAAGAAAATCAGTTTGCAACGAAGCCATAGCCGTAGTCAGAATGAATTAGGAAGGGTCCGAGCAGTAGGACAACAAAGGCAAAGGCAAGGAGAGAGAGGGGTAAAGGCAAAGAAAGGGAGGGCTTGAGCCAGGAGTGAGCCACGTGAGTAGAGCATCAGAGGGCGGGAAGATGTAGAACCGTAGGGGCGAGAGGGAGAGGAGGAAGGGAGGAGTGATGGTGGGCAGAGAGAGGGGAACGGCAGCAGGAGCAGTAGCGGCAGAGAGAGGGCAGACAGGATAGTGAGGAGGTTTCCGACATTACCCCTCGTAATGCCGAACACCCATATGTTTGCTCCTACACCTCCCTCCTCTGCTTCCTTCACCAATCATCCTGACTTCCCTTCCTCACCCTCGCCATGCTGCAGCCACGTGGAATCTTCCCTCTGCTGCACGGCCTCATATGCGCATGACCCTCCTCTCCATATTTCTGCGGAGAGTCACTCTACAATAGTCGTGAGCTAGACTACGGGGTGTTGGCACGAACTTCTAGGAATGATCGTACCTTTGCCTAGTTCCTTAGCCCGTGCGCATTCACGGGAGACATCGGCAAGAGTTTCCACTAGCAAAGTTCACATTACAGAAATATAAGAATCTCAATGACAAGAATGACTACATCAGGCACCTAGCAACTCTGCAGCTAGCCTGTTCGACCGCCAGCACAGCATGGTCGACCGCCTGCCAACGGTGCCAGCACTGCAGAAACGCGTCCTGCCAACACAGCAGGTCGACGGCATGCCAATGCTGCAGCAGAGCGGCTGTCCAGCGTTGTCCCGTAGAAGACAGCAGTGCGCACGTAGGCAGGTGCGCACAGACGATTGGCCCAACTTGCATCGATGTGCATCCGTCAGCCCTGGTCTTCGCCTGACGAGCCACATCGACTTCGGGATACCAGCCCGAAGTCGCCTTCGTCACTTCAACCTCGACGACGTTCGTGTGCCTCCGCAGAACTCGCCGAGCAGGTTACCTCGTCGACCTGGTCGACCACCCAGTGCTCTGGTCGACGCCTCCGTCGTCGACCACAGCTCCCGTCGAGGAACACCCTCGTCGACGGACCCCTCTGTTGACCAGCACTGTCAGCTGCTGTCGCCGAGCTCCCCTCGTCGACCGCCGCTCACATGTCCTACGAAGGTCGACGGACTGCTCCGTCGACCTCCCCGCCGAATTGCTCCTCCTGGTCGAAGGCTCCAGCCCCGTGACAGTCCTGTGCAGGTCGACGACCACCTTGTCGACGTGCCCCGCAGAAGAAGGCCGTCGAGCTTCCTGGTCGTTGGCTCCACCGCAACGATCCCCTACAGCTCGACGAAGCCCGTCGAGCAGCTCCCTCACTGCGAACAGTCGGCTGCTTCTCCCGTGCATCCAACCAGGACGTCGCCGTCGCCCAAGCGAGGGCGGGGCCAACACTCCATTCCCGTTAACACTCCCCTGCCGCGCTCACGCTTGGGCTCCCAGCCCACATGGCAGTACTCCACGGAAGTAACTCGTCCTCGGCGTGCACCCCACATACAGCACGCCGTCACCGCACCAACCGTGCAGAAGGGCACGGCACCTACTGCTGCACATCGTCCTCCCCGTCGTCGACGTCGGCCAGACGTACTTGGCCGATGGCGACAGAGCACCGGTTGAAAGCCTGAAATTGCAGCTCCTTTGTCAGGAAGTCGGCCGGCTGCTCGGTGGTCGGGATGTACTTCAGCATCAACTTCCCGCTCCTCACCATGTGCTGCAGCCTGGCGTAGCGTGCTCCATGTGCTTGAGGTTGCCTGTCAGCCCCAAGCCCTGAGCTACTATGATGGCCGACTTGTTGTCCACTCGTAGGACAGTCTGCTTCCCAGCGTCGAGCTGCTTGAACTCCGCAAGAAGGAAGCGGAGTTGGCGTCCCTCCTTGCCTGCATCCGTGGCCGCCACGTTCTCCGACTCGGTCGATGACAGTGTCACGCACTTGATGCGCGAGTTGGACCAGGAGACAGCGGCCCCTTCGTAGACGAACACGTAGCCGAAATGCGTCCCCCGCGGGCCCTTTTCGTCGATCCTAACCCTAGCTCCCGTCGCCAGTCGCCTGTCACCCGTCGCCCGTAGTTCCTGCCCCCGCGCTCCCTGAAGAGTCAGCAAGCACGCAGCCGCACGCACGCTACTACGCGCAAACAGGCCAAGCATGCGGCCGCGCGCGCACACTCATGCAGCCGCGCCCACGCGATCGCACACGCGTAGCCGCGCACACCCAGTCGCGCGCGCCCCTTTCCTAGGCCACCCGCGTCCCTTATCTTGGCCGACCGCGCCCTGCATGATTTATTAAGAATTATTAAGTAATCTTTCGTAGCACCTGCTACTGCTATGAAGCTCCAGCATGCGCCAGCACCCGCGTTTAGCGCATCAGCAACAGCTTAGACTACCTTCGATCGTGCCAGCACTAGCTTAAGCCGTCCTACCACTCACACTGCCACCTCGACTGGCCCCTACCCCCCGTACTAGCGTGCCATGTTGATGTGGCGACAGCGGCAGCAGCAGCAGTGGCCGCAGTAGCAGTGGCAGCAGCATCGTTGGCCACAGCAGCATTAGTGGCCGCGACAGCAGTGGCCGCGGCAGCAGCCGTGGCCGCAGCAGCAGCGCCAGTGACAGCCTCCACCGCGGGGCCCTGTTGGGCCTGGCCAGTACACATACCGGTATGTGGGAGCTGCAGCTGAGGTTGAGACCTGTGTTTCCAGTCTTGGTGCTTGTGTAGTTTCCAGTCCAGGCGCCTTAGAGGTTCTTAGTGTGGGAGCTGCAGCTACCACTAGTCTAGTACATGGCTCGGATGCGACCTCACCGACTGCACATATTTCTTTCACCCTAGACTCTGGAGCGTCCAGCTGTTTCTTTCGCGACTGCATCGACCTCACGCCACTGCATACTCCAGTCACTGTCGCATTGGCTGACCCCTCCATGGGATCTATAGTTGCCAACAGCACCTCCATTCTCCCGTGTTCAGCGGCTCCCTCTGGGTTTCTCACAGGCTACTATACCCCTCCGTTCTCGAGAAACTTGGTGGGTGTCAATCACCTCCACAACCTCGGAGTTGTCACAACTTCCCCTCCGGACGAGCCAGTTTCCTCCTGCACAGTCGGTGCCACTGGAGTGCCTCTAACCACTTTCCACAGGGAGCCGGGCTCTGGTCTGTACTCACTACACACTGGGTCCCACCACACTGGGTCAGGTCAGGTCTGGTCAGGTCAGGTAGCCGCTGTGTCGTGCGACTATCAGTCACTCACCCACCCGTCGGTCCTTTGGCACCACCGTCTAGGTCACCCGCCGTTCCCACGTCTCATTCGGATGGTACGTCACCGTCTGGTCTCAGGTCTCCCAGAGTCGCTTGGCCCGCTTCCTCGCTCGCCTGCGCCACCGTGCACTCCCTGCGTCGAGGGTCGACAGCGCGCTGCCCCTCACTCCTCGTCGTTCCCCCCCACCACGGCTCCCTTCCAGACCCTGCACTTGGACGTCTGGGGCCCCTCCCCGGTCCGTGGTCCACGTCAGGAGTGCTACTTCCTGATTGTGGTGGACGACTACTCCCGCTACACCGCGGTTTTACCAACCCTAAACCTGTGACCTAGTGACGCACGGCCACGGGTGACGCCGGTCTCGCTTTGGACATGTTCTCCGGGTGTAGCAGCTGACTATCGCGTCTGGGGTTCCTTGGCCCACGTTCGCGCCCCTGGCGCGAACCTATTGTCTCCGCGCACCCGTGCCTGCGTCTTTCTTGGCTTCCCACTCGACGCCCCCGGCTGGCAGTTCTACGACCCGGTTACCTACCAGTTCTTCAATTCCCAGGACGCCAGTTACTACGTGAGTCGCCCCCACCGAGGTTCTGAGACCCTTTCCCCCCCGCGGTTCCACACCACTGACCCCCCCCACCAGTCGCCTCGGTAGCCCCCACCCCCTACGCGTCCTTCCCCGTCAGGTGTGTCACACGTCACTCCCCAGTTGTCTCCCCCGCAGCGTCTAGTCTTTGTCGTGTCTAGGGGTGCAGGAAATCTAGCTGCGGGGGATGAGGGTACTGGGGCTGCTAGAGCTGGTGGTTCCGGCTCTGGGGTTGCAGGGGGTGTGGGTGTGGAGCCCCCTCCAGTGGAGGACACTGCTGCCTCGAGTCAGCAGCCTCGCCTTGCCTCACCCCCTGGCTTCCTGTTAGTCCTGCAGTTCTCTTCCCGTTTGCTTTCCCGGCCGGTCGCTGCGGAGTCTGGGGATGTTCCTGCTGGAGGTACTAGAGGCCCTGGGGGTGTTGTCGGTGGAGGTTCTGGTTCTGGGGGTGCTAGAGCTGGAGGCGCTGCCACCTCGGCGCCTACACCGCGCACTGTTCGTTTCCTGACACGTGAGCAGCGTCTTGTTCGTTTGGAGAGGGAGGAGCGGGAACGGTTTGAGAGGGCACAGCAGCAGCAGCAGCAGCAGCATTCTCATTCGGAGTGTCAGGATTGAGTAGAGGAAGAGTCCCGGCAGCAGCAGCAGCAACAGTCTCAGTCGGAGCGTCAGGAGAGAGTAGAGGAGGAGTCACGGCAGCAGCAGCAGCAGCAGCAGCAGCAGCAGTCTTAGTCGGAGCGTCAGGAGAGAGTAGAGGAGGAGTCACGACTGCCGCAGCAGGTGCAACTGCAGCCACAGCAGGAGAGGGTACAGCAGGAGTCCCGGTCGCAGCAGCAGGTGTTGTTGCAGCCACAGCAGGAGAGAGCAGAGGAGGAGCCATAGGAGCAGCAACAGGGGCAGGTGCCGCAGCAGCAGTCGCCAGAGGAGGCGGAGCAGCAGCGACTGAGAGACCTGCCCGACTCAGCACTTGTACGCTTTGTTCGTGGTCCCCTACCGTCCCTTCCTGTTCCCCCTGTAGAGTCCCTTTCCTCATCCCAGTTGACTTGTCGTTATTCCGCCAGTCCTGCTGTGTCCCCAGAGCCTCGTCGGTTCCGTTACCGTGCCGACGGCCCATTTCACCTTGTTCTTCGCTCTCGTGTTCCGTCTCCTCCTGTCCTTCCACAGCCTCCTGAGTCGTCCCTCACTGTGTTTCACGACCCGTTGTCCGACTACCTCCGTGCCTCTCACCCCGTCGTCTCCCGTGTTCTGTCCGTGTTGGTCACTCACCCAACTGCCCCTCCGCTGTCTGTTTCGGCCCTTGTCACTACTGTCAGTGCCTTTGCCTCTTCCCACCGCCTTGACTATGCCGCTCACCTCGTGAGTGGCACTGCTCGTTCTCTGTACTTTGGGGGTGCTCCTGTCTTACCATTGGAGGTCCTGGAGGACAGGCTGTTTGAGCTTGGTTTCTTTGCGACCGCTGTTCCTCATCTCTGCGCCATGCTGTTTACCCCTGAAGCGGATCCCGACTCCCTTGACATCCCGATTCCTCGCACTCACGGTGAGGCGGTCTCGGGACCCTGGGCTTCGTACTGGATAGCAGCTGAGGAGGCAGAGATGACATCTTATTGGTCCACAGGCACCTACGTCGACGCCTTCCCGTCACCTAAGGCGAACGTTGTCAGTGGCATGTGGCTCTACAAGGTGAAGCGGCCACCTGGAGCACCACCGGTGTTCAAGGCGCGCTACGCGGCGAGAGGCTTCAGTCAGCGAGAGGGGGTAGACTTCTTCCAGACCTTCGCTCCCACCACTCTTCTGGTGTTGCTGCATATTGCAGCACAGCGCGACCACGAGTTGCACTTCTTGGACTTCTCCACAGCGTTCCTTCAGGGGAGCCTGCGCGAGCAGATCTGACTGCGTCGTCCGCCTGGCTTCACTGGCACTTTCCCTCCTGGAACCCAGTGGCAGCTGCGTCGACCGGTCTACGGCCTGCACCAGGCTCCCCACGAGTGCACGACATGCTACGTACGACTCTTGCAGCGCTTGACTTCTTTCCGTCGTCTGCCGACCCGTCTGTTCGTCCGCCGTGACTTGACCCCACTCTTTGTTCTGTCTACGTTGACGACCTAGTCTTCGCCACTCCCAACCAACGCGCACTGGCCTCCGTGAAGGAGGAACTACAGAGGAGACACACTTGCACTGACCTTGGTGGGCTGCAGCGCTACCTTGTCCTGCAGATCACCAGGGACAAGGCAGCTCGCACCATTACGCAGACGCAGTCGCATATGGTCGAGCAGATCATCACGCGGTTTCGCTTCACGTTCTCCAAGGTACAGCCCATCCCTCTTGCTGTGGATCATGGGCTCACGGCTCCACCTTCGGACGAGCCATTTGAGTCCACCGGTCCATATCTTGAGCTGGTGGATTGTCGTGGGCTGACGACGCATAGTCGCTGTGGTCTACACAGGGTTACTGCTTCAGTCTTGGGGCCGGAGCTGTTTCGTGGAGGTCGAATCGGGCGTCGTCCGTCACTAGTTCCAGCTGTGAGGCAGAGGTGTACGCTGCGGCCATGGCTGCCCAGGAGCTTCGTTGGCTGTCTTTCCTCCTCACCGACCTTCGTGAGCGGCCTCGCTCTCCCCAGTCTTGTTCGTCGACAACAGGTCTGCTATCCTGTTGTGCGAGGAGCCCCGACTGGTTGGGAAGGCGAAGCACATCCAGCTTCGTTACTTCCTCCAACGAGAGTTGCAGCAGCGTGGCCAGGCACCCGTGCAACGTATGGTGTCTGAGGTCAACACTGCAGATATCTTCACCAAGGCGTTGCCGCCTTGTGACCACTAGCGTTTCTGCACCCAGCTTGGCCTTGTGTCTACAGGCCCTCACTTGCATCACTTGTGTCTACAGGCCCTCTACAATCTTGTACTCTTGCATCTCTTATATCTGCTATATCCTTGCATGTGGACTGGCCTTGTGGCCCCTTGCTTGTTCTTGGATGTGTGGTGATCTTGAGATCCACCCCGAGAGTTGCTTTGTTCTTGTGAACTGGTCTTGTGACCGTTGCTTGTTCTTGCTGACTAGTCATGTGACCCTTGCTCTTGGGTTGTATGTTGCTCTTCTCAGGACTATCGTCACCTAGACTAAGGGGGTGTGTCAAACTATAATTGTTATAGTTTGTTAGTATAGTCTAGGTGTTACATTGAGTTATGCTGTAGAGGGTATAACCTCGTTTGGGTTTGCTATATCCTCCTTTGTGCATGGCCCTGGTCTGCGCCGGACGAGCCACATCGACTTCGGGATACCAGCACAAAGTCGCCTTCGCCATCGCGACCTCGACGACGTTCGCGTGCCTCCGCAGAACTCGCCGAGCAGGTTACCTGGTCGACCTGGTCGACCACCCAGTGCTCCGGTCGACGCCTCCCTTGTCAGCCACAGCTCCCGTCGAGGAACATCCTGGTCGACGGACACCTCTGTCGACCAGCACTGTCAGCTGCTGTCGCCAAGCTCTCCTCGTCGACCGCGGCTCACATGTCCTACTAAGGTCGACGGACTACTCCGTCGACCTCCCCGCCGAATTGCTCCTCCTGGTCGATCGCCCGTCCGTCGACCAGCAGAGTCAGTTGCAGTTGTCGAGCACCCTTGGTTTGTTGGTGCAATCCCACAGTTTACACTCGGCTTGTTGTCCTTGTGCGTGCATGCGTGTGTGCATGGAATGGTCTGAGGGCATGGAACAATATATATTTCATGCTTATAATAGTGTGTGAATGCTGAGTCATGATGTCGAGTGTGTGTGTGTCGAGTCAATAGCGAGATATCGCTATTTGCGTGTCACGCGGTCTTTTGAGTCCCGCACGCGGTTTCTATTTCGTCGTTTGTGTGTGTCGAGCAGTTTCTGTTTTGTCGTGTGTGGAATGTTCGGCGTGTCGCAGGTGTGTGCAGCAGACCCATCATGAACTCAAGGATGAGTTTATGATGAAAAACCAGATCCTTGGTTTCAAAATTCAAGTGATCCCGAAGCCCGCGAAAAGGGTACACCTCACGATATTCAGAATAGTTACATTACTTTGTGTAGTGTAACATTTCACTTGGGGTAGACCCTTGTGAAGGGTAGTCTCGAGAACCTTCATCGTTGGGGTCAGTGTGGCACTGTTCTACATCACTGTACCTTGGCTCTTGGTGTTTGTAGGAGCTGGGAGTCATTCCCAACTCGTAACTCTTCCTATCTTGTGTTTCTAAGACTAGTGGATGTCATAGTGCCGTTCGTTCAAACCGACGCTGTGTCGTCAATACTTGGTTAAATCGTGCGATCTAAATTGCCTATTGTAGGCGACGTTGAGACGCTCCAGATGAAATGTGAATCAGGTCATTTGAAGCTGTGAACAGAACGCTATGAACGTTTAAAGCTGCTGTGCAGAAATCCGACTGTGCACTCTATCTTTCGTTTTAGGCACATTGAAGCCTACTGTGACTATTACAAATGGTATCAGAGCGCCTTAGAGCAGCTACGACGATGGCTGGACCTGAAGAAAGGGGTGACAGAGGTGCTCGAGGCAGTGGAGGACCCCAAGCACAAGGTCAAGCCCGCGATTCAGCCATGGGGCCCGTGCAACCTACTCTTGGACGTTCTAGGGATGAACCAAGAGTGTTCGGGCTTGACAAGTTCAACGGTGACAACTTTGCTGAGTGATCCTTCGGAATGGAGAACGTGTTTGACCACTATGACCTGCTAGAGGGGATGGAAGGAACAGAGAAGCGCCCAGAGAACGACCCGGAGAAGAGCCCGTGGGTGCGGAAGTGCGCACAAGGCTACCTCCTACTTGGACAAGCGTTGGGGAGCAGCCAAATCCGTCACATCAAGCCATTCCAGCGTGAACCAGAGAAGGGACCAAAGGCATGGGCTGCTCTCAAGGGTGTACATGCTCCTTGCGACAGCGGCAGTAGCGGTGGTGTTGGAACGGCAAATGGCGACACTACGAATTGAAGAGGATGAAGCGGTTGAAGAAGGGGTGCAGAAATTCTTCGACTGATTGACGTGGCTTGAGGGAGCTGATTTGAACTACAGTGAGCTCCAGAAGAAGACCAACTTGCTGGCCTTACTCTCAGAGTCATGGTCCTCGCTCATCCTCAACCTCAACCGAGATCTGCCCCGCCTCTCGCTCGAAGATGTGAAGCGAGCAATCCTTCAAGAGGATTTCCGCCTCCGTGAGTTGGCGAGTGCGGATGGCGCCGGGGCAGCAAGCATCGGCCGGGGGTACGGCCGTGGAAGAGGCAGAGGATGAAGGGGAGGCAGATTTGGCAGATTTGCGTCGTCTTGACGCAAGCACCGGCTGCACCAGAGAAGGATGAAGAGCCTGCAGCTGTGGGAAAGGTCACCCTACACCCCCTGGACTATTGGGTGATCGATGGTGGTGCTACCTATACCATGACACCTCGCGCAGACTTGCTCACCGAACTTGAACCGTCACCGGTGAAGCATGTCACATCGGCTTTGGGGCAGCGAGCAGAGGTGAAAGGCATGGGCAAGGCCATGTTCAGGGGTGCTGATGGAAAGATGGTGTGCCTCAAGAATGTGCTTTGGGTGTCCAGCCTTGCTGCGAACCTGATTTCCGTGCGGCGATTGGCAAAGGCCGGTATGGACAGGAACTCGAGAGAGCCAAGACCTACAACGCAAGGCTTGGCGAGCGGATTCTTTGGGACCTCCATGAGGATAGCGATGTCTACAACGAGATGTGGCAGATCCCAGTGGTCCCTATGCCTAAGGAGAGGCAAGTGGCAGCAAGCGTCAGCACAATGGGAGAAGCGCTTGGTAGCGGCGACGGCGCGAAAGGTCGCGCTAAGGAGTTCGATCCAAGAAGTGCAATCTTGGAGGGACCAGCAAGCTCGGTGAACACGAGGAGAGTGGTGCAGCAGCCAAGGAGCAGCACAAGGGTGAGGAGAACCCCGAGGCAGCAGCGAAGGAGGACTACGGAGAGAGTATGTGGGGCGCTATTGCGAGCGCGGCATTCTCGAATCCGACTTCGGATACGGGGGAGTGTGATTGGCTCACCTTGCATCGGCGAATGGGGCATGTGGCCCTGCCCATCTTGCAGCAGCTATTGAAGAATGTGATGGTTGCTGGCATACGTGTGAAGGAAGAGCCCGATGAGGTACTTGGCTGCCCGACGTGCATGCAAGCCAAGTTCACCCGTTTCCCGTTCTCGAGTTCGGAGGCAACGGCTAAGGCACCACTTGATGAGGTGGTGATGGACGTGTTGGGCCCCTTGAAACTAGGAGCTGATGGAGCAAAGTACTTCATCACTATTGTCGACGTCTACACCCGCATGACTTGGGTGCATGTGCTCTCCAAGAAGAGCGACGTGGCTGAAACGGTGAAGACCGATTGGTTGCCGATGATGGAGCGGCAACAAGACCGGCTAGTCAAGTCAATCAGCACCGATCGAGGGGGAGAGTTCCTGAGCAAGGAGTTTGGATTGTGGCTGAAGAAGAATGGGATAAGGCACTCCCTTGACTCGTGTGGGAGCAGACAAATGGGTGCCCTATGTGGAGTGGATCGGAAGGAAGCCCAAGGTGGATATGCTTCGGGTGTTCGGGTGCATGTGCATGGCGCTCGTACCTAAGCATCTTCGGCACAACAAGCTTGGTGCCAAGTCGATATGGGCCGTGCACTTGGGCATGGCTCAAAACAGCAAAGGGTGGCTTCTTTGGGACCCATTCACCAAGAAATTTTTGGTGAGCAGGGACTGCAAGTTCATGGAGAACCTGATGTATAAGGATTGGAAGGCGGAGAATGAGGCGAAGATAGGCATGCGGTTTGGGGAGGTGAAGAGTTCCGGCTTGGGGCATGTGGAGCTGCCTTTGGAGCTGAGCAGTGGCAGCACAACCACAAGGCAATCTTCCCTTATGAATGGGGGAGAGGAGGCCAAGGATGCAGAGGAAGAGGAGGAGGTGCAGCAAGTGAGCGAGCGTGCACCGACACTTCCTTCACGCGCTACGAATGCTCCGCGGATCCGAGTCACCCCGCAGCAACGCCAAGGCCTTCAAGTCCCTGCAGCTGAGGAGGAAGGGAGGGTCAAGAGGAGAGTTCAAGCCCCTAGTAGGCGGACATATGATGCACCAGGAAAGCAGAGCAAGTCAGCCCTGGCCGGAGCGGCAATGATGGTCGGAGATGACGAGGAAAGCGAGTACGAGGAGTGTGCCTTCGTGTGCTTCTCTCCGGAGGAGATGCCGGAGAACCAGCAACTGTCAAGGAGGCCTTGGAGAGTACTGATGCTTAGGAGTGGAAGAATGCCATAGAGAGCGAGCTGAAGAGTATTGAGGAGAATGACACGTGGGAATTGGTGGAGCTACCGGAGGGACGTAAGGCGATAACGTCCAAGTGGCTCTTCAAGATCAAGTCGGACGCCGACGGCAAGATCGAGCGCTACAAGTCAAGGCTTGTAGCCAAGGGGTACCAGCAGAAGGAGAAGGTGGAATTCAAGGAGTTGTTTGCTCCTGTGGTGAAGCCGACGACGCTGCGGACCCTACTCGTGGGAGGTGCCATCAAAGGATGGGTGGTGAAGCAGATGGACGTGACAACCGCGTTTCTCAACGGCATTCTCGAAGAAGAGATTTTCTTGGCGCAGCCAGAGGGGTTTGATGATGGTACAGGCAGAGTGTTGAAGCTGAAGAAGGCCCTCTATGGGCTGAAGCAGGCCCCTAGGCAGTGGAACTTGAAGCTGCGAGAAGTTTTGGAGGAGCAGCAAGGACCTACCCCACTCTACTTTGACAGCCAGGGTGCCATTGCCCTTGCTAAGAACCCCGTGCTACATGGCCTTACCAAGCACATGAGAGTGAAGTGGCATTGGACGAGGAGCATGGTGGCCGCGGATGAAGTTGAGTTGCGCTATGTGAAGACGACGGGGCAGCCGGTTGACATGATGACTAAGAGGCTGGTGGAGCAGCAGCATTGGAAGTGTTGCAAGTTGGCTGGGATGGCTCTGAACTGAGAGAGCAACGGATCCTAAGGTTTGTTGGTGCAATCCCACGGTTTGCACTCTGCTTGTTGTCCTTGTGCGTGCATGCGTGTGTGCATGGAATGGTCTGAGGGCATGGAATAATATATATTTCATGCTTATAATTGTGTGTGAATGCTGAATCATGATGTCGAGTCTGTGTGTGTCGAGTCAATAGAGAGTTATTGCTAGTCGCGTGTCACGCGGTCTTTTCTGTCCCGCGCGAGGTTTCTATTTCGTCGTTTGTGTGTGTCGCGCGGTTTCTATTTTGTCGTGTATGGAATGTTCGGCGTGTCGCAGGTGTGTGCAGCAGACCCATCAAGAACTCAAAGATGAGTTTATGAAGAAAAACCAGAGCCTTGGTTTCAAGATTCAAGTGATCGCGAAGCCTGCGAAAAGGGTACCCTCAAGATATTAAGAATAGTTACATTACTTTGTGTAGTGTAACATTTCACTTGGTGTAGGCCCTTGTGAACGGTAGTCTCGAGACCCTTCGTGGTTGGGGTCAGTGTGGCACTGTTCCACATCACTGTACCTTGGATCTTGGAGTTTGTAGGAGCTGGGAGTCATTCCCAACTCGTAACTCTTCCTATCTTGTGTTTCTAAAACTATAGTGGCTGCCATAGTGCCGTTCGTTCAAACCGACGCTGTGTCGTCAATACTTGGTAAAATTGTGCGATCTAAATTGCTTATGGTAGGCGACGTTAAGACGCTCCAGATCCAATTTGAATCAGGTCATTTGAATCTGTCACCAGAACGCTATGAACGTTTAAAGCCGCTGTGCAGAAATCCGACCGTGCACTCTATCTTTCGTTTTAGGCACATTGAAGCCTATTGTGACTGTAACATGGTCGACGGCTCCAGCCCCACGACAGTGATGTGCAGGTCGGCGACCACCTCGTCGTCCTGTCCCGTAGAAGAAGGTCGTCGAGCTCTTTGGTCGACGTCAACACCGCAGCAATACCCTGCAGCTCGACGAAGCCCGTCGAGCAACTTTCTCTCTGCGAACAGTCGGCTGCTTCTCCCGTGCATCGGACCAGGACGTCGGCGTCGCCCAAGCGAGGGCAGGGCCAACTCTCTATTCCTGTTAACACTCCCCTGCCACGCTCACGCTTTGGCCCCCAGCCCACATGACAGTACTCTACGGAGAAAACTCGTCCTCGGCGTGCACCCCACACGCACCACGCTCTCACCGCACCAACCGGGCAGAAGGGCATGGCACCTACTGCTGCACCATCGTCACCGTCACCGACGTTGGCCAGATGCACTTGGCTGATGGCGACAAAGCACCGGTTGAAAGCCAGAAAATGCAGCGCCTTCGTCAGGAAGTAGGTCAGCCGGGATGTACTTCAGCACGAACTTCCCGCGGCCCACACCCGTGCCAGCGTGAGGTCTGGCGTCTTTCCGGTCAGCAGCTGGTACGGCGTCGTCCCCGGCGTCGTCGTCGACCCCTCCAAGCAGTCGCGCACCCAGACAGCCTGGCGTAGGGCGAGGTGCCACTAGTGGTGCTGCATGCCCATATGCAGCAGCATCGTCCGCACGGACTCAACGACCATGCGCATCTCCTGCTCGGCCATGCCGTTCTGCTGCGAAGTGTAAGGGCACGTCAGGTCGTGGACGATGCCCTTCCCGTTGACGAAGTTGGTGAACTCCTTCCCGAGGAACATCCCTACTTGGTCTGAGCGAAGCATCAGCACCGACTTCTTCGTCTGCCGCTCTACCAGCACCAGCCATAGTTGGAACTCCCACAGCACATCGCTCTTCTTAGCGACTGGCATTGCCCACACGAACCGAGTGTGGCGATCCTTCAGCAGCAGGAAGTACAAGCTGTCATCCTTGGCAGCCACCCGAAATGGCCCGCACAAGTCAATGTGCACGACAGCCAGTGCCTCCTCGGCGTCGAAGCCCTTGTCGAGGAAGGTGTGTCGCGCCAGCTTTCCTCCAACGCACGAGACACACGGCGGGCCTGCTCCGGTCGACGGCTTGATGTCGAGCCCAGTAGCAACCTCAGTATTCGCCGAGCTCTTGATCGTGTCGATGCCGTCGTACGCGAGCCTTGCATGCCACCAATCGGGGGTCGACTTAGTCGCCGATACGATCGTCCGCAGAGCCACCACTTCGGTCGACGTCGACCGCGTCGAGCAGGGGCGAAGGTCGGTGCAGACGACTCGTCCGGTGTAGCATGCTCGACCGAGCACTTCCCCGATCGCGGCGATGAGCAGCATCTTGTCGCCGTCGCCCTGCAGCTGCACTCCGCTCTCCTTCAGCTGGCCAGCTGACAGCAGGTTCGCCTGTACTCCCGGAACGTAGAGGACATCTGGGATGAGGACCTGCTTCCCGGCCTCCCCCTGCAAAGCGACGGTTCCGCGACCTTCGACAGGCTGCATCGCCCCATCCAATCCACGCACGTGCTTCACACTGCCGCTCGGCACCATGTCGATGAAGACCAGCTTCGTCCCCATCGGGTGGTGGGAGCAACCGCTGTCGACCAGCACTGCCATCGGGTTTGCCTGCACGGCTGCCGCCACCTCCTGGAAGTCCTCGCCAGCGAGACTATCGGCTCCACCACGCCGACCATCGAGCACGACGCCTCCCCGTCGCCTCGGCCCCTGCCGCTGGAGTTGTCCACGTCCTTCGTAGAAGACATCTTCTTCGACGTCTGCTTCTCTTTCTTATCTCGACCGGGGCGACGGCTGGTCAACCGACCGTGGCCTCCCTTGTTGTCGTCCTCGTCGCTGTCGTCGCGGTCGGGGCACTCGTAGGAGAGATTGTCAGGGTCGTGGCAGATCCAGCACCCCCGTCGTCGACCACCACCCCATCGTCCCTTGCCCCACGTCGTCCTCTTCTCGTCGACGTCCTTCGTTGACCGCCCACCTCCACTGCCACCTCCGCCGAGCTTCCCGCGCTGCTCCTGCTGACGATTCTGCTTAATCGGTGCAGCGAAACTCGCCTGCGGAATGAGCTCCGTGGGCTGCTCTGCCTTCTCCAGAGCCTCGTCTTGAATGATGTAGCTGGTGAGGGAAACCTCGTCGAGGGACTCACGCGTCGAGGTTGTAGTTGCGCGGCAAGCTTTTGACGACGTGGGTGATGTAAGATGCCGTTGAGTATTCAACGCCCGCCATCCGCATCTCATCCAGGATCCGCCGAGCGCGGTTGCAGTAGTCCGTCGCCGACTCCTGCTCGCCCATCTCAAGGTGTAACATCTACTCCTCCAGCTGTCCAATGTGCAGATCGTCCTTCGCCTGGTACGTCGACAGGATGAAGTGCCATGCTTGGTGACCAGCATCTAGTCGCTCTCGATATGACCTGAGCGCTAGCCGCACCACCGGTGAGCAGCACCTCGAGATGACCATGAAGGTGAGCAGCACGAAACTCTCCGTGCCGCTCGACCTCGTCCTCGGGAGGACTTGGCACGGTGCCGTCGGCAAAGCCCTTCATCCCGGCGACCTCCAGCTAAGGTTCTATCGCCTTCCTCCAGGTGATGAGGTCCCGTCGACCTTGCAGCCGGTGTGACGGTGATCCTATCCGGCGAAAACTTGAAGTAGCCATACGCCGGTGCGATCCCGCCCGCCATCACGTGCGTCGTCGCCGAGAGCCCTCCACCGCTTCGTAGAGGAGTGCGACGTCGACCATCGACTTCGACCCACGAGCTGCCTGCGACTGCCGTTGACCGCTGCACTCGTGCCTGACTCCCGTCGACGCCATCGTCGACCTTAATCACTCCTCTCTTCTTGGTGACATCGCTGCCACTGGCTCGTGCACCGCCGTCGACCTCGTCGTCGACGCCATCTTCGTTTTGTACCGGTCGAGGAGATGTAGGACGGGAAGGGTGCTCTGTCGCCGACTGGGCCTGGATGCCAAACTCTACGATCGCCAACGGGACCTTCCCGTACTCGCCATTCTCAATGCGTTTCCGCACATCAGCGAAGCGTGGATTCAAGGTGTCCGCTATGCCTGCTTCTACAAAGGGGTCGACCATGGCGACTAACGCGGCTGCCGGCCTACGAACGACTAAGTTGGTGCAAAATTCAGATCCTATCTGAAGGTAATCTGCGGGGCCGTCCACGCTCACCGCACCATGTGGAGAGTCACTCTACAATAGTCGTGAGCTAGACTACGGGGGTTGGCACGAACTCTAGGAGTGATCATAGCTTTGCCTGTGTTCGTTAGCACTTGCGCATTCACGGGAGAAATCGGCAAGAGTTTCCATTAGCAAAGTTCTCACCACAAAATGATAGCAATGACAACGACAGAAATGACTAGATCAGGCACCTAGCCATTCTGGAGCTAGCCTGGTCGACCGCCAGCACTACATGGTCGACCGCCTGCCTGCGTTGCATAGAGGACCCGCGCCAACACTACAGAAATGCGGCCTGCCGACGCAGCAGGTCGACGGCGTGTCAACGCTGCAGCAGAGCGGCTGTCCAGCGTTGCACCCAGAGATGGCAGCAGTGCGCACGCTCACAAGTGCGTGCAGACGATTGGCCCGACTTGCATCGCTGTGCATCCGTCGGCGCTGGTCTGCGCGTGATAAGCCACATCGACTTCGGGATACCAGCCCGAAGTCGCCTTCGCCATCACGACCTCGACGACGTTCGCGTGCCTCTCCAGAACTCGCTTAGCAGGTTACCTGGTCGACCACCCAGTGCTCTTGTCGACGCCTCCCTCATCGACGACAGCTCCCGTCGAGGAAAACTCTGGTCGACGAACCCCTCTTCGACCGCCGCTCACTCATCCTACGCAGGTTGACGGACTGCTCCGTCAACCTCCCCGTCGAAGAGAGACATCTGACCAGAACATCGGCGTCGCCCAAGAGAGGGCGGGGCCAACACTCCATTCCCGTTAACAATCATAGAGCGCTTTGGCCATCTTGAGCTGGCGGAAGTGGGGCCTCTGGTCTAGCGGGAAGTGGTTGCGGACAGCAAGCTGGGAAATGACGTCGAAGGAGAGCCACAAAGTAGGCTATGCGATCAGTCTTATAGTGCTGTCAGTCAACATCGTCAATATAGGAGTGGGCGGGGCTTTAAGATATCCGGAAGTGTGCTCAAACAGCGAGGCATCGTCCATGGTAACACTTTGCAGGTACAGGCGAAGGTCCTCTAGCCAGGACTCATACTCTATCGGGCGGCCCTCCGCGTCAAAATTCAGTACAGTGGGAGTCGCCAGGTAGCACAGCAGTGCGGCACATGGGCAGCAGCAGCGCTCAGGCAGCAGTTGGCAGAAGGGCGGCCACAGTGGCTGTGCGGCAGTAGCAACAGTACTAGGGACGGCGGCGGCAGTGTAGCAGTAGCTGTAGTAGTGGCGGCTGTAGCGACGGCTGTAGCAGTAGCGGCGGCGGTAGCGGCGGCTGTAGCGATAGCGGCGACGGCAGCGGCGGTTGTAGCCATAGCAGCTGCGGTAGTAGAAGCTGCTATAGTAGCAGTGGTAGCGGTAGTGACGTCTGCAGCAGCAGCGGCGGACAGCAGCAGCGGCTTTAGCAGCAGTGACGATGGCAGCGGGGGCTGTAGCAACAGCGGCGGCGGCAGCGGCGGCTGGAGCAGCGGCGGCGGCGGCAGCGGCGGCTAGAGCAGCAGTGGCAACAGCAGTGGCGGCTGTAGCTGCAGGGGCGAACGGCGGTTGTAGCAGCGGCAGCTGCTACGACTGTAGCTGCAGCGACAGCTGCAGCTGTGGGCGGACCGCGGGCAGCTGAGGCACGCTGGGCGCTGCCGCGCGCACCTGCTGCAGCGGCAACATCGGCAGGAGCTCTAGTAGCAGCAGGTGCGCAAGCAGCGGCAGTGCAGGTCAATGCCGCGCAAGACAGCGGCACGCAGGGTTGCGGTGTGTGGCGAAGCGGCGTTAATGGCAGTAGGGCATGTGGGGCAGCGTCACGCAGGGCAGCGGCATGTGGCGCAGCGGTGCGCAAGGCAGCGGGGTGTGCGGCGTACGGGGCAGCGGGGCAGCGGGGCATCGGGGCGCGCAGGACAAAGGCGCGCGCAGCAGCTGCGCGCGTGGCAAAGGCGCGTGTGTTAAAGGTGGCTTTAGGAGAGCCATGGTTGCTAAGAGGAAACTTGTTGAGAGGAAAAGTTGCACTAAAAAAGTGTCGAGGTACAATTGTAGAAGAGAGTTGGAAAATGTAATTGAACTTAGGAGTTCTTGAAAGCGACAGGCATTACGCATAGGAGGACCTTTTGGTATCACCCGCAGAATGACGGCTAGACAGAGATATTTGTTCAAACCTCTCTGTGTTTAAGCAGGATTAGGGTTCTCGTCTACCGTGGGTGGTCGCCGGATATTGATTCAGCATGCGGGTTGCTCTTTGGGACCTCTCGCCGTATTATTTGCTGCTGGGGAGGGAACCCATACTGCCCGAGGATGCTCCAACTATACTGTCAGGGTGGGCCTGGCAAAGGCCCGAGCGCAAAACCTAAGGGAGCTACTGCTGGCAGCCCTGGAGAACCTCCACGTTGCGCAGCTCAGAGACTCACAGAGGTACAAGAAGAGGAGAGAAGCGGGGATGGGGAAGAAAGAGAAGGTGCTGGGGGCAGGGGAGGAAGTGTACCTGAAACAAGCAAAGCACGATATGATGGATATCGGCCTTAGCACGGAGCGGTGGAAGGTGAAGGGAGTGAAAGAGTCCTGGTAGTGCCGAGCGACAAGGGATAGACGAGGACAGATCACCACACCAACTTGTCCAGGGCGAGACCCAGGAGGGAAGGGCATGAGGAGCGGCAGCCTCTTGAGGAAGTACTTCATTGGCAGCACGAGGAGGATCAAAGGAAGCCAAAGAGGGGGCAAGTACATCGGGTGGCTGAGAATAGGGGCAAGCTGACCAGAGAGCTGAGGAGTCTGAGGGAGAGAGGATGAAGGAGAGCAGGACGGGAGGATGGGGACGAGCTATTGACTCAGGAGAACAATAGCAGAGGATTTTAACAGCTATCATGATTTTACTTGTAGAAGTAGCTGAACACAATATATATTAATGACTTATAAGATAAAGGAACATGCTCTAGGAGGCTGACCCAAAAAGGGGCATTTTACGCGGGTAAAGTCAAGAAGGGATTGGTGAAAAGGCACCGTTGCTCCCAACGGTAACTTGAGTAGAATATTTCAGCAAGAAGTATGCGTTGGTGCACTTGTTTGCATATTTGTTTTCACATTATGCTTAATTCAACACACTTTACATCTGGTAACTAGCTTAGTGGAGCCAACTAGCGCAAGCAAGATTGGAAGCCTAAGCCTTTGATCTAGAGCCAGAAGATAGATCTCAGCTTAGCAAAGGCTAACACAGAGCTCAGCGCTTTTAAATATACGGGGCGGCTGAGAACAGGGGAAGCTAACCTGAGATCTGAGGAGTCTGAACCCTAGTTTATAAGTTGATCGAGGATGCTACGGCAGCGATTGATGTAGGAGTTTGTAGGAGAAGGCAACTCGAGGAGACGGAATCCTTAGGCTGGTAAGTTTTGGTAAGATAGCTCCAAGCTGTCATAGCGGGAGCTGGATCGGTTTTGAACTAACGTATGCCGAGTTGTTTGGTCGGCGACATGTTGCAAATGAGAATGTGTCCATGAGCTCGCAGTAGTAATGTGCTTTAGCTTCGTCGGTATCGCTTGCAGGACCGGCGTAGCTTCCGTCGAAGAAGAAAAAAAAACGCTTTGGAGGAGCAGATCAAGCTCGAAACTCCATATGTAGAAATCACGTCCGTTGTAAACGGTGCTTGTGCAAATCTTTGATGTGGCCAGAAATTTGTTCTGGGCCGTGAGCATGGCTTCGTCACTTGGGCGTGATGAAGTTGGAGTAGGTGAGTTCGACCCGAGGTTGAAGGTGGTTGGGGTCGGTTCTTCGTTGGTAGCGGCCGGTTGCTCGGGTTGCCATTCTACAATTGTTGGTTCCTGACTCCATAGTTGTGATGCGCTAGATGAGTTGTTACGGAAGCGCATTGCTTAAGGTAGTAGTTGCCGTGGAGTTCGCAATTGGGTTGGCAGGAGCTTCGGCAGTAGGAGCCGCCTGCCCACCAAATCCTCCTGATATGTTTCGGTGGGAGCGCGTACCATACGCCACCTTGAATACGAATTTGAATCAGGGGTGGTGGTGCGAAAACCTTGGGTGACTCTTATACCATGTTACAATCGCAATAAACATATTTATAGGATCGGCTCAGGCTGATCGCACGGAGTATAGGAGCGAAAGTTTTGCTAATGATTAGGTACAGACTCTGTCAGTAGAGGGAGAATTGAATATCGACAGAAGTGATTATAGCAGTGCGGTACAAGGGTTTACATAGGTTCTACAGGGGAATGCAAAAAGTCCTGGCTAGCCAAGTACTCTGAGGGGGTACATTCCCCGTAAGGCAACCGTGCGGTTCGGTAGCTAAAAGCGGCACGGTGACTGTTTGAATGCCTTTCCCGCACGTGCCCTTCAATATTTTCCTGTTTTCGACCGTCTTCGATAACTGTTTGTCTCGCTCGGTCTTCAACCCCGCTCCAGTCTTCTTCGCGTTAACATTCCTTTATTTCAAGAATGTTATGCAATAATTCCATATCGTAACAACTACAAACCTAGACAGAAAAGTGAAACGACAAGTACTTCAAGGGCCAACTGTTGAGATTTAGGGGAACGTAGACATTCTAAAAATGTTTTCCTATGGTATTTGCGCAGCTTTGTTACATCCGTAGCAAGTGGCAAAGGCGGAGCTTAAAAATCGAAATGAAGATACACATGTGGCGACAAACAGTTTAACACAAATTCTAGAGTATTGTGCATTCTTAGCACAGTTTGAACAATTCTAAAAGAAACATGCTTGTTTTTCTATTTCAAAGCTGTTTGTATTTGTCATGTCCAAGGATTGGCCTCCGCCAGTTTCTGCGCATGTAACGCCTGTGGGCTGTGCCAAGTGGGTAGTGAGGTGTTATAGCGCACATCGGACCATTCGTAATAGCCCCGCGAAAGGATAGCAGCCGGATCGATCAGTATGTCGGCACCTGATCGCGGTGATTTGCAATGATCACTTGGCCACCCCTTCACGAAATTGTCGCGTACGCCTTTGCGCAGCACATTCCGTCGCCCACAGTTATTTCCTTGCCCAGCCTTTTGCCAGCTGCCGCTCCTCGCTGTGTACTCCGTGCCGACCCCGTCACCTGCGGCCTCGCGTGTTTGCATCCCCCGTCGCGTCGCCTCTCAACTCCGCGCCTAGTCCCTCGCGCGGCCCGCAGCCGCTCTCCTTCCAGCAGCCCGTACAACGGGCAAAGCAGGAGAGCTGGTAGGCAATCTGCGCATGTAACCTTAAGCGTGCTGAAGGCTCGTAGCGCGCATCGGCGTGGCGGCACTCGCCATGTGTCCAAACAAGAACTCGCCTGCCCACACTCGCCCTTCTCCCGCTGCCCCTCCTCTTCCCCCTGTCCTCCTTACCCCCTCTTCCGCATTTGCGCCTAGATTCCCGCCCCTTTGCCAACCCCACCTCTCCCCTTGCCCCCTTCTTCTCCTCTTGCCCCCACAGCAGTACAGCGCCCCACCGCCGCACCTCCGCGGGGAGCCATGGCGGCAGCGCGCCCCTCGTGTCGCCTGCGAACAGCGGTGCCCTCTGCTGCACTCCTCCCGATCGCCTGCCCTCCCTGCTTCGTCACTGCCGTCGCTGCTGCTCTGCTGCGCTCACCGCTGCTCTTTGGGACTGCAAGGCCAGCTCACCAATCGACTGGCAATAGTCTCACGACTCACTTATTGCGCCCCTGCCTCCCATCGTTTCCTCCACTCCCCCTCTCTGCTCCATACACCATCATCCATGCTCACCATGCACCACTACCAGCATCGCTGCAGCACTTCTCCTGGGACCTCCTGCCATCTGCCGCCGACCCCCTTGCCGCTGCTACCGCTGCCACAACCAGCCCCTTCGCCTCCATCTCTACTGCATTTGCACCCCGTAGCGCCCACCACCGCAACTCTGAAGACGCTGCTGGCGCCGCCCGCGGGCTGTGCTTCGCGTGCATCCAGCCGCCCCGACCCGCTCCTCCTCGGTGCGTTACTCTGCGCAGTGTGAACATCCTGCGGGGGCTTGACTTGACACCCCTCCCCTGCCGTCACCACCAGCAGCATGGCAGCAGCATGACATGCAAGCGAGTACAAATGACATCCTAAGCAGCACCATCGTCAACAGTTACCCCTTTAGACACTCCAAGGGAGCTTCAGGGCGGGCTCCAGTATAGCAAGGCAAGGCAGTCCCTCTTCTCCTCGGACATGTCCTTGCTTGGGGCGCCCACAGGCGATTCTGCACCTGGGCTGCCTCGTTACACTTGGTCACATAGCGTACAATGCCTTCCCGCATAACAATGCTACCGACCAGCCTGCCGCCCCGCTTGGCCACCTCGCGATGCCCATGGCGATTGGTGGCGGATCCCCAGTGCCGTATTCGCCGCGGCCCTTTGGCGTGGCGTCAGCTGCGCTTGCATCGCCGGTGCTGTCGACGCCAGTGGCCCCTGTTGCGGCGATGTCGGCCGCGGGATCTCCTGCGGCGGCCGGCGCGAGCCGAAAAATTGCAGCCACTACACAAATAATGAGGAAGAGAGACCCCAAAGGGCCTCTTATATAGGCTAGGGAGGCAGTGGGAAGAGGACGGAGGGAAGAGAGCAGAGGCTAGGGTCCTCCCTCTCTCTCTCTCACTCTCTCTCCTCCCACGCCCTGCACTGCCATGGCAGGGGGGGCGGGGCGACGGGCAAGAAGGTGGAGTACTACTCGGTGCGCCATTGGGAGGCAACTGGTCCCTTCTCACATATCTTTCCCTCCCTGTCGTATCCCGCGCGTGCCGTGGCAGGGGGGGCGAGGCGGCGGGCAAGAGGGTGGAATACTGCTCGGTGTGCCGCGTGCTGGCTGACGGCCGCTGCATGTTCCGCGCCCTGGTGAGCCCTGCAGCGCTGAGAGGCGTGTGAGGGAAGGGTGGGAGAGGGAGGGGCGTGTGATGAGGGAGGGGCACTGACTGTGAAATAGTTAATGCCAGTAGTGCAGCTACAATCAGTGAGAGGCGTTTGAAGGAGAGGGCGAGTGAGGTGAGTGAGAGAGCATGTGCGTGAGAGGGATGACTAGGAGGGTGTGCATGGGAGGCATTGCATGTGCGACGAGGTGCATGTCCACCTTCTCCATGACCCCATGCCGCCAATCCACCATGCCCCCTCGGCCCCATGCCCCCATGCCCCCATGGACCCATGCCTCCGTGCTGAAGGTATCGGGCATGGCGGCCAACAAGAACATGGCGGCTCTCCCCCTCCGATGAGACTCGCGAGGCAGGTGCGAGCAGGCAGAGGGTGCAAGCATGCAGAGGCTGGTACTTCACGTTTTTTTAGGTGAAATAAATGTAAGCTTACTCATAAATCTACGTAAAGTTGGTCAGGCAGGGCAAAAAAAAAGAGTATATAGATAAGAAGGTATCTGACTGGTATGAGGCGGTAACATGGCAGTGTATGCACGGAGCATTCGTAAGGTGATGTAGGTAAGGGCTCTTTTGCATAACACAGAAGAAGCAAGCAACTCATTGGTTAGGCACTTCCCATATAGCTACTTGGTCCTCAGAGTTCTTTCCTTTCCGAGCAGCTATAAATGTTTCTGACACACCGTAAAACATAAAGTCATTTTGGGCCCACGTAAGTAAACGTAAGTTTACTATGTAAACTCAAGGCAGAGGGAGCAAGTGGGGGTGCGTGCAGGTGAATGGCAATAAAAGAGTTCCTCCTGGCATGCCATGAAACTCTGTCCCTGCCCTCCTTACTGAAAGAAACTCAAGTTGTGATTGTGATCAAGGATGGTTAAGTTGAGAGAGGAGAGAACATGGTGGGGAGCTAGGATGAGTGCCGACACCATCATTGGTTGGCCAATGAGGTTGGCTGCCCAATGATGCGAGGGATGTTATTGTGGCAGGGTGAGAGGGGTGTCAATCAATGGCTGGATGATCCAAAAGGGGTGACGGGGGGGTATCATTCTTCGGGACACCCCCGTCAATCGCGGTCAAAAGGTGTGGGGTGCACTTAACCAGAATTGCACAAAGTGTACACCCACATCAGGTGAAACACTAGCATGAATATAAACATATGTATGTTATATTCTAACACTTGCTCTCTGTTTTGTGCCTTGGGCCCCATGTCATGCCAAGACATGCCACGCCGTGCCATGCCGCCCCCCATGCGCCACGCTGCGATCTGTCTCGCGCCTTGCCCGTGCCCGCGTGGGCACCAGACGAGTTGCGGCTGGCAGTGGCGGATGCGCTGTGCGGCAGTGAGAAGCGCCGCGCCGCTTATGAGGAGGCACTCATCGCCATCACCGTCGAGGAGAGCCTCTCACGGTGAGGGGGGTGGGGGAGAGGGGCAGGGGTAGGGGGATAGACAAGGAGGGCATATGGGCATGTGGGGAGCAGCTGGGTCACCGGATATTGGGCACGGGATGCGGGGCACGGGGTGCAGGGCACGGGGTGCGGGGCATGGGGTGCGGGGCACGGGGTGCGGGGCACGGGATGCGGGGCACGGGGTGCGGGGCGCGGGGTGCGGGGCGCGGGGTGCAGGGCGCGGGGTGCGGGGCGCGGGGTGCAGGGCGCGGGGTGCAGGGCGCGGGGTGCGGGGCGCGGGGTGCGGGGCGCGGGGTGCGGGGAACGGGGTGCGGGGCACGGGGTGCGGGGCACAGGGTGCGGGGCACGGGGTGGGGGGCACGGGGTGCGGGGCACGGGGTGCGGGGCACGGGGTGCGGGGCACGGGGTGCGGGGCACGCTGTGCGGGGCACGGGATATGGATCGCCATCACCGTCGAGGAGAACCTGCAGCGGTGAGGAGAGGGGGGAGGGGTGGGGGGGAGGGGGAGGGAACGGGGGGTTAGGGGGGAGAGGAGGGCGAGGCGGATGAGCAGGGAGTGCGGTGATGGGCATCACCGTGGAGGAGAGCCTCTCCTGGTCAGCAGAGGGAGGGGGTGGGGGGGTGGGAAGGGAAGGAGAGGGGGGGCAAAGGGATGGGTAGGGAGATCAGGTGGGCATGCGTGGAGGAGATGAGTGGGTGATGCATGGGAGGGTGGTGAGAGAGAAGCTACTGCATGGTGTGTTCTAGATCATGGCTTCACATGACAGTCGCGGTAACTGCTTGCAAAGCAACTTAGTGGTACATGGGACATGGGTCGTGGGACATGGGTCGTGGGACATGGGACATGGGTCATGGGGCATGGGTCGTGGGTCATGGGGCATGGGTCATGGGGCATGGGTCGTGAAACATGGGTCATGGGGCATGGGTCATGGGTCATGGGGCATGGGTCATGGAACATGGGTCATGGGTCATGGGGCGTGGGTTATGGGTCATGGGGCATAGGTCGTGAAACATGGGACATGGGTCATGGGACATGGATCATGGGGCACGGGTCATGGAACATGGGTCATGGGACATGGGTCATGGGTCATGGGTCATGGGTCATGGGTCATGGGACATGGGTCATGGGTCATGGGACATGGGGCGTGGGCTATGAGTGGTCGTTGCTGCGATCAGTGGAGGAGAGCCGTGAAGGGAGGTGATGGGGGGCACCTGTTGCGCATTCTGAGCCATGGGTTGAAGTGAGCCACTCATAGAGTGGACACGCTGCTTGCCAAGCCCTCACTTGGATCGTCTCGCATCTCTCAATCATCTCCCATGATTTCCTTTCCCCCCTGTCCTTCATCTCGCATATTCCACTCTCGCCCTGCCCTCCACCAATCAGGTATTGCCAGCGCATCACCAGGCCTGACTTCTGGGGGGAGAGTCGGAGCTGCTGGTAAGATGAGACAAGCGCTGGGTTCTGCTTTACATGCATGCCGTCTCTTCATGTGCATGCCAATTCTTGATGCCTCCTTTAATTAAAACACTTAGCTTTCGTTGAAATATGCGATGCTGAATTGACATTCTTACTTGTCATTGTTCTATCGTACCTCATTCTCTAGTAGGACCCATTGTCACTATTCTGATTCCAAAAGGCGAATCACAAGCTCTACCTATGTTCCCTACGGCAGGTGCTTTTGGGCATGTGTTCGCAGCCCATCATTGTGTACATCCCCGAGTCCAAGGTGCGCACAACCTCCCCCCTCCCTCCTCTGCATTCCTCTCTCCCTCTCTCTCTCACTCTGCCTCTTGCCGTGCCATGGTCAAGCGATGCACCACCCTCACCGTTTACCACTGACCATCAAGACAATGATAGATCGTGATGATCTTCCCTCGAGCCATGCCACAGATCTGTCACAATGATACACCATGCCATGGTCAAGCCATGCCACATCCACACCGTACACCACATTCCATCGGCACCGCCCCATGCCACATCCTGCCATGCGTCCTCCCCATTCCCCACATGCTCCCACCGCCCCACCCCTCACGGCGTGGCAGGCGCGGCAGGGGCACGGTGGGGCGGGGGCGCGGTGCCGATTGCGGAGTACGGCAGCGAGTTCGGGTGGGCGGCGGGTGCACACGGCAACAAGGCGCGCAAGGCGGTGCGGCTGCTGTACAACGGCACCATCCACTACGACCTGCTCCTCTAGTGCCCTGCCCTGTTTTGAGGCACATAGCACGAAAGAATGGAAGGCAAGAGGCTTCTCGCACCTCTCCTACACTTGCCCTCCCTTGCCCGTATCGGCCTGCTAGCTGTCTGTTCTGTCGCAAGCTAACCACCATGCTGGCAAATGAGAAGGTGGGGCAATGAGAAGGTGGGACATTGAGAAGGTGGGCCAATGAGATGGTGGGGCAATAAGGTGGGGCAATGAGAA
Organism: Closterium sp. Naga37s-1; assembly: GCA_947471745.1. Lineage (NCBI taxonomy): Eukaryota > Viridiplantae > Streptophyta > Zygnematophyceae > Desmidiales > Closteriaceae > Closterium > Closterium sp. Naga37s-1. The sequence goes on from CANJKZ010000243.1 coordinate 2,308,470, forward strand.
GGTGGGGCAATGAGAAGTTGGGGCAATGAGAATGTGGGGCAATGAGAAGGTGGGGCAATGAATGTGGGGCAATGAGAAGGTGGGCAATGAGAAGGTGGGGCAATGAGAAGGTGGGCAATGAGAAGGTGGGGCAATGAGAAGGTGGGGCAATGAGAAGGTGGGGCAATGAGAAGGTGGGGCAATGAGAAGGTGGGGCAATGAGAAGGTGGGGCAATGAGAAGGTGGGGCAATGAGAAGTTGGGGCAATGAGAAGGTAGGGCAAGGTGGGGCAATGAGAAAGTGGGGCAATGAGAAGGTGGCGCAATGGGAAGGTGGGGCAATGAGAAGATGGGCAATGAGAAGGTGGGGCAATGAGAAGGTGGGGCAATGAGAAGGTGGGGCAATGAGAAGGTGGGGCAATAAGAAGGTGGGGCAATGAGAAGGTGGGCAATCTGAAGGTGGGCAACAGGAAGGTGGGTAATGAGAAGGTGGGCTATGGGAAGGCTGTTGCTTTCTGCCTCCGCGCTTGCTTTCTCGTTGCTGCAGGCTCTCTGAAACGCCTATTGCTTCGCAGCTGAAGTATCTCTGGTCGCTCTACCTCTGCATCTCTGGCATGTCCTCGTCATTGTCAGGATGCGTTTCAAGCAGCAGGAATAACTCTCATCATCATTGGGCCGGGCTACATCCAACACGTGAGCTGCCACGCCTCGCCTGCTGTCTTGCACTCGCAGCTGCCACGCCTGCTATCTCGCACTCACAGCTGCCTCGCCTGCTGTCGTGCACTCACCGCTGCCACGCCTGATGTCTTGCACTCACAGCTGCCACGCCTGCTGTCTTGCACTCACAGCTGCCTCGCCTGCTGTCTTGCACCCACCGCAGCCACGCCTGCTGTCGTGCACTCACTGCTGCCACACCTGCTGTCTTGCACTCACAGCTGCCTCTCCCACGGCCTCGGCCTCTCCGACCCCCTCATCCTCTGCTGCCTTCTGCAGCTCCACCCCTCAGCAGTCTTGTTGGTAGCACGCCTCCCGTGTGGTGTGTGTGGAAGTCTTCCTACAGAATCTGCTGACATAGCCACTCGGGTGTCCACTTGTCCTACAGAGCGTTGAGGGTGGGGATGAGGTTGTCCCACGAGTTTTCGAGCACCGAGATGATCTTGGTGCACTGCTGCATCTCCGACACCTTGCTGCCCGCCGCTGCCATCCTCGCATAAGTGTCCTTGATCTTGTCAAGGACCGGCTTTACATTGTCTCCCGGTCGCATGGAGAGGGCAGCCAACTCCTTTTCCAACACAATCACCATCGACACGTCGCGTAGCAGCTTCCACGCCTTCGGTCCGGAATCATCCAACTCCACCAAATCCTTGATGTGCTGGAACATGTCATTGTTGACCGATTGTAGAATTAGGTCGTACAGCACCGGCTCTTCTGAATCCACCGATCGCGGGCATCGCCTTCCTCAAGCATCTTCTCTTCACCCATCGCAAGTTTCAGCAGCTTGTAGCGTTTAAACGCACTCCGCATCCGCCCGCTCCATTCCTCATAGTTGGAGCCATCCAAAGGTTCAATCTTGGATGGTGGCGGTTCACTCCTCTTCTCAGCTGCATCTCCACTCCCTGTATTCATCTCTTCTGGTCCCAATCACAGGTTTCAGCTCCCCCCTTTGCTGGTCACAATGTAGATCCACGAAATCTTCACAAGTGTCGGCGCCAACAAAATTTCGGCAGAGTTTTCCCTTAGCGGAAGTCACATCCAACCTCTAGAACTCCACTTAGGCACGTCCACAGGCCATCGTGGGACTAGGAGGGTCTTCACACCTCAGTAGACTCTTCATAAGGTTCTTAATCGCCCTGATATCACTTGTTAGAGACTACGGACGGAGTCTATGAAGATTAAGGGCCGAAATATCTTAAAATTGTTGGACTAGAATTCTGGACAGAATTGTCGACTTCACAAAAAACGTCGTCGATGAAAAGTTCACTGTTAGAATATTTGCAAACCCGAGCATGTTGTAGCCCTTAACCGTGGCTATCTTTCCCAATTTGAATCGTATCAAAAGATGGAGTATAACTCGAGTTATGATTTCTGGCGCACTAGGGGGTATGTTGCCACAAAAACTTAGCTCAATCAGAATTGTCTCACAAGTTCCACACAAGAAAGATAGAGTAGCTAGAAAACAGGTAGGAGGGGATAAAGAGGACGAGAGGGAAGGTCCCCAAGGAATCCCCAACCAAGGAAACCCCATAGTAACACAATTCCCCTCCCTATAGGCACCCCAACTTTGACCTTTGTCACTTTCCCAACCCATGCCATCCACCTCACCCAACTTCGCCACACTTGCCAGCCTGGTTTGGCTTCTCCCAACCACTTGGCATCATCTAGAGTGATGGTGACGAATTTCTCAACCCCCAATGGTCTATACCCCTTATGGAGTCACCCCACAAATTCCCAGAGTTGCTGTAACCAAATATATGAAGCATACGAACTTTAACCGTTCGTAACTTTCTCGTTCATGCTCCGATTGAAGCGATCCTTGGTTCGTCGAAATGCTCTTGAGAAGAGGAGTCACTTCAGATTTCTTCTCAAGCCAAATAACATTCACACACACTCAGAGAATCCAAACCACGCCAAATACAAATTCTTGCACACGCTCACACCACGCATGCAACGCACGAACATAAGATGGGAGGCAGATAGACGTAAATGCAAATGATAGCATCACATAACAAACTCCCCCTCTGGCTGCCAACCATCATCCCACATGCCTCAGCTCATGCATGCACCCTCAATGCACACTCATTCCAGCAAGTGTCATGCCCTTCCAATGCTCTTCCATCACTCATCCCAACGAACAACCAAACACCTCCATTATTCCCAAATCTGCAGCACCCCTGTGTGGCCTCTATCTCATGGCGTTAAGCTCTACGTTCTCTCATGTAGCCCCATTGCAGTAAGCTATCTCATCCCCATCAATCTTCTCAGCCACACTCCCAGCCTGTACCACACTTGGCGAGCCACGACTCGGATAGGTCAGCCTCATAGGAGGGCGAACATCCCTCCTAGGACGATCAGGTGGACGTGGGGCACGTGGTGGAGCACCTTGCTGCTGCTGCTACTGCGACTGCTGCTGCTGCTACTCCTCCATCTCAGGTTCTCCCCCATCCTCAGTCACCCCAGAGATCTCCTCCTCAGAGACAGAAACCTCCACCTGCCTCGAAGGCCGCTGCACCTCATTGGCCTCAACGATCAGCCGTGTAGCAGGAAGCTTCTGTTGCAGCTGCTTCCACTCCTATTAGTACAGTGACTCAAGGAACTTCACATCCCTCGAAACAGTCAGTTTTTGGCTGGTCAAGTCCCATAGCAGCCAGCCCTTTTGCAATCCCCAAATGCACACCCCATCTCTCAAAGGCTTCTAGCTTTCTCCTCTTCTCCTTAGGCACATGAAACACCGCCATGCAGCCGTAGGCTCTTAGCATGTTGACTGCCGCTTCAGCTCCCCCTCAAAAACTGTGCCGATGAACTCCCCTCCATTGTCGGTGCGGATCACCTTGACCTTGTGTCTGCTCTCCCTTTGCGCTCTCGGCATCCACTCCTTTAGAACAGCCACTGCCACTGCCCCCTTGGTCTTGAGAGGGTATACCCACACAGCACGCGTGTGGTCGTCCACAATCGTCAAGAAGTATCAGGTGCTCGAGAGAGAGGGGGCCCTCGTATGGCTGACACCACATCCATGTGCACAAACGCGAGCGGGGCCTTGGCTAGTCCCGTGCCCCTGCTGAAGGGAAACTTTGTGAACTTCGTTTAAAGGCATGTAGGGCAGCTCCCAATCTCCTTTGCTGCCTCCTTCACCTCCAACTCCATCAAGCTCCTATCCTTCACCAACTTCTGCAGCATTGAAAGTTCACATGACACAACCTCTCGTGCCACGTCTCCCAATCGGCCTCACCACTCCCAGACGAAGCCTTTGCCCATGCAGCTGTCCCATCCACACCAGCAAGCACCTCACCATTTGATTGCTGTGGCTGCTGCACCTTCTTGACTGCATCCGGGGCCCCATCAGTTGGTGCAGTCTCCTCTCCTCCCGCAGTTGCCTTTGCCGTTGCTGCTGCCGCTGCCGTTGCTGGAGGTTTCCCATTCCAAGGAATGATGGGCAGCTGCCACAGGTCCTTGATGCAGCTGCTCTTCTCGTCCAGATTCCACAATAACAGCTTCCCAGGCTTTGCACGGCAACTGGTTTGGCCGAAGGTAACTTTAGCCTTGCTCTTCTGCAGCCGGCGCACAGAAAGAAGGTTGGCGGACAAACCTTCAACTAGCAGCACATTCCCAAGCCCCACAAGCTCCCCATTGGCTCCCATCACCTTGGCATTCCCAACATCAATCACAGGGAGAAAAGCACCTGAAGCGGCAGCCACAAACTTGATCGTCCTGGGGCTTCACCTCATCAAGCAACTCTGCCCGTGGGGTCATATGACTTGTGCAACCTGAATCTATCACCCAATGAGTGAGGGGGTGCATCACAACCTTCCCAACCGAACCCACATCACCCCCCCTCGCTTGCATATCCTCAACCATGAGGAACATCCCAGGTGAGGCTTTACCTTGTGCACCATCAACATATGCACCTGCTCCTTGCACAGCAGCACCTTGAGCGCATTCACCACTTGGCGGCTTCATGCCTGGAGGCGTCCATCCCTCAGGCCGGCTGAAACACTTGAACCATGAATGTCCAGCCTTCTTGCACTACCAGCATGCATCCTCCATTCGGGTGCTCCCCCTGCCACCAGAGCTCCTATGCCCCTCATTGTAGTCACCTCGGCCTCTCCCTCTGCCAAAGCCTTTCCCACGGCCTCGGCCTCTCCCACCCCCTCGTCCTCTGGTGCCTCTTGCAGCTCCATACCCCTCAGCAGTCTTGTTGGCAGCACCGCCTCCCGTGTGGCGCCTGCGGAAGTCTTCCTGCAGAATCTGCTGCCGTAGCTACTCTGGTGTCCACTTGTCCTGCTGAGCGTTGAGGGTGGGGATGAGATTATCCCAAGAGTTGTCGAGCAACGAGATGATCTTGGTGCACTGCTGCATCTCCGACACCTTGCTGCCCGCCGCTGTCATCCTCGCATAAGTATCCTTGATCTTGTCAAGGACCGGCTTCACATCGTCTCCCGGTCGCATGGAGAGGGCAGCCATCTCTTTCTCCAACACAATCACCATCAGCAGCGTGTTGGGCTGAATCACGTCGCGTAGCAGCTTCCACGCCTTCGGTCTGGAATCATCCAACTCCACCAAATCCTTGATGTCGTTATTGACCGATTGTAGAATTAGGTTGTACAGCACTGGCTCTTCTCAATCCACCGATCGCGGGCATCGCCTTCCTCCGGCATCTTCTCTTCATCCATCGCAAGTTTCAGCAGCTTGTAGCGTTTAAACGCACTCCGCATCTGCCCGCTCCATTCCTCATAGTTGGAGCCATCCAAAGCTTCGATCTTGGATGGTGGCGGTTCACTCCTCTTCTCAGCTGCATCTCCACTCCCTTGATTCATCTCTTCTGCTCCCAATCACAGGTTTCAGCTCCCCACTTTACTGGTTACAATGTAGATCCACGAAATCTTCACAAGTGTCGGCGCAAACGAAATTTTGGCAGAGTTTTCCCTTAGCGGAAGTCACATCCAACCTCTAGAACTCCACTTAGGCACGCCCAAAGGACATGGTGTGACGAGGAGGGTCTTTGCACCTCAGTAGAATCTTCACAAGGTCCTTAATCGCTCTGATACCACTTGTTAGAGACTACGGACGGAGTCTATGAAGATTTAGGGCCGAAATATCTTAAAATCGTTGGACTAGAATTATGGACAGAGTTGTCGACTTCACAAGAAACGTCATCGACGAAAGGTTTACTGTTAGAATGTTCTCGAACCTGATATTATTGTAGTCCTTATCTGTGGCTATCTTTCCCAACTTGAATTGTATCAATGGATGGAGTATAACTCGAGTTATGAATTTCGGCGCACTAGGGGGTATGCTGTCACAGAAACTTAGCTCAATCAAAATTATCTCACAAGTTCCACACAAGAAAGTTCGAGTAGCTAGAAACCAGACAAGAGGGGATGATGAGGATGAGAGAGAAGGTCCCCAAGGAGTCCCCAACCAAGGAAATTCCATAGTAACACAATTCCCCTCCCTATAGGCACCCCAACTTTGACCTTAGTCACTTTCCCATCCCATGCCATCCACCTCACCCAACTTGGCCACACTTGCCAACCTGGTTTGGCTTCTCCCAACCACTTGGCATCATTACAGTGATGGTGACGAATTTTCCAACCCCCAATGGTCTATACCCCTTATGAAGTCACCCCACAAATTCCCAAAGTTGCTGTAACCAAACATATGAAGCATACGAACTTTAACCGTTCGTAACTTTCTCGTTCGTGCTCCGATTGAGGCGATCCTTGGTTCGTCGGAATGCTCTCGAGCAGAGGAGTCACTTCAGATTTCTGCTCAAGCCAAATAATATTCACACACTCAGAAAATCCAAACCACGCCAAACATAAATTCTTGCGCACGCTCACACCTTGCATGCAACGTACGAACATAAGATGGGAGGCACACATACGTAAATGCAAATGATAGCATTACATAACATTTTTTTCGCTTACATCCCCCCCCCCCTCCCCCTCCTTCCCACCCCCAAAGTCCATTGCTAAAAGCATAGTGAACATCTGTGATGTTTTGCATTTAAATGGGCGATCATGGTCGAATGAGAGTTGTTTCTAGTCGGCGGACAATGAGTATGCCCTTGTTGCCCATGTCGCAGACAGGTGGGTTATTTATAAGCAACAAAAATTTATTTTTGAGAGGCAACACCAACCACGGTTCAAAATTTTGACGAATGTTTCATATTTGGGCGAAATATTTTGATGTCGAAAATTTCCCCCGAAATTTTTGTTTCAGGAAAAAAAAGGTTTTTTGGTGCAAAATTTCGCTTGAAATTTTAAGAAAAAATAAATAATCATCGAGTATAAATGACAAAAAAACGATGGGTGCATAACTTACAGACATTTGGCTGCTAGATCTCGGCGTATCTGGCATTTTGCCGCCAAATCTAGACAGATCTGGCATTTTGCAGCCAAATCTAGGCAGATCTGGAAATTTTCTGCCAATTTTTTGGCAGATCTGGCATTGAAGCGACAGATTTCCGCAGATTTGGCATTTTTCCGCAAGAACCTTTGAGCAGCTTTTTTTTGTTTTTTTCAAGGTCTAACAAAATTTTGCCAACATTTTCAAATCTGACTGAAAAAAATCCACCAAAAAATTCCTAGCGAAAATTTTCCTGACCGCTATTTTCAACCCTGTCACCAACGCACCTTTGCCCTTTACATGCCTCAGGTGATGCTGCTGCTCATGCTGTGATGCATGCTTTTCTCCCCTCCGCCTGTGTTCGCTTCGCCCCACCCGCCCGCCGTGCTGCAGGTGGCGCTGAGTGTGGCGAGGGCGCGCATGGAGGGCTTCCAGTAGGACTAGAGGCTGTCGCTGCAAGCTGACACCGTGCTCAGGGCGGCGTGGTGAGTCATGGCGAGGCGCAGGAGGGCAGGCAACGAGGGTGTCCTTCTCTAGATCTTGCATAGCATCAAGCCATGCAAAGTTCATTGGAGTGGAAAAATGCATGGCAACACTTCGTGTGAACGACCTGAAGATGTACAAGGGCCATTCGGTGGATACTCATGTTAGCTGAAATGTCCTCGCCAGTTCTGTACTTGCTCTGTCTGTCTCCTCATGTGCAATTTCCCCATCACAGGCAGCAGGGTGGCATCATAGTGGTGGGGTCGGAGATTTACAACCTGCTCTTCCTGCACAAGGTGCCCTCACCTGCTTCTCACCTGCTTATCACCTGCTCCTCACCTGCTTCTCACATGCTTCTCACCTGCTTCTCACATGCTTCTCACCTGCTTCTCACATGCCCCTCACATTCCCCTCACATGCCCCTCACCTGCCCCTCACATGCCCCTCACTCACATGCCCCTCACTTGCCCCTCACCTCAACCTCACCTCGTTATGCTTGCCCCTCACGTGTGGGCATTACACGGTTACCAGCCTCCCTCACCGCTATCTCTCTCTCTCGTGCCTGCAGAACAAGGATACTGGTGACGAGCCGGATGTGCGCGACATCATTGCTGCTGCCCGCCAACCCCTGCCGTGATATATCATATAACGATGTCCGTGTTGGTTACAGTAGAAGTTTGGGGGTTCTATGAAGTGCAATGTGTTACATTTCAGCAAGGACCTCCCTTGACATCCTATTATGGATAAGTTATGTACAAGTGTAGATATGATGATTGATAGTGTTCCTTCTAAAGGTGCATAAGCACATGTGCGCTATTATCCGGGGTGATATGGGTAGTATTATTATGTGTGCATATTACTATAGCAGGTGTCCCTTCGCGTGAGTAACAGGTAGTAGTGCGAACACTCTCGCGACTCTTCGAATGACACAGGACAGGAACATACTGCTTAAAAGAGTCTACTCGATACTCAGCCCGCTTAGTGAACAGGTATTACTGAATATGTACTTTGTTAGACTATAAATCTCTTGTACTTGTCTTTTATTATCAATATTTGTTTTTGTTGGTTGTGTAGGTGGTTGTGGTATTTTGCTCCAGCTGGTTGTGGGCTACGGCTTTGGGAAAAATGTGCTTCCTGGTGGTGTGGCTGTGTTTGTGGACAACCAGTCTGCCATTGCCCTTGCACATAATGCATGCTTGCATGGCCGCACAAAGCACATGCAGGTTCGGTGGCATTTCATTAGGGAGATGGTGGCAAGTGGCAAGCGGTGGTGCCCAACCAACCGTCAAGTAGCAGACATACTCACCAAACCCCTTCCCTTTGAGCGGCACGGTGTGTGCATGTCCTTGATAGGGATGCAGCCCCATGTTGGCATGGTGCCTGAGCAGGTTGTGGGAGGGCTGGTGCTTCTCTGCCTTGACGACATCATGCTGTGGATGGTGCCCCTCCCTGGGCAAGGGGGAATGGAGTGAAGGATTTTGCCCAGTGGTATTCAGCCACCTCCAGCACGAGCAAGGGGGAGTGTTGATCGTGTATGTGGTTGTGGTATTTTGCTCTAGCTGGTTGTGGGCTAAGGGTTTGGGCAAAATGTGCTTGCTAGACTTGTTGCGGGCTGGAATTGATCTCGCACCCAACAAGCACCAACAAACCTTTGCTAGTCACTACAACACCTTCGGTGTTGCTAGTTTGGCACTTTGGGTTGTTAGGGATTGTTGTAGGGCGAGGGTTGGGTTGGTAGGGTTTGACCAACTCGTCATTTTTTATATCTGAACTCTTGATATGGCTATTCTCTAGATCTAATACATGGCTGCGAAGTCATTCCGCCAGGATACCCCGTCGCACTTAAATCGCGATAGCGATCCACCTAGATCTTGGTTGAACGCGTGCGTTACCATTCTGGAAATTAGAGATTAAGACCTTTCCAACGCGTACCTGCTCATAGTTTACGGTTGCGTAAGCTACACGCAATGTTTCGTCGAATTCGGCGAACTTAATCTATTGTTACGCTCTCTAGATTCGCACGCTTTCCATCAGTTTTCACATTCAACTAGCACACAAATTCAAATCTTTCACAAATTCAAATCTTTCAAATCTTTTGCAAAGTGGAGGTGGTAATTTGCAGCAGCCCTCTGCACCACCACTACCTGGCTTTGGTTTTACAAGAGTAACCTTTGACAGCCCTGCTTCAACAGCTGCATCAGCAACTGGACCAGGAGGCGATGGAGGAACATCCTCGTCCTTCACGTTTAACGCTGCCACAGGAGATGGCGCGCTGTAGCCGCAGTAGCAGGGCTGTAGCAGCAGTAGCAGCGCTATAGCAGCAGCACCTAGGGCGGGAGCAAGTGGCAACACCTAGGGCACCAGCAGCAGGCGGCAGCACCTGGGGCGGCAGCAGCTCGCGGGCAGAGCAGTAGCACGCGCGCAGGGCAGGCGCACGGGGGCAGGGCAGTCGCTCGTACGCGGGGCAGGGCGGTCGCGCGCTGGCAGGGCAGGGCAGTCGCGCGGGGCTGGGCAGTCGCGCGCAGGCAGGACAGGGCAGTCGGCGGGGCAGGGCTTTTTTCTTTGTTTGTTTTTTTTTGGTGGACATAAGTACACGACATGTAGACATACATCCGTAGTCGTAACTAATGCTAGGAGGGCACGAAGAGTTACAAGTAACCGAACCCCCCTCATCCTTTTTACGGAGGCTGGAAAGCTACTCCGCCATCTTCCCAGATTGCTTTGAATCCTGCTCTCCGCGTCATCGAAGCCTCATTCTCATATAGTCTGCGCATGGCGCTTGCCTCATCAGCACTCAGGTGGCCCCAGTCGCCTATCCTTTTCGAACCACTTATGCCAGCCATTCGTTTCCACGCTCTGCTGTAGACCTTCACGTGCCTTGTAAAGCCAACTGCTATACGCCTCAGTGCTCTCTTTGGCTGAAAACGGCTGCCATGGAAAATTGCGTTGCACCTCTCCAGCCACACCTACTGTGCTGTAATTGAAATGATTGCAGCCTCCGGAAAACCCGACGACGTGCCACTCTTTTGAAAGAGCATGTCGCGGAGGGATTTCATTTCCCTGCCTGGATTCATGCACTGTACCGCCCTTTTCATCACCTCGACCGCTGGTTGAATTACTAGGCAGCTGAATGAAAAGTGTTCTTGCGACTCCACCCCGCCACAGTGTGTGCATTTCGCCCTTGCGCCCAGGAAAGGGAGCCTCTCACTCACTTGGAGGTTGTTGCTGTGCACCCTTAACACTACTTCGCGCGCCTTGCATGGCGCGAATAGCCTTCCCCCAATCGATTTTTCTCCCCATCTCTTCTTCCCACTGCAGATGCTGCTTAGGTTGGGTCCGTGGAGGTCTCCTCGCCTTCCTCAACTGCTTCAACTCGGCTCGCTCGCCCTTCTCACAGATTGGAGAGTGAAGCAGCCATGTTCTTGGGGTACCAAGTAGACCGCGGACTCTCCCATCTATGACCACCATAAGAGTAGCGCGCAGAAAGTTCACCGTTACCACACTGGCATATTCCATCGCCGTTATGTACCCCCTCTTATCCACAGTCACCCTCCGTCCGTATAGTATGCCGTCGGTCGCATATTTTAGTTGGTAGTAGAAAAATTCTCCCGGGCGGTATGACGGTGAGCAAATTAGCCCCGTCTCCCTGAAGATTTCCTCCGCCGACAGTTGCTTAAGTTCCAGATCTTTCCACCCTTGTGGTGTTGCGTCCCACGCCTTAAGAGCCCACTTCCTCTGCTCCTCGCCTCCTAGCTCACGTTCCAGGACCGCTTCGCACTTGAGAGACCTGCTGTCGTCTCCACCTTTGGCCACCAAGTCCCCCAGTCGGATACCCTTTAGGCAGTGTGATCCCACCTGGTTCCCAAACGGTGATTAGCCCCTGAAGAAAATCCTGCGGTTGAAAGCAGCTGCTCCTCCTCCGCATCCCATATGTGTGCAGGGTCTCCTGACCATGATTTTCGAATCCCGCAGCACCTTCACTGCAGCTTTCCACCTCGCGCATCCTCCCAGCCAGTGTTTCAGCACAGAAGAGTAGGCGTAGATCGTAGCCAATCCGAGCGGGAAACAGGCTGCTCTCTCCCATAGCCAGTTTCGTAGAGGCACCTGCTCCGCGAGAGCCTTCCCCAAGTTTTGGATCACGGTGCTGTCGATCCGATGTTTCAGATCTATCACACCCAAGCCTCCCTCCTTCCGCCCCCTGCATGTCAGTTCATAACTCCAGAGGGTGAAATGTCTATCGAGAAGCGCTTTCCCGCCAGAGATGAAGTTGTGGCATAGCCGCTTCACCTTAGTCCAGATGTTATACGGCGGAGCGTAAATCTGTGACTGGAACAGTAAAATCGGCATCGCATAGCTGTTGATGATTGTGACCCGCGCCGATGTCTTGAGGTGCTTCGTCTCCCAACAGCTCAGCACCGCGCTATTTTTTTCGAATGCTTTGTCCCACACAGGTCCCGATGACCGTCCAGATGTAATATAGATTCTGAGCAACCGCTCCGGCTTGTCTTTGTCTGCCCATGTGAAAGGTGACGCTATCGGCCGCAACCTCCTCCTGTTCTTCCCCAGTGGCATCAGCGTCGTTTTGCCATGGTTCACCTTCAGTCCCGATATCTCCGCAAATTCCTCAAGCAATTTGCCCGCTGTCTCCACTTGCTCCTTCCCTTTTAAGACCAGAGTTGTATCATCGGCATATCCAATGTATGCTAACTCCCCCTTCACGCCTCGTTTCCGGACTCCCAACTTTCTCCTTTCTATCTCTTGGCAGAGTGGCTCAACCGCGCAAAGGAACAGGTATGGGGCGAGCGGACAGCCCTGCCGCACCTCTTTGACCATCTCCATTCGTGGGGCAGGGCACTCGCGCGCAGGCAGGGCAGAGCAGTCGCGCGAGGATCATAGTTGCGCTTGTGGCAGAGGGGTCGCGTGGCACACGGGGCAGCAGAGGCGCGCGGGGCAGCGCGCGGGGTAACGGGAGCGCGGGGTAACGGGAGCGCGGGGCCGCAGGGCACGTGCGGGGCAGCGCGACCATTTAAAGCAGAGAAAACAATAACAGTGGGCTTGGAAAAACCAAATCGAACGGTCCTAAGGAACTACTTTATCTGAAACCATGTTGAGAAGTAGATAGCAAGTATGTCAGATAAGGTCAAAGGTGGGGGTACAAACCAAAGTGTCGAGAGAAATATTGTACCCCCTAACTTCAAAAGAAGTATGTGAGATGAGGTCAAAGGGGGGAGCAAGTATTGAGCAGAAAGTTTACGATCTCCTAGTTTTTACAACTGATAGGTTCACGAAAATCTACATTAGAAAGAGCTAACTTACAACCATGGCTTCTGGCAACAACAGTAAATCCCACTTGCAAAGTGGAGGTGATGATCCGCAGCATACCTCTGCACCACCACTGCCTGTCTCTGGTCTTACAGGAGTAACCTTTGCGAGCTCTGCTGCAACAGCCGCATGAGCAAATGGACCAGGAGTCGATGGAGGAACATCCCCGTCATTCACGTTTAATGCTGCCACAGGAGATGGCGCAGCAGGTTTTGATCTTGTGATACAACAAAGTGTATCAGCGTTCATGGCGTCAGCACAGCAAGCACCACAAGCATCAGCATAAGTGAATATGGGGACGGCATCAATGAGTATCCACGGAACATCTTAAAGATGCTACTAACTGTCAGACATAGATGTTAAACATCTTGAAGATTTAGTCCTCAAGACCTTTTGACGGGTAAGATTTCTTCACTTGGAGTTTTGAGTTTGAACTCATGATGGAGGCAGCACGAATCTGGGATTACTTCACTGGAGAGATTTCGTTTCCACTCAACGGCACTGTAGATTAGCAACGTGGTTTTGCCTTTCAGTCGATGATGGCGTTTACGATTCTTCTTTGTAACCTGTCACTTACAGAATAGCAAGGCATCAGATCATACATAGAATTTGCAAACTCAGCGGAGCTATCATGGCAACATCTGCGGCGTTATCAGGGAACAGACAGTGTAACACAGAGCTGACTCATTTCGCAGTTAAACAACATGCAGACGAAGGCATGAGAACATGCGGTGCAGTACATCAACAGATGCAGAGAGCTTTGAGACCAGTTTGTTCGAAGTGGTGGGAACTTCCCTTACACCATGTTTGTGACATTTGTTATTGCCGAGCTTGGACCTCAGTGGCGTCAGACGCGCTCTCTTCTCAGAACTCAAGGCAATATTTTTAAGATGCACCTCTACGCAACACTTCTTGCCGATCAACAGAACATGGATCTAAATGACAGGAAAGGCAACAAGAAAGTTAATCAGTTCGCCTTCACAACACATCGCCAAGTGGAGCCACCGAAGCAGCAACGAAAGAAGCATTTTCAGCAGCAGCAGAAACAACGCCAATAGCAGCCAAGACAGCAGCAGCTGTACTACGTACCTCCTTTTTGCCACAACTGTAAAACTTCTTGGCAATCTCGTGATCATTGCCCTCAGCGTCAGCAAACAGCACCTCAATGCCCAGCTGCTGCTCCCCCACAGGTTGCTGCCGCTACTGCATCAGCTATACAAAAACAAAACACAGTCACGTCAACACCAGCAAAGGGGAGGAACGTACAGGCTTGGATGATACGAACAAGTTCATGCGCACCAGGCTCACCTCCAACCTTCGCACCTGATGAAGCTCCAGAAGCGCTTCCGACAAAACTTCAAGTCAACCCACAGTATGGTAGCCTTGCAGCTACGGCAATTTACAGCCCGAGTGTTTGGTTTCTTGACAGCTGCTGTGGAAAACACATGTGCACATCAGACGTTAACAACAATCAGACACTACGTACACGAAACACGGCTTTATCATGTTATAGTTACAGTCGCCAACAATCAGACACTTACCTACTCGTCGTCAAGGCACGGTTCTTCTTCAGTCACCGGAGACAAATACGGTTATCTAGCTCTCCAACGTCCTCATCGTGCATAGTCCCGGCTACAATCTTCTTAGCGTCAGTCAACTGATGGGACGTGGAGTACACTTGGAATGCGACAGCAACAACAGAGAGATAAAGTTATACTCAGCAAGAAGAGGTTTATACGCTGCAAAAGCAGTACGGCAAGGCGTAGTGTTAGTACTTAACGTGGAACAAGATGGAACTGTAACAGACAGCGATCGAATCCTCGCCTGAAGGAACTTAATCCTGAACCGGATATCATCGTGAAAATTGTCACCGCATATGCACTTAATGCATATGCAATAACAGTAGTGCGCGGTTCAGTGAAGTAGTGTAGAATATAGCCGTGTATGCACTTAAGATAGACATATAAGAAGTAGTGTAGGAGTGTAGCGAGTAGCGAAGTGTCAGTTGCAAAGGGGTGTAGAAGGGGAAAAATGAGTGGGAGTGGTGAAGGAAGACGGGGGAAAGCACCGTAGGGCGAAATATGGGATTTGAACGAATCCCAACCTCGAGCCACACATTGGGAAATGTGTAGCCTGAGGATGGGTAGGTTTGAACGAATCCCATCCCCTCGATGCCTATTATTTGTTATTCTCTTACTACTAGTGAAGGCTGTCATCCTAGCTTCAACACGCAGTGGCACGCCCCTAAAGGGGAACCTGTGGGGTGAGGGAGCAATCTCGTTCACAACAAACAATAGGCTGAGTACGCGGTCATGGATAAGTATGAGCTGCGTTGGGGTAGAGTGTTTAGTCGCCGCGAGGAGGAATGGCCGCGACGAGAGCCGTCACGCGAGCGTGGGCAATCGCTGGAGCGCTCACCTCGGAGGCCGGCTTTTTGCGCAGATAGAGTTCCCATCGCAGGGGACCGACGGGCGGAAGGAATAACTAGCGTAGGAGCGAGCGGGGGAGGATACGCTGTGAGCGCGGACAGAGGCGCGTGACGGAGAGAGAGAGATTACGGAGATGGAGACGGGAGCGGAGACCGACGTGACGCGGGAATGTTCCGCTCGCCGGAGGAACGCGGAAGGCGCCGCGATGAGAGAGGCCGTTGGCGGGGCATCGAGAGATTTGACGCCAACAGAGAAAGGGAGGCTGCCCCAGGGAAGGAGGCGCGGGAAACATCCAGTGAGGAAAATGAAGAGGAGGACGACGCGAACCCAGAGTTGCAGGTCGAAGACGCCGATGGAAGGGATGACGGCGAAGAGACAGGGGCTGGGATCGACGACGCCGAACCAGCACAGGCGGACAATGCCGCTGGCGCAAGACAGGCGGTGGCCGAGGGATCAGGGTCAGGGCGAAGAGAGTCGCGCGGGCGCGACGTCAGCCGTCACGAAGAGCATTACGCAAGGGGGTCGCTTCTGCAGGAGCGGCGGAACTGTGACGTGGGCGCCTACGCTGCTGGGATGCAAGGAGAGCACGAAAAAGGCAAGGCGGAGCAATCGCGCACGACAGAGGAGGAACCGCGACGCTGGGAGCGACAACCTGGCAACCCTCGCTCACCCGACAAGCGTCAGAGACGAGAGGGCTGGGTCGGCGGCGGCGCACGTTCACCGGATAGGCACCAGATGCACAGGGGATGATGGGAGGGTGAGCCAAGCGCACCCAGTCGATACTGGCGGCAGAGAGAGAGGCGCAAAGAGGGGCCTAGTTCACCGGAGAGGCATGGTCAGCGGCAAGGGAAACGCAGCAGGGGAGCGCGGACGTCCGGCCCACCAGAGCAATGGGAGAAGAGGGCGGGCGGCGGGTTCCACTCGCCACACGCAAGGCAGCAACAGAGAGGAGAGGGCAGCGGAGACAGGCGCTCGCCTGAGGGCCGTCGGCATCAGGGCGGGAGGGGAGAAGCATGGTCAAGTCGCCTGAAAGGCAGCGACAGCGAGAGAGAAGCACAGCGGGGTGGAGAGATGCGCATGTCTTGCCAGCTCAGCTACGGGGGTGGGCCGAAGAGTGGAGGGCCCCGAGAGAAAGGCGCGGCGACACGAACTGGAATCGGCAGGAGAGCAGAACGGGGGGGAGGGGGGGGGAGCTTGGCATATGGCGCGGAGCGGGCTCGAGAAGCCAGGGAAGGGCTAGAGAGGGCCAAGGAAAGAAGGACGGCGGGAGGGTGGCCAAGAGGGGCAGGGGAATCTTGGAGAGAGGGGCGAGGAAGTACAGGCAGTGCGCCGCGGGTGGAAGTACTAGCCAGGCTTTCGGGAGATCAAAGCGCGGGGCCTGCCCTCAATAATTACTTGATGCAGGTGGGGAACGTAAGATACCGCTGCGACAGGCAAGGCATAGACCCGATAGATTTCTTCTTGAGCCTATCGAACACGCTGGAAGGAGAGGCGGAGACGCTGTACCGCATGAGGATGGACGAGCTGCTGTGGAGGGCAGGGAGGTACGGGGAGGATCCTACTGAGGCATTTCTGGAGCGGCTTCAGCGTCAATTCCCGGGACACACGGCGGAGCGCGAAAGGGAGTTTCAGGAGTTCAGGAGAGGGCGGACAGAATCCCTACTGACCTACTACATCAGACTGATAAATTTGGCGGAAGACGTGAAGTGTTTAGACAGCAGCCTCCTCATCAGCAAGTTTCTCGGGGGCCAGGACGATACACTAGGAGGAGGGCTGAGAATGAGGGTGTATGAGCTGGGAGCTGAAGCGGCGCTAGAGGAGGTATTCGACCTAGCGGAGAGGGTGGAGCTGGCACAAAGGAAGTATGAGGCCTACCTACCGAGGCCGACAGAGAGGAGCCGCAGACCGACATGGGCGGCGCCTATGATACCGGAGGAACGGGGGTGATCAGACATGCAAGGGGAAGAGAGAGCCGACACCCGCACCTGCCACCGGTGCGGACAGCTGGGACACATCCGCAGAGAGTGCAAGAGCTGTGATGGCTGTGGAAAGCCAGGGCACCGGAAGCGGGAATTTCCTGATGCAGCAAAGTGTGAAATCTGTGGGAAGAGGGGACACGAAGCCAAGGAATGTTATCAGCGGGAAGGGGGGGCAAGGAGAAAGCCAGAAGAGCTGCAGCGGCAGATCAGTAGGCTGCAGTCTCAACTGAAAGCCATGGGGCCAAGGTGGGAAGCGGAGGCAGGAATGTACGCTAGGGATGAGGAGGGAGAGGAGGTGGAGCCGGACGTGCAGTGTGCCCACATGGCCTGGAGAGAAAGGGAGGAGATGGGTCTGCGGAGCGGGGGGAAGGATGGCAGACAAGAGCATAAGAGGAAGCAACGTGAGCAGGGGCTCAAGCCAGACGCGCCAGCACTAGAGAGACCCCCAGCACGCCACCCTCAGGAAAGACTCGCGTGCCAGACCTCGGTGTTGCTCGTGGAAACAGGAGCGATGGAAGTGGAGGGAAGGAAGGTGAAGACGGGGATCATTGACACAGGAGCATAGAGCGTGATGCTGGGCAAGGGGATGGCCGAGCGGTTGGGACTGATGGCCCCTCAGAGGCACGTGGCGTAGGGGATGCTAGTCATGATCGCAGAAGGAGGGGAACCAAAGTGGATGCCGTGCACACTGACACCCATAGAGTTAACCCTGCTGCTAGGAGGGGAGCATGAGACAATGATTAGGATGAAGTGTGGGATATCGGAGTCTGAGGACTTTGACATACTAGTGGGAACTGAAATGGTGTTCGCGGTGGGCATGAGCATATGTACCTGGACGGAGAAGGTGGAATTCCGGACGAGGTACTGGAAGAAGGAGGGACCGTTGGGGAAGCTGCCGTTGCAGTTTGTGAAAGTGGAACCGAAAGCCAGGGCAGGAGGGGCACCAAGTGGGCAGGAGCCAAAGGGGCAGGGAGGAGCGGCAAACCAGAGAGGGGCCCAGGATGAAGCCGATGGACAAGCCAGGGCAGCAAAGTGACTGGCAGCAGCCCATCCGCCTGGTGGAGTTGTTTGGTGGAATTTGGGCAGGGCTGGCTGCAGTGGTGAGGAATGGGATTGCTCTGCAGCAGTGGATATATGTGGAGCAGGCACCGCAAGTGAGAAGGATGGCTGAGCATCACGCGCGGAAGTTGCGAGTACAGTTCCCGGACCTCCTGAGTGAGAAGGTGATTCAGGATGCCATGAGCGGAACCGTGCATGACGTGAGTCAGATAACAGAGGCGCAGGTGGCCAGCTGGGGGCAGGTGGACCTGCTGGTGGCGGGGTGGGAGTGTCAAGGGGTATCATGGGTAGGAAAGGGGAAGGGAGGGGAGGATCCAAGGACAAAGCTGATGGACAACCTGTTCAGTAATTTGGGGTGGCTGCAAGAGAGACGGGGCAGGGTGGCTTACTTGCTGGAGAATTTGGATCTGGAAAGGGATTGCAGAGAGCCAATTCGGCTGGTAAAGGAGAGGATCGGCAGGCACTTAGAAGAGGGGATGAGCTGTGATGCGGCCAGGGCAGGGTCTTACGCGCACCGCCTCAGGATGTACTGGCAGAACGTAGTCCCCGTACTGAATCTGCAGGAGGAAGCAGAGGGGATGAGGAGAGCACCAGGGAGAAGGGTGGTGGATATCTTAGAGCCAGGGCGGACTCCCGCGCCAGTTTGTCAGAGAGGTTACAGCAAGCACTACCCGTGTAACCAGGTGGGGAAAGATAGAAGGGCTCTGCCCACCTTAGTCACATATGCAGAGGCAGCAGGCTACATGTGGGAGGGAGGGAAGCCGGGACCAGGACTGATATACGATCACAAGCGTGGACGGTGGGAGGAACCGACTGCATCAGAGAGGGAGCTGGCTATGGGATATGGAGAGAATGTGACGGCTGCACCAGGAGTGAGTGAGGAAGACAGGAGGGCACTGGGGAATGCCATGGACGGCTACATGATGAGGTGGCCGATTCAGAGGATGAGGCGAGAGACGGTCTTGAGCTGGGGGCAGGAGGCAGAGAAAGCGATGGCGGCAACAGACCCACAAGGAGCATGGACTTGCAAGGAGGAGGAGGGAGAGAAGTGGACAGTGGGGGAGGCGATGAGTGAAGAAGGAAGGGGAGCCATGCTGGAGCTGCTAGCCAAGTATAGGAGGTGCTTTGCCTTTACACTACAAGAATTGGGAAGATGCAAGGTGAAGGAGATGGAGCTGAAACTGAGCAGCGCGGAACCCGTGTTCCAACGGCGGAGGAAGATGCCGCACGAAGATGAAGAAATATGCAGAGAGAAAATGAAGGAGCTGCTGGAGGCCGGAATGATCAGGCGCTCCGAATCAGAATACGCCACGCCAACGGTAATGGCAGCAAGGAAGGACTTAACAGGGGAGATCCTGAGTAGGAGGATGTGCGGGGATTACCGGGCGCTCAACAAGATTACCGTAGCAGACAGGTACCCGATGCCGATGGCGGAGGAGATATTTGACAAACTAGCAGACGAGGTGTTCTTCACAACACTAGACTCGCGGCAGGGGTTCAACCAAATAAAAATCAGAGAGGAAGACATCAAGAGAACGGCCTTCCATGGGCCGGATGGGCTGTACGAGTGGCTTTATATGCCATTCGGGCTGAGAAACGCGTCGGCGGTGTTTCAGAGGGTCATGGATGCAGTGCTGAGGGACGTGGAATGTGCAGCGTGCTACATAGATGACGTAGTGATCTTCAGCACCACCGAACAGCAACATCTGCAGGACGTAGAGAGGACACTAGCGGCAATAGAAGGAGCGGGACTCACGTGTCACTCGAAGAAATGCAGGTGGGGCGAGCAAACAGTGCAGTATCTAGGCTATGAGGTGAAGGGGGGGCAGATCGGGATCCAGCAAGCGAAGGTGGAGGTCCTGGATAGGCTGCGGGAGCCAAAGGACAAGACAGGGCTGAGAGAGGTGTTGGGTTTCCCGAGTTATTACCTGCGTTTTGTGCCCAACTTCAGCAAACGAGCAGCGGTGCTAAATGGGCTGCTAAGGGAAGACAATGCGTGGGAGTGGGGGGAAGCACAGAGGGGGGCATTGCAGGACCTGATGACGGCAATGAAGACCGCAACCGTCTTGCAGCTGCCAACGGCGGACCAACCGTTCACCCTCTACACCGACTGGAGCAGCCAAGGGATGGGAGGGAAAATCTGCCAGGATGTGGAAGGAGAGGAGAAGGTGGTGGCATACGCGAGCAGGAGCTGTAACTCGGCGGAGGCACAGTACAGCTCATACACAGGGGAGGGATTGGCGGCAGTGTGGGCTGTGGGACACTTCAGGGTATACCTGCAAGGGCGAGAATTCACCTTGGTGATGGACCACCAGCCCCTGACATGGCTGATGACAACACCGTAGTTAACGGGCAGGAATGCATGATGGGCGATGAAACTGCAGGAGTATGACTTCAAAATCAAGCACAGGCCAGGAAAAAACATGCAGCATGTGGACGGCCTCTCCCGTAACCCCCCACCGTTGGAACCTACAGTGACTCTAACGCTGCTGGCGAGGCAGGTGGAGCTGAGCGGGGCCAAGGGGAGCAAGGGGCCAGCAGATATTTGGGAAGATGAGCAGGCCATGAGATGGGTGAAAGGGGAGACGGGGGCAGATGAAGAGATGAGCGAGAGGGTGAGAGCAAGGGGGCACCACTACAGGTGGTACCAGCAGCAGCTACAGATACAGACAGAGGGTGGGTGGAAGCTGGTGCCAGCACCAGGGGAGAGAGCAGCAGTCATCAGGGAAGTGCACTCAAAACTGGGACATTTCGGGCATGAGAGGACAGTGCAGCTGCTGAATACGGGTTGGTGGTGGGAAGGAATGCGCAGACAGGTGCAAAAATGGGTAGAGGGATGTGAGGCATGCCAACGGAGTAGGGCAAACCTCACCCAAGCCAGGGCCGAGCTGCAGTCCCTGCCCATCCGAGGTTTAGGCTTTAGATGGTCCTTGGACCTGGCGGGGGAGCTGCCGTTGAGTCGAGGGGGGAACGATATATAGTGCTCATGGTGGAGCATGTGAGCAAGTGGCTGGAAGTCAGGGCTATCCCCAGCAAGAGCTCAAGACATGTGGCTGCGGCGTTCAAGGAACAGGTGATATGCAGATTTGGGGCATGTTCAGAGGTGCTCACCGACCAAGGAACAGAGTTTCAAGGGGAGTTCAAGGAGCTGTTAGAGGAAGCGGGAATCACCCACAGGCGCACATCTCGTTATCACCCACAGAGTGATGGGCTGACCGAGCGCCTAGTGCAGACGCTAAAGCCAGGGCTGCGGGCATATGGGGAGAAGAGGAAGCGGGAATGGGATAATGAGCTACACGGCTGCCTGGAGAGATCACTCACCGTACAGCCTACTGTTTGGCTGTGAGCCGGTACTGTCGGTGGGGGCCCCATAGGTCCTCACGGATACAGTGACAGCAGGCGTTGGACATCGGGGTGGGGACTTAAAGGTGGAGGGTGAAGGAAGTTCGGCCCTCAGGGATTCTAGTGCTGGAGAATGAGAAGGGAGCACACTTGAATGAGCACCAGACCAACACGGCATTGGCGAAGGGAAGCAAGCCTCCGCAAGAAGGTCCTGTGATACGAGCTCAAGCTGCTCGAGCACGGGCACAGGAGGGGGCAGTGGGTGGCTGAGGCAGAGCAGCACAGTGAAGGGAGGGGTGAGAGGATCAGCAGGAAGAAGAGAAGGTGCTGGTGGGAGCCACGTCCTCTAACAGCTGTCACCGCATATGCACTTAATGCATACGCAATAACAATAAGGTGCGGTTCAATGAAGTAGTGTAGGATATAGCCGTGTATGCACTTAAGATAGACATATAAGAAGTAGTGTAGGAGTGTAGCGAAGTGTCGGTTGCAAAGGGGTGTAGAAGGGGGGAAATGAGTGGGAGTGGTGAAGGAAGATGGGGGAAAGCACCAAAAGGCGAAATATGGGATTTGAACGAATCCCAACCTCGAGCCGCACATTGGGAAATGTGCATCCTGAGGTTGGGTAAGGTCATTCACGCCCATCCCCTCGATGCCTATTGTTTGTTTTCTCTTACTACTAGTGAAGGCTGTTATCCTAGCTTCAACACACGGTGGCACACCACTAAAGGGAAACCTGTGGGGTGAGGGAGCAATCCCGTTCAGTGGGTAACTGAGGCAGAGCAGCACAGAGAAGGGAGGGGTGAGAGGATCAGCAGGAAGAAGAGCAGGTGCTGGTGGGAGCCACGTCCTCCGACAAAATATTACACCGATCGCATCCGAAGCAGGCATACCTGGAATATCACGAGTAGCAGCAGAGTCTCTGAGGGATAGTGGAGAAGCAGAATAGTTACAGCATCCATCCTTACCTTCAACTTCAATAGGTTCTCTTGTCATTGACACTTCTGCTACTTGACACGGTACGGTCAATGACAAATCACATCGGATCCCAGCAATCTTCGCCGCCTTTTATGCGAACTTCGATATATATCGTCAGTCTGCGGGACATGCAGCTTCAGAGGACATATGGCACAAGAGGTTAGGACATTTGAGTGGAAAAATAACTTACAACACGATTCGTGCCGGGGTTCTTGCCAAAGACGCTCTTCTTTTTCTTGATAGAAAGGAGCCGCGCCAACCTCGCCATATCTGCACAGTGTGTCCTGAAGCTGATCTGCCTCGACAACTATTTTCGTTTCATAACTCGAAAACGTTTATAGTGACATTCTGGTGATACCACGGCAAGAAGGACGAGCAGATTTAAACTACGTAATTTCATTCATTGACGCTGCTACACGTTACGTCTGGCATGCGCTTATCCTATCGTGCGATCTTGCTTATGAAGCATTTGTGGCGTGTCTACCTGCAGCTGAACGGGCGATCTGAAGCTGAAGAGTTTTCAGACTGATGGTACTCTCGAGTACCTCTCACAGCGCTTCAGGGACTACCTCGCTGAAAGGGGAATCAAGAAGCTGCAGTCGCTACCTTACCAGCATCAACATCAACTGCCAACTGCTATTCATCTCTCCGCCAAGAAGCATGCTGAGAAGCTGCTGAAGCGATTTCCTCTACCGATTACTGCCTCTGCAACTCCGTTCCGCTCCACCCAAGGAGCTGAATCTGAACCTCTTTCATATGCTGGTGTAACTCGGTATCTGCAACTCCTCGGTAGTCTTCTCTTCGCAGATATGACCTGTCGTCCGGATTTGGCCTATTTGGCTAGCCAGCTCGCCCAATTTCTTTAAGCAGCAGCAGTTAGTAGCAGGAGTTTCCTAATTCGTATCTACGTCTACCATCCGACTCACGTTATCATAAGTGGCCGGATTCGCCGCTCTCTCTACTCGGCTATAAAGACGCAAATCAGGTAGGTGATAATGCAAACAGACGCTTACGTACAGGCTTTATTTTCCGTCTTGAGCCCATTGGTATAATTTCTTGGTAGTTGAGCAAGCAGGAGCTGCCCGCACCGTTGCGAAGGAAGGTCTACACCTTCGCATGTTGCTTAGCGAAGCAAAGTTACTGGACTTGTCGCAGTTTCAGCTCTTCTGCGACAATCAGTCTGCAATTCGCATTACGATCAAATCTGGGTTCGCCAATCGAACCAAGCATATCTCGCTTCGTTACCTTTTCGTCAATGACAAAATCGAATAAGGCAAGTTACAACTTGGTTACTGTCCCACAAGCGAGATGGCCGCAGACTTCTTGTCCAAGCATCTGCCGCGTCCGAAATTCCAGTACTGTATGCTTTTTTCCTGGACTTGGACACGTCACCAACAACACCGACGACATCGAACTCTGGAATTGAAGGGGAGTGTTGGGAAAAATAATTTGACTTTCAATTCAGTAGTTCAACATTACAGTAGTATCGTAGTATTATTATGTGTGCATATTACTGTAGCAGGTGTCCCTTCGCGTGAGTAACATGTAGTAGTGCGAACAATCTCGCGATTGTTCGCGTGACACCGGAACATACCGCTTCATAGAGTCGACTCGATACGCAGCCCGCTTAGTGTCAGAATATTATGCTCTAGCCTGTAGTGGGGTGCTCTATAGCGAGTACAACCCTTCTAGGGTTTGCTATTTGTATCCTCATTCTTGCTAGTGCAACCTCCTTCTTTGCCTAAACTGTTTCTTGCCTAGCTAGGGCTTTCCTAGCTATGGCGCCTTCTTCTACTGCTCATCTCCACATGGTATTAGAGCGATATGCTCCTGGCCTGTGGGCCCCACCTCACTGCTTCCGCTGCTACTGCTACTCCCTGTCCGCCGCGCGCCCCGTGGTGTGCGGCGTCGAAATTAGGGTTTTTCAGCCCGCCGTGCGCCCCGAGGCGCGCGGCGGTTTTCTGCCCGCCGTGCGCCCCGAGGCGCGCGGCGGTTTTCTGCCCGCCGTGCGCCCCGAGGCGCGCGACGGGTTTCTGCCCCGTCACTCGGCGCGTCGCCCCCAGGAGGCGCTACGACGGGCGACGGGGACCCGCGCGTCGCCCCCCGTCGCCCGTCGTGGCCTGCGCGCGGCCCGTACAGCCGGCGCGCGGCCCGTACGGGCTGCGCCAGGCCTGCGCGCGGCCCGTACGGGCTGCGCCAGGCCCGCGCGCGGCTCGTACGGGCTGCGCCAGGCCCGCGCGCGGCCCGTACGGGCTGCGCCAGGCCCGCGCGCGGCCCGTACGGGCTGCGCCAGGCCCGCGCGCGGCCCGTACGGACTGCGCCAGGCCCGCGCGCGGCTCGGGCCGCCTGCGCGCGGTTCGGGAGGCTGTGCCAGGCCCGTGGGCGGCCCGTTCTTCGCTGCCCCTGTCCTCCCCGCTGTCCCCCGTGCTTCTGAAGGCGCCCCACCCCTCCTTCTGCCCGTTCTCCTGGATTAGGGTTTGGGGGTGGGGGGTATGGGGGTGCA
Organism: Closterium sp. Naga37s-1; assembly: GCA_947471745.1. Classification (NCBI taxonomy): domain Eukaryota; kingdom Viridiplantae; phylum Streptophyta; class Zygnematophyceae; order Desmidiales; family Closteriaceae; genus Closterium; species Closterium sp. Naga37s-1. The sequence continues at coordinate 2,333,608 of CANJKZ010000243.1, forward strand.
GCTTCTGTGTGCCGTTCCCTGCTCCTCCTCCTCCTCCGTCTCCCTGTGCTGCAGCTGCCGCTGAAGGGGGGTGGACCTGTTGGAGCCGTCGGAGTGGTACTAAGGGGGGGTGAAGGGGGAGTGGAGCTAGGGGTGAAGCAGGGGGTGTGTGTCAGGGGGGGTGGTACTGTTTGGGGGAGGTTGAACGGAGGTTGCCGTCGTGTCGCCAGCAGCACCTGTAGTCCGGGGAGTTGCTCCGGTAGCCCAGTCGTAGCCACCTGTGCCAGTCGCCCGTGGGTCCGTTGCTCGTCTGCCGCTACTTTTAGCCGCGGGGCCAGTTACTCCAGTAGTCCGGAGCGCTGTTCCGGTAGCCGCTGTGCCAGTGTGCCTCCTGTTGCCCGTGTGTCTGCAGCTTCAGCCGTCGCCTCCTATCTCCTCTCCTCTCACTGTCCCTCCTCCTCCTCACTTGCCTGTTGTGACTACCACTAGCTTTGCTCATAATTGTGAACTTTAAACTATTGCTTCCTGAACTTGTGCTCAGAATGTGTGGTGACATTGTGATCCACCCTGAGCTTGTTCTGCTTTGCTTGCTCTGCTGATTACACCCCACTTTGGCTATGGGGGTGTGTCAGAATATTATGCTCTAGCCTGTAGTGGGGTGCTCTATAGCGAGTACAACCCTTCTAGGGTTTGCTATTTGTATCCTCATTCTTGCTAGTGCAACCTCCTTCTTTGCCTAAACTGTTTCTTGCCTAGCTAGGGCTTTCCTAGCTATGGCGCCTTCTTCTACTGCTCATCTCCACACTTAGTGAATTGGTAAATTACTGAATTGGTACTTTGTCACACTATAAATCTCATGTACATTTCTTTTATTGTCAATTCTTGTTCTCACATTCAACTAGCACATGAATTCAAGTCTTCCGCTGCATAATATTACAAGGAGTAGACTCTAATTTTAAGGATATTTATTAATCCCAACACAACCAAGGGTTCTCACTATCGTAAACTGGTGTTCCGTCGCATACGTGCACTGCCCTACAAAGCCCACGCCCACTCCCTCCCGTCGCCCACACTTCCTTCCCCCTCGAACGAGCACGCTCCCTCCCCTCCCTTCCCCAAGGGTTCTTTCTATCGTAAACTGGTGTTCCTTCTCCAGATGCACCGCTATGGAAGCAAGCAATGTAGGAGTTGGCCTTGATCAAAGAAAATGACGTGTTCGAGACCATTGACCCTCCGAAGGGTGCCTACTTGGTGGGATGCAAGTGGTTGTTAAAGTTGAAGTTGGGAGATGATGGAGGTGTCGAATGCTACAAGCCAAGGCTTTTAGCTCAAATGTACACTCTTCGGGTGTTGCTTGCTCTAGCGGCATCCCTCAACCTCGAGGTGGAGCAATTGGACGTTTGCACTGCCTCTACGGGCTTCTTATGGAAGAAGTCTACATGCGTCAACCTCCGGGGTACGATGACGGTAGCGGAAGGGTATGGAAGCTCAAGCGTACCCTCTACGGCTTGAAGCAAAGTCCACGCGGATAGTACAAACGCATCGACGACTTTCTTCAACACGGCTTCGCGCGTAGCGAGTGCAATAGCGCTTTGTACGTGTTGAAGGAGGGGGAGAAGCAATTGGTGCTTTTTCTCTACGTCGGTGACCTCCTTCTCTTCTCCGACTCCAAAAATCTCATTCGGGAAGCAACTGCTAGGAGCGGAGTTTGCAATGAGAGACTTGGGCCGGTCACGTACTAACTCAGAATGCATGTCGACCGTGATTGAGCCAACGGGACCATCCACCTCCACCAAGAGAAGTATGTGAAGGGCGTAGTGGAGCGTAGTGGAGCGAGAAGTTGCTACTACCTAGCTTGGGACAAACGTGAGTTGGAAAAGCAAGAAGCAACCAACCGTGGCTCTTAGCTCAACGGAAGCGGAGTATATGGCGCTCACACAAGGAGCCATGGAGGCGATATGGCTACGGCGTCTTCTAGCGAGCATCCTCAACCCATCCCAACTTCTCTCTTTTGTGACAACCAAGCCGCCATAAGCCTCTCTCACAATGCTGTCCTTTATGGGCGAACTAATCATATCGAAGTGAAGCATCACTTCATTCATAAGGCGGTTTAGAAGGGCGAGGTCAAACTCACTTATGTAAGCACCAAAGCTCAACCCGCGGACTTCCTCACTAAACCACTCCCTAAGGACTCATTCCGTGCATGCTGTGAGCGAATAGGATTGAACACCTAGTGGCTTGGGTGCAAGGAGGAGTGTTGGAGGTTGCGTGCTTGCCCCCAACCACCAAATAGTGTAGACTTGGTGCTCACTTTCGGGTGAGCTGCAGGTTAGCGTGGGGTTGAAGTTTGACTTCGGAAGAACCTGCATTTCGGTGCCACATGGCAGCACAGGAACATTCGAGACTCGAGGAGAATTCGATTCGGTGAAATTCGAGTATCGAATTTTACCCCTTCGAAATGTTACACGAACATTCGCGAGTGTAGCGATGCGATGTTACGAACGCGTCTCGTCCTTCTCTTCCCCTCGCACCTGGTTCTTGCTACTCTAATTCCTTGTTGGGTTCTTGGGTTGAAGCAATTGTAATTGAGTTAGGTTTTCTGAGGCAGCATACCCCACAGTGCGCCGTAATTTATAACTCGATTTATTCTTCACCTTTTCGTGCGATTCAAATTGGGAGTTGCAGCCACAGTTGAGTGCTACAACATATCTCGTTGACGATTTTGAGTTTCGTCGACGGCGTTTCAAGTGAAGTCGACATTTTTGTCCAGAAATGTAGTCCAACGATTTTGAGTTATTTCGACCCTACTCTTCATGTACTCTGTCCTGAGTCTCTAACGAGTGGTATCATAGTTGATTGAAAGACTTTGTGGAGAGTCTACTGAGGGGTGAAGAATCTTCTAGACCCACCATGACATGTGGGCGTGCTTAAGTGTAGTTCTAGAGGTTTGATGTGACTTCCACTAAAGGGAAACTCTGCCGAAATTTTGTTGGCGCCGACACTTGTGAAAATATTGTGGGACTTCAGTGTGGACATCAAAGGGGGGAGCTGAAACCTGAAATTGGGTGAAGAGAAGATGAGTCAAGAGAGAGGAGATGCAGCTGAAAAGAAGAGTGAGCCGCCACCATCCAAGATTGAAGCATTGGATGGCTCCAAGTATGAGGAATGGAGCGGGCGTAAGCAAAGTGCGTTCAAGCGCTACAAACTGCTGAAAATTGCAATTGGAGAAGAGAAGATGCCGGAGGAAGGAGATGCCCGCGATCGGTGGATTGAGAAGAGCGCGGTCCTGTTTGACCATGTTCTGAAATCGGTCAACAACGACATGTTACAGCATATCAAGGACTTGCTGGAGCTGGATGAATTCGGACCGAAGGCATGGAAGCCACTGCACGACGTGGTTCAGCCCAACAGGCTGCCGATGGTGATTGTGTTGGAAAAGGAGCTGGCGGCCCCCTCCATGCGACCGGGAGACGATGTTAAGCCAGTCCTTGACAAGATCAAAGACACTTATGCGAAAATGGCAGCGGCGGGCAGCAACGTGTCGTAGATGCTTGACAACTCGTAGGACAACCTAATCCCCACCCTCAACGCTCAGCAGGACCAGTGGACACCTGAGTGGCTACGGTAGAAGATTCGGCAGGAGGACTTCCGCACGCGCCACACAGGAGTTGATGCTGCCAACAAGAATGCTGAGGGGAATGGAGGAATGGATCTGCAGGAGGCAGCAGAGGAAAAGGAAGAGGGAGAGGCCGAGGCTGTGGGAGAGGCTTTGGCAAAGGGAGAGGCCGAGGTGACTACAATGAGGGGCATGGGAGCTCTGGTGGCAGGGGGAGCACCCAAATGGAGGGAGCTTGCTGGTACTGCAAGAAGGCTGGACACCCGTGGTTCAAGTGTTTCATTCGGCCCGAGGAATGGGCACCCATAGGCATGAAGCCGCCAAGTGGTGAACGTGCACGAGGTGGTGCTGTACAAGGTTCAAGTGCACAAGGTGAAGGTGCACATAGTAAAGCCGACCCTGGGATGTTCCTGGGTTGAGGATGTGCAAGGGAGTGGGGGTGATATGGGTTCAGTTGGGAAGGTTGCACCCCCTCACTCACTAGGTGATTCAGGTTGCAGAAGTCACATGACCCTACGGGCAGATTTGCTCGACGAGGTAAAATCCCCTGAGAAGATCAAGTTTGTGGCTTTTCGTGTGTTTTGGATTTTCTGAGTGTGTGTGGATGTTATTCTGCTTGCGCATGTATCTGAAATGACTCCTGTGCTCAAGAGCTTTCCTATGAACCAAGGATCGCTTCAATTGGAGCACGAACGAGAAAGTTATGAACGGTTGAACTTCGTGTGCTTTTGATATTTGGTTGCGGCGACTTCGGGAATTTGTTGAGTGACTCTATATGGGGTATAGACTTTTGGGGGTTGTGGAATTTCGTTACTCTACTGTGGGTTGTTGCCAAGTGGTTGGGAGAAGCCAAACCTTGGCAAGTGTGGCCAAATTGAGGTGAGGTGGATTAGGAAGGTTGGGAAAATGACAAGGGTCAGAGTTGGGTTCCTAAAGGGAGGAGAAATTGTGTGACTATGGGTTTCCTTGGTTGGGGACTTTCTTGGGACCTTCCCTCTCGTCCTTCTCTTCCCCTTCTACCTGGTTCTTGCTACTCTAATTCCTTGTGTGGTTCATGGGTTGAAACCAATTGTGATTGAGTTAAGTTTTCTGTGGCAGAATACCCCCCAGTGCGCCGAAATTCATAACTTGAGATATATTTCACATTTTTGTGCGATTCAAATTGGGAATTGTAGCCAAAATATATTGCTACAACATATCTTGAATTGGTGAAGTTTTAACGGTACACGTCTCGTCGACGGCGTTTCATGTGAAGTCGACATTTCTGTCCATAAATTTAGTCCAACGATTTTCAGTTATTTCGGCCCCTTATGTTCATAGACTCCGTCCTTAGTCTCTAACACAATTCGCCCTTTTTGGGTGTGGGGTTGTGTCCCCCATGTTCTTGTAAATCCTGCGGTCCGATCCCGCCAGGGTGGGAAGCTCGCTTCCAAGACACAGCTCTGCACATTCCGTGGCATTAACTCTAACTGACCTGGCTACCTTTTCTACACCCCTTCCTTTCAGCAGCTCATTTGCAGCCGGGATGTGATCTTCGACGGGACTCACTTTCCATTTCCCAATCCCCCACCTGCCCCTCCTGTGCCCTCTCTTCATTGGTCTGATTTCAATCAACCGCCGTTTGTCGCCCCCTCCCTCCCTCTCCCCCCTCCGAGCCCGCCCATCCCCGGCCCCTTTCAGACGTTATCTCTAGCGCCTCCCCTCCTGCCTCTTCCTCTTCGGCTCCCCTGCCCTCCTCACCTCCGACCCCCTCTCAACCTCTTCCATCCGTTCCTGTCCCCGCCCCTTCCTTGCACCTCACTCGTTCCATGACTCAAGCACTCTCCAATTTTCAGCACTCTGCTCTTTTCACACGCCTCTCTCCATCCCAAAATCCTGATATTCCTGAAGATCGCTTGTAAGAGCTCTCCTCTATTCATCCTGTCTCTCCTCTCCTCTGTGTCAACATTGGCGACTTCGGAAATTCTCCCACTCTTCTCTCTGTTGACACCGCTACTATTCCCACCCCTCAGTCCTATTCCAAGGCCGTGTCGGGCTTTCGTGCCATTGAGTGGATGGCTGCCATCATTGCTGAGTGTGAGGCATTCATTCGTACTAATTCATGCGTCGACTCTGTCCCCCCCCTTGGTGCCACCATTGTTAAAGGCAAATGGGTCTTTTGTACCAAGCCCGGCGAGCTTCATGTCTTCAAAGCCCGTTATTGCGCCAAGGGCTTCTCCACCGTGAAGGCAATTACAATTTTGCCACTTACTCCCCCACAGCCCATCTCCCCACTCTCCGCATCCTTCTTAACCTAGGTGCTCGCTGGAATTGGGAGATCCATTCCATGGATATCTCCAGTGCCTTCCTTCAGGGCGAGCTTCATGAGCGCATATTCCTTGAGCGCCCAGCTGGCTTTCCTCGCCCTTATCCTCCAGGCACTGTTTGGGAGTTGAAACGACCTGAGTATGGCCTTAAGCAGGCCCCGCACGAGTGGCATGCCGAGCTCGCCTCCACTCTTCACTCTCTTGGCTTCTCCACCTCCACCTCCGACCCCAGTTTCTTCACTTCCCCCACAGGCTTAACATTCTTGCCTACGTGGACGACTTGGTGCTACTTGCTGTCACCGCATATGCACCTTATGCATATGCAATAACGGTAGGATGATGGTGTAGGGAGGGCTGGTAGTTGCAGTTATAGGAACATTAGATGATTATAAGAAGTACTAGTTAAGAATAGTTGTAGGTGTAGAACGTAGGAAAGTTACTGTTAGGGAGGGGTGTAGAAGGGGGGAAATTAGATAGGAGCGGTTGGGATTGTGAGGGAAAGGGCACCGAAGGGCGAAATGTGAAGCCAAAGAAATCCCAACCCCGAGCCGCACATTTGGGAATGTGCAGCCTGGGGTTGGGTAAGGTCAGTCACAGCCAACCCGTCGATGCTTTCGTAGTGTTATTCTCTCTTAGTCGTGAAAGTTGTCATCTAAGCTTCTAGTATTCTGTGGCACACACCAGGAGGGAACCTGTGGGGTGAGGGAGGAATCCCGTTCATAACACCACGAAAGCATCGAGCGGTTCGAGAGAGTAGCTTAGGATGGATAAGTATGAACTGCGGTGGGGCAGAGTGTTCAGTCGACGAGAGGAGGACGGGCCGGGGGAGAATCGCACGCAGGAACGCGGACGGTCAGTGGAGCGCCGATCTCCCGGGAGGCCCGTTTTCCGCGCGGATCGGGTCCCCCTTGAGCCGATCCGACGAGACGGAGGTTCCGGCCACGGCGGAATGAACGATGAAAGGCGCAATGCGGCGACGGGCGGTGCGCCGTGGCGGCGGGATAAGTTCCACCTGAGCGGCGGGCCGTACTACTCACCAGAGGCGGCGGCGTGATGAGCGAAGCCGCTGGAGGGGACGCGACGAGCTTGGAGGAGGCGAAGCTGCTGGCGGAAGGCACGCCGGTGAAAGCTCGCGGGCCGGGACGACGCTGGAGAATGAAGTCGAGGGTGCGGCGGAGGAGAACGAGCCCATCCTCGAGCAGGCAGGAGAAAGTCCGGATGAGCCGGACGGAGCAGAGGAGGGAGGATCCGCACCGATCCACGAGGCGGCCGACTCGCATGACGAGGTAGAGGACTCGCACCGATCCTCGGAGGACGAGGGGGCGGCGGAGCGGGAATCACGGCGGGACGACCCCGACCGTCAGGAGGGACATCGCACAAGCCGGACGGCGCAGCAAGATCGACCGGCGCGGTTGGACGACGTGCGCGAACTACAGTTGCAGGGATCGCGCGGGAGAGAAGAGACTGAGCGCTCGCGTACGTCGGATGAGCTGCGTCGCCAAGTGGAGCAGCGCGGCGCATGGCAGCAGGGAAAAGGGCGCGGGAACGAGCGACAGACCCCGCGCGGAGGAGGGCGACGGGGGGAATCCCGCTCGCCCGAGCGGCAGTGGCACCACAAAGGAGCGTCGCGCTCCCCTCGCCAGCAGAGGCGGTGGAGCCAGCGGCCCCGAGAGGAGTCGCGCTCGCCCGTCCGACGCCGAGAGCGCGAGGGAAGGCGGGACGAGGCGAGAGGCTCACCTGTCGGCCAGCGGGGGTACGGAAGGGGCGAAGGGGGATGGTCGCCATCCCCGGTGAGACGTACAACCTACGAGGCGCGGGGAGAGGGAGGAGGGAGAAGCCGCCACTCGCCGTCAAGGCACTGGGAGCGGACGGAGAGGGACGGCGGGCATTGGGGGTCGCGAGACAGGGGAAGGGAGAGCCACCGAGAGAGCGCGACCAGGAGCGGGGGCCTGGCGTATAGGGCGGAGAGGGCCCGCGAAGCAAGAGAGGGCTTGGACAAGGCTAACCGTGGGAGGTCATACGGGAGATCGGCCGGAAGGGCGAGCGACGCGTGGGGAGAAGGGAGAGGGGGCCCAACCGCAGCACCCAGGGTGGAGGTGCCGATGAGGTTTTCGGATGACCAGCGGGCGGGGCCCTCACTCAAGAATTACCTGATGCAGATCGGCAACGTGCGGTATCGCTGCGACAGGAGCGGCACCGACCCTGTTGACTTCTTCCTGAGCCTGCCCAACACACTGGAGGGGGAGGCGGAGACACTGTACCGCATGAGGATGGAGGAATTGCTGTGGAGGGCAGGGAGGTATGGGGAAGACCCCACCGAGGCCTTCTTAGAGAAACTGCAAAGGCAATTTCCTGGGCACACGACCGAGAAGGTTAGAGAGTTCCAGGAGTTCAGGAGGGGGAGAGAGGGGTCACTGCTCACGTACTACAATAGGTTGATCAATCTGGCGGAAGACGTGAAGTGCTCTGACGACAGCCTGCTCATTAGCAAGTTCTTGGGAGGGCTGGACGAGTCCCTGGGGGGAGGACTGAGAATGAGGGTGTATGAGCTGGGCGCAGAGGCAAGCTTGGAAGAGGTGTTTGACTTGGCAGAGAGGGTGGAGCTTGCCCAGCGGAAGTATGAGGCTTACATGCCCAGGCCTGCAGAAAGGAGCCGTCGGCCGACATGGGCTGCGGCAAGATACCAGAAGGGGCGGGGCGAGCAGAGGAGCGAAGGGAAGCTGGAGTTGACACCAGAACACGTCACAGGTGTGGACAGCCAGGACACCTGCGCAGAGACTGCAAGAATTGTGACGGCTGTGGGAAGCCAGGACACAGGAAACGGGAGTGCCCGGATGCAGCCAGGTGCGAGATCTGCAAGAAACGTGGGCACGAGACGAGGGACTGCTATCAGAGGGAGGGAGGGCCTAGGAGGCACCCAGAGGAGCTGCAGAGGCAAACCAGCAGGCTACAGGCGCAGCTGAGGGCAACAGGGCTGAAAGGAGGGGCTGAGGCAGGGATGTACGCGAGAGACGAGGAAGGGGAAGAGGTGGAGCAAGATGTGCAGTGCGCACTCATGGCATGGAGAGGGAGGGAAGAGATGGGGCTGAGGAGCAGGGGAAAGATGGCACGCAGGAACAGGAAAGGAAGGAAAGAGCCAAGGGAGAAGAGCCGGCTGAGCCCACCTTGGAACGAGCCCCCGCCCGCCATCCCCAGGAGAGGCCGGCGTGCCAGATGTCACAGCATATGCACCTAATGCATATGCCATAACAGTAGGGTAAGGGTATTGGCAGGGCTCTAGGTTGCTAGCACATGAAGAATAGCTGGATATAATAAGATAGAAGAGAAATAGCTGAAGGTGTAGAATGTGTAGAATGTAGCGAGGTGACTGTTTAGAATGGGGTGTAGAAGGGGGGGAAACGGGATAAGAGCGGTTGGGATAAAAAGGGGGAAAAAGACACCAAAGGGCGAAATGTGAAACCAGTCCATCCCAAACCCCGAGCCGCACATTTGGAAATGTGCAGCCTGGGGTTGGGTAAGGGCACTCACGTCCAACCCCTCGATGCTTTTGCGATTGTAATTCTCTCGAACTAGTGAAATCTGCTATCTTCGCTCTAGCACACTGAGGCACGTCACTAAGAGGGAACCTACGGGGTGAGGGACTAAGTTCTTTCATTACAATCGCAAAAGGGCCTCGAGCAGTAACGAGTAGAGTAGATATGGATAAGTACGAATTGCGTTGGGGTAGGATGTTCAGCCGCCGGGAGGAGGAACGGCCGCGACGCGAGCCATCACGTGAACGAGGGCGGTCATTGGAGCGATCGCCGCGCCGCCCGGCCTTTCGCGCGGATCGAATCCCTCTCGCACGGGACCGTCGAGACGAAGGATCGACGGGCGTGGGAGCAGGCGACGACGGGCACGGCGGCGGCATGGATAGAGACGCGTGGCTGCGAGGGAGAGCACGCGGACCTGGCGAGGACCGTGGAACCCGCCGCGACGCAGGAGTGTTCCGCTCTCCGGAAGAGCGAGAGCGGCGCCGGGATGAGAGAGGCCGTTGGCGAGGTTTCGCTCTTAGTGAGGGAAGGAGACATGGGTGGCGACGACCAAGTGGGGATCCTACAAGAGAACGCGGCACATGACGTGGCAGCGGAGCAAGGCGCGGAAGAAGAGGAGGAGCACCCGGGGCTGCAGGTCGAGGAGGCCGATGAAGGAAATGACGGCGACGACCAGGCAGCGGGAACGGGTGAGGCTGAACCCGCGCAGGCAGACGAGAGCGCTGGCGCGAGCCAGGCGGCAGCCGAAGAATCGAGGGCCGCGCCGTGGGAAATGCGCGACCGAGACGTCAGCCGTGGGGAAGAGCAGCGCGCGGAAGGCTCACTGCGCCAGGAGCGAGTGACGACAGCCGACGGTGTTCGAGCTGCACTGGCGCAGAGGCTGCATCATGATGGCAAGGGGAGGGTAGAGCGGTCGCGCACGCCGGAGAAGGATCCGCACCATGGGGAATGGCGCGTAGGCGACTTTCGCCCGCATGGTAGGCGACAGGAGCAGGACGGCTGGAGCGGCGGCGGCGTGCGTTTGCCAGAACAGCAGCGAGCGCGCAGTGGCAGAAGGAAGGATGAGTCGCGCTCACCTGAGCCGCACGGGCGCCAGGAAGGAAGGCACGGGGAGGAGCGGGGGTCACAGGAGCGCCGCGGTCAGCAGCACGGGGAACGCAGTGGCATGGGGCGCTCGCCGGGTCGGCCGAGGCGGAGAGAAGAGAGGGATGGTAGCGGGTCCCGCTCGCCCGAGTGGCGCCGCCAGCGGAGGGAGAAGTACGGAAGAGAAAGGCACTCGCCAGAGCGCCACCAGCAGCGCAGCAGGAGGGAAGGCACCTGGTCACCGTCACCAGAGAGGCGGCAGCAGCGCGACATCAGGAGGTGGGAAGGGCGGAGGACGCACGACCCGCCCACGCAGCAATGGGGACGGGCGGAAGAGTGGGTAGGGCCGAGGGAAAGGCGCCGCGGGGCGGAAGGGAGCCGCCAAGAGAGCAGAGCGGAGGGCGTAAGCCTGGTGTACGGCGCAGAACGGGCACGGGAGGCCAGAGAAGGCATGCAAAGGGCAAGGGAGAGAGGAGCTGAGAGACGCTGGCAGAGGGGAGCCAGTGAGGCATGGGGAGAGGGGCGAGGGGGTGCGGCCAGCACCCCGCGAGTGGAGGTGCCCGCCAGGTTCTCGGGAGATCAGCGCGCGGGGCCTACCCTCAAGAATTACCTGATGCAGGTGGGGAATGTGCGTTACCGCTGCGACAGGCACGATATGGACCCGGTGGACTTCTTTCTGAGCCTACCAAACACATTGGAGGGAGAGGCCGAGACCCTGTACCGCATGAGGATGGAGGAACTACTCTGGAGGGCAGGGAGGTACGGAGAAGACCCCACCGAGGCATTTCTGGAGAGACTGCAGCGGCAATTCCCAGGGCACACGGCGGAGCGCATAAGGGAATTCCAGGAATTTAGGAGGGGCCGGACGGAGTCACTACTGACCTACTACAACAGATTGATTAACGTGGCGGAAGACGTGAGATGCACGGAAAACAGCCTTCTCATCAGCAAGTTCCTAGGGGGCCTAGACGAGGCTCTTGGGGGGGGGTTGAGGATGAGAGTGTATGAGCTGGGCGCGGAGGCAAGCCTAGAAGAGGTGTTTGATCTGGCAGAAAGGGTGGAGCTCGCACAGAGGAAGTACGAGGCTTATCTGCCCAGGCCAACAGAGAGAAGCAGGAGGCCGACGTGGGCAGCGGCCATCATACCAGAGGGGGGAGGAAGAATAGAGGGGCGAGGGGAGACAGGACCTGACACCAGGACCTGTCACAGGTGTGGGCGGCCAGGACATCTACGCAGGGACTGCAAGAACTGTGACGGTTGCGGGAAGCCAGGGCATAGGAAACGGGAATGCCCAGATGCAGCCAGGTGTGAGATTTGCAAGAAACGAGGACACGAGGCAAAGGACTGCTACCAGAGAGAGGGAGGGCCTAAGAGGCACCCAGAGGAGCTGCAGCGGCAGATCAGCAGGCAACAGGCACAGCTGAGAGCAACAGGGCTAAGAGGGGAGGCCGAGGCAGGGATGTATGCCAGAGACGAAGAGGAGGAGGAGGTGGAGCAAGATGTGCAGTGTGCGCTCATGGCATGGAGAGGAAGAGAAGAAATGGGGCTGAGGAGCGGAGGGAAGGACGGCAGGCGGGAGCAGGGAAGGAAGGAACAAGCGAAGGGAGAGAAGCCAGCCGAGCCGGCCCTGGAACGAGCCCCAGCACGCCATCCCCAAGAAAGACTAGCATGCCAGACCTCAGTGCTGTTGCTAGAAAAGGGAGCAATGGAAGTGGAGGGAGAGAAGGTGAAGACTGCAATCATAGACACAGGAGCACAGAGTGTGATGCTAGGAAAGGGGATGGCTGAGAGGCTGGGGTTGCTAGCGCCAGAGAGGCATGTGGCCAAGGGGATGCTGGTAATGACGGCGGAGGGAGGGGAACCAAAGTGGATGCCATGCACCCGAACGCCCATAGAGGTGACGCTGCTGCCGGGGGGGGAGCATGAGACCAAGATCCGCATGAGGTGTGGGATTTCAGAGTCAGAGGACTTCGATGTGTTGGTGGGCACTGAGCTAGTGTTCGCGGTGGGAATGACCATATGCACTTGGACCGAGAAGGTCGAGTTTCAAACACGGTACTAGAAGAAGGAAGGGCCTTTGGGCGAGCTGCCGGTGCGATTTGTGAAGGTGGAGCCCAAGAGAGCATACCAGGCCGTGGGTGAACAGCTGCCTGGGGAGCAGCAAGCAGAGGAGCAGGGAAGAACAGCAGGGTCAGCAGCAGGACCCAGAATGAAGTGGTTGAACAAGCCAAGGCAGCAGAGTGATTGGCAGCAGCCCATCCACCTGGTGGAGCTGTTCGGGGGGATAGGGGCAGGTCTGTCAGCAGTGGTAAGGAGTGGAATAGCAGTGAAGAAGTGGACTTACGTGGAGAAGGAGCCGCAAGTGAGGAGGATGGCGGAGCATCATGCGAGGCAGCTACAAGCGGAGTTCCCAGACCTCCTGAGTGGGAAGGTGATTCAAGAAGCCATGGGTGGGAGCATCCATGACGTGCAGGAGACAGGAGAGGCAAAGGTGGCGAGCTGGGGGCAGGTGGATCTGCTGGTGGCAGGGTGGGAATGCCAAGGAGTGTCTTGGGCAGGCAAGGGGAGGGGAGGAGAGGATCCTAGGACAAGGTTGATGGAAGACCTGTTCCGCATCATGGAGTGGCTGCAGGAGAGGCAGGGCAGGGTGGCATACTTTCTAGAAAACCTGGATCTGGAAGGAGACAGCAGGGAGCCAATTGCGGAGATAACTTGTGCAACGGGAGCTAGACTGCGGGCTAGGCACGGGGCAAGAGTGATCGTAGCGTTCGTTCGTTCCTTAGTCGTTTCCAAGTGCTAACACTGCTTGCTAGTTCACGGGGAAAATCGGCAAGAGTTTCACTAGGAAAACATGATAACAAAAGTTCAGAATGATTACATCAACATTGGCAACACTGACTACATCCGACCTAGCAAGGCTGCTGGTCCACTGCCAGCGCAGCACGGTCGACCGCGTGCCAGCACGACTTGGTCGACCGCGCTCCAGCAGAGCAGAGTCGCGGTTTGCCAACGTTGCAAGTCCGCGGTGCGCCAACGCTGCAGTATGTCGGCTGCACAGCGTCGCATCCGCGGGACAACGGTGCACCAGCTTCGCAGGTGCGTGCAGCTGGTTGGCGCCCAACTCCCCGTCACATGCCCAGCGCAGACACTTCACCCGTGACGGCGCCCACCAGCCACGTCGACCTCGGGATACCACCCCCGAGGTCGTCCTCGCAGACAACATTCCCGGCGACTTTCGCGCACGTCGCCCGGGTATCCTGGTTGACCGGGTATTTCGCGGTCCTCCCGCGGTTTCTCGGCCACCGCGGTCCTCCCGCGGTTTCGTGGCTCCACGGTCCTCCGCGATTTCGTGGCTCCCACGGTCCACCGCGATTTCGTGGCTCCCACGGTCCACCGCGATTTCGTGGCTCCCACGGTCCACCACGATTTCGTGGCTCCCACGGTCCACCACGATTTCGTGGCTCCCACGGTCCACCACGATTTCGTGGCTCCCACGGTCGGCTCCGCCCAAGCGAGGACGGGGCCAAACAGAACTCCCGTTGACACTCCCCTGCCGCGTTCACGCTTGGGCCCCCCCCGGCCCACGCGGCAGAATTGCTCGGAGAATAGTCCGTCAGCGTGCACACAACGCACAGCACGCCGGTCACCGCACCAGCCATGCAGAAGGGCATGGCACCTACTGCTGCACGTCGTTGTCTCCGTTGCCCACATCGGCCAGGCGCACTTGACCGATTGCAACGGAGCACCGGTTGAAGGCCGGGTAGTGCAGCGCCTTCGTCAGGAAGTCGGCCGGCTGCTGCGGGCGGGATGTACTTCAGCGAAAACTTCCCGCACTTCACCATGTGCTGCAGCCAGGCCTGTCGCCGTTCCATGTGCTTGAGGTTGCCCGTTAACCCCATGCCCTCGCCGACCGTGATGGCCGACTTGTTGTCCACCCTGAGGACAGTCGGCTTCCTGGCGTCCAGCCGCTGGAACTCCGCGAGGAGGAAACGAAGGCGACGTCCCTCCTTGCCGGCTTCGACGGCCGCCACGTACTCCGACTCGATCAACGACAGCGTCGCGCACTTGATGCGCTGGCTCGACCAGGAGACCGCGGCCCCTCCGTAGACGAACACGTAGCCGCCCGTGCTCATCCGGTTCTGCTTGTCGCCCGCGTCGTCGGCGTCCACGAAGCCGACCAACTCCAGTGACTCCGGACCACCGCCGTACTCCAGAGCGGTGTCTCGCGTGTTGGCAAGGTAGGCGAGACAGCGGTCGACTTCGCGCCAGTGCTGGTCGTTCCTCACCGTGAGGCCGCTCCCCAGCTTGCTGCACGCGAATGCGATGTCCGGCCTCGTCGTCGTCGCCGCGAACTGCAGCGAGCCAACCTTCTGCCGGTACTCCTCCTCCTCGCGCTCTTGCGCCTCCTCGTCGTCGAATGTCTGCTCCGCGTAGGCGGCGACGGAGACCGGCGACTTCGGAGTGCGCCCGGTCTGCTCCTCGTCGATGAAGCGTCTGCGCAGCTTGTCAGCGTAGCCCTGCTGGTGCAGCCACAGTTTTCGCGCCGGCCTGTCGCGCACGATCTCCAGGCCGAGATACTTCTGCACCGGCGAAATTTCGCGCAGCTCGAAAGCGGCCTCCAGCAGCTTCTTCAGCTCCTTCAGCATCGTGGTGCTACTGCTCGCGGCGAGAAGGTCGTCGACGTAGACCAGCACCCAGCAGGTCACCTTGTCGTCTCCGGCCTTGAAGTACAAAGCCTCGTCGACTTGGCTCTTCTTCCACCCGGCGCCAACCAACACGTCGTTGAGAGCCGTGTACCACAGCAGCGGCGACTGCTTCGGCCCGTAGAGGCTCTTCAGCAGCTTGCACACCCGGCCAGTCCCGTCATTGAAGTAGTCCGGCTGGTACATGTACAGCACGCGGTCGAGCTTGCTCTGCAAAAAGGCATTTTTCATGTCCAGCTGCATCAGGTTGAGGTCGAGGACGGCGACGATGCTGAGGAAAATCCTCAGCGTGACGTAGCTGCTCACCGGCGCGTACGTCTCGTCGTAGTCAGCGCCATACACTTGCGTGAAGCCTTTTACGACCAGCCTCGCCTTTTCGCGCTCGACAGTGTCGTCGATGCGGTACTTCGTTGTCAGCACCCACCGGTTCTTCATTATGTTCACCCCCGGCGGGCGTTCGACCAGCTCCCAAGTGCCCATGTTGATGAGGCTACGAATCTCCTCCTCCATGGCGGCCTTCACCGCCGGGCCCTTCCAGCTCGCCAACGCCTCCTTCACCGTCATGGTCGAAATATCCCAACGGTGCTCGGGATCGGCGTGCATGTCGGGGTCGAGCTCCGAAAACTCCTCATCGTCCTCGGCGTCATCGTATGCCAGGTCGTCGTCGTCCACATCGTAGACCGTGGTGAAGGCAGCGGGGACGAAGAAGTCGGGTGGCCTCCGAATTCGGCCCGACTTCCGAGGTCCGGGCTGCACCTCCACCACGTCGCTCGATGTGCCTTCATCGAACTGCTCCCCTGTCGTCCGCTCCTCTGAAACGAGCTCCGCGTTCGACTGCTCCCCTGTCGACGGCTTCTCTGACACGCGCTTCCCGTTCGAAAGCTCCCGTGCCAACTGCTCCGCGGTTTCCTCCGCGGGCTTCTTCGCGGTCTCATCCGCGATCTCCTCCGCGGGCTTGTCCGCGGTCTCGTCCGCGGTCCCCTTCGCGGTTTTCGCGGTGTCTTTCGCGGTGTCCTTCGCGGTGCCCGTCGCAGTTTTCTTCGCGGTCTCCTCCACGGTCCTCTTCTCCGTGACTGGCTGGGCATCACGTCGGCCACCGGCGATGCTCTTGGCCGGCGCCACAGGCGACGCCCCATGATTCCCCTCATCGCCGGAGGCCGACACCGGAGGAAGGCCACGCAGTTCGACGGGAAGGGAATGGGAAGAAGGGGAAGGAGATGGCGAGGCAGGGGCGACCGCGACATCCTCATCAGCCTGCTCACCAACCTCGGCGAGCAGAGGAAGCGTCGCC
The DNA here is from genome assembly GCA_947471745.1 of Closterium sp. Naga37s-1. Lineage (NCBI taxonomy): Eukaryota > Viridiplantae > Streptophyta > Zygnematophyceae > Desmidiales > Closteriaceae > Closterium > Closterium sp. Naga37s-1. The sequence continues at coordinate 2,350,119 of CANJKZ010000243.1, forward strand.
GTCGAGGTGTCCGTCGGCGGGTTGGCCCGCGTCCGCCCCGACGCGGGCCCGAATTCCGACTTCCACACCTCCAGCGACAGATTTTCGTAGAACACCACGTCCGACGTGGTGACCACCCGGTTGTCGGCGAGGTCGAGGAGCTCCCAGCCTTTGCTCTCCTCCGACACGCCGAGGTGAAGGCCCCACCGGGCCTTCAGCTTCAGCTTCCCACCGCGCTGCTGCTCAGGGACGAGAAATTGTGCCATGCAGCCCCACACCCGCGCCAGTGACAGGTCGGGCTTCTGCCCGGTGAGAAGCTGGTACGGCGTCGTCCCCGCGGGCAGCGACGACCGCTCCAGGCAGTTGCGAACCCAGACGGCCTGCCGCAGAGCGAGATGCCACCTGTGGTGCTGCACGCCCATGTGCAGCAGCATCGTCCGCACCGACTCCACCACCGTCCTCATCTCCCGCTCCGCCATGCCATTCTGCTGCGGGGTGTAGGGGCATGTCAAGTCGTGGACGATGCCCTTGCTGTCCACGAAGGCGGTGAAGTCCTTTCCGAGGAACTCCCCTCCGCGATCAGAGCGCAGTTGCAGCACCGAATGCTTCGCCTGCCGCTCCACCAGCACCAACCACTTATGGAACTCCAGCAGCACGTCCGACTTCTTGGCGACCGGCCGCACCCACACGTAGCGGGTCTTGCGGTCCTTCAGCAGCAGGAAGTACAGGCTTCCGTCCTTGGCAGCCACGCGAAATGGCCCGCACAAATCGATGTGCACGACGGCCAGGACGTTGTCTGCTTCGGAGCCGTGGTCGGGGAAGGTGTGCCGCGCCAGCTTCCCGCCAACGCACGAAACACACGGTGAGTCGGCGCTAGACACCGACTTGAGGTCCAGCCCAGTGGCGACCTCGTGCTTCGCCGAGCTCCGGATGGTGTCCATGCCAACATGCGCCAGCCTCGCGTGCAGCCTGTTCGGGGTTGCCTTCGTCGCCGAGACGATCGCCCGCAGAGCGACCTCCTCTTTCGCGGGCGTCGTCGCCGTTACCGCGCATGGGCGTAGGTCAGTGCAGAGGACCCGGCCGGTGTAGGTCGCTCGACCGAGCACGTCCCCCGCCGCGGAGACGAGCAACATCCGATCGCCGTCGTCCTTCAGCGTCACCCCGCTCTCCTTCAGCTGGCCAGCCGAAAGGAGATTCGCCTGCACGCCCGGGACGTAGAGAACGTCGGAGATGAGCACTCGCTTCCCGGCCTCCCCTTGCAGCGCAACCGTGCCACGGCCGCGAACGTCCTGCAGCGCCCCATTGAAGCCACGCACGTGCTTCACGTCGCCGCTCGGCCCCAATTCGACGAAGGCCGCCTTCGTCCCCATCAGGTGGTGCGAGCAGCCGCTGTCGAGCAGGACCACCGCGGGGTTCGCCTGCACAGCTGCCGCCACCGCCTGGAAATCCTCGCCAGCTTCCGGCGCCAGCGAGACAGTCGGCTCCACGACACCGACCAGCGAGCACGACGCCTCCTTACCGTCTCGCCCTTTGCCACCCGCGGAAGAGTCGGCGTCCTTCGCCGAGGTCGATTTCGTCGACTGCTTTTCTTTTCGCGGTTGGTTTCCTCGACGCGGACGACGGCTGCCAAAACTTCCGCGGCCTCCCTTCGCGTCGTCGTCGTCGGAATCGCTGCGATCGGGGCACTCGAAGGAGAGGTGATCGGGATCGCCGCACAGCCAGCATTCCCGACGTCGACCTCCTCCTCCACGACCGCCATCCTTGGACGATTTCTGCTTGTCAGCGTCCTTCGCCGGCTTCCCGCCACCGCGGTGACCGCCACCAGACTGCCCGCGCTGTCCCGGGCGACCACCTTGCTTCGCGGGGGCCGCGAAATGGACTTGCGCGAGGAGCTCTTGGGACCGCTCAGCCTCCTGCATCGCCTCGTCCTGCAGGATGTACGAGGTCAGTGTGTCCTCGTTGAGCGTCGCCCGCGTGCTCGGCGCCATCGACAGCCGCTTCAGCAGATTGTAGCTGCTCGGGAGTCCTTGCATGACGTGCGTGACGTACGAAGCCGTCGAGTATTCCGCGCCAGCCATCCGAATGGTGGCGAGAATTCGCCGAGCTCGATTGCAGTAGTCAGTCGCGGTCTCCTCGTCGCCCATACGCAGGTGCGTCAACTGCCCCTCAAGCTGGGAGATGAACAAGTCGTCGGTGACCTGGTAAGTTGACTCGATGAAATGCCACGCCCGGTGGCCAGCGTCGAGGTACTCCCTGCACGACTTCAGGGCAATCTGTACGCCCGGCGAGCAGCACCGCGAAATGACCGTAAAGGTCAGCAGCTGCACGGCGCGAAATTCCGCTCGCAGGTCGGGGTAGTGCTCCTTCGGCGTCGCCACGGTTCCGCGGGCGAATCCCATCAGCCCGGCCATCTCCAGCTGGGGCTCGATGGCTTCCTTCCACGTGAGGATGTCGGAACGATCGACCAGCAGAGGGGTGACCGAGATCCTGTCCGGCGTAAACTTGAAGTAGCCGTAGCTCGGCGCAATTCCTCCCGCGGTCACGTGTGTCGCCGACATTGGCGCCAATTCACTTCGTCTGCCTCCGACGTAATTTCGCGGGGCCCCTGCAGCCGCGGACGACTGCATCCCTCGCGCCTGAACGCCGCCGACTTCATCGGCGTGAATCACACCTCGCTGCCTCGATGTGCCCCCCGCGCTGCTGCCGACTTGGCCACCACCCGCGTTGATGTCCGCGTTGACGCCGCTCGCGTTGTTCACCGGTCGAGGAGACGCAGGCCGAGAGGGAGGGTGCTCCGTCGCCCACAAGGAGTGGATGCCAGCCTCGACGACCGTCCAGGGGATGTCGCCATACTCGTTGGCCTCGTGCTTTCTCCTCGCGTTCTCCAGCCGTGCCTCCAGGGTGTCCACCACCCCTCCGTCACCTACGGCTCCTACCATAGTGACTACTGCACAACTGCCGGTCTACGAACAAGCTAGGTGAGTGAGAAGTCAGCTAAACCGAAGGTTTCGTCGCGGTGTCGTCCACGCTCACCGCACCATGCGGAGATAACTTGTGCAATGGGAGCTAGACTGCGGGCTAGGCACGGGGCAAGAGTGATCGTAGCGTTCGTTCGTTCCTTAGTCGTTTCCAAGTGCTAACACTGCCTGCTAGTTCACGGGGAAAATCGGCAAGAGTTTCAGTAGGAAAACATGATAACAAAAATTCAGAATGATTACATCAACATTGGCAACACTGACTACATCAGACCTAGCAAGGCTGCTGGTCCACTGCCAGCGCAGCACGGTCGACCGCGTGCCAGCACGACTTGGTCGACCGCGCTCCAGCAGAGCAGAGTCGCGGTTTGCCAATGTTGCAAGTCCGCGGTGCGCCAACGCTGCAGTATGTCGGCTGCACAGCGTCGCATCCGCGGGACAACGGTGCACCAGCTTGGCAGGTGCGTGCAGCTGGTTGGCGCCCAACTCCCCGTCACATGCCCAGCGCAGACACTTCACCCGTGACGGCGCCCACCAGCCACGTCGACCTCGGGATACCACCCCCGAGGTCGTCCTCGCAGACAACATCCCCGGCGACTTTCGCGCACGTCGCCCGGGTATCCTGGTTGACCGGGTATTTCGCGGTCCTCCCGCGGTTTCTCGGCCACCGCGGTCCTCCCGCGGTTTCGTGGCTCCACGGTCCTCCGCGATTTCGTGGCTCCCACGGTCCACCGCGATTTCGTGGCTCCCACGGTCCACCGCGATTTCGTGGCTCCCATGGTCCACTGCGATTTCGTGGCTCCCACGGTCCACCACGATTTCGTGGCTCCCACGGTCCACCACGATTTCGTGGCTCCCACGGTCGGCTCCGCCCAAGCAAGGACGGGGCCAAACACAACTCCCGTTGACACCAATCCGATTGGTGAGAGAGAGAATCAAGGGGCAGTTGGGGAAAGGGGTGAGCTGTGATGTGGCCAGGACCGGGTCCTATGCACACCGGCTCAGGATGTATTGGCAGAATGTGGTCCCGGCCATGAAACTGCAGGAAGAGATGAATGGGGTGCAGCGAGCAACGGAACGGAAGGTGCAGGACATCCTGGCACCAGGGCGGACCCCAGCACCGGTATGTCGCAAGAGCTACCACAGGCACTACCCTTGCAACCAAATAGGGCAGGAGAGACGAGCCCTGCCTACCCTGGTGGCGTACACGGGAGCGGCAGGGTACAAGTGGGAAGCAGGGCAGCCGGGGCCGGGCATGGTGTATGATCACAGGAGACGGAAATGGGAGGAACCTACAGCACTAGAGAGGGAGCTGGCTATGGGGTACAGGGTAGATGCAACAGCAGCCCCAGGGGTGAGCGAGGCGGACAGAAGGAGGGCTTTGGGAAATGCAATGGATGGCCACGCGCTGAGGTGGCTGATCCAGCGGATGTGGCGAGAGACGGTCGTAAGCTGGGGGCACGAGGAAGGGGAGGGAGAGGTAGAGGCAGTGCCTCGGGGAGCGTGGAGCTGCCAGGAGAAGGAGAAGGAAAAATGGGTGGTGGGAGAGGCGATGAGCAAGGAGGGGAAAGAGGCCATGCAGCAGCTGTTGGCCAGGCACAGGAAGTGCTTCGCCTTCACCATGCAAGAACTAGGGAGATGCAAGGTGAAGGAGATGGAGCTGAAGTTGAGCAGCACGGAACCAGTATTTCACCGCCGGAGAAAGATGCCACACGGAGATGAGGAAATCTCCAAAGAAAAGATTAAGGAGCTGCTGGAAGCGGGACTGATTAGGAGGTGAGAATCAGAATATGCTACGCCCACGGTGGTAGCTGCCAGGCGGGACCTAACAGGGGAGGTGTTGAGTAGGAGGATGTGTGGGGACTACAGGGCACTCAATAAGATCACCATAGCGGACAGGTACCCGATGCCCATGGCGGAAGAGATATTTGACAAGCTAGCAGAGGGAGTGTTCTTCACGACGTTGGACCTGCGGCAAGGGTTCAACCAGATCAAGATAAGGGAGGAGGACATCAAGAAGACGGCCTTTCATGGGCCGGGCTCTATGAGTGGCTGTACATGCCGTTTGGGCTGAGGAACGCCTCAGCCGTGTTCCCGAGGGTCATGAACAGCGTGCTGCGGGGAGTGGAATGCGCGGCCTGCTATATCGATGATGTGGTGATCTTCAGCACAACCGAGCAGCAGCACCTGCAGGATGTGGAAAGGACACTGGCAGCAATAGAGGCGGCGGGGCTCACCTGCCACCCAAAGAAATGCAGATGGGGGGAACAGACAGTGCAATACCTGGGTTACGAGATGAAAGGGGGGCAGATAGGGATACAACAGGCCAAGGTAGAGGTCCTGGATAGGCTGAGGGAGCCTAAGGACAGGTCAGGACTGAGAGCGGTGCTGGGATTCTTGAGCTACTATAGGCGGTTTGTGCAGAATTTCAGCAAGAGAGCGGCGGTCCTAAATGGGCTACAGCGGGAAGACAAGGCGTGGGAATGGGGAGAAGCACAGAAGGGGGCACTGCAGGACTTAATGACCGCAGTAAAGACAGCAACGGTGCTTAAGTTGCCTGCCGCTGATCACCCGTTCACACTCTACACCGACTGGAGCAGCCAAAGGATGGGAGGGATACTCTGCCAGGAGGTGAAGGGAGAGGAGAAGGTGGTCGCATATGCGAGTAGGAGCTGTAACTCGGCAGAGGCACGGTACAGCTCCTACATAGGAGAAGGATTGGCAGCTGTATGGGCTGTGGGGCACTTCAGGGTGTACCTGCAGGGGAGAGAGTTCACCTTGGTGACGGATCACCAGCCCCTGACGTGGCTGATGACAACACCGGGGTTGACGGGCAGGAATGCACGGTGGGCCATGAAGCTGCAGGAGTATGACTTCAAAATCAAGCACAGGCCGGGAAAGACATTGCAGCATGTGGACGGTCTCTCCCGGAACCCCCCACTGCAGGAGCCCACCGTGACCCTGACACTGCTGGCCAGGCTGGTGGAGATGAATGGGGCCAAGGGACAGAAGGGGCCAGCAGATATTTGGGAGGATGGACCAGCCATGCGGTGGGTGAAAGGAGAGACAGGAGAGGACGAGGAGCTGACAGCGCGGGTGAGGGCAAGGGGACAGCACTACAGGTGGTATCAGCAGCAGTTGCAGGTGCAGACAGAGGACGGATGGAAGCTGGTACCAGCGCCAAGCGAGAGGGAGGCAGTGATCAAGGAGGTACACATAAAGCTGGGACACTTTGGGCACGCGAGAGAACGGTGCAGCTGTTGAAAACAGGATGGTGGTGGGAAGGGATGCGGAAGCAAGTAAAGGGGTGGGTGGAAGGCTGTGAGGCATGCCAGAGGAGCAGGGCAAACCTCACACAAGCCAAGGCTGAGTTGCAGTCTCTTCCCATCCGAGGCCTAGGGTTCAGATGGTCCTTGGATCTGGCGGGGGAGCTGCCGCTAAGCCGGGGGGGGAAGCAGTATATTGTGCTTATGGTGGAGCACGTGAGCAAGTGGCTGGAGGTGAGGGCTATTCCGAGCAAGAGCTCTAGGCACGTGGCAGCAGCGTTCAAGGAGCAGGTGATATGCAGGTTCGGGGCATGTGCCGAGGTCCTCACAGACCAGGGAACCGAGTTCCAAGGGGAGTTCAAGAAGCTGCTGGAGGAGACAGGGATCACCCACAGGCGCACTTCGCGGTACCACCCACAGAGTGATGGGCTGACCGAGCGCTTGGTGCAAACCCTGAAGCGGGGACTGCGAGCATATGGGGAGAAGAGGAAGCGCGATTGGGATGAGGAGCTGCACTGGATTGCAGCAGGGTACAGGTTTGGGAAACAGGCGGCCCTAAGAGATCACTCTCCATATAGTCTCTTATATGGATGTGAACCGCTGCTGCCGGTGGGAGCAACCCGGGTCCTCACGGACACAGTGACGGCAGGCACCATAGAGAACTGGGTGGCTTTGTCAGAAGCCAGGGCAAGGTACCTGCGAGTCATGATGCCGGCTGCCTTGGAAAACCTCCACACCGCATAACTAAGAGATGCTCGGCGCTACGAGCAGCGACAGCAGCAAGGGGCGGGGGAAAGAGCAAAGAAAGGAGTGAGCCAGGGGCAGGAGGTGTACCTGAAACGGGCAAAGCAAGACACCCTGGATGTCGGGGTGGGCTCTGAGCGGTGGAGAGTGAAGGAGGTCCGTCCCTCGGGGGTACTGGTGTTGGAAAATGAGAAGGGGGCAGTTCTGAAGGAGCACCAGAGTAACACAGCCATGGTAAAAGGGGGTCAGCCTCAGCAGGTTGGTCCTGTGACACGAGCCCAAGCAGCTCGAGCACGAGCACAGGAGGGGGCAGTGGGTGAGTGAGGCTAGACCACACGGAGAACGGAGAAACAAGGGAGACAGAAGGAGAAGAGCAGGTGCAGGAGAAGACTAAGGGGTAGGAAGAAGGTTCTCCGACAGCTGTCACAGCATATGCACCTAATGCATATGCCATAACAGTAGGGTAAGGGTATTGGCAGGGCTCTAGGTTGCTAGCACAGGAAGAATAGCTGGATATAATAAGATAGAAGAGAAATAGCTGAAGGTGTAGAATGTGTAGAATGTAGCGATGTGACTGTTTAGAATAGGGTGTAGAAGGGGGGAAACGGGATAAGAGCGGTTGGGATAAAAAGGGGGAAAAAGACACCAAAGGGCGAAATGTGAAACCAGTCCATCCCAAACCCCGAGCCGCACATTTGGAAATGTGCAGCCTGGGGTTGGGTAAGGGCACTCACGTCCAACCCCTCGATGCTTTTGCGATTGTAATTCTCTCGAACTAGTGAAATCTGCTATCTTCGCTCTAGCACACTGAGGCACGTCACTAAGAGGGAACCTACGGGGTGTGGGTGAGCGAGGCTAGACCACACGGAGAACGGAGAAACAAGGGAGACAGAAGGAGAAGAGCAGGTGCAGGAGAAGACTAAGGGGTAGGAAGAAGGTTCTCCGACACAGACCTCAGTGTTGCTACTGGAAAGGGGAGCCATGGAAGTAGAGGGAGAGAAGGTGAGGACCGCCATCATAGACACCGGGGCGCAGAGTGTAATGCTGGGCAAGGGGATGGCAGAGAAGCTGGGGCTGCTGGCGCCAGAGAGGCATGTGGCAAAGGGGATGCTGGTGATGACTGCCGAAGGAGGGGAGCCCAAGTGGATGCCATGCACCAGAACGCCCATAGAAGTGACTCTACTGCCGGGGGGGGAACACGAGACCAAGATCCGCATGAAGTGTGGAATTTCAGAGTCGGAGGACTTTGATGTGTTGGTGGGTACCGAGCTAGTGTTTGCTGTGGGGATGACCATCTGTACGTGGACGGAGAAGGTCGAGTTTAGAACGCGGTACTGGAAGAAGGAGGGACCAGTGGGAGAGCTGCCAGTGCGGTTTGTGAAGGTGGAGCCCAAGAGAGCGTACCAGGCCGTGGAAGGGCTGCAAGCTGGGGAGCGGCAGGCCGAGGAGTGGAAAGGGAGGGCAGGGGTGAGAGAGGGAGCCAGGATGAGGTGGATGGACGAGCCAAGGCGACAGAGTGACTGGCAGCAGCCCATCCACCTGGTGGAGCTGTTTGGAGGCATATGGGCAGGCCTAGCCGCGGTGGTGAAGAGTGGCATAGCCGTGAAGAGGTGGACTTGCGTGGAGAAGGAGCCAGGGGTGAGGAGGATGGCGGAGCACCACGCATGGAAGCTGCAAGCGGAGTTCCCAGATCTACTGAATGGGGGGGTGATCCGGGAAGCCATGGGAGGAGCCACCCACGACGTACAAGAGATAAGCGAGCGGGAGGTGGCGAGCTGGGGGCAGGTGGACCTGCTGGTGGCAGGGTGGGAATGCCAGGGTTTGTCTTGGGCAGGCAAGGGAAGGGGAGAAGAAGACCCCAGGACGAGCTTGATGGGAGACTTGTTCCAAATCCTGGAATGGCTGCAGGAGAGGCAGGGCAGGGTGGCGTACCTGCTGGAGAACCTGGACTTAGAAGGGGATGGTAGAGAGCCGGTCCGACTGGTGAGGGACAGAATCAAGGGGCAGCTGGGGAAGGGGGTGAGCTGTGACGCGACCAGAATGGGGTCCTACGCGCATCGGCTGAGGATGTACTGGCAGAATGTGGTCCCGGCGGCGAAGCTGCAAGCAGAGATGAACGGAGTGAAGCGATAAACCGAGAGGAAGGTGCAAGACATCCTGGCCCCAGGGCGGACCCCAGCACCAGTGAGCCGCAAGGGCTACCACAGGCACTACCCGTGCAACCAAGTGGGGCAGGAAAGGCGAGCCCTGCCCACTCTGGTGGCATATGTAGGAGCGGCGGGGTACAGATGGGAAGCAGGGAAGCCTGGGCCAGGGATGGTGTATGATCACAGGAGTTGAAGGTGGGAGGAGCCCACGGCTCTTGAACGGGAGCTGGCTATGGGGTACGGAGAAGAGGCAACAGCAGCACCCGGGGTGAGCGAAGCAGACAGAAAGAGGGCCCTGGGGAAGGCGATGGATGGCCACGTGCTGAGGTGGCTGGTCCAGAGGATGTGGCGAGAGACACTCGTGAGCTGGGGGCAGGAGGAAGGTAAGGGAGAAGTGGAGGCCGTGCCGCGGGGGGCATGGAGCTGCCAGGAGAAAGAGGTGGAGAAATGGGAGGTGGGGGAAGCAATGAGCAAGGAGGGAAGTGAGGCCATGCAGGAGCTATTGGCCAGGCACAGGAAGTGCTTCGCCTTCACCATGCAGGAACTAGGGAGGTGCAAGGTGAAGGAGATGGAGCTGAAGCTGAGCAGCACTGAACAAGTGTTTCACCGCAGGAGGAAGATGCCACATGGGGACGAGGAAATCTGTAAGGAGAAGGTCAAAGAGCTGCTGGAAGCAGGATTGATCAGGAGGTCCGAGTCGGAGTATGCCACACCAATGGTAGTGGCAGCCAGGCGGGACCTGACAGGGGAGGTGCTAAGCAGGAGGATGTGTGGGGACTACAGGGCACTCAATAAAATCACCATAGCGGACAGGTACCCGATGCCAATGGCTGAGGAAATCTTTGACAAGCTAGCTGAGGGGGTGTTCTTCACGACTCTAGACCTGAGGCAAGGGTTTAATCAGATCAAAATCCGAGAGGAGGACATCAAGAAGACGGCCTTTCATGGGCCGGATGGATTGTATGAGTGGTTATACATGCCTTTTGGGTTAAGGAATGCCTCAGCCGTGTTCCAGCGGGTTATGGACAGCGTGCTGCGGGGAGTGGAGTGCGCGGCCTGCTACATTGACGATGTAGTGATATTCAGCACGACCGAGCAGCAGCACCTGCAGGATGTGGAGAAGACCCTGACGGCGATAGAAGCGGCAGGACTCACCTGCCACCCGAAGAAATGCAGATGGGGAGAACAGACCGTGCAGTATCTTGGGTATGAGGTGAAGGGAGGGCAGATAGGGATACAACAGGCCAAGGTGGAGGTCCTGGACAGGCTGAGGGAGCCTAAGGACAAGTCTGGACTGAGAGCGGTGCTGGGATTCCTAAGCTACTACAGGCGGTTTGTGCCCAACTTCAGCAAGAGAGCTGCGGTGCTGAACGGGCTGTTGCGGGAGGACAAAGCGTGGGAGTGGGGAGAAGCACAAAAGGGGGCGCTGCAGGACCTAATGGCAGCAGTGAAAACCGCAACGGTGCTCAAATTACCCGCAGCCGATCACCCGTTCACGCTCTACACCGACTGGAGCAGTCAAGGGATGGGGGGGATACTCTGCCAAGAGGTAGAGGGAGAAGAGAAGGTGGTAGCCTATGCGAGCAGGAGCTGCAACTCGGCGGAGGCACAGTACAGTTCGTACATAGGGGAAGGGCTGGCGGCAGTATGGGCTGTGGGGCACTTCAGAGTGTACCTACAGGGGATGGGGTTCACCTTGGTGACGGATCACCAACCCTTGACCTGGCTGATGACAACACCGGGGTTGACGGGCAGGAATGCGCGGTGGGCAATGAAGGTGCAGGAGTACGACTTCAAGATCAAGCACAGGCCAGGGAAAACATTGCAGCATGTGGACGGTCTGTCTCGGAACCCCCCACCGCCAGAGCCTACAGTGACCTTGACACTGCTGGCAAGACTAGTGGAGCTGAATGGGGCCAAGGGACACAAGGGGCCAGCAGACATCTGGGAGGACGAATCAGCCATGAGGTGGGTGAAGGGAGAGACGGGAGAGGATGAAGAGCTGACGGCACGAGTAAGGGCAAGGGGACAGCACTACAGGTGGTACCAGCAGCAGTTGCAGGTGCAAACAGAGGATGGATGGAAGTTGGTGCTGGCACCGAGCGAGAGGGAAGCGGTGATCAAGAAGGTGCACACAAAGCTGGGACACTTTGGGCACGAGAGGACGGTGCAGCTGCTGAAGACAGGATGGTGGTGGGAGGGGATGCGGAGGCAAGTAAAGGGGTGGGTGGAGGGCTGTGAGGCATGCCAAAGGAGCAGGGAAAACCTCACCCAGGCCAAGGCAGAGCTACAATCCCTGCCTATCCGAGGCCTAGGTTTAAGATGGTCCCTGGATCTGGCGGGGGAGCTGCCGCTGAGCCGGGGAGGCAAGCAATACATAGTGCTCATGGTAGAGCATGTGAGCAAGTGGGTGGAGGTAAGGGCCATCCCAAGCAAGAGCTCAAGGCACGTGGCAGCGGCGTTCAAGGAACAAGTGATATGCATGTTTGGGGCATGTGCAGAGGTCCTCACGGATCAGGGGACCGAGTTCCAAGGGGAGTTTAAGAAGCTGCTGGAGGAGACAGGGATCACCCACAGGCGCACCTCGCGGTACCACCCACAGAGCGATAGGCTGACCGAGCGCCTAGTGCAGACCTTGAAGCGGGGACTGCGAGAGTATGGGGAAAAGAGGAAGAGGGACTGGGATGAGGAGCTGCATTGGATTGCAGCAGGGTACAGGTTTGGGAAACAGGCGGCCTTGAGAGATCACTCTCCATATAGTCTCCTATATGGATATGAGCCGCTGCTGCCAGTAGGAGCAACACGGGTCCTGACAGATACGGTGACGGCGGGAACCATAGAGAACTGGGTAGCTCTGTCAGAAGCCAGGGCAAGGTACCTCAGGGTTATGATGCCAGCTGCGTTGGAAAACCTCCACACGGCACAACTGAGAGATGCTCGGCGCTATGAGCAGCGACAGCAGCAAGGGGCGGGGGGGAGACCGAGGAAGGGAGTGAGTCAGGGACAGGAGGTGTACCTGAAGCGGGCAAAGCAAGACACGCTAGACGTGGGAGTGGGCTCTGAGAGGTGGAGAGTGAAGGAAGTGCGGCCATCAGGGGTCCTGGTGTTGGAAAATGAGAAGGGAGCACTCCTGAAGGAGCACCAGAGTAACACGGCCATTGTAAAAGGGGGAAAGCCTCAACAGGAGGGTCCTGTGACATGAGCTCAAGCGGCTGCTAGAGCCCGAGCACAGGAGGGGGCAGTGGGTGAGTGAGGCTGTACCACACGGGGCAGGGAGGAACAGGAGAAGAGCAGGTGCAGGGCAAAGAGCAGGTGCAGGAAGAAGAGCAGGTGCAGGAAGAGGGTTCTCCGACAGCTGTCACCGCATATGCACCTTATGCATATGCAATAACAGTAGGATGATGGTGTAGGGAGGGCTGGTAGTTGCAGTTATAGGAACATTAGATAGTTATAAGAAGTACTAGTTAAGAATAGTTGTAGGTGTAGAACGTAGGAAAGTTACTGTTAGGGAGGGGTGTAGAAGGGGGGAAATTAGATAGGAGCGGTTGGGATTGTGAGGGAAAGGGCACCGAAGGGCGAAATGTGAAGCCAAAGAAATCCCAACCCCGAGCCGCACATTTGGGAATGTGCAGCCTGGGGTTGGGTAAGGTCAGTCACAGCCAACCCCTCGATGCTTTCGTAGTGTTATTCTCTCTTAGTCGTGAAAGTTGTCATCTAAGCTTCTAGTACTCTATGGCACACACCAGGAGGGAACCTGTGGGGTGAGGGAGGAGTCCCGTTCAGTGGGTGAGTGAGGCTGTACCACACGGGGCAGGGAGGAACAGGAGAAGAGCAGGTGCAGGGCACAGAGCAGGTGCAGGAAGAAGAGCAGGTGCAGGAAGAGGGTTCTCCGACATTGCTAAGGACTCTGCCGACCTTTCTGCTGTCAAGAAGCCTTGCAGGCGCGTCTCTTGTGCAAGGATCTCAGCGAGCTTCGTCACTAAATCGTCATGGAGATCCGTCTCGATCGTGCTGCATGCACCATCTCTCTCTCCTAATTATTCCGCATCTACTCCATCCTCCAGCGGTTCGAGATGCCGTAGGCCAAGCCGGTCTCCACCCCTCTTTCGGACAACCATCAGTTCACTGCCCCTGCCGTCCCTGCTCCCTCATCCGAATTGCGGCCTTACCCAGAGCTCGTTGGGTCACTCATGTATGCTATGATGTGTATTCGTCATGGGTCTCTCCTGCTCTAGCACCCCCAAAACTAGAACCTCCACCAACGACACCCCCAGTGCCTCCAGAACCTCCCGCAGGAACACCCCCATGCTCCGCATCAACTGGTCGCAGAGACGAACAAGGAGGGAACTGCGGGACGGACGGGAAGCCAGGGGGTGAGGCAAGGCAAGGCTGCCGACTTGAGGCTGCCATATCATCCACAGGCGTAGCCTCGACACCCACACCCCCTGCACCCACAGAGACGGCACCACCAGCTCTAGCAGGCCAGAACCCTCACGCTCCGCAGTTGCACCTCCCGCACCCCCAGACACGGCAGGGTCTAATGCTGTGGGGGAGATGACTGCAGAGTGATGTGCGACACACCTTACGGTGCTAGACGACTGGTGGGGGGCACGGGTGTGAGGAACAGCGGGGGGGAGAAGACCTCAGTACCTCGGTGGGTGCGACTCCGGTAGTAACACTCTGACCCGTCGAAAATGGCGTCTTGGGAACTGAAAAACGGTAGGCCACCGAGTCGTACACCCGCCCAGCCGGAGTCATCCAGAGAGAAACCAAGAAAGACGCACCAACGGGTGCGAGCTGACAGCTTGTTCATGCCTGGGGTGTGAACGTGAGCCAGAGAGCCTACATCACAACCAAACCCGAATGTGATCTCCAAACAATCTCCAACCCACCAATTGGAGATTGTCTTGGGATTACCCCCAATCCCTAGAGATTGCCCCTAATTCCCTCCCCATACATTGCTTGCCTATCTTGGACGTACTTAAAGAGCTTCAAGCCCATTACTAATGCATCGGATCTAAGCCTAAGTTGTAACACAGTGGACCAATTGGACCAACTGGCCTGTTGGTCCACTGGACCGGATGGACCAATTGGCCTGTTGGTCAGTCCATTGGACCAGTTGGACCAACTGGCCTGTTGGTCCATTGGACCGGTTAGACCAACTGGCCTGTTGGTCCAGTGGACCGGTTTGACAAACTGTCTGCCGCAATGGACCGGTTGGACTAGCTGGCCTGTTGGTGCAATTGACTGGTTGGACCAGCTGGCGTGTTGGTGCAATGGACCGGTTGGACCAATTGGCCTGTTGGTCCACTGCACTGGTTGGACCAATCGACCTGTTGGTCCACTGAACCGGTGGGACCAACTGGCCTGTCGGTATACTAAATCGGTTGGACCAACTGGCCTGTTGGTCAGTCCAAAAGACCGGTTGGACCAACTGGTCTGTTGGTCCAAAGGACCGGTTGGACCATCTTTCCTGTTGGTCCACTGGACCGGTTGGACCAACTGACTGTTGGTCCAATGGACTGGTAGGACCAACTAGCCTGTTGGTCCACAGGACAAGTTGGACAAATTGGCCGGTTGGTCCACTGGACCGGTTGGACCAACTGGCTTGTTGGTCCAATAGACCGGTTGGACCAACTGGCCTGTGGGTCCACTCGACAGGGTGGACCAATTGGCCTGTTGGTCGGTCCACTTGACCAGTTGGACCAATTCGCCTGTTGGTCAATTGGACCGGTTGGACCAACTGGCCTGTTGGTCCAATGGACCAATTGGACCAACTGGCCTGTTGGTGCAATGTACCGGTTGGACGAGCTGGCCTGTTGATGCAATCGACCGGTTCGACCAAATGGCTTATTGGGGTACTGGACCGGTTGGACAAATTGGCCTCTTGGTCAAATGGAACGATTGGACCAACTGACCTGTTGGTCCTATAGACTGGTTGGACCAACTGGCCTGTTGGTGCAATGGACCATTCAGACCAATTGACGTGTTGGTGGGTCCATTGAACCGGTTGGACCAACTGGCCTGTTGGTCCAATGGACCGGTTGGTCCAACTTGCCTGTTGGTCCAATAGACCGGTTGGACCAACTGGCTTGTTGGTCCATTGGACCGGCTGGACCGATTGGCCTGTCAGTCCTTTGGACCGGTTCGACCGATTGGATTGTTGGTCCACTGGACAGGTTGGACCAACTGAACTGTTGGTCCAGTGGACCAGATAGACCAACTGGCCCGTTGGTCCAATGGAACGGTTGGACCAACTGGCCCGTTGGTGCGATGGACCGGTTTGACCAATTGGCCTGTTGGTCCGATGGACCAGTTGAACCAATTGGCCTGTTGGTCCGATGGACCGGTTGGACCAACTGGTCTGTTGGTCCGATGGACCGGTTGGACCAACAGGCCTGTTGGTCTGATAAACCGGTTGGACCAAATGGCTTGTTGGTTTACTAAACCGGTTGGACCAATTGACGTTTTGGTCGGTCCACTGGACCGGTTGGACCAACGGGCCTGTGTGTCCATTGGACCGGTTGGACCAACTGGCCTGCTGGTACATTGGATCGGTTGGACCAACTGGCCTGTTCGTTCAATGGACCGGTTGGACCAACAGGCATGTTGGTCCATTGGACCGGTTGGGCCAACTGGCCTGTTGGTCCATTGGACCGGTTGTACCAACAGTCCTGTTGGTCCACTAGACTGGTTGGACTATCTGGCCTGATGGTCCATTGGACCGGTTAGATCAACTACCTGTTGGTACAATGGACCGGATGGACCAACTACCCTGTTGGTCCACTGGAACGGTTGGACCTGCTGGCCTGTTTGTCCAATGGACCGGTTGGACCAACTGGCCTGTTGGTGCAATGGACAGCATGGAACAACTGGCTTGTTGGTGCAATGGACCACTTGGACAAACTGGCATGTTGGTCCACTGGACCAGTTGGACCAACTGGCCTATTGGTCCAGTGGACCTGTTGGACCAACTGACCTGTTGGTCCAATGGACCGAATGAACCAACAAGCCTGTTGGTCCACTGGACCGGTTGGACCAACTGGCCTGTTGGTCCACTGCAGAGGTTGGACCAACTGAACTGTTGGTCCAGTGGACCGGTTGAACCAACTGGCCCGTTGGTCCGATGGAACGTTTGGACCAACTGGCCCGTCGGTCCAATGGACCGGTTTGACCAACTGGCCAGTTGGTCCGATGGACCAGTTGAACCAACTGGCCTGTTGGTCCGATGGACCGGTTGAACCAACTGGCATGTTGGTCCGATGGGCTGGTTGGACCAACTGGCCTGTTGGTCCGATGAACGGGTTGGACCAAATGGCTTGTTGGTTTAATA
The DNA here is from genome assembly GCA_947471745.1 of Closterium sp. Naga37s-1. Taxonomy (NCBI): domain Eukaryota; kingdom Viridiplantae; phylum Streptophyta; class Zygnematophyceae; order Desmidiales; family Closteriaceae; genus Closterium; species Closterium sp. Naga37s-1. The sequence goes on from CANJKZ010000243.1 coordinate 2,366,563, forward strand.
AACCGGTTGGACCAATTGTTGTTTTGGCCGATCCACTAGACCGGTTGGACCAACGGGTCTGTGTGTCCGGTTGGACCAACTGTCCTGCTCGTGCATTGGACCGGTTGGACCAACTGGCCTGTTGGTCCAATTGATTGGTTGGACCAACAGGCCTGTTGGTCCGTTGGACCAGCTGGGCCAACTGGCCTGTTGGTCCATTGAACCGGTTGTACCAACAGGCCTGTTGGTCCCCTAGACTGGTTGGACTAACTGGCCTGATGGTTCATTGGTACAATGGACCGGGTGGACCAACTACCCTGTTGGTCCACTGGAACGGTTGGACCAGCTGGCGTGTTGGTCCAATGGACCGGTTGGACCAACTGGCCTGTTGGTGCAATGGACCGCATGGAACAACTGGCCTGTTGGTGCAATGGACCGCTTGGACCAACTGGCCTGTTTGGTCCACTGGACCAGTTGGACCAACTGGCCTATTGGTCCAATGGACCTGTTGGACCAACTGACCTGTTGGTCCAATGGACCGAATGGACCAACTGGCCTGTTGGTCCATTGGACCGGTTGGACAATCTGGCCTGTTGGTCCAATGGACCGGTAGGACCAACTACATATTGGTCCACTAGAACGGATGAACGAGCTGGCCTGTTGGTCCAATGGATCGGTTGGACCAACTGGCCTGTTGGTGCAATGGACCGCATGGACCAACTGACATGTTGGTGCAATGGACCGCTTGGACCAACTGGACTGTTCGTCTATTGGACCGGTTGGTCCAACTGGCCTGTTGGTCCAATGGACCGGTTACACCAACTGACCTGTTGGTCCAATGGACTGGATGGACCAACTGGTCTGTTGGTCCACTAGACCGGTTGGACCAACTGGCCTGTTGGTACAACAGACCGGTTGAACCAATGGGCTTGTTGGTCCAGTAGACTGGTTGGACCATCTGGCCTGTCGGTCTACTGAACCGGTTGGACCAATTGGCATACAGGTCCATTGGACCGGTGGGACAAACTGGCCTGTTCGTCCGCTGGACCGGTTGGACCAACAAGCCTGTTGGTCCACTAAACAGGATGGACCAACTGGCCTGTTGGTCCACCGGACCGGTTGGACCAACTAGCCTGTTGGTCCATTGGACCGGTTGGATCGACAGGACAGGTTGGACCAACTGGCCTGTTGGTCCGATGGACCGGTTGGACCAACTGGCCTGTTGGTCCGATAAACCGGTTGGACCAAATGGCTTGTTGGATTACTAAACCGGTTAGACCAATTGACGTTTTGGTCGGTCCACTGGACCGGTTGGACCAACGGGCCTGTGTGTCCATTGGACCAGTTGGACCAACTGGCCTGTTGGTACAATGGACCGGTTGGGCCAGCAGGCGTGTTGGTCCAATGGAGCGGTTGGGCCAACTGGCCTGTTGGTCTATTGAACCGGTTGAACCAACAGGCCTGTTGGTCCACTAGACTGGTTGGACTAACTGGCCTGATGGTCCATTGGACCGGTTAGATCAACAATGGACCGGATGGACCAACTACCCTGTTGGTTTACTAGAACAGTTGGACCAGCTGGCCTGTTGGTGCAATGGACCACATGGAACAACTGGCTTGTTGGTGCAATTGACCGCTTGGACCAACTGGCTTGTTGGTCCACTGGACCAGTTGGACCAACTGACCTGTTGGTCCAATGGACCTGTTGCACCAACTGACCTGTTGGTCCAATGGACCGAATGGACCAACTGGCCTGTTGGTCCACTGGACCGGTTGGACCAATTGGCCTATTGGTCCACAGGACAGGTTGGACCAACTGACTTGTTGGTCCAGTGGACCGGTTGGACCAACTGGCCCGTTGGTCCAATGGAACGGTTGGACCAACTGGCCCTCTGGTCCAATGGGCCGGTTGAACCAACTGGCCTGTTGGTCCGATAGACCGGTTGGACCAACTGGCCTGTTGGTCCGATGGACCGGTTGGACCAACTGGCCGGTTGGTCCGATAAACCGCTTGGACAAAATGGCTTGTTGCTTTACTAAACCGGTTGGACCAATTGATGTTTTGGTCGGTCTACTGTACCGGTTGGACCAACGGGCCTGTGTGTCCATTGGACCGGTTGGACCAACTGGCCTGCTGGTACAATGGACCGGTTGGACCAACTGGCCTGTTGGTCCAATGGACCGGTTGGACCAACAGGCCTGTTGGTCCATTGGACCGGTTGGGCCAGCTGTCCTGTTCATCCATTGGACCGGTTGTACCAACAGGCCTGTTGGTCCACTAGACTGGTTGGACTAACTGGACTGATGGTCCATTGGACCGGTTAGATCAACTACCTGTTGGTACAATGGACCGGATGGACCAACTACCCTGTTGGTCCATTGGAACGGTTGGACCAGCTGGCCTGTTGGTCCGATGGACCGGTTGGACCAACAGGCCTGTTGGTGCAATGGACCGCATGGAACAACTGGCCTGTTGGTGCAATGGACTGCTTGGACCAACTGGCCTGTTGGTCCAATGGACCGAATGGACCAACTGGCCTGTTGGTCTACTGGACTGGTTGGACCAACTGGCCTGTTGGTCCAATGGACCGGTAGGACCAACTACATATTGGTCTACTGGAACGGATGGACGAGCTGGCCTGTTGGTCCAATGGACCGGTTGGACCAACTGGCCTGTTGGTGCAATGGACCGCATGGACCAACTGACCTGTTGGTGTAATGGACCGCTTGGACCAACTGGCCTGTTGGTCTATTGGACCGGTTGGTCCAACTGGCTTGTTGGTCCAATGGACCGGTTACACCAACTGACCTGTTGGTCCAATGGACCGGATGGACCAAATGGTCTGTTGGTCCACAAGACCGGTTGGACCAACTGGCCTATTGGTACAATAAAGCGGTTGAACCAATGGGCTTGCTGGTCCAGTGGACCGGTTGGACCATCTGGCCTGTTGGTCCACTGAACCGGTTGGACCAATTGGCATATAGGTCCATTGGACCGGTTGGACAAACTGGCCTGTTGGTCCGCTGGACCGGTTGGACCAACAAGCCTGTTGGTCCACTGAACAGGTTGGACCAACTGGCCTGTTGGTCCACCGGACCGGTTGGACCAACTAGCCTGTTGGTCCATCGGACCGGTTGGACCAATTGGCCTGTTGGTCCTTTGGACCGGTTGGACGGACAGGACCGGTTGGACCAACTGGCCAGTTGGTCCATTGGACCGTTTGGACCAACTGGACTGTTGGTCCATTCGACCGGTTGGACCAACTAGCCTGTTGGTTTTTTGGACCGGCTAGACCGATTGGCCTGTCGGTCCTTTGGACCGGTTGGACCGATTGGCTTGTCGGTCCAATGGACCGGTTGGACCAACTGGTCTATTTGTTCACTGGACCGGTTGGACCATCTGGCCTGTATGTCCACTGGACCAATTGGAGCAACAGGCCTGTTGGTCCACTGGACCGGTTGGTCCAACTGGTCTGTTGGTCCACTGGACTGGTTGAACCAACAAGCCTGTTTGTGAGGATCTAGGATCGAGCTCAGAAAAGAGAATTTGAATTGAATGAATCACCTGGGTACAACACGAGGCTATATATAGTCTCGACACAAGGTCAGTTACCCAGGTGTTACGCGAATGTTCTGAGGGTCGCGAAGCGCCCCGAATAGAACCTTCCCGAACTCAGTAGAAAGCAAGGGTGCACGCAACCTGGTTCGGTGCTATAACTATAATAAATATAGGAATGCACCTAACCTAGGAAATCAAACATATCTATGCATGATAATTAAAACCCAAGCTAGATATAGCATAAACAAGTCTAGGCAAGCTAGCAAAGCCAGCATAAGCCGTCGTACTCTCACATGTCCCCCCCTCAAAGCTTGGTGGCGTGAGATACACCCTGCTTGACAAGATAGTCCTTGAGAGCACGGCGTGCGTTGCCCATATCAGCTTCTGCAACCGAACTGTCCTCAGTGGGGTCATAACCCTTCCAGCGTATCAGGAACTCGAGGGTCTTGCCGCCGCGGCGTCGACGAGTGAGAACGCGCTCCACTTCGTACTCGGGTTCATCCTGTATGAGAACAGGTGGTGGTGGCGGCAGCTGCCGTCCCTGGAACTGTTGGTTGGGGTCCTTGTAGGGTTTCAGTAGCTGGACATGGAAAGCGTTGTGAAGCTTCCATGTATCTGGTAAGCGCAAGCGGAATGTTACTGGTGTCACCTGTGCCTCAACGGGAAAAGGACCACAGAAGCGAGGCCGGAGTTTGGATGGGAGGTGAGACAGTTTCAAGTTGCGTGTGTCAAGAAGCACCTGATCTCCGACTGCTACTGAGTGATCTCGTCGCTATCGATCGGCATACTGCTTCTGGGAGGTCTGCATCGTGGTGAGACGTCGCTGAGTCTTCTCCCATAGCTGCTGCATGGTGGTAACGAAGTTGTGTGCGGCTTGGACATGTGCCGGTGTGGTTGGCTGCTGTGGTGTGACTGGTTCCCGTCCGTAACACAGGAAGAAAGGAGTTTTCTCTGTGGCCGCATATGACACGTTGTTGTAAGCGAACTCTAGGGTCGGTAACTGTGTGTCCCAGTGGCTGACATCGTCTTTGCAAGCTGTGCGCAGTAACTGTTCAACCACTTGATTGAGTCGCTCTGTCTGTCCGTCAGTCTGTGGGTGGTATGCTGAGGACATTGCAAGTTTAGTCCCCAATAATCCCATGAGCTCCTTCCAGAACTTACTCGTGAATTTGGGGTCTCTGTCTGAGATGAGTGTAGCGGGGATGCCGTGGATGGTGATGATGCGGTCAAAGAAGAGGCGAGCAGTTGCTTCAGCTGTAGCTGTGGCGTTGGTCGGGATGAAGTGACCCATTTTGGAGAACTTATCGATCACTACGAGGATGGAATCATATCCCCGTGAAGTCTAAGGAAGTCCTGTGATGAAATCGAGGCTAACGACCTGCCATGGCTGCTCCGATAGGGGCAGAGGCTGAAGTAACCCTGCTTTTTTCTGCTTGCTACTCTTCATCCGCTGGCACGTGTCGCAAGAGGTGACGAACTGCTGCACGTCTGCTGCCATCCCGGGCCATTAGGAATACTTCGCTGTTCCCGCTAACGTCTTGTTGCTCCCGAAGTGTCCCGCGTATGGTACGTCATGAAATTCCTCCAATAGGATCTGCCGTAGCAGGGCGTAATTCGGTACCCAATTTTTTCCAGAACCCTTCCTTACTGCTAAGTCTTTCTCCCACTGTAACAGCTTCTTGGTCTGTGCTGTAGTGATCTCTGCGTCCACGGAGTACCCATGTTGGAATAGACCCTTGAGCAGAGGGTTCATCCCGTCGAGCTGAATGCCTGCTACATGTCTGGGGCGGCTCAACGCGTCTGCTTTGTTGAGTAGCCCGGGTTTGTTGATGATGTCATAGCGGAAGTGAGTTTCCAGGAAGTCCACCCACTGCACCTATCGTCGTGAGAGTGTCGGCTGCGACTTCAGGTATTTGAAGCTGCAGTGGTCAGTATAAACTGTAGTCTTGGCTCCTTCTAGGTAACACCTCCACGCCTTGAAGGCTACGACGATGGCTAAGGCTTCCTTGTCGTGTATGGGGTAGTTAAGTTCTGCTCCGTGTAGCTTCTTACTGAGGTAGGCGATAGGCTGTAACCCGTTCCCGTGATCTTGCATCAGTATTGTGAGAAGAAACGAGGAATGGAATGACTAAGGGAAAGTTGGGTACAAATGCAAACCCTAGAAAACTGTACCCTATATGTGCTACCCCACTATAGCCTACAGTAGCTCTGTCATATAAATCTGACACACCCCCATAGGCAAAGTGGGGGAGAACAAGGGGTCACAAGACCAGTCAAGCAAACCAAAGCAAGCTCAGGGTGGATCACAAAGTCACCACACATTCCGAGCACAGGTTCAAGGCCACAAGGCCAGTTCACATGCAGGATTACATATACATATAAAGCTAGACAAGCAAGAGCAGGTGTATATATATATGCAACAGTACAAACAAGGTCAAGGGGTGAACAAGTGAGGCAAGGTAGGCACAAGGCCCAGCTGAGTACAGAAACGCTGATGATCACAAGGCGCAAGTGCCTTGGTGAAGATATCAGCAGTGTTGGCCTGAGAGGCCACGTACGCAAGCCGCAGCTGACCACGCTGCTGTAGCTCACGAGCAAGGAAGTAGCGGAGAGCAATGTGCTTCGTTCTGTGCTCCAGTCTCTGCTCTCGACACAAGGCCAGCATGGCCTTGTTGTCTACGTACAGCACTGGAGGAGAACGAGGCGGCTCTCCGAGGTCAGTCAGCAGGTAGGTGAGCCAGCGAAGCTCCTGTGCAGCCATGGCCCCGGCGTAGATCTCAGCCTCACAACTGGAGCCGAGAACAGAAGACGAGCGGGTAGCCCGCCACGAAACAGAGCCGGAACCAAGGCTGAAGGTGTAACCCTGTGACGACCGCTGCGTAGCCTGGTCGTCAGCCCAAGAAGCGTCTGCGTGCCCAGTGAGGACCACTGGACTCTGCCCTCCAAGCACAAGCCCCATGCCCGACGTACTGCACAAGTAGCGCAACACCCTCTTTGCTGCAGCCATGTGCTCCGGTCTGTGTCTCCCAGGAGCAACATAGCGTGCGAGAATGCTAAGAGGGTATGCAAGGTCAGGTCGTGTGCAGGTCATCAGGTACATGAGGCAGCCAACAAGCTCTGGGTACGGGCCACTCGACTCTACGGACTCATCCGAAGGCAGAGCTGAGAGCGAGTGGCGAGTAGGCAGAGGAGTGGCCTGAGGCGAGGAGTACGTGAAGCCCAAGCGCTGAAGGACCTGCTGCACCATGTGTGACTGAGTCAGGGTAATGGTGCGGCGTGCTCTGTCCCGGGTGATCTGCAAGCCAAGGTAGCTGCGCAGTTCACCCAGGTCTGTGCACGTGTGTCTCTTCTGCAGCTCAGACTTCACGTGGGCGAGTCCAGCAGTGTCAGCTGTGGCAAAGACCAAGTCGTCGACGTACACGAGGATGTAGAACGGCGGCAAAGAAGTGTCGGTGCGCAGAAACAGCGACGGGTCGGCAGTAGAGGGAGCAAACCCAAGAGCCGCAAGTGTAGTCCTCAGTGTGTCGTGCCACTCAGGCGGTGCCTGGCGGAGACCGTAGACTGGCCGCCGGAGGCTCCACTGGGTGCCAGGAGGAAAAGGCCCAGTGAAGCCAGGTGGGCGACGCAGCCAGATCTCCTCGTGCAGGCTGCCCTGCAAGAAAGCAGTGCTGAAGTCAAGAGAGTGCAGCTCGTAGTCGCGGTGAGCAGCTATGTGCAGCAGTACCCGAAGAGTGGTCATCTTCGGGGTGGGAGAGAAGGTCTGAAAGTAGTCAACTCCCTGCCGCTGACTGAAGCCACGAGCCACGTAACGCGCCTTGAAGACAGGCGGAGAACCCGGCGGCCGCTTCACCCTGAAAATCCACATGCCACTGACGATGTTCGCCCCAGGCGGGGGAACCTCGTCAACGTAGGTGCCTGTGGACTTCCAGGAAGCCATCTCTGTGTCCATAGCTGCCTGCCACTGAGAGGAGTAGGGACCCTCTATCGCCTCCGCGTAAGAGCGCGGAGTCGGGATGTCAAGTGCATCCGGGTCTCCCTCAGGGGTAAGCAGTACGGACACGAGATGAGGTGAAGCAGCAGCCAAACACTGGAACTCCTCCTGCCTGTCCTCAAGGACGTCCGTGCCAAGGGCACACTCACCCCCGACCGACAGAGGACAGACAGACTCAGACTCAGCGACAAGACAAGCAGCGTAGTCTAGACGACAGCGAGCAGCAAAGTCGACGAGCTCAGCAACTAGGGCAGACCCAGCAGTGGACGCAAAGGAAGGGTCAGTGACGACAGTAGCAAGGAGACGCGTGACAGTAGGACTGGCAGCACGAAGAGAGTCCGACTCCGGGTCGGGAAGAGCAGGAAGAGAGGACTCAGGAGGAGAAGGCAAAGGGGCACGCAGAGGAGCAGTGGACGGACGCAGAGACATCCGGTGCGTGCCAGGGACAGGAGGAGGACGCTGACGCGAACCACGACCACTAGCGCGAGCAGTACGGACAGGCGACGCAGGACGCGACGCTCAGCAAGACCTCCAGTAGGACCAGTGTAGGGAGAAGGAGCGGGCAGTGGGGAGGCCGGCTGTAACTGTAACTGTGACAGGACAGGCTGTGGACACTCTAAGGGAGGAGGAGGACCAGTAGAAGGCGGGAAACCAAGAACCTGCTGAAGGAGTGGAACGAAGTACGGCCGAGGCCGCGCTGCGACTCCAGACACAGCAGGGACAGCACCAGTACCCCCAGCGGCAGCACCAGCGCCAGCAGCACCTCCAGCTCCAGTACTTCCAGCAGCACCAGTAGCACCCCCAGCAGGACCGCCTCCAGGACCGACAGCAGTAGCCTCAGCGTCAACACCCTCAGCAGCTCCAGCTCCAGTCGTACCCGTAGGCCCAGCAGCTCCAGTACTCCCAGTACGAGCACCTCCGGGACCCGCGGCACCAGCACCCTCAGTAGCCGAAGAACCTCCAGCACCAGCAGCACGCCTCCAGCGCCGGGCAAACCACTCGCGCAGCTCCTGTGGAGAGAGTGGCTCCCGCCGAGACGAAGCACCCGGAGAACCTCCAGGCTCAGCACCGCCAGACGCCACACAAGCAAGCCCAGCTCCCTCAGGCTCCGCACCCCCAGGCTCAGCACCTCCAGGCGTAGCACCCCCAGGCTCAGCACCCCCAGGCTCAGCACCCCCAGGCTCAGCACCCCCAGGCTCAGTACCCCCAGGCTCAGCACCCCCAGTAGTAGCACCCTCAGGCTCAGCACCCCCAGGCGTAGCACCCACACGCTCAGCACCCCCAGCGTCAGCACCCCCAGGCTCAGCACCCACAGCAGCACCAGAGTCACCAGTAACCTCGACAGGCTCGACTGCGTCTACCTGGGACACACCTGAAGGGGCAGGACCCTGAGGGGGGAGGGGGTCTACCGGGGGGGGACCTGGCACAAGGAAGAGCGGTGGTGGGGGGAGGGACGGAGTGCGGTAGGGGAAGAGGCGGTAGTAGGGGACCGACTCGTCAAACGTGACGTCCTGGGAGGACAGAACACGGCGAGAGGTGGGGTGGTAGAACTGCCACCCTGGCGCGTCAGGGGGGAAGCCAAGGAAGACGCAAGGAGCAGCACGAGGGGACAGCTTGTCCGCAGACAAGTCGCGGACAAACGCCCGAGATCCGCAGACACGGAACGCAGACGCATCGCCAACCTTCCCCGTCCACAGCAAAGCTGGGGAGGTCTCCGGCCTGGAGACCCTAGGGTGAAGGTTGATCTGATGCGCCGCGTACCGAACCGCAAATGGCCACAGAAAATAGGGGGCAGCCGCATGCATCATGGACGTACGGGCGACGTCCATGACCATGCCAATGCGGCGCTCAGCAATCCCATTTTGCTGTGGAGAGTCCGGAAGCGTGAAGGTCTGGCGGATGCCTCGCGCACGACAGTAGGCTCGCAGAAGGCCAGAGGAGAACTCTCCACCTCTGTCAGAGTGCAGACGCAGAACAGGAAAGTCCGAGCCGAAGCTCTGCCTGAGCTGGAGACGAGCTGCGCGGATCCAGTCGATCAACACCTCAGTGACATCACCCTTGCTGCGCAAGGGGAAGACTGTGGTGTAACGCGAGTAGTCGTTAACCACCAGCAGGAAGTAGCGCTCGTGACCCTGTCCACGGACGCGGGCCGGGCCCCACACGTCCATGTAAAGCGTCTGCAGCGGGGCCTCTGTCGGAGGAAACTGGGAGGAGTGAGGGGCAGCCCGCTGCCGCCCCTCGACACAGGGGACGCAGGTAGGGCCAGGCCCCGGAGGAAGGGGAGGGAGGGACCGGGGAAGACTAGAGACAAGGACACGGGAGGCCATGCCTCGGAGACGAAGCAGGGAGGGGTGACCAAGGCGGTGGTGCCAGAGGAGAGTCTCGTGAGACAGGAGGCGACACGAACAGGGGGCAGACTCAGGACCAGACCTGGACGCTGCAGCAAACACCTGACCCGACGCAGCTACCTGACCAGACGCAGTGACTGGAGGAGACGCAGTGGTCAGGGTGTACAGGCTCGACCCCGGCCGACGGGTAAACGTGGCCAGGTGTCGGCCAGTCCGAGCGTCCGTGCAGTGGGTCACCCGCTGACTCGCAGGAGTGAACTGGTGAACCCCCGCATCCTGTAGGTCAGCACCACTAACCAAGTTCGTAGAGAACGAGGGGAGGTAAAGACCAGACAGGGTGCCAGAGGGGGCCGCCGGACACGGGAGGACAGTGGAGAAGTGAGCAAGGACAGGACCCCCAGAGGGGTCTGCCAGAGAGACCGCAACTGGCCGGCCAAGCGGCGTGAGTGTGGTGCGGTCTCGAAAGAAGGAGCGAGAAGCCCCCGAGTCAAGGGTGAAGGTGTGGGAGGCCGAAGCCGACGCAGAACCTGAGAGAGCAGACTCACCAGCACCTGAGGGAGCAGACGCACCTAGAGCAGCAGCCTCGCTAGCACCTAGAGCAGCAGCCTCACCAGTACCTAGAGCAGCAGTCTCAATGCCCGGGTCGGGCGGAAAACACCGGTAACAGTCACCCTCATCACTAATAGTCACAGTATACATAGCAGCAAGAATAGCATCAAAGTCAAGGTCAAAGACAGCGACACCCGCCCTAGACAGCTCACCCCAGCGGGGGATCTCAGTGGCCTCAGGGAACTGGTGACACCAAGCGTCCGTCAGGCGGCCAAAGCAGCGCTGGGTGGAGTGCGCACCCCCGCACTGGTCACCCGCGCGGTCGCCGATGCGGAGGACGTAGGTGCACGGACCAGTACCCCCACCCCGCTGGCGTGCAGGGTACCACTCACGGAGCTGCTGAGGGGGGGGGATGTCACGAGTGCGCTGCTGCTGCTGCTGCTGCTGGCGCTGACCACCACCGGAGCCGACCCTCTGCGCAGCGACACTTCTTTGCCGCCGTTCTACATCCTCGTATACGTCGACGACTTGGTCTTTGCCACAGCTGACACTGCTGGACTCGCCCACGTGAAGTCCGAGCTGCAGAAGAGACAAACGTGCACAGACCTGATACCATGAGAAGAAACGAGGAATGGAATGACTAAGGGAAAGTTGGGTACAAATGCAAACCCTAGAAAACTGTACCCTATATGTGCTACCCCACTATAGCCTACAGTAGCTCTGTCATATAAATCTGACATATTGCTCCGACTGCTTGGTCACTAGCGTCTGCTTCAACTACGTAGTCCTTGTCTGGGTCTGGTAGGATTAGTACTGGTGCTGTAGTCAGTGCTGTTTGTAATTGCTCTATGGCTTGCTGATGAAGCGTATCCCATTTGTAGGACATATCCTTTTTCAGTAGGTTGGTCAGTGGCGCTGCTATCTTAGCGTTCTGCGGCACGAACCTATTATAGTAATTGGCGAAGCCTAGGAACTGCTGCAACTCCTTTACGTTTTCCGGTACTTTCCACTTCTTGACGGCTTCGATCTTCCGCGGGTCCACGTGTACGCCCTCGGCATTCACCATGTGCCCAAGAAACTGCATCTTCTTCAGGGCGAAGTCGCTCATTGACAGCTTCACGTAGAACTTGTTTTTCCCCAGGATTTCGAACACCTTCCGTAGATGCTCCACGTGCTCCTTCATGTTCTTGGAGTAGATTAGTATGTCGTCCAGGTACACCACTACGCACTCGTCCAGCAGGGGCCGTAGCATATGGTTCATCTCTGCCTGGAACGTCGCTGGTGCGTTGCAGAGTGCGAACGGCATCACCAAGTATTCGTAGGAGCCGTATATAGTACGAAACGCCGTCTTGTGGATCGAGTTGTCCGCCATCTTGATCTGCCAGTAACCCGACCGTAGGTCCAGCTTCGAAAAGACTATTGCACCACGCAGTTGATTTAGACGGTCGTCGATGCGTGGTATGGGGTATTTGTTTTTAACCGTCTGTTTGTTCAGTGCGCAGTAGTCGATGCACATCCGTAAACTGCCGTCTGGTTTTGGAGTGAAGAGAACTGGTGCACCGTAGGGAGAGGTGGATGGGCGGATCAGTTGTCTGTCCAGTAGATATTCAATCTGTTTCTTCATGTCTGTCAGCTCGGTCGGACTCAGTCGGTATGGTGCACGTGAGACGGGTTTCGCACCTGGTTCCTCCACGATCTCGTGCTCGTGGGTGCGTGCTGGAGGTACGCCTGCAGGTAGGTCGTCGGGCATTATATCCTTGTACTGCTCCAAGACCTCCTTCACTGCTGCAGGTAGCTCTGCATTCGGCTTCTCCTCCTCTGCTGCTGCCATACCCAGTGCTAGGTACCCCGTGTTACTCTCGTTCACCGTCTGCTCAAACCGTGCCAGTGTCGTTTCAGGAACGTTCCCTGTATCCGTCCAGCTTCGTAGTGCTATCCGCTTCCCGTTGTTGTAGATGCACACCTTCCGGTTGACCCAATCGATCTCGGGGTTGAACCGCTTCAAGAAATCCCGCCCCAAGATAAAATCTGAACCTTTGATGCTCGTGATCGGCAACGTCGGCTTCCACCTCAGCGCCCCTATGTGCAGCTGCAGTGATGCTTCGCCGTGGATGGGAAGTTTCGTACCGTCCACCATTGTTGCCAAGAACTTGGTCTCCTCGGAAGGTTCCCCAATTTTCTCCAATGTCCCGCGGTCACACACCGAGTGAGTTGCACCGCTGTCCACCAGTGCCTGGAGGCGTCGTCCTTTGCATAACACCTCGAGGAGTAGTGGTGTCTGCTGCGCTGAGTAGCCAAAGAGGGTCTCGTTAATAGGATCATAGGGTACATCAAAATGAATACCATCCCTATTTCCTATACCTAACTCAGCACTTTTCTCTTTCAACTTCACCTGGGGGGTAGGAGGATTTTTTCGAGGCTTGTACAACTTCTCAGGAGACTGAAATTTTCCTCTAAGCCTTTGCAGCTGTGTAGGCTTCACCTGTGGGCAACGGGGAGCCTTAACACTGGGCTGCGGGGAGAGAATATTAACTCCACGGAACGCACGACCCTTTTCTACGCTCCGTAGTACTTTGCCCAACTTCTCAGGTACCTGAATAATGTCTGAAGGCTTTTTCTTGGCCTCTAAATCTCCCCTGAATTTTTCAAAGGCTTGAAAACCACGAGAAGCAATATTTTTCGTTAGAGTATCTTTATAGGATACTTTTAACGAATTCTTACTTTTGTGGGTGTTTGGCTGGAGTTTCCCGGTCGGTGCAGAGTCTTTTTTCGCGGAGCCTCCATTCGCTCGGCAATTTCCCCTGATGCCGGCCGGTCGTGACGTTTTATATCTGCGCCATCATTATCTCCTTTTTTCACCCGCTCCGAAGTCGCCACATCGTCGTCATTTTCTGCTTTTCGGATCTTTACGCGATCGCCACGTCGATCCGCGGCTACTGGCGATTCCCGTTTTTTTACTTCGGGGGTGCTCCACTGTTGCTGCCCAGCAGTGCCACACGTGTTTTTTTCATCTTGTAGCACGACAAAAATTGATGTCCCGCAAAATTCGCATTTTGTCGGCTGCTGCTTCGCGTCGTATTTGTTGATTTCCATCGGTTCGGCAAACGTGGGGGGTGCCGATCGCTCCGAGCCAAATGTACGGTTTGGCCCATAGCGTCGTGTGTCGGGATGACCTCGCGTCAACGCGTCGTACCTTTCAGCTGCCCGTACGATGTCGCGGTAGCTATTGTAGTTTGCCGAAATCACCTGCCGTCGAATCTCCATTTTTAATCCTTCGGTGTACGCCTGGATTTTTTCGCCTTCGGTCAGGTCAGTGATTCGGTTTAACAGTAATTCCATCTGCTACGTGTACTGTGCTACGCTGCCGTACTGTTTGTGTCGGTGAATCTGCTGCCGCACCATGTAGACTGAATTGATTGGTTCGCAGCGTTCGATTAGATCCTCCCGAAACTGCTGCCACGTTTCTTCCCGCGGGCCACGTCAGCGTAATAAATCCACTCGAGTGCTGGTCCCCTCAACAGTGACGCTGCGAGCCGAATCCGTGCTGCGTCGTGTGTCAGGGTCGAACAGCCAATGGCCTCGAAATAAATTTCGAGGGTCGCCACAAAACGTCAAACGTCAGATCCTTTCGCGCTTGGATCGAGCGCTTCGGGGAGCCTCGGGCGAGCTGCTTCGAGGTTCGGCGTCGGTGGTGCCATCGGTCTGTGAAAAGTCGGTGTAGCTGCCGCTGCTGCTGCTGACGCTGCTTCGTTCGCTGCTGCATTGACTGCTGCGGTGGCAGCTGTTGATTGGTTTGTCAGAACCGCCTCGAGTCGCCGAATCGCTGCCTGCGTCTGTTCCATGTCGGTGCGAAGGCTGGCGATGTCGCTCGTCGTCGCGTAGTTGTCGCCTTGACCCTCCATGCCTGACATTGCGCGTTCGAAAAAACCGAAACGAGGAGGAGCGAAAAACACGGAACCGGTTTTACGTACCCAAAATCGGTGTTTATCAGCGTCGCCCCCGCGGTTTTTTGAAGACTCGGTTTTAGCGGTCGAAAAACAGTCGCGTGTAAACAGGCTCTGATTACCAAGTGTGAGGATCTAGGATCGAGCTCAGGAAAGAGAGTTTGAATTGAATGAATCACCTGGGTACAACACGAGGCTATATATAGTCTCTACACAATGCCAGTTACCCAGGTGTTCCGCGAATGTTCTGAGGGTCGCGAAGCGCCCCGAATAGAACCTTCCCGAACTCAGTAGAAAGCAATTCGGTGGAAACCGAATAGGCTCGAGTTCGGTACACGTAACCTGGTTCGGTGCTATAACTATAATAAATATAGGAATGCACCTAACCTAGGAAGTCAAGCATATCTATGCATGATAATTAAAACCCAAGCTAGATATAGCATAATAAAGTCTAGGCAAGCTAGCAAAGCCAGCATAAGCCGTCGTACTCTCACACTGTTGGTCCATTGGAAAGGTTGGACCAACAGGCCTGTTGGTTCACTGGACCGGTTGGACCAACTGGCCTGTTGGTCCAATGGACCGATTGGACCAACTAGCCTGTTGGTCCACTCGACTTGTTGGACAAACAGGCCTGTTGGTCCACTGGGCTGGTTAGACCAATTGTCCTGTTGTTTGACTGGACCGGTTGGACCAACAGGCCTGTTGGTCCACTGGACCGGTTGGACCAACTAGCCTGTTGGTCCACTGGACGGTTGGACCAATTGTCTTGTTGGTCCACTGGACCGGTTGGACCAGCTAGCCTGTTGGTCCATTGGACCAGTAGGACCAACTGGCATGTTGGTCCCCTGCACAGGTTGGACCAATTGGTCTGTTGTGCGGAGATAACTCTATCAACGGGAGCTAGACTACGGGCTAGGCACGTGGTAGGAGGGATCTCTGTGTTCGTTCACTTAGTCATTTCCTTGTGCACACACTGCTTGCTAGTTCACGGGGAAATTGGCAAGCGTTTCACTAGGAAAACATGACAACAATGGTAGCAACAACATTGGCATCACAGACTACATCAGAGCTAGCTAGGTTGCTGGTTGACCTCCAGCGCAGAATGGTCGACCGCGCTCCAGCGCAGCAGCGCTCGCACCGCTCCAGCGTTGCAGAGTAGCGGTTCGCCAACGTTGCAAGTCCACTGTGTGCCAACGCTGCAGCAAGTCGGCTGCACAGCGTTGCACCCGCAGAACAACGGTGCACCTGCTTCGCAGGTGCACGCAGCTGGTTGGTGCTCCACACCTTGTCATGAGCACAGCGCAGACGCCTGGCAGAATCCACGACAGCGACTGCGCCCCAGAGCCACGTCGTCCTCGGGATACCACTTTCGAGGTCGGCCTCGCAAACTCTACCCCGGCGACCTCCGCACCCGTCGCCCGAGTATCCCGGTAGACCCGGCAACCGCGCCTAGTCGACCAGCCCGGTCTGTCGCTGACTGCACAAGCCCGGCATCCCCAGTCCGGCGTCCAGGCGTCGAGGGCGCCGACCAGACGCCCAGGTCGGTGTCTAGGCGCCCAGGAAGCCGTGCAGACGCCCAACTCAGCGTCCAGCCTCCCAGAACGTCGTCCAGGCGTCCAGGGCGTCGACCAGTCGCCCAAGAAGCCGTCCAGGTCGCCAACCGTGCAGATGCCCAGGTCGGCGTCCAGGCTTCCAGGACGCCATGGAGACGCCCAGGACGGCGTCCTCCTGCTCGGCGCCCTCCATCTCGGCGCCCTTGCAGTGCCCTCGTGCCCACTGCTGTAGGTCGGCTGCATCCCCCGCACACCCTACCACGAGGTCGGCTACGCCCAAGCGAGGACGGGGCCTAACAGCGTTCCCGTTGACACTCCCCTGCCGCATTCACGCTTGGGCCCCTAGCCCACATGGCAGCACCACTCGGAGAATAGCCCGTCAGCGTGCACACAACACACAGCACGCCGACCACCGCACCAGCCATGCAAGAGGGCATGGCACCTACTGCTGCACGTCGTCGTCGCCTGTTGGTCCACTGAACCAGTTGGACAAATTGGCTTGTTGGTCGAATGGGCCAGTTGGACCAACTGGCCTTTTGGTCCAATGGTCCGGTTGGAACAATTGGCGTGTTGGTCCACTGGACCGGCTGGACCAATTGGCCTGTTGGTTCACTAGACTGAATGGACCAACTGGCCTGTGGGTTCAATTGACCGGTTGGACCAACTAGCCCGTTGGCCCACTCGACTGGTTGGACCAAATGGCGTGTTGGTCGGACCTCTGAACCATTTGGACCAACTGGCCTGTTGGTCCAATAGACCGGTTGGACCAACTTGCCTGTTGGTAGAATAGACCGGTTGAACCAACTGTCTTGTTGGTCCAGTGGACTGGGTGGACCATCTGGCCTGTTGGTTCACTGAACCGGTTGGACCAATTGGCCTATTGGTCCATTGGACTGGTTGGGCCAACTAGCCTGTTGGTCCGTTGGACCGGTTGGACCAACAAGCCTGTTGGTCCGCTAAACATGTTGGACCAACTGGGCTGTTGGTCCACCGAACCGGTTGAACTAACTAGCCTGTTGGTCCATTGGACCAGTTGGACCAACTGGCCTGTTGGTCCATTCGACCGGTTGGTCCAACTAGCCTGTTGGTCCATTGGACTGGCGAGACCGATTGGCCTGTCAGTCCTTTGGACCTGTTGGACCGATTGGGCTGTTGGTCCACTGAACAGGTTGGACCAACTGAACAGTTGGTCCAGTGGACCGGTTGGACCAACTGGCCCGTTGGTCCAATGGACCGGTTGGACCAACTGGCCCGTTGGTCCGATGGACCGGTTTGACCAACTGGCCAGTTGGTCCTATGGACCAGTTGAATTAACTGGCCTGCTGGTCCGATAAACCGGTTTGACAAATGGCCTGTTGGTTTACTAAACCGGATGGACCAATTAACGTTTTGGTCGGTCCACTGGACCGGTTGGACCAACGGGCCTGTGAGTCCATTGGACTAGTTGGACCAACTGGGCTACTGGTACAGTGGACCTGTTGGACCAACTGGCTTGTTGGTCTAATGGATTGGTTGGACCAACTGGCCTGTTGGTCCATTGCACTGGTTGGACCAACTGACCTGTTCATCGGTCCACTGGACCGATTGGACCAATTGGCCTGTTGGTCCATTGGACTGGTTGGGCCAACTGGCCTGTTGGTTCATTGGACCAGTTGTACCTACAGGCCTGTTGGTCCATTGAACCGGTTGGACCAACAGGCCTGTTGGTCCATTGGACCGACCGGTTGGGACACCTGGGCTGTTGGTCCATTGGACCAGTTGTACCAACTGGCCTGTTGGTCCAGTGGACCGGTTGGGCCAACTGGCCTGATGGTCCATTGGACCGGTTAGACCAACTACCTGTTGGTACAATGTACCGAATGGACCAACTAGCCTTTTGGCCGACTGGAACGGTTGGACCAGCTGGCCTTTTGGTCCAATGGACCTGTTGGACCAACTGGCCAGCTGGTGCAATGGACCGCATGGAACAACTGGCCTGTTGGTGCAATCGACCGCTTGGACTAACTGGCCTGTTGATCCTATGGACCTGTTGGACCAACTGGCCTGTTGGTCCTATATACCTGTTGGACCAACTGACCTGTTGGTCCAATGAACCGAATGGACCAACTGGCCTGTTGGTCCACTGGACCGGTTGGACCACCTGGCCTGTTAGCCCAATGGACCGATAGGACCAACTACATGTTGGTCTACTGGAACGGATGGACCAGCTGGCCTGTTGGTCCAATGAACCGGTTGGACCAACTGGCCTGTTGGTGCAATGGACCGCATGGACCAACTGACCTGTTGCTGCAATGGACCGCTTGGACCAACTGGCCTGTTGGTCCATTGGACCGGTTGGTCCAACTAGCGTGTTGGTCCAATGGACCGGTTACACCCACTAACCTGTTGGTTCAATGGACCAGATGGACCAACTGGTCTGTTGGTCCACTAGACCGGTTGGACCAAATGGCCTCTTGGTACAATAGACCGGTTGAACCAACGGGCTTAATGGTCCAGTAGACCGGTTGGACCATCTGGCCTATTGGTCCACTGATCCGGTTGGACCAATTGGCCTATAGGTCCATTGGACCGGTTGGATAAACTCGCCTGTTGCTCCGTGGACCGGTTGGACCAACAAGCCTGTTGGTCCACCGAACAGATTGGACCAACTGGCCTGTTGGTCCACCTGACCGGTTGGACCAACTGGCCTGGTGGTCCATTGGACCGGATGGACCAATTGGCCTGTTGGTTCATTGGACCGGTTGGATCGACAGGACCGGTTGGACCAACTGGTTTGTTGGTCCATTGGACTGGTTGGACCAACTGGCATGTTGGTCCATTGGACCGGTTGGACCAACTAGCCTGTTGGTCCATTCGACCGGTTGGACCAACTAGCCTGTTGGTCCATTGGACCGGCTGGACCGATTGGACTGTCTGTCCTTTGGATCGGTTGGACCCATTGGCCTGTCGGTCCAATAAACCCGGTTCGACCAACTGGACTGTTTGTCCACTGGACCGGTTAATCCAACTGGCATGTTGAACCACTGGACCGGTTGGACAAATTGGATGAACAGGCCTATGGGTCCATTGGACCCATCGGATCAACAGGCCTGTTGGTCCATTGGACCGGTTGGGCCAACTGGCCTGATGGTCCATTGGACCGGTTAGACCAACTACCTGTTGGTACAATGGACCGAATGGACCAACTAGCCTGTTGGCCCACTGGAACGGTTGGACCAGCTGGCCTTTTGGTCCAATGGACCGGTTGGACCAACTGGTGATGGTGCAATGGACCGTATGGTACAACTGGCCTGTTGGTGCAATCGACCGCTTGGACTAACTGGCCTGTTGATCCACTGGACCAGTTGGACCAACTGGCCTGTTGGACCAACTGACCTGTTGGTCCAATGAACCGAATGGACCAACTGGCCTGTTGGTCCAATGGACCGGTAGGACCAACTACATGTTGGTCCACTGGAACGGATGGACCAGCTCGCCTGTTGGTCCAATGGACCGGTTGGACCAACTGGCTTGTTGGTGCAATGGACCGCATGGACCAATTGACCTGATGCTGCAATGGACCGCTTGGACCAAATGGCCTGTTGGTCCATTGGGCCGGTTGGTCCAACTAGCGTGTTGGTCCAATGGATTGGTTACACCCAGTGACCCGTTGGTTCAATGGACCGGATGGACCAACTGGTCTGTTGGTCCACTATACCGGTTGGACCAACTGGCCTGTTGGTACAATAGACTGGTTGAACCAACTGGCTTAATGGTCCAGTAGACCGGATGGACCATCTGGCCTGTTGGTCCACTGATCCGGTTGGACCAATTGGCCTATAGGTCCATTGGACCGGTTGGATAAACTCGCCTGTTGCTCCGTGGACCGGTTGGACCAACAAGCCTGTTGGTCCACTGAACAGATTGGACCAACTGGCCTGTTGGTCCATCTGACCGGTTGGACCAACTGGCCTGTTGGTCCATTGGACCGGATGGACCAACTGGCCTGTTGGTCCATTGGACCGGTTGGACCGACATGACCGGTTGGACCAACTGGTTTGTTGGTCCATTGGACCGGTTGGACCAACTGGACTGTTGGTTCATTGGACCGGTTGGACCAACTAGCCTGTTGGTCCATTTGACCAATTGGACCAACTAGCCTGTTGGTCCATTGGCAGGTTGGACCAACAGGCCTGTTGGTCCAAAGGACCGGTTGGACCAACTGGCCTGTTGGTTCAGTGGACCGGTTGGACCAACTGGCATGTTTGTCCAGTGGACCGGTTGGACCAACTGGCCTGTTGGTCCTATGGACAGGTTGGACCAACTGGCCTGTTGGTCCAGTTGACCGATTGGACCAACTCGCCTGTTGGTCCAGTGTATCGGTTGGACCAACTCACTTGTTGGTCCAGTGGACCGGTTGGACCAATTGGCCTGTTTGTCCAAAGGACCGGTTGGACCAACATACCTGTTGGTCCAGAGAACCGATTGGACCAACAAGCCTCTTGGCCCTGTGGACCGGTTGGACCAACTGGACTGTTGGTCCAATAGACCAGTTGGACCAACTGGCCTGTTGGTCCAGTGGACCGGTTGAACCAACTCACCTATTAATCCAGTGGACTGGTTGGACCAACTGGCCTGCTGGTCCAGTGGACCAGTTGGACCGACTGGCATGTTGGTCCAGTGGACCTGTTGGACCAACTGGCATGTTTGTCCAGTGGACCGGTTGGACCAACTGGCCTGTTGGTCCTATGGACAGGTTGGACCAACTGGCCTGTTGGTCCAGTTGACCGATTGGACCAACTCGCCTGTTGGTCCAGTGTATCGGTTGGACCAACTCACTTGTTGGTCCAGTGGACCGGTTGGACCAATTGGCCTGTTTGTCCAAAGGACCGGTTGGACCAACATACCTGTTGGTCCAGAGAACCGATTGGACCAACAAGCCTCTTGGCCCTGTGGACCGGTTGGACCAACTGGACTGTTGGTCCAATAGACCAGTTGGACCAACTGGCCTGTTGGTCCAGTGGACCGGTTGAACCAACTCACCTATTAATCCAGTGGACTGGTTGGACCAACTGGCCTGTTGGTCCAGTGGACCAGTTGGACCGACTGGCATGTTGGTCCAGTGGACCTGTTGGACCAACTGGCATGTTTGTCCAGTGGACCGGTTGGACCAACTGGCCTGTTGGTCCTATGGACAGGTTGGACCAACTGGCCTGTTGGTCCAGTTGACCGATTGGACCAACTCGCCTGTTGGTCCAGTGTATCGGTTGGACCAACTCACTTGTTGGTCCAGTGGACCGGTTGGACCAACTGGCCTGTTTGTCCAATGGACCGGTTGGACCAACATATCTGTTGGTCCAGAGGACCGATTGGACCAACAAGCCTCTTGGCCCTGTGGACCGGTTGGACCAACTGGACTGTTGGTCCAATAGACCAGTTGGACCAACTGGCCTGTTGGTCCAGTGGACCGGTTGAACCAACTCACCTATTAATCCAGTGGACTGGTTGGACCAACTGCCCTGTTGGTCCAGTGGACCAGTTGGACCGACTGGCATGTTGGTCCAGTGGACCTGTTGGACCAACTAGCTTGTTGGTCCAGTGGCAGGTTGGACCAATTGGCGTGTTGGTCCAATGAACCGGTCGGACCAACTGGCCTGTTGGTCCAGTGGACCGCTTGGACCAACTCACTTGTTGGTCTTGTGGACGGGTTGGACCAACTGGCCTGTTGGTCCTATGGACCGGTTGGACCAACTGGCCTGTTGGTCCAGTGGACCGGTTGGACCAACTCACCTGTTGGTCCAGTGGACTGATTGGACCAACTCGCCTCTTGGCCCTGTGGACCAATTGGACCAACTGGCTTGTTGGACCAATGGACCGGTTGGACCAACTGGCCTGTTGGTCCAGTGGACCAGATGGACAGACTGGCCTGTTGGTCCAGTGGACCAGATGGACAGACTGGCCTGTTGGTCCAGTGGACTGGTTGGACCAACTGGCCTGTTGGTCGAGTGGACCAGATGGACAGACTAGCCTGTTGGTCCAGTGGACCAGATGGAGAGACTGGCCTATTGGTGCGATGAATCGATTGGACCAATTGGCTTGTTGGTCGATTGGACCGGATGGATCATCTGGCCTGTTGGTCCAATGGACCGGTTGGACGAGCTGGCCTGTTGGTCCAATGGACCGGTTGGACCAGCTGGCCTGTTGGTCCAATGGACCGGTTGGACCAGCTGGCCTGTCGGTCCAATGGACAGGTTCGACCAGCTGGCCTGTTGGTCCAATGGACCGGTTGGACCAGCTGGCCTGTTGGAGCGATGGACCGGATGGATCAACTGGCCTGTTGGTCCAATGGAGCGGTTGGACCAATTGGCCTGTTGGTCTAGTAGACCGGTTGGACCAACGGGCCTGTTTGTCGAACGGACCGGTTGGACCAACTGGCCTGTTGGTTTAATGGACCGGTTGGACCAACTGGCCTGTTGGTCCAATGGACCGGTTGGACCAGCTGGCCTGTTGGTCCAATGGACCGGTTGGACCAACTGGCCTGTCGGTCCAATGGACCGGTTGGACCAGCTGGCCTGTCGGTGCAATGGACCGGTTGGACCAGCTGGCCTGTCGGTGCAATGGACCGGTCGTGTCGGTCCAATGGACCAGTTGGACCAGCTGGCCTGTCGCTCCAATGGAGCGGATGGACCAGCTGGCCTGTTGGTGCGATGGACCGGTTGGACCAACTAGCCTGTTGGTGCGATGGACCGGTTGGACCAACTGGCCTGTTGGTGCCATGGACCGGTTGGACCAGCTGGCTTGTTGGTGCCATGGACCGGTTGGACCAACTGGCCTGTTGGTGCCATGGACCGGTTGGACCAACTAGCCTGTTGGTGCCATGGACCGGTTGGACCAACTGGCCTGTTGGTCTGATGGACCAGTTGGACCAACTGGCGTGTTGGTCCAATGGACTGGTTGGACCAACAAACCTGTTGTGCCAGTGGACCGGTTGGACCAACTCACCTGTTGGTCCAGTGGACCGGTTGGACCAACTAGCATGTTGGTCAAGTGGACCTGTTGGACCAACAGGCCAGTTGATCTAACCGGTCCACAGGAGAAATAGGCCAGTTGGTCCAACTGGTCCAATGGACCAACGGCCAATTGGTCCAACCAGCCCTTTTGACCAATAGGCCAGTTGGTCCAACCGGTCCATTGGACCAACAGGCCATTGGTCCAACTGGTCCACAAGACTAACAACCCATTTGTACATCCGGTCCACATGAATAATGGGCCATTTATCCAACCGGTCCATTGGACCAACAGGCCAGTTGGTCCAACCAGTCCTTTGGACCAACATGCCAGTTAATCCAACCGGTCCATTGGACCAACATGCCAGTTGGTCCAACCGGTCCACTAGACCAACAGGCTTGTTGGTCCAACCGTTCCACAGGACCAACAAGCGGTCCAACCGGTTTACTGGGCCAACAGGCCAGTTGGTCCAACTGGTCCATTTGACCAACAGGTCAGTTGGTCCAACCGGTCCACTGGACCAACAGGTCATTTGGTCCAACCTGTCCATTGGACCAGCAGGCCAGTTGGTCCAACCGGTCCACTGGACCAACAGGCTAGTTCGTCCAACCGGTCCACTAGAGCTATAGGCCAGTTGGTCCAACCGGCCCACTAGACCAACAAGCGAGATGATCCATTGGACCAACAGGCCAGAAGGTACAACCGTTCCAAGGGACAAACAGGCCATGGTCCAATCGGTCCAGTGGAAAAGCAGGCCAGTTGGTCCAACCTGTCCATTAGACCAACAGGCCAGTTGGTCCAATTGGTCCACAGGACCAACAGGCCAGAAGGTACAACCGGTCCAATGGACAAACATGCCAATTTTTCCAATCGGTCCAGTGGGAAAACAGGCCAGTTGGTCCATCTGGTCCATGATTTTTGTGCTATAAGAAACCCGATGGATGGACCCCCCCAGAATCGTCACCAGGATGGCAGCGCGCGGAGGAACCTGAAAAACGGCCTGAACATGGTCGCCGATTCGTCCGACAACAACCCGAAAAGCAACGGCGGTGCGGAGAAGAAGGAGCGAACCGCGGGCCAGTTCTTCCATATTGGAGAGCAGGGGGAGCAAGGAGACGCCTCTGCCAAGGTTGGAGCAGAGTTGCACCCCCTGGACTATTAGGTGTTGGACACGGGCGCTGCTTGGTCGATGACGCCACGAAAGGACCTGCTGGACGATGTACGCACTGCACCGATCAACGAGGTGTGCTCCGCCTCTGGACACGCGCTGAAGGTGGCTGGTGTGGGACGAGCTGCGTCTAAGGGAGCGGATGGCAAGCTGGTGTTGCTGCACGACGTTCTCCTCGTTCCTGATCTCAAGGCCAACCTCATCTCCCTCCGTAAGCTTGCCAAGTCTAGGGTGAGCACTAGCACGGATGGGGCACGCACTTACAAGAGGCAGCTGGGCAATCGGGTCCTTTGGGATCTGCACAAGAGCAAGGACGTGTACAGATCCATGTGGCAGCTGCCGGCGTTGGCGTGGCACGGTGGGGGCAGGAGGGAGAGGGGTCTGCATCCCAGGGGGAGTCGTCTCCGTTGGAGGGGTTGGTGTGAAAGTGTCGGCCAGATCTGGGGAGACAGATTGGGCAACGGCACACCGACGCTTGGGGCATGTGGCAATGCTCTTGTTGAAGCATTTGGAGAAGGATGGAGCCGTTAAGGGGCTGAAGCTGAACGGACAGCCACCCGATGAGAATTGTGAAATCTGTTTGCTCTCAAAGTTTACCCGTTTCCCCTTTCATAATGTGGCTGGCAGGAGCAAGAAGCCGTTGGAGCTGGTCTACATTGACTTGGTGGGCCGCTGCTGGTGCAAGGGCACAAGGGGGAGCGGTATTACCTAACCATTGTGGATGATTGAAGTAGACTCATGTGGGCATATCCGCTGAAGCAAAAGGACCACGCCGCCTTCACGATACGGGAAGATTGGCTGCCATTCGTGGAGAAGCAAGCAGAGTGTGTGGTGAAGCAGATTAGGACAGACCGGGGTGGTGAATTCCTTGGAGCTGAGATGACTGCTTGGCTTAAGAAGCAGGGCATCCAAAGGGAGCTGACCACGGCTTACACCCCACAGTCCAACGGTGTAGCAGAACGGGCGAACCGGACGATTCTAGAAACAGCTAGGGCGCTGCTCATAAAATCTGGGCTTAGCAACTCGATGTGGCCCCATGCTGTTCGGTAAGCTACCGTCTCTAGGAACAGGGTGCTCATTAAGTTTGGGGATGACTCGTGGGTGCCGTTGGAGAGGTGGCTTGGGAGGAAGCTGCCGGTGGACATGCTGAGGGTGTTTGGTTGCATGGCAATCGCCCACGTCCCCAAGACCTATCGCAGTATGTTGGGAGCGAGTGCAATCTGGTGTGTACATTTGGGGCTGGCTGCTGAGAGCAAGAGATGGCTGCTGTGGGAACCATCCAAGGGTGTGTTGCTTGACAGCAGGGATGTGAAGTTTGTTGAGGGCATGATGTATGGGAGCTGGGAGAAACAGCCGGAGGCCAGGGTGTCCCAGCAGATGGAGCAGATCACCATGCAGCTGGACCTGACTCCTAGTGTGTGGGAGGAGGGAGAGGAGGCAGCTGCAGAGGGTGGTGATGGAGAGAAGGTGCAGGAGGCACCTTCTGGTGGAGGAGAGATGATGTGGAGACTAGTGGTAGCACCAAGGAAGCTGCTGGATCTGAGGGAGGAGAACAACAGCAGGGCAAAGCTAAGGTACCTAAGCTACCACAAAGTGTTGTTCATGGATCCGTCACTTCAACTAAATGCAAATCCGCTCGGTAGGAAGTTGCGCCTTAGGCTTAGCTACCATCTCGAAGTTGAATCAGTCGTTAAGATGGTCGATAGAGTGAGAACGACTTAGAAA
Organism: Closterium sp. Naga37s-1; assembly: GCA_947471745.1. NCBI lineage: Eukaryota > Viridiplantae > Streptophyta > Zygnematophyceae > Desmidiales > Closteriaceae > Closterium > Closterium sp. Naga37s-1. The sequence goes on from CANJKZ010000243.1 coordinate 2,392,366, forward strand.
CGTCCAGCAGCCGCATGACTAGAATGGTGGAGGAAGTACAAACATTAGTGGGAATAGAAAGTTGGAGTTGGGGACTCTAAGAGAACCATGAGAGTGAAGGGGTTCTCCAAGAGCTAGGGAAGGATGGTAGGAACCTTCCTAACAGCAAGGATGCAACCCTCATCATGAGGTCCTTGAGGTGTCAAATGCAAAATCCAATCTAGTTGGATTTTGCCTAGGTGTTGTAACATTTGCAACCCACTCTAGAAACTTCTAGCCACCCCAATCCAAAAGTCAAAGTTGCCTTCCCTAACCACCCAACGGAAGATCCCTTTATATTTATGACCAAGTAATCACCCATATTAGATATAACCCCAAAAGGTAATAAGAAATCCAAGTCTTGGAAATCTTGTAACTTGGGCGATCTTGGTCGGAATAAGGCGATCTTGGTATCGTTGGAAATCCCTGGATTTCTCCTGCATGATCAAGCATTTAAACTTGGAGAAAAACACAGAGATGATAATATCCAACAGCCATGCACAATGACATATGCTCATGCAAATCATGCAAGCACAAATAGCACGAGCACTCGGCAGGACGTTAGGATGACATGCACTCAGAATGACGTGCATCCAACAAACTCCCCCTCAGACTAATGGACTGCATGCACACACACTCACACACATGCAAGCTCTCATGCACACAATCATACATGCACTCATGACACTGCTGTCCACACTAGTGCAATGCCATGCCACACATCTTAGCACACTTCCAATGTGCGCTCTCAGGAAGTCTCTTGGTGAGAAAATCTGCCGCCTGCTTGCTAGCCTTTACATGGTGAAGCTCAACAATCCCCTCCTTCACCATCTGCCTACCCAGTGCCACTTAATTTTCATGTGCTTGTTCAGCCCATTCAGGATAGGATTATTGGCCATGCCAATAGCAGCCTCGCTGTCGGAGAAAAGTGGTGTAGGTCCCTCCTGTTCAGCTCCCATGTCCTCCAGCAGCTTCCTCAGGAGCACGATCTCCTTGATGGCGTGGTACATCGCCATGTACTCTGCCTCTCCGGAAGACTGAGCAATCTCACTCTGCTTCTTGGACCTCCAGCTCACTGGTCCACCTCCGACCATGCACACAAAGCCGCCAACCGATGACTGATCTGTCAATGGGAGTTGTTGTTGTCCCGGTCCTCGCTTGGGCGGAGCCGACTTCGTGGTTGGGTGTACGGGAGGTACAGCCGACTTGTAGCAGTGGTCGACGGGGTTGGTCGACTTGCACGGGGCCACTGCAATGCCGCCGACTTGGGAAGCCGGCGGCCGACTTCAACTGGTGGTCGGCGATGTGGCACGTCGACCTGGAAGTCGGCGCCGACTTGTAAGGTTACCGACTTGCAAGGTCACCGACTTGCAAGGTCACCGACTTGCAAGGTCACCGACTTGCAAGGTCACCGACTTGCAAGGTCACCGACTTGCAAGGTCGCCGACTTGGGAGGTCGCCGACTTGGGAGGTCGCCGACTTGGGAGGTCGCCGACTTGGGAGGTCGCCGACTTGGGAGGTCGCCGACTTGGGAGGTCGCCGACTTCAAAAGGTCGGCCCGGAAGTTGGCGCCGACTTCAGGGAGGTCGACCTGGGAAGTCGACCTGCGGAGGGCGTCGACTTGGTGACGCCGACTTCGGGTAACCGACTTGGGTGGTCGGCTGACGACTGTGCTGGTCGACGTGGAGCTGGTCGACCAGGAGTGACGTCGACCTGGAGCTGGTCGACCAGGGGTGTGGTCGACCTGGTGAGGTCGACTGGAGGTGGCCGTCGACTTGGGAGGTCGACGGGCACATACAAGAGCACCTGGTCGACGTGGTTGCCCGGTCGACCAGGTTACCTGGGTGACGAGGTTCTGCGGAAGAGTGCGACGGTCGCCCAGGCGATGTTGGCGAGACTGACCTCGGTGGTGGTATCCCGAGGTCGACGTGGCGGATCAGGTGGAGTCGTCAGCACGAGGATGACACAGTGTGTGCGTTGTGCAGGTGACAAGGCTTAGCCCGCCAATCATCTGCGAGCACCTGCGAAGTAGGTGCGCTGCTGTTCTGCGGGAGAAACGCTGGCACGCCGTCAACCTGCAGCGTTGGCACGCCGTCGACTTTGCACCGCTGGAGCGCGGTCGACCATGCTGTGCTGGCAGTCGACCGACCTGAATGCTAGCTCTGATGTAGTCTTGCCATGCCAACTTCATTATTGTCAACCTTCTCTAGTGAAACTCTTGCCAACTTGCCCCGTGAACTAGCAAGCAGTGTGTGCACTAGGAAAACGACTAAGGACCAACGAACGCAGAGATCACACGAGCACCCGTGCCTAGCCCGTAGTCTAGCTCCCGTTGTAGTAGTTATCTCCGCATGGTGCGGTGAGCGTGGACGGCACACGACTTACCTTTCAGTCAGGTCGACGTAGAGGTCACTTACCTAAGTTGTTCGTAGGCCGGCAGCCGTGCAGTCACTAGCATGCGCGTAGGTGACGACAAGGGAATGGAGACCCTGGAAGCACAGCTGGAGGACGCGAGGACACGCCATGGGGCCCAGGAGTACGGAACGATCCCCTGGGCGGTTGTGGAGGCTGGCATTCGCACCATGTGGGCGACATTGCACCCTCCTCAACCTGCGTTTCCTCGACCGGTGAACACAGAGGGCGGCGTCGACGTCGGCGTCAACGCCGGTGGTGACCAGGTCGGTAGCAGTGCGGGAGGCACGTCGAGGCAGAGAGGTGTGATACACACCGATGAAGTCGGCGGCGTTCAGGCGCAGGGAGTGCGGCCGTCGGTGGCTGCAGGCTCCTAACATGGCAACGTCGGAGGTCGACGAAGTGGGTTGTCGCCGATGTCGGCGACCCAGGTGACGGCGGGCGGGATAGCACCGAGCTACGGCTACTTCAAGTTTACGCCGGACAGGATCTTGTTCACCCCGCCACTCACTGGTCGACCTGACATCCTCACCTGGAAGGAAGATATCGAGCCCCAGCTGGAGATGGCTGGGCTGATCGGCTTCGCCCGAGGGACCGTGGCGACGCCGGAGGAGCACCACCCCGACTTACAAGCAGAGTTCCGCGCCGTGCAGCTGTTCACCTTCACGGTCATCTCGCGGTGCTTCTCGCCAGGCGTGCAGATCGCCCTGAAGTGGTGCCGAGAGTACCTCGACGCCGGCCACCGGGCGTGGCACTTCATTGAGTCGACCTACCAAGTCACCGATGACTTGTTCATCGCCCAGCTGGAGGGGCAGCTGACACACCTGCGTATGGGCGACGAGGAGACAGATATCTGAAGTGACTCCTCTGCTCAAGAGGAGTATGTGTGAATGTTATTTGGCTTTAGCAGATATCTGAAGTGACTCCTCTGCTCAAGAGCTTTCCGACGAACCAAGAATCGTCGCGATCGGAGCAAGAACGAGGAAGTTATGATCGTTCAATTATTTGTTTGTGTTGCGACGACTTTGGGAAGTTGTGAAGTGACTCAATATGGGGTACAGACTTTTGGGGGTTGGAAAATTCGTCCCCATTACTGTAGATGCTGCCAAGTGGTTGGGAGAAACCAAATTGGGTTGGCAAGTGTGGCCAAGTTGGGTGAGGTAGATTTGGGAGGTTGGGAAAATGACAAGGGTGAAAGTTGGGTTGCCTATTGAGAGGGAAGTTGTGTGGCATGGGGTTTCCTTGGTTGGGGACTCCCTTGGGACCTTCCCTCTCGTCCTTCTCATTCCCTCCTACCTGATTTCTAGCTACTCTAACTTTCTTGTGTGAACTTGTAAGACAATTTCAATTAAGTTTCTATGGCAGCTTACCCCCTAGTGCGCCGAAATTCATAACTCAAGAAATACTTCACCTTATCATACGATTCAAATTGGGAATTGTAGCAACGGACTAGGACTACAACATATATGAGTTTGGTGAAGTTTTTGTTATGTGATGCTATCACTTGCATTCACGTCCATCTGCCTCCCATCACATGTTCGTGCGTTGCATGCGTGGTGTGAGCGTGTGCAAGAATTTGTGTTTGATGTGGTTTGGTTTTTCTGAGTGTGTGTGAATGTTATTTGGCTTGAGCAGATATCTGAAGTGACTCCTCTGCTCAAGAGCTTTCCGACGAACCAAGTATCGCTTCAATCGGAGCACGAACAATAAAGTTACGAACGTTGGAAGTTCGTATGCTTTTGATATTTGGTTGTGGTGACTATGGGAAGTTGTGAGGTTGACTCCATAAGGGGTATAGACTTTTGGGGGTTGGGAAATTTGTCAACATCACTGTAGATGCTGCCAAGTGGTTGGGAGGTGCCAAACCAGGTTGGCAAGTGTGGCCAAGTTGGGCAAGGTGGATGGCATGGGTTGGTAAGTGACAAAAGTAAAAGTGGGGTTCCTATAGGGAAGGGATTTGGTGTGCTTATGGGGTTTCCTTGGTTGGGGACTCCTTGGGGACCTTCACTCTCGTCCTCCTCTTCCCTCCCACCTGGTTAATTGCTACTCTTACTTCCTTGTGTGAAAATTGTGTGACTAGGGCTGAGTTTGGTGAAGTTTTAACCGTGAACGTTTTGTCGACGGCGTTTCTTGTGAACTCGACTTTTCTGTCCAGAAACTAGGCCCAACGATTTTGAGATATTTCGGCTCCTAATCTTCATAGACTCCGTCCTTAGTCTCTAACAAGTGGTATCAGAGCTGATTAAGGACTTTGTGGAGAGTCTACTGAAGTGTGAAGACCCTCCTAGACCCACCATGGCCTGTGGGCGTGCCTAAGTGGAGTTCTGGAGGTTGGATGTGACTTCCGCTAAGGGGAAACTCTGCCGAAATTTCGTTGGCGCCGACACTTGTGGAACTTGTGTGGGACTTCGGTGTGGACAGCAAAGGGGGAGCTGGAACCTGTGATTGGGAGCAGAGGAGATGAGTCAAGGGAGTGGAGAAGCAGCTGAGAAGAGGAGTGAGCCGCCACCATCCAAGATTGAGGCGTTGGATGGCTCCAACTACGAGGAATGGAGCGGGCGGATGCGGAGCGCCTTCAAGCGCTATAAGTTGCTGAAACTCGCGATGGGAGAAGAGAAGATGCCGGAGGAAGGAGATGCCCGCGATCGATGGATTGAGAAAAGCGCGGTGCTGTACGACTTGTTTCTACAGTCGGTCAACAACGACATGTTCCAGCACATCAAGGATTTGGTGGAGCTCGATGACTCGGGACCAAAGGCGTGGAAGCTGCTACGCGACGTGGTTCAGCCCAACACGCTGCCGATGGTGATCGTATTGGAAAAGGAGCTGGCTGCCCTCTCCATGCGGCCGGGGGACGATGTGTAGCCGGTGCTTGACAAGGTCAAGGACACCTATGCGAGGATGGCAGCGGCGGGCAGCAAGGTGTCGGAGATGCAGCAGTGCACCAAGATCATCTCGGTGCTCGACAACTCGTGGGACAACCTTATCCCCACCCTCAACGTTCAGCAGGACAAGTGGACGCCTGAGTGGCTACGGCAGCAGATCCTGTAGGAGGACTTCCGCAGGCGCCACACGGGAGGTGGTGCTGCCAACAAAACTGCTGAGGGGTATGGAGCTGCAGGAGGCAGCAGAGGAAGAGGGGGTGGGAGAGGCCGAGGCCGTGGGAGAGGCTTTGGCACAGGGAGAGGCCGAGGTGACTACAATGAGGGGCATGGGAGATCTGGTGGCAGGGGGAGCACCCGAATGGAGGGAGCGTGCTGGTACTGCAAGAAGGCTGGACACCCATGGTTCAAGTGTTTCAACCGGCCTGAGGGATGGGCGCCCCCAGGCATGAAGCCGCCAAATGGTGAACGTGCACGAGGTGGCGCTGTGCAAGGTTCAGGTGCACAAGGTGATGGTGCACAAGGTAAAGCCAACCCTGGGATGTTCCTCATGGTTGAGGATGTGCAAGGGAGTGGGGCTGATGTGGGTTCAGTTAAGAAGGTTGTGATGCACCCCCTCACCCACTGGGTGATAGATTCAGGTTGCACAAGTCACATGACCCCACGGGCAGATTTGTTTGACGAGGTAAAACCCCCAGGGAAGATCAAGTTTGTGGCTGCCGCTTCAGGTGCTTTGCTCCCTGTGATTGGTGTTGGGAATGCCAAGGTCATGGGAGCCAATGGGAGGCTTGTGGGGCTGGGGAATGTGCTGTTGGTTGAAGGTTTATCCGCTAACCTCCTCTCTGTGCGCCGGCTGCAGAAAAGCAAGGCCAAAGTTACCTTCGGCCCAACCAGCTGCCGTGCAAAGCTTAGGAAGTTGCTGCTGTGGGATTTGGAGGAGAAGAGCAGCTGCATCAAGGACCTATGGCAGCTGCCCATCATCCCTTGGAATGGGAAACCACCAGCAACGGCAGCGGCTGCAGCAACGGCTAAGGCATCTGCAGGGGGAGAGGAGACTGCACCAACTACTGGGGCCCCGGATGCAGTCAAGAAGGTGCAGCAGTCAGAGCAGCTACATGGCGAGGTGCTTGCTGGTGTGGATGGGAGTGCTGCATGGGCAAAGGCTTCATCTGGGAGTGGTGAGGCCGATTAGGAGACGTGGCACGAGAGGTTGTGTCACATCAACATCCCTATGCTGCAGAAGTTAGTGAAGGATGGGTGCTTGAAGGGGCTGGAGGTGAAGGGGGCAGCAAAGGAGATTGGGAGCTGTCCTACATGCCTTGAGACCAAGTTCACAAAATTTCCCTTCAGCAGCAGCACAGGACCAGCCAAGGCTCCACTTGCACTAGTGCACATGGATGTGGTGGGCCCCACGAGGGCCCTTTCTCTCTTGGGCAGCCGCTACTTTTTGACGATAGTGGACGACCACACGCGTGCGGTGTGGGTGTACCCTCTCAAGACCAAGGGGGAGGTGGCAGCGGCTGTTCTCAGGGAGTGGATGCCGAGAGCTCAAAGGGAGAGCGGACATAAGGTGAAGGTGATCCGCACTGACAACGGTGGAGAATTTATTGGCGCTGATTTTGAGGCGGTGCTGAAGAAGAAGGGGATCCAGCATCAGGTCATGGTGCCCTACAACCCTCAGCAGAATGGCGTGGCTGAGCGGTTCAACCGGACCCTGCAGGAAGGTGCTCGCACTCTCCTTGGGCGTGCAGGGCTGCCGGATCCGTTTTGGGTGACTGCACTGCGGCAGGTCGCCCTTGTGAAGAACAGGGTGCTGGCGACTGTGGGGGACAAGCAGTGGGTCCCCTACACCAAGTGGTATGGGAGTGCACCAGCTGTGAACATGCTGAGAGCCTTTGGGTGCATGGTGGTGTTTCATGTGCCTAAGGAGAAGAGGGGAAAACTGGAAGCTTCTGGGAGATGGGGTGTACACTTGGGGCTTGCTAAGGATCACAATGGCTGGCTGATTTGGGACTTGACCAGCCAGCAGCTGACTGTGTCAAGGGATGTGAAGTTCCTTGAGTCCTTGTACTATAAGGAGTGGAAGCAGCAGCAGCAGAAGCTCCCTACTACACCGCTGATCATTGAGGCTGATGAGGTGCAGCGGCCTTCGAGGCAAGTGCAGGTCACTGTCTCAGAGGAGGAGATTTCTGGGGTGACTGAGGATGGGGGAGAACCTGAGGTGGACGAGCAGCAGCAGCAGCAGCAGCAGCAGCAGCCGCAGCAGCAGCAGCAAGACGCTCCACAAGGTGCCGCACGTCCGGCTGACCGTCCAAGGAGGGATGTGCGCCCTCCTAACCGGCTGACCTATCCGAGCTTTGGCAAGCCAAAGGTGGTAAGGGCTGGGAGTGTGGCTTAGCAGTGTGATGAGGAAGAGATAGCACACTGCTACTGGGCAGCCGTCCCTGAGCCCAAGACGCTAGCTGAGGCATTGAGCGGGCCCGATGCTGAAAAGTGGAAGCAGAGTGTGAAGGAGGAATACGACTCACTGCTGGAGAATGAGACTTGGGAGTTGTGTGAGCTGCCTCCTGGGAAGAAGGCCATTTCATCCAAGCTGATTTTCAGGCACAAGTACGGACCTGATGGGGCGCTGACCCGCTACAAGTCAAGGCTTGTGGCTAAGGGGTTTCAGCAGACAAAGGGAAAGGACTTCAACGAGCTCTATGCTCTTGTGGGGAAAGGCACAACACTGCGGGTGTCATTGGCAATGGCAGCAAACCGTGGATGGCGGGTGAAGCAGATGGGAGCGACAGGGTGTGCAGGCTGAAGAAGGCCATCTATGGCCTGAAGCAGGCTCCTCGTGCATGGTACCACAAGTTAGAGGAGACTCTACTGGCTGGGGGTTTCAAGAAGAGTGAGTGTGATCACAGCTTGTTCCTGCTGCAAGAGAAGGAGCAGTTTCTCATGCTCCTGGTGTATGTGGACGACATCCTGCTCTTCTCTGAGTCGTCTGCAATGATTGAGCGTGTGGAGGAGATGCTGGAGATACAGTTTAAAGTGCTCCAAGATGGGAGATGTGAAGTACTATTTGGGGATGCATGTGGAGAGGGACCTTGACAAGGGAGTGTTGAGGTTGCACCAGAGAAAGTATTGTGAGGGGCTGGCTGAGAAGTATGGGCTGCAAGATGGAGGAAAGCCAGCCACCCCACTGCCTTCGGGGTTCACTGTGGAGCCCTGTGCTGATGAGGAGGTGGTGGGTGAGAGTGACAGGAAACTTTTTCATTCCATGGTTGGGGCACTCAACTATGCGGCTAACCACACACGGCCTGACATTGCCTTTGCAACATCCAGGCTTGCCAGTGTGGTTTCACGCCCCAGTCATGAGCAGCTGGAAGCGGCCAAGAGGTTGGTCCGCTATGTGAGTGCAACGGCATCAGTGGGTTTGGAGTACAGTGCTGTGAGACAGAGGCTGCAGAGGGGTGCAGCTGATTTAAGCAAGGAGGAGATGCTCTTGACTTGCTACACTGACGCTAGCTTCAACTCTGTGAAGGCGGATGGCACCAGCATTGGAGGCTATGTGTGCCTGTTTGGAGGTGGTGCAGTGAGCTGGCGCAGTAAGAAGCAGAACGAGGTGGGGCAGTCCTCGTGTGAGACAGATTACATGGCCCTGCATCTTGGGGCAAAGGAGGTGGTGTGGCTGAGGCGTTTGTTGGAGGAGATTGGAGTTGGTTAGAGGGAGCCGACAATCATGTTTTGTGACAATGAGTCGGCAGTGAAGCTTGCCAAAAACGCCTGCCTTCGTGGGCTGACAAAGCACATCAGGCCCAAGTGGCACTGGGTGAGGAGGCTCCTGGACAAGGAGGTGCGACTGGAGATTGTGAAGACCCATCAGCAGGCGGCTGACATTCTCACCAAGCGCCTGGCTGAATCTGAGCATTGGAAGGGCATGAAGCTTGCTGGGATGAGTGTGCATTGAGGGTGCATGATTGAGCTATGGCATGTGGGATGATGGTACGCAGCCAAAGGGGGAGTTTGTTATGTGATGCTATCACTTGCATTCACGTCCGTCTGCCTCCCATCACATGTTCGTGCGTTGCATGCGTGGTGTGAGCGTGTGCAAGAATTTGTGTTTGATGTGGTTTGGTTTTTCTGAGTGTGTGTGAATGTTATTTGGCTTGAGCAGATATCTGAAGTGACTCCTCTGCTCAAGAGCTTTCCGACGAACCAAGTATCGCTTCAATCGGAGCACGAACAAAGTTACGAACGTTGGAAGTTCGTATGCTTTTGATATTTGGTTTTGGTGACTATGGGAAGTTGTGAGGTTGACTCCATAAGGGGTATAGACTTTTGGGGGTTGGGAAATTTGTCAACATCACTGTAGATGCTGCCAAGTGGTTGGGAGGTGCCAAACCAGGTTGGCAAGTGTGGCCAAGTTGGGCAAGGTGGATGGCATGGGTGGGTAAGTGACAAAAGTAAAAGTGGGGTTCCTATAGGGAAGGGATTTGGTGTGCTTATGGGGTTTCCTTGGTTGAGGACTCCTTGGGGACCTTCCCTCTCGTCCTCCTCTTCCCTCCCACCTGGTTAATTGCTACTCTTACTTCCTTGTGTGAAAATTGTGTGAACTTTGTGATTGAGTTAAGATTCTATGGCAGCATACCCCCTAGTGCGCCAAAACTGATACCTCAAGAAATACTTAACCATATCGTACGATTCAAATTGAGAAGTGTAGCCACAGACTAGGGCTACAACATATCTGAGCTTGTTGAAGTTTTAACCGTGAACGTTTTGTCGACGGCGTTTCTTGTGAACTCGACTTTTCTGTCCAGAAACTAGGCCCAACGATTTTGAGATATTTCGGCTCCTGATCTTCATAGACTCCGTCCTTACTCTCTAACAGTTTTGACAGTGAAATTTGTGTCGACGGCGTTTCTTGTGAACTCGAATATGGCCACTATGAAGCTGACTGCAGGAGCTGATGTAGCAGAGCAGTAGCTTGGGAATGAGGAGGCATTGCTGATTCTACCGCATGGCTATGACCCGGATGAGGAGGATGAACATGCCTACTGTTTTCTTGCCCCTGCACCAGAGGAACCAGCTAGCATGGAGGAGGCATTAGCTGGACCAGATAGGGTGAAGTGGCTGGTTTCTAGGGATGCTGAGTACCAGAGCCTGCTAGAGAATGGGACATGGGATCTGGTGGTGCTGCCTGATGGGAAGAAAGCTGTACAGTGCAAGTGGGTGCTAAGGATCAAGACCGATGACAAGGGACAGGTCACCATCTACAAGAGTAGGCTGGTGGCTAAGGGGTTTATGCAGAAGGAGAAGCAAGACTTCAAGAGAGATCTTTGGTCCCACTGCCAAACCCCCTACCTTCCGTGTCTTGTTGGCAGATGCAGCCGTTAGTGGAAAGTTCATCATTCAGATGGATATATCAACGGCATTCCTCAATGTGATTTTAGAGGAGGATGTGTACATGACGCAGCCGCCTGGGTATGAGGATGGTATGGGCAGGGTGTGCAAGCTGAAAGGGGTCATCTTCGGCTTGAAGCAGGCGCCACGCTGCTGGTACCAGAAGTTGGCAGCTGTTTTAGAGGAGATGAGATTTAGCATAGCAGTTGTGATGAGAGCCTCTTTCTCAAGGGGGAGGGGGAGAAGCTGGTGCTGTTTCTGGTCTACGTGGACGACATTCTTCTCTTTAGCAGCAGCATGAAGGTTATCCAGAATGTGCAGCAGCAGCTGATGGAGAACATCAAGCGCAAGAACCTTGGGGAGGTAAAGTACTACCTCGGGATGCACGTGGAGAGGGATCCAGATCACAGGTGGTTGAAGCTGCACCAGGAGAAGTTTATCAAGGAGCTGGGGGAGAAGTATGGGATTAAGAATGAGCGCAAGGTTGCAACTTCCCTGCCAGCTGTGTTCAAGCTTGTGAAGGCAGCAGTGGATGAAGGGGTTGAAGCCGAGGAGCAGCAGAAATTTCGGTCCTTGGTGGGCAGCCTCTTGTATGCAGCGGTTCACACGAGGCCCGACATCTCTTTCTCTGTTAGGCAGCTGGCAAGGGTGGTGCAGAATCCATCGGAGGAGCAGGTGGATGCAGCTGAGCGTGTGGTGAAGTACCTGAACTCTTACCCAGGCATTGGAGTTCAATACTCCGCATCTGCACAGGTGAAGCACAAAGGGGTTGAGGTGCTAGAAGAGAAGGGGGAGCGGCTTGGAGAAGGCAAGCTGTTTCTCACTTGCTTTACCGATGCTACGTGGGCCTCTAAGAAGGAGGATTCCTCATCTGTGGGAGGATACATCTGCGTAGTTGGGGGAGGACCTGTTAGTTGGAGGTCCAAGAAGTAGACGGAGACGGCACTCTCGTGGAATCATAGTACATGGAGATGTTCCATAGGGTGAAGGAGGTGATTTGGCTGAGGAGGCTGTTAGAGGAGATTGGCCAGGAGCAGAAGGTTGCTACGCTGCTGTTTTGTGATAGCAAGGGGGCTCTTAGGATGGCCAAGAACGCTGTGCTTCATGGGCTGAACAAGCACATGTGTATCAAGTGGCACTCGCCGTGTAAGGAGGTGACGAGGGGGACGGTGAATCCCATCTACATCAAGACTCACCAGCAGCCAGCAGACTTCCTCATTAAGAGGCTTGCGGATAAGCCTCATTGGCGTTGTGTGCGCATGAGTGAAATGAACATGATCTAGCATGGAATGATGGGGATGCAGCCGGCAGGCTGAGGGGGAGTGTGCTGGGTGCAAATTCACATTGCACGACATCCTGCCATCTGTCTGTACAAGTATGCGTGTGCGAATGCATTTGGGTGTGAATGGAATGTTCGTGTGTTTGTTTGCTTTTGCAATTTTCGCTTGATGCATTTGCAGGTACTCGCGCAATGTGCGCTTCGGCACAACATTGTACGTGCTATGAATAGTGCAAACAGAAAGGACGAGCTTGCAAAGGAACCCAAGATGGAAGCTTTGCAGTTCGGTTGAATTGATTGCGCAGATTCAGTTCTATCCAACTCAAAATTGTACTGTTTTGTTTGGTTGACTATAGTGTAGCAAGGCAGACACTATAGGGGTACAATTTAGGTGAAGGTTGGAAGTTGTTTGTCTTTATCTGCATGCTACAGGGCCAGGGGAAACCAGCGGAACCAGCATTTGGCTGGTTGGGCAAAGACAAAACAGGTTCTGTTTTTTCGGACCTGAACCTGGTTGTTGATTTCCCAGGTTGGAAAAACAGAACCAGAGGTTGTTTACCAACCTACCATCAGCTGTTTTGTCCAGCCAGGTTGGTTCTGTTGCTTGGAATTATTTGGGATCATCCCTGGTTGTTCCCAGGTTGATTCCCAAGGTCTTTGCTAGCTAGAACAATTTATTCCTTCTCTGTTTGTACCTGGATATAGTCAAATTGATTTAAGCGAATTCCTTCCTTGCTGGAATTTCGTTTCTATGCGGAATGCTATCGAGTCAACACTGGTACGCTAACACTCAAATGCTAGGCAAACGCTGTCTGAGCCATAATTTTTGTAATGGCAGAACTTTTTGTGAGGCAACTTGGCTTATTTTAAAGCTCTTGGATCGAGCTTTGATATAGCAAATTCTCAGTTTAATCAGATCGACGGTCTGCACGGCACGCTGCACAACGTACAAGGTACTCTCGTTATTTTGGCTAAGTCATTCTTGGTCCCTCTCTCTGCATTCTCGGACCCGAGGATAGGGGCTGGTCTTGTACCAGGCACCCAAGGACCCTTGGAGGTGACCCTGAGGAGAGGTATTAAGTTTGATTACGTCTTAATAGCTTGAGTTTATTAGGCCCTTACACCAACACTTCCAAATCCTGTAGGCTCATCGTGCATCTCCTCTGGTACAATGGTATGGTGTCGTTAGGTTCAGAGTTATCGTCGCGCAGATGCATCATCCCAGTTCTTTCAACGTGTAGGCGGTGGTGTCCCGATGACGCGCCAGCAGGATCTCCATGGCCTCTCTTTGCTTCCCCTGCAGTCTTTCCCCGATGTCCCAAGCTGGCTGTTGCATCTCCCGCCTGGGCTCATTCTGTCCCCTATTCGCTGCCCGTCCCTCCTCCTCTGGCCCTCTAGCCTCTCCTTCCCTCACTAGCGCCGTTCCTTCCTGATGTGTGACATCCAACGCCATCAACACTGGTCCTATGGGTGGCCAGTCAAGCGGGTCGAAGTAGTCTCCTTCCATATCGGAAGTCCGAATCATGGAACTCCTCCGGCGTGTCCCCTCTTCCTTCCTCTTCACTCCCCGCCACTTCCATCTCCTCCTCCTCCTCCTCCTCCTCCTCCTCCTCCTCCTCCTCCTCCTCTTCCCCGCTCTCTTGCGGGTCCGTATATCTCCCTGGAATGCCCTCCCTGTCATCCCTCCAGCTGGCGCATCTCTGCTTTTCTAGGATCCCCCGCCACCACTGGTTCCCTTCCTTCTCTTCTACTCCCCCCAGCATCGTCCAAGCCTTGATTTCCTTGTTCGCCATTAGCTGCGTCCGCGGCCTACTTAGTGTCGCTTGGCCAATGCGTCGTTCCAGCCACTTCATCTCCAGATGGTTGGACATAGTGGTGAACAACCAATGCAGGGCGTTGAGGTCCATTGCCCGGCTAGTGTCTGATATCGTGGAGCCAATGCGTCGACTGCACTGGTGCAGCTATCCCTTTCCCCTTTCCTGTCCGCGAGTAGCCTTGACAGCCCCAATCCGCTATCACCCGGTCGATCTTCACCCATTGTGAGATGAGCTCGTCGTCTATCTCCTCCAATCCTTTGCACAGCCACTCCGCCCCTCTCTCGGCCGCCCCTTCCATAAGCTGCTCATGATACCTTTCTTTCAGGAGCTTGATGTGCTGCCATGCCATCAGATTCGTGTCGTCGTTATTATCCACACAGGTAGGTGCAAACGGTCTGTCCTGCCTTCAGGGCTGCCGCCAGGCCCGTTGCTATCCCACCGAATAGCTCTAGCAAGACCAGTGGCTTCTGGAATGCCCGCAGGTTCAACTGCGGTTCCTTCAGGTTGTCACTTGCTCCCCATATTTCCTCGTACTGCTTCCTGGCGGCTACCGTCTGATCCGTCTCCTTCCATGTCAGGATCCCCAACTCCTCCTCCAGCGGCTTCTCAATCGCCTGGTAAGCCTCACGAGGATCTCTTCGGATAAACCTCACTGGCAGTTGCGTGAGCGGGCTTCCATACTCCCAGTAAGTGACGCAGTACATCAACTTCTCCTCACACATGCAAATGGTGGTCCCAATGGCGTACAGGTACTCCACTCCCAATAGGAGGTCGTAACCTTCCGACGTAGATTTGCCGCAAAACATCCTCACGATGCATTCCTCCTTCTGCCTTGGCCGGATCACGATCTCCACCGTACTGCGTGTCCTCGGCATCCACTTAGCCGTTCCTCCATCCGCCGTTATGAGCAAGTACTCTTCAGAAATCACCCGGTCTTCCCGATCCAATCCCAACAGCCTTGCCATGGGTACTCCGATCAGCACATTGTGCGCCCCTGTGTCCAGGATAGTTTGCTTGACCCTGACTCCGCCCACCACATCACATCCTTCTCCATCACCAACACCCATAAGTGACACGCCATTCGTTCAAGTGGGTGTCGACGTGCCACTCCCTGATCAGGCTCTGTCATCGTGGTACACCTGGGGCCTCTTTCCTGTGCCGGCTGTTCCCGTGGGAAGTTCCGCTGCCGCACCCGCAGCCCCATCTCGTCTCTCTCCCGAGCCGGTTGTGCCATCAGAGCGAAACTCGCCTCACTGCCTTCATCATCCTCTTCCTCACCCTTGGCCAGCATGGCCGTTCCCTTCGTCTCTTGCCCTTCCAGCTCTTGCGACTGTCACTACAGACGTGCTATCTGAGCCCGCATGTCCTCTGGGTCCTTCTTATGTCGCCTCTCCCGTCCTGCCACATAACTGTCCTTCTCCGTGTGTCCCTTCCGCCCGCACCGTTCACACATTGGGGCATCCGGGCGATCCCGCCTCATCTGCTCTTCACTCTCGCACGTCGAGCACGTCGGAGGTTTGCGGCAATCCCTTTTGAGGTGCCCTGGCTTTCCACAGTTATGTCAGCGCCTCTCCTCTCCCCCACCCTCCCCCCCCCCCCCGTCGCGGTGGTCGCTTTTCTCTGCTGGCGCCGCTGTCCAAGCCGGCCTCCTACGCTCACCTCCCTTTCGGAGTTGCCTCGATCTCGTACATGCGGCGCCCGGTTTCCACACGCTTCACCACTTTGTTGGCATCCTTCAACGTCGCTCGGGCTCCCATGTCGAAGACGCGCACCGCCACGTACCGCGTGACGTCATAGTGCAGCCCGTTCATCGTGGCAGCTCGTGTCTTCCGCCAGCTCCACTAATTGCCTATAGAAGGCCGATAGCGATTACCCCGTCCGACGTCGAAAGCCTCGAAACTCCGCGACTCGTTGCGGCGTTTGTGCAAGATACTGCTCCTCTAGCATGCCTAGGAAGTACGTGGTCGGGTCGCGTTCCCCCGGTGCCGCCCGTGCCATCCACTCCAAAAGCTCTCTCAGACTGATGTGGTAATAGGTCGCCGTTTCACCCGTTAAGGTGTTCGCCAAGCCACGGAAAAACTCCTTGGGAGCGTGCCGGTCTCGCTCCCATCGCGCGCGCAAGTTTTCCAGCTTCATCATGTAATTCTTAATGGAAGGTCTCCACCGCGTATCTCCGGAGAACCGCTCTGGTACTTCGATCTTGGGTAGCAGCGTGTACTTCCATCGCTACACTGACGCCTCTTGCCACAACGCGCTCCGCTGATAGGAGCCTGCCGCTGGCTCCTTTCCACTCCGCGCTGGCTACCTTCCCGATCGCGAGCCATTCTTCTCCGCTCCCGTCGGAGCCGACCCCTCAGGTCCCGGCTCTTGACGGTCCTGCCATTCGTCCACGTCCCACCTTCTCGCATGTCCGTCTCTTGATTCATATCTCGCGCCCTCTTCACCAATTCTTGGTTCGGAGTCTCAACCTTCAGCTCCAATTCGTATTCGGTTCTACCTCGCATCCGCATGCTGCTGCATCCTAGATTTTTTGTATGTGATAACCTCTTCGGCTTCCTCACAGATCCTAACTCGCCTATCTAGTCAACCATATTGCTTGCTTAGGCCTGAGTTCTCACTGCTGCTTGAGATGAAGCAATTACTCAGATTACACAAAGAACATACAAACAATGCAGAGTCATTTGCTTGTACCCTGCTCCTCCCCCTATAGCTATTCCTTGAGAATGTCAACGGGAGTTGTTGTTGTCCCCATCCTCGCTTGGGCGGAGCCGACTTCGTGGTTGGGTGTACGGGAGGTACAGCCGACTTGTAGCAGTGGTCGACGGGGTTGGTCCACTTGCACGGGGCCACTGCAATGCCGCCGACTTGGGAAGCCGGCGGCCGACTTCAACTGGTGGTCGGCGATGTGGCATGTTGACCTGGAAGTCGGCGCCGACTTGCAAGGTCACCGACCTGCAAGGTCACCGACTTGCAAGGTCACCGACTTGCAAGGTCACCGACTTGCAAGGTCACCGACCTGCAAGGTCACCGACTTGCAAGGTCACCGACTTGCAAGGTCACCGACTTGCAAGGTCACCGACTTGCAAGGTCGCCGACTTGGGAGGTCGCCGACTTGGGAGGTCGTCGACTTGGGAGGTCGCCGACTTGGGAGGTTGCCGACTTCAAGAGGTCGGCCCGGAAGTTGGCCCCGACTTCAGGGAGGTCGACCTGGGAAGTCGACCTGCGGAGGGCGTCGACTTGGTGACGCCGACTTCGGGTAACCGACTTGGGTGGTCGGCTGACGACTGTACTGGTCGACGTGGAGCTGGTCGACCAGGAGTGACGTCGACCTGGAGCTGGTCGACCAGGGGTGTGTTCGACCTGGTGAGGTCGACTGGAGGTGGCCGTCGACTTGGGAGGTCGACGGGCACATACAGGAGCACCTGGTCGACGTGGTTGCCTGGTCGACCAGGTTACCCGGGTAACGAGGTTCTGCGGAAGAGTGCGACGGTCGCCCAGGCGATGTTGGCGAGACTGACCTCGGTGGTGGTATCCCGAGGTCGACGTGGCGGATCAGGTGGAGCCGTCAGCACGAGGATGACACGGTGTGTGCGTTGTGCAGGTGACAAGGCTTAGCCCGCCAATCATCTGCGAGCACCTGCGAAGTAGGTGCTGCGCTGCTGTTCTGCGGGAGAAACGCTGGCACGCCGTCAACCTGCAGCGTTGGCACGCCGTCGACTTTGCACCGCTGGAGCGCGGTCGACCATGCTGTGCTGGCAGTCGACCGACCTGAATGCTAGCTCTGATGTAGTCTTGCCATGCCAACTTCATTATTGTCAACCTTCTCTAGTGAAACTCTTGCCAACTTGCCCCGTGAACTAGCAAGCAGTGTGTGCACTAGGAAAACGACTAAGGACCAACGAACGCAGAGATCACACGAGCACCCGTGCCTAGCCCGTAGTCTAGCTCCCGTTGTAGTAGTTATCTCCGCAGAGAAAACCTTGGAGGTGATGACCTCTTAGCGTTAGCGAAGAGCCAACCCCCCCTCCTATTCCCTTCTGGAACTTCGCCATCCTTCTGCCGAACCTCCAGCTTGCACTTGTAACTCGAGCTGCTCCGGGCATCCAACCTGCCACAAAAACAAACATGCATTCACATACGCACGCACACGAAACAAACGCATCGGCTGCCAACTGCCAGCCCACTCTCCCTCCGTACCGTACTCGCCCACTCGCCTGTTTCTTGAACCTCTCGGCTTCCTTTTCCCCCGCCCAACTCTTCCATCCCTCGAGAACAACCTCATTGCGAGTATATACAAATATACATTATATACCTTTCCACTCGTTATCATGCGACAGATACTGTTAATACCAACCATATGGGTAAATAACGTACTTACTCTTTGTACACACTATACGGGTAAGTAGTGTTGGCGTAAGGGCCTAATAAACTCAAGTTTTTAAGACGTAATCAAACTTAATACCTCTCCTCGGGGTCACCTCCAACGGTCCTTGGGTGCCTGGTACAAGACCAGCCCCTATCATCGGGTCCGAGTTTGTAGAGTGAGGGACCAAGAATGACCTAGCCAAAATAGCAAGAGCACCTTGAAAGTCGCGCAGCGTATCATGCAGATCGTCGATCGGATTCAGCTGATCAAAGCTCGCTCCAAGAGCTTTAAAACGAGCCAAGTTGTTTCGCGAAAATTTCTGCCATTACGAAGTTATGGCTCGGACAGCGTTTGCCTAGCGTTCGAGTGCTAGCGTTGACTCGGTAGCATTCTGCCGTCCAACCACGTAGAAACGAAATTCCAGCAAGGAAGGAATTCGCTTGAATCAACTTCACTATATCCAGGTACAAACAGAGAAGGAATAAATAGTTCTAGCTAGCAAGGACCTTGGGAATCAACCTGGGAACAACCAGGGATGATCCCAAATAATTCCAAGCAACAGAACCAACCTGGCTGGACGAAACAGTAGGTGGTAGGTTGGTAAACAACCTCTGGTTCTGTTTTTCCAACCTGGGAAAACAACAACCAGGTTCAGGTCCTAAAAACAGAACCTGTTTTGTCTTTTCCCAACCAGCCAAATGCTGGTTCCGCTGTTTTTCCCCCTGTAGCACGCAGATACAGACAAACAACTTCCAACCTTCACCTAAATTGTACCCCTATAGTGTCTGCCTTGCTACACTATAGTCAACCAAACAAAACAGTACAATTTTGAGTTGGATAGAACTGAATCTGCGCAATCAATTCAACCGAACTGCAAAGCTTCCATCTTGGGTTCCTTTGCAAGCTCGACCTTTCAGTTTGCACTGTTTATAGCGCGTACAATGTTGTGCCGAAGCGCACGAGCATACTCGTACAGACAGACGGCAGGATGTCCTGCAATTTGAATTTGCACCCAACACACTCCCCCTCAGCCTGCAGGCTGCATCCCAATCATTCCATGCTAGTTCATGCTCATTCCACTCATGCGCACACAATGCCAATGAGGCTCATTTGCAAGCCTCTTGGTGAGGATGTCTGCTGGCTGCTGGTGAGTCTTGATGTAGATCGGATTCAACGTCCCCCTCTTCACCTCCTTACGCAGCCAGTGCCACTTGATACGCATGTGCTTGTTCAGCCCATGAAGCACAGCGTCCCTGGCCATCCCAAGAGCCCCCTTCCTATCACAAAACAGCGGCATAGCAACCTTCTGCTCCTGGACAATCTCCTCTAACAACCTGCTCAGCCAAATCACCTCCTTCACCCCATGAAACATTGCCATGTACTCTGATTCCACGGAAGAGAGTGCCGCCTCCGTCTGCTTCTTGGACCTCCAACTAACAGGTCCTCCCCCAACTACGCAGATGTATCCTCCCACAGATGAGGAATCCTCCTTCTCAGAGGCCCACGTAGCATCGGTAAAGCAAGGGAGAAACAGCTTGCCTCCTCCAAGCCGCTCCCCCTTCTCTTTCAGCACCTCAACCCCTTTCTGCTTCACCTGTGCAGATGCGGAGTATTGAACTCCAATGCTTAGGTGAGAGTTCAGGTACTTCACCACTCGTTCAGCTGCATCCACCTGCTCCTCTGATGGATTCTGCACCACCCTTGTCAGCTGCCCAACAGAGAAAGGGATGTCGGGCCTCGTGTGAACCGCTACATACAAGAGGCTGCCCACTTAGGACTGAAATTGCTGCTGCTCCTCGGCTTCAACCCCTTCATTCTCTGCAGCCTTCACAAGCTCGAATTCTGCTGGCAAGGGAGTTGCAACCTTGCGCTCATTCTCAGTCCCATACTTCTCCCCAAGCTCCTTGTTGAACTTCTCCTGGTGCAGCTTCAACCACCTGAGTTCTGTATCCCTCTCCACGTGCATCCCGAGGTAGTACTTTACCTCCCCAAGGTTCTTGCACTTGAATTTCTCCATCAGCTGCTGCTGCACATTCTCGATGTCCTTCATGCTGCTGCTAAAGAGAAGAATGTCGTCCACGTAGACCAGAAACAGCACCAGCTTCTCCCCCTCCCCTTTGAGAAAGAGGCTCTCATCATAGCTGCTGGTCCTGAATCCCATCTCCTCTAAAACAGCTGCGATCTTCTGGTACCAGCAGCGTGGCGCCTGCTTCAAGCCGAAGATGGACTTTTTCAGCTTGCACACCCTGCCCGTACCATCCTCATACCCAGGCGGCTGCGTTATGTACACATCCTTCTCCCATTGAGGAATGCCGTTAATATATCCATCTGAATGATGAATTTTCCACTAACGGCTGCATCTGCCAACAAGACACGGAAGGTAGGGGGTTTGGCAGTGGGAGCAAAGATCTCTATTGAAGTCCTGCTTCTCCTTCTGCATAAACCCCTTAGCCACCAGCCAACTCTTGTAGATGGTGACCTGTCCCGTATCATCGGTCTTGATCCTTAGCACCCACATGCACTGTACGGCTTTCTTCCCCTCAGGCAGCACCGCCAGATCCCATGTTCCATTCTCTTGCAGGCTCTGGTACTTAGCATCCCTAGAAGCCAGCCACTTTTTCCTATATGGTCCAGCTTATGCCTCCTCCATGCTCGCTGGTTCCTCTGGTGCAGGGGCAAGAAAACAGTAGGCAGGTTCATCCTCCTCATCCGGGTCATAGCCATGCGGTAGAATCAGCAATGCCTCCTCATTCCCAAGCTGCTGCTCTGCCACATCAGCTCCTGCAGTCAGCTTCATAGTGGCCATACGGGTACATCCTGGCCAAGACACGGGTGTCTCCCATCCTTTCATAACGACACCCTTCAGCTTCCTCCTTTGTGGTAGCTTAGGTACCTTAGCTTTGCCCTGCTGTTTTTATCCTCCCTCAGATCCAGCAGCTTCCCTGGTGCTACCACTGGTCTCCACATCATCTCCTCCACCAGCAGGTGCCTCCTGCACCTTCTCTCCATCACCACCCTCTGCAGCTGCCTCCTCTCCCTCCTCCCACATACTAGGAGTCAGGTCCAGCTGCATGGTGATCTGCTCCATCTGCTGGGATATTCTGGCCTCCGGTTGTTTCTCCCGGCTCCCATACATCATGCCCTCAACAAACTTCACATCCCTGCTGTCAAACAACACACCCTTAGATGGTTCCCACAGCAGCCATCCCTTGCTTTCAGCAGCCAGCCCCTGATGCACACACCAGATTGCACTCGCCCCCAACTTACTGCGGTAGGTCTTAGGGATGTGGGCGACTGCCATGCAACCGAACACCCTCAGCATGTCCACCGGCGGGTTCCTCCCAAGCCACTTCTGTAACGGCACCCACGAGTCATCCCCAACCTTGGTGAACACCCTGTTTCTAGCGAAGGTAGCGTGCCGAACAGCATGGGGCCACATCGAGTTGCCCAGCCCAGATTCTATGAGCAGCGCCCTAGCTGTCTTCAGAATCGTTCGGTTTGCCCGTTCTGCTACACCGTGGAACTGTGGGGTGTAAACCGTGGTCAGCCCCCTCTGGATGCTCTGCTTCTTGAGCCAGCTCGTCATCTCAGCTCCAAGGAACTCACCACCCCGATCTGTCCTAATCCGCTTCACCACACACTCCGCTTGCTTCTCCACAAACGGCAACCAATCTTCCCAAATCTTAGAGGCGGCGTGGTCCTTCTCCAACTGCTTCAACAGGGGCATTGCCACATGCCCGAAGCGTCGGTGTGCCGTTGCCCAATCCGTCTCCCCAGATCTGGCCGACACTTTCACACCAACCCTTCCAACGGCGTTGCATTCCCCCTGGGATGCAGACCCTTCTCCAGCCTCCCCCCCACCGTGCCACACCGACGCCGGCAGCTGCCACATGGATCTGTACACGTCATTGCTCTTGTGCACATCCCAAAGCACCTGATTGCCCAGCTGCCCCTTGTACGTGCGAGACCCATCCGTGCTAGTGCTCACCCCAGCCTTGGCAAGCTTACGGAGGGAGACGAGGTTGGCCTTGAGATCAGGAACGAGGAGAACGTCGTGCAGCACCACCGGCTTGCCATCCGCTCCCTTAGACGCAGCTCGTCCCACACCAGCCACCTTCAGCGCGTGTCCAGAGGCGGAGCACACCTCGTTGATCGGTGCAGTGCGTACATCGTCCAGCAGGTCCTTGCGTGGCGTCATCGTCCAAGCAGCGCCCGTGTCCAACACCTAATAGTCCAGGGGGTGCAACTCTGCTCCAACCTTGGCAGAGGCGTCTCCTTGCTCCCCCTGCTCTCCAATATGGAAGAACTGGCCCGCGGTTCGCTCCTTCTTCTTCTCTGCACCGCCGTTGCTCTTCAGGTTGTTGTCGGACGAATCGGCGACCATGTCCGCGCCGTTTTTCTGGTTCCTCCGCGCGCCGCCATCCTTGTGACGATTCTGGGGGGTCCATCCATCGGGTTTCTTATAGCACAAACACCATGGGTGCCCCTCCTTCTCACAATACCAGCAACTCCCTTTCATTTTTCCATCAGCACCCGACTTGCCCCCACATCCAGATTTCGCACAGCGACCCCAACCGGTACCTCCTTGTTGGTCGTTGGAGTCGTCGTCCTTCTTTGCACTGCGTCCGGCACCATCGAAGCCACTTCCTCTGCCATGTCGGCTCCCTTGCATCCCGTAGCCGCTGCTGCCGTCATCTCCACCCCGCAGTTGGCGTCGACGGAAGTCCTCCTCCATAATCTTCGTCCGCACCCATTCGAGCGTCCACGAGCTCTGGTTCTGTGGCAGGCTCAATCTGCTCGTGAATTGAAGCCACGATTCCGGCAGCAGCGAGAGCATCTTCAGGCACTTGGTCTGCTCCAGGTAGGTGATTCCCGCGGTAGCCAACTTCGCGTCTTGTCGAGGACTGGTTGCACCGGCTCTCCCTCGCTCAGGCGCAGCCCGGACAGCTCCCTCTCCAGCATCAACGTTGCAACAACGGAGGTCGGGGCGTGCAGCTCCTTCAGCACGGTCCACGCCTTCGGTCCGCACTCAACCTCCGGCAACAGGTGCATGACGTGGTGACGTTGGTTCAGCTCTAAACTCTGCGACATCAAATAGTAGCCAGCCGAGGCGCGCTCGTCCCAATCTTCCTGCAGCGTGGGGTCACTCGGTCAAGGCTCTTCCCCAATCATTAGTTTCAGCAATTCAATCTGACAGAAATAAAGTTGCATTTTCCAGGCCGAATCATCATAGCCCTCACCATTAAACTTCTCGACGGTGAAGTTCTTCAGCACCTCCTTGATCTGCGAGCCCTGGTTTGTTCGCGCTCCCCTTGGCGCCGAAAGACCAGAATCTTGGCTGCCGCTACGATCTTGGGCTGAAGATTCACCAGCTTCCGCCGAGGTGTTGCCCGCCATAGCTACCTATAACCAAGATCACTATAACGCAGCTCTGATACCAGCTTGTTGGAGTAAGGGCCTAATAAAATCAAGCTATTAAGATGTAATCAAACTTAATACCTCTCCTCTGGGTCACCTCCAAGGGTCCTCGGGTGTCTGGTACAAGACCAGCCCCTATCCTCGGGTCCGAGTTTGTAGAGAGAGGGATCAATAATGACTTAGCCAAAATAGCAAGAGCACCTTGAACGTCGCGCAGCGTATCATGCAGATCGTCGATCGGATTCAGCTGAGAATTTGCTATATCGAAGCTCGCTCCAAGAGCTTTAAAATGAGCCAAGTTGCCTCGCAAAAAAGTTTTGCCAGTACGAAGTTATGGCTCGGACAGTGTTTGTCTAGCGCTCGAGTGGTAGCATACTAGCGTTGACTCGGAAGAATTCTGCCGTCGAACCACGTAGAAACGAATTTTCAGCAAGGAAGGAATTCGCTTGAATCAAATTGACTATATCCAGGTACAAACAGAGAAGGAATAAATAGTTCTAGCTAGCAAGGACCTTGGGAATAAACCTGGGAACAACCAGGGATGATCCCAAATAATTCCAAGCAACAGAACCAACCTGGCTGGACGAAACAGTAGGTGGTAGGTTGGTAAACAACCTCTGGTTCTGTTTTTCCAACCTGGGAAAACAACAACCAGGTTCAGGTCCTAAAAACAGAACCTGTGTTGTCTTTGCCCAACCAGCCAAATGCTGGTTCCGCTGGTTTCCCCTGGCCCTGTAGCATGCAGATACAGACAAACAACATCCAACCTTCACCTAAATTGTACCCCTATAGTGCCTGCCTTGCTACACTATAGTCAACCAAACAAAACAGTACAATTTTGAGTTGGATAGAACTGAATCTGCGCAATCAATTCAACCGAACCGCAAAGCTTCCATCTTGGGTTCCTTTGCAAGCTTGTCCTTTCAGTTTGCACTGTTCATAGCGCGTACAATGTTGTGTCGAAGCGTACATTGCGCGAGTACCTGCAAATGCATCAAGCGAAAATTGCGAAAGCAAACAAACACACGAACATTCCATTCACACCCAAATGCATTCGCACACGCATACTCGTACAGACGGACGGCAGGATGTCGTGCAATGTAAATTTCCACCCAACAAGTAGCGCAAGTACTGTTAGTACCAACCATAATGGTAAGTAACTCACTTACTCTTAGTGTCAACCATGCGGGTAAGTAATGCCCTTACTCTTAGTACCAACCATACGGGTAAGTTCTGTTAGTACCAACCATATGGGTAAGTAATGCGCTCACTCTTAGAATCAACCATACAAGTAAGTAACGCACTTACTCTTAGTACCAACCATACAAGTATGTAGCGCACATACTCTTAGTACCAACCATACGAGTAAGTATCGCACTTATGTCGAAAGACCCCTTACCCATCATCCTTCCCCCTCCCCTATGAATTCTTCCTATCCTTTCTCTTCCTTGTGTCCTTCTTTCTCCTGCCAGACTCCTCTGATCATCCCCTCAGGTCTGCCCATTCTGTCTCCTTCCTGTACTTGTTCTCCTTGGTGATATGTACTGATAGGTCCGTCGGCTTACTCACAGATCCTAACTCGCCCATCTAGACTTCCATCTTGCTTGCTTAGGCCTGAGTTCTCACTGCTGCTCGAGATGAAGCAATTTTGTGAGATTTACACAAAGAACATACAAACAATGCAGAGTCGGTTGCAAGTACCCCCTATAACCAACCCTGCTCCTCCCCCTATTTCTAGTCATTGAGAAACCCTTGGAGGTGATGAGCTCTTTGCGTTAGCGAAGAGCCAACCTCCCCTCCTATTCGCCTCTGGCACTTAGCCATCCTTCTGCCGAACCTCCAGCTTGCACTTGTAACTCCAGCTTGCTCGGGCATCCAACCTGCCACAGAAACAAAAATGCATTCACATAAGCACGCACACGAAACAAAAACAGCGGCTTCCAACTCCCAGCCCACTCTCCCTCCGCACTGTACTCGCCCATTCGCCTATTTCTCCAACCTCTCGGCTTCTTTGTCCCCCGCCCAACTCTTCCATCCCTCGATAACAACCTCCTCACGAGTATATACAAATATACATTATATACATTTCCCTTTCCACTCCTTATCACGCGACAGCTGTCGGTTAACCCCTTACCCCTTCCCCCTCCCCTTCGATCCTTCCTATCCTCCCTCCCTCCTTGTATCCTTCCTTCTCCTGCCCAGACTCCTCTGATCATCCCCTCAGGTCTGCCCATTCTGTCTCCTTCCTTTACTTGTTCTCCTTGGTGATATGCACTTGCCCCCTCCCGTGGCCCCGAGCCGCCCTCGCCCGGGTCATGGGACTTACATACTCCTGCTTCCCGGCTCCCGCTTTTGCCATGTTGGTAACATGACCCACAGCTCGCACTCCCGCCTCACTCTCCAAGACCAACACCTCCAACTCACGGACCTCCTTGACCGTCCAACACTGATGTGAGAGCCCCACGTCCAGCCCATCCTTCTTGGGGCAGCGGATATAGACTTTCTGTCCCTGCTATACGGCTACAGGTGCTCCCCCGGCCCGTTGCCCTGGTCCGTCAACACCTCCCCGCATGCTCCGAACCGCGTCAGGACCTGCTCTTGTTGCTCAGTGCCCGCACCTCTACCCATTTGCTGACATGCTCGAGCATCACCACCACGTACTTACGCCTCGCTTAGTCAGCGGCAGCTCTCCCTCCAGATATAAAGACCACCGGTATCCCAATCTCACGATCGGCAGCGGCTGCAGCTCTGCCTGACTCCTCTCTAATGCGGCTCGGTTCCTGATGCGGAGATAACTTGTGCAACGGGAGCTAGACTGCGGGCTAGGCACGGGGCAAGAGTGATCGTATCGTTCGTTCGTCCCTTAGTCGTTTCCAAGTGCTAACACTGCTTGCTAGTTCACGGGGAAAATCGGCAAGAGTTTCACTAGGAAAACATTACAACAAAAGTTCAGAATGATTACATCAACATTGGCAACACTGACTACATCAGACCTAGCAAGGCTGCTGGTCCACTACCAGCGCAGCACGGTCGACCGCGTGCCAGCACGACTTGGTCGACCGCGCTCCAGCAGAGCAGAGTCGCGGTTTGCCAACGTTGCAAGTCCGCGGTGCGCCAATGCTGCAGTATGTCGGCTGCACAGCGTCGCATCCGCGGGACAACGGTGCACTAGCTTCGCAGGTGCGTGCAGCTGGTTGGCGCCCAACTCCCCGTCACATGCCCAGCGCAGACACTTCACCCGTGACGGCGCCCACCAGCCACGTCGACCTCGGGATACCACCCCCGAGGTCGTCCTCGCAGACAACATCCCCGGCGACTTTCGCGCACGTCGCCCGGGTATCCTGGTTGACCGGGTATTTCGCGGTCCTCCCGCGGTTTCTCGGCCACCGCGGTCCTCCCGCGGTTTCGTGGCTCCACGGTCCTCCGCGATTTCGTGGCTCCCACGGTCCACCGCGATTTCGTGGCTCCCACGGTTCACCGCGATTTCGTGGCTCCCACGGTCGGCTCCGCCCAAGCGAGGACGGGGCCAAACACAACTCCCGTTGACACCTGATGCACGCAGAGCACCTTGCCACCCAATCCTTCACCTCCTTCCTCACCTCATGCTTGCCCACCACCATCCCGTCCGAAGCAGCTGCTGTGTCCTGACTGGTCCAAAATTTCACAGTCGGTTATGCACTTTTTGAATGATTTCCTCCCGTTCCCTTTGTTCCGGCACCCTTTTCTATCCGTCCTTAGTCCTGATCTGTACTTTCGCCCTCGCTGAGACGACTGCCCCTTCTGCAGTTTCTCCTCGCAACCAAGCCAAGGTCTCCTGATCCACCCATACATCCGCTGCTCCAGCCAGCTGCTCCCTCCTGAGCGGCGTAACTAGGTCTGGCTTCATCGCCATCAATGCCATTTCGGGTGTAATAGTCGGTGGGTTCCAAGATAGACCATCCACATGTTGCATGGTCTTCCCAGGCCGATGGCGGATGACGAACTGGTACTCTTGCAGCTTCATGGCCCAGCGCGCATTGCGGCCCGTCAGTTACGGATTTTTCAGGAACCATAGCAGGGGCTGATGGTCCGTCACGAGTGTAAATGGGCGGCCTTGCAGACAGACCCGGAAGTGTTCGACTGCCCATACTGCCGCCAGCCTCTCTCCTTCATAGGACAAGTAGTTGTCCTCCGCAGGATTGGAGGACCGACTAGCAAAGGCCACCACCTTCTCATCCCCTCCTTTTTGCTGACTGAGGATGGCTCCCATCCCCGCACTACTCCAATCGGTGTACAACACGAACGATACATTGACGCGCGGCAGCTGCTCCTTCTTTCACCACCTCTAGGAGATCCTGCAGTGTCGCTTTCAGTACCTCCACCTTGGCCTTATGAATGGCCAACTTTCCCCTTGACACTTCGAATTCTAGGTAGGTGACCGTGAGATGGCCAAACCTGCACTTTTTAGGGTGGCAGGTCAATCCTGCCGCCTTGATCCTCCTCAGTGTCTCAGCCAGCCGTTTCACGTGCTCTTCTGCCGTCGCGCTGAACACGATTGCGTCCTCAATGTAACAAAGGGCTCCCTTCATCCCCCTCAGCACCACACCCATGACCTTCTGACACAGCAGCGAGGCATTCTTCAACCCGAAAGGCATCCGATTCCACTCGTACGCCCCATCCTGCCCGTAAAAAGCTGTCTTGGCCTTGTCCCTCTCGGCTACAGGGATTTGGTTAAATCCCTGCCGCATATCCAAGGTGGAGAACACCCTTGCCTCCACCAACTGGTCGAAGATCTCATCCACCATGGGCGTCGAGTATCGCCCCGGCACCGTGGCTTTGTTCAGGTCTCGGTAGTCCCCGTACATCCTCATGAAGAGCACTGTTCCGTTGAGATCCGTCTTCGCTGCCACCACTGTGGCTGCTGCATAGCTCGACTCTGATCATCGGATCGGTCCTGCTTCAAACAGCTCCACGCACTTCTCCTTGCATACTTCCAATGCCTGCGGGCTCACCCTGCATCTCCTCTGGTACACTGGTATGGTGCCGTTAGGTTCAGAGTCAACGTCGCGCAGTTTTAGCATCCCAGTTCTTTCAGCGTGTAGGCGAAGGTGTCCCGATGACTCGCCAGTAGGATCTCTATGGTCTCTCTCTGCTTCCCCTGTAGTCTTTCCCCGATGTCCCAGGCTGGCTGTTGCTTCTCCCGCCTGGGCTCATTCTGCCCCCTATTTGCTGCCCATCCCGCCTCCTCTGGCCCTCTTGCCTCTCCTTCCCTCACTGAAACCGTTCCTTCCCCAGGCGTGACATACAACGCCATGAACACTGGTCCTATGAGTGGCCAGTCAAGCGGGTCGAAGTAGTCTCCTTCCATATCGAAGTCCGAATCATGGAACTCCTCCCGCGTGTCCCTTCTTCCTTCCTCTTCGCTCTCCGCCACTTCCATCTCCTCCTTCTCCTCCTCCTCCTCCTCCTCCTCCTCCTCCTCCTCCTCCTCCTCCTCCTCCTCCTCCTCCTCCTCCTCCTCCTCCTCATCTTCTCCGCTCTCTGTGGGGTAACTTAATCAACGGGAGCTAGACTACGGGCTAGGCACTGGGCTAGAGTGATCCCTGCGTTCGTTCGTTCCTTGGTCGTTCCAAGTGCTCACACTACTTGCTAGTTCACGGGGAGAATTGGCAAGAGTTTTACTAGGAAAAGTTGACAACAATGGTACAACGAAGTTGGCAGGACAAGACTACATCAGAGCTAGCATGCAAGCAGGACGATCGACCGCGTTCCAGCACGACTTGGTCGACTGCGCTCCAGCAGTGCAATGTCGCAGCCCGCCAACATTGCAAGTCGACGGCGTGCCAACGCTGCAGCAAGTCGGCTGCATAACGTTGCATCCGCAGGATAGCAGCGCACCTGCTTTGCAGGTGCTCGCAGATGTCTTCCGTGCCGTGCCTTGTCACCTGCACAGCGCATACACCAAATCGAACTCGTGCTGACGACTGCATCTGATCAGCGACTTCAACCTTGGGATACCACCACCGAGGTCGATCTCGCCAAGGCCACCTGGACGACCGTCGCACCACTCCGCAGAACCTCGTCACCCAGGTAACCTGGTCGACCGGGCAACCACGTCGACCAGCTGCTCCTTCACCTGCCCGTCGACCAAAAAAGCCGACGACCACTTCCAGGTGACCTCACCAGGTCGACCACACTCCTGGTCGACCAACTCCAGGACTACCAGCGTTTGCCTAGCATTGGAGTTCTAGCTTATTAGCTTTGACTCGGTAGCATTCTGCCGTCGAGCCGCGTAGAAACGAAATTTCAGCAAGGAATGAATTCGCTTGAATCAATTTGACTATATCCAGGTACAAACAGAGAAGGGATAAATAGTTCTAGCTAGCAAGGACCTTGGGAATCAACCTGAGAACAACCAGGGATGATCCCAAATAATTCCAAGCAACAGAACCAACCTGGCTAGACAAAACAGTAGGTGGTAGGTTGGTAAACAACCTCTGGTTCTGTTTTTTCAACCTGGGAAAACAACAATCATGTTCAGGTTCTAAAAACATAACCTGTTTTGTCTTTGCCCAACCAGCCAAATGTTGGTTCCGCTGGTTTCCCCTGGCCCTGTAGCATGCAGATACAGACAAACAACATCCAACCTTCACCTAAATTGTCCTCTATAGTGTCTTCCCTAGTACACTATAGTCAACCAAACAAGACAGTACAATTTCTAGTCGGATAGAACTGAATCTGCGCATTCAATTCAACCGAACCGCAAATCTTCCATCTTGGGTTCCTTTGCGAGCTCATCCTTTCTGATTGCACTGTTCATAGCGCGTACAATGTTGTGCCGAAGCGCACATTGCACGAGTACCTGCAAATGCTTCAAGCAAAAAATTGCGAAAGCAAACAAACACACGAACACACCATTCATACGCAAATGCATTCGCACACGCATACTCGTACAAACAGACGGCAGGATGTCATGCAAAGTGAATTTTCACCCAACAGAGGACGGTGACGATGCATAGGAAGATCCTCAGCGTGACGTAGCTGCTCACCGGCGCATACGTCTCGTCGTAGTCAGTGCCATACACCTTCGTGAAGCCCTTCACGACCAGCCTCGCCTTCTCACGCTCGACGGTGTCGTCGAAGTGATACTTCGTCGTCAGCACCCACCTGTTCTTCATGATGTTCACCCCAGGTGGGCGTTCGACCAGCTCCCACGTCCCCATGCCGATGAGGCTGCGGGTCTCCTCTTCCATGGCGGCCTTCACCGCCTTCCCCTTCCAGCTCGCCAATGCCTCCTTCACCGTCATCGTAAAGATGTCCCAGCGGTGCTCGGGGTCGGAGTGCATGTCGGGGTCGAGCTCCGTCGTACTCCTCGGTGTTCTTCATCCTCCTCGGCGTCGTCGTACAGCATGTCGTCGTCAACCTCGTCGCACACCGTGGTAAAGGCAGCTGGTACGAACAAGTTGGGCGGCCTCCGAAGTCGGCCTGTACGCCGTAGTCCAGGCTGGACCTCCACCACGTTGCTGTCGGTGGACTCCTCGGCGTCCCCTCCATCGTCACCGCCTTCACTGCCCTCATCGTTCTGCTGCACCTCAGTTGGCTTCCCAGCCGACTTCTCCCCTGTCGTCGGCTCCTTTGCCGACTGCCCAGTTGCCGACTGCTTTGTGGTCGGCTTCACGGCTGCCTGCTCCCTTGTCTGCTGCTGCCCTGCCGATGCCTCCTTCGCCGGCTTCACCAAAGTCGGCTGTACTTCTTATGCCTGCTGCTCCCTGGTCGGCGCCAGCTTTGCTCCCACGCCGATTTTCGTGGCGTCATGTCAGCCACCAGCGATGCTTTTGGCATTTGCCACAGGCGACGTCCCACCGCTTCCTTCATCGCCGGAGGCCGACACGGAAGTCAGCCCACGCAAGTCGGCGTCAAGGGGAGGGGCAGGGGAGGGGCGGATGACCAAATCAACGTGCCGTGCCTTGTCACCTGCACAACGCACATACCAAATCGACCTCGTGCTGACGACTGCATCTGATCAGCCACGTCGACCTCGGGATACCACCACCGAGGTCGATCTCGCCAAGGCCACCTGGGATACCGTCGCACCACTCTGCAGAACCTCGTCACACAGGTAACCTGGTCGACCGGACAACCACGTCGACCAGCTGCTCCTTCACGTGCCCGTGGACCAAATAAGTCTACGACCACTTCGATTCGACCTCACCAGGTCGACCACACTCCTGGCCGACCAACTCCAGGTCGACCAGCACACCTGTCAGCCGACCACACAAGTCGGCTGCCCCAACACCAAGTCGACGCCATTCACAGGTCGACCGCCCAAGTCGACCGGTCGAAGTCGGCGCCCTCCATAGTCGGCCCCTTGCAGTGGCACCCGTGCAGGTCGACCAGCCTCGTCGACCAGATCGCCCACCGCTGCAAGTCGGCTGCACCCCTCACACCCGACCACGAAGTCGGCTCCGCCCAAGCGAGGACGGGGCCTACCACAACTCCCATTGACACTCTCTTGCGGGCCCGTATATCTCCCCGGAATGCCTTCCCTGTCATCCCTCCAGCTGGCGCACCTCTGCTCTTCTGGGATCCCCCGCCATGAACCGTATGGGTAAGTAACGGACTTACTCTTAGTACCGACCATACAGGAAATTAGCGCACTTAGTTTTAGTACCGACCATATGAAAAAGTAACGCACTCACTCTTAGTATCAACCATATGGGTAAGTAACGGACTTACTCTTAGTACCAACTATACGAATAAGTAACGCACTCAATTTTACTGCCAACCATACGGTACGTTGCGCACTTACTGTTAGTACCAACCATACGGATAAGTAACGCACTCACGCTTAGTATCAAACATAATGGTAAGTAACGCACTTACTCTTAGTACCGACCATACGGGTAAGTAGCGCACTTACTCATAGTATCAACCATACGTGTAAGTAACGCACTTACTTTTAGTACCAACCATACAGTACGTAGCGCACTTACTGTTAGTACCAACCATACGGGTACATAACGCACTCACTCTTAGTATCAAACATACGGGTAAGTAGCACACTTACTCTTAGTACCAACCATATGGGTAAGTAGCGCACATTGTCGTAGTACCAACCATACGGGTAAGTTTTTTTTTCATGTGAATATGTCCACTATAGACCGATGATACAAGTGTATATAAACATAAGTCAGTCGTAACTGAGCGTGAAAGACCGCTAAGTGACAACGGCCTCAGGGTCAGCTTCTAAGGCGGATGCAGAGCCCCCTTCGCGAGATTCCAGAGCGCGCCAAAATTCCGAATCCACTTCCATCCTTTCACTGCCAAACATCGGATGCGGCCAAGGATGGCATCCTCCTGAACAGCAAGTCCCCCAGATCCGCCACTTGCCTCGATGGCTTCAGCATGCGCATAGCACGCCTGACTGCCACCACCACCAGTTGTATGCGCGGGCAGGTGAAAAGGCAATGCTCCAGCGTTTCCAGTTCCCCACACTGCCGGCAGACCGGCTTGCCACATCCCCCACCTGCAGGTTAAGACTGTGAATTCTCAGCAGCACATCCCGCGGCCTATTAGGTGTCAGAAGGGAGTCGCGGATTTTAATCACCCTCTTCCAGTCGATTTTCCCTGCCCATCTGCTTGCCCAAAGATCCCTCTTGGCTGATTGATGCTTCTTCCGGTCCCAGCTTCCTTTCAGCTCCCTCAGCGACGCCAACTGCTCGCTAGTGAACAGCGGAGTTCTTTGGATAGGGAGACGGGGCGGTGGGCGAGGCAGCTGCAGGAGCTCGGCAGACAGAAGCAGCTCCTTCCAGCTCTGCGGCGCTACCTCCCAGGCCCGAAGTGCCAATTTTGCCTGCTTCGAGCCACCCAGCTCCCTTGCCAAGGTTTTCACGTCTTTGACCCTACGGCCACCCGCGCCATGCGGGGCCAGCAGATCTTTCAGCCGGACCTTCCACAGCTTCGCTGCCGCCTTCTGACCGCCCACCGCGGTCTTTCCGTTTAGCAGAATATGCCGATTGAAGACTATCCGCTCCAACTCAACTTCTTCCCTCGTCCGTTCCGGTGGCGTTTCCGCTAGCGGCGACTGCATGAAATCCCCACAGGCCAGCTTCCACCTCTCGCTTTTCCCGCGCCAGCATTTCAGGAGCTTCACATGCGCTACGAAAGTGTCCGTCCCCAGTGGCAGGTCCGCCGCGTGAAGCATTATGTCGCGCTTCAGCTCGTTGGTCTCGGTGAGAAGCAGACCGATTCGCCTAGCCGTGAAACAGGTGAGCGCAATCTCCGTGTCTCTCACACCCACACCCCCGTCCTCTCTCGCCATGTACAGCAGCTCACGGCTCCACAGAATAAACCCCTTGTTCGTGGTGGTCCGGTTACCATACATGAAGTTATGCGTTAACTTCAGGATCCTCCCCTATACGTCCACCGGCGGCGGGTACACCTGTGCCTGGAAGAATATCATCGAAGAGATGTAGCACCGCTGCCCTTGCCCCTGTTGTGAGATGCTGTGCCCCCCACTGCCTCAGTTTTTCCTTTACCCGAACAAAAGCTTTCTCCCAGGTGGGGGCACAACACCCGGCCGGCGTCACCCACACCCCCAGAAGTCGTTCAGCTTCATTCGACTTTACCCATTTGAAGCCATCGGTTCTGCACGACTTCTTACCCAGGTTCTTCCCCAGCGGTAAGATTGCGGACTTCCCTTTGTTCGTGGCCAAACCTGACTCCGCTTCAAAAGCCTCCAACAGCTTCTTTGCCTCTACGATCTGCTCCTCCCCTTGCAGGAACAACTTTGTGTCGTCCGCATAGCCCATGTACGCCAGACGCTGGTCGCCCCCCGTGAGGCCCAGCTTCCGGTTCTCAGCTTCTTGCGCCAGCGGCTCGACCGCACACAAGAAAATGTACGGTGCCAGCGGGCAGCCTTGGCGCACCCCCGACACCACTTCCACCGCCTCACCCATCCACCCGTTAATTAACAGGCTCGTACGTGTGTCCTTGTGCAGGCCGCGCACCCAGCCTATGAACCAACTGGGGAAACCCATTCTTTCCAGCACCGTGAACAGGAAACCCTTCGAGACCGAGTCGAAGGCCTTCATGAAATCCACCAGCAGAAGATACCAGTCTTTATCCTTGTTTTTGGCCGCCTGAATAACATCCGCGACAAGGCCCACTGCATCCGACAGCCTACGACCCGGTAAGAAGCCATACTGCTCCGAAGAAATCACTTCATGCAGCAATCTCTTCATTCTGTCCGCAACCACGCATGCCAGCGCCTTGTAGGTGAAACTCAACAGCGTGATCGGTCGGTAGTTCTCAAACTGATCCCGCCCCCCCTTCTTATGCAGCAGGATGGTGACGGCATCCTTCGTGCTGGTCGGGAGCGATGCCGACGTGGCGAAACCCTCTATCAGCTTCATGAAGTGTTTGCCCAAGTCATCCCAGTGCGCCTCAAAGAGCTCCTTCGGCAGCTCGTCCTTCCCCGGGGCCTTGTCCTTCGCCATCGAATGGAAGGCGCGCTTCACCTCCTCCTCCGACCAGTCCGCGGGCACGTCAATCGCTGATGCTAGTGACAGCTTCCTCCCTACGGCCGGCACCCAAAGCAGTCTCCGTCTGCCGCCTGTCCATCCCGAACAGATCCCTGTAGTACTGCGACGCCGCGCCTAAAATACCCTTGTTGTCGGCAACCAGCTGCCCACCAACCTCTAATTCCGAGATATGTGTGCGCTCCTTCCGTGCTTTGATCTTTGCAGACAGGAACGGAGACGCGACCTCTCCCGAGACCTCCTCTTTCATCCCCGCCATCACATGCAACCGCTCCTGCCGCACCAGCTGGTAGCTTTTGAGCTGCGACTCCCATTCGTCCAGCAGCCCTTTTAGGCGAGCACAACCCAGGTCACCCATCCACGCCTGCTTCAGAGCCGCAACCTCACGCTGAAGGTGAGCCATGGTAGCCCCAACCCTCTTCCGCTCCTCCTTCGCATACGCTCTGAGGCCAGCATTAAGCCTCGAAATCACCGCAGGAATCCGCCTGCCGTTCCACTACTTCGATCACTCTCCTAACACCCGGTCTCTCAACCATATATGCAGGGAGCCGCCAGAGACCCGGGCCCAACTGTACCCGCGTAATCATCCTGAATGCTGCCTTAACTGCGAAACTGTGATCAGAGATGGGATCCGCCGGCATGATGTGCAAGGCGAACTCAAGATGCGGCAGCAGGACTGCGAGATAAGTGTCCGGTCGATGCGGGAACTTGACTGGTTGGCGCAGGAGTAGAAAGTAAACTCTCTCTTGTAGGGGTGCAGAACCCTGAAGGCGTCCGACATGTGGAAAGCACCACACCGTTGGTAATGCTCACCGTTTTCCTTCACCGATCCTTTTTTTGACGTTCTGCCAAGCAGGGGGTCCTCCACCAGGTTGAAATCTCCTAACACAAGCAGGTGAGCGCTAGGCTGCAGCGAGTCAATCACCGGACCCAGCAGCCTACGGATGAAGCACTTCCGCTCGGCAGCATCCGCCAGGAAGTAGACTGCAACTAAGGTGATACAGAATGTGTCGTAGCGGATGTCAGCAGCTATCAGCCGACCGGATGGGTAAATGAGAGTGTTATGCAGCGACAGCCCATGCCTCCGACAGACCAGAGCAACCCCACCGGCTTTGGCAGTAGGCGAGGCCACCAGGATCTGCGGCTGTCATAAGGTCTTATAGCAGCTTGTTTAGCGTCCCAGTATAGGTGATCATTGGTGAGTCTAGCGTCTGAGAGCACGATAACATCAGCAGCTTGTTTTATCCAGTTCCTTGTGCGGTGTTGCTTATTTCCATCCCCCAGGCCGTTGACATTCAGGCCTGCAAACGATAACAAAACTTTTTGTACTCATTTAATCACTGCTGTTAAGCCTCTTCGCATCCACAGGCTGGTGATACGGGCTACTACTACTCCAACCGCTACCGCTGCACCGCTCCATCCCAGACGGATGAGCTTCAGACTCAAATCCCAAACTCCTTGCGAATGACGTGCAGGTTCGGCTTCTCCAGTGAGCGACGAGTGGCTGCTCCCAACTTCTCCAGACCCAACAGGTGGCTCGCCGAGGTGACATGATCCGCAGCAGCCATGAAGGACTTGCCGTGTGTCTTTCCGCAGGTGCTCAAGGTGCACAGCCACTCCTCCCGGTTGCTCCCAGTGGAGATCAGAAGGAAAGCCGCATCGAGAAGGAGCACGGTGACAAGCGGGGAAGCGCAGAGAGAAGCAGATGCGAGAGACAAGCGTGGTGTCAGCAACCATCAGATGTAAGCAAACTAAGCAACAACAACCGCAAAAAGGTGAGATGCAGTTACCATTGATCCTATGCACCCGACCCACAGTCAAACTCCACTTCCCTATGTTATTCTGATGCTCCGTGGCGTAAACATTATGAAACTTGTCATAATGATGACCACCACAGAGCGGACAGGACAACAAGGGGTAGTGAGCCAACAGAGTCGTACCTCCCAGCAGCTGGTGATGAAACTCGTGACGCCAACGGTGCTTATCGCCAGTGTAACTTAAACACTAAACTTCTAAAGATAACTCTCATGATCTTGGTAAGGTCTATTGGTTTGAGTTTACCCTCAGGTTATTTATAAGAGGGTTGGTACTTGTGGAGGATAATTTACTAAGGTTTACCCTTTATTCTTATGCATGTAGCTGGGATTTGCATTAAAGAGGATGGGCTTGTCATAAGGAAGTTTCCTTGGGAATAAGAGTAAGTGGAAGGTTCCTTGGAAGGTCGTTGGTTGGAAGCTTCCTTGATGGAGGCTATGGAAGGATCTGTTGGGGAAGTGACTTGGAAGGAGCTACAAGGAAGGCAACAAGGAAGGTTCTATGGTGGAGATTCCCTTGGAGATGTGGGTGAGCTCAACGGAGCACTCTCATTGGTTGGTTGGATTGCTAGGATCCGTGGCCAATAGGGGAAGGATTCCTAGGATTGCATGAATAAGATAGAAGGATGGTGGTTTGGGTATGCCCTTCCACTACATAAGTCTTGTAGGTTGTGTGTAATTCATATTCTCATAGTGCATTCTTACCAATGCCACAAGCTCTCTCAACCTTCTAGCTACCTTGTACCTTGGCCCACTCAAGCTACCTTGGAGTACCCTTGGAGTCTACCTTAGGAGGAGCACCTCTTTAAGTGGAGAAGAGCCCGAGGGGAGGGCTGCAACTCTACGAGGAAGGAAGTGCTATCCAAGAAGGGAGTCTCGTACTGCAAGTGTTGTAAGAGAGGTCATACGTATCCGGGTGATGCTCAAGAAGAGTGGTCAGGAAGTTTTAAAAGTTAGTGATTTTGAAGTTACACCATCGTGCTGAACCACCAGTCCTTTAATCTTGTCCGTGTCAGCGCCAATGACCGGGTGGAGCACGTGGTGGAAGCAGTGGCCTTCGCTGAACACGGACTGCTTCCGGACCTTCAGCGGATGCTTCACCAGCACCTCCCTGACCAGCTCCGGCGGAATATCAGCAGGTACATCCTTGAAATAGACCTCCAGCATTTGCGGATTCATCGCCTTCGTACGGATGTAGGTCACGTCCTCTTGGTGCAGCCAGAAACAATGGATTGTCTCTCCACCAGGACGCTTATGATCCACCGTTGTCTGTTTAATGTTCACCGCATCGTCCTCCCGCATGAACGACACTTGCAGCCTGCTGTAACAAGTTTTCGCCACGTACGCGGGGACCAACTCCTGAAACTTCACCGTGGCAAGGACATCGTCAGATAGTAGGTTCGACCAAACATGCTTCATCAGCATTCGCACGGTCGAAATAACCAGCGCGACTTCGCGGAAAGGAATGACCGGGAAGAGCAAGATCGCAGTAGATCGCAGATGAGAGACCCCCTTGGCTGCGACAATCTCAAGCTCTTCGTCAGAGTCATCTTCAATGAAGGTGTCCTCAGCGGCCACCGTAGCAAGCGCCTTCAGCTTCTCCTCAACGGTGAGACCAGACCCGCCAGCGGTCACCTCCACCTCAGACGGGTGATTATTGACAACA
The DNA here is from genome assembly GCA_947471745.1 of Closterium sp. Naga37s-1. Taxonomy (NCBI): domain Eukaryota; kingdom Viridiplantae; phylum Streptophyta; class Zygnematophyceae; order Desmidiales; family Closteriaceae; genus Closterium; species Closterium sp. Naga37s-1. The sequence goes on from CANJKZ010000243.1 coordinate 2,430,945, forward strand.
TCTGACAGATTGCTTGGTGTTCCCTTGTGCGCAGGGTCCGTCTTGTCCGGAGCCACTTCAACCGTAGCCTTGGCATGAGAATTCTTGGGAGGCATTATGCTATGATGAGGGAATTCCAGCAGAGGCACTGGGAAAGAGAGCTCATGAAACTGATGCAGAACCGAGGATGAGACTTCTAGGTCAGAACGATACGTGGAATCCTTGTAACCAATAGTAGAGAACTTTGAAACAGACGCAATGCCAGCACATAACCCTGGGAGCAGCAAAGAGCACCCAATAGAAGACGATATAATGTTCGCCTGATGAACACAAAAGTTATATAGTCCTCTTCGTCGTGCTGTAGCGATTACAATGCTGTTGAAATAAAAGCCAGCTGATAAACAGGCTTCACGCAATGTGACTTCCAGGCACGTGTCAGGCAGCCATGGCGGCGAGCTCGAGGTTTCCATTGCGATGATGATAATCATGGCTACATTTTGTAAACCATTCTACAAAAATCAGATAACCAAGGACAAACAACAATAATTACCATATGGGTAAGTAGCGCACCTATTGTTAATACCAACCATACGGGTAAGTAACGCACTTACTCTTAGTACCAACCATACAGGTAAGTATCGCACTTACTGTTAATACCAACCATACAGGTAAGTAGCGCACCTACTGTTAATACCAACCATACGGGTAAGTGACGCACTTACTCTTAGTACCAAACATGCAGGTAAGTATCACACTTACTCTTAGTACCAACCATACGGGTAAGTAGCGCACCTACTATTAATACCAACCATACGGGTAGGTGACGCACTAACATGTCAGTACCAACCATTTGAGTAAGTAGCGCACTGTTAGAATGAACAAGTGTCTTTGAACTAACAAGATTGGGAGTACAAGTAGGAAACCCTAGAATGTTGTACCCCCTAAGGCTAAACCCACTATAGCCTACACAATGTAAACATATAATGTTTGACACACCCCCATAGGCTAAGTGGGGGAGAGCAAGGGGTCACAAGACCAGTCAAAGCAAAGCAAAACAAGCTCAGGGTGGATCTCAAGGATGCCACACAAATTCCGAGCACAAGCAGGTGGTTACAAGACCAGTTCACATGCAGTTTGATAATATAACAAGAGGTACAGTGATCACAACCTAGCAAGTGTTAGCATGCAGGTATATATATAGAGATCACAGTACAAGCAGAGTCAAGAAGTGAGCAAGTGAGGGACAGTAGGCACAAGGCCTAGAACAGTACAAGGCCCGAGTGGCCACGTACGAAAGACGAAGCTAACCACGCTGCTGCAGCTCTCGAGCAAGGAAGTAGCGCAGAGCGATGTGCTTCGTTCTGTGCTCCAGTCTGTGCTCCTGACACAAGGCAATGGCTGCCTTATTGTCGACGTACAGCACTGGAGGAGAACGAGGCCGCTCTCCGAGGTCGGTCAGCAAGTAGGTGAGCCAGCGTAGCTCCTGGGCAGCCATGGCTGTGGCGTAGATCTCAGCCTCACAACTGGAGCTGAGAACAGAGGAAGAGCGTGTAGAACGCCAGGAAACAGAGCCAGAGCCAAGGCTGAAGGTGTAACCCTGAGACGACCGCTGCGTAGCCTGGTCGTCAGCCCAAGAAGCGTCTGAGTGTCCAGTGAGGACAACGTCGCGCCGTCCTCCAAGCACAAGCCGCATGCCCGACGTACTGCACAAGTAGCGCAACACCCTCTTAGCTGCATCCATGTGCTCCTTCCGGTGACGGCCAGGAGCGACATAGCGTGCTAGGATGCTAAGAGGGTATGCAAGGTCAGGTCGAGTGCAGGTCATCAGGTACATGAGGCAGCCCACAAGCTCTGGATACGGGCCACTCGGCTCTACGGACTCATCCGAAGGCAGAGCTGAGAGCGAGTGACCGGTAGGCAGAGGAGTGGGCTGAGGCGAGGAGTACGTGAAGCGGAAGCGCTGAAGGACCTGCTGCACCATGTGTGACTGAGTCAAGGTGATGGTGCGCTGTGCTCTGTCCCGGGTGATCCGCAAGCCAAGATAGCTTGTCAGCTCACCCAGGTCTGTGCACGTGTGTCTCTTCTGCAGCTCCGACTTCACGTGGGCGAGTGCCTCAGTGTCAGCAGTAGCAAAGACCAAGTCGTCGACGTACACGAGAACATAGAACGGCGGCAGAGTGGTGTCGGTGCGTAGAAACAGCGACGGGTCAGCAGTAGAAAGAGCAAACCCAAGAGCCGCAAGCGTAGTCCTCAGTGTGTCGTGCCACTCACGGGGTGCCTGGCGGAGACCGTAGACTGGCCGCCGGAGGCTCCACTGGGTACCAGGAGGGAACGACCCAGTGAAGCCAGGTGGGCGGCGCAGCCAGATCTCCTCGTGTAGGCTGCCCTGTAGGAACGCAGTGCTGAAGTCAAGAGAGTGGAGCTCGTAGTCACGCTGAGCAGCGACGTGCAGCAGAACCCGAAGAGTGGTCATCTTCGGGGTCGGAGAGAAGGTCTGGAAGAAGTCAACTCCCTCTCGCTGACTGAAGCCTCGAGCAACGTAACGCGCCTTGAAGACAGGCGGAGAACCCGGCGGCCGCTTCACCCTGAAAATCCACATGCCACTGACGATGTTCGCCCCAGGTGGGGGAACCTCGTCGACGTAGGTGCCTGTGGACTTCCAGGAAGCCATCTCTGCATCCATGGCTGTCTGCCACTGAGAGGAGTAGAGACCCTCCATCGCCTCTGCGTAGGAGCGTGGGGTCGGGATGTCTGGTGCATCCGGGTCTCCCTCAGGGGCAATCAGCATGGACACAAGATGAGGTAAAGCAGCAGCAAAGCACTCAAACTCCTCCTGTCTGTCCTCAAGGACGTCCGTGCCAAGAGCACACTCACCCCCGACGGACGGAGGACAAACAGACTCAGACTCAGCAACAAGGCTAGCGGCGTAGTCTAGACGACAGGCGGCAGCAAAGTCCACAAGCTCAGCGACTAGAGCAGACGCAGCAGAGGACTCAAAGGTAGGGTCAGTGACAACAGTGGCAAGGAGACGCGCGACAGTAGGACTGGCAGCACGAGTAAGGTCTGACGGCGGATCAGCAACGTCAGGAAGAGAAGACGCAGGAGGAGACGGCAGAGGGACACGCTGTGGAGCAGTGGAAGGACGCAGGGTCATATAGTGAGTGCCAAGGACAGGAGGAGGACGCTCACGCGGAACACGACGACGAGTGCGGGCAGCGCGGACAGGCGACTCTGGACGAGGCTCAAGAGACGCAGGACTAGACTCAGGCGACGGAGGATGAAACTCAGGCTCACGACGCTCCGTAAGACTACCTGTCGGCGCAGTGTAAGGAGAAGGGGCAGGCAGCGGAGAGGCAGACTGTAACTGTGACTGCGACTGGACAGACGGTGGACTCAGTAGGGGAGGAGAAGGACCAGTAGAGGGCGGGAGACCAAGAACCTGCTGAAGGAGCGGAACGTAGTACGGCCGCGGCGGCTCAGCACCTCCAGCGACAACCCCCTCAGCAGGCCCAGTCCCAGCAGCTCCAGTACCTCCAGTACGAGCACCTCCAGGACCAGCGGCTCCAGCAGCTCCAGCAGCACCAGCACCAGCAGCACCTCCAGCAGCGCCAGCAGCACCACCAGCAGCACCAGCACCTCCAGCAGCTCCAGCAGCACCAGCAGCACCTCCAGTAGTAGCAGCACCTCCAGCAGCTCCAGCAGCACCAGCACCAGCAGCACCTCCAGCAGCGTCAGCAGCACCAGCAGCACCTCCAGCAGCTCCAGCAGCACCAGCAGCACCACCAGCAGCAGCAGCACCTCCAGCAGCTCCAGCATCTCCAGCACCAGCAGCACCTCCAGCAGCGCCAGCAGCACCGCCAGCAGCAGCACCTCCAGCAGCACCTGCACCAGCAGCACCTCCAGCAGCGCCAGCAGCACCGCCAGCAGCACCAGCACCAGCAGCACCTCCAGCAGCGTCAGCAGCACCAGCAGCACCTCCAGCAGCTCCAGCAGCTCCAGCACCAGCAGCACCTCCAGCAGCGCCAGCAGCACCGCCAGCAGCAGCACCTCCAGCAGCTCCAGCACCAGCAGCACCTCCAGTAGCGCCAGCAGCACCGCCAGCAGCAGCAGCACCTCCAGCATCAGGGTCCGCGACACTAGGAGCGCCACTCCGGAGACTGCAGCGCCGAGCGTACCACTCTCGGAGCCGCTGGGGAGAGGGCAGCTCCCGCCTAGGAGGGGAAGCACTAGCACCAGCTCCAGCAGCACTCCTAGCTCCAGAAGCTCCTCTCCTGAGGCTGCAGTACCGTAAGTACCACTCACGCAGCTGCCGTGTTTTCTGACAGTAGTCGGGGGTGGTTCAATGATTCCCCATGGTCCGATTGTGGGACCAGGAGTTTCCCAGCCGGTTCCTGCTGTTGGACTAGTTCCCCATCCTCCGGTGTCAGCTTCTGCAGTCGCTGACCCCTCGTTATTTTCGATTTCCTCCATTGTTGCAGGTCCGGTGTCACCTTGAATTGAGGTAGAGGTGGTCGGGACAGCGCGTAGACGGAGAAGTCCATCCGAGGCAGGACGCTCGAGGTCCATCTCATCAGGATATGACCAAGTCGGTGCTTCGGTGGGAGTTGTCTTCAGGAGCAGAGTTTGTTCGGAGTCGCCTGTCGTGCCTTCCGCAGTCAAGTTTAAGACGAAGACTCCGTCGTCGTCGACGGCCTTGTTGATGTAAGTGTTTTTGTAGAACAGTTCGAAGGTATTGTCTTCGCAGTTGCTCCGAATATCAACTCCGCACCTCATAAGCTGCGCCGAAGAGAGAAGATTGTATTGCAAATCAGGGACGACCACACCTCTCCGATGTGGATAGTGAAGTGAGTGTCTTCGGCCTCAAGGTAAATTTCTCCGATTTCGTAGGCCTTGAGGCGATAGTTTCGCATGGTCCTCGCATTCGTCTTAAATCGCTAATGATCTTTGGTGATCCCACCATGTGCTGCCCGCAGCAGCTGTCGAGATACCAGGTGTTGTAATTTTCACGGCTTCGTCGCGCGACCCTGGCAATCTTCGGAGTAATGATGTGGTCGAAGTCCCCGGTGTATGGCGAGAGATCGATGTATCGTCGTGCGGAGATGCTGGGGGGAGACTCAGGGGTTGGCGGAGGCAATTGAAATCAGGTGGGATGTTGCTTGGGCGATCAATCCAGTTGTGAATGGTGGGATCGTTGTCTGGACTGGGCGTAATGGGGTTAATCGACGCAATAGATGGAAATTCTGTGCCGTCGTAGTATCGAATGCCTCTGCGACGGCGCGCCATGCAGCTCATGACTGACCCCTTTCCCTTGTCCTTCACCGTGATGCACGCAGGAGTTTGGGAGGTGCTCGCGACGGAAGGCGGTGACATGGTTGATGTCGCAGCAGGAGAAGCCACGGGTGCTGAAGACTGCTGACTGAAGGAGTTGTTGCGCCCTTCGTCAGCGGCCTTACGCTTGTAACACCGATTGATAGTGTGCCCAGGCTTCTTGCAGTATTCGCAGAAAGTTCCTTTCTTGCCGTGCTGCTCTCCTTCAGTCGCTCCAGCGTAGAAACTAACTTCTCCCGCTTGCTGTTTTTCTCATTGTACAGATCAATCTCCTTCTGTTCGGAGAGAAGCGTGGCGAACAAAGCGGACTCGGAGATGGTTGCTCGAGCACGGAGCAATGATTGGCATTTTCGCTAGTCGGGTCCGTGGTATGCTTGTCCTAAGAAGCCTCCTAGTTGGGTCCCCCCACCTCACCTACTATCTGAAAAGCGAACATAGCGAGTCATTCTACGAATCAAAGTGACTCCAATAACTCTGATGGTGCTATTCTTGTCAACGCTTCTACTTCCATGCACGTTTTCACCACTAGTAATGAAGGGTTCATTCTTGATAGTGGCTGTTCAAAAACCATGACTCCCTATCAATCCATTCTCAATGATTTTTAGCCCTCCCATGACTCAAAAGTGTTGACTCTTGCTGATCTTGGCAAAGTCCCTATCAAAGGAGTCGTCAAGCTTGAGTTTGAAAAGGATGGTAAGTCGTTCTGTGTTAATAAAGCTCTGATTGTTCCTGATTTGGGAGCGAACTTGCTCTCAGTTAGACAACTCGAAGAGGAAGGTGCCTCTGTTCTCTTGCAAGGGGGGGGAGACAAAGTGTGGGACAATGCAGGAAATTGGTAGCTTAAGTCCAGCGTTACGGGCGGCTCTACAAGATGATCTTGGAGATTAAGCGCGGTTCTATCAACATGAACAACGACGTTGTTTTGCTTCCTGATGTTTGAACTGATCAAGTCAACAACAAAGGAAGTATCTCCCAAGCTGAGGTATGCACGCTAGTGCAATCAGGGAGATCAAGAGCAGAGAGAGTGCAATCAGTGAGATCAAGAGCAGAGAGAGTGCAATCAGAGAGATCAAGAGCAGAGAGAGTGCAATCAGTGAGATCAAGAGCAGAGAGAGTGCAATCACTGAGATCAAGAGCAGTGCAGGGTGACAGCTATAAACCCTGGTCCACCTGCAGGGAAACTGGACAGCAAAGGTAAAATGGGAAATGCGAGGGAAAGGGAGGTACACGGTGACAGTGATGCTCCCTATCCATCCTACACAAATCCTGCCTGCTGGTTAATGACAAAACTACTACACGATGAACAACCGATGGAATGAAACAGCGAATCTTGGCACGTACACGGATCCACAATATATACACACGAGCCATGTCTTGCAGATTATTCAGGGACGTCTCAGTGTGTTAGGCGCGATGCCAAGCGAGACTATGCCAAAAGCAATACAGCTCCATGGTCCTCACCCACTCCGGGTTCATGTCTTCGACGGTTGACATCAAAATGGGCAGCACCTGCATAACGGCTTGGTGCTGGAAGGCATAGAACGTGGCATTGCCACTGAAGTATCCGTCAGTATGCGCGAGAAGGCGGAAGAGAGATCGGCGACTGTACTGGGTGACAGTAAATGGCGCCATGTCAAGTTTTCTGATATCTTCATTTGATAGCTGCTGCTTCAAGCTTCCTACAATGTGCTTGTAGACCCCCGAAGAGGACATGTGCATGATGTCCACCATAAGCTGCCTATATGGGTTGCCGATGCTTGTCTCACAAAATTGAAATCCCCACAGTGCACTCTGCAAGATGATGCGAAAGGGTCACTCTGAACCACTCACTTGCTTAGAACGTCCATTTATTCCTCCAAGATGATGCGCAGTGCATCGTGGTCAGCCCCTTTGAAGGTCAGATAGTCAATAACAGGAAGGAGAGCGACCAGACGGTGGACGTGAGATTTCCATCTGTTTGAGGAAGAGATGTTAACGAGCGATATGTATACAGGCCACCCAGTCCCCCTGCCGTCAGTAGTCAAAGTTGTCTGATCAGAGTAAGGATAACAGCGGACACATGAGCATTCAAGAGCAGTGCATCTTCTACATCTGCCCATCAGGTACCAGTTTCAGGACCCTTGTAAATCCTCCTCTGTTTTTTTCCGAATCTTCGAGCTCGAACCACCCTCGGCATTGGCCCGGTTCTGGTACAGCCCATGTAGACATGACATGCTTGAGTGCCATTACAAGACTTCAGGCTTCAGGTCACCTGGCTTCCCAATGCTTGTGGTTTCAAAGCCCTCCAACTGGGCCGCCGCAATTTGTTTCTCCTAGAACCTATCAAAATCCCCTAGACTCCTAAGGTTAACACTTCCTGGATGCTCAAGGGCCTCTATCAAAATCTGAATCAGTTCTTCGATGTCAGCTCATGATAAACCTGCACCACCTGCAGCTGTCCTACAAAACTTGTAAAACCTACCATCCAAGTCAATCAAAGAGGGGTTGCCTGCAGGGGATCGTAGCCTGTCATGTCTACGTTGGGGATCGCGACATCGGTTTCTGGCTCTAATCGTTCCCTCAGTTCGCATGGAGTAACAATCCTACGTTTTCGGCTTCTGCACTCAAGAGCTTGACCTGCGGATACAAAGCTGCGCATGTTAATAGCCATGCCCACCGTGATAGAACCAGCTGCTGCTCTACCCTGAATGCCGTGAAACGTATGCTGCCCCCTGCTCATGTGAAACGCTTTCTCTCGCTGGGTGGCAAATTTTGCTTCACAGCCATCCTGACCGCACTCAAAGGGAAGGCTTTGTTGACCCATGTTACTGCTGCGCGATGCCGCTAAATCTGACGCTGTGAAGTTATCTGCTGCACCACGCCATTGCGGCCTGCTGCGGCCGCTTTCCTGATGCAGACGCACCTGTTGCTTCGAACTCATGCCGCTTCTACTGCCGCCCTTGCGCACTTGACGCAGCTGCTAATGCCGCGAAAGCACCTGCTGGTGTAAACCTTGCAAACTGCACTGATTCTGGTGTTCTTGCAACGTGATGCTAACATGCTCCGATGCTTCACGTGCGCATGCCAAACGCACATGCTGTTAATGTGCGTCCGATGCAAGAGGCGTACATGCCGATGCTGCTGCTGCTGCTGCTATTCGCTGCTGAAGCCGATGCACCGAACACGTCTGCTTCTGCTATGCGCTACTGATTACACTGGGCCTGAAAGGCTTATGAAGCACCTGCTACTACCTACCGCTGCTCCTAACGCCCCTAATGCTGCGCGTTGCTGCAACTGCTGATGCGATCACAGCTGCTGCGCGCTGCAACTGCAAACGCGCTCCGGTGCATTACGCGCACATCCCGCTGCCGCTGCACCTAACGCCTCTACTGTTGCGTGTTGTTACTACTGCTGATGCTGCGAATGCACCCGCTGATGCGATCCTGCAGCTGCGCGCCGCTGTTGCTAGCGCGCCTAACGCCACTACTAGTGTGCGCTGCTACTGCCGCTGCGCCTAACGCCACTGCTGTTGCTCGCTGCTGCTACTGCCGCTGCTCCAAACGCACCTGCTCCTGCGCTCTGCTGCTGCTCGCGCGCTCCAGTGATTGACGCGCACATGCCGTTGCTGCGCCGATAGACCCTACTGCTGTGCGCTGTTGCTGCTAGAATCTCTGCTGTGGGCCGATCGACCCTGCTCCAGTGATTCACGCGCACATTGACCCTACTTCTGCGCTACGCAGAATCTCGCTCACATGCCGCTGCTGCTGCTCCATACGCAACCTGCTGATGCGGGCTGCTACGGCTTCTGCGATCCGCTGAATCACGCGCACAAGCCGCTGCCGCTGCGCCAAACGCTCCTGCCCTGCTGCGATCAGCTACGGCTGTCTATGCTGCGAATGCACCAGGTGCTATCAATCCTGAAAACAATCCTGCTGCTGCTAATTGTGCGAAAGCACCTGCTGCACATGCCACTGCCAACGCTCCAAACGCACCTGCTCTGCTGCGATCTGCTGCGCGCTGCTGCGGATGTCGATGCTGCGAATGCACCTGCTGTTATCAATCCTGCAAACGATCCTGCTACTGCTAATTGTGCGAACGCATCTGCTGCCACGCGCTGCTGCATGCGCACATGCCACTGCCGACGCTCCAAACGCACCTGCCCTGCTGCGATCTGCTGTGCGCTGTTGCGGCTGTCGATGCTGTGAGGATCTAGTATCGAGCTCAGGAAAGAGAGTTTGAATTGAATGATTCACATGGGTACAACACGAGGCTATATATAGTCTTGACACAAGGATAGTTACCCAGGTGTTACGCAAATGTTCTGAGGGTCGCGAAGCGTCCCGAACAGAACCTTCTCGAAATCGGTAGAAAGCAATTCGGTGGCAAACGAAAAGGCTTGAGTTCGGTACACGCAACCTGGTTCGGTGCTATAACTATAACAACATATAGGAATGCACCTAACCTAGGAAATCAAGCATATCTATGCATGACAAAATAAACCTAAGCTAGAAATAGCATAATAAAGTCCAGGCAAGCTAGCAAAGCCAGCATAAGCCGTCGTACTCTCACACGTTCCCCCCTCAAAGCTGGGTGGCGTAAGATACACCCTGCGTGACAAGATAGTCCTTGAGAGCACGGCGTGCGTTGCCCATATCAGCTTCTGCAACCCAACTGTCCTCTGAGGGGTCGTATCCCTTCCAGCGTATCAGGAACTCGAGGGTCTTGCCGCCACGGCACCGATGAGTCAGAACGCACTCAACTTCATGCTCTGGTTCATCCTGTATGAGAACAGGTGGTGGTGGCCGTAGCTGCCGTCCCTGGAACTGTTGGTTGGGGTCCTTGTAGGGCTTCAGTATCTGAACATGGAAAGCATTGTAAAGCTTCCACGTAGTAGGTAAGCACAAGCGGAATGTTACTGGTGTCACCTGTGCCTCAACGAGAAAATGACCACAGAAGCGAGGCCGGAGCTTGGATGGTAGGCGAGACAGGTTCAATTTGCAAGTGTCGAGAAGCACCTGATCTCTGACTGCTACTGAGTGATCACGTCGCTGGCGATCGACATTCTGCTTCTGGGAAATCTGCATCGTGGTGAAACGTCGCTGAGTCTTCTCCCATAGCTGCTGCATTGTGGTGACGAAGTCATGTGCGGCTTGGACGTGTGCCGGTGTGGTTGGCTGCTGTGGTGTAAGTGGTTCTTGTCTGTAACACAGGAAGAAAGCAGTTTTCCCAGTGGACGCATGTGACGCGTTGTTGTAAGCAAACTCTAGGGTCGGTAATTGTATGTCCTAGTGGCTAACGTTGTCTTTGCAAGCTGTGGGCAGTAACTGTTCAACCACTTGATTGAGTCGCTCTGTCTGTCCGTCAGTCTGGGGGTGGTATGCTGAAGAGATTGCAAGCTTAGTCCCCAACAGTCCCATGAGCTCCTTCCAGAACTTACTCGTGAATTTGGGGTCTCTGAATCGCCATTTTTAACCCTTCTGTGTATGCTTGGATTTTTTCGCCTTCGGTCAGGTCGGTGATGCGGTTGAAAAGTTGCTTCATCTGCTGCGTGTACAGTGCTACGCTCCCGAGTTGCTTGTGTCGATGAATCTGCTGCTGCGAATAAACGGATTCGAATCTTTCGATGAGGTCTGCCCAAAACTGCGCCCACGTTTTCTCCCCGCGGGCCACGTCACTGTAGTAAATCCACTCGAGTGATGGTCCTCGCATGCGAGTCGAATCCTTGCTGCATCGTGTGTCGGGGTCGAACAGCCAATGGCCTCGAATTTAATTTCGAGGGACGCCACAAATCATCGAACGTCCGATCCCTTCGTGCTCGGATCGAACGCTTCGGAGAGCCTCGGGCGAGCTGCTTCGTGGTTCAGCGAAGGTTGTGTGTGTCAGATTATAACGCTTGTCTAGCCTGCAGTGGGGTACTCTATAGTGAGTACGGCCCCATAGGGTTTCCTATTTGTACCCCAACTGTTGCTAGTCCAACCCCTCTTTTGCCTATCTCTCTCTTGCCTAGCTAGGTAAACCCTAGCTATGGCTCCTCGTTCTAGCTACTATTCTAACAGTGTGGTGCGTGAATTGTCGGTGTCGCCGCTGCTGATGCTGCTGTCGCTGCTACGTTCGCTGCTGCATTCACTGCTGCTGTGGCGGCTACCGATTGGTTTGTCAGAAGGGCTTCGATTCGCGGATTGCCGCCTGCGTCTGCTCCATGTCGGCGCGAAGCCTGGCGATGTCGTGGGTGGTCGCGTAATTGTCACCTTGACCCTCCATCCCTGACATTGCGTGTCCGAAAACCGAAAACGAGGGGGAGTGAAAAACACGGAACCGGTTTTACGTACCTGAAATCGGTGTTTAAGAGTCGTCGCCCCCACGGTTTTTTGAAGACTCGGTTTTAGTGGCCAAAAAAACTTCGCGTGTAAACGGCTCCGATTACCAAGTGTGAGGATCTAGGATCGAGCTCAGGAAAGAGAGTTTGAATTGAATGATTCACCTGGGTACAACACGAGGCTATATATAGTCTCGACACAAGGCCAGTTACCTAGGTGCTACGCGAATGTTCTGAGGGTCGCGAAGCGTCCCGAACAGAACCTTCCCGAACTTGGTAGAAAGCAATTCGGTGGCAACCGAAAAGGCTTGAGTTCGGTACACATAACCTGGTACGGTGCTATAACTATAATAACATATATGAATGCACCTAACCTAGGAAATCAAGCATATCTATGCATGACAAAATAAACCTAAGCTAGAAATAGCATAATAAAGTCCAGGCAAGCTAGCAAAGCCAGCATAAGCCGTCGTACTCTCACAGATGCTGCGAATGCACCTGCTGTGATCAATCCTGCAAACGATCCTGCTGCTGCTAATTGTGCGAACACACCTGCTTCCACGCGCTGCTTCACTCGCACATGCCAATGCCGACGCTCCAAACGCACCTGCCCTGCTGCGATCTGTTGCTGCTTGCGCGCTCATAAGTTTCTTGCTGCTGTCGCGAATGCTGTTGCGCGCGTCTGCGCGCTCAAAAGCTTCTAGCGTGCACCTGCTGCTGCGACGGATGCCGCTGCACACGCCTGCGACTTCTTCGTCCCAGCGAGGCTTGCGCACATGCTCCGGCAGCTTCGATAAAGCATCTCCTTGTGCTGATGCACGTTTTCCTACGAATAAACCATATCTACGCTCCTATCATTGTACTGGTGCTCCAAATCTTGCTGATATGATAAAGGGAGAAACTGTAGAGCCTACAGAGAATGCTATTCTACGGGAGAGCTGAATTGCGTGGGACGCACGGTCAGAAATCTTGTAGTGATTCTTGACAGAGTGTTAGAATGCCTTGATAGAATTCAAGCATAGATTCACTGGGAAAAGTTGATAGAACAAGATTATGGTACAAAGAAGGAGAACCAAATAGCAAAGACAATGTGTCAGAATACTGAACGAGAATGAATGAACTATGATCAAAGTGGGTACAAGTACTAACCCTAATTGGGATGTACCCCTTATGGGCTACCCCACCATAGCCTACACAATATAGGCATCATAACATATTGACATACCCCAATAGGCAAAGTGGGGGAGAATAGGAGGTCACAAGACCAGTCAAGTAAAAGCAAAGCAAGCTCAGGGTGGATCACGAAGTCACCACACGTTCCGAGCACAAGAAAATGGCCACAAGGCCAGTTCAGATGCAGAGTTATATAAAAGTGAACAAACAGTACAGTGATCATAACCTAGCAAGTGTAGGCATGCAGGTATATGTATATAGATCACAGTACAAGCAACGTCACGAAGTGAGCAAGTGAGGTAAAGCAGGCACAAGGCCTAAAACAGTACAGAAACGCTGATAATCACCAGGCTGAAGTACCTTGGTGAATATATCAGCAGTGTTGGCCCGAGTGGCCACATAAGCAAGACGAAGATGACCACGCTGCTGCAACTCTCGAGCAAGGAAGTAACGCAGAGCGATGTGCTTCGTCCTGTGCTCCTGACACAAGGCAATCATGGCCTTGTTGTCTACGTACAGAACTGGAGGAGAACGAGGCGGCTCTCCCTGGTCGGTCAGCAGGTAGGTGAGCCAGCGTAACTCCTACCATGGCCCTTGCGTAGATCTCGGCCTCACAACTGGAACTGAGAACAGAAGACGAGCGGGTAGACCGCCAAGAAACAGAGCCAGAGCAAAGGCTGAAAGTGTAACCCTGTGACGACCAGCGAAGTGTTGGTGCGTAGAAACAGCGACGGGTCAGCAGTTGGAGGAGCAAACCCAAGGGCCGCAAGTGTCGTCCTCAGTGTGTCGTGCCACTCGGGAGGCGCCTGGCGGAGACCGTAGACTGGCCGCCGGAGGCTCCACAAGGTACCTGCAGGAAACGACCCAGTGAAGCCAGGTGGGCGACGCATCCAGATCTCCTCATGCAGGCTGCCCTATAAGAAAGCTGTGCTGAAGTCAAGAGAGTGAAGCTCGTAGTCACTCTGAGCGGCGACGTGCAGCAGCACCCGAAGAGTGGCCATCTTCGGGATAGGGGAGAAGGTCTGGAAGAAGTCAACTCCCTGTCGATGACTAAAGCCTCGTGCAACGGAACGAGCCTTGAAGACAGGCGGAGATCCCGGCGGCCGCTTCACCCTGAAAATCCACATGCCATCGACTATGTTCGCCCCAGGAGGGGGATTGCGTCGACGTAAGTGTCTGTGGACTTCCAGGATGCCATCTCTGCGTCCATGGCTGTCTGCGACTGAGAGGAGTAGGGACCCGTAATCGCCTCTGCGTAAGATTGCGGGGTCGGGATGTCTGGTGCATCCGGGTCTCCCTAAGGTGCAAGCAGCATTGCCACGAGATGAGGTACAACAACTGCAAGACACTCAAAGTCCTCCTGCCTGTCCTCAAGGACGTCCGTGCCAAGAGCACACTCACTCCCAACGGACGGAGGACAGTCAGACTCAGACTCAGCAACAAGACTAGCGGCGTAGTCGAGACGACACGCAGCAGCAAAGCAACAAGCTCAGTAACTAAGGCAGACGCAGCAGTGAACGCAGACGAAGGGTCAGTGACAACAGTGGTGACGTGTGACAGTAGGGCTGGCAGCACGAACCAAGTCAGACTCAGGGTCCTGACCGTCAGCAAGAGAGGACGCAGGAGGAGACGGCAGGGGAACTCGCAGTGGAACAGAGGAAGGACGAAGTGCCATAGTGTAAGTGCCGGGGACAGGAGGAGGGCGCGGACGAAGAACACGACGCTCTGTAAGAGAGTCTGTCTGCTCAGTGTAAGGAGAAGGAGCAGGCAGTGGGGAGTCTGGCTGTAACTGCGGCTGCGACTGGTCTGGCGGTGGACACAGCAAGGGAGGAGTAAGGCCAGTGGAAGACGGGAGACTAAGAACCTGGCGAAGTACCGAGCCAGGTGGCGGCAGAGACGACGGCGGCGATGGAACGAAAAACGGTCGCCGCTGCACAGTGCCTCCAGCACCAGTACCGCCAGCTCCAGCGCCCCCGGCGCCAGCTCCTCCAGCTACAGGGCCTCGAGCACCAGCGCCGCCAGCTCCAGCACCTCCAGCTCTAGCGCCTCCAGCTCCAGCGCCTCCAGCTCCAGTGCCCCCAGCTCCAGCGCCTCCAGCTCTAGTGCCCCCAGCTCTAGCGTCTCCAGCTCCAGTGCCTCCAGCTCCAGCGCCTCCAGCTCCAGCACCACTAGCACCTCCAGCACCAGCAGCACCACCAGCTCCGGCAGCTCCAGTACCTCCAGTACGAGCACCTCCAGGACCAGCAGCTCCAGCACCTCCAGTACGAGCACCTCCAGGACCAGTAGCTCCAGCACATCCGGTACCTCCAGCTCCAGCGCCTCCAGCACCAGCAGTACCTCCAGCACGTCCATGACTAGTAGCTCCAGTGCCTCCAGCTCCAGTGCCTCCAGCGGCAGGGCCTCCAGCTCCAGCAGCGCCACTATGAAGGCGGGTGCGCCGAGCAAACCACCCGCGCAGCTGCCGCGGTGAGAGAGGCTCCCGCCGGCGAGACTGCCATGGTGAGGCACCCGTAGGACCTCTAGCACACGCGGTACCCCTAGGCTCAGCACCCCCAGACTCAGTACCCTCTGGCTCAGCACCCCCAGGCTCCGCACCCTCAGACTCAGCACCCCCAGGCTCCGCACTCTCAAGCTCAGCACCCCCAGGCTCTGCACGCTCAGGCTCAGCACCCCCAGGCTCCGCACCCGCAAGCTCAGCACCCTCAGACGCAGCACCCCTAGCAGCACCACCCTCAGCAGCACCAGTGTCGACAATGACCTCGACAGGCTCAGTCAAGGGGAGTGGGTCTACCTGAGACACACCTGAAGGAGCAGGACCCTGAGGGGGGAGGGGTTATACCGGAGGGGGACCTGGAGCGAGGAAGAGCGGCAGGGGGGGGAGAGGGGCAGGGCGGTAGGGGAAGAGACGGTAAAAGGGAACCGACTCGTCGAACGTGACGTCCTGAGAGGGCAGGACACGGCGCGAGGTGGGGTGGTAAAACTGCCAGCCAGGCGCGTCAGGGGGAAAGCCAAGGAAGACACAAGGAATGGCACGGGAGGAGAGCTTGTTCGCGGAGTTATCGTGGACAAAAGCACGACAGCCCCAGACCCGAAACACCGACGCATTGCCAACCTCCCCCGTCCAACGCAGTGTAGGCGAGGTCTCTGGCAAGGAGACACGGGGCCAAAGGTTGAGCTGATGCGCAGCGTACCAGACCGCAAATGGCCACAGAAAATGGGGAGCAGCCGCATGGATCATGGAGGTACGAGCGACCTCCATGACTAAGCCAATGCGGTGCTCAGCAACCCCATTTTGCTGCGGGGAGGCCGGAAGCGTGAACGCCGGGAGGATGCCCTCCCCACGAAAAAAGTCCCGCAGGAGGTCGGAGGAGAACTCACCACCTCTGTCAGAGTGCAGACGCAGGACAGGAAGGCCCTGGCGGAACCGCTCGCGGAGCTGGAGACGGACAGCACAGATCCAAGGGTTCAATATATCAGGGACCTCCCCTTTGCTGCGCAAGGGGAAGACCGTGGTGTAACGCGTGTAGTCATCTACAACCAGCAGAAAGTAGCGCTCGCGGCCCTGTCCACTGACGCGGGCTGGGCCCCACACGTCCATGTGGAGAGTCTGCTCGGGAGCAGTTGTCGTGGGAAACGAGGAGGAGTGAGGAGCGGCGCGCTGCCGCCCCTCGACGCAAGGAAGGCAGGGCGGGGCAGGCAAGGGCGGGAGGGGAGGCAGAGACCTGGGAAGACCAGAAATAAGGAGGCGAGATTGCATGCCACGGAGGCGTGGTAGGGAGGGGTGACCAAGGCGGTGGTGCCAGAGGAGAGTTTGGTGCGAGAGGAGATGACACGAACAGGGGGCGGCTACCTGACCTGACGCGGACGACTGACCAGACGCAGCCACCTGAGTAGGCTCAGTAGTCAGTGTGTACAGGCTCGACCCAGGCCGATGTGTGAACGTGGCCAGGCGACGGACCGTCCGTGCACACGTGCAGATCGACACACGCTGACCCCCAGGAGTGGTGGTAGTGACCATTGCATCCTGGAGGGCAGCGGTACTCACCAAGTTTGTAGAGAACGAGGGGAGGTGAAGTCCTGACAGTGAGCCAGACAAAACCGCCGGACACGGGAGAACAGTGGAGGAACGTGCAAGAACCGGGCCCCCTGAGGGGTCAGACAGAGAGACTGCAACCGGTGCAGGGAGTGGTGTGACTGTGGTACTGTCGTGAAAGAAGCAGTGGGAAGCACCTGAGTCAAGCGTGAAGGTGTGCAAGGCCTCAGCAGGCGCAGTACAGAGAGAGCAGACTCACTAGCACCTAGAGCAGTAGCCTCTATACCTGGGTTGGGCGGCACACACAGGTAAGAGTCACCCTCAGCACATACAGTTAAAGCATACATGCCAGCAAGGATAGCATCATAGTCAAGAGCAAATATATCCACATCGTTCCTAAGCAGCTCTGGCCAGCGGGGGAGCTCAGCCGCGTCGCCAAGCTCTGCGCGCCAGGCGTCGTCAAGACGGGAGAAGCAGCGGTACTGTGTGTGACCAACCTTTCCGCATGTCTGACCAGCGCGGTCACCTGTGCGAATGACGTACTGGCAGCGAACACTACCCCCAGACGCCCCACGCTCAGCAAACCACTCACGAAGCTGCTGGGGCGTGGGGGTCTCACGCGGACGCTGCTGCTGCTGCCGCTGGCCACCGCCAGAACCTCCCCTCTGGACAGCTCCACCTCGACCGCCACCACTCCCGCCGCCACCACTGCCGCTTCCACCACTCCCACTGCCGCCGCCACCGCCGCCACCAACGCCTCCACTCCCACCACCACTCCCACCGCCACCACCGCCACCTCCACCGCCTCCACCGCCTCCACCACCGCCTCCACCGCTGCCACCCCCACCACTCTTGCCTCCCTTGCCCTTTCCGCTGCGGCGCCTCCCAGTAGGAGCAGACACAGCCCCGACCTTCTCAGCACGAAGGAAGTCAACAGCAGCAGCAGAGGTGAACGAGGGGGCAAGGGGGGATGGCGAAAACCCCTCAAAGAAGGGAGTGCGAGGAGTGCCACGAGCAGCACCTACAGCGACTATGCTAGTCTCAGCTGCAAGGAGGTGCTTCTCGAGCAGGTCGACAGTGAGGTCCGTGGGGTCAAGGGTGAGAAGGAGGTCCCTGACTGCGCTAAGAGAGTCGGGGAGGCGGGTGACGATGAAGTAGAGAGTGATGTACATGGGGGGGAGGGGGGGAGGGGGGGTCTTATCTTGAAACTTGGTTTTATGCGCGGCACGGTAGCGAGTGTCGCTAGTGCGAAGGTGGGTGATGAGGTCGTCGACTGTGGGAAAGGCTGACAGCTCGGGAAAAAGGTAGGGCATGATAAGTCGGCCGAGAGCAGTAGTGGCAGGTGAAGAGTAACGAGTGACTACAGCATCGAACAGTGCTTTAGCAGTCTTGTGCTGGCCAAAGTGCGCACGTTCGGCTAACGGCAGGTGGTTGCGAACGGCTAGGGCAGGGCGGCGCGCCGGCCAGCAGGGTGGCGCGCGGGCAGGGCAGGGCGGCGCGGCGGCCAGTAGGGCGGCGCGCGGGCAGGGCAGGGCGGCGCGGCGGCCAGCAGGGCGGCGCGCGGGCAGGGCAGGGCAGCGCGGCGGCTAGCAGGGCGGTGCGCGGGCAGGACAGGGCGGCGCGGGGGGCCAGCAGGGCGGCGCGCGGGCAGGGCAGGGCAGCGCGCGGACAGCAGGGCGGCGCGGCAGGCAGGGCAGGGCGGCGCGGCAGCCGGCAGGGCGGCGCGCAGCTAGCAGGGCGGCGCGACAGGCAGGCCAGGGCGGCACGGCAGTTAGCAGGGCGGCGCGCAGCGCGACGGGCAGGGCAGGGCAGCGCGACTGGTAGGGCAGCGCGACAAGCAGGGTAGGGCGCTACGAGCAGGGTAACGTTCTACAGGCAGGGAACTATTCGGTGGGCCCTAAAAAAAATGGTCCTCGAACAGGACCTGCTCTAAAACCATGTCAGAATACTGAATGAGAATGAATGAACTAAAATCAAAGTGGGTACAAGTACTAACCCTAATTGGGTTGTACACAACAGCCTACACACTATTAGCATCATAACATTTTGAGACAATGAACCCTGAAAGATCGTTCCTCGACAAACATGCACCTTTGCTGAGTCAACAACGGCAAATGAAACGACAATGCAATGTGGTTTTCACATGACAATGTTGTTGCTCATGTTCTACAACGTTCATGGTTCTGCACGTTTTTACTGTTAGTAAAAACGTGTTTCAGGTTCAGTTTCCTTACTGAATCGAATTCTCCTGGGGAGTACAATTTCCGAGATTACCTGATTGGTCGAAATTTGTTGTTTCGTGATTGGGCAAAAATTCGCGCACATTGCAAATTTCGTAGCCAAGTAATTCTGGTCGACCAGAATCGCTCTACTCGACGAAACACTCGTCGAACTAAATTCTGTCGATCAGCAATCCGTCGAAACACCAATTATGCCAAATCCGTCTATCAGAAAGGCTCGTCTTTGGCGCCGTTTTACTCCCGTCGACGAGCTCCTCCTAGACGAGGACTTTGATCGAGCAGAGGAAAGATTTATACCTCAACCAATTAATCTCGTCGACAAACGACTCGTCGCACACAGATAAAAGTCCCCGAAGTCGCCGATGACCACGAAACGAACACCGTTTTGTTCCGAAATGCCTGGTCGACTTCGCCCAAGCCAGGGCGACACTCCCATGCCCAGCTAAAGCTTGGGCACCCACACAAGAGGTCCACCCAGAACCCAGAAGGATAGAGTACAAGGAAAATTCCGTCTGCGTGCACACAACTCATAGCACGCAGGTCACCGCACCAACCATGCAGAAGGGCATGGCTCCTACTGCTGCACATCGTTATCATTGTCGTCGACGTCGGCCAGACGCACTTGGCCGATTGCGATGGAGGACCGGTTGAAGGCCGGAAAGTGCAGCGCCTTCGTCCGAAAATCGGCAGGCTGCTCCGTGGTCGGGATGTAATGCAGAGCAATCTTCCCGCGCTTCACCATCTGCTGCAGCCATGCGTAGCGACGCTCCATGTGCTTGAGGTTGCCCTTGAGCCCTAAGCCTTCTGCGACAGTGATGGCCGACTGGTTGTCCACGTGCAGCACATTCGGCTTCCTCGCGTCGAGCAGTTGGAATTCTGCAAGGAGGAAACGAAGACGACGAGCCTCCTTGCCGGCTTCCGTGGCCGCGACGTACTCCGACTCGGTCGACGAGAGCGTCGCGCATTTGATGCGCTGGCTCGACCAGGAGACCGCGGCCCCTCCGAAGACGAACACGTAGCCGCCCGTGCTCGTCCGATTCTGCTTGTCACCAACGTCGGCGGCATCTGCATAGCCGACCAGACACAGCGACTCTGGTCCGCCACCGAACTCCAGAGCGGCGTGACGTGTTTCGGCGAGATAGAGCAGACAGCGGTCGACCTCGCGCCAGTGGTTGTCGCTCCGCACTGTCAGGCCGGATCCGAGCTTGCTGCGAGCGAAGGCAATGTCAAGCCTCGTCGTGGTGGCCGCGATCTGCAGCGAGCCGACCTTCTGCCGGTACTCTACTTCCTCGCACGACCGGAACTTCTCGTCGTCGAACATCAGCTCTGTGTAGTCGTCGACGGAGACCGGCGTCTTCGGCACTCGACCGATCTGCTCCTCGTCGATGAAACGTCGACGCAGCTTGTCGACGTATACTTGCTGGTGAAGCCACAGCTTCCGCGCAGGACGATCGCGCACGGTTTCCAGCCCGAGGTACTTCTTGACCTGGCTGATTTCGCGCAGCTCAAAGGCGGCCTCCAGCAGCTCCTTCAGCTCCTTCAGCATCGCAGTGCTGCTGCTTGCGGCGAGCAGGTCGTCGTCGTAGACGAGCACCCAGCACGCCACTCCGTCGGCGCCGACCTTGAAGTACAGCGCTTCATCGACCTGACTCTTCTTCTAGTTCGCCCCGGTTAGCACCGCGTCGAGCGCTGAGTACCACAGCAACGGACTCTGCTTCAGCCCGTACAAGCTTTTCAGCAGCTTGCAGAAACGACCGGTGCCGTCGTTGAAGTAATCGGGTTGGTACATGTAGAGGACGCGATACAGCTAGCTCTGCAGAAACGTGTTTTTCATGTCCAGCTGCATCACGTGCAGATCGAGGACTCCTACGATGCTGAGGAAGATCCGCAAAGTTACGTAGCTTCCCACCGGCGCGTACGTCTCGTCGTAATCTGCGCCGTAGACCTGCGTGAAACCTTTCACAACCAAGCGTGCCTTCTCGCGGGCGACCGTGTCGTCGACGTGGTACTTCGTCGTGAGCACCCAGCGGTTCTTCATGATGTTGACACCGCGAGGACGCTCGACCAGCTCCCACATCCCGTTAAAGATGAGACCCTTGATCTCCTCGTCCATGGCCGCTTTCACCGCCTTGCCCTTCCAGCTCGCCAACGCCTCCTTCACCGTCATGTTGGCGATGTCTCAGCGATGCTCTGGGTCAGCATGCATGTCGGGGTCGAGTTCGGGCAGATGTACGTCGGCATCTGCGTCGTCGAGGAGAGTGCTGTAGGCCGTCGGCAGCAAACAAGCGTGGTAGCTCAGCTTCTCCGGCGGCTTGTCGATGTTGGGCGGGTAGAACGGCCCGATTTCTCCCTTTCGACCGCGACCTCTACCACGTCATCGTCGTCGGACTGCTCCCCTGTCGACAGCTCCCCTTCACCGCTGCCATCCGCACCGACGACTTCCACAACGTCGTCGCTCGACGAATCATCGTCGAACTGCTCCTCTATCGGCAGATCCTCTACCGACTGCTCCCCCAGGATCGGCTTCTCTGCCAACGGCTCCCCTGAAGCTGGCGCCTCTGCCGACGGCTCCTCTGCAGTCTGCATCATCGCCTCTGCCAGCAGCTTCTCTGCAAGTGGCACCTCCGCCGACGGCTTCGCTGAAGTCGGCTTCGACGCCGACAGCTCCCCTGTCGTCTGCCGCTTCCCGTCGCTGACCTTGTCGGCATCACGTCGGCCACCGGCGATGCAACCGGTCAGCGCCGCAGGCGACGCACCAAGTCTCCCCTCACCGCCGGCGGGCAACGAGGGCACAACAGGAGGAGGGAGCGGGACTTCCTCTACGTCCTCGTCATCAGGCTCGTCGACGACGGCGAGCAGATTGTCAGAATGTTGTATTCGTCTAGCCTGCAGTGGGGTACTCTATAGCGAGTACAGCCCAATTTCGGGCTTCCTATATGTACTCAACTGCCTGCTAGTGCAAACTCTCTTTCGTGTTCTATCTTTCTGCCTACTATCTCTGACATGCTATCAGAGCGGTTACACTCCTAGCCTGTGGGCCCACCGTTAGCTTCCGCTGCTGTCCTGTCTGTCGCGCGCCCCGTGGCGCGCGACGTTTTTCTTCCCGCCACGTGCTCGAGGCGCATGGCGGTTTTCTGCCCGCCGTGCGCCCCGAGGCGCGCGGCGGTTTCCTGCCCCGTCGACCAGCACGTCGCCCCCTGTCGCCCGTCGAGGCGCCCTCAGGGGCTCGAGCGCGCCCCCCCACCCCCCCTCCCGTCGCCCATCGTGGCGCCCTCGGGAGCCCGCGCGCGGCCCCCTCACGTCGCCCGTCATGGCGCCCTCGGGGGCCCGCGCGGCCCCCACTTCCGTCGCCCGTCGAGGCGCCCTCGGGGGCCCGCGAGCGGCCCCCTCCCGTCGCCCGTCGAGGCGCCCTCAGGGGCTCGCGCGCGGCCCCCTCCCGTCGCCCGTCGTGGCGCCCTCGGGGGCCCGTGTGCGGCCCCCTCCCGTCGCCCGTCGTGGCGCTCTCGGGGGCCCGCGCGGCCCCCACTTCCGTCGCCCGTCGAGGCGACCTCGAGGGCCCGCGCGCGACCCCCTCCCGTCGCCCGTCGAGGAGCCCTCGGGGGCCCGCGCGCTTCCCCTCCTGCATCTCGCGAACCGCCCCTGCAGCCCGCGAGCCGCCCCTGCAGCCCACGCGAGCCGCCCCTGCAGCCCGCGACCCGCCCCTGCTGCCTCCTGCCCTCGTGCAACTGCGGGGTGGCGGGTGTGTGTGTTGCCACTTGCTCCTCCTCCTCCTCCGTCTCCCACTGATGCAGCTGCCGCTGAGGGGGGTGGGTGCGTGGGAGCCGAGGGAGTGGTGCTAGGGGGGTGACGTGGGAGTGGAGCTAGGGGTGCAGCTCGGTGTAGCCGCGGAGCCAGTTACTCCTAAAGTCCAGGCCTTTGCTTCGGTAGCCACTGAGCCAGCCGCTACAGTGTGTCTGCAGATTCAGCCGTTGCCTCCCATCTTCTCGCCCCCACAGTCTCTCCTCCTCCTCACTTGCCCTCTGTGATAGCCTCTAGCTTTACTTATCATTGTTTTTTTTTTTTTTTTTTTTTTTTTTGCTTATATGAATTATACACTGGAACAGACAAGTGTACAACTCATAAACAGTCGTAACTGTGCATGAGAGACAGGGAGGCCCGCCTCAGAATATTCGATCCTCAAGCATGGATCCGGGGCCTGCGTGGTTTGCCCCAAATTGCCGCGAAGCTGTTGGTCCATTTCCAGCCTTTGCCAACCACCACTCTGATACGATCCAGAAGGTTGCGTTTTTGTTCCGTCATTTCTTGCCACCTGGCATGTTGACTCTTCCCACGCTGCTGCACCCTCGCCACCGAGGCACGCAGATAGACATTCACATGCATGCGGAGAGCCGACTCAATCCTCCGCAGTACTCTCCGCGTGCGGAACTTGCAGCCCCTGAAGGCACCTTCACACCTTTCCGCCCACAGCTGATGTAGGGCGATCGCCACCAACGATGGCTCCGGGAAGGCTGACAAGGACCCCGCCTTTCCAAACAACCAATCACCGAGCGAGTCCCCCTTCCTGGATGGGTTGATCAGCCGCAGAGCCTTTTTAACCACCGACACCACCCTTTGAATTCTTGGGCAATCCAAAAAACAGTGTTCCAAAGTCTCAAACTCGTTGCAGTGAGGGCATGCTGGTTTGCTGCTGAGAAACTCCAGCCTCTCCCCAACTTTTACTTATCATTGTGAACTATTGCTCTGCCTGCTTATTGTGCTGATTAACCCCACTTTGGCTATGGGGGTGTGTCAGAATGTTGTATTTGTCTAGCTTGCAGTGGGGTACTCTATAGCGAGTACAGCCCAATTTAGGGTTTCCTATATGTACTCAACTGCCTGCTAGTGCAAACTCTCTTTCGTGTTCTATCTTTCTGCCTACTATCTCTGACACAGATGAGGCATCTCTGAGGAGGAAATCGGCGGCGGGGCAGACGGCGTCCTCGTCGACGCCGGCCCGTACTCTGCCTTCCACTTCTCCATCGACAGGTTCTCATAGAAGATTTCTTCAACCGTCGTGACGACTTTGTTGGCAGTCAGGTCAAGCACCTCCCAACCCTTGCTCTATGGCGACACACCGAGGTGGAGACCCCAACGAGCCTTCGGCGCCAGCTTCCCGCCGCGCTGGTGCTCGGGGACCATAAACTGCACCATGCAGCCCCACACGCGCGCCAGCATCAGATCCAGCTTCTTCTCGAACAGCAACTCATGCGGCGTCGTCCCCTTCGGTAGAGAAGCACGTTCGAGGCAGTTGCGCACCCAGACGAGGTGCCCCATTACGCACCCACAATCTAAGCATCATAACATTTTGAGACAATGAACCCTGAAAGATCGTTCCTCGACAAACATGCACCTTTGCCGAGTCAACAACGGCAGGTGAAACGAGAATGCAATGTAGTTTTCACCTGACAAAGTTCTTGCTCATGTTCTACAACGTTCATAGTTGTGCACGTTTTTACTGTTAGTAAAAACGTGTTTCAGGTTCAGTTTTCTTACTGAATCAAATTCTACAATTTCTGAGATTACCTGATTGGTCAAAATTTGTTGTTTCGTACTTGGCGAAATCCGCGCACGTTGCGAATTTTGGAGCCAAGTAATTCTGGTCGACCAGAATCGCTCTGCTTGACGAAACACTCGTCGAACTAAATTCTGTCGACCAGCAATCCGTCGAAACACCAATTCTGCCAAATCCGTCTATCATAAAGGCTCGTCTTTGGCGCCGTTTTACTCCCGTCGACGAGCTCCTCCTAGACGAGGACTTTGATCGAGCAGAAGAAACACTTCTACTTCGACCAATTAATCTCGTCGACAAACGACTCGTCGCACACGGAGAAAAGTCACAGAAGTCGCCGATGACGACGAAACGAACACTGCTCTGTTCCGAAATGCCTGGTCGACTTCGCCCAAGCGAGGGCGGGGCCTTTTCCCTTCGACAGAGCCAACTATTTTGTGTAGGAGAGTGATGTGAAGGATATTAGGCAACGTAACTAAGAACCGCGTTACTCACACTTGCAGGATGAATTACTTGAGAGGGCAGTAGATCGCAGCAGGGCAGGTGCGTTTGAAGCGTCGGCATCGCCCACCATTAAACCAGAGGTCCAAGACTCTCAAGCTTAGGAAGGTTGCTTGGGCCAAGAAACGCGACTGGCTCGCAAACCAGGGTGTTGTCGAAATCGGTGGTTGTGTGTCGCAAAGTATGAAAACCTCGCGAGTGTAACCAGATCTAGAATGCGACGTCAAGATTCGTTCGCAGATGGTTTCGGATGGGCGCGAAATCTGTTTACGAAATCGTCACTGCTATCGTCCAGTAATTTCGCGTGGCAAAAATTGTCCCGACGATTTTCGAAATGAGGAAGTTTGAGTCAGTATCTACTGGGTCACACCCAACCAAAGTTAGGAAGTTCGAGGCAGTTTTGGGCTGTTTGGGACTCCGGTTTTAAGAACATTTTGACATGTTCGGAGTCCTCACTAATGACATCCATATACCGTTTGGGTGAGTGCTGTAACGAATTAGAAATGTGTTTCGATAGGTTGTGCGGAACGTCCTGCAGGATGAACAAGCCTTAACGAACAATGTTGATGAGCCATCCGTACACAACGAAGTGACATTATCATGTACAGAATCTTCACTGTACCTGCAGTGTCGAGGTCCCTTATAACCCGAACAAAACCACCTGCCCTCGAGCAGCTTCGGGAGCAACTTTCCCAACCAGGGCTGTCGCTACAAGGGCAAATGCCCTTAATGCCCTGAACATTAAGGGTTGAGTTTGGCCTAGGTCCCCGAATTTAAGGGTTGGGTTTCAGGCCAGCACGTCTGCCTAAAGTGCTTTGCTCGGGGCTAACCCGGATTTCAAGTACGAGTCTTGGGGCTAGCCCTTTCCCCTTCGAACTGATTCCCGCCGTACCTCCCTCCCCTCTCCCCACCCGCCCCATTTCCCATCATCCCAGTTCCAGGTGCAGTATAACTCTTCCCAGAGCTAGTTTCGATTACTCTGTGAACTTTCGAGGTCAGGACCTAAACTGTTTTTTTCGAAATCAGAACCTGAACCGCAGGTCAGAACCTGAAGTGGTTTTAGTACAGACCATCGGTTTCTGCGTGGAATGTCAGTCCTTAAGTTTTCTGTCCGCTAACAGCCTCAAGATCCTGCCTTTGGTCGCAACAAGGAAGGGGAATGCAGCGTAGGCCAGGGAGTACTTAGTGCTAGAGAGGTCCCAGAACCTCACCCTTACAATTTGGTTGGGCAGTGAAAATCGAGGGTGATCTCTTGTCTAGCAAAAGTGCATGACACTTTGTAGCCGTGATTTCAAGTGCTGAGTTTGGCCCCAAAACGTAAATCTAAGGGCAAATTTCTGGGAAGCTCAGCCTTCCAAGTTCTGGCCCCAGAGCAATCGACAGCCCTGTTCCCAACCTAGGGTTTGAGCAAAATGGCGAACGCCTGTTCGGTTCGCCTCGAACATGTTCGAGGCGAACCGAACATGTTTTTTTTTTTTTTTTGCCTAAAATGTTCGGGCCGAACATGTTCGGTGTTCGGCCGAACATGTTCGGCGTTCGCCCCAGAATTTCGGGGCTCCAAGCCGAACACGAACATGTTCGAGTTCGACTTGGGGGCCACGCGAACACCAAAAGGGTTCGCGTCAAATTTGGCCGCGACCAAGTTTAGGTCGCGGCCAATTTGAGTTTGAGCTCATTTCGTGAGCTCAAACTCAGAACTCGTTTTCACCTTAGCCCTCCCTCACACAGCCGCCCTAGCGTTCTTGTTTTTGGTGCAAGTGCACGCCGTTACTTCCAATCTACACGGACATTAGATCTAGGACTAGGGTTTACCGTAGTGTAGCATCATTCTTTAAGGCGGAGTAGCATCATTGCATAGGGATCAAGTAGGGCGTGCACTACGCCGTAGGGTTCGGATCGGGCATTTCAGAAACCTTACCGTGCCGGAAAACGTTTAGGCACGTGCGGCACGAGGAACGCACGCTACCGTTGCTTCGAGGGTTTTTTAGGGTTTTAAGGCCGAGGGCGAAGTTATGGCTTCCAGCCCTGGTGGATCCATAGGCCGAGGTGCAGGCAGGGCTCAGGGCAGCGCACCAGGTTCTCCACCACGACCTATGGAGGGGCGAGTAGGGGATGGACCTGGAGGAGCCGGCGCGTGCTTCGTTGGGGGGTTGCTTACCGTACTGGCACCGACCTCTCGTCGCTCTTTCCGTTACGACGGCGCTCGACCCCCTCCTTCGGGGCAGACGCAGCCGGAGAGTGGCAGTGAGGAGGAGGATGAGGAGGAGGATGGTGAGGGCGAGAAGGATGAGGACAATGAGGGTAGCGGGGATGACAGTGAGGCCGGGTGGGACCCAGAGACACATGGCGGTGGGGAGGGGGGAGATGATGATGATGAAGACCACGAGATGGATGGGTTGGAGCCAGAGGGGCGGGAGGAGGAGGTGGGAGAGGGTGGTGGAAGGGCGGCGACAGAGGCGGGATCACAGCATGTGCGTGAAGGGTGTGGGAGCGTGGGGGTTAAGGTGGGGGGGAGAAAGGCCGCGACCATTAGGGAGCCGAGGCTGAGGAAGAGGGCGAACAAGTTGAGGGAGCGGGCGTATCCCTGCACGTTCACTGGGGAGCCCTTGGGCGAGGGTGTGATCGCTCCGGAGTTCCTAGACGATGACGGAGGGTCCGAGAGTAGTAAGGGGACTGGCAAGGGTAATAGGAAGTCGGGGTGGCAAGTACTGATGTTCGGACCGTTAGGGGTAGACGAGAAGCATCAGTGCAAGATTTGCACAGACAGGATTTCGTGGAAACAATCCACAACAACACCCGGCGAGCGGCACTTCGCGAGCTACCACACTGCGCACATGCATGTGTGGCATCACCGTTACCACAACCCGTCCGTTCAGTTGCCAGGGGATATGTTTCCCCGTGGGGGCTACAAGGGAGTGCCGGATGGCTACATCTATCAGTAGCCACATGCCAAGACTTGGCCGCATCTGGCCAAGGAGAAAGGGAAGGCGTCTGGTGGAGGTCATGGGTCAGGCGGGATCGAGCGGTTCATGACATCCAAACTGACCTCGGTGCAGCTACGGCAGGCGATCACGAAGCTGGTGGTCACCTGCGACCTCTCCTTCCGCATCGTCGAGGCCGAGGCTGTGAGTGCCCCATCCCGTCCCTTGCATGATTGGGCAGTATGTGGATAGTGGACGGGTCTGGCCCTTTGTGTTTTGATTATTAGCGTGTGGCCCAGTGCCATATTATGTCAAACCAATCCCCCTGACGTTTATTTCCCTCTCCCTCGTTGTCTCTACCCCTCACCAGTTTCGGGAGCTTTTGATCCTGCTAAACCGCAACTGCGCGCAGAAGAACTTCATCCCCTCGCGCTGGACGGTTTCCCGCGACACTGTGGTCTATGCGGCTGCCGCTCTTCAGTCAGCCATTGCGGAGATGCTGGCGAAGGAGGGGGAGCTGGGGTGCAGGGTGTCGTACACCATCGACATGTGGACAGCGCCCAACAACAGGGCGTGGCTAGTGGTAACTGGTCACTGGGTGGACGAGAATTTCCAGCCCCGCACAATGGTGTTTGAGTTCCGCGAGATTCACGGGCGGCACACGGGCAAGCAGATGGCGAGGGTGGTTGAGGAGACGGTGGTGCAGTGGGGGTTGGAGACGCGTTGTCTTGGTTTCACCTCTGACAACGCCTCTAGCAACACTGCCGCTTTCAGGTGGATGTCGGAGGAGGGTGGTGGCCAGTGCTTCTTCAGCTCGCGCATGCACTTCCGGTAAGAAAGGGAGTGTGCGTGGGATGTGTGATGTGGGAGTCTGGGTGCGTCGTTCCTGCGTGAACAACTTTTGGTTGTACGGGCGGGTGGGCCACTGCGGTTTGAGTGGTAGGGTGTGTCGGGTCTATCCGAATATGTACTCACACTTGCCTTTCTCTCCGCCATTAATGTTGTGTGTTGTGCGCAGGTGCTTGGCACACGTGATCAACCTTGCAGTGAAGGCCGCTCTCGCTGTGACCACCATCCGCAAGTTGTTGAAGATTCTGAGAGAGATGGCGTCGTGGATAGGCTACTCGCCGCAGCGCTCAGGGAAGTTCTTGGGCCTTCAGCAGACCCTGAACACGCAGGCCAACCCTGCCAAACCGAAGCCGGCATTGAAGCTGGTGCAGGACAGTCCCACGCGCTGGGGGTCGACCCACAACATGGTCGAGCGAGCTGAGGTTCTGCAGGAACCCATCTCTGTCTTCTTTGCCCAGACACAGGTGTGTGTGGCTGACAGGTGTTGTGTTGTGTATGCGGTTTAATGTGTGGGTATGTCGGGGTGTTTTGTTCTAGCACTTGCACCACTGCTGGCCATGCTTGACCAAACTTATCGGACCCCCAACAACCTCAACCACCCTGCTTTCCATCTTAACACTCGCCAACCCATACCCTCTACCCGACAGGGCTTGTCGAAGGCTGACAGGGCGAAGGTGGAGACCCTGCGCCTGACGGACGCAGACTGGGAGACTCTGCATGCTATCAAGACGTTCCTCAGCCCATTCGCCAAAGTCTCAAAGGCGGCGGAGGGAACGGCGTACCCTACAGTGGCGATGGTGCTGCCGTACTACAACGGCCTGATCGACGCTATGGAGTCGCGCCTAGCCAAGGGGCCATCGGCTACGCTGAAGCCGATGATTGAGGCGGCGCTGGGTCTCTTGAAGAAGTATGAACTGATGTCCAGCAACGAGTTGTGGATCGCAACCTTTTTGGACCCTTCCATGAAGGCGGCGTGGTTCGACGACCCGCACTAGGAGACGCTGCATCCCGAGACCGACCGGAGGGAGAGGCCTCGTCCCTCGTCAGGCGAGGTGATCCAGCTGGTACGCACACGCGTGACCGAGTACCAGGCCCGGGCTGCAGCGCTTGCACCTCGGCCGACCCCACTTGCCACAGTGACGGAGGATGAGGAGGGGGAGGCGGCGGATAACGACGAAGACGCGCAGTTTCTCCCTAGTCGCCGACGACTTGCGGCGCGTCTGTCAGCCAGCCAGGAGGCGGGGAGGGGTGGGATGGTGCAGGATGACGAGGTCAGCAGGTACTTATCTGAGAGGGTGCGGTGCGACGTGTCACCGTTGGAGTATTGGCGCAACGCCACCAACATGCAGACGCTGAGGCGCATGGCCCGGGATTATCTCGCCATCCCTGCCACGTCCGCGTCGAGCGAGCGCGTGTTCTCCCTCGGCCGCAACCTCATTTCCTGGAAGCGGCACCGCCTAGCCTCTCAGAGGGCGCGAGCTGTCATGGTTCTCCGATCATGGTACACCTCACACCCTGGAGAGAGGATAGGCGAGGGCCGCCGTGCAAAAGGCGTCGCACCACCAGAGTTCGCCATTGAAGGCGAGGGGGAGGATGAGGAGGAGGAGGAGGAGGAGGAGGAGGAGGAGGAGGAGGAGGAGGAGGAGGAGGAGGGGGAGGAGGAGCAGGAGGGGGTGGGTGCTGGCGACACCACTGACGCGGAGGAGCACGGTGTTGTTGGTAGTAGCAGTGGTGTTCAGGCGTAGGACTTCATTTGACAGTGACTTTTATATTCACAGAACATGATGTTGTTGTATGCTTGTGTTCGTTGCATGAACACAGAAACACCCTCCACACCCCTATCTATCTTCCCGACCCCCTAGATCCCCTGTTTGACCGCTGTGACTATAACGAAATTGCCCCAGGGCGAACTCGAACATGTTCGTCCCGAACATGTTCGAGTTCGCCCACCGAGACAAAATGTTCGCCCCCTTGGGCGAACGGCGAACACCTCCTGTAAGGCAAATAGTTCGCCGAACCGAACCCTGTTCGAGTTCGCCCTTTGCTCATCCCTATCCCAACCTACGGAAGTTGCCGAGGTGAGGAGGAGTTCAGCTCTCTCGAAACTTGCTGTGCGAACGAAACTTGAAACCCTAGAAATGTTGCGACTGCAAAAGGAGTTATGCGCAACATGCGGAACCCGGAAGTTGCAGGTAGCTCGTTTTCAATAAGTTATCAGCGAAGCCAACAATTGCGATGACGTCACAGCGACACGTCGTCCGCCTTCCCGCCCTTCGAAACGTATTTTCGCCATTCCCTCCCCGAGTCCCCCGTTCGCCGCAACCCCTATGCTGTCGCGCGACTCCACACGTCACCCGCGCGCCACGCGTCCGACATAGACACGCGCTCCCACCGCGCCGTCACCTTTCCCTCCCACCCGCCGTCCTCTCTCACGTCGCCTAGTGAGCGGGAGTTGGTGCGCGGGCGCGTTTCTGTCTCTGGCGCCTAAGGTACCGTAATTAGGTGCGTTTACGTTTTCCTGTCTTGTTTTCTCTCTCCTGGTCTAAATCTCCATATTTTTCTCGCTTGGTCTCCTCTATCTTTGAAGAGAGTGAGCGCGAGGGAGAATGGGAACGGGAGGCGGGAGATGGTGATGGAGGGGCACAGGGGCCAAGTGTGGAAGGGAGAGACAAGGAGAGGGACGGCAGGGAGATGGAATGGGAGCGTGAGAGCTTGTACGAGGGTGAGTGCGAGGGTGGGTGCGAGGGTGAGTGCGAGGGTGATTGAGAGGTTGAGTGCACCCCTCGCTGTACGGTGCTGGCGTCTCGCTGAAAATTGCAACACAGCTGTTTCATAACAAACCATTCATCAATCAGTCTTCGACCTGCAGGGAAAATATTCGGAAAGGGACATGTTGAACCAAGGCTACCCCACCAGCACACAACAGTCCAAAGTGTTTTGCGATGTCTCCCCCTGCCCTCTTCCCCTCCATTTCCGCATTCGCCGGCCAGACTCCCGCCCAACCCCCTCTCTCCCCTTCCCCCCCCTCTCCTACTCTTCCCCCCACAGCAGTACCGTGCGCCCCATCGCTCCACCTCGGCACCAGCGTGGGGCGCCATGGCGGCAGCGCGCCCGTCGTGTCGCGTGCGAGCGGCGGTGGGCGTGAAGGTGCCCTCTGTTGCGCTGCTCTTTGATCGCCCACCCTCCCCAGGTGCTCCCTGCTGCCATGCTGCTATGCTCCCTGTCCTCCCTGCTTTGTGCCTGCCCTCGCTGTTGCTCTGCTGCGCTCTTCGCTGCTCTTTGGGCCGGCAAGGCCAGCACCAATCGAGTGGCGTTAGATTGTGTTTTCATGCCACTGCACCATCACTCGTCCTACTCTTAGTCTCACGACTCACTTATTGTGGCCGTCTTCCCCTCTTTCCCACCACTTCCCCTCTCTGCTCCACGCACCACCATCCATGCACCACCATGCACCAACATCCACCATCCATGCGCCACCATGCACCAACATCCACCATCCATACACAACTGCCACCATCGCTGCAGCAACTCTCCTGGGAGCTCGTGCCATCTGCCGCCGACCCCCTCGCTGCCACAGCCAGCCCCTTCGCGTCCATCTGACGCTGCTGGCGCCACCCGCGGGCTGTGCTTCGCGCGCATCCAGCCGCCCCGCCCCGCTCCTCCCCAGTGGGTTGCTCTGCGCAGTGCACACAGACTCGGTGGAATACTACTCGGTGCACCGCGTGCAGGCTGACGGCCGCTGCATGTTCCGCGCCCTGGTGAGCCCTGCAGCGCTGAGAGGCGTGTGAGGGAGGGAGGGGCACTGACTCTGAAGTAGTTATCACCTGTAGTAAGCTACAGTGAGTGAGAGGCGTGTGATAAGAGTGGCGAGTGAGGTGAGTGACCAACAAGAATATGGCGCTCTCCCCCTCCGATGCCCCCATGCCCCCATACCCCCATGTTGCAATCGCCCCATACCCCCATGCTGCAATCGCCCCATACCCCCATGTTGCAATCGCCCCATACCCCCATGCTGCAATCGCCCCATACCCCCATGCTGCAATCGCCCCATACCCCCATGTTGCAATCGCCCCATACCCCCATGCTGCAATCGCCCCATACCCCCATGCTGCAATCGCCCCATACCCCCATGTTGCAATCGCCCCATACCCCCATGCTGCAATCGCCCCATACCCCCATGCTGCAATCGCCCCATACCCCCATGTTGCAATCGCCCCATACCCCCATGTTGCAATCGCCCCGTACCCCCATGCTGCAATCGCCCCATACCCCCATGCTGCAATCGCCCCATACCCCCATGTTGCAATCGCCCCATACCCCCATGTTGCAATCGCCCCATACCCCCATGCTGCAATCGCCCCATACCCCCATGTTGCAATCGCCCCATACCCCCATGTTGCAATCGCCCCATACCCCCATGTTGCAATCGCCCCATACCCCCATGCTGCAATCGCCCCATACCCCCATGCTGCAATCGCCCCATACCCCCATGCTGCAATCGCCCCATACCCCCATGTTGCAATCGCCCCATACCCCCATGTTGCAATCGCCCCATACCCCCATGTTGCAATCGCCCCATACCCCCATGGTGCAATCGCCCCATACCCCCATGCTGCAATCGCCCCATACCCCCATGTTGCAATCGCCCCATACCCCCATGTTGCAATCGCCCCATACCCCCATGTTGCAATCGCCCCATACCCCCATGCTGCAATCGCCCCATACCCCCATGTTGCAATCGCCCCATACCCCCATGTTGCAATCGCCCCATACCCCCATGCTGCAATCGCCCCATACCCCCATGCTGCAATCGCCCCATGCCGCCACACTGCAGGTATGGCATGGCGGCCAACAAGAACATGGCGCTCTCCCCCGCCGATGAGACTCGCGAGGCAGGTGTGTGCAGGCAAAGGGTGCGAGCAGACAGAGGTCCATGCCATCAGCTTCCAGTCGCTCATGCCTGTACCCCCCGTACTCCCTGTCTTGTGCCTTGGCCCCCATCCCATCCCATGCCTCGCCACGCCATGCCATGTGCCGTGCTGCACACTGCCATCGCCCGCCCACACTGCTCCCATGCGCCTGTGGACCAGACGAGATGCGGCTGGCGGTGGCGGATGTGCTGTGCGGCAGTGAGAAGCGCCCCGCTGCTTATGAGGAGGCACTCATCGCCATTACCGTGGAGGAGAGCCTCTCGCGGTCAGCAGGGGGGGGGGGGTGTTGATGGGGGGGTAGGAGGGGGATGGGGAGGGGCCGAGGGGGAGGGCAGGGTGGCGCTTATGAGGTGGCACTCATCGCCGTCACCGTGGAGGAGAGCCTCTCGCGGTAAGGGGAGGGGGGAGAGGTGGAGGGAGGGGAGGAAGAGGGGGAGGGGGGGGGGGTGGGATGGGGGGTTAAGGGGGAGAGGAGGGCGAGGCGGATGAGCAGGGAGGGCGGTAATGGGCATCACCGTGGAGGAGAGCCTCTCCTGGTCATCAGAGGGAGGGGGTGGCGGGGTGGGAAGGGAAGGAGAGGAGGGGCAAGGGGATGGGCAGGGAGGTCAGGTGGGCATTGAGTGGAGGAGATGAGTGGGTGATGCATGGGAGGGTGGTGAGGGAGCAGCCACTGCATGACGTGTTCTGGATCATGGCTTCACAGGACAGTCACGGTAACAGCTTGCAAAGCAACTTTGCGTGGGACATGGGACATGGGATCAAGGATGAAAAATACGGCTATCGTATTATACGGGGCGTTTTTTTCGATGGTATAATACGTTCAGTTTTCCATAGTTTCGGTCGTTCTTTTGTTGGCCTTTTTTTTGTCGGTTTTTTTTTCCAGAATCTACTGAAATGGCTACAACAAGGACCACTACTACTGCCGCTACCCTTACTATGCATGCATACCTAGACAAGTACCGGCCTTTAGCCTATATCTCCTCCTAAATCCATCCCCACCCCACTATACTCACCCTGCTGCCTTCTATTCTTCCTACTCCACCACCTCGTCATCCTCTTCCTCCACCCTCCCCACTCTAACCGTCATACTCCTCGTCATCCTCTTCCTCCTCTTCCTCCTCCCCACTTGAACCGTCGCTGCAATCCCAGGCATATCGTCCCTTGGGATTCTGGGCAGGCTCTTCCTCCTCCCCACCGCTGTCTTCCGCCTCCTCTTCCTCCTCCGCATCCCCTGTTTTTCCTTTCCCCTTTCCCTTGCATGCACCATTGCCCTTCCCCTTCTTCTTCCCTTTAGATGACTTACCCGCCTTCCCTTTCCTCTTCTTGCCGATGCTCCCAAATTTCGACCAATCAATGGTGCATTCCTCCTCCACGGGTGCCTCCTCCGCACCCCCTTCCTCCACCTCCACTTCGGCCGGGATGATGGCAGCCCCTTCCTTGAGGGTGCCGTTGCCCAGGTCCTGATAGAGCTTGGAACGCAGGGCTGCCTTTCGATCAAAGGCATCACGGGCCCGCCGGGTGAAGGCGACGAAGGTGACGTCAGTCATCTTCTTCGCCGTGAGGCGGTTCCGGTCGCGCCTCTGCACACGTGCCAGCGCCGACCAGTACCTCTCCACCTCGGAGGAGGTGACTGGCTGTGACAGAGACGTCACAGCCAGGTCTTGGAGCGCCTGCACTTCCCCACCAAACAGGAACCACCATTCCGCCTCCGTCATGCGCGCCGCCTCCACCAAGGTAGTTGCTGCCCAACGGGCATCGTCAGAGCCCAACCTGCCCTCCCCTCGGTGAAACTGAGCCACCTACGCAGCTAGCGTTATGCGCTGCTGCACATCCCGCCCCGGGCCTGGATTGCCTCATCCACCCCCTTCCTAATCTCCTTGTCATTCCTTACCTCCCCGATGTACTGGTTACGGTAGTTGAGGAGCCAACCGATGGCGTGCAGGGGGTTGTGCAGTTGTGCGTCCCACCTCCTGGCAATGATCGCCTTGATGGTGGTGAGAAAGGTGCTCTTGTCCTTCGGCAATAGCAGACCCGTCCGCTTGATGAAGTGTGCGGCTGCTCACAGTGAATAACGAGCACTAATTAGATAGGAAGCATGACCGGGTGGGTGGAGAGATTAACAATCAATACCAAAGCGTAATACTTTCAGCCGTCTCACTCACCAGCCGTCTCAGCCGCCTCATTAGTCTTCACCGTGGCTTCAAGCATGAGGCCGTACAGCTGCCCCATGACTTGAGTCCGTGTGTCGACGGCGCGAAGAACCTCGTAGATGGGAGTCATGAGGCGGTGCACGGCCGTCCCACAGTCCCAAAAACATCGTCCAAGAGCAGCTTCCTAACCTCCATCCCCTCCTCCGTCCGTGCCACCGCCACATCCTCCCATTCCTCGC
The DNA here is from genome assembly GCA_947471745.1 of Closterium sp. Naga37s-1. Taxonomy (NCBI): domain Eukaryota; kingdom Viridiplantae; phylum Streptophyta; class Zygnematophyceae; order Desmidiales; family Closteriaceae; genus Closterium; species Closterium sp. Naga37s-1. Next base: position 2,467,132 of record CANJKZ010000243.1, read on the forward strand.
TGACTACCATCGCCCTCAACGCGCGCTTCACCTCCAGGAACCTGCCGAGCATGATGACCTGGGTGCCAAATCTCGTTGCACCAGGCCGCACCAACGAGAGCTTTGTAAAAAGCTCACGGAACAAGATGACGGCGGAGGCGGAGCCTTTGATCATCATCACTACCTGATGCACTTGGGAAAGGACGAGTTTAACAGCAGGGATCTTGCCGATGTCGTGCAGCATGAGGTCGAGGCAGTGGGCGGCGCAGTTGGTGAAGAAGATATGGGGATAATCCGCGCTTAGCTTGTTGGCGGCGTTTTTGTTGTTCGAAGCGTTATCCATCACGACTTGGACGACATGCTTCGGCCCCATCGTGGTGATCGCTCCCTGAATAAGACCCGCCAAGTAGTCCCCGGTTTTTTTGGCGGTCTTCGAGTCGACGACGTCGACGATGACGGGTGCAGTGTCATTTTGCGCGATGACACACACCAAACCGCGGGATTTGATGCATGTCCATCCATCGACGGAGAGCGTGCACCCGCTGGTCTTCCAGCTCTCCTTCAGCGGCCGCAGCAGGTCCTCGGAGTCCGCCTTCAGCTTGTCCAGCAGCGGGCCGGATACCTTGTACGGGGTTGGGAGGGTGTACGGTTTCGCGTACATGATCACCGCATCAACGAAGGCCTGGATCGATTTCGACTTGCTGACGTTGAAGGCGAGGTCGTTCTCGGCAACTGCAGCAGCCCACAGGTAATCCAGGCGATTATGCGCAACTTGGTCCATCATGTCACGGATATCTCGCTGCCGGGAGCGACGCACGGGCTGCACCTCCACCGTGGACGTGGAGGCACGGTTTGATCCTCCCGTAGAATTTCCCGTGGTCGAGCGCTCCTGATCGACTGTCGCCCGCAGCTGCTTAGCGTAGTCCGACTTGCACATCGCGACGTTCTTGTCCCTCTTGTTAGTGCCGAACATGTGCTCGCCTATCCTAGTCGCATTAGCCGTCACAGGATTCTTGCAATGAATGCAGGTAGCACCGACTACGTTGCCTTCGTCATCCTTAATCTTCTTGACATGCTCCCAAAACTGAGAAGCGGGACGCACCATGGCGGCTATGTGGAGAAAGACGCGTCCTGCGTCTAGGACGCTTCCGTCTAGATGCAGCGTCTTAGACGCAGGACGCTAGAGGAGGGCCTTTAGGACGCATGAAAAGACGGATGCCCGGGCAGGGCAAAAAAAACCCCCGGGCAGCCGAAAAATGATGTTATAGGGTATGGGAAAGGGGGGGGGAACGACGATGCACACATTTGAGGCAAAATCGTCCCTTCAAATTTTCAGGGTTTAGGGTTTACGAAGGAGAATTGTCTTGGTAAACCCTCTAGGGTGTTTTTGATGGTCGAAATGGGTTGGGGGGGGTCGACATGACGCGAAATTGACAGTCGCGTCGAAATCGTCAGAGTCAATTTCGCGCTGGGGCAAATTTTTAATTTTTTTCGGTCAGCCTGAAAAAAAATTAGGGGTGCGTCCTGCGTCTCTGCGTCTGGACGCTGCGTCCAGACGCAGGACGCAGCAGGACGCGAGCGTCTTTCTCCACATAGCATGGCGGTGAACTAGACTATGCTAAGAAAGCGTGGGTCAGAGACTGTTGTTCTGAGATACGGCAGCCAGAGAGAGGATGAATGTGTCGAATGGGATTTTCCTCCTCCAATATGTACCTCTTACTCCTTGATTGTGCTGCTTTGTCGAGGGGTGTTTGAAGAATGAATGACGTGAGATGGGAGATGGATGGGCGATTACTATTGGCTGGAAATGTGTCGCGCGCAATTGTGCGAGGCGTCACCGATTGCAGGCGAAAACTAAACCCAGCGCGCGAGTTGTGCTAACGACTCCGCGAAACGGGTAAGAAGGTTGAATGGGTTCGCCAATGGTGTACATTTCCGCGCCTCGGAAATTTGTTGTCGTCGCGATTCGGCGAACTACTCAAACGACTCTGCGAAACGGGTAAGCGATTTTATACCGTTCGTCAAAATGTCGCGCCACGACATTTTCCCGACATGCGCGACTCGGCCCAAATTCGAGCGAGAATGACAAGACTTCTCATGAAATCCCCCATATTGAACTCGACGGGGCTGATTGTTGAAATTCGGTGTACACTTTCTCAGTTTTAAAATTTTGTCCGGAAAAAACGACCGTATTTTTAATCGAAATTTAAAATTAACATTTCACCGTACTAAACCGTTTTAAACGACCGTATAATGCGATATCGTATAATACGGTAGAAAATCAATATTGGGGTCGTATTTTTTATCCTTGCATGGGACGTGGGACGTGGGACATGGGACGTGGGACATGGGACGTGGGACATGGGACGTGGGACATAGGACCTGGGACATGGGACATGGGATATGGTGTTAGTGTTAGTCCTCAATCTCACACTTTGTATTTTGTACTTTCGATATCCTAGCGTAGTGTACTTTGCACTTTATGTTTGGTTGGGTGTACACCCACAACCCAACCAAACCGAAATGTAATCTCCAAGAAATCTCCAACCCATCAATCAGAGATTACCTTTTAATCTATGTTGCGATATACGCTTTTGGCCTTGAGCGTATAGCGTTTATACGCTAGCGTTTACACGCTATACGCTATCAAATGCGCTATATGCTCGGGAGTTTTTTTCTGGGCAGCCCAAGGTGGAAATTTTCGGGTATATATAGAAATTTGCCGTTTTTCACGGCGATCATTTCGCAGTGGTCGGATTGCTCATCGGGGATCTAGGGTAGCGGGAATGTCGCTTCAATGTTTGGATTCATGTTGGAGTTGCAATTTCGAATTTCAGGGTTCCACCGCTTTGAACCGAACCCAATCTACGAACTCCAACCTTTCCACTACGCCCCCTCCAACACATCGTTTCTCGTCAGATCTACTTCACGTTCCCTCCCCCATCCGTCCATTCCACCTAGTCCCTCACTCCTCCGAGTACCCTACTCGATAATTTCTACTGGAGTTCCTAACCCGCCATCTGATTTCACACAGGATAACAATAGGCCACGTCCTCTTCATGAGATTAGGGAGTACCTTTTCGATGTTGAGCACGAAGTCTACATGCATTTCAGCCTAATCGGGAAAATAAGTAACCTGAAACACAACCCCCGTGAATCCCCCCTGTAAACTATACCTAGGGTGTTTTTTTCGACCTGCCCAGGTTTTTTCCAACCTGCCCAAAAAAGCGTATCCCTGGATTGGGGCCCTTTGCGTATAGCGTATATACGACACGCGTATATACGCTATACGCGTATATCGCAACATAGCTTGGAATTACCCCCAATCCCTAGAGATCGTCCCCAATTCCCTTCCCCATCCATTCCTAGTTCATCCTGGATGTACTTAAAGAGCCTCGAACTCATTACTAATGCGTGTATTCTAAGCCTTGATTCTGACACATGTGATATGGGTCATGAGTGATGGGGCGGGTGTTATGAGTGGTTGTCGGTGATATGAGTGGGCACGACTGTACCCCGAAAATTTCACGATGCTCAATCTAGTCACCCCACGGGCAAAAACGTTCGTGAGTGAGTAAATTTCCAATTGTGATAGGCTCAGGATCGACTCAGTTGCGAGATTTCAGCTTTACGACCTACAACCACCGATTTTGGCAACACCCTAGTTCATGAGCCAGTCGCGTTCCTTGCCCCAAACGACCTTAAGTTAGAACTCTTTGACCCTGGAACCCTAAACTGGGATCACAAGTTTGACAAGATTGGTTCAACCTTCATACGCTTGGTTGGGTGTAACCCGTGTTGACATCATGGTGCTCTGAAAAGCCTCTGTTGCATCTCCTCAAACTATCACCACCCAAAAATGCTGTATCTACTGAATCGTCTGCGCCCTAAATGTGTCGAACAGGCAATCGAGGTAGGAAACCCGAAACCAGCGGGAATGAAGCTTGAGACACTTTGTGTTTAGTCATCACCGTAAAAGATTAACGATACTGGATGATCACCTAGCCTGCCTTACTAGGCCACCAACTTCCCATCTCTATGCGGCAAAAAAACCCACATTAGGCACAAACTCAACATAGGTGTTCAAATATGACAGGCAATTTTGCTAAAGCGGCGCATTTAGTCCAGAGAGTGGCTTAGGTCACGCCAACGATGGCGGAGTAGCATAGGCACGAGGAAAATCGACACGACATTCCCAGCCCTGCGGAGCGAGGGTTTAGGCTTAATGAGACGCGCAGGTGCGGTCGCTGGGCGAGTTTAGAATGAGATAACGAGCGGTGTACCAAATTTCACGATGCCTGCCACGCAATGACGTGCAAGTCGCATGGAGCTTGTCAAATGACATGCGCTAACGACCGCTCCGCGACCGCACCATTAACTCCACGTCTCTTATTATCGCGTTGCACTTTCCGTCGCCCATTCCCCTGCCTTCCGCCTAACCCTTTCCATCGACTCTGGCGTTCGCCGCCATTGTCCTTGTTTACTAGCGGGGCTGCTTCACCTTGCACAGGAAGGCGAAGTTTATCTCCCGCGTTCTTCCTCAGAGAATGTACCCTCTTCAAAGTGTAGGGACGTACTTGCGTCAAAGGAGCAAGCCCGGATTGCTAAGGGAGAAAATACCCCGCCTGTGTGATCACAGCTACTGCCAAAATCAGGACGAGGGTGGGTTTCGTAAAACAATGAAGTTATCTGGTTATGAAAGAGGGTCGAGCGCAAACTCAGCGATCGTTACTTCCAGTAGTAATGATGGTGCCGTCATGGTCGATGAGAAAGTGGTGGAAGTGTATGACAATGCCGGACCCCCACCCCCCTGACTCTCTCCTCCTTGACGACTCGCGGGGAACCGTGTGCTGCGAAAGGGTGTGGGTGAGCGGCTACCGCGGGAAGGAGCTCCGCGTAAGTCGTCGTTTATTCCACAACGCGTGATCCTGCTCGAAGATGAATTACTTGACATTTATACGAGAAGTATGTCGCCGCGTCTGCGAGGAACAGTCGCTGAGGCTGCTTTGGGGTCGCCTCCCGGCCGGCACGTACAGCACGCAGTAGCGCAGGCGGCAGGAGGAGTGTTAGTGGGAATAAGCGATGCAACACGACGGCCTGAAACAGCGGAAGGGAATGGAAGGGAAACAACGAAAGATGGCAGGAGTGTAGAGATGGAGGCTGTACCGGCTCGATTGCGGGCGACCAGGTGTCGCAATGGCCAGAGCCAGGGCCAAGGGCAGGGCAGACGCAACGTTGGCCACCACGCTCATGACCAATGGCTGGCCCCAGATCAGGGCTGGGGCTTAGGGTGCGGCATTGGCGAGGGCGTGGGCGAGGAAAACCGCTGGTATAGACAGGCGGAGAAGGAGCACGTGGACGGCAGCGAGAGACCGTTGCAAGGTGTGGGCTTGGAGAAGTTCGTCGTGCCGCCGGCAGGCAGTTCAGCAGCAAGGGAAGAGGCAGAGGCACAAGGAGGAAGGTTCGCGGCCGAACCAGGCGCGCAGACACAAGAAGCACTAGCCGCAAATCAGAGTCAGCACTCGAGGAGCCCGCAGGAATCCCGGCGGCGGCAGGGGGGGAGGCAGGGGAAGAGGCGGAGGCACAAGGAGGAGGGTTAGTGGGAGAATCAGGCGCGCAGGCACAAGAAGCAGCGGCCGCAGAAACAGAGTCAGCACCCGAGGAGGCTAGAGGACTCCTGTCGGCGGCGGTGGGGGGGGCGGGGAAGAGGTGGAGGCATACGGAGGAGGGTCCGCGGCAGAACCAGGCGCGCATGCACAACAAGCACCAGCCGCAGAAACGGAGTCAGCACCCGAGGAGCCTGGAGGACTCCCTGTAGCGGCAGGGGGGGAGGAGGCGGAGGCACAAGGAGGAGTGTCCGCGGCAGAACCAGGCGCGCAGTCACAGGAAGCTCCAGCCGCACAAATAGAGTCAGCACCCGAGGAGCCCGGAGGACTCTCGGTGGCGGCAGGGGGGGAGGTAGGGGAAGAGGAGGAGGCACAAGGAGGAGGGTTTGCGGCAGAACCAAGCGCGCAGGCACAAGAAACACCAGCCGCAGAAACAGAGTCAGCACCCGAGGAGCCCGGAGGACTCCCGACGGCGGCAGGAGGGAAGGCAGGGGAAAAGGCGGAGGCAGGGGAATGGGCGGAGGCACAAGGAGGAGGGTCCGCGGCAGAACCAGGCGCGAAGGCACAAGAAGCACTAGCCGCAGAAACAGAATCGGCGCCCTCGGATCCCGGAGGAATCCCGGCGGCGGGAGGGGGGGGCAGGGGAAGAGGCGGAGGCACTAGGAGGAGGGTCCGCGACGGAACCAGGCGCGCAGGCACAAGAAGCAGCAACCGCACATTCGAAGTCAGCACCCAAGAAGCCCGGAGGACTCCCGGTGGCGGCAGGGGGGGAGGTAGGAGAAGAGGCGGAGGAACAAGGAGGAGGGTTTGCGCCAGAACTAGGCGCGTAGGCACAGGAAGCACCAGCTGCAGAATCAGAGTCAGCACCCGAGGAGCCCGGAGGACTCCCGGCAGTGGCAGGGGGGGAGGCAGGGGAAGTGGCGGAGGCACAAGGAGAAGGGTCCGTGGTTGAACCAGGCGCGCAGGCACCAAAGCACCAGCCGCAGAAACGAGTCAGCTCCCGAGGAGCCCGGAGAACTCCCGGCGGCGGCAGGGGGGGAGGCAGGAGAAGAGGCGGAGGCAGAAGGAGGAGGGTCCGCGGCGGAACCATGCGCGCAGGCACCAGAAGCAGCGGCCGCAGAAACAGAGTCAGCACTTGAGGAGCCTGGAGGACTCCCGGCGGCTGCAGGGGGGGAGGCAGGGGAAGAGGCGGAGGCACAAGGATGAAGGTCCGCGGCGGAACCAGGCGCGCAGGCACCAGAAGCACCAGCCGCAGAAACGGAGTCAGCACCCGAGGAGCCTGGAGGATTCTCGGCGGCGGCACAGGGGGATGCAGGGGAAGAGGCGGAGGCACAAGGAGGAGGGTCCGCGGCAGAACCAGGCACGCAGGCACAAGAAGCACCAGCGGCAGAAACAGAGTCAGCACCCGAGAAGCCCGGAGGACTCCCGGCGGTGGCATAGGGGAAGGCAATGGAAGGGGCGGAGGCACACGGAGGAGGGTCCGCGGCAGAACCAGGCACGCAGGCACAAGAAGCACCAGCCGCAGAAACAGAGTCAGCACCCAAGGAGCCCGGAGGACTCCCGGCGACGGCATAGGGGGAGGCAAGGGAAGGGGCGGAGGCACAAGGAGGAGGGTCCGCGACAGAACCAGGCGCGCAGGCACTGAGAGCACCAGCCGCAGAAACAAAGTCGGCACCCGAGGAGCTCGGAGGACTTCCAGTGGCGGCAGGGGGGGAGGCAGGGGAAGGGGCGGAGGCACAAAGAGTAGGGTCCGCGGCAGAACCAGGTGCGTAGGCACAGGGTCCGCCGTGGACCCTCCTCCTTGTGCCTCCGCCTCTTCCACTGCCTTCCCCCTGCAGCCGCTGGGAGTCCTCTGGGCTCCTCGGGTGCTGTCTCTGTTTCTGCGGCTGGTGCTCTCTGTGCCTGCGCGCTTGGTTCTGCCGCGGACCCTCCTCCTTGTGCCTCCGCCCCTTCCCTTGCCTTTCCCTATGCCGCCGCCGGGAGTCCTCCGGGCTTCTCGGGTGCTGACTCTGTTTCTGCGGCTGGTGCTTCTTGTGCCTGCGTGCTTGGTTCTGTTGCGGACCCTCCTCCTTTTGCCTCCGCCTCTTCCCCTGCATCCCCCTCTGCCGCCGCCGAGAGTCCTCTGCGCTCCTCGGGTGCTAACTATGTTTCTGCGGTTGGTGCTTCTTGTGCCTGCGCGCCTGGTTCTGCCGCGGACCCTCTTCCTTGTGCCTCCACCTCTTCCCTTGCCTCCCCCCCTGCAGCCGCCGGGAGACCTCCGTGCTCCTCCGGTGCTGTCTCTGTTTCTGCGGCTGGTGCTTCTGGTGCCTGAGCGCCTGGTTTCGCCGCAGACCCTCCTCCTTGTGCCTCCGCCTCTTCCCCTGCCTCCCCCCCTGCCGCTGCCGAAAGTCCTCCGGGCTTCTCGGGTGCTGACTCTGTTTCTGCGGCTGGTGCTTCTGGTGCTTGCGCGCCTGGTTCTGCCGCGGACCCTCCTTGTGCCTCCGCCTCTTCCCTTGCCTCCCCCCCTGCTGCCACCAGGAGTCCTCCGGGCTCCTCAGGTGCTGACTCTGTTTCTGCGTCGGGTGCTTTTGGTGCCCGCGCACCTAGTTCTGCCGCATGCCCTCCTCCTAATTCCTCCGCCTCTTCCCCTGCATCCCCCCCCCCCGCCGCCACCGAGAGTCCTCCGGGCTCCTCAGGTGCTGACTCTGTTTCTGCGGCTGGTGCTTCCTGTGCCCGCACGCCTGGTTCTGCCGCGGACCCTCCTCCTTGTGCCTCCGCCTCTTACTCTGCCTTCCCCCCCTGCTGTCACCGGGAGTCCTCCGGGCTTCTCGGGTGATGACTCTGTTTCTGCGGTTGGTGCTTCCTGTTCCTGCGCGCCTTGTTGTGCCGCGGACCCTCCTCCTTGTGCCTCCGCCTCTTCCCCTGGCACCCCCCTGCTGCCGCCGGGAGACATCCGGGCTCCTCGGGTGCTGACTCTGTTTCCGCGGCCACTGCTTCTTGTGCTTGTGCGCCTTGTTCGGCCGCAGAACTTCCTCCTAGTGCCTCTACCTCCCTTGCAGCTGCACTGCCTGCCGGCGGCACGTCGCACTTCTCCAAGCCCACACCCTGCAACGGTCTCTCGCCGCCGTCCGCGTGCTCCTTCTCGTCCTGTCTGCACCAGCCGTCTTCCTCGCCCACGCCCTCGCCAATGCCGCACCCTAAGCCCCAGCCCTGACCTGAGGCCAGCCATTGGTCATGAGCGTGGTGGCCAACGTTGCGTCTGCCCTGCCCTCGGCCCTGGCTCTGGCCATTGCGACACTGCTGCCCGTAATTGAGCCGGTACAACCTCCATCTCTACACTCCTGCCCCCTTTCGTTGTTCCCCCTCCATTCCCTCCCGCTGTTCCAGGTCGTCGTGTTGCATTGCTTATTCCCACTACCCCTCCTCCTGCCGTCTGCGCTACTGCGTGTTGTACGTGCCGGCCGGGAGGCGACCCCACAGCAGCCCGAGCGACTGTTCCTCGCAGAGGCGGCGACCTACTTCTCGTATAAATGTCAAGTAATTCATCGTCGAGCAGGATCTCGCGTTATGGAATAAACGACGACTTACGCGGAGCTCCTTCCCGCGGTAGCCGCTCACCCACACCCCCTCGCAGCATACGGTTCCCCGCGAGTCGTCAAAGAGAAGAGAGCCAAGGGGGTGGGGGTCCGGCATTGTCATACACTTCCACCACTTTCCCATCGACCATGATGACACCATCATCACTACTGGAAGTGACGTTTGCTGACTCTGCGCTCGACCCTCTTTCATAACCAGATGGTTTCGTTGCCTCACGAAACCCACCCTCGTCCTGGATTTGGCAGCAGCTGTGATCACACAGGCTGGGTATTTTCTCCCTTAGCAATCTGGGCTTTCTCCTTTGACACATGTACGTCCCTACACTTTGAAGAGGGTACATTCCTTGAGGAAGAACGCGGGAGATAAACTTCGCCTTTCTGTGCAAGGTGAAGCAGCCCCACTAATAAACAAGGACAATGGCGACGAACACCAGAGTCGAGGGAAAGGGTTGGGCGGAAGGCAGGGGAATGGGCGACGGAAAGTGCAACGCGAGAATAAGAGACGTGGAGTCAATGGTGCGGTCGCGGAGCGGTTGATAGCGCATGTCGCCTGACGAGCTCCATGCGACTTGCACGTCATTGCGTGACAAGCATCGCGAAATTGGCTACATCGCTCGTATCTCATTCTAAACTCGCCCAGCGACCACACCTGCGCGTATTGTTAAGCCTAAACCCTCGCTACAGCGCGGGTTGGGAATGTCGTGTCGATTTTCCTCGCGCCAAAGCTGACGCCTTGCCTACGCTACTCCGCCATTGTTGGCGTGACCTAAGCCACTCTTTGCACTAAATGCGCCGCTTCAGCGAAATTGCCTGTCAGATTTGAACAAATATTATACATTTGTGCATAATTGTGGGATTTTACCCCGCCTGGAGATGGGAAGTTGGTGGCCTAGTAAGGCAGGTGATCATCCAGTATCGTTAGTCTTTTACGGTGATGACTAAACACAAGAGTCTCAAGTTTCATGCCCGCTGGTTTCGGGTTTCCTACCTCAGTTGCTATGCGACACATTTGCGGTGCAGACGATCCAGTAGAGTAGATACAATATTTTTGGGTGGCATTAGTTTGAGGACATGCAACTGAGGCCTTTCTGAGCACCATGCCGTCAACCTGGGTTACACACAACCAAGCGTAGAAAGGTTGAACCAATCTTGCCAAACTTGTGACCTCAGTTTAGGATTCCGGGGTCCAAGAGGTTTAACTAAAGAAGGTTGGTTGGGGCAAGGAACGCGACTGGCTCGCGATCCAGGGTGTTGTCAAAATCGGTGGTTGAGGGTAAAAAAAGCTGAAAAACTCGCGACTGAGTCGATGCTCAGCCTATCACAATTGGAAAATTTCTCACTCATGAACGTTTTTGCCCATGGGTGACTAGATTGAGCATCATGAAAACTTCGGGGTATAGTCTTGCCCCCATGCACTGGTCGCACCTCTCTCTTCGTCTTGCCCTCCCTGCGCGCTGCCCTCCCCTGCCCATGTCGCCCTGCCAGCTGTCTGCTCTGTCGCAAGCTAACCACCATGCTGGCCAATGAGAAGGTGGGGCAGTGAGAAGGTGGGGCAATGAGAAGGTGGGGCAATGAGAAGGTGGGGCAATGAGAAGGTGGGGCAATGAGAAGGCGGGGCAATGAGAAGGCGGGGCAGTGAGAAGGCGGGGCAGTGAGAAGGCGGGGCAGTGAGAAGGCAGTCAACTTGTTGCTTTCTCCCTCGGTGCTTGCTTTCTCTTTGCTGCATGCTCTCTGAAACGCCTATCGCTTGGCAGCTGAAGTTTCTCTGATCTATCTGGCTCTGCTTCTCTGCCATGTCCTCGTTATTGTCAGGATGCGTTTCAAGCAGCAGGCGTGACGCTCATCATCATGTGAGCTGGGCCGGGCTTGTGAGTTGCCACGGCTTCATGTCTCTTCTGTGTGCAGGCGCAGCAGTTTGTTTGATAAAACCAACTTCCCAGGAGGTGAGCGTATGGGCCTCTCTGCCTCTCTGCCTACCTCCTGGCTGCACTGCATTCGCTCCTTTCTGCCACGCTGCTGCCTCTCTGTTCTCTCCACTGCACCATATTCTCCCACGTGCATAAGATCGGTCTCAAATTCTCGAGTATTCAATAGCATCGTGCTTTTCAAGACCGGTCTGTACAATGTTTCGTTTGTGTCCTTGAGCTCATTTCTCCCCGCCTGCGATCATTCACTTTAGATTCTCTCCGTTCCCTCCCCTCACACCCCATCACTGCCCCCCCTCCCTCCCTCGCATCCCCACACCTCTCTGCTCTCACCACCATCTCCCATCCGCCCACGGTGCCACCACATCCCATGGCATCAGAGGGACCGCCAGCGCGCGTCATACGAGGCGCTGCAGTTCGTGTCGGGCCTCTCCCACCGTCAGTCCCCTCCCCTCTCCACCGTCCTCTCTCCCACCGTCAGTCCCCTCCCCTCTCCACCGTCCTCTCTCCCACCGTCAGTCCCCTCCCCTCTCCACCGTCCTCTCTCCCACCGTCAGTCCCCTCCCCTCTCCGCCCCCGCTTCCCCTCCCTCCCTTCACTTCCTCCCTCCCCCTTCGCTTCCCCTCTCCCCCCTCGCTTCTTCTCTCCCTCTTCGCTTCCCCTCTCCCCCTTCACTCCCCCTCTCCCCCTTCACTCCCCCTCTCCCCCTTCGCTTCTTCTCTTCCCCTTCGCTTCCTCTCTTCCCCTTCGCTTCCACTCTTCCCGTCTCGTCCGACCCCTGAATACCATTGTCAAAAGCATCGTCAAGGTGTGAGCGTCGTTGCATTTGAATAGGGAAGCCTGGTTGTGCCAAAGAGCGCTGTGTTTGCCGGCTGACGATGAATGTGCCCTTGCTGCTAATGCACGAGTGCCCTTGTTTCAAGCCACTGGTCAGCTGCTGCTCGGATGAATGCCCACTCTCCACTCTCCATCTTCCCCCCACCTGGTCCCGCCCCGCCCACGTGCCCGCCATGCTGCAGGCAGCGCTGAGTGTGGCGAGGGCGCGCATGGAGGGCTTTCAGCAGGACTGGGGGCTGTCGCTGCACGCTGACACTTTGCTCAGGGCGGCGTGGTGAGTGCTGGGGGGGGGGGAAGGGGGGGGGAGTGTTGGTGACTGCTGGAGAGAGGGGGGAAGGATGGAGGGCTTCCAGCAGGACTGGAGACACCGTGCTGAGGGGGGCGTGGTGAGTGCTGGGGGGGGCGTGGTGAGTGCTGAGGGGGCCGTGGTGAGTGCTGCGGGGGGCGTGGTGAGTGCTGGGGGGGGCGTGGTGAGTGCTGCGGGGGCGTGGTGAGTGCTGGGGGGGGCGTGGTGAGTGCTGCGGGGGGCGTGGTGAGTGCAGCGCCAGGGGTGATGGCAATGTGCAGGAGCGCAGATCACAAGGGCGCAGGATTACGCAAATTGCCTTTGTCTATACCTTACCTAGCGTCAAGCCATGCAGGTTCTGTTAAAGTGAAAGTGAACTGCATGCCAACACTGCGTGTGAACGGCCTGCACAAGTACAAGGGCCACTGAGTTGATATTCATAGATTGTTAAGAATTCCCCTCCTGTTCTGTGCATGCCGTGTGTGCCTTCCTCATGTGCCACACCACCATCACAGGCAGGGGGGCATCATCCTGGCGGGACCGGGCATTGACAACCTGCTCTTCCTGCACAAGGTGCCCTCACATGCTTCTCACATGCTTCTCACATGCTTCTCACATGCTTCTCACATGCTTCTCACATGCTTGCTTCTCGCATGCTTCTCACATGCTTCTCACATGCTTCTCACATGCTTCTCACATGCTTCTCACATTCTTCTCACATGTTTCTCACATGTTTCTCACATGTTTCTCATATGTTGCTCACATGTTGCTCACATGTTGCTCACATGTTTCTCACATGCCCCACACATCCCCCTCACATGCCCCTCACCTGCCCCTCACCTGCCCCTCACCTGCCCCTCACCTGCCCCTCACTTGCCCATCACCTGCCCCTACGTACCACTCACCTGACCCTCACCTCGTTCTGTTGCATCACGCACGCGACACACGTGTGAGCATCACACGGCTAACAGCCACCCTCACCCCCTCTCTCCCATCCCTGCAGGTTAAGGCAGGTGATGAGCCGGATGTGCGCGACATCATTGCTGCCGCCAGCCTACCCCTTCCGTGATATAGCGTTGTCCGTGTTGGTTACGATAAGGGTTTGTGTAAATAAAAACATTTTTATATTTCTATATATAATTTGACTGTAGTTGTTTGTTTCAGCTGTTGGTGGTGCACCTTGCGTAATCCTTGCCCCTTGCTTGTATTCTTCTTGATCATTCTTACGGTACCGTCATACCCCGGATATACCCCCATGGGGGGCACTAATAAAACATGTTTTTTTTAGGGGGTGGGGTTATAATATAGTAAATTTATAAGCGTCGGCGTTTATGTTATGACAAAAATGAAATTTGTTTTTAAATATACCAAATCGAAGCATTCACAAAGGCGAATTCACCTGAGTCGAGAACGTTCGGAACTGTGCATGCTATGCGCGTGAAACGGCCAACAAGGCGTGGCAACACGCCTTCCACGCCTTGTTGGCCCGGCCAGGTTCATCGAACGTGAACCTGGCGCATGCCTGCGCACACGTACCTCGCATCACAGCGGCCCAATCAGGGTTGCATGCGATCGTGGGCACGTCGTGGTTCAGCCACGGCGTGCCCATGTACAGCAAGATTCCCTGCCACCGAGGCAAAGAGCTGCCCAGCTCAGCTCCTCTGCGGGGAATCTTGACTGTGGCCACACTTCCCCCGCAGAGGAAGCCGGGCCGCGAAACTGAAGGGGTCTCGGGCGAGGGTTTCATTACGGCCCCCATTCTCAACTCCTGATTCAGTTTTCTTCACTCGTTTGGCCTGCCGTGGCCATGGCGGGCCTTCCAGGCACGCATTTCTTGTTCCGCCGCCAACCTGCTGCTAGAGAAAGAACCCGCCAAGACACCAGTGACTGGTCTCAATGGCAGAGGCGCCCTGCGCCCGTCCCTCAGTCACAACCAGTAGCGCCTCCCGTTCCTCCAACACCTCCTACGCCTCCTACCCCTCCCGCTCCCCCGGCGCCTCCGATTCCTCCCGTTCCTCCGTCCCCTCCTGACCCGCCTTCTGTTTGTGTTCCGCGACAGGGGGTTCTGCAGCTTCTCCTCCCCCCTGGCTACTCGGCGTTCGACGCCTTCCTGTCCGAGCCTGAACGCAGCGGCGGCGAAGGATCTTCCTCCGCAACGGAGCCACGGTGGGGAGCCCCGGCTGATTGCCCGTTGGACGAATCCGCTACCGGTGCCGACGACGACGTGGAGTTCTGGGCTGCTGATGGTCTCCCCGAGCACCTTCCAGTTCCCTCTTTTCCTCCTCCGAATAAGAAAAGGCCCCACCCATCTTACAATAATCGTGATGCCCGTCCTCCCTCCCCCAGGCACAAGCCGACAACTCACAAGCGCCACAAATACACCTCGCAGGAAAAGCTGCAATGGATTCTGAAGCTCGAAGCCGGCGAGATGAGTGTGCGGCGCATGTCTCGCGAATCCGGCATCTCCCGAAGGTGCCTCACGGAGTGGAAGAACCGCAAGGCTGAGCTTGAGGGCGCGCACGGTGCACGCTGTCGCCTGCACGGCCGCGGAAGGAGCTCGTGGTATCGCGACATGGAAGCGGAGGTGTACCGTCGGTTTCTCGCCCACCGCAAGAAGTGCCTCGCCGTCTCCATCGCACGACTGCAAAAGTGGTCGCACGAGGTGATGAAGGAGCTACACCCAGGTGAAAAGTGGGCCGGCTCTCAGCGGTGGACTCAGCGATTTCGCCGCCGCTGGAACCTGACGACCAGAGCGAAGACCCGGGTCGGCCAGAAGCTCTCGGCAAGTGAGTTTTATGGTGGTGTGTTTGTGCTTGTGTGCTCTCGATTCACGATTCTTACTCTGTGTTTGTGCTCTCTGTTCCTCCCATCCCGTGTCAGACTGCGAGGCTGAAGTGAGGAACTTCTGGACCTTCGTGCGTCACTCCCGCCGCCAGTACCGCATCGACCTGCCGTGGATTCTAAACGCGGACCAGACGCCCCTCTGGCTCGAGATGCCATCCGAACGCACCGTTGAAGAGGTTGGCGCGCGCTCCATCCCCGTCCGCAGCGGCGGCTACCAGAAGGAGCGGGTCACAGTCATGCTCGCCTGCACCGCCAGCGGGGAAAAATTGAAGCCGTGGGTCTTCTTCAAAAGGAAGACCGTCCCGAAAGGAGATTTCCCTTCAGGTATGTGCACCACACGTCGATTGCGCCATGGGATGTTTGTTTGTTTTTTTTTTTTTTGTTCTAACCTTCATGGATTTGGTGTGCAGATATCCACGTGGGGGTCCATCCCAACGGCTGGATGGACGCGGACGGGGTCATCGAGTGGCTGGACGGGGCGGTGAAGCCGTACATCAACCCCAAGTTCGGAGTCCGCCCGAAGAAGGTTATGCTCGTCCTCGATTCGTACCGCGGGCACCTGACCCCGGAGGTGAAGAAGAAGTTTGGCAAGCTCAACGTGGTCCCTGCGGTCATCCCTGCTGGCTGCACCTCGGAGGTGCAGCCCCTCGACGTCGCGGTTAACCGCTCCTTCAAGGTCGCCGTTCGCCAGCTCTACAGGAGTGGTTTGAGCGTGAGGGCGTCGACAGCCTGACGAAGAAAGGTGAGATGTGCAGCCTGTTTGTTGGTGTTTTTTTTTTATCTAACTCCTCCTGACTTTGTTTCTGGATTTGCGTGGCAGGCAACATCAAGAAGCCGCCTGTCGAGCTGACGCTCAAGTGGATCTCGGCGGCCTGGAAGTCCGTGCCCAAGGAGCTCATCCAACGGGTGTTCCTCACCTGCGGCATCAGCAACGCCCTGGATGGGTCCCAGGACAAGCTCTGCCTGCAACACAGGCGAGATGAGCTTGAGGGCGAGGAGGTCGACGTGGATGATGAAATTGCAGCAGACAGCTTCTTCTGCAACAACGTAGAAGAGCCTGGGTCGGACTCTGAGGCCGACCCAGATGACCCCACTACGGCTGATGATCTGCGAGGGTAGATGTACCGTATAGAAAATGGTCAAGCCTGTGTAAAGCTTGTAGGTAGAAGTAGTTTAGATGAAGATTGACTAGATGTGAAAATAATAGTGGTAAAATGATGTTTAGATGTAGATTTAATAGTGTAATTGTCTTCAAAATATAAAAAACACCAAAAACAAGGGGGGCGGTTATAATGTGTAAGGCACAGGTATGCGGTTATAATATGTAAGCCTTTTAGGTATGCGCTTATAATCGAGCACCGGATATAAAGGCCGGGCGCCGATTAAAAGCGCCAGGCGCTTATCCGCGGGTGGCGCTTATATCCGGGGTATGACGGTATCAAATCCCTTTTTGCTCTTATAACTTTCCAAACTCCTAGCACCTCCTATTCTCCTACTTTAGCATGGTATCTAGACGAAAATATCCAAAGGTTGCTTTCTCCCCGACGCCTTCGTCGCACGCCGGGGCAAAAATGTGTGTGTCTGGAAAACGTTCGAAAAAATGTTCATGCTTTCACCAAAAAACGTTTTGGCCCCTACATTTTAAAACCATTTGAAAATACTTAAAAACTCTTTGCAATAGGTTTCTAAATGCATGATTCTTGTTATGCCCCTGCTTGTCGTGATCTGCTACAGCTTGAGCACGACGGTCACAGCCGGCGCGCCAGCACGTGCCGCGCGAGGGCTGTTGCCGCCGCTGCTGCGTGATCGCTCCGCTGGCGCCCGTGCGCTTCTGGTGGAACGCGGTGTCAAAACTATGTTAATATATGTTAGGCTCTGGTGGGGCTAGCCTTAGGGGTATAACTTTCTAGGGTTTCCTATTTGTACTCTCATCCTGTTAGTTCATCTCATTCCTGTTTGGTACATTCTTTACATGGTATCCAAGACTAGGTTAGATCCTATAAACCGTACCTACTGCCATACTCACTGTCGAACCTACTGCCCCTTGCTGCCCCACACGCACGTTGCCCCACGCTGCCCCTAGCGCACTGCTTTTAGTGCGCGTCGCATTGCCGTGCGCCCCGTCCCGTTCGCACGCGCGTGCTGCCCTTCGCTGCCCCACACAGCTACGTGCGCCACGCGCTGCCCTGCATTGCCCTGCGTGCCGCGCGCAGCTCTTCGCGCGTGCCACCGCTGCCTCTGCCTGTGCGCGCCACCACTGCCCGTGCGCGCTCCCGCTGCCCATGCGACGCTGCTGACTGCGCGCCGCTGCTGCTTGCGTGCCGCCCCTGCCCTGCGCACCGCTACTACTTGGTGCCACCATTGCTGACACGCCGCCGCAGCTGGCGCGCTGAGGCTGCCTCGTGCGCGGTTGCTGCCGGCCGGCGCCGCTGCTTGTGAGCTGCGCTGCCCCGTGCGCCACTGCTACTAGGCGCCGCTGCAGCAGCAGCTACAGCCGCAACTGCTGCCACTGCTACAGCCGTCGCTGCTACTGCCGCTACAGCAGCCACCGCTGCTGCTACAGCTACCGCTGTTAACAGGAGTGAAGTGTTGGCCCCGCCCTCGCTTGGGCAACGCCGATGACTTGGTCGGGTGTACGGGAGAATCAGCCGACCGTTCGCAGTGAAGGAGCTGCTCGACGGGCTTCGTCGAGCTGCAGGGCATCGCTGTGGTGTTGGCGTCGACCAGGGGTGCTCGACAGTTGCAGCTGACTGGGCCGGTCGATGGGTGGGCCGTCGATCAGGAGGAGCAGTTCGACGGGGAGATCGACGGAGCAGTCCGTCGACCTGACATGAGAGCAGCAGTCAACGAGGGGAGCTCGGCGACAGCAGCTGCAATGCTGGTCGACGGAGGGGTCCGTCGACCAGGATGTTGCTCGACAGGAGCTGTGGTCAACGAGGGAGTCGTCGACCAGAGCACTGGGTGCTCAACGAGCACATACAACTTCTGGTCGACTTTCCCCGAACAAGTTGACACTGACCTGGTGGTGTCCAGGTCGACCAGGTAACCTGCTCGACGAGTTCTGCGGAGGCACGCGAACGTCGTCGAGGTCGCGATGGCGAAGGCGAGTTCGGGCTGGTATCCCGAAGTCGATGTGGCTCGTCAGGCGCGGACCGGGGCCGACGGATGTAAAGCAGTGCAAGTCGGGCCAACCATCTGCGCGCACCTGCGAGCGTGCGCACTGCTGTGCTCTACGAGTGCAACGCTGGACAGCCGATCGGCTGCAGCGTTGGCACGCCATCGACCTGCTGCATTGGCAGGTCGCTCTTCTACAGTGCTGGCGCGGCTCCTCTATGCAACGCTGGAAGGCGGTCGACCATGCTGTGCTGGCGGTCGACCAGGCTAGCTGCAGAGCTGATAGGTGCTTGATGTAGTCATTTCTGTCATTTCTTGTTCAATCATTCTGGAATTCCAACTTTGCTAGTGGAAACTCTTGCCGATTTCTCCCGTGACTGTGCAAGCACCAAGGAACTAGGCAAAGGTACGATCACTCCTAGTAGTTCGTGCCAACCCCCGTAGTCTAGCTCACTACCGTTGTAGAGTGACTCTCCGCATGGTGCGGTGAGCGTGGACGGCCCGGCAAATTACCTTCAGATAGGAGCCAACTTTTGCCCCTACTAAGCCGTTCGTAGGCCGGCAGCAGCGTTAGTCGCCATGGTCGACCCCGTAGCTAATGCGGGCGTAGCGGACACCTTGGATGCACGTTTGGCTAATGCAAGGAAACGCCATGAGGATGGCGAGTACGGGTAGATCCCTTGGGCGATTGTCGAGTTGGGCATCCGGTCGCAGTGGGCGACAGAACACCCTTCCCATCCTACATCTCCTCGACCGGTGCGAAACGAAGGTGGCGTCGACGACGAGGTCGACGGCAGTGCACGAGTCAGCGGCAATGAAGGCACGAAGCAGAGAGGAGTGATCAAGGTCGACGGTGGCGTCGACAGGAATCCGACGCGAGTTTAGCGGTCGACGGCGGCTGCAGGCAGCTCGCGTGCCGACGTCGATAATCGACATCGATCTCCTCTACGAAGTGGTGGAGGGCTCTCGGCGACGACGCACGTGACGGCGGGCGGGATTGCACCGGCGTATGGCTACTTAAAGTTCTCGCCGGACCGGATCAACGTCGCACCACTGCAAGGTCGACGGGACCTCATCACCTGGAGGGAGTCGATAGAACCTCAGCTGGAGGTCGCCGAGCTGAAGGGCTTCGCCGACGGCACTGTGCAAATTCCGCCCGTGAACGATGTCGAGCTGCGCGGGGAGTTTCGTGCGGCTCACTTGCTCACCTTCATGGTCATCTCGAGGTGCTACTCGTCGGTGGTGCAGCTATCGCTCAGGAGCTGTCGAGAGCGACTGGATGCTGGTCACCAAGCATGGCACTTCATCCTGTCGACGTACCAGGTGAAGGACGACCTGTACATCGGGCAGCTGGAGGAGAAGAAGACACATTCGGATGGGCGAGCAGGAGTCGGCGACGGACTACTGCAACCGTGCTCGACGGATCCTGGCTGCGATGCGGATGGCAGGCGCCGAATACTCGACGGCGTCCTACATCACCCACGTCCTCAAGGGCCTGCAGCACAGCTACAACCTCATGAAGAGGATGACGATGGTGCCTGGCACACGTGAGTCCCTCGACGAGGACTCCCTCACCAGCTACATCCTCCAAGACGAGGCGATGCAGGAGGCAGAACAGCCCACGGAGCTCCTTCCGCCGGCAAACTACCCTGCACCGACGAAGCTGAATCAGCAGCAAGGGCAGCGCGGGAAGCCGGGCGGAGGTGGTAGCGGAGGTGGGCGGTCGACGAAGGACGTCGACGAGAAGAGGTCGACGCGGGACAAGGGCCGTGGAGGTGGTGGTCGACGGCGGAAGTGCTGGATCTGCCACGACCCCGACCACCTTTCCTACGAGTGCCCCGACCGCGACGACAGCGACGAGGACAACACCAAAGGAGGCCGTGGCCGGTCGACCAGCCGTCGCCCCCTTCGAGATGCAAAGCCGCGCAAGGAGAAGCAGACGTCGAAGAAGACGTCGTCGACGAAGGACGTCGACAACTCCAGCGGCAAGGGCCGAGGCGACAGGGAGGCGTCGTGCTCGATGGTCAGCGTGGAGCCGACAGTCTCGCTGGCGCCGGAGGCTAGCGAGGACTTCCAGGCGGTGGCGGCAGCTGTGCAGGCCAACCCGACGGCGGTGCTGCTCGAAAGCGGGCGCTCCCACCACCTGATGGGGACGAAGGCGGTCTTTGTCGACATGGCGCCAAGCGACAGTGTGAAGCACGTGCGCGGCTCCGATAGGGCGTTGCAGCCTGTCGAGGGTCGTGGAACCGTCGCTCTGCAAGAAGAGGCAGGGAAGCAGGTCCTCATCCCCGACGTGCTCTACGTTCCGGGAGTACAGGCGAACCTGCTGTCAACTGGCCAACTGAAGGAGAGCAGATTGCAGCTGCAGGGCGACGGCGACGAGATGCTGCTCGTCGCCGCGACCGGGGAGGTTCTCGGTCGAGCACGTTACACCGCACGAGTCCTCTGCACCGACCTTCGCCCCTCCTCGACGCGGTCGCCGTCGACCGAGGTGGTGGCTCTGCAGACGATAATCTCAGCGACGAAGGCGACCCCTGACCTGTTGCATGCGAGGCTCGCGCACGTCGGCATGGACACGATCAAGAGCTCGGCGAAGCATGAAGTTGCTACTGGGCTCGACATTACGCCGTCGACCGGAGCAGACCCGCCGTATGTCTCGTGCGTTGGAGGAAAGCTGGCGCGACACACCTTCCCCGACAAGGGCTCGGACGCCGAGGAGGCACTGGCTGTCGTGCACATTGACTTGTGCGGGCCATTTCGGGTGGCTGCCAAGGATGACAGCTTGTACTTCCTGCTGCTGAAGGATCGCCACACTCGGTTCGTGTGGGCAATGCCGGTCGCTACGAAGAGCGATGTGCTGTGGGAGTTCCAACAGTGGCTGGTGCTGGTAGAGCGGCAGATGAAGAAGACGGTGTTGATGCTCTGCTCAGACCGAGGAGGGGAGTTCCTCGGGAAGGCGTTCACCGACTTCGTCAACGGGAAGGGCATCGTCCACGACTTGACGTGCCCCTACACTCCGCAGCAGAACGGCATGGCTGAGCGGGAGATGCGCACGGTTGTCGAGTCCGTGCGGACGATGCTCCTGTACATGGGCGTGCAGCACCACTGGTGGCACCTCGCTCTTCGACAGGCTGTTTGGGTGCGCAACTGCTTAGAGCGGTCGACGCCGCCGCCGGGGATGACTGCGTACCAGGTGCTGACTTGGAAGAAGCCCGACCTCACGCTGGCGCGGGTGTGGGGCTGCATGGTGCAGTTCATGGTTCCCGAGCAGCAGCGCGGTGGGAAGCTGGCACGGAAGGCTCGCTGGGGGCTTCACCTGGGTGTGTCGCCTGAGAGCAAAGGCTGGGAGGTGCTGGACTTGACCGACAACAAGGTGGTCACGTCCGTCGAGGTGATTTTCTACGAGACGCTGTCGCTGGAGGTGTGGAAGGCGAAGTATGGGCCGGCGTCGGGGCAGACGCAGGCACACCCACCGACGGACACCTCGACGGCGACGGTCCCACTGCTCGCCGAAGTCGACGAGCCTACTGATGAGGACGTTGTGGAGGTTCTTCCACCTCCCCCTGTTCTTGCTCCTCCCTCCCCAGTCGCCGATCGGCCTGCGTCGATGCCTCTGTCGGCCACTGCCGATGAGGGGAGCCTTGAGGCGTCACCTGTGGCGCCGGCCAGTGGCATCGCCGGCGGTCGACAAGGCGCCAAGCTCGTTGACCAGGACGGGAAGCCGTCGATGACAGGGGAGCAGCAGACAGGGGAGCCGGTCGGACAGGTGGCAACAGCAGGGGTGCAGTCGACAGGGGAGTAGCAGCCGGGGCGGTCGACAGGGGAGCTGTCGAAGTCAGCAGGTGGTGAGCAGCCGGTCGAAGGATTGAAACAGCTGGTCGACGACGAGGACGTCGACGAGGAAAGGGAGAAGTCAGCGGGTGAGGAGTCCACTGACAGCGACGTGGTGGAGGTGCCGATCACGAAGCCTGAGCTGCGACACATAGGTCGAGCTCGACGGCCGCCGGAGCGGCTGAGCTTCCACGCCTGCCTACCGCCAGCTGCCTTCACTACGGTGTACGACGAGGTCGACGACGACCTGTTGTACGACGGCGCCGAGGAGGACGAAGATTTGCCGGAGCTCGACCCCGACGTGCATGCCGACCCCGAACGCCGCTGGGACATCGCCACGATGACGGTGCAGGAGGCGCTGGCGAGCTGGAAGGGAAGAAGAGATCCGCAGCCTCATCGGCATGGGCACTTGGGAGTTGGTCGAACGCCCACGCGGGGTGAACATCATGAAGAACTGGTGGGTGTTGACGACCAAGTACCGCATCGACGACACCGTCGAGCGCGAGAAGACGAGGCTGGTCGTGAAGGGCTTCACGCAGGTGTACGGCGCCGACTACGATGAGACGTACTCGCCGGTGAGCAGCTACGCCACGCTGAGGATCTTCCTCACCATCGTCGCCGTCCTCGACCTCAATCAGATGCAGCTCGACATAAAGAACGCATTCCTGCAGAGCAAGCTCGACAGGGTGCTCTACATGTACCAGCCGGACTACTTCGACGATGGGACGGGCCGGGTGTGTAAGCTGCTGAAGAGCCTCTACGGGCTGAAGCAGTCGCCGCTGCTGTGGTACAGGGCTCTCGACAGTGTGCTGCTGGGCGCTGGCTAGAAGAAGAGCCAGGTCGACACGGCGCTCTACTTCAAGGCCGGTGACGACGGAGTGACCTGCTGGGTGCTGGTCTACGTCGACGACCTGCTCACTGCCAGCAGCAGCACCGCGATGCTGAAGAAGCTGAAGGAGCTGTTGGAGGCTGCCTTCGAGCTGCGCGAGATTTCGCCGGTCGTCAAGTACCTTGGGCTGGAGATCGTGCGCGACAGGCCAGCAAGGAAGCTGTGGCTGCACCAGCAGAACTACGCTGACAAGCTGCGCATGCGCTTCATCGACGAGGAGCAGAGCGGTCGAGTTCGGAAGACGACGGTCTCGGTCGACGCCTACGCTGAGCTGGCGTTCGACGACAAGGAGGCCCAGGAGCGCGAGGAGGAGGAGTACCGGCAGAAGGTTGGCTCGCTGCAGTTCGCGGCGATGACGACAAGGTCGGACATCGCGTTCGCCTGCAGCAAGCTGGGGAGTGGCCTCACGGTGAGGAGCGACCAGCATTGGCGCGAGGTCGACCGCTGCTTTGCCTACCTCGCCGACACCCGCGACACTACTCTGGAGTTCGGCGGTGGACCAGAGTCGCTGGAGCTGATTGGTTACGTGGACGCCGACGACGCGGGCAACAAGCAGAACTGGACGAGCACGGCCGGCTACGTGTTCCTCTTCGGGGGGGCTGCGGTCTCATGGTCGAGCCAGCACATCAAGTGCGCAACGCTCTCCTCGACCGAGTCGGAGTACGTCGCGGCCACGGACGCCGGCAAGGAGGGGCGTCGACTACGCTTCCTCCTTGCAGAGTTCAAGCTGCTCGACACTAGGAAGCCGACCATCATCCGCGTGGACAACAAGTCGGCAATTACGGTCGCTGCGGGCTTGGGGCTGATGGGCAACCTCAAGCACATGGAGCGACGCTATGCCTGGCTGCACCACATGGTGAGGCGCGGGAAGTTCGTGCTGAAGTACATCCCGACCATCGAGCAGCCGGCAGACTTCCTGACGAAGGCGCTGCATTTTCCGGCTTTCAACCGGTGCTCTGTCGCCATTGGCCAAGTTCGTCTGGCCGACGTCGGCGACGGCGACAATGATGTGTAGAAGTAGGTGCCCTGCCCTTCTTCACAGCTGGTGCGCTGATGGCGTGCTGTGTGTGGGGTGCATGCCGAAAACGAGTTTTCTCTGTGGAGTACTGCCGTGTGGGCTGGAGGCCCAAGCGTGAGCGCGGCAAGGGAGTGTTAACGGGAGTGAAGTGTTGGCCCCGCCCTCGCTTGGGCAACGCCGACGACTTGGTCGGGTGTACAGGAGAAGCAGCTGACCGTTTGCAGTGAAGGAGCTGCTCGACGGGCTTCGTCGAGCTGCAGGGAATCACTGTGGTGTTGCCGTCGACCAGGGGTGCTCGACGGTTGCAGCTGACTGGGCCGGTCGACGGGTGGGCCATCGACCGGGAGGAGCAGTTCGACGGGGAGGTCGACGGAGCAGTCCGTCGACCTGACATCAGAGTAGCAGTCGACGAGGGGAGCTCGGCGACAGCAGCTGCAGTGCTGGTCGACGGAGGGGTCCGTCGACCAGGATGTTGCTCGACGGGAGCTGTGGTCGACGAGAGAGTCGTCGACCAGAGCACTGGGTGCTCGAGGAGCACATACAACTTCTGGTCGACTTTCCCCGAACAAGTCGACACTGACCTGATGGTGTCCAGGTCGACCGGGTAACGTGCTCGACGAGTTATGCGGAGGCACGCGAACGTCGTCGAGGTCGCGACGGCGAAGGCGACTTCGGGCTGGTATCCCGAAGTCGATGTGGCTCGTCAGGCGCAGACCAGGGCCAACGGATGTACAGCAGTGCAAGTCGGGCCAATCATATGCGCACACCTGCGAGTGTGCGCACTGCTGTGCTTTACGGGTGCAACGTGTTGAGATATGAGAATGAATTGACTAAGGAAATGAGAACAAGCAAGATATATGTCAGCCCTAACCCTAAACCTAGGACGAAGTAAATGCACCTAGACTAGAACAATATAAACTATATCATTATAGTTTGACACACCCCCATAGTCTAGGTGACGGTAGTACTGCAACACAAATCTCAGGGTGGATCACGAAGTCACCACACAATCTGAGAGCAAGGGTCATAGGACCGGTCAGCAAGTGCAAGAAAAGGTCACAAGACCGGTCTGCAACAACAAGAATCAAGCAACGGATGCAACTTAGGGTGGATCACAACGTCACCATACAGTCTGAGGGCAAACAAGGGGCCACAAGGCCAGTCCACATGCATCGATATAGATATATATAGGAAGAGATACAAGGGTACAAGACAAAGCATCTCTACGCAAGCAAGTGAGGGCCTGTAGACACAAGGCCTAGCTGGGTGCAGAAGCGCTGGTGGGCACAAGGCGGCAACGCCTTGGTGAAGATATCTGCAGTGTTGGCCTCAGAAACCACACGTACCACGCGGGCCTGGCCACGCTGCTGAAACTCATGGAGAAGAAAGTAACGAAGCTGGATGTGCTTCGCCTTCCCAACCAGTCGGGGCTCCTCGCACAACAGGACAGCAGACCTGTTGTCGGCGAACAAGACTGGGGGAGAGCGAGGCCGCTCACCAAGGTCGGAGAGGAGGAAAGACAGCCAGTGAAGCTCCCAGGCGGCCATGGCCGCAGCGTACACCTTTGCCTCACAGCTGGAACTAGAGATGGACGACGCCCAAGTCGACCTCCACAAAACAGCTCCGGTCCCAAGACTGAAGCAGTAACCCTGTCTAGACCGCAGCGACTCTGCGTCGTCGGCCCACGCGAGTCCGAGTAACCTGTAAGTGTAACTGGCTGCTTCCCTCCAAGGACAAACCCCATGCCTGATGTACTTGCCACATACTTCGCCACCCTCTTAGCAGCGTACCAGTGGGAAGGTCGGTGTCTTCCAGGCGCAACTAAGAGAATAAGCTAGGTCTGGGCGAGTACATGTCAACAGGTACATGAGACAACCCACCAGCTCAGGATATGGACCGCTGGACTCAAATGGCTCGTCCGAAGGTGGAGCCGTGAGCCCATGTTCCACAGCAAGAGGGGCGGGCTGTACCTTGGAGAACGGGAAGAGAAACCGCGTGAGGATCTGCTCGACCATATGCGACTGCATCAGCGTAATGGTGCGAGCTGCCCTGTCCCTGGTGATCTGCAGGCCAAGGTAGCACTGTAGCTCTCCAAGGTCAGTGAAAGTGTGTCTCCTTTGCCGTTCCTCCTTCACAGAGGCCAGTGCGCGTCGGTCGGGAGTGGGGAACACCAAGTCGTCAACGTAGACCAGAACAAAGAACGGGGTCGAGCCACGGCGGACGAACAGCGACGGGTCGGCAGAAGACGGAAAGAAGTCAAGCGCTGCAAGAGTCGTACGTAGCGTGTCGTGCCACTCGCGGGGAGCCTGGCGCAGGCCGTAGACCGGTCGACGCAGGTGCCACTGGGTCCCATGAGGGAAAGGGCCAGTGAAGCCAGGCGGACGACGCAGCCAGATCTGCTCGTGCAGGCTCCCCTGAAGGAACGCAGTGGAGAAGTCGAAGGAGTGCAACTCGTAGTCGCGCTGTGCTGCAATATACAGCAACACCCCAAAAATGGTCATCTTCGGGGTGGGAGCGAAGGTCTGAAAAAAGTCTACCCCCTCTCGCTGACTGAAGCCTCTCGCCACGTAGCGCGCCTTGAACACGGGTGGTGCTCCAGGCGGCCGCTTCACCTTGTAGAGCCACATGCCACAGACAACGTTCGCCCCAAGAGGTGGGACGGCGTCGACGTAGGTACCTGTGGACCTATAAGATGCCATATCTGCCTCCTCAGCTGCTATCCAGTACGAAGCCCAGGGTCCTGTGACCACCTCAGCGTGATTGCGAGGGATCGGGATGTCAAGGGGCAAGCAGCATGGCGCAGAGATGAGGAACAGCGGCCGCAAGGAAACCAAGCTCGAACTGCCTGTCCTCGAGGACCTCCAGGGGAAAAACAGGAGCACCTCAGAGAACGGAGAACGAGCAGGTCCACTCACCAAGTGAGCGGCGTAGTCAAGGCGGTGGGAAGAGGCAAAGCCAGCGATAGTGGTAACAAGTGCTGAGACAAACGAGAGATGTGCAGTCGGGTGCGTGACCAACGCGGACAAGACACGGGAGACAACAGGACGAGAGGCAAGGAGGTAGTCGGACAACGGGTCGTGAAACACAGTGAGGGACGACTCAGGAGGCTGTGGAAGGACAGGAGGAGGTGGAACACGAGAGCGAAGAACAAGGTGAAACGGGCCGTCGGCACGGTAACGGGACCGGCGAGGCTCTGGGGACACAGCACGACCGAGGGGAGAACGACGAGTCCACTGGGACGAGGAAAGGGACTCGACAGGGGGAACAGGAGGGGACGGTAGGGGACCACGAATAAAGCATGCAGGTGCTGAGTCGGGCAGGTCTCTAAGTCGCTGCTGCTCCGCCTCCTCTGGCGACTGCTGCTGCGGCACCTGCCCCCCCTGCTGCTCCCGTGGTTCCTCCTCTACTCTGTCATGCTGTGGCTGCAACAACACCTGCTGCTACGACCGGGAATCCTGCTCTACCCTCTCCTGCTGTGGCTGCAACTGCACCTGCTGCGGCAGTCGTGACTCCTCCTCTACTCTCTCCTGCTGTGGCTATGACTCCTCCTCTACTCTCTCCTGACGCTCCGACTGAGGCTGCTGCTGCCGCTGCTGCTGGTGTTGCTGCTGCTGCTGCTGCTGCTGCTGCTGCCGTGACTCCTCCTCTACTCTCTCCTGACGCTCCGACTGAGACTGCTGCTGCTGCTGCTGCCGTGACTCCTCCTCTACTCTCTCCTGACGCTTCGACTGAGACTGCTGCTGCTGCTGCTGCCGTGCCCTCTCAAATCGCTTCCGCTCCTCCCTCTCCAACCTCCCTACAGTGCGCGGCGTAGGCGTCGCAGTGCTTGTGTCTCCCGCTCCAGCACCCCCACAACCAGAACCTCCTCCGACAACAACCCCAGGGACTCCAGTGCCTCCTACAGCAACACCCCCAGGCTCCGCAACGACCGGCCGCGGAGGCGAACGAGGAGGGAACTGCGGAACAGACGGGAAGCCAGGGGGTGAGGCGGGGCGAGGCCGCTGAGTCGAGACAGCCGTGTCCTCCTCAGGAGTGGTCTCCACTCTCACACCCCCTGCACCCCCAGAGCTGGCACGACGGGCTCCAGCAGCCCCAGTACCCTCACCCTCCGCAACTGCACCTCCAGCACCCCCAGACACGACAGGGACTGGACGCTGCAGGGGGGAAGATTGCGGAGTGACGTGCGACACACCTGACGGGGTAGGACGCGAAGGGGGTGGGGCTATCGGGGCGACTGGGGGGGGCTCAAGAGTGAGGAACAGCGGGGGGGAAAAAACCTCAGAACCTCGGTGGGGGCGACTCCTGTAGTAACTGACCGACTCGTCGAAAGTGACGTCCTGAGAGGCAAAGAACTGGTGGGTGACTAGGTCGTAGAACACCCAGCCTGAGGCGTCGAGTGGGAAGCCAAGAAAGACGTAAGAACGGGTGCGCGCAGACAACTTGTTCGCGCCAGGGGCGCGAACGTGAGCCAGACAACCCCAGACGCAGTAGTCAGCTGCTACGCCCGGAAAACCTGTCCAAAGGAAGATCGGCGTCACCCGTGGCCGAGCGTCAATAGGCCACAGGTTCAGCTGGTGCGCAGGGGGGCAGCCTATACTGCTGATGGTGCAACTGATGACAGTATAGTGCGGTAGTGAACGGTTGGGTGGGGTTGAGAGCGGTTGGGAACGGTGTTGGACGGTCAGGTGGGGCTAGGAGTGGCCTGGTGCGGTGGAATGCGGCTGAGTGCGGTGCTGGTGCTTGTGGGAGGGGTTCAGTGCAGGGCTTGCTCTTTGTACCTCCCTCCTTTCTAGTCAAACCCCTCCTTTGCTTATTCTCTCTTGCCTAGCTTGCTAGCTATAGCTCCTGCGTTCTAACCGCCATTCTGACATGGTAACAGAGCGATTACGCTCCTGGCCTGTGGGCCCACCGTTTGCTTCCGCTGCCACTACTGTACTGTCTGTCGCGCGCCCCGTGGCACGCAACGATTTTTTCTTCCCGCCACGCGTTCGGGGCACGTGGCGGTTTTCTGCCCGCCGCGCGCTCGGGGCGCGCGGCGGTTTTCCGCTCCGTCGCGGCGCCCCGGAGGCCCGCGCGCCACCCCCTCCCGTCGCCCGTCGTGGCGCCCTCGGGGGCCCGCCCGCCACCCCCTCCCGTCGCCCCGTCGCGGCGCCCTGGGGGCCCGCGCGCGGCCCCCTCCCGTTGCCCGTCGTGGCGCCTCGGGGGCCCGCGCGCCTTCCCCTCCCGTCGCCCCGTCGCGGCGCCCTGGGGGCCCGCGCGTGGCCCCCTCCCGTCGCCCGTCGTGGCGCCTCGGGGGCCCGCGCGCTTTCCCCTCCCGTCGCCCCGTCGCGGCGCCCTGGGGGCCCGCGCGCGGCCCCCTTCCGTCGCCCGTCGCGACGCCCTGGGGGCCCGCGCGCGGCCCCCCTCCCGTCGCCCGTCGTGGCGCCCCGGGGGCCCGCGCGTCCGCCCCTACCGTCGCCCATCGTGGCGCCCCGGGGGATCCGCGCGCCGTCCCTCGCGCTGCTGCCCGCGCTCCTGCCCCGTGCTGCCCGTTTTAGGGTTTTGGGGTGGCGAGTGTGGGGGTGGCGGGTATGGGGGTGACGGGTGTGTGCGCCGTCCCCTGCTCCTCCTCCTCCTCCGTCTCCCACTGCTGCAGCTGCCGCTGAGGGGGGTGGGTGTGTGGGAGCCGAAGGAGTGGTGCTAGGGGGGTGTCGTGGGAGTGAAACTAGGGGTGCAGCAGGGGGTGTGAAAGGGGTGTGGGACAGGTGGGGGAGGTTGAGTGGAGGTGGCCGCCATGAAGCCAGCAGCTCCAGTCGCCCGTGAGACCGTTGCACCAGTCGCCCGTGAGACCGTTGCGCCAGTCGCCCGTGAGCCCGTCACTCCAGTCGCACGTGAGCCCGTTGCTCCAGTCGCCCGTGGGTCAGTTGCTCCTGCCGCTCGTCTAGCCGCGGAGCCAGTTACTCCAGTTTCCCGTGTGCCAGTTGCTCCAGTTGCCAGTGTACCAGTTGCTCCAGTTGCCCGTGTGCCAGTTGCTCCAGTTGCGCCGTGTGTCTGCAGCTTCCGCCGTCGCCTCCCATCTCCTCTCTTCCCACAGTCACTCCTCCTCCTCACTTGCCCTCTGTGACTGCCTCTAGCTTTACTTGTCCTTGTGAACCTGCTCTGTGACTGCTTGCTATGCTGATTATACCCCACTTTGACTATGGGGGTGTGTCAGAATATAATGCTTATCTAGTTTGTAGTGGGGTACTCAATAGTGAGTATAACCCTGTTAGAGCTTGGTATTTGTACCTCCCTCCTTTCTAGTCAAACCCCTCCTTTGCTTATTCTCTCTGCCCTAGCTTGCTAGCTATGGCTCCTGCGTTCTAACCGCCATTCTGACAACTACACCAGGAGGTGGCTGGGATGCTGTCCAAGTGCTAGAAGAAGCAGCGGAGGAAACCACCGAAGCAGGCTCAGGCGGTGCCGAACAATGGGAGGCGAAGACTGGGGACCGCCATCAGCACCGACGAACGTCCCGGCGCATGGAGGCTGGGGAACCGCCAACGCTCCCAACGAAGAGGGTTGCCCAGAAGCTCCAGATCTTCCACCTGAACCCGTTGCCGAGCTCGATCCCTATTGGGCAACGCGCGGAACCAGCTGGGGCGGTCCTCCTCTTCCGGACCAATACGCTCCTGACACACCAGAACATGTCCAAGAGGAGTCAGAAGAAGAAGTGACCTACGAGTTCTTCAGCAAAGCAGCGGAACTACCCGAACCAACCGAGGGTGCGCCGCCGCCAGAACAAGGACCTCAGCTGATCTCGGTGACCGGCGGAGAGTACCTTTACTATCGCGTCCCAATGGAAGGACTTCCCGCGTCTGAATGGCCCGATCCAGCGTCCTTCCCACAACCGCTTGTCACCGGCGACGCCGTACACTCCGGCGACACGCATGACATCGCCAAGTTCCCGAAAGAAGTCCTGAAGCATCTCTCCATTTGAGCCTTCGCAGACAACGACGCCGCCGCCGCCGCCGACAAAGGTCCTGAAAAGAAGCAGAACGACGAAGCAGAAAGGCACAAATATTATCAGAAATTCCCTCAAGGCCGGTGTCTTCGACGACGACGCACTACTTCTCCCTCGAGGAGGCTCCCTCACAGCAGAATCGGTTGACCCACCATGCACCGTGTGCCCGACTGCGTCACTCGCCCACAAACCTTTTCCAGACTTACCTCTCGGCTACGAACGATACAAGCCGCTAGACAAAGTCTACAGCAACTTCATGGTTCTAAGTCAAGAAGGGCTTGATGGCGAATATTACACCCTTACCTTCATCGACGCATGCACACGCTACGTCTGGGCTATCAACACCGACTGCCGCTCTCTTGCCTTCGAGTGCTTCGTGGCCTGGATGAAACGGGCCGAACGTCAGTCTGGACTGAAGCTGAAACCTACCAGACAGACTGGGGTTTGGAGTTCTTCTCCACTGAGTTCAAGGAGCTCTTCAAGCAGAAGGAGATTGAGCACCTGGTGTCCCTGCCCTACGCCCACGAGCAGCAAGGAGTAGCAGAACGGACAAACAGGAGCCTCGCCACCAGGATGAGGGCCCTGATGAAGCAGTCGGCCGTCCCAACCAAGTACTGGCAATTTGCGATGAACCACGCTGTCCGGCTGCACAACATGCTATCGTCCCGAAGCCTCGAGAACAACAACTCTCCCTACAAGGCTTGGACGGGCAGAAAGGCAGACACACGTCTGCTTCGGGTGTTCGGCTGCATGGTACAGTACAGGCCACACACAGCAAGGACCGGAAAATTTGCTGACCGGGCACGCTGGGGCATCCACCTCGGAATCGAAAAGGAATACAAGGCGTGGACCGTGCTGGACTACGCGACACACGAAGTCACAAAATCACGTAACTGCATCTTCTACGAAAAACTGACCCTGCCACTATTCAAGGAACACCACGAAGCTGACAAAGCACCAGAAAGGGTTTTCGAGGGGCATCGCAGCTTCGCCACGTCACACGATGAAGCAGACCTGGCAGAGGATGCTGATGCAGCAGACAACACACCGTTGGATCCATATCCTAACATCCCCCTTACAAGCCCACTCCAGACTCCAACATTCATACCCATCAATTCGATCCTGCCGATACATTTCGCGAAGCCCACAATTACAACAGTGAAGCGCGCCAATCACTGGATGCCGAGTTACCACCACCAAAAACCTCGCAAGACACCCTCCGCCTCGGCAACGACAGCGACGACGACGTTGTCAAAGTAACCAGCTTCCACGACTACGATCGCCTGCACTACGAAAAGACCAACGAAACCGGTCTCCGCATCCTTGGGCTCGCCGTAGCTGTTCGTCACACCTCCCCCAAGGAACCCACCACCGTTCGCCAGGCCTTGTCTAGCCCCGACAGTGAGAAATGGAAGGCAGCCATGGCCGCAGAAGTCGCAGCCCTGAACAGCCGCGGAACGTGGAAGCTGGTTCCACAATCATCAGCAAAGGGGCGGAAAATTCTCAGTGGAAAATGGGTTTCCCGCATCAAAACACTTGCGGATGGCTCCATTGACAAATACAAGGCGAGATGGGTGGTGCGCGGGTTCGAGCAAACTCACATGGTGGACTTTGACCTCACCTACGCGCCTGTCGGACGACACACCTCAGTGCGCATCCTCATCTGCATCGCATCCGTCAAACAGCGGCCACTCCGTCAAATCGACGTCGGAAGTGCATTCCTCTACGCTCCCGTTGACGCCATCATATTTGTTGAGCAGGCGCATGCCTTCGAGGAGAGTGACGGCGCTGTCTGCCTTCTTCAAAAATCCCTCTATGGGATTAAGCAGGCACCTCGACTATGGCAGCAGTACCTACACACCGTCCTCATGGAGCTCGGATTCAAGCAACTACCACATGACCTTGGGATGTACCGGAAGGAGTCCCGCGGCAAGTTCATCCTTCTCGTTGCCTTCACGAACAGAGCTCCTGCAAGAAGCGAAAGTGACGATGAACGGGCACTTCACATTACTCTGCGACAATCAGAGCGCAATCAAGATCGCGAACAAGCCCGGCTTCGTGAACCGCACGAAACATATCGCACCCCGTTACTTCTTCGTCAAGGACGAAATTGACAAAGGGAAGGTCAAACTCACGTACTGCCCAACTGGTGATATGGCAGTAGACTTCTTGACCAAGAAGCTGCCACGTCAGAAGTTTCAGCACTGCACCGACCTCTGCGGGATCTCGAATAAATCAAACGTGGCTCACCTTCAGGAATGAAGGGGAGTGTTGGAATAACCGAAAGGTTATCGTGACATTCCCGAAGGCTCTCCACTCACGCGTCACTTCATAACGCGCCTCTATCAGTATCGCAATAGCTCATATAGAGCATGCGGAAGGTCGAGAGTCACCCGAAGGTCAACAGTCGAAGACAGTCAACAATCGTGACTCTTGACTGCCCAGTAACTGCACTTGAAGTTATGCGATGCAACATGGTAACTGTCAAAGAAGAGCAATAGTCGTGGTTACTGTAGCAATGTTATTCAGTTGATAAGGGAATGTACCCCTCAGAGTACATGGCTAGCTAGGATTGCTATTTATATCCTGTACTCTTATTCTATAATTATCTTGCTCACTTTCAACATATTAACAAGGTCACTACAAAGACTTCATTGTCTTCTCCTAGACTTGACAGACATATCCTATCCATTGCGATCCTTGAGTTATAACATTATACACTGACGAGGGGGTCTTAAATCGTTTAATAGCAAAAGGGGGGTCCTCACATATTAGACCATATTAAGCGTACACCCTTCAGAATCACTGTGCAGAAATGAATGAACTATGAATGAGTTGGGTACAAGTACTAACCCTAAAGTGTTGTACCCCTTGTAGGCAAACCCACTATTGCCTAGAGAGAACACAAACATACAGTTTGACACACCCCCATAGGCTAAGTGGGAGAGAGAAAACACAACAGACAGTCACAAGACCAGTCAAGCAAGAGAACAAGCAAAACAAAGCTCAGGGTGGATCTCAAGAACACCACACAATCTGAGCACAAGCAAGCGGCCACAAGGCCAGTTCGCATGCAGAGTTATAATAGCAAGGCAGGACACTGATCACAACCTAGCAAGTGTAAACATGCAGGTATAAAGATATATAGCAGTGTACAACAAGGACAAGTCAAGCAACCAGCAGGTGAGGCAGAGTGGGCACAAGTCCAAGAGCAGTGCAGAAACACTGATGATCACCAGACCCAAGGGCCTTGGTGAACACATCAGCAGTGTTGGCCCAAGAGGCCACGTAAGCAAGGCGCAGCTGACCACGCTGCTGCAGCTCCCGAGCAAGAAAGTAACGAAGAGCAATTTGTTTCGTTCTATGCTCCAGTCTCTGCTCACGACACAAGGCAAGCATTGCCTTGTTGTCGACTTACAGAACTGGAGGAGAACGAGGCCGCTCCCCAAAATTGGTCAGCAGGTAGGTCAGCCAGCGTAGCTCCAGTGCAGCCATGGCCCCAGCGTAGATCTCGGCCTCACAGCTGGAACCAAGCACAGAAGAAGAACGAGTGGACCTCCACGAGACAGAACCAGAGCCAAGATTGAAGGTGTAACCCTGTGACGAACGCTGAGTCGCCTGGTCGTCGGCCCAAGAAGCGTCGGAGTGTCCTGTGAGTACCACTGAACCCTGTCCTCCAAGCACGAGCCCCATGCCCGATGTACTGCACAAGTAACGCAGTACCCTCTTCGCAGCATCCCAGTGCACCTTTCGGTGTCTACCGAGAGCCACGTAGCGAGCCAGGAGGCTGAGAGGGTACGCGAGGTCAGGTCGTGTGCACGTCATCAGGTATATGAGGCAACCCACAAGCTCT
Source organism: Closterium sp. Naga37s-1 (assembly GCA_947471745.1). Classification (NCBI taxonomy): domain Eukaryota; kingdom Viridiplantae; phylum Streptophyta; class Zygnematophyceae; order Desmidiales; family Closteriaceae; genus Closterium; species Closterium sp. Naga37s-1. The sequence goes on from CANJKZ010000243.1 coordinate 2,501,871, forward strand.
GGGTACGGACCACTCGGCTCTACGGACTCGTCCGAAGGTGGAGCTGAGAGCGAGTGGCCGGTAGACAGAGGAGTGGGCTGTGGTGAGGAGAACCGGAAGCCGAAGCGCTGGAGGACCTGGTGCACCATGTGTGACTGAGTAAGGGTGATGGTGCGCCGTGCTCTGTCCCGGGTAATCTGCAAGCCAAGATAGCTCCGCAGCTCACCCAGGTCAGTGCATGTGTGTCTCTCCTGCAGCTCCGCCTTCACTAGGGCCAGCGCCTCAGTGTCAGCAGTAGCAAAGACCAAGTCGTCGACGTACACGAGAACGTAGAACGGCGGCAGGGTAGTGTCGGTGCGTAAAAACAGCAACGGGTCAGCCGAGGAAGGAGAAAACCCAAGAGCCGCAAGTGTCTTCCTCAGTGTGCCGTGCCACTCGCGCGGCACCTTGCGGAGACCGTAGACTGGTCGCCGTAGGCTCCACTGGGTACCTGCAGGAAACGACTCAGTGAATCCCTCTGGACGGCGCAGCCAGATGGCCTCGTGAAGGCTACCCTGCAAGAAAGCTGTCGAGAAGTCGAGGGAGTGCAGCTCGTAGTCACGCTATGCTGCAACGTGCAGCAACACCCGAAGAGTAGTCATCTTCGGGTTGGAGGAGATGGTCTGGAAGAAGTCGACCCCCTGTCGCTGACTGAAGCCTCGAGCAACGTAACGCGCCTTGAAGGCAGGCGGAGAACCCGGCGGCCGCTTCACCCTGAAAACCCACATGCCACTGACAATGTTCGCCCCAGGTGGGGGAACCTCGTCGACGTAGGTGCCTGTGGACTTCTAGGAAGCCATCTCTGCGTCCATGGCTGCCTGCCACTGAGAGGAGTACTCACCCGAAATCGCCTCTCTGTAAGAGCGCGGGGTGGGGATGTCAAGTGCATCCGGGTCTCCCTTAGGGCAAAGCAGCATGGATGCAAAACGAGGTAAAGCGGCCGCAAGACACTCAAGCTCAAACTGCCTGTCCTCAAGGACGTCACTGCTAAGGGCAGGCTCACCCCCGACAGACGGAGGACAGACAGACTCAGACTCAGTAACAAGACTTGCGACGTAGTCGAGACGACTCCTAGCTGCAAAGTCGATTAGCTCAGTGACTAGGGCAAACGCAGCAGTAAACTCAAAGTCAGGGTCAGTGACGACAGTAGCGAGGAGACAAGTGACAGTAGGACTGGTAGCACGAGCAAGGTCGGACTCAGGGTCAGGAACGTGCGGAAGAGAGGAAGCGGGAGGCTCAGGCAGGACAACACGCTATGGAACAGCGGAAGGACGAAGTGCCATACCGTGAGTGCCTGGGACAGCAGGAGGACGAGGACGGGGGACACGACGAGCACGAACAGGTGTGGAAGCACGAGTCTCAGGCTCATGACGCTCAGTGAGGGACTCAGTCACCTCAGTGTGAGGAGCAGGAGCAGTCAGCGGGGAGCCAGGCAGTAGCTGTGGCTGAGACTGGTCTGTCGGTGGACACAGGAGAGGTGGAGCGAGGCCAGTGGAAGACGGGAGACTAAGAACCTGGCGAAGGACCGAGTCAGGTGGCGGCAGGGACGACTGCGACTGCGGGTAGAAAAACAGTCGGCGAGGGGCAGTACCAGTAGCTCCAGCTCCTACAGCACCAGCAGCACCAGCACCTCCAGCACCAGCAGCTCCAGTAGCACCTCCAGCACCAGCAGCACCACGAGCTCCGGCAGCGCTAGCACCTCTAGCACCAGCAGTACCTCCAGCACCTCCAGTGCCAGCAGCTCCAGTAGCACCTCCAGCACCTCTAGCACGAGCAGGACCACCTGCTCCGGCAGCTCCAGCACCTCTAGTACGAGCACCTCCAGGACCAGCAGCTCCAGTACCTCCAGTACCTCCAGCTCCAGCGCCTCCAGCACAGCAGTACCTCCAGCACCTCCAGCGCCAGCAGCTCCTGCACCTCCAGTACCTCTAGCTCCAGCGCCCCCAGCACCAGCAGTACCTCCAGCACCTCCAGCGCCAGCAGCTCCAGCAGCACCTCCAGCACCTCCAGCACCTCCAGCACCAGCAGCACCACCTGCTCCGGCAGCTCCAGCACCTCCAGTCCGAGCACCTCCAGGACCAGCAGCTCCATCACCTCCATTACCTCCAGTACCTCCAGCTCCAGCGCCTCCAGCACCAGCAGTACCTCCAGCACCTCCAGCGTCAGCAGCTCCAGTAGCACCTCCAGCACCTCCAGCACCTCCAGCACCAGCAGCACCACCTGCTCCGGCAGCTCTAGCACCTCCAGTATGAGCACCTCCAGGACCAGCAGCTCCAGCAGCTCCAACACCAGTAGCACCTGCACCTCCAATACCTCCAGCTCCAGCTCCTCCAGCACCAGTAGCACCTCTAGGACTAGTAGCTCCGGCACCTCCAGTACCAGCAGCACCTCTAGTACCTCCAGCACCAGCAGCACCTCTAGCACCTCCAGCAGTACCTCCAGTACCTCCAGCACCAGCAGTACCTCCAGGACTAGCAGCTCCAGCACCAGCAGGACCGTACCCTCCACCACCAGGACTGCCTCGCCGAACGAGCCACGCACGAATCGCTTGCGGCGAGAGCGTCTCAAGTAGATCAGGCTGCGGTGGCTGTCCAGCTCCAGGACCTCCAGCAGGGTCACCCACAGCTCCACCGCCACTAGGACTCGCAGCACCCCCAGAGTCAGCACCCCTAGTCGCCGCACCCCCAGAACCAGCACCCCCAGTCGCAGCACCCCCAGTCGCGGCACCCCCAGAACCATCACCCTCTGTCTCAGCATCCCCAGGCTCAGCACCAGCAGTCTCAGCTCCAGAGTCCACAGCAGCAGGCTGCGGAGGTGGCGAAGACGGCCGAGGCGGAAAACCAGGGGGGGTCTCCAAGCGTGGAGAGCGGCGAGTGGCCGCCGTGTCGTCAGCGGCGTGGTCACCCCCCTCAGCTGGGCCAGAGGAGTCAGAAGAGATCTCCAAAGGCTCAACCAAGAGGAATGGGTCTACCTGAGACACACCTGAGGGAGCAGGACCCTGTGGGGGGAGGGGGTCTACCGGGGGGGGGACTGGTACCAGGAAGAGAGGCGCTAGGGGAACCGGGTGGGACGCGTGCGGGTGTAGTCTGTAGAAACAGACCGACTCGTCAAAGGTGACGTCCTGGGAGGAGAACACGTGACGGTCGCGTGGGTAGTAGAACTGCCACGGCGGGGCGTTAGTGGGGAAGCCAAGGAAGACGTCTGTACCCTTCTTCCATGCCTTGCGTGTCAGCTCTGTGCGGTAGATTTGCGCATGCAGCGCAAAATCCCGGATTGCCCCCCTCGCCACTTTCTTCCGCTGAAACGCCTCCCCTCTCCACACCATGTCACACCTTGCCAGCCAGATGTGGCGGCAAGTCATTGCCACCAGAGTCATTGCTGGGAAACCTGATTGTGTTCCTCGTTCTCCGAGCAGTACGTCCCCTAGTGAGGCTGGGACGTTCGACGGATCCAACAGCCGTAGTGACCGCAGCAGCGCGCCAATTACCGGTTGGACCACCGGGCAGTCAAGCATGCAGTGCTCTAGGGTTTCATGCTCCCCACAGTGCGAGGATTTCGCCCTTTCTCCCAAACATTTCAGCCTGCCACCCACTTGTAGATTCAAACTGTGCATCCTTAGAATCACGTCTCTTGCTCTTCTGGAAATTGTTGCTGCTTCCCTCTTGCTCTCTACCTTCCTCCAGTCAATCTTCCGCCCCTACCTTTCCTCCCATTCGCTTCTCTTCCTTGAGGCCGTCGTGGGCCGCGTTAGTTCTCGCCTGATTGTCTTAATCCTCGCCGGTGCCCCATCCTCTTCTAGGAGCTTTGACTGTCTCAGCTTCGTCCCTGGTGCACCCATTACCCCCAGCACTCTGCCCCCTCTGGTGACTACTGGCTCCACACTTGCTGCTCTGAACACTGCTGTGATCGGCCGCTCCCCCTCCTGCAGCCTCGCTCCCTCCATTTTCTCCAGGCTCGTCACCGCCACTTTCCCGTCAGTTGTTCCGTTCACCTCCCAATACAAGTACTCCAGTGTCCTGGGGAGGTATGTTCTCACTGTTTTTGCCGCTTCGACCACTCTAGCCGCCTTTTTTCTTGCCGTTAGTAGCTTCTTCAATTCTTTTGGCGTTGCCACGTATGCCATCAGTGCCCACCTTGCCGCCGCAACGCTCCCTAGCTCTGCCGTGAGAGTCTCCTTGCTCTTAACCGCTCGTTCCCCTCCCGGTCCTTCTATCAGGTCCTCAAGCTTCGCCGTGTGGATCTTCTCCGTCCCTTGCTGGTTCCCGTACAGGCTTTTCCCTCTAAACATGACGTGGTGGTTGAAGCACAGTTTCTCCTGACAAGCTTCCCATGTGTTCCCCGGCTCCGGAATGTTCGCGTACGGAGATTCCCTGCGGCAGCGCCGCTGCCTTCTCCGCTAGCCATCCCTTGGTGCCCCCCTCTTCTGCGAGCATTTTTGCCACCATTCTGATTGCCATGCTGTCGATTCTCGCCTTTGGGTCAACCAGGCCCAATCCTCCCTCCTTCTTTGGTAGTCGAGCCAGCTCCCCGCTCCACAAGACGAAAAGCTTGTCCGCCGTGGCCTGACCGCTTGAGACATAGTTGTCGCATGTTTTTTGAATCCGCTTCCGCAGCTCCTCCGGTGGTGGGTATACCTGCGCTTGGAAGATGAAGATCGGCATTATGTACGCGTTGATCACCGTTACTCTTGCTGCTGTGAGGAGGTGATGACTTTCCCACTTGACTAACTCCTCCTTCCCGCGCTCCCATGCCTTTTCCCAGGATGGCCCGCCATCGCCGTCTGACGAGATCCAGATGCCCAGCAGTCGTTCTGGTACTCCGTCCTCGGCCCATTTGAAATCCAACCCGTCCGCTGACTGTTTCCCTCTGTTCCTCCCCAGCAGAATCACCACCGACTTTTCTCTGTTTGTCCGTAGTCCCGACTGGTCGCCAAACCTTTCCAAAACTTTCGCCGCCGATCTCAGTTGGTCTTCCCCTTTGAGTAAAAGCGTAGTGTCGTCAGCGTAGCCTACGTACGCTAGCTCCTCACTTCCCTCTAGCTTCACCCCCAGCCCTTTCCTCCCAATCTCCAGGCAGAGCGGCTCCAGAGCGCACAGAAACAGGTACGGGGCCAGTGGACACCCTTGTCGCACCCCCCTCTGCATCTCCACACGGTCGCCGACCCAGCCGTTTATCGCTATCGTCGTGCCGGAGCCTCGGTGCAACCCTTCTGTCCAACTCACAAACTGTTCCGGTATTCCGAGCTTGCGGAGGCTTTCGAACAGGTACGGTCTTGCTACCGTATCGTACGCCTTCTGGAAATCGACCATGAGGAGGTACCAGTCTTCTCCCCCGTTTCCTGCCGTTTCCACCGCGTCAGCTACCACCGATACCGCATCCGCCAGGCACCTTCCCAATTTGAAGCCATGCTGCCCTTCTGAGATTACCAGGTGCAGTTCTTTCTTCAGCCTGTTCGCTAGCAGCTTTGCTAGCACCTTGTACACCGTGTTCAGCAGCGTAATTGGTCTGTAGTTCCCTAACTGATCCTTCGGTCCCTTTTTGTGCAGTAAAACCGTGACTGCCGTGGTAGTGGACTCCTCCAGGCTCCCAGACTCCTCGAAACTCTTAGCAAAATCCACCAGTGGAGCTCCTAGCAGATCCCAGTGTTCCCTGAAAAGTTATGGCGGAAGCCCGTCTTTCCCCGGCGACTTCCCCCTCGGTGTGAGGATCTAGGATCGAGCTCAGGAAAGAGAGTTTGAATTGAATGATTCACCTGGGTACAACACGAGGCTGTATATAGTCTCGACACAAGGCCAGTTACCCAGGTGTTACGCGAATGTTTTGAGGGTCACGAAGCGTCCCGAACAGAACCTTCCAGAACTCAGTAGAAAGCAATTCGGTGGCAACCGAAAAGGCTTGAGTTCGGTACACGTAACCTGGTTCGGAGCTATAACTATAATAAAATATAGGAATGCACCTAACCTAGGAAATCAAGCATATCTATGCATGATAAATAAAACACAAGCTATATATAGCATAATAAAGTCTAGGCAAGCTAGCAAAGCCAGCATAAGCCGTCGTACTCTCACACGTCCCCCCTTCAAAGCTGGGTGGCGTGAGATACACCCTGCTTGACAAGATAGTCCTTGAGAGCACGACGTGCGTTGCCCATATCAGCTTCTGCAACCCAACTGTCCTCAGTGGGGTCATATCCCTTCCAGCGTATCAGGAACTCGAGGGCCTTGCCGCCGCGGCGCCGATGAGTGAGAACGCGCTCGATCTCGTACTCGGGTTCATTCTGTATGAGAACAGGAGGTGGTGGCGGTAGCTGCCGTCCCTGGAACTGTTTGTTGGGGTCCTTGTAGGGTTTCAGTAGTTGGACATGGAAAGCGTTGTGAAGCTTCCACGTATCTGGTAAGCGCAAGCGGAATGTTACTGGTGTCACCTGTGCCTCAACGAGAAAAGGACCACAGAAGCGAGGCCGGAGTTTGGATGGTAGGTGAGACAAGTTCAAGTTGCGCGTGTCAAGAAGCACCTGATCTCCAACTGCTACTGAGTGATCTCGTCGCTGTCGATCGGCATACTGCTTCTGGGAGGTCTGCATCGTGGTGAGACGTCGCTGAGTCTTCTCCCATAGCTGCTGCATGGTGGTGATGAAGTCATGTGCGGCTTGGACGTGTGCCGGTGTGATTCGCTGTTGTGGTGTAAGTGGTTCCCGTCCGTAACACAGGAAGAAAGGAGTTTTCCCAGTGGACGCATGTGACGCGTTGTTGTAAGCGAACTCTAGGGTCAGTAACTGTGTGTCCCAGTGGCTGACATCGTCTTTGCAAGCTGTGCGCAGTAACTGTTCAACCACTTGATTGAGTCGCTCTGTCTGTCTGTCAGTCTGGGGGTGGTATGCTGAAGACATTGCAAGCTTAGTCCCCAGCAGTCCCATGAGCTCCTTCCATAACTTACTCGTGAATTTGGGGTCTCTGTCCGAGATGAGTGTAGCGGGGATGCCGTGGATGGTGATGATGCGGTCGAAGAAGAGTCGAGCAGTTGCTTCAGCTGTAGCTGTGGCGTTGGTTGGAATGAAGTGACCCATTTTGGAGAACTTATCGATCACTACGAGGATGGAATCGTGCCCCCGTGAGGTCGAAGGAAGTCCTGTGATGAAGTCGAGACTAACGACCTGCCATGGCTGGACCACCTGTCAATGCTTCCCAAGGAGTCCCCCAAACCTTGTGTTTCCACGTGTCCACTTTGTGGATCAGATCACAACAGCCGAATGACAATGACTCCAAGGCCGCCATGGCTGCCACCTGGATTTTCGGAGCTACCAATGTCGGTGCTCCCGTGTGTTACTCACGCTGTTAACCCGCTAACGAGCTTCGTCTTCAAAAAGGGATTCTCGCGATACAATACAGAGGACATTGATTCGTGATTCCCTGGAGCGTTGACTCGTTTGGTAACAGCATCTAACACCAATGTGGGACTCCCAGGTTCTATACAGGTCGCTGAGTCAGTGCATTGTCATCATGATTACGTCACGTTTTCCAACAACCATCGCAAGTTCTCAAGGCAGTCAAAAGCATTACCAAGGCGTGATCTCCAAGTCTGGCACGCTTGCTTTGGAGGCTGTATTAAGGCACTCAGAAAGGCTTTGTCTCAAGAGTTCAGCTGGTTGTGGTGGCTTTTTCACCATCACGCCATGCCTCCGAAGGCAAGAGCTGCTAAGGCTGCTAAGCTTGCCAAGATGGTCCCTGCTGCTGCTGCGGTTACGCTTGCGACTCCAACCGCAGGTCCTTCGTCAAAGCCGATCTCGGCTTCTGCCGTCCCGTCTAAGTCGGCGCGTACGCTTTTTGCAGAAGATGACACGGAGTCTCTGACATTGTCGGCTAAGCTGGCCGCCATCAGGATTGAGCAAGCTGCTGGTGGGAAGCAAGATAATGGCAAAGGGAAGGATGCTGATTTTAAGGATGCTGTGTCAGACGCGGAGGAGGATCACTCTGCAGAGGAAGAAGAAGGTGTCGAATCTGGTGCTGCTCGGCGCACCTGCTTCCTTGATGATGATGATGATGGCCTCATGGCGCATGACCCGATGGAATGTTTTGAGGAGAAAGCGAAGGAGGAGCTGGCGGCGAAGCTGCGCTTTCCGCTCACCCTCTTGATTCCCAGCGATCGTCTGCAAGAGGTTCGGCGCACGCATGCGACGGTTAAGGAGCTGCTGGGTTTATGGGTGAACTGCAATGAGCTTACGGAGAATGCAGCTAAGACAACGACCTTCTAGGATCTTAACCCGGGTTACATTGCGAAGAAGCTCTATGGTCGTATGCAAGTTGTTTTTGTCAATGCTTCTGACGCTAATTTCGTCTGGTGTAATCACGTTGAGCATCAGTGTGTGGACGGGAAGTATATCTTCCTGGATTGGTTGTATCTAGAAGACCCGAGCTATACCAGGAGGAAGATCACTGACCCGCTGGTTATCGAGGTTCTCTTCCTGGGCGTTGCTGCGGAGATTTCTCCGGAGATGCTTCACGAAGCGCTTGCGGTCTCCCCGCTGAAGATCTGCAAGCGCCCGGCCTTCAAGTCTGGCTTCTGCTTCCATCGGGTGGTGCACCCTGTCTCGGGGTTGGACACGGATCGGGTTAAGGGACTGGTCGTCGCACATGAGAATGACAAGTTCCGGTGGCTGCACTTCTTTGAGAGTCCGATCTCGCCTGGCTCGAAGATCATGGTGTACTACCCGGCTCTGAAGTGCTCGCTCTGCGGGGGTATGCATTCGGTGCATAATCACAACGACTTTGTTACAGAGCGGCAGAACAACATTTCCAAGTGGAACCTCACAGTGGAGAGGGTCCAGGAGCTTAATGGTAGAGACGGTGCTTGCTGCTTACCTCTTTCTGCTGTTGATGTCTTTTCTCGGCTGGTGGTGTCTGATGTCCGGCTGCTTACCTTTCCTCCGTGCAGCGGCTGCGACTGTAGCCTCGGCGACGACCAAGATTGTCCTCAAAGACCCCGCGCTTGTGCTGGTCTCAACGGCCAGCAATCGGGAGGAGTGGGTTTGCCTGCTGGAGTGCTGCGAGAACGGGAAAGGTGGTTCTTTCGAGCAAGCTGCTCACCATGTGCTATCCCAGCGTCATCGGGGGGGGCTGGCGAAGCAGGGTGCGGCGACGCGTGTGCTCAAGGCCAATCTGAGTCTCCGCGTGCTGCGCAAGGAGTATGGGATCTAGGGAGAAGATCGGCAAGGGAGAGGAGGAGTCATGTGTGTTAGCATTGGTTTCAACCATGTTGTATGCATTGCGATATAGTGGTAACCCTGTTTGTTTCAGATACTTGGCTACAGCCCGTGGATGCGGTGGGGCTTTCACTCAGTGGTTAAATGGATAAACCTTGCAAACTCTCGGTGTGCGAGCTGAATGTTAATGGGCTCGGGAGCAGAGGAAAGCAGCGAAATTTGAAAAAATGGACGAAGAAGGAAGCAGACATCTTCATTCTCACAGACACGAGAGTAGCCCCGGATCACGAGTGCTGGACGCGGCTTAACTTCCATCACTGCTTCGCTGTGGCTAACACAGAAAGAGCGGGGGGGGTGGCGATAGTAAGCAACAACAGACAACTAGTCTTCGATGACATCACAACGCACGCCTCAGGGAGGCTCATTGCTACGGAGGTTAAATGGGACACATTCAGTTTCACGCTTCTAGCTGCATACCTCCCGGCGAGTGCGTGCAGCAGAGTTACTTTCTATAGGGATGCGCTGGGTCCTTTTCTCACGAACCTGGCGGGACGGAGCCGGTTGCTGCTGGCGGGCGATCTCAATGTGGTGGAGGATCCGCTCTTGGATAAGTCCCCAATGGGGGGGTCGTCAGGGGAGAATGACAGACTGATGCAGTTATTTGGAGGTCTCCTCATGTCTGATGTCTTCCGCGCGCTGAACCCCGGTGCTCGGGAGTATTCCTTCTATGCTCGAGCGACGAAGTCGAGCTCGCGAATCGACCGGATTCTGGTGTCGGCGGAGCTGCTCCCTGCAGTGGCGGATGCCTCCCACACTCGGTCGCTGAGAGGCGTCTCGGACCACAAGTGCGGTGTTAAGGTGGTGCTGCAAGCGAACCTGAGGCTGTACATGGGCCCGAGCATCTGGCGGCTGCCGTCTGCAGACACGGCGAAACCAGGAGTGGAGAAAAGGATCAAGGCGGTTACGGAGAAGCATCATGAGAAGGGGTCTGGAAATTTTGGCTCCCTGCTTATCAAGTTAAAAGCGGCGCTCAAGAGATACGCGACGGAAGAGTGGAAGCGAGTGCGTGCGACGTTACGGCACCTGGAGTTGGCAGTCTCCGGTTTGCAGCAGGAGCTGATGCGAGAGCCTCAACGGGATGACTTGCGTTTACTTCTGGCTGACAAGGAGTCGCAGTTGGGGGCATACCTGAAAGGGGAGAATGACCGGCTGCATCTCCTGGCGGGGGTCAAGGAAGAAACGAAAGGGGAGATTGCGTCGAAGGTCCTGTCCGGGAAAGTAAAGTCGAAGAAAACACGGACAATGATTACTGCGTTGACATTCCAAGGGGTGGAGCTGAGGGGGACGAGGGGGATCCTGGATGCTGCTTCCAGTTTCTACTCGTTGCTGTTTGCGGAGGCTCCTCCGTCGGGCCTGCCCTGCTGGAAGCCTGACCTGCGGAAAACGCTCGACGAGAGTGAAGTAGCTGGGCTTGAAGCCGAGTGGACAGAGGATGAGGTGAAAGCAGCGCTGAAAGGCATGGCAAGGGACAAGTCTCCAGGCGGTGACGGGCTGCCGAAGGAGCTCTTTGAGCGACACTGGGATCTGCTGAAGGGCGATTTCATGGGTTTTGTGAAACAGTTCGAGGCGTCCGGGGTGCTCCCGAAGGAAGTGCAGGAGGCAGTAACCATCCTTCTGCATAAGAAGGGACCGAGGGAGCAGATACAGAATTATAGGCCCATTACCCTTCTGACGAGCTCGTACAAGGTGGTGGCGAAGCTACTTGCTAACCGAATTAAGAAGGTTTTGAGCACGGTAATTTCTGAAGAACAGCACGGCTTCCTACCTGGTAGGCGGCTGTCTGACGCAGTCTCAATGGTAGCGGATGTGATCGAAGCGGCAAATAACGACAACGAAGACTGGTACCTATTAATGGTGGACTTCCAAAAGGCTTTTGACTCGATGTCGCGTACCTTCCTGTTCGACACAATGGCGCTGATGGGATTCCCGGAGAAATTTGTTGGTTGGTGCAGAGGCCTGCACGGGGGGTCCTTCACTCGGCTGCTAGTCAACGGCTGGCTGGGCGACCGTGTTGATGTCCGCAAGGGGGTACGGCAGGGGTGCCCACTGGCGCCGTATCTCTTCTTGTGCGCGGTGGAGCCCGTCTGCCAGGAGGCAAAGCGCAGGAAGTTAGGCGTCTGCGATGATCACGGGGATCGCCTTGCTTACCTGTGGTATGCAGATGACACAACGTTGATTCTGAAGGGGAAGCGTCAAGTTGGGCGTGCACAAGAGCTCTTGGAGGAGTTCGGAGCTCGCTCAGGGCTGCAGGTCAACAAGGAGAAGTCGGCGTTGCTCCCGTTGGGGAAGAACCTGGAAAAAGGAAAAGATGCGGAGTCAGGCTTTTCCAAAGGACGCGGAGAGATTGCTGGGAATCTGGGTCTCTCCGTCGGGGAATGCGGATATCACCTGGGACAAGACGCTCGCAAGGGCAGCAGAGGAACTTACAAAATGGCAGTCGCGGCATCTTACTACAACGGCGAGGGTGGCAGTGATTAACGCGTATGTCTGCCCAATCTTAGCCTTCCAGGGCCAAGTCTATCCCCCGTCGGAGAAGGTGTGGAAGCGGATAATGAAGCTGATCGTGGATTTCGTCTCGGGGAATCGGGCGTCGATGGAGCAACACTTTACGCTCTGGAGCAGGGAGCTGATCTTCAGGCCGCGGAAGGACGGCGGGCTGGGTGTGCGTGATCCGTTCGTTGAAATCAGCGGGCTGGCGGCAAGGCGAGTGGGCCTTCTGGTACTGAACAACGGGGGGATCCGCAGATGGCTGGCGATGAAAGTGGCAGATCTCCCGGCGGGTTTCCGCTCCTTTTGGGCGCATGAGGAGTTCCTGAAATCCTGGAAGGGGCGCAGTGTGAGGTGGAAGCAGACTTGTGAGGCTTTCATGAAGTCAAACATTGCAAAGAAAGGGCCACTATCGCGGTGGGACATCGCTCAGGAGCCACTGTTGTTTAATCGGCAGATCTTGCCGAACGGGAAGAAACCGGTGGGGCGACAGAAGGCGGCGACGGGCTTGGAGCTGGTTCAGCTTGGCGATTTTGTCGGCCTGGCAAAGGATGGTACGCGCTTTTTCAAAGACGAAAATTTGCTGGAGAAGGAACTTGGCACGCTTAAGAAGGCGCGGAAGGCGCTTAAGATTTTCGGCAGCGTGCCGGACTCCTGGAAGCAGAAGCTGTTTCGCGCCTGTTACGGGGGCGGAACTCCTGGCGGAGTCAGCGTTCGTGAAAAAATCAGGCGTGGTGGGCGTCTGGAAAGTGGAGAATGTGGTGCAGGAGGGTTTGGCCTGCAGAGCATGTGACTGCTTTGGGGTTCCACTGGTTGGGATTGCGGGGACACCTGTGGTCCTGGACTTGGATGAAGTGGTACCGTTAATGATGCGGAAGGGAAAAGTGGTGGGGGCGGGGGGGTTACGGAGGTACGGCTGCGATGTTCGGAGCTGTGCGCGGGCGACCAGATCCCTCCCTTCAGACAGTTGAGGCTGATGTTTGGCGCGCAACAGGGAGTGGCGCTGCAACAGGAAAAGTGGGCTGAGGAGTGGGGGAGGCCCATCAACTGGGAACGGACGATCAAGGTACGGGACTCCGTGGCTTTGCCGAACCGGGCGCGGGATGTCGTGCTCAGGCTGCACTGTCGCAACCTTCAGGTTGGGGTGCGGCTGAAGTTTCTGGAAGGGGTGGCGTGCCCACACTGTGGAGCGGAAGAGACAGCGGAGCACTGTCTATTTAGCTGTCCTCGTATCCAACCAGTGGTGCATGGGTTGCTGAGGGCACTCCGGATGATCAACCCGGGCAGGAGGATCAAGTCGTTGGGGGATCTACTCTACCAGGAAGAGGGCTCAAAGTCGGGTTTCCCCGAGGCGACGCTTACTGCGATCGCGTTGCATAAGATCTGGGTGGAGAGATGTGATGCGGCCTTTGAGAGGGGCCAGTTCCGGTCGAGGAGGGTGCTGCGTAAAATTGCGGCAACTTTTTACACGCATGTGAGGGTTAACCTTCGGGCGAAGAAAGGAAGCAAAGAAGCGGGTGTTATGTTGGAACGGCTGAGCCCGGACGAATTTCGGCTTTTGACTAGGGTTTGTGACAGCTCGGCGAAGTCGCTTGCGTGGACCAGTGGTTTCACCTCCATCTGGGCCAACCCACGCACGATCTTCCGTCCCCCGTAAAGTCTCAGGATGGGTACGATGGCTGGTTGCTATCTAGGCCCATCGGCTACAGTTACGACTGTTAATGCTTGTATGCACTGCTATAGTGGATCTTGCATTGCCAAAAAAAAAAACGGGTAGAGGCTGAAGTAACCCTGCTTTTTTCTGCTTGCTGCTCTTCATCCGCTGGCACGTGTCGCATGAGGTGACGAACTGCTGCACGTCTGCTGCCATCCCGGGCCAGTAGTAATGCTTTGCTATCCCTGCTAACGTTTTGTTGCTCCCGAAATGTCCCGCGTAAGGTACGTCGTGAAACTCCTCCAATAGGATCTGCCGTAGCGGGGCGTAATTCGGTACCCAAATCTTTCCTGAACCCTTCCTTACAGCTAAGTCTTTCTTCCACTGTAACAGCTTCTTAGTCTGTGCTGTAGCGATCTCTGCGTCCACGGAGTACCCATGTTGGAATAGACCCTTGAGTAGAGGGTTCATCCCGTCGAGCTGGATGCCTGCTACATGTCCGGGGCGGCTCAACGCGTCTGCTTTGTTGTATAGCCCGGGCTTGTAGACGATGTCGTAGTGGAAGTGAGTTTCCAAGAAGTCCACCCACCGCACCTGTCGTCGTGAGAGCATCGGCTGCGACTTCAGGTATTTGAGACTGCAGTGGTCAGTATAGACTGTAGTCTTTGCTCCCTCTAGGTAACACCTCCACGCCTTGAAGGCTATGACTATCATTAAGGCCTCCTTGTCATGATTGGAGTAGTTTAGTTCTGCTCCATGTAGCTTCTTACTGAGGTAGGCGATGGGCTGCAAACCCCGTCTTGTGGATCGAGTTGTCCACCATCTTGATCTGCCAGTAACCCGACCGTAGGTACAGCTTCAAAAAGACTGTTGCACCACACAGCTGGTCCAGTAGGTCGTCTATGCGCGGTATGGGGTATTTGTTTTTAACTGTCTGTTTGTTCAGTGCGCGGTAGTCGATGCACATTCGTAAACTGCCGTCTGGTTTTGTACTGGTGCACCGTAGGGAGAGGTGGATGGGCGGATCAGTTGTCTGTCCAGTAGATACTCTATCTGTTTCTTCATGTCTGTCAGTTCGGTCGGACTCAGTCGGTATGGTGCACATGAGACGGGTTTTGCACCTGGTTCCTCCACGATCTCGTGCTCGTGGGTGCGTGCTGGAAGTACGCCTGCAGGTAGGTCGTCGGCATTATATCCTTGTATTGCTCCAAGACCTCCTTCACTGCTACAGGTAGCTCCGTACTCAGCTTCTCCTCCTCTACTGCTGCCATAACCAGTGCTAAGTAACCCGTGTTACTCTCGTTCACTGTCCGTTCGAACCGTGTTAGTGTCGTTTCGGGAATGCTCCCTGTATCCGTCCAGCTTCGCAGCTCCACTCGTTTCCCGTTGTTGTAGATGCGCGCCTTCCTGTTGACCCAGTCGATCTCGGGGTTGAACCGCTTCAGGAAATCTCGCCCCAAGATGAAATCTAAACCTTTGATGTTCGTAATCGGCAATGGCGGCTTCCACCTTAGCGCCCCTATGTGCAGCTGCAGTGATGCTTCGCCGTGGATGGGAAGTTTCGTACCGTCCACCATCGTTGCCGTCAACTTGGTCTCCTCCGAAGGTTCTCCAATTTTCTCCAACGTCCCGCGGTCGCACACCGAGTAGGATGCACCACTGTCCACCAGTGCCTGGAGGCGTCGCCCGTTGCAGATCACCTCGAGAAGTAGTGGTTGTTGCTGCTCTGAGTAACCGTAGATGGTCTCGCTTATAGGATCGTAGGGTACGTCGAATAGATCATCCCTCGGTCCTGCGCTCGAAGCTGCTGACTCCATATCAGTTTTGAACTGAGTTGGGTTAGAAGGATTTATCCGAGGCCGATTCAGCTTCGTCTTGGCCTGGAACCTTCCCTTAAGCCTTTCGAGCTGTGTAGGCTTCTCGTGTGGGCAATGGAGAGCCTTAACACTATGCTGCGGGGAGAGAATATTAACTCCTTGGAACGCACGACCCTTTTCAACGCTCCGGAGTGGTTTGCCCAACTTCTCAGGTACCTGAATAATGTCTGAAGGCTTTTTCTTGGCCTCGAAATCTCCCCTGAATTGTTTAAAGGCTTGAAAACCTCGAGAGGGAATATTCTTACTCTTGGTGGTGTTCGGCTGGAGTTTCCCGGTCGGTGCAGAGTCTTGTTTCGCGGAGCCTCCATTTGTCTCGGCGATTTCCTCTGTTGCCAGCCGGTCGTGGCGTTTTAAATTCGCGCCATCGTGTCCTCCTTTTTTTCGCCATCGTGGATGTCGCACTGTTGTTGCCCTGCAGCTCCGCTCGTGCCTTCTTCATTTTCCAACACGCCAAGAGTCGATGTCCTGCTGCGCCGCAAAATTCGCACTTCTCACATTTTGTCGGCCGTTGCTTCGCGTCGATCTTGTCGATATCCATCGGGTCGGCGGTCGTGGGTGGTGCCGATCGCTCCGTGCCGAATGATCTGTTCGGCACGCGTCGTCGTGTTTTGGGTTGATCTTGCATCAACGCATTGAATCTCGCTGCTGCACACACCATGTCGCGGTAGTTGTTGTAGTTCGCGGCAATCACCTGTTGCCGAACTTCCATTTTTAGCCCCTCAGTATACGCTTGGATTTTTTCCCCTTCGGTCAGGTCGGTAATTCGGTTGAAGAGGCTCTCCATCTGCTGCGTGTACTGTGTTACACTGCCGTACTGTTTATGCCGATGAATCTGCTGCCGCGCCATGTAGCTGGAGTTGATTGGTTCGAAACGTTGAATTAAAGCTTCCCGAAACTGCGTCCATGACCCCTCGCCTCGGACTTCGTTGCTATTGTAAATCCACTCGAGCGCCGGGCCTCGTAACAGTGTCGCTGCGAGCCGAATCCGCATTGCATCGTCTGTCGGGGTCGTACAGCCAACGGCCTCGAAGTAAATTTCGAGGGTTGCAATGAATCGGCGGACGTCAGTGTCTCTCGCATTCGGATTGAATGTCTCTGGTTGCCTCGGACGTGCCACCTCAAGATTCACTGTAGCCGCTGCCGCTGCTGCTGTGTGAAGTGTCGGTGTCGCCGCTGCTGCTGCTGACGTCGCTGCTGCATTCGCCGCTGCATTTGCTGCTGCCGTGGCGGCTGCCGACTGGTTCGCGAGAAGCTCCTCTATTCACTGGAATGCCGCTCGCGTCTGGTCCAGGCCGGTGTGTAACTCCGTATTTTTTCGTACGGAATTATCACCATTTTCCTCCATTTGGCGATTTGCAGGAAGATTTGCGACGAAAATAATGGAATTTTAGGCGCTGGTCGTCTTACTGTGAGTCGAATCAACTATAGAAATGACGAGCGCTGATTCTGTAGGTCGGGTAATTCTCCCTGAAGCGAAATTCGCGTCCGATCTCGGCCGTTGACAAGAAACTCGATCCGACGCTCCTAATTCCAACTTTTTGGCGAAATTCTCAGGGCCGTTGAGATTCGAATCGATCTGACGGTCGAAATTCCAACATTTTCGCCACTGGACCTGAGGAGTGTTCGAAAACCGGTTTGAGGGGTGGTTAGAAAATAGCGCGGAACTGGTTTACATCCCCGAAATCGGCGCTTTCCGTCGTCGCCCCCGCGGTTTTAAAAGCTAGTTTTAGCGGTCGAAAACTTCGGGTGTAACAAGCTCTGAATACCAAGCGTGGGGATCTAGGATCGAGCTCAGGAAAGAGAGTTTGAATTGAATGATTCACCTGGGTACAACACGAGGCTATATATAGTCTCGACACAAGGCCAGTTACCCAGGTCTTACGCGAATGTTCCGAGGGTCGCGAAGCGTCCCGAACAGAACCTTCCCGAACTCAGTAGAAAGCAATTCGGTGGCAACTGAAAAGGCTTGAGTTCGGCACACGTAACCTGGTTCGGTGCTATAACTATAATAAAATATAGGAATGCACCTAACCTAGGAAATCAAGCATATCTATGCATGATAAATAAAACCCAAGCTAGATATATAGCATAATGAAGTCTAGGCAAGATAGCAAAGCCAGCATAAGCCGTCGTACTCTCACACTCGGTAACCCTATCAGTGCCTCTTTCACCTCCTCCGCCGTCCTTAGGGCGCTGAGTCTTCTCATCGCCTCCTCTGGTAATCGTTTCGCTACTTCCACCGTTCCCCTCTCCTGATGCCACGCCCCTGCCTGCTCGCTAAAGGCCTCCTTAAAGTGCGCCGCTGCTGCCTTCAGCACCTCTTGTGAGCCGTAGAACCGCTCCCCTTTGTGTTTCACTTCCTTGATAATCGTTCTCTCCTTCCTTATCTTGACCTTGGCAGAGAGGTACGGCGATGGGATTTCTTCTTGTAGTTCAAGATCCAGACCCGCAAGCACCTGCATTCTTTTTCTTTCGCTCTCCTCGTACCCCTCCAGCTGCGCCTCTCTCGCCAGCAGCCTCTCCTTCGTACCCGCATTTATGGGACCCGCCATGACCAGGTGATTCAGCCTTGTTACCTCTGCCACCAAATGCCTTTTAGTGGCCGTAGCTCTCTTCCGTTCCTCCTTCTCATGTGCTTTTAGGGCCGCGCTCAAACGCGGTAGATTGTTTTCCAGATTCCGGCTGCTCCCCCGCGGTCCCCCCATTATCTTTTTAATCACCTCTCTGACTCCCCTCCTGTTCGCTCGTGTCGCCTGGAGTCTCCAGATCCCCCGGCCACAACTCTGCGAGGACTCAATATTGAGGCTCACGTGGATGGCGAAGCGGTGGTCGGATAGCTTCGGCGGCACCCGCACATGTTCCGCTATCTTCAATTGTCCCAGAAGCGAGGTCGACACCAATGCTCTGTCGATCCTGGTTTTCGTGCCCGACGGCCTCGCATGGAAGGTGTATTCTCGCAGCCCCGGGTTCAGCGCCCTGAACGCGTCTTTGAGATCGTGTCCCGGCCACGCGTCCAGCAGTCTCTGATTCTCTCTGCCGGACCCTGTCCCTGATGATCTATCCAAGTCTGGATCTGCAGTGATATTAAGGTCTCCTACTAGTACCAGGTGTGTCGCCGCCGCTTGCTCTGGAGCTTGCGTGAAGGGTACAAGGTGTTCCGTGTGAAATTTTGTCCGATTGCCCAGCTGTGCTGGAAGGTATGCCGCTACCAGCCTGAAAACCGTCTCACCCCCCTCCACTGTAACCCCCAGCAGCCTTCCTGTGTGATGAGATGTGACCTCCTTGAAACGGATGTGCTTTTGGAAGGAGACAATCGCCACCCCTCCTGCTCCCTTCTCTGTGCTCGCCGTCGCCCACGCCGTTGGTTTTAGTTGGGACCAGAAGTTATGGTCCTCTTTGATTCTTGTGTCCGACATCACTACTATGTCTGCTGCTTTCCGCATCCAGGTCCGATGTTTGATTCTTTTGCCGTTGCTGCCGAGGTCGTTCACGTTGACCCCGAAAATGGTTATACTTGAGTTTTTATCCATTGATCAACCATGACATGAGCCCCTCGCATCCACGGGCTTTATTGCGCAGAGTGTACACACATGATCCTACTGCCGTTGCTAACTCTTTCACCTGTCTCAGATTCCTGCCTGCAGCTGTTGCCTTGCAACTGTGTATTGGCTTGCAGGAGCCGTGTCTGTCTCTCTCTTGCTTCACATCCCGAACTCCTTCTTGACCGCCAGGAGGTTCATCTTCCCCCTGCTCTGACGTGTCGCCGATCCCGCCTTGAGGCGCTCGGTGCACTGCATGACCGAGGCCGCGTGCTCTGCCGCCTTCGCGAAACTGACGTCATGGGCCCTCCCGCATCCCTCCTGGACACACAGCCACTCCTCCCGCGCGCCGTTGGTAGAAGTGAAAACCACCGCCGGGTCTTCCATAATGGCCTTTGTAGCTGAGGTCAGCTTCAGGGAGGCCGCTGCTTGGAGGGGAGGTGGTACAGAGGTGAGCTGGATCTCCAGCGGCCGCAGTGACCTGAAAAGCACAACTCGAGCAGGCATGATTACCATTCATCTCGTGAACACGCGCCAACGGTAAGTTCCACTTCGTGAAGTTGTCCTGCCGTTCCGTCACGTACTCATCATGAAAACACGACATGTGCATGCCGTTGCAGAAGGCACAAGTGAGGGTAGGGAAAGGGACAAGTAAGACTGTGCCGTGAATCTTATCCGTCACCCTATGCCACCACTTATACTTATCCCCGGGGTGCCGGTACACCAACCCCTTTATCTTATCCGTGTCCGACCCTGTCACCGGATCCAGCACTCTGTGGAAAGCCGAACCCTCCAGGAAAGCCGTGCGCTTGCGCTTCAGCAGATCACCGTCACCAGACTCTTCCGGATCATCTCTGGCGTGATGATGGCCGGAACGTTCTTCAGCAGCACCTCAATGGCATCCAACTTCAACGACCGCTCCTTCAGGTACTCCTGGTTTTCCGGGTGCTGCCATCCGAGCGTCAGTCTGAGGTTGTTCGCCATCACGTGCTCCACCTTCCTGCTCTACATGAAATTGGCGTCTGCCGCGCGCGCGAAAACCACTTGAATCCGGCCAAAGCGCTCCTTCGAGAGCCACGTCGGCGTGAGCTTATGACACTTCGTTGTGACCTTCATGTTCTCCGTCAGGTGCTCTTCCCACAGCAGGAGTAGCCCGCGAACCGTATCCATCATGCGTGGAACCTCCTCGATCCACTTGGCCGGGATGAGTAGCGTGATGGCGAACCCCGCTTGAGACGCAATGTCATTGACCGCGTCCGGGCCCTGACACTCATCAGGGTCGTCGCTGAGGTAACCATCCTCCTCCTCAGCTTCCTTGACCGCATCCTTAACTTTGCCTTGGACAGCAGGTGCAGCCGTCTGCGTCACACTCGCTGACGCGCGTTTGTCCTTCCCTTCTTCTGGCAAATCATTGATCCTGAGCGCCGACGTCCTTGCTGACAGCTCATTAACGGCCTCCGCTCCAAAAGGCCCCTGAACTCCGTTGAAAAGCGTCCTCGGCGTGACAGGTTCCGAGCCCTGCTTGTTCAGGACTCCTCCAGCAGCAGCAGCAGCAGCAGCCGGCACATTAGCATCACGGGGAGCCATCGTGTGATGATGCGACACTAGAAACAGTAGAAAGAAAGCTGAAAGAGCAAGCAGACTGAACACGGGACGCTCCCGCTTTGAATCGTGTCTGTCATTGTATCCGCTGGGGTATATAAAATCTTGAAACACCTTCTGTATCGCCTCGAGAGGACTATTGCACCAAGCTGGATCCTGGATAATCCCTTGAGCCTTGGTAGCTCCTGTTGTCCTTGCAAAACCTGAGTTAGCACTCGCCTTGAAACTGCCCGACAGTAGGCCTTTGATAACAATGTTCGCTGTTTGAACACAAAAAGTGTATCGCTGGCTTCTTAATGTCGTTGCGATCACATATCTAGGCTTTAATAGGCTAACTGATAAGAAATTGATGGACATTGAGAGCTCCGAAGTCCCTGGATTCGGCCATGGCGGCCTTGGTATTGTCAACATTGTGTGTGTGTGTGTGTGTGTGTGTTTTTTTTTTTTTTTTTTTTTTTTTTTTTTTTTTTTTTTTTCCGAAACAAACACAACAAACTTACCCTTGCTGCTGCAATATTTCAGCTATGGCTCATAGCCAAGCTTAATAGTGCGACAGCTGTCGTGACCTCACCCTCTGTTCCACCCTTGCGCTCTTCTTGCACTTCCTTGCTTTCCCTCTCTCCTCACATCGTATCTTCCCTTCTCTGCTCTCTTCCTTCCCCCTTCCTTGTCCCAGGTTCCATCTCTTTCCCCTCTTCCCCTTCAGTGTCCATGCATCCCTGCCCCCTCCTGTGCCTTAACGGCTCTGGTCACGGGACCCGTCAGCTTGGGCACTGCCTTCCCTGCCACTGCGACGTTGGTCACATGCTCTCGTTGCTCCCTCCCCTTCTCGTCTGTCAATACCAGCACCCCTGATGGTCGCACTTCCTTGACCCTCCATCGCTCTGCTCCAACCGCCATGTCCAGAGTGTCACCCTTTGGCCGGCGCAAGTACACTTCCCTTCCTTCCTCCACTCCTTTGTCCTGCCGCTCCTTGCCACCCTCCTTCCTCTGCTCATACCTCTTGGCATCTCGCAGTTGAGCTACGTGCAGATTCTCTAGAGCCGCGGGCATGAGCTCCTTGAGATATTCTGCCCTGCGGTGGGCCAGTGCTGCCCAGTCGTCTGCCCTGTCCGTGCTGATGGTGGCGGCCAATAGCTTGGGAGCATCTATAGGTAGGACTGGTTCTCTGCCTTACAGCATGTAGTATGGTGAGAGATCTCGAAGCGCTGCTTGCTTGGCAAACCTGTACCCAGCTAACACCCACGGCAGCTCCTCATCCCAATCACGCTTGTGTTGCTCGTTGTACACCGTGAGGCCCTTCTTCAACGTCTGAATCAGCCTCTCTGTCAAACCGTCTGACTGTGGATGGTAACGGGACGTCTTGCAATGTGCTATCTTCATCTCCTGAAGCAGATCCTCGAACTGTCCTTGAAACTCGGTCCCTTGGTCTGTCAATACCTCCCCACAAGCCCCAAACCGCACTATCACATGATCACGAAATGCCTCTGCGATTAATCCGCTGTTCTTGCTCGGCAGCACCTTCGCCTCTACCCATTTGCAGGTGTGCTCCACCATCACTAAGATGTAACGTTGCCCGCGGCGTGATAGGGGCAGCTCCCCTGCCAAGTCGAGTGACCACCTGAATCCCAACCCGCGGATCGGCAGTGAGCTCAACTCCTCTCTCTCTTTCTCCAGCGTGGCTTTGTTCCTGTGACATGCGGTGCAGTTGGCCACCCATACCACCACTTCTCGCCGCATGCCTTCCCACCAGTATGTAGTACTCAGCAGCTGTCTCGTGCGGGCCCCGCCATAATGCCCCAACTTGTCGTGCACCCCTTTGATGATCTTCCGCCTCTCATGTTTCTGTGGCACCACCTTCCACCCATCCTGGGTTTTCAGCTGCAGTTGCTCTTGCACCCACCGATAATGCTGCCCTCTAGCCTGTGCCCTGTCTGAGGTCGGCTCATCCAAGTTCTGCTCCCCCCGAATCCAAGCGATCGCTTCTTCGTCATCCCATATGTCTGCCATTCTACTCTCTCCTCTGCCCGCTGCTTCATTTCCGGCTGCCCCCAGAGCGGCAGCTGTTAGCTGTGCGGCGGGGTTCTCTGCTGGAGGGTTGCGTGAGAGTCCGTCTGCGTGCTGTAAGGTCTTCCCGGCCCTGTGCTTGATTTTATAGTCAAAATCCTGCAATTGCATGGCCCACCGTGCGTTCCTCCCCGTCAGCAGCGGAGTCTTCATCAACCACAGCAGTGGTTGATGGTCGGTGACAAGAGTAAACTGCACTCCTTGCAGGTATACGCGGAAGTGACACACTCCCCATACCACTGCCAGCCCCTCTCCCTCGTATGAACAGTAATTCACCTTGGTTGGGCTGCAGCTGCGGCTCGCGAATGCTATCACCCTCTCCTCTCCTCCCACCTCTTGGCAAAGCACCGCTCCCATTCCCGTCTTGCTCCAATCCGTGTACAGCACGAAGGGAGCACCTTCCTTTGGTATCTGTAGAAGGGACCCTGTCTTGACCGCATCTAACAGATCCCTTCTTGCCGCCTCCTCTGTCTCCCCCCACTCCCATGCTTTCCCTTCCCTCCGTATCTGATTAAGACAGTATGCTCTCTTGCTGAAGTTCGGCACAAAGCGCCGGTAATAGTTCAAGAAGCCCAATAGGGCCCTCAGCGCACTTTTATCCTTGGGTGCTTCCAGCCGGTCCAACACTCCGACCTTGGCTTCCTGAATCCCGATTCTCCCTCCCTTTATCTCAAATCCCAGATATCCCACTGCTCTCCTCGCTATCTTACACTTTCCTGGATGACAGGTGAGTCCGGCAGCTGCTATTGCATCCAGGGTTGTCTTCAAGTCTCGTGCGTGCTGCTCGTCACTGCTGCTGAAGATCAGCACGTCATCGATGTAACAGGCTGCCGATGGTATTCCCTTCAGCACTTGATCCATCACCCGCTGAAACACGGCTAAAGCGATGCGCATCCCAAATGGCATGGTGTTCGATTCGTAAAGCGCATTGGGCCCGTGAAACACTGTTTTCCTTTGTTTTCCTCCCGGATCTCTATCTGGTTAAATCCCTGCCTCATATCTAATGTAGAAAAGATCACCGCTTCGGCCAACTTATAGAAAATTTCTTCGGCTGAGGGCATCGGGTACCGGTCCTGCTTCATGACTTTGTTGAGCTCGCGGTAGTCACCGCACATTCTCCTCGAGAGTACTTCTCCGGTCAGGTCCGTGCGGGCTGCTACGACGGTGGCTGCTGCGTAGTCTGACTCCGAGGGTCGTATGAGTCCTGCTGCCAGCAGCTCCTCACACTTTTCAGTGCACACCTTCAGATCTTCCACATTCATTCGCCTTTTCCGCTGGTAGATCGGCACCTCCGTTGTGAGGTTAATCGCTAACTGTCTCCCCTTGTACCTGCCCAGTTCCTGCAGGGTGTACGCGAAGGTTTTTCTGTGCTGCTTCAACGTCTCCTGTATCCCTGCCGCCACTTCCACGCTCAAGTCTGCCCCCAGCTCCCAGGTTCTCTCTTCCTCTGCAGCTGACCTCATTGCTGCAAACGCCGGTGTCCCCTCCTGTCTCTCTTGCCTCCTGCCCTGCTGCATCTCCTTCAGCAGCCAAGTGAGTGAGTGTAGATCTATCGCCCGGCCAATTGCCGCCCTCCTTTCTTGTTCTGACACTCATACTGCTGCCGTTGCCCCCGGAGCATAGCCCATTGCTTGCCCTCTCTCAATCGCTGTTGGTTCCTCCCACCCAGCCTTGTTGTGGTCGTACACCATGCCTGGCCCTGGTTCCCCCTCTTCTTCCTCGAATCCTCTCGCCTTCGGGTACGCCACCAGCGTGGGCCAGGCGCATCACGGTTCCCCCACCCGATTGCATTGATATTGTCTCGGATGGTCTCGTTTAACCACCTCCGCCGCCACCCTCCCTGGTTCTAGGATGTCTTGCACTGTCCTGTCTTGCTCTTGCGCCACCCTCCCCACTCTATCCTTCAGCTCCCTTCCAGGTATCACGTTCTGCCAGAAGCGGCGCACGCGATGGCACCTAGCTCCCGACTGTGCGCCATCCCAGCTCACGCTCCTTCCCAGGCAGGCTTCCACCAGCTCTTTCACCTCCCTGACCGGCTCCCGCATGTCTCTCTCCATGTCCACATGCTCAATGACATAGGCATACTTGCTGTTCCCTTCCTTCATCCAGGCCATGATTTCCAGCAACTTGCTCAGCAGTGCTGTCCTCTCGTCTTGTAATCTCCTTCCCTTGCCCGCTCGTGAAGTGCCTTGGCATTCCCATCCAGCCACCAGCAGATCTACTTCTCCCCAGGAGAGCACCATCTCCTTGGTAATCTCTCTGACGTCCCACGTCGTCCCCTGTCTTGCTTCCTTTATCACCCGCCTATGGAGTTGAGCCGGATACTTATCCTGCAGCTGCCTCGCATGCTCCCACGCCATCCGTCTCACCACTGGATCAATCTCCACATATATCCATCTCTTTATCTCCATCCCCGCTTCCAGCGCTGCTGCCAGTCCTGCTCCCAACCCCCCGAACAGCTCCACCAGGGTCACCCCTTGAGCTTTCAAGACTTTCGGCCCCGTTAATCCGTCGGCTCCCTCCCTTACTCTGCCCTCTCCTCCCTTTTTCCCCCATCCAGGCTTGGGCATCTCCGTACTTGCCTTCCACGCCTTCTTCGGTTCTGTCTTCACAAATCTTACCGGTAGTTCTCCCAACGGCCTATCCTCCTCCCAGAATTCAGTGCGGAATAGCAGTTGCTCGCGCCAAGTGTAGATATTGGCTCCCACCTTGTACAAGAGCTCCATGCCGAGCAGCAAGTCATAGTCATCTGACTCGGTAAGGCAGCACTGCACTCTTATGCGAGTTTCCTGCTCTTTGCCGGGCAGCAACACTACCTCCAGCGGCTCCTTTGTACTGGGCATCCATTTGGGTGCGCCCCCTTCTGCCGTCATGATAAGCATACACTTTTCTTGGACCTCCACTCCTTCCTTGCGTTGTAGCTGCTCACTCAACTTGCGCCTCAGCAGCACACTCTGTGCCCCCGTATCCACCACCACGTTGTTCACTCTGATGCCCTTCACCGCGATTGCTCCTGCCTCCACTTGTATCGTTATTGGCTGGCACACCAGCCTCTCCTCCGACCTCCTCTTTGCCCTTCCTTCTACCAGTTCCGGTTCTGTCTTTGCCTTCGCCCTCCGCCCATATATCTTCAGTTCTGCCCTGCCGTCCTTCTCTCCACTCCGCAGTCCCAGCTCTTCCCGTGCACGTGGCACCATAGCTACATACGCCCGCTCCGGCTCTTCTTCTTCCGAATCCTCCTCATCATCCTCCCACGCCATCATTGCTCGTTCGGGGTCTTCACTGATTTCTGCCTTACCCAGCTGCGCTCTGAGCTTCTTCAGCTCCTGCTCTAGCTGTTGCTCCCTGCTGGATTTATTACTGTCTCGTCTTCCTTTGCTATAGCAGTATTCCTCTGTGTGCCCTCTTCGCCCACAGCCCGCGCAGGTAGGCGCCCTTGGGCAATCCCTCTTCAGGTGCCCCTCCTGCCTGCAGATGTCGCACGACTTCTCTGCCACACAATCTCGGCAGATGTGGCCCACTTCCCCGCACTGGTGACAACGCCGCCGATCTTCTCCCCTGGTACGCTCTTCCTCCTCCTGCCTCCTTCCTTCAGGTGCCGCCCACGCTGGTCGCCGCCGCTCGCTGCTGCGGCTGGTGCTCCGCATAGCATCAAAGAATCGTCTCCCTTCCTCCACCTCCTTAGCGACCATGTATACCTGCCTGAGCTTCGCTCTGACGCCCAGGGAGTACAGCTTGGGCTTCATGTCCGTCACCAGGCCCTCGTCCAGCCCGTTCATGAACTTGGTAACCATAGTCCTCTCTTCCGCACATCCGAGGTCCTCTGCCGGCTCCACGAGCCTGTTGTAGTACGCGAGCAGAGACTCGGAGCGCCCCCTCTTGAAGTCCTGGAACTCCACCAGCGGCTCTGCACAGTGCCCTGGAAACTGCTCCTGCAGAATTTTCAGGAACTTGTCCGTGACCTCTCGTGGCTGGCCTTCATTGCACTGCCTCAACAAACCCGTCCGTTGAACGCGATAGTGTGTCTGTGCTTCCCCTCTCAGCGTCTTCCCCATCCGCGGAAGAACTCGATGGGATCGAGTCCTTCCCGATCCCAGCAGTAGCGGATATCTTTGATCATCATCAAGTAATTCTTCAGCGTAGGCTCCTCTCCTGGTACGCCTGAAAATCTTTCGGGGATCTCAATCTTAGGCACCGTCAGCCCCGCCGATCGCCCACTGCCCCAGCTGTTCGCAGGCCCTCCAGATCCGTGTGATCCTCCAGGTTGACTCTCGTGTCGCCGCTGTGATGCTTCTTGATTGCCACCCCCCAGCTCAGATTCCCGCCATCTTCCTTGGTTGCCCATCAGATCCGCTTCCTTCTCCCTTTCTGCAGGCGTTCCCTTCTCAGAATCACGCTCAGATCCCTCCTTGCTCTCTCGCCCTAGGGTATGGCAGGTGGATGACTCCGTGCGCCCCGTTGGCTTCTCCGTCGGCCCTTGGCCCGCTCCGTGTTCAGGTTCATGAGATCCAGCTCAAAATCCATGACGAGCCGCCTCTTCACATTTAGGATCCCCCATCACTCGCGTCGAGTATTGGTTCCCTGATCTCAGCTGTCAAATGTATAATTCCGGATCAGATCCGTGCATGTCCCACGGCCCTTGGCCAATCTTTAATCCAGCACTAGCATTGCTTCCGCTAAGGGCTTTTTGCTTGTTTGGAACAAGCCTCGCAATACCAGTGCTGTGCGCAGACTATTGCTCGAGCTCCTAACACTGCTAGCTTCGAATTGAAGTCAGAATTGCAGTATGAAAGGAACAAACAAGCAAAAAGCAAGCAAACATTCGGACCCCCTCCAGATCTATCCTAGCTACCTCCTTGTGTGGCCTTCTGGCTCCTGGTGCGCGAAGAAACCTCTTCGGCGCACTCCCAGGGTGCTAGCTGGCTACCTACGAGCTAGCTGGAATCCAGCTTTCCCACCGCCATCCAACTTCGCACCGCATGCATTGGGTTTCTCCTCCCAATTCCTTCGCGCCTTGGGCACACCAACCCCCTCGGAACCTGCCCAACAACTCTCTCCTTAAAACGAAATAGCAAGCATTGTACAGTATAGTACACAGTGAAACGAAAACAAGTAAAAGCAAACACAACAAACATACCCTTGCTACTGCAATATTTCAGGTATGTCTCATAGCCAAGCTTAATAGTGTGACAGCTGTCGTGACCTCACCCTCTGTTCCACCCTTGCGCTCTTCTTGCGCTTCCCTGCTTTCCCTCTCTCCTCACATCGCATCTTCCCTTCTCTGCTCTCTTCCTTCCCCCTTCCTTGTCCCAGGTTCCATCTCTTTCCCCTCTTCCCCTTCAGTGTCGAAACACCGACGCATCGCCAACCTTCCCCGTCCACCGGAGGGTGGGCGAGGTCTCTGGCACAGAGACACGGGGCCAGAGGTTGAGCTGATGCGCAGCGTATCGGACCGCAAACGGCCACAGAAAATGGGGAGCAGCCGCATGGATCATGGAGGTACGAGCAACCTCCATGATCAAGCCAATGCGACGCTCAGCAATCCCATTCTGCTGAGGAGACGCCGGAAGCGTGAACGTCTGGCGGATGCCCTCGTCTCGACAGAACTCCTCAAGGAGGCCGGAAGAGAACTCACCGCCCTTGTCAGAGTGCAGACGCAGGACTGGCAAGTCCCGATGAAACCGCGCGCATCTGGCGACGAGTAGCACGGATTCAGGGGATCAAAACACCGCTGACGTCCGCCTTGCGCCGCAAGGGGAAGACAGTGGTGTAGCGTGTGTAGTCGTCAACAACCAGCAGGAAGTAGCACTCCTGGTCCGTTCCACCGACGGGGGCCGGGCCCCAAACGTCCATGTAGAGAGTCTGCAGAGGAGCACTGTCGGAGGAAATGAGGAGTGAAGAGCGGCACGCTGCCGCCCCTCGCCACAGGGAAGGCAGGGCGGTGCAGGCGAGCGCGGGAGGGAGGGCAGGGACTTGGGAAGCCCTCGTCTCGACATCCTGAATGGCAGCGTTGCTCACCAAGTTCGTCGAGAACGTGGGAAGATGGAGACCTGACAGAGAACCGGAGGGGACTGCCGGACACAGGAGGACAGTGGAGGCTCGCGCAACTACTGGGCCCCGAGTGGGGTCAGCCAGTGAGACTGGGATAGGTGCTGCGAGTGGTGTGACTGTGGTGCAATCACGAAAGAAGCAACGTGACACGCCTGAGTCAAGCGTGAAAGTGTGCAAGGCCTCAGCTGAGGCAGGACCTGTGGCAGTAGACGCACTAGCACCTAGAGCGTCGGCAGACTCACGGGCACCTAGAGCTGCAGCAGACTCACCGGCACCTGGAGCGACAGCAGACTCACTAGAACTGAGAGCAGCAGCCTCTACACGACCAGGGACGCATCGCTGAGAAGCACAGTCGCGAGGTCGTTGAGGCCACATAAAACCAAAACCTCCACCACCAGGACGGCAGTGGCCATGACAGGCAGTGACTGTGAGTAGTAGGTCCAGCACCTCCAGCACCAGCAGCACCTTCAGTACTCCCAGCCGCACCTCCAGCACCTCTAGCACTAGCAGCACCTCCAGCACTCCCAGCAGCACCTCCACCAGCAGCAGCAGAAGAACGAGCAGCAGCAGCAGCAGCAGCAGCAGTAGCGGCAGCAGGGCAGCTCGGTGGGGCTGGGCGGCGGCACCTCCAGCACTTCCAGCAGCACCTCCACCAACAGCAGCAGTAGAACGAGCAGCAGCAGCAGCTGTAGTAGCAGCAGGGCGGCTCGGGTTGGGCAGGTCGGCTCGGGCTGGGCGGCGCGGCTCGGCCTGGGCGGCGCGGGCAGCAGGGCGCGCGCTGTGCAGGGCAGCAGGGCGCGACGCGCGGGCTGCAGTAGGGCACGACGCGCGGGGGAGCAAGGCGCGACGCGCTGGCTGCAGCAGGGCGCGACGCGCGGGGCAGCAGAGCGCGACGCGCGGGCTGCAGTAGGACGCGACGCGCGGGCTGCAGCAGGGCGCGACGCACAGGGCAGCAGGGCGCGACGTGCGGGCTGCAGCAGGGCGCGACGCACAGGGCAGGGGCTGCTCGCGGGCAGCAGGGGCGCTCGGGGCAGGGGCTGCTCGCGGGCAGCAGTGGCGCTCGAGGCAGGGGCTCCTCACGGGCAGCAGTGGCGCCCGAGGCAGGGGCTGCTCGCGGGCAGCAGTGGCGCTCAAGGCAGGGGCTTCTCGCGGGCAGCAGTGGCGCGCGTCACAGCAGGGCAGCGCGCTAGGGCAGGCAGTGCGAGTAGCTGCAGGGCAGCGTGACACTATGCGAGAGGGCCGGACAGCGCAAGGGCGCTTCGGGCAGGAACTAGCGGAACGATCGGTGGGCCCTAAAAACCTAACAGGTTTCCTGCTCTGGTACCATGTTAGAATCACTGTGCAGGAATGAATGAACTATGAATGAGTTGGGTACAAGTACTAACCCTAAAGTGTTGTACCCCTTGTAGGCTAACCCACTATAGCCTAGAGAGAACACAAACATACAGTTTGACAACACCCTCCCGCATATAAGTCCCATGGGACTTATATTCCAGAGGGTCTTATATCCGGGAATAGACGGTATTAGGGTTTGTGGCCTCTTGCTTGTGTTGAGACTGTGCAATAACTTCGTGATCCACCTTGAGCTTTGTCGTGTTGCTGCTCTAGATTCGACTTGTGACCTTATGTGTTCTTGTTGTTGGGCTGAGAAGAAGCCCTTAGGATCTTTACAGGACTAAATTCCTGGTAGGACTGATGTAATAGCGGAAGCGGTTAATGAAGAGTTGTGAACCACCTTGCACTAGTATGTGAGGGCAAAGTAGATTGATTAAACACAAAGAGATACAAGTCTTTTATAAGAGTACAAGGGAATATGAAGGGTTATAACTAATAACTGTTTTGCTGTTGCTGTTGCGGTTCGATACAGTGACGACTCGGGCAACTGCTCAATAGCGAGTCAGTTGTTTGTCCTTGCTGCCGCGCTGTATTTGTCAGGTCAAAGGTCGCTGACCTTTGACTTTTGCGTAACCTCCAGCAGTTGCTCAACCTCCGAGGGTTGACTCGCTGATGCCTCGATATGTTTGGCTTCGCTTCTGACTTGGTGTTTCGACACGACAGAGGCGCTTAAGTTACTTGTTTCCAACACTCCCCGTCGCTTCTGGAGTGTCGCCGCTGGTGACGTGGCTCTGTCCAGTCAGCAGCATGCAGTACTCGAACTTCTGCTTTCCGAGCTTCTTGGTCAAGTAATTGGCTGCCATTTCGGATGTAGGGCAGTATGACAGCTCGAGTCTCCCCTTCTCACGAAGAAATATCGTAGGGCGATGTGTTTCGTTCTGTTCGCGAAGCCGTTCTTGTTGGCTATGCGAATTGCTGACTGGTTGTCGCAGAACAGAGTGAAGCTGGGTAACTGAGCCAGCTTCGCTTCCTCCAAGAGTTCGCGAAGGTACAATCCTTCCTTGGTGGCTGAGCAGAGTGCGAAATTTTCTGCTTCAGCCGAGGAGAGAGCGATTAATTCCTGCTTACTCGACTGCCACGAGATAGGTCCGATAGGTTCTAGGCGGTAGATGTAGCCTGTGCGCGAGCGCCGGTTGTCAGAATCTCCGGCGTGGTCGGCGTCGACATAGCCGATTAACTTAGGCGTTGTAGTTCCGTTCTTGTAGTAGGTTAAGCCGATCGTTGGAGTGCTAACGAGGTAGTGAAGAGCGCGGTCGAGCTCTGCCATGTGATCTGCTTCAGGTTTCTTGAGGTAGATGGCGAGCTGGCTTGCGGAGTATGATAGGTCCGGACGACACGTAACAGCTGCGAAGAGAAGGCATCCTAGTTTTCTCTGGTAGTCGCGTATACTGGCGGGCTTTAGTGGAGCGGATCCTTCCCTGTGGTTTCCTGTCGTATAGCGATATGGCGTGGAGATGGTGGTCGGCGTGAGAGCGAAGCGTTTGGCGATGGTGTCGGCGTACTTCGCGGCGCTGAGGTAGATCGCGTTCTCCTCTTCCCGTATGTTGAGCCCGAGATATTGCGTAACGGTAGATGAAACCGTGAGTGTGAGGTCTTGTTGTAGCTCCCCTTCGAACCAGGTGGTGACGCCGTCGGTTGACCCGATGTAGAGTAGATCACCTACATAGACGATCAACAGGATGTAATCGGTGCCCTTTGTGAGCCGGTACATGCCTTGGTCGTGAGGTAGCTGGCGGAATCCGATGCGAGTGAGTCTTGCGTGCAGGTACTGCTGCCACAGCCTCGGAGCTTGTTTGATGCCGTAGAGCGACTTCAGCAGCTGACAAACTTGGTTGGGCTCTCCGTTGGAGCTGTGCGGTAGCTCGACGAAGATTTCTGCGTCCACAGGTGCGTAGAGGAATGCATTGGCGACGTCAATTTGCCGCAGTTTCTTCTTCTTCATGGCGGCGATCGCGAGGAGAATTCGCAGCGAGGTGTGTCGGCTGACTGGGGCGAATGTCTCGGTGAAGTCGCGTCCATGCTCTTGGTCGAAGCCGCGTACGACCCACCGCGCTTTAAGCTTGTCGATGGTGCCGTCTGCTTTTGTCTTCACACGGAAGACCCACTTCCCGGTGAGTACTGTCTTGTTTCGTGCCACGCCGATGGGAACAACTTTCCAGGTGTTTCCTTCTTCCAGTGCTTTCAGCTCCTTGTCCATGGCTTCACGCCATTTTGTTAGAATCTAGCAGCAAGAATGAATTAACTATGAAAGAGGTGGGCACAAGTATGAAACCCTAAAAGGGGCTGTACCCCATATTGGCTACCCCACTAAAGCCTACACATATATAACAAGCATATACTTCGACACACCCCCAAAGGCAAAGTGGGGGAGAGCAAGGGGTCACAAGACCAGTCAAGCGAAGCAAAGCAAGCTCAGGGTGGATCACAACGTCACCACACACACTGAGCACAAGCAAAGGGCCACACGGCCAGTTCACATACAGAGGTATATATGCAACAACAACAGCACAGTGATCTCTACCTAGCAGAGCAAGCATGCAGGTATATATATTGATCACAGTACAAGCAAAGTCTACAACAAGTGAGGCAAAGTGGGCACAAGGCCTAACAAAGTGCAGAAACGCTGATGATCACCAGACGGAAGTGCCTTGGTGAATATATCAGCAGTGTTGGCCCGAGTGGCCACGTGAGCAAGACGAAGCTGACCACGCTGCTGCAACTCTCGAGCCAGGAAGTAACGCAGAGCGATGTGCTTCGTTCTGTGCTCCAGTCTGTGCTCCTGACACAAGGCAATGGCGGCCTTGTTGTCGACGTACAGCACTGGAGGAGAACGAGGCCGCTCTCCCAAGTCGGTCAACAGGTAGGTGAGCCAGCGTAACTCCTGTGCAGCCATGGCTGTGGCGTAGATCTCAGCCTCACAACTGGAGCTGAGAACAGAAGACGAGCATGTAGAACGCCAAGAAACTGAACCAGAGCCAAGGCTGAAGGTGTAACCCTGTGACGACCGCTGCGTAGCCTGGTCGTCAACCCAAGAAGCGTCTCAGTGCCCAGTGAGGACAACTGCGCTCCGCCCTCCAAGCACGAGCCCCATGCCCGATGTACCGTACAAGTAGCGCAGTACCCTCTTCGCAGCATCCATGTGCACCTTTCGGTGCCGACCAGGAGCCACGTAGCGAGCCAGAAGGCCAAGAGGGTACGCAAGGTCAGGTCGAGTGCAGGTCATCAGGTACATGAGGCAGCCCACTAGCTCTGGGTACGGGCCATTCGGCTCTACGGACTCGTCCGAAGGTGGAGCTGAGAGCGAGTGGCCTGTAGCCAGAGGAGTGTGCTGTGGCAAGGACCAGGTGAAGCCGAAGCGCTGAAGGACCTGCTGCACCATGTGTGACTGAGTCAGTGTGATGGTGCGGCGTGCTCTGTCCCGGGTGATCTGCAAGCCAAGGTAGCTGCGCAGTTCACCCAGGTCTGTGCACGTGTGTCTCTTCTGCAGCTCCGACTTCACCAGGGCGAGAGCCTCAGTGTCAGCAGTGGCAAAGACCAAGTCGTCGATGTACACGAGGATGTAGAACGGCGGCAGCGACGTGTCGGTGCGCAGAAACAGCGACGGGTCAGCAGTCGACGGAGCAAACCCAAAAGCCGCAAGTGTAGTCCTCCGTGTGTCGTGTCACTCACGTGGTGCCTGGCGGAGACCGTAGACTGGCCGCCGGAGGCTCCAGTGGGTACCAGGAGGGAACGACCCAGTGAAGCCAGGAGGGCGGCGCAGCCAGATCTCCTCGTGCAGGCTGCCCTGTAAGAAAGTTGTGCTGAAGTCAAGAGAGTGAAGCTCGTAGTCACGCTGAGCGGCAACGTGCAGCAGCACCCGAAGAGTGGTCATCTTCGGGGTGGGGGAGAAGGTCTGAAAGAAGTCTACTCCCTCTCGCTGACTGAAACCTCGAGCAACGTAACGAGCCTTGAAGACAGGCGGAGAACCTGGCGGCCGCTTCACCCTGAAAATCCACATGCCACTGACGATGTTCGCCCCAGGAGGGGGAACCTCGTCAACGTAAGTGCCTGTGGACTTCCAGTATGCCATCTCTGCGTCCATGGCTGTCTGCCACTGAGAGGAGTACTCACCCGCGATCGCCTCAGCGTAAGAGCGCGGTGTCGGGATGTCTGGTGCATCCGGGTCTCCCTCAGGGGCAATCATCATGGACACGAGATGAGGCGCAGCGGCTGCAAGACACTCAAGGTCCTCCTGCCTGTCCTCAAGGACGTCCGTGCCAAGAGCACACTCACCCCCGACGGACGGAGGACAGACAGACTCAGACTCAGCAACAAGACTAGCGGCGTAGTCTAGACGACAGGCAGCAGCAAAGTCAACAAGCTCAGTGACTAGGGCAGACGCAGCAGTAGACTCAAAAGACGGGTCAGTGACAACTGTGGCTAGCAGACGCGTGACAGTAGGGTGAGCAGCACAGGTGCGGTCAGACTCAGGCTTAGGAACGGTAGGCAGAGAAGACGCAGGAGGGGACGGCAGGGGAACACGCTGCGGAGGAGAAGAAGGACGACGGACTACGAGGTGGGTGCCGGTGACAGCCGGCTGACGCGAACGAGGAACACGACGACCAGGACGACCAGAACGGACAGGCGAGACAAGACGCGACGCAGGCTCACGACGCTCAGTAAGACCCCCTGTCTGCACAGTGTAAGGAGAAGGAGCAGGCAGCAGTGAGCCAGGCTGTAACGGAAGACCAGTAGACGAAGGGGGACTAAGAACCTGGCAAAGCACAGAGTCAGACGGTGGCTGAGACGACGGAGACGGTGGAGCAAAGAACAGGCGGGGCTGTGCAGTGCCACCAGCACCAGCAGCTCCAGCACCCCTAGCAGCTCCAGCAGCTCCAAAACCCTCAGCGCCAGCTCCTCCAGGACCAGCTCCACCAGTAGTAGCACCCCCAGAACTGGCACCTCCAGTCCGAGGGTCTCCAGTCTCGGTTTCTCCAGCAGCAGCACCCCCAGACCCAGGGTCTCCAGCAGTAGCACCCTCAGGCTCAGCACCTCTAGCCCCAGCAGCTCCAGTACCTCCAGTACGAGCACCTCCGGGACCAGCACCACTCCCAGCTCCAATAACGTCAGCAGAAGTACCTCCAGCGGCAGAGCCCCGAGCTCCAGAAGCACGACCCTGACGGCGACCGTACCAGTCGTGCAGCTGCTGTGAGGTGAGAGGCACACGCGGACGAAGGCGGCTACTCCAAGGAGACCACGCAACAGCCGACTCAGAACCCTCAGCGTCAGCACCCACAGCAGCTCCAGAACCTCCAGCAGAAACAACTCCAGTAGCAGAGTCACCAGCTCCAGCGCCTCCCGCAGCAGGGCCCCTAGCTCCAGCAGCGCGCACCTGACGGCCAGCGTACCACTCACGTAGCTGCTGTGGGGAGAGAGGGAGTCGACGACGATAGCGCAGCGGTGAGGCACCAGCGGAGCGACTACGGAGACGGCCGCTCCAGGGAGACTGCTCACCAGACGCCTCAGCGCCTCCAGGTACAGCACCCCCAGACTCAGAACCCCTAGGCACAGCACCCCCAGACTCCTCACACCCAGGCTCAGCACCTCTAGTCTCCGCACCCCCAGGCTCCGCACCTCCAGGCTCCGCACCCCTAGGCTCAGCACCCCCAGGCTCAGCACCCCCAGGCTCCGCACCCCCAGGCTCAGCACCCCCAGAAGCAGCACCCCGAGCAGGACCACCCTCAGCAGGACCTGAGTCACCAGTGGCCTCAACCGGCGCAGTCAAGGGGGGAGGGTCTACCTGAGACACACCTGAAGGAGCAGGACCGGGAGCGGGGAGGGGGTCTACCTGGGGAGCACCTGGAGCGAGGAAGAGCGGCGGGGGGGGGAGAGGGGCAGTGCGGTAGGGGAAGAGACGGTAAAAGGGAACCGACTCGTCGATCGTGACGTCCTGAGAGGGGAAGACACGGCGCGAGGTGGGGTGGTAAAACTGCCATCCAGGCGCGTCAGGGACAAAGCCAAGGAAGACACAGGGAACAGCGCGGGCGGAGAGCTTGTCCGCGGTGGTATCGCGGACAAAGGCACGAGCACCCCAGACCCAGAAACGCGACGCATCGCCAACCTTCCCCGTCCACAGCAGTGTGGGCGAGGTCTCCGGCAAGGAGACACGGGGCCAGAGGTTGAGCTGATGCGCGGCGTACCGGACCGCAAACGGCCACAGAAAATGGGGGGCAGCCGCATGGATCATGGAGGTACGAGCGACCTCCATGACTAAGCCAATGCGGCGCTCAGCAACCCCATTCTGCTGCGGAGAGGCCGGAAGCGTGAACGTCTGGCGGATGCCGTGCTCCGCAAAGAAGGCTGCCAAGAGGTCTGAGGAGAACTCACCACCTCTGTCAGAGTGCAGACGCAGGACAAGAAAGTCCGACTGGAACCGCTCGCGGAGCTGGAGACGAACAGCGCGGATCCAAGGGATCAAAACATCAGGGACATCCCCTTTGCGCTGCAAGGGGAAGACCGTGGTGTAACGCGTGTAGTCATCGACGACCAGCAGGAAGTACCGCTCGTGGCCCGGTCCACGGACGCGGGCTGGGCCCCACACGTCCAGGTGGAGAGTCTGCAGGGGAGCCTCTGTGGGAGGGAACGAGGAGGAGTGAGGAGCGGCGCGCTGCCGCCCCTCGACACAAGGGAGGAGCAGGCGAGGGTGGGAGGGGAGGGAGAACCCTGGGAAGACCAGAGACAAGGACACGGCGGTGCATGCTGCGAAGACGCTGCACCGAGGGGTGACCAAGGCGGTGGTGCCAAAGGAGGGTCTGGTGCGACAAGGCGCGACACGAGCAGGGGGCCGACAACTGACCTGACGCAGACGCAGACGCAGCTACCTGAGGGGACTCAGTGGTCAGTGTGTACAGGCCCGACCCCGGCTGCCGAGTGAAGGTAGCCAGGTGACGACCCGTCTGAGCACACGTGCAGTGTGTCACACGCTCGTAGGCAGGGGTGAACTGGTGAACACCCGCGTCCTGGAGCGCAGAAGCCGCCACCAAGTTCGTAGAGAACGAGGGGAGGTAAAGACCCGACAGTGTGCCGGACGGGACAGCAGGACAAGGGAGGACAGTGGTGGAGGTCGCACGGACTGGACCCCCAGAGGGGTCTGCCAGGGAGACTGCAACCGGCTGTTTGAGCGGCGTGAGGGTGGTGCTGTCGCGAAAGAAGGAGCGAGGAGCACCAGAGTCAAGTGTGAAGGTGTACAAGGCCTCAGCAGGCGTAGTACCAGAGAGAGCAGACTCACCAGCACCTGGAGCAGCAGCCTCACCAGCACCCAGAGCAGGAGACGCACTAGCACCTAGAGCAGCAGCCTCACCAGCACCTAGAGCAAGCGACGCACGAGCACCTAGATCAGCAGCCTCACCAGCACCGAGAGCAGCAGGCTCTATACATGGGTCAGGCGGTACGCACAGGTAGCAGGCACGGTCACCACTAGTAGGCAATGCATATATGGCAGTGAGAAGAGCATCATAGTCAAGAGCAAATATATCTACCCTCTGCCCAAGCAGCTCCACCCAGTCGGGGAGCTCAGCCTCGTCGCCAAACTCGGTACGCCAGGCGTCGCTCAGACGGGCGAAGCAGCGGGACTGTGTGTGACTAAGCGTCCCGCAAGCCTGACCAGTCCGATCACCTGTGCGAATGATGTACGGGCAGCGAACGGTACTCAAAGACCCTCTACTCTGAGCGTACCACTCACGAAGCTGCTGGGTCGTAAGTGTCTCGCGCGGACGCCGCTGCAGCTGCAGCTGGCCACTGCCAGACGCTCCCGACTGACCAGCTCCAGGGCGACAGCCACGACGGCTACCGCCACAACCCCAACTAGCGTACCACTCACGAAGCTGCTGGGGCGTGAGAGACTCGCGCGGACGTTGCTAGAGCTGCATCTGGCCACCGCCAGTAGCAGCAGTAGCAGTGGTAGTGGCAGTAGTAGCAGCAGCAGCGCGGGCAGGGCAGGCGCGGCAGGCAGGTAGGCAGGCAGGCAGGCAGGCAGACTGGCAGGCAGGCAGGCAGGCTGGCAGGCAGGCTGGCAGGCAGGCAGTGCGCTAACAAGGCAGGTGCTCACCAGTGGCGGGAAGAGCAGGCGCTCGCCGGGCGAGCAGAGCCGGCGCTCGGCGGGCGGCTGCACGGGGTCCAGGGGCGGCGTCGCGGGTCCAGGGGCGGCGTCGCGGGGTCCAGGG
Source organism: Closterium sp. Naga37s-1 (assembly GCA_947471745.1). Lineage (NCBI taxonomy): Eukaryota > Viridiplantae > Streptophyta > Zygnematophyceae > Desmidiales > Closteriaceae > Closterium > Closterium sp. Naga37s-1. The sequence goes on from CANJKZ010000243.1 coordinate 2,540,021, forward strand.
GCGGCTGCACGGAGTCCAGGGGCGGCTGCACCAGGTTCGGCTGCTTCAGGGTCCAGGGGCGGTTGCTCGAGGGTCCAGGGGCGGCTGCACTAGGGGCGGCTGCTGCAGGGGCCAGGGGCGGCTGCTCAGGGTCCAGGGGCAGCTGCTCGAGGGTCCAGGGGCGGCTGCACCAGGGGCGGCTGCTGTAGGAGCCAGGGGCGGCTGCTCTGGGTCCAGGGGCGGCTGCTCGAGGGTCCAGGGGCGGCTGCACCAGGGCGCGTCGGCTGCAGGGCGCGGCCGCGTCAGAGGCAGGGCGCGGCCGTGTCAGAGGTAGGGCGGGGACGCGCTGGCTGCAGGGCGCGGCCGCGTCAGTGGCTGGGCGCGGCCGCGTCAGAGGTAGGGCAGGGCCGCGTGATGCAGGGCGCGGCCGCGTCAGATGAAGGGCGCGGCCGCGTCGAAGGCAGGGCGCGGCCGCGACGAAGGCTGGACGTGGCCGCGTCAGAGGCAGGGCGGATCCGCGTCGGCTGCAGGGCACGGCCGCGTCGAGGGCAGGGCGCGGCCGCGTCGAAGGCAGGGCGCGGCCGCGTCGAAGGCAGGGCGCGGCCGCGTCAGAGGCTGGGCGCGGCTGCGACGGCTGCAGGGCGCGACCGCGTCGAAGGCAGGGTGCGGCCGCGTCGAAGGCAGGGCGCGGCCGCGACGGCTGCAGGGCGCAGCCGCGTCGAAGGCAGGGCGCGGCCGCGTCGAAGGCAGGGCGCGGCCGCGTCGAAGGCAGGGCGCGGCCGCGTCAGAGGCTGGGCGCGGCCGCGTCAGAGGCAGGGCGGGGCCGCGTTCTGGCCTGACGGGCCTGCAGGGGCGGCTCGTGGGCCTAACGGGCCTGCAGGGGCAGCTCGTGGGCCTGACGGGCCTGTAGAGGCGGCGCGTGGGCCTTACGAGCCTGCAGGGGCAACGCACGGGCTGTACGGGCCTGCAAGGGCGGCGCGCTGGCCTAGGGCAGCGGGAGGCAGCGCGAGGGCTGCAGAACGGCGCGCGCAGCGCAGCACGTCACAAGGCAGGGCAGGCAGGCGCAGGACAACACGTGGGGTAGCGCGGTAACCGCAACGGTAGGTGGGCCCGAAAAAAAAAAAAAAAAAAAACGGTCCTACGGACCTAGTGCTCTGAAACCATGTTAGAATCTAGCAGCAGGAATGAATCAACTATGAAAGAGGTGGGTACAAGTATGAAACCCTAAAAGAGGCTGTACCCCATATTGGCTACCCCACTAAAGCCTACACATATATAACAGGCATATACTTCGACACATTTTTCCCTATGCTCCCCCCTCAGAGCCTGCTGAACTGTAGCAGGCTCCTTAGGAATCTCCGTGCCGTGGACCGCGGTGACGAGGCCGAGTATCTGTAGGCCACTCTGTGTGTAGCGGGGGAGAGTTGTGTCCGCAGGATAAGCTGCTTCGTCACCTGCTTCTGGGTCAGGTATGAAGTTGGGCCCTATGCGTTCTGCTTCGTTGGTGTTGACTTCTGCAGGTGTAACGTAACCATTGTCGGCGAAGTGGTAAAATACTTCGGCGTTGGCGCTTTCGCGAGGATTTTCGTCATCCATTGGGACGTCGACGGAGCAGTAGGGGAGAGGTCCGGCTTCCTCCGATGCTTCATCCACGTGCTGCTCGTCCTAGTCAGCTTCGTCTGCTGCCGAGGCGAAGGCTCGGTCACTACGGAAGCCACCTGTGGGGTCCCGATCTTCTTCCAGGTTGGCAAGATACGTCGGAAGGGTGAGTCGTTCGTAGAAGATGACATCACGTGCTGCTACTGTTTCTTTGGAGTGGACGTCGAAAATCTTCCACGCATTGTAATTTCTTTCGATGCCCAGGTGTAGTCCCCACTGTGCGCGTTGGGAAAATCGGCCGGCTCGTGCAGATGGGGGTCGGTACTGTACCATGCAGCCGAAAACTCTTAACATTTTTGTGCTGCCCTGTTTTCCTGTCCACAGCAGATGCGGTGATGCGTTGTTCGGGAGCGATGATGACGAGAGCAAGTTGTGCAGCATGACAGCGTGGTCCATTGCTTCGGGCCACTGGTGGTTGGGCAGTCGCATGCCTCGTAGCAGCTTGCGCATGGTGTTCTGGAGAGTCCTGTTCATCCTTTCTGCTACGCCTTGCTGCTGGTGAGCGTAGGGAAGAGAGATGAGCCTCTTGATCCCTCTTTCTGCCAAGTACTGCTTGAACCTCTGTGAGGTGTATTCTCCTCCTCCGTCTGACTGGAAGCTTTTTAGCTTTACGCCCGATTCTCGTTCTGCTACTGGGAGCCAAGCGACGAAGGCCTCGAAGGCCATGTCCCTGCTTGGGAGGTTAAGGTGCCAAACGTAACGCGTAGCGGCATCGATGAACGTGATGGTGTAGCTGTATGCTCCTTGTCCAGGTTCGCGGTTGTACAGGATGTCGCTATACACCTTTTCGAGTGGTGCGTAAGCTGGTGCGCTGGGATTGTGATGAGAAGCGAACGGCCGATGTGGTAAGTCAGCTTCGGGGCAGGTAAAGCACGTTCCGCGAGCTCGTCAAAGTTCACTTCCATCGGTTAGGAGCAGTGAATCTTTATCGAGCACGCCTGCTCCGATTGTGTTGTTTAACACCGTGTTGCTTGGATGTCCCATTCGTGCGTGCCAGATATCTTCGGTGGCGCGATGTCCGGGTGAGCGCCGATATATGTCGGAGTTGGAGTAAAAGCTGGCGGTGAAGTTGGCGCTTCGATGGACTTCCCGTTGAGTTGGGTTCAGCTGCTGCGCAGGAGTTGGTGAAGTGTCGTCGATCGGTGCCGTTGAAGGACCAGCGATTGGTGTTGATGTTGCCGTTGCTACTGCCGTTGTTGTCTTTGCTGCTGCCGGTGTTGTCTCTGCTGCTGCTGATGTTGTCTCTGCTGCTGCCGATGTTGTCTCTGCTGCTGCCGATGTTGTATCTGCTGCTGCCGATGTTGTCTCTGCTGCTGCCGATGTTGTCTGAATTGTTGCTAACGCTCTTGTTCGTTCTGCCTCAGGGATGGTGTGCGAGTACCACAAGCCTTCGGGACTAAAGTCAGGGTCAAGATCTGGTGGGTGTGTCCAGGAGGTGAAGGTGACGATCCCGTCGCTGTCAGCGGTGCCAAGATCTGGGACGAAGTCGAGTACGAAGACGTTATTCTTCAGAACTGCCTTGCCGATGTAGAGACCGCCCTTCCCGTGGTATAACTTGAACTCCTGAGTGGTGCTATCTGCTTCGAGGTGGATGCCCTTCGCCATCAGTTGACTGACGCTCAGTAAGTTGTAACCGAGCCCTTCTGCTATTAAAACCTTCGACATTTGCAGTATGACGTTTGTTTCTCGTGACTGAAGTTGCACTATGCCTTGTCGTCGTGTGCGCAGGTTCTGATTGTTGGCGACGGTGATGACGACCTCGCGTTGAAGTTGATGTTCGCGTTGAACAAAGCGCCCTGAAGAGCACATGTGCTGTCCGCAGCAACTGTCCAAGAACCACGTGTCTTTCCCGGACGGTTCGCTCTGGGCGATGGCAGCGTAGGTTGGGTTTGGCTCCAGTGTCTCGCGGCGAGGAGTTCTTTCTTCAAGTTGTTCTTCTGGTGAGTAATGCGGTGGCGATTCAGTGATGCAGGAGTCGGTCAGCCGTGCCATGCAAATGACGATGTTTCTTGTTCCTTGCGCAGGTTGTCCCGTCGATGTTGTTGGGGCTTGTACTTGAGTGGTCGGATTCGCTTGCGTTGAGGCGACTTGACTGCTTGAAGGGCGAAGCGGCCGCTGCGTTGGCGTTGACTGCTGGCGGTTTGGGCAGTGTGTACGGGGGTGACCTGATTTTTTGCAAAGGTGACAGAACGGAGGTACTGGTTTCGGTTGATGCCGGTTGTTGTTGTTGTTGTAGCGTCGTTGAGTGTGGAATGCGAATTCGGGCACTGATGCCTTCCTCTTGTGTCGTTCTTCTTGCAGGTCCATATCTTGTTGCTCGGCGTGGATCTCGGCGCAAAGTGCTGCTTCTGATATTTTTCCATGAGCTCGGAGTATGGCGCGAGTGGAGCGCCACTGAGGACCGAGGCCGCCGATGATGACTGTGACGAAGGCGTCTTCTGAAATCGACCCTCTGCATCGAAGGAGTTTATCGCGCAATTCGCGACAGCGGCTGATATACGCCATCCCCTTTTCGCCCGGTTTCATTTCGACTGTTGTCAGTTGCGCCATTAACCGACTTTGATTGACGCTGTCTGTTGCTTGATACAGGTTCTTCAGGTGGTTGTACGCGAGCTCTGCAGAGTTGCCGTATCCCCGGTAAGAGCGTATATTCTGCTGCTGATTCGGAGTGATGTTTCTCAGTAGGATTGTGTACGCCATCATTGACTGATACGTGTACTGCTGCTTGTCGTACTGTGTGCCGTGTGTTGGATATGGCAGGGACCCGTCGAAGAAGCCAAGGATCTGCGCGCCTTCCATCATCAGCTCGAACTCGAATGACCAGGTAAAGAAGTCCTTTTCGTCGAAAGGCCTTGTCGTTTGCAGTTTTAATACGTGCGCGAACTGCGACTGAACTTGAAGTGCGTCCAGTGTCTTTTCTTGTCCAGGTGCAGGCTGCGGGTGTGGCATAAAGCTGATGGAACCGCGCTGGGGCTCGTACGGAGCGAAGGTAGGCTGCTGCTGTTGATTTCCACGCGCGTAAGACGAGCCATCGAGACTCATGGGTGTCATGACTCGTCGTTGTTGTTGTTGCTATTGTTTGACTGCGCAGGTACCCCTTGCTGGTGTTGTTCGTAGAAGGACATGAAGGAGAAGAACTTCTCCATCATGCTTGGGTCGAAGCCTGCGGCTTGGTTTGCGGGAGTTTCGGTAGATGTTGTCCTTGGTCTTGTTGCCGTACCCTCCTCTGTCTGTAGGCCAGAGGCAGGAGGTGGAGTAGGAGTAGTACCGGGAGAGCCATTAGAGGAGCTTCTCTCCTTCTGCGTTGCCATGCCTTGTGACGTTGTGGGTGTCTTGATTGTAGTTGAATTTGTCCTGATAGCTCTGATACCATGTTGGGCTAAGAAGAAGCCCTTAGGATCTTTACAGGACTAAATTCCTGGTAGGACTGATGTAATAGCGGAAGCGTTTAATGAAGAGTTGTGAACCACCTTGCGCTAGTATGTGAGGGCAAAGTAGATTGATTAAACACAAAGAGATACAAGTTTTTATAAGAGTACAAGGGAATATGAAGGGTTATAACTAATAACTGTTTTGCTGTTGCTGTTGCGGTTCGATACAGTGACGACTCGGGCAACTGCTCAATAGCGAGTCAGTTGTTTGTCCTTGCTGTCGCGCTGTATTTGTCAGGTCAAAGGTCGCTGACCTTTGACTTTCGCGTGACCTCCAACAGTTGCTCAACCTCCGAGGGTTGACTCGCTGATGCTTCGATATGTTTGGCTTCGCTTCTGACTTGGTGTTTCGACACGACAGAGGCGCTTAAGTTACTTGTTTCCAACACTTGTTTTTCATTGTTGTCCCATCACGTAGCCTGTGTGGGTGTGTCCAACTACATATATGCATCCTGAACTATAATGAGGTACACAGTAGAGAGTAAAGCACATATTAGGGTTTGTATTTGTATCTCCCTCATCCCTTAGTTGGCCAAACCACTGTTCACACTTTGATATATTGATCCTACCCAGCAGTTGTACTGACCGCCATATTTCTGCGCAGCGCACTGAGCTGTTGCACACATGTCAGGGTGCATTGACCTTGATTCCAAAGCCATGTTCATTGAACCTAGCAAGTTCCCAAAGAGCACGGCGCACCACAATACAAAGGAGTTCGCACTGAGCTCATGCACACACGCACACACATCCCACACTCCCATCCAATGGCCGCTCAGCCCCTGCCTCTTCCGCCTGGTCCTGAAAAGGAAAATAAGAATCATCAGAGAGTGCTCATGTGAAAATATGCCGGCATGAATGCTTGTCAACCATGAAGGCATGGGAGGGAGTCACATATTGCAACAACCAGGCAAAAACTTACACTGACATAAGATTGGGATGTCTCAAGAAAGGGACAGGAATACAGTACCTCACAAAGCAGCAAACTACCCTGCGAAACCGTACTCACCTCCTCCTCTTCCACCTCCTCTTCCTCCTCTACCTCCTCCTCGCCCCCCATCGTCCCACCCTCTTCCCCGGCCTCCTCTCCCCCCTCCCCCCTCGTCCATGCGCCCTCTGCCTCCTCTCCCCCTGCCCTGCTGTATCGGCCGACGATCTGGGAGGAAGGGAGGGAAGAGTGGGATTAGGGGGGAAGAGAGAGCAGGAGTAAGGGGGAAAAGGGGGTGGGAATGAGGGTCGCGGGGCAGGATCTGAAGTGCTGAGAAGTTCCTCCCCTTCCCGCCACGTCCACAGAACCTCTTTCATTGAGTTTACGTTTATTTGGAACTCTGCCTCCTCCCCCCCTGCCCTGCTGTATCGGCCTGCAATCTGAAGGGAGAGACAGAGGGGGGCAGACAGTGCAGAAGATAGTAGGGCAAAACGAGGCATGCATCCCTGCCCTGCTGTGTTCGCCCGCAATCTCAAGGGAGTGGAGGGGGCAGGACGTGAAAGGAGTACAGAGAGAGGGGGTGTGGAAAGAGGGGGGCAGAGGGAGAGAGGGGGGTCAGGAGAGAGGGGTAGGGAGCGAGGGGTTCACAGATAGAGGGGTTCACAGATAGAGGGGTTCACAGATAGAGGTGTTCACAGATAGAGGGGTTCACAGATAGAGGGGTTCACAGATAGAGGGGTTCACAGATAGAGGGGTTCACAGATAGAGGGGTTCACAGATAGAGGGGGGTACCGAGAGAGGGGGAGGGAGCGAAGGGGTAGGGAGAGAGGGGGTGCGGAAACGAGGAGGGCATGGAGGCGAGGAGGGCATGGAAGCGAGGAGGGCATGGAGGCGAGGGGGTAAGCATGATATGAAAAGCAATGTGCAGTTAAAGTTAAGGTAGGTAATGGGGCAAGGCATGGAGTAGTTTACCTTGTCTTCTGATGACCTCCTCTTGTACTTTGTCGATCACCTGACATGCACACAACACACAATGTACATGGCGGGATGGAGAGGACAACACACACAGAAGCACGTGACTCATGAGTCTACTAGGAACTTAACCTCTTTGGACTTTAAAACTTCGCCAATCACCTAAATTGCACACAATGAATGAACATGGATCGAGTGGGCCATACAAAAAAGAAACGAGGTTTGAGTCGACTCAAATCTAGAAACACTTACAACGAACATATTGGGGCAGACAGAAAGCACAGATCATTCCAAAAGGTCCATGTTGAGGCAGCCAAGGGTAGTGAATCATCTCAACCATGCAGCTGACACCACACACACACACACACATGAGAAGATTTGAACAAGAATGAATGAACTATGAATGAAGTGAGTACATATAGGAAACCATAATTGGGTTGTACCCCCTATGGGATACCCCACTATAGCCTACACAACTGCATAAGCTATATATATGTTCTGACACACCCCCATAGGCAAAGTGGGGGAGAACAAGGGGTCACAAGACCAGTCACGCAAAGCACAGCAAGCTCAGGGTGGATCACAAAGTCACCACACAGTCCGAGCACAACGACAAGGCCACAAGGCCAGTTCACATGCAGGAGTGCACATATATATATAGAGCTAGACAAGCAAGAGCAGGTATATATATGTGACAGTACAAGCAAGGTCAAGAGGAGAGCAAGTGAGGCAAGACAGGTACAAGACCCAGCTGAGTGCAGAAGCGCTGATGGTCACAAGGCGCAAGTGCCTTGGTGAACACATCAGCAGTGTTGGCCTCAGAGGCCACGTACGCAAGTCGCAACTGACCACGCTGTTGCAGCTCACGAGCAAGAAAGTGACGAAGAGCAATGTGCTTCGTTCTGTGCTCCAAGCGCTGCTCTCGACACAAGGCCAGCATGGCCTTGTTATCTACGTACAGCACTGGAGGAGAACGAGGCGGCTCTCCAAGGTCAGTCAGCAGGTAGGTGAGCCAGCGAAGCTCCTGTGCAGCCATGGCCCCGGCGTAGATCTCAGCCTCACAACTGGAGCCGAGAACAGAGGACGAGCGAGTAGCCCGCCACGAGACAGAGCCGGAACCAAGACTGAAGGTGTAACCCTGCGACGACCGCTGCGTAGCCTGGTCGTCAGCCCAAGAAGCGTCCGCGTGCCCAGTGAGGACCACTGGACTCCGCCCTCCAAGCACTAGCCCCATGCCCGACGTACTGCACAAGTAGCGCAACACCCTCTTCGCTGCAGCCATGTGCTCTGGTCGGTGTCTCCCAGGAGCAACATAGCGTGCAAGAATGCTAAGAGGGTATGCAAGGTCAGGTCGTGTGCAGGTCATCAGGTACATGAGGCAGCCAACAAGCTCTGGGTACGGGCCACTCGACTCTACGGACTCATCCGAAGGCAGAGCTGAGAGCGAGTGGCGAGTAGACAGAGGAGTGGCCTGAGGCGAGGAGTACGTGAAGCCGAAGCGCTGAAGGACCTGCTGCACCATGTGTGACTGAGTCAAGGTAATGGTGCGGCGTGCTCTGTCCCGAGTGATCTGCAAGCCAAGGTAGCTGCGCAGTTCACCCAGGTCTGTGCACGTGTGTCTCTTCTGTAGCTCGGACTTCACGTAGGCTAGTCCAGCAGTGTCAGCTGTGGCAAAGACCAAGTCGTCGACGTACACGAGGATGTAGAACGGCGGCAAAGAAGTGTCGGTGCGCAGAAACAACGACGGGTCAGCCGTAGAGGGAGCAAACCCAAGAGCCGCAAGCGTAGTCCTCAGTGTGTCGTGCCACTCACGCGGTGCCTGGCGGAGACCGTAGACTGGCCGTCGGAGGCTCCACTGGGTGCCAGTAGGGAAAGTCCCAGTGAAGCCAGGTGGACGGCGCAGCCAGATCTCCTCGTGCAGGCTACCCTGCAAGAAAGCAGTGCTGAAGTCAAGAGAGTGGAGCTCGTAGTCGCGCTGAGCGGCTATGTGCAGCAGCACCCGAAGAGTGGTCATCTTCGGGGTGGGAGAGAAAGTCTGAAAGTAGTCAACTCCCTGCCGCTGACTGAAGCCACGAGCGACGTACCGCGCCTTGAAGACAGGTGGAGAGCCCGGCGGCCGCTTCACCCTGAAGATCCACATGCCACTGACGATGTTCGCCCCAGGAGGGGGAACCGCGTCAACGTAGGTGCCTGTGGACTTCCAGGACGCCATCTCTGCATCCATAGCTGCCTGCCACTGAGAGGAGTAGGGACCCTCTACGGCCTCCGCGTAAGAGCGCGGAGTCGGGATGTCTAGTGCATCCGGGTCTCCCTCAGGGGCAAGTAGTACGGACGCGAGATGAGGTGAAGCAGCAGCCAGACACTGGAACTCCTCCTGCCTGTCCTCAAGGACGTCCGTGCCAAGAGCACACTCACCCCCGACGGACGGAGGACAGACAGACGCAGACTCAGCAACAAGACCGGCAGCGTAGTCTAGACGACAGCTAGCAGCAAAGTCGACGAGCTCAGCAACAAGAGCAGACGCAGCAGTGGACTCAAAAGAGGGGTCAGTGACGACAGTAGCAAGGAGACGTGTGACAGTAGGACGAGCAGCACGAAGAGAGTCGGACTCTGGGTCGGAAAGTGCAGGAAGGGAGGACTCAGGAGGAGAAGGCAAAGGGGCATGCAGAGGAGCAGTGGACGGACGCAAAGACATCCGGTGCGTGCCAGGGACAGGAGGAGGACGCTGACGCGAACCGCGACCACTAGCGCGAGCAGCACGAACAGGCGACGCAGGACGAGACGCAGGCTCACGACGCTCAGCAAGACCTCCAGTGGGACCAGTGTAAGGAGAGGGAGCAGGAAGTGGGGAGGCGGGCTCTAACTGGGACTGTGACTGAACAGGCTGTGGACACGCTGCAGGAGGAGAAAGACCAAGAACCTGCTGTAGGAGTGGAACGAAGTACGGCCGAGGCCGCGCGGCGACTCCAGACACAGCAGGGACAGCACCCTCAGCAGCAGCACCAGCGCCAACAGCACCTCCAGCTCCAGTACCTCCAGCAGCACCAGCAGCACCCGCAGCAGGACCACCGCCAGGAAGGACAGGAGCAGTCTCAGCACCAACACCCGCGGCAGATCCAGCTCCAGGCGGACCCGAGGGCCCAGCAGCTCCGGGACCAGCGGCACAAGTACCCTCAGCAGCCGAAGGAGCTCCAGCTCCAGCAGTACGTCTCCAGCGGCGAGCAAACCACTCGCGTAGCTCCTGTGGAGAGAGGGGCTCCCGCCGAGGCGAAGCACCCGGAGAACCGCCAGGTCCCGCACCGCCAGACGCCACAAGGGGAGGTCCAGTGGCCGCAGGCTCCGTAGCTCCAGGCTCAGTAGCTCCAGACGCAGCACCCCCTGGCTCAGCACCCCCAGTCACAGCACCCCCAGGCTCAGCACCCCAAGACTCCGCACCCCCAGGCTCAGCACCCCCAGTCGCAGTACCCCCAGGCTCAGCACCCCCAGACTCAGCACCCCCAGGCTCAGCACCCCCAGGCTCAGCACCCACGCGCGTAGCACCCCCAGAGTCAGCACCCCCAGGCTCAGCACCCGCAGCAGGACCAGAGTCACCAGCAACCTCGACCGGCTCGACTGCGTCTACCTGGGACACACCTGAAGGGGCAGGACCCTGAGGGGGAAGGGGGTCTACCGGGGGGGGACCTGGCACAAGGAAGTGCGGTGGCGGGGGGAGGGAAGGAGTGCGGTAGGGGAAGAGGCGGTAGAAGGGGACTGACTCGTCGAACGTGACGTCCTGGGAGGACAGAACACGACGAGAGGAGGGGTGGTAGAACTGCCACCCTGGGGCGTCAGGGGGGAAGCCGAGGAAGACACAGGGAGCAGCACGAGGGGACAGCTTGTCCGCAGACAAGTCGCGGACAAACGCCCGAGATCCCCAGACACGGAACGCAGACGCATCGCCGACCTTCCCCGTCCACAGCAGAACTGGGGAGGTCTCCGGCCGGGAGACCCTGGGGTGAAGGTTGATCTGATGCGCCGCGTACCGAACCGCAAACGGCCACAGAAAATGGGGGGCAGTCGCATGCATCATGGACGTACGAGCGACGTCCATGACCATGCCAATGCGGCGCTCAGCAATCCCATTTTGCTGTGGAGAGTCCGGAAGCGTAAAGGTCTGGCGGATGCCTCGTGCACGACAGTAGGCTCGCAGAAGGCCAGAGGAGAACTCTCCACCTCGGTCAGAGTGCAGACGCAGAACAGGAAAGTCCGAGCCGAAGCTCCTCCTGAGCTGGAGACGAGCTGCGCGGATCCAGTCGATCAACACCTCAGTGACATCACCCTTGCTGCGCAAGGGGAAGACTGTGGTGTAACGCGAGTAGTCGTCAACCACCAGCAGGAAGTAGCGCTCATGACCCTGCCCACGGACGCGGGCCGGGCCCCACACGTCCATGTGAAGCGTCTGCAGAGGAGCCTCTGTCGGGGGAAACTGGGAGGAGTGAGGGGCAGCCCGGAGCCGCCCCTCGACACAGGGGACACAGGAAGGTCCGGGTCCCGAAGGAAGGGGAGGGAAAGACCGGGGAAGACCAGAGACAAGGACACGGGAAGCCATGCCCCGAAGACGAGGCAAGGAGGGGTGGCCAAGACGGTGGTGCCACAGGAGAGTCTCATGAGACAGGCGGCGACACGAGCAGGGGGCAGACTCAGGACCAGACCTGGACGCTGCAGCAAACACCTGACCCGACGCAGCTACCTGGCCAGACGCAGGGACAGGAGGAGACTCAGTGGTCAGGGTGTAGAGACTCGACCCCGGCCGACGCGAAAACGTGGCCAGGTGTCGGCCTGTGCGGGCGTCCGAGCAGTGGGTCACCCGCTGACTCGCAGGAGTAAACTGGTGAACCCCCGCATCCTGCAGGTCAGCACCACTCACCAAGTTCGTCGAGAACGAGGGGAGGTACAGACCAGACAAGGTGCCCGAGGGGGCAGCCGGACACGGGAGGACAGTGGAGAAGTGAGAGAGGACAGGACCCCCAGAGGGGTCAGCTAGGGAGACTGCAACCGGCCGGCCAAGCGGCGTAAGTGTGGTGCGGTCTCGAAAGAAGGAGCGAGAAGCTCCTGAGTCAAGCGTGAAGGTGAGGGAGGCCGAAGCCGACGCAGTACCTGAGAGCGCAGCCTCACCAGTACCTGAGAGTGCAGACGCACTGGCACCTAGAGCAGCAGCCGCAGAAGTACCTGGCGCAGCAGTACCAATGCCCGGGTCGGGCGGGAAACACCGGTAACAGTCACCCTCCTCACTAATAGTCACAGCATACATGGCAGCAAGGATAGCATCAAAGTCAAGATCAAAGATAGCTACGCCAGCCCTAGACAGCTCTCCCCAACGGGGAATCTCACTAGCCTCGGGGAACTGCTGACGCCAAGCGTCCGTCAGGCGGCCAAAGCAGCGCTGGGTGGGGTGGGCACCCCCACACTGCTCACCCACGCGGTCGCCGGAACGAAGGACGTAGGTGCACGGACCAAAACCCCCACCCCGCTGACGCTGCGTGTACCACTCACGGAGCTGCTGGGGCGGGGGGATGTCCCGCGAACGCTGCTGCTGCTGCTGCTGCTGCTGCTGACGCTGGCCACCACCAGAGCCGCTACGCTGCGGGGCACCACCCCGACCAGCGCCACCCCCTCCGCCACCGCCGCCTCCACCTCCACCACCACCGCTGCCTCCGCTCCCACCGCTGCCGCCACCACCGCCTCCTCCTCCGCTGCTGCCACCGCCACCACCGCCCCCGCCACCACCCCCACCGCCACCCCCACTCCCTCCGCCGCCTCCACCGCCACCTCCACCGCCCCCGCCAGTTCCACCCGCGCCCTTGCCCCCCTTGCCCCTGCCAGGGCGGCGTCTCCCGCTAGGGGCAGACGCCGCGCAGACCGACTCAAGACCAAGCAGGTCGGCAGCAGCAGCAGAGGCAACAGAGGGCAGCAGGGGGGAAGGAGAACACCCCTCAAAGATGGGGGTGCGAGGGTCACCACGAGAGGCTCCTACAGCGACGATGCTCTTCTCCGCCGCCAGGAGGGACTTCTCGAGGAGGTCGACAGTGAGAGTGGTGGGACAGACTGAGAGGAAGTGGTCCCTGACTACGCGAAGGGAGTCAGGGAGGCGTGTGACTATGTAATAGAGAGTGATGTACATGGGGGGGGGGTTCTTGGCGCAGAACTCAGCAGGAAGGGCGGCGCGGTAGCGAGTGTCACTAGTGCGGAGGTGCGTAATGAGGTCAGCGACAGTGGGAAAGGCAGCAAGGTCAGGAAAGAGGTACGGTAGCATGAGGCGGCTCAGGGCAGCAGTGGCAGGGGAAGAGTAGCGCGCAACTACAGCGTCGTACAAGGTCTGAGCACTCTTGTACTGACTAAAGTGCGCGCGCTCAGTGGTAGGCAGGTGACGACGCACAGCAAGACGTGCAGCAGCATCGCGGGTGGCCCACTGAGAGCGAACAGTGGTGTCAGCATCAGCAGCAGGGGCAGGAGAGGCGCCAGAGGTGAGGTCAAAGAGGGAAAGACCGTCCGTCCTATCGCACTGTAAGAACAGCTGCAGGTCGTCGACCCAGACCTCAAAGTCAATGGCTCGACCCTCAGCGTCAAAAGTGAGGACACTAGGGGTAGCCATGACGACGACAGTGTAGTAGTGCAAGCAGTAGGGGAAGGGCACGCAGTAACAGTGGTGCTGTGCTCACCAGGCAGGGCAGGTCGGGCGGCTCGGTAGTAGGGCGGCCCGGCAGCTGGGCGGCTCGGCGGCTCGGCTGCTGGGCGGCTCGGCTCCCGGGCGGCTCGGCGGCAGGGCGGCTTGGCGGCAGGGCGGCTCAGCGGCTCGGCTCCCGGGCGGCTCGGCGGCAGGGCGGCTCGGCGGCAGGGCGGCTCGGCTCCCGGGCGGCTCGGCTGCAGGGCGGCTCGACGGCTGGGCGGCTCGGCGGCTGGGCGGTCGGCTGCACGGCGGCTCGGCTGGTGGGCGGCCGGGCGGCTCGGCTGCAGCTGCTGGGCGGCTCGGCTGCGCTGCTGCTGGGCGGCTTGGCCGCTGTAGAGGAGCGGCGGGGCCGCTGCAGAAGGGCGGCGGGGCCGCTGGGTAGGGCGGCGGGGCCGCGAGATAGGGCAGCGGGGCCGCGTGGTAGAGTGGCGGGGGCCGCGCGATGGGGCGGCGGGGCCGCGAGGAAGGGCGGCGGGGCCGCGCGATGGGGCGGCGGGGCCGAGAGGAAGGGCGGCGGGGCCGCTAGGTAGGGCGGCGGGGCCGCGCGATGGGGCGGCGGGGCCGCGAGGAAGGGCGGCGGGGCCGCTAGTTAGGGCGGCGGGGCCTCACTATGGGGCGGCGAGGCCGCGAGGTAGGGCGGCGGGGCAGCGCAATGGGGCGGCGAGGCCGCGAGTAAGGGCGGCGGGGCCGCGAGGTAGGGCGGCGGGGCCGCTAGGTAGGGCGGCGGGGCCGCTAGGAGAGAGGCGGCGGGGCCGCGATGAAGGGCCGCTAGGGCGGCTCGACGAAGTGAGGGCCCGGAGCGCGACTCGGGCTGAGCGCGCTTCGGGCAGGAAAAAAAAAAAACGATGTGGTGGGCCCTAAGCACAGTTCCCAAGGGGGAACCTGCTCGATACCATGAGAAGATTTGAACAAGAATGAATGAACTATGAATGAAGTGAGTACATATAGGAAACCATAATTGGGTTGTACCCCCTATGGGATACCCCACTATAGCCTACACAACTGCATAAGCTATATATATGTTCTGACAACACACCCTCCACGGTCACAGCACACACCAGCCACCCACCCGCCCACCTCATCTGGCACAGGCAGGTACGCGACGGTGTTGCATCACAGTCACACGTAGCACTCTTGAAAATGCAAGAGAAGACACAGGGAACGCTCTCCCTGCAAGACAAGACACAGGGAACGCTCTCCCTGTAAGACAAGACACAGGGAACGCTCTCCCTGCAAGACAAGACACAGGGAACACTCTCCCTGCCCCCTTTTCCCCCAACCCCCACCCACCTCGCCCCTTTCCCCCCAACCCCATTCACCTCACCTGGCACGCGCAGGTACTTGATGGTGTTGCCTCGCACTTAGCACTGCGGAATGTAGCCGACAACACACATACCCTCTCAACGGTCAACGCACACACCACCGAAAACCCCACCCTCCATCCTCCCCGCGCTTTCCCCACGCACCTCATCAGGCACGCGCAGGTACTTGATGGTGGTGCCTCGCACGCACGTAGCCCTGCGGCATGCATGCGCCAGAATCGGTCCCCGTCCTTGGACGTGCACATGACCCCTCCCTTCCCTTCCCTTCCCTCGTGCAAGTTGTGAGCCGACTCCAACCACGTGAGAAGCAGCCTTTGTCCTCGCACGTGCAGAAAAAGCCACAGGGAACCACCACCCTTAACCCTTCTTCCCCAGCCCCCCCTCCTCCGCCCCCAACCACCCCCCCCCCCCATGCCCACGCACCTCATCAGGCACGCGCAGGTACTTGATGGTGTTGCCGCGCACGTAGCACTGCGGCATGCGCCAGAAGCGGTCGCCGTCCTTGGACGTGCAGATGACCTCGCGCAGGTGGATGTTCATCCACGTGTCACAGCTCACCAGATGCCCGTTGTACGTCTCCCCATTCTTCAGCTCTACCAGCTGAAGTGGACGGCAGCAAGGAGTGGAGAGGAGTGGAGAGGAGTGAAGCGTTAAGAGGGCGGGATGGGGGAGGGTAGAAGGGGAAAGAGAATGGGGACGCGCAGATGACCTCCTGCAGGTGGATGTTTCATCCATGTGTCAACAGAGCGCGAGTTGTGGTTTAGGCAGGTTGGAAACGCATCAACGAGACGGTGAGTCGAAATTCGTAAAAACAAATCGGGGTTTATACATCGATTTTATACATAACCCATTACCTGGACAATATTATAAGACCTAAACCTCAAAATGCACTTTAGAGGGACAGAAACCAACCGTAATGGATTGGTCCAATTCGAACCTTACCAAAGCGGGGGAGTGGGGAGGCACGAGTGGACTATATGATTCACACAGCACTCACAAACGAGAACTTAGGAACTCCAGTAACTAAGAAGTCAAACGGAAATTTCTTTGGAACTGCGTAAGCTACGTACCATGGGATGGCCTTGCGCCGTTTTGAGCAGCGACAACGGCAACTGGCGGGAAAAGGAATCGCGAGCACAGGAAGCGGGGGAAAATGGAGACGAAAAGAGACGAAAGGATACGAGCGAAGACGAGTGGCGTTAGGAACGAAAATATAATAAGCTTAAACAGGGAAAGCGCGAACCGCGGGGTGGCCAGCGTCCATACTGATAAAGTTTAGAAGAAAGAAGAGGGAAGAAGGGGGGTGCACTAGCAAGAATGGGGATACAAATAGGAAACCCTAGAAGGGTTGTACTCGCTATAGAGCACCCCACTACAGGCTAGAGCATAAGATAACATTCTGACACACCCCCATAGCCAAAGTGGGGTGTAATCAGCAGAGTAAGCAAAGGAGTACAAGCTCAGGGTGGATCACAATGTCACCACACATTCTGCGCACAAGTTCAAGAAGCAATAGTTTAAGTTCACAATTATGAGCAAAGCTAGTGGTAGTCACAACGGGCAAGTGAGGAGGAGGAGAGAGAGTGAGAGGAGAGGAGATAGGAGGCGACGGCTGAAGCTGCAGACACACAGGCAACAGGAGGCAGACTGGCACAGCGGCTACCGGACGAAGTCCCCGGAATACAGGAGTAACAGGCCCCGCGGCTAAAGTAGCGGCAGACGAGCAACGGACCCACGGGCGGCTGGCACAGCTGGCTACGACTGGGCTACCGGACGAAGTCCCCGGAATACAGGTGCTGCTGGCGACACGACGGCAACCTCCATTCAGCTTCCCCAAACTATCCCACTCCCCCCTGGCACATACCCGCTGCTACACCGCTAGCTCCACTCCCCCTTCACCCCCCCTTAGTACCACTCCACCGGCTCCAACACGTCCACCCCCCCTCAGCGGCAGCTGCAGCACAGGGAGACGGAGGAGGAGGAGGAGCAGGGAACAGTACACAGTGGGTGCACCCCCATACCCCGCACCCCCAAACCCTAATACAGGAGAATGGGGAGTAGGAGGGGTGGGGCACGAGTAGAAGCGCTGGGGGACAGTAGGGAGGGCAGGGGCAGCAAGGAGCGGGCCCACCACGGGCCTGGTAGGGTCGCCCGAACCGCGCGTAGGTGGCCTGAGCCGCGCGCGGGCCTGGCGCCGCCCGTACGGGCCGCGCGCGGGCCTGGCGCAGCCCGTACGGGTGGCGCGCGGGCCTGGCGCAGCCCGTACGGGTCGCGCGCGGGCCTGGCGCAGCCCGTACGGGTCGCGCGCTGCCTGTACGGGCCGCGCGCAGGCCACGACGGGCGACGGGGGGCGACGAACGGGTCCCCGTCGCCCGTCGCGGCGCCTCCCGAGGGCGACGCGACGGTTGACGGGGCCGAAGCCCGCCGCGCGCCTCGGGGCGCACAGCGGGCAGAGAACCGCCGCGCGCCTCGGGGCGCACGGCGGGCAGAAAACCGCCGCGCGCCTCGGGGCGCACGGCGGGAAGAAAACCGCCGCGCGCCTCGGGGCGCACGGCGGGAAGAAAACTGCCACACGCCACGGGGCGTGCGGCACCGAGTGTAGTGGTAGGAGTTGCAGCGGAAGCTAGGAGGTGGTAAGCCCACCCACAGGATCGATCCAAGGGGATCGACCTGCTCTGATAGCATGTTAAAGTTTAGAAGAAAGAAGAGGGAAGAAGGGGATTGCACTAGCAAGAATGGGGATACAAATAGCAAAACCCTAGAAGAGTTGTACTCGCTATAGAGCACCCCACTACAGGCTAGAGCATAATATTCTGACACATACCATCAGAGAAATCGTAGATCTGCCGAAAATTGGGGGATTTAGACTTTAGCGGGGGTAAACTGGCGGGTGTGGTAGGTAGTGGCTGCTTTCCGCGGATTTGTGGGATCTCGGCTTTCAGGTACAGAAATGGAGGTTCATCGGACTTTAGGAAGGGATTATATAACGCTTGATGGAGAGATTCTATGAGGCTGGACACCGCGGAAAATATTAGTTTCTGCCGGAACTGTGAACAGGGTCACTAATTTTTTGCTCAGAGCACATGGTACAGTAAGGGCGTGTTATGCAGTATGTTGTTGGGGCGTTGACAGTTTTTTAACGTGAAGTTGCTCGTTACAAAAATTGTGTTACCACACTCATAAAAACCGGTTACACCCGGTCCCACCCGAACCAAAGTCGTCTTGGACAACATTTGACAAGATTTGGAGGTGGCATGCCTTCGTAAGATTGGGGTCAAGTTCAGCGACTGGGCCCACAGAAACGCCACAAGTTCGTTCAATTCGCGAAAATACACCTCACGATCTCGAAACTCTGGTACGCCGGTGGCGTTTTAAGATCGCTTGCAAAGCACGTGCAAGTATACGAACCCTGTCAGGCAGAATTGAAGCGCAAACCGATTTTCCGTTTTACGTAATTTAAGATGGTCACAAGGTTGTAGCCGGGTAACTGAGCTTAGAAATGATAGCAATTTCAAGTTGCACAACACGCCCTAAACCTACACTGAACCAAATGGTGTATCTAGGCATTTGACATCCCGCGAGGTCCACCAGACCACATCACCAGCAACATCCGCAATGCGCGCGTTCTTCACCCGCCCCTCCCGTTGTTCTGGTAGATTGCGGTTTTCCTAACAGCGTGCTCCATTAGATTTCCGATCGCGCCGTGTGTTGTCACGCCTATTTGTCGCATTTGTGGTAACCACATTTACGAACACAGTTTCGCTCAAGTCGTTACCACTGGACTATACGAAACTCGTCCTTCTACCGTCGCATTGCGAGGTGAGCGAGTAGCAGTAACCTTTTTTGCAAGTGTCGCAAGCTGCGCACGAGAATCAGCTGCGCCAACCGAGGTCGGTTGGTGGCGTTGATGCGCTCTCCGACACCCGCGGATTGCCCTGCTGCGCAGAGAACGACCTCTGGCTGCCCCTCTAGGCTGCCCCTCTAGGCTGCCCCTCTAGGCTGCCCCTCTAGGCTGCCCCTCTAGGCTGCCCCTCTAGGCTGCCCCTCTAGGCTGCCCCTCTAGGCTGTGCCTCCGATATTCTCCTCCCCCTCTCGCCCTCTCGCCCTCTACGCCCTCTTCCTCCCTTCCCTCCCAACGTTCACCCGCATTCCCCTCCCCCTCTTCCCCCCCTCTCGCTCGCCCCCTCTCCGCGCCATGCGCAGGGGGGATGGGCGCGGCGGAGCGAGGGCACGGGGCGAGGAGCAGCAGCGGGGCGGCGAGGGAGGGCATGCTGCCGTCAAGCTCCGTGCAAGTGGGATGGGGTGGGATGGGTGTTGGAATTACTGAACAGGAATGAATGAACTAGCAATGAAAAGAGTACAAGTACCTAACCCTAGAATTGTGTACCCCCTATAGGCTAACCCACTGTAGCCTAAACTAACACAACATATATAATGTTTGACACACCCCCATAGGCAAAGTGGGGGAGAACTAGGGGTCACAAGACCAGTCAAGGCAAAGCAAGGCAAAACAAGCTCAGGGTGGATCTCAAGGATACCACACAAATTCCGAGCACAAGCAAGTGGTCACAAGACCAGTTCACATGCAGGTTTATATATAGAGATCACAGTACAACAGACTCAAGAAGTAAGCAAGTGAGGTCCAGTAGGCACAAGGACTAGAAGAGTGCAAAAGCGCTGATGGTCACAAGGCTGAAGCGCCTTGGTGAACACATCAGCAGTGTTGGCCTCAGAGGCCACGTAACGCAGGCGAAGCTGACCACGCTGCTGCAGCTCTCGAGCGAGGAAGTAACGCAGAGCAATGTGCTTCGTTCTGTGCTCCAGTCTGTGCTCCTCACACAAGGCAATGGCTGCCTTGTTGTCGACGTACAGCACTGGAGGAGAACGAGGCTGCTCTCCAAGGTCGGTCAGCAAGTAGGTGAGCCAGCGTAGCTACTGGGCCGCCATGGCTGTGGCGTAGATCTCAGCCTCACAACTGGAGCTGAGAACAGAAGAAGAGCGAGTAGAACGCCAAGAAACAGAACCAGAGCCAAGACTGAAGGAGTAACCCTGAGACGACCGCTGAGTAGCCTGGTCGTCTGCCCAAGAAGCGTCTGAGTGTCCAGTGAGAACAATTGGGACTCGCCCTCCAAGCACTAGCCCCATGCCCGACGTACTGCACAAGTAGCGCAACACCCTCTTAGCTGCATCCATGTGCTCCTTCCGGTGACGGCCGGGAGCGACATAGCGTGCAAGAATGCTGAGAGGGTATGCAAGGTCTGGTCGAGTGCAGGTCATCAGGTACATGAGGCAACCCACAAGCTCTGGATACGGGCCACTCGGCTCTACGGACTCATCCGAAGGCAGAGCTGAGAGCGAGTGACCGGTAGGCAGAGGAGTGGGCTGAGGCGAGGAGTACGTGAAGCGGAAGCGCTGAAGGACCTGCTGCACCATGTGTGACTGAGTCAAGGTGATGGTGCGGCGTGCTCTGTCCCGGGTGATCCGCAAGCCAAGATAGCTTGTCAGTTCACCCAGGTCTGTGCACGTGTGTCTCTTCTGCAGCTCCGACTTCACGTGGGCGAGTGCCACAGTGTCAGCAGTAGCAAAGACCAAGTCGTCGACGTACACAAGGACGTAGAACGGCGGCAGTGAGGTGTCGGTGCGTAGAAACAGCGACGGGTCAGCAGTAGAAGGCGCGAACCCAAGAGCCGCAAGCGTAGTCCTCAGTGTGTCGTGCCACTCACGAGGCGCCTGGCGGAGACCGTAGACTGGCCGTCGGAGGCTCCACTGGGTACCAGGAGGGAACGACCCAGTGAAGCCAGGTGGACGGCGCAGCCAGATCTCCTCGTGCAGGCTGCCCTGCAGGAAAGCAGTGCTGAAGTCAAGCGAGTGGAGCTCGTAGTCACGCTGAGCGGCGACGTGCAGCAGAACCCGAAGAGTGGTCATCTTCGGGGTCGGGGAGAAGGTCTGGAAGAAGTCAACTCCCTCGCGCTGACTGAAGCCTCGTGCAACGTAACGCGCCTTGAAGACAGGCGGAGAACCCGGCGGCCGCTTCACCCTGAAAATCCACATGCCACTGACGATGTTCGCCCCAGGCGGGGGAACCTCGTCGACGTAGGTGCCTGTGGACTTCCAGGAAGCCATCTCTGTGTCCATGGCTGACTGCCACTGAGAGGAGTAGGGACCGGCCATCGCCTCTGCGTAAGAGCGTGGGGTCGGGATGTCTGGTGCATCCGGGTCTCCCTCAGGGGCAACAAGCATGGACACGAGATGGGGCAAAGCGGCAGCAAAGCACTGGAACTCCTCCTGCCTGTCCTCAAGGACGTCAGTGCCAAGAGCACACTCACCCCCGACGGACGGAGGACAGACAGACTCAGACTCAGCAACTAGGCTAGCAGCGTAGTCTAGACGACAGCGAGCAGCAAAGTCGACAAGCTCAGCAACTAAGGCAGACGCAGCAGCAGACTCAAAGGAAGGGTCAGTGACAACAGTGGCCAGGAGACGCGTGACAGCAGGACTGGTAGCACGAAGAGAGTCTGACCCAGGGTCAGGAAGAGCAGGAAGAGAGGAAGCAGGAGGAGACGGCAGTGGGACACGCTGGGGAGCAGTGGACGGACGAAGCGCCATCCGGTGAGTGCCTGGGACAGCAGGAAGACGCTGACGCTGGACTCGACGACTAGAGAGAGCAGTGCGGACAGGCGACCCAGGACGAGACTCAGGCGACGCAGGACGAGACGCAGGCTCACGCCGCTCAGTAAGACCTCCAGTCGGACCAGTGTAAGGAGCAGGACCAAGGAGAGAGGAGGCAGACGGTAACGCCGACTGCAGCTGGACAGGCTGAGGACACTCTAAGGAGGGAGGAGGAAAAGGAGGAGGAAGCTGACCAAGAACCTGCTGAAGGAGCGGAACAAAGTACGGCCGAGACCGAGCAGCGACACCAGAGCCAGCAGGGACACCCGCACCAGGGTCCGCAGCACCAGCAGGAGCTCCAGCGCCCACGTCCTCAGCACCAGCGGTAGCTCCAACGCCCGGGTCCTCAGCACCAGCAGTAGCTCCAACGCCTGGGTCCTCAGCACCAGCAGCAGCTCCAACGCCCGGGTCCTCAGCACCAGCAGCGGCTCCAACGCCCGGGTCCTCAGCACCAGCAGCAGCTCCAACGGCAGCGGGGTTCGTAACACGAGGCACGCCACTCCGAAGAGTGCAGCGCCGCTCGTACCACTCACGGATCCGCTCGCGGGAGGGGAGCTCCCGAACGGGAGAAGAAGTACTAGCACCAGTCCCAGTAGTACGTCCGGCTCGAGTGGTACCTCTCCGGAGGCTGCAGTACTCTAAGTACCACGCACGTAGCTGCTCCGAGGAGAGGGCTCCTCCAGGTGCAGGACTCCCAGACCTCGTACCTCCAGACGCAGAACCCCCAGACTCCGGACTCCGCAGCTCAGTACCACGAGGCTCCACCCCCCCAAGCTCAGCACCCTCAAGCTCCACACCCCCAGGCTCCACACCCCCAGGCTCCACACCCCCAGGCTCCACACCCCCAGGCTCAGCACCCCCAGGCTCAGCACCCCCAGCAGGACGAGAGTCGACAGCTACCTCAACAGGCTCAACCGGGTCTACCTGAGACACACCTGAGGGAGCGGCACCCTGAGGGGGGAGGGGGTCTGCAACAGCAGCACCTGGCGAGAGGAAGAGAGGCGGGGGGGGGAGCGGGGCAGTGCGGTAGGGGAAGAGGCGGTAGTAGGGGACGGACTCGTCAAAAGTGACGTCCTGGGAGGGCAAGACTCGGCGCGAGGTGGCGTGGTAAAACTGCCAACCAGACGCGTCCGGGACAAAGCCGAGGAAGACGCAGGGAACAGCACGGGAGGAGAGCTTGTCCGCAGACGAATCGCGGACAAAAGCTCGAGACCCCCAGACCCGGAAACGCGACGCATCGCCAACCTCCCCCGTCCACAGTAGCGTGGGCGAGGTCTCCGGCAAGGAGACACGGGGCCAGAGGTTGAGTTGATGCGCAGCGTACCGGACCGCAAACGGCCACAGAAAGTGGGGGGCAGCCGCATGGATCAAGGAGGTACGGGCGACCTCCATGACCAGGCCAATGCGGCGCTCCGCAACCCCATTCTGCTGTGGAGAAGCCGGAAGCGTGAACGACTGCTCAATGCCGTGCTCAGCACAGTAGGCTGCCAAGAGGTCGGAGGAGAACTCACCACCTCTGTCAGAGTGCAAGCGCAGGACAGGAAAGTCCGAGTGAAAACGCTCGCTGAGCTGGAGACGGGCTCGGCGGATCCAAGGGATCAAGACATCAGGGACCTCACCCTTGGTGCGCAAGGGGAAGACCGAGGTGTAGCGCGAGTAGTCGTCAACAACTATCAGGAAGTACCTCTCCTGACCCTGACCACGGACGCGGGCTGGGCCCCACACGTCCATGTGGAGTGTCTGCAAGGGAGCAGTCGTCGGGGGGAACGAGGAGGAGTGAGGAGCGGCGCGCTGCCGTCCCTCGACACAGGGGAGACAGGTAGGAGCAGGCGAGGGTGGGAGGGGAGGAAGGACCCTGGGCAGGCCAGAGACAAGGTACCTGGAGTGCATGGCACGAAGCCGCTGCACAGACGGGTGGCCAAGGCGGTGGTGCCAGAGGACAGTCTCGTGTGCCAAAGAGCGACACGAGCAGGGGGCGGACAGCTGACCTGACGCGGACGCGGACGCAGTCGCAGCAACCTGAGGGGACTCAGTAGTCAGTGTGTACAGGTCCGACCCCGGCTGCCGAGTGAAGGTAGCCAAGTGACGGCCCGTACGAGCACACGTGCAGTGTGTCACGCGCTCGTAGGCAGGGGTGAACTGGTGAACACCCCCGTCCTGGAGTGCACAGCCTGCCACCAAGTTCGTAGAGAACGAGGGGAGGTGGAGACCTGACAGTGTGCCCGACGGGACCGCAGGGCAGGGAAGGACAGTGGAAGAGGTCGCAATGACCGGACCCCCAGAGGGGTCAGCAAGGGAGACAGCAACTGGCCGAGCAAGCGGCTCAAGGGCAGTGCGGTCACGAAAGAAGCAGCGAGAAGCACCTGAGTCCAGTGTGAAGGTGTGCAGTGCGGCAGTCGACGCAGTACCAAGGGGGGGAGACACACGAGCACCTAGAGCAGCAGCCTCACCAGCACCTGGGGTAGCCGACACGTGAGTACCTGGAGCGGCAGACGCACTGGCCCTAATGCCCGGGTCGGGCGGCACACACAAGTACTCAGCACCCTCTCCACTAGTAGACATCACATACATGGCAGATAGAATAGCATCAAAGTCTAGAGCATAGATATCAATCCCCTTCTTCAGGAGATCAAGCCAGCGGGGCAGCTCAGTGGCCTGAGGGAACTGAACACGCCAAGCGTCGTCGAGACGAGAGAAGCAGCGCTGTGTGGCGTGCGGTCGTCCACACTGCTGACCAGTGCGGTCACCAGTGCGAATGACGTACGTGCAGCTAAGACCACCCCCACCCCCGTGCTGAGAGTACCACTCACGGACCTCCTGGGGCGAGAGAGTGTGCTGCTGGCCCTGGCCACCGCCAGCGCCTCCACGGCCACCACCACCGCTGCCACCTCCTCGACCACCCCAACCCCTGCCGCCGCCTCGTCCACCGCCACCCCAACCGCCGCCTCCACTCCTGCCACCTCCCCCGCCGCTGCAGCCACCACCCCCACCGCTACCACTCGCCCCTCCAGCCGAGCCACCACCCCCACTGCCTCCACCGCCCCCACCGCCGCCTCCCCCGCCGTCACCGCCACTACCCTTGCCCCCTTTGCCCTTGCCGCTGCGGCGTCCACTCGAGGCAGACGCAGCGCCGACCTTCTCAGTACCAAGAAGGTCGACAGCAGCAGCAGAGGCGACAGAGGGAAGAAGGGGGGAAGGAGAACACCCCTCAAAGAACGGGGTACGGGGGTCGCCACGAGAGGCACCTACAGCGACTATGCTAGCCTCAGCTGCAAGTAGCTCCTTCTCGAGGAGGGCAATGGTGAGCTCAGTGGGGCAACGAGCTAGGAAGTGGTCCCTGACAGCACGCAGTGTGTCAGGGAGGCGGGTGACTAGGTGGTAGAGAGTGAGCCAGAGTGGAGGGGGGTGCGTGGCAAGGAACTCAGCAGGCATGGCGGCACGGAAGCGGGCCTCACTAGTACGGAGGTGCGTGATGAGGTCAGCGACTGTGTGAAAGGAGGCCAGGTCGGGAAACAGGTAGGGGAGGGAGAGACGGCCTAGTGCGGCAGAGGCAGGTGAGGAGTAGCGAGCAACTACAGCTGTGTACAGTGCCGGTGTAGTCTTGTGCTGACCAAAGTGCTCGCGTTCGTCTATCGGCAGGGAGTTGCGAATGGCGAAGCGAGCGTGGGCATCACGAGTCTGCCACTGTGAGCGAGCAGTGCTGTCAGCAGTAGCAGCAGGGGCAGTGACAAGGCCTAGGGCATGATCGTACAGTGAGATGTCATCCTTGGCTGTGAGCTGTAGGTAGAGGTGCAGGTCATCGAGCCAGGTGTCAAACTTCACAGGGCGGCCCTCAGCATCGAACACGAGAACCTGTGGGCTAGCCATAGGAACAGTAGAAATAGCAGCAGTAGCGGTAGGAGAAGCAGGTAGGACGAACCAGGTAGGGCAGGGCGGCGCGGCTCGGTTCAGGTCGGGTCGCGGCTCGGCTGGGTGGCGCGGCTCGGCTCGGGGCGCGCGGCTCGGCTCAGGTCACGGCGGGGACGGGCCGCCCGCTCTCCCTCTTGTGCTGCGGCGGGAACGGGCCGCCCGGGGCCTCTGGGTGGTGGGCACGGGTCGGCGAGGTAGGCACGGGGCCGGTTGGGGCCCTAGAGGGGCGAGCGCGGGGCCGATCAGGGCCTGGGCGGGGCTAGCGCGGGGCCAAACGGGGCCTTGACGGGGCTAGCAAGGAGCCGACGGGGCCTGAACGGGGCTAGCGCGGGGCCGACGGGGCCTGAAACGGGGCCGAAGGGGCCTGAAACGGGGCTAGCGCGGGCCCGATCGGGGCCTGAATGGGGCTAGCGCGGGGCCGACGGGGCCTGAGAGGGGCTAGCGTGGGGCCTACGGGGCCTGAAACGGGGCTAGCGCGGGCCGACGGGGCCTGAAACGGGGCTAGCGCGGGCCGACGGGGCCTGAGAGGGGCTAGCGCGGGGCCGACGGGGCCTGAAACGGGGCCGACGGGGCCTGAAACGGGGCTAGCGCGGGCCGACGGGGCCTGAGAGGGGCTAGCGCGGGGCCGACGGGGCCTGAAACGGGGCCGACGGGGCCTAAACGGGGCTAGCGCGGGGCCTGAACGGGGCCTTAAAGGGGCCGACGGGGCCTGAACGGGGCTAGCGCGGGGCCGTCAAGAGGGGCCTCTAGGGGCGTGACACGCCGAGGCGCCCTAGGGCACGGGTAGGTAGGTAGGTAGGTAGTTACGTAGTGGTGGGCCCTTAGAAAATTTCGGTCCTAGGAAGGACCTGCTCTATACCATGTTGGAATTACTGAACAGGAATGAATGAACTAGCAATGAAAAGAGTACAAGTACCTAACCCTAGAATTGTGTACCCCCTATAGGCTAACCCACTGTAGCCTAAACTAACACAACATATATAATGTTTGACAATGGGGTGGGATGGGATGGGATGGGACGGGATGGGATGGGATGGCTTTCTCGCAACGGCGCTTTCTTGCCCTCTTGTTCTCTCTTTCCCCCCTAAGAACGTCCTCTCCCACCCGCTCTCTCTCCCACCCGCTCTCTCTCCCACCCGCTCTCTCTCCCACCCGCTCTCTCTCCCACCCGCTCTCTCTCCCACCCGCTCTCTCTCCCACCCGCTCTCTCTCCCACCCGCTCTCTCTCCCACCCGCTCTCTCTCCCACCCGCTCTCTCTCCCACCCGCTCTCTCTCCCACCCGCTCTCTCTCCCACCCGCTCTCTCTCCCACCCGCTCTCTCTCCCACCCGCTCTCTCTCCCACCCGCTCTCTCTCCCACCCGCTCTCTCTCCCACCCGCTCTCTCTCCCACCCGCTCTCTCTCCCACCCGCTCTCTCTCCCACCCGCTCTCTCTCCCACCCGCTCTCTCTCCCACCCGCTCTCTCTCCCACCCGCTCTCTCTCCCACCCGCTCTCTCTCCCACCCGCTCTCTCTCCCACCCGCTCTCTCTCCCACCCGCTCTCTCTCCCACCCGCTCTCTCTCCCACCCGCTCTCTCCCACCGCTCTCTCCCACCCGCTCTCTCCCACCGCGCTCTCTCCCTCCCCGCTCTCCCCCACCCCGCTCACTCCCACCCTGCTCTCGCCCACCGCGCTCACTCCCACCGTGCTTACTCCCACCCCTCGCATGCCATGTAATCGCAGGTGGTGGATGTCGACCTTCCCACCGCTGCTGGATGTGCGGCAGCCCCTGCCGCTGCTCCACTGCCTGCCCGTGTCACTCAAGCCTCTCTTACCCGCCCTTACCGCCTCACAGCTGCACTGTCCCTCCCTACAAACCAATGTATCTGTGCTTCTCACCTGAATCATTTGTGCTTTCTACTTTCCTATCGCCATCGCTTCGCCCTTAACAGGTTAACAGTGCTCCGCTCATCAGCTTCCCCCCACATGCCCCTCACATGCCCCTCACATGCCCCTCCGCTCACATGCCCCTCACATGCCCCTCTCCTCCCTTCACATGCCCTTCACATGCCCTTCACATGCCCTTCACATGCCCTTCACATGCCCTTCACATGCCCTTCACATGCCCTTCACATCCCCCTCACGTGCCCCTCACGTGCCCCTCACGTGCCCCTCACGTGCCCCTCACGTGCCCCTCACGTGCTCCACCCTCTGCAGCAGCCGCAGCGGTGCGGCGTGGCTGGACTTTTTGTCGCGCGCGCGCAGTGCGCTTGTGTGAATGCCCGTTTGTGTGAACGACGATGTGTGCCCCTGTGCCCCCCCCACACACAGCTGCAAGTGCGCATGTACCAGCTCACCCTGCTGCTCATCCAGCTGCTCACCCTGCTGCTCATCCACACTCTGCCACGCGTGCACGCCTTCTCCGAACACCTCAACATCAAACCCGTATGCCACACCCCATGCCACGCTATGCCATGCCACGCTCTGCCATGCCACGCTCTGCCATGCCACGCTCTGCCATGCCACGCTCTGCCATGCCACGCTCTGCCATGCCACGCTCTGCCATGCCACGCTCTGCCATGCCACGCTCTGCCATGCCACGCTCTGCCATGCCACGCTCTGCCATGCCACGCTCTGCCATGCCACGCTCTGCCATGCCACGCTCTGCCATGCCACGCTCTGCCATGCCACGCTCTGCCATGCCACGCTCTGCCATGCCACGCTCTGCCATGCCACGCTCTGCCATGCCACGCTCTGCCATGCCACGCTCTGCCATGCCACGCTCTGCCATGCCACGCTCTGCCACGCCACGCTCTGCCACGCCACGCTCTGCCATGCCACGCTCTGCCATGCCACGCTCTGCCATGCCACGCTCTGCCATGCCACGCTCTGCCATGCCACTCTCTGCCATGCCACGCTCTGCCATGCCACGCTCTGCCATACCACGCTCTGCCATGCCACGCTCTGCCATGCCACGCTCTGCCATGCCACGCTCTGCCATGCCTCGCTCTGCCATGCCACGCCACGCCATGCCATGCCACGCCATGCCATGCCACGCTATGCCATGCCTCGCTATGCCATGCCACGCTATGACATGCCACGCTATGCCACGCTATGCCATGCCACGCTCTGCCATGCCACGCTCTGCCTGCCACGCTCTGCCATGCCACGCTCTGCCATGCCACGCTCTGCCATGCCACGCTCTGCCATGCCACGCTCTGCCATGCCACGCTCTGCCATGCCACGCTCTGCCATGCCACGCCACGCCATGCCATGCCACGCTATGCCATGCCACGCTATGCCATGCCACGCTCTGCCATGCCACGCTCTGCCATGCCACGCCACGCCATGCCATGCCACGCTATGCCATGCCACGCTATGCCATGCCACGCTATGCCATGCCACGCTCTGCCATGCCACGCTCTGCCATGCCACGCCACGCCATGCCATGCCACGCTATGCCATGCCACGCTATGCCATGCCACGCTCTGCCATGCCACGCTCTGCCATGCCTCGCTCTGCCATGCCACGCCACGCCATGCCATGCCACGCCATGCCATGCCACGCTATGCCATGCCTCGCTATGCCATGCCACGCTATGACATGCCACGCTATGCCACGCTATTCCATGCCACGCTCTGCCATGCCACGCTCTGCCATGCCACGCTCTGCCATGCCACGCTCTGCCATGCCACGCTCTGCCATGCCACGCTCTGCCATGCCACGCCACGCCATGCCATGCCACGCTATGCCATGCCACGCTATGCCATGCCACGCTATGCCATGCCACGCTCTGCCCTGCCACGCTCTGCCATGCCATGCCACGCCATGCCATGCCACGCTATGCCATGCCACGCTATGCCATGCCACGCTCTGCCATGCCACGCTATGCCATGCCACGCTATGCCATGCTATGCCATGCCACGCCATGCGATGCCATGCTATTTCACCCCATGCCACGCCATACCACACCATGCCATCCACGCGATGCCATGTAATGCCATGCTATGCCACCCCACGCCGGGCCATGCCATACCAGTTCTTGTGATGTGTCTCAGCTATTGTGTTCAATCACCATGCCTCACAACACCATGCCTCACAACACCATGCTCTCTTCAGCTTTGACACGGCATCCCACAACCACTATTCTTTTCATCCGCATTGCTCCCCCCCCCTCACCCCATGCACTCCACCCCCCACCACGCCCAACCACACCTCATGCATGGCACGGCACCATACATGGCATGGCACCTCACCATACATGGCATGGCATGGCACCATACATGGCATGGCACGGCACCATACATGGCATGGCACGGCACCATACATGGCATGGCACGGCACCATACATGGCATGGCACGGCACCATACATGGCATGGCATGGCACCATACATGGCATGGCACGGCACCATACATGGCATGGCACGGCACCATACATGGCATGGCACGGCACCATACATGGCATGGC
The DNA here is from genome assembly GCA_947471745.1 of Closterium sp. Naga37s-1. Classification (NCBI taxonomy): domain Eukaryota; kingdom Viridiplantae; phylum Streptophyta; class Zygnematophyceae; order Desmidiales; family Closteriaceae; genus Closterium; species Closterium sp. Naga37s-1. Next base: position 2,570,042 of record CANJKZ010000243.1, read on the forward strand.
ACGGCACCATACATGGCATGGCACGGCACCATACATACATGGCATGGCGCCACCAGGTGATGTATGGTTCCTCATGCTTTTCGCGCGCACCATGCCTCACCACCTTGTCTTCCGCGTCTTCGACATCATTCTCGGCACGCTGGCATCATTCTCAGCACGCTGGCATCATTCTCAGCACGCTGGCATCATTCTCAGCACGTTGGCATCATTCTCGGCACGCTGGCATCATTCTCAGCACGCTGGCATCATTCTCGGCACGCTGGCATCATTCTCAGCACGCTGGCATCATTCTCAGCACGCTGGCATCATTCTCGGCACGCTGGCATCATTCTCAGCACGCTGGCATCATTCTCGGCATGGTGACACCATGCTCAGTGAACTAACGTCTTCAGCAACTGTTGTCAGTCTGAACAGTTCCAGCAGCAGCTGTGCCTGCTCGCTCCACAACGCACTCTCTGTGTCACCTGCTGCTCGCTGCTACTCTCGTCGCTCACCACTGCCTCTTGCACTGCCGCCCGCTGCCCTCACTTTGCCCTCGACATCCACTCTCTCAGGATTCTCGCATGGCCCCCAACTCCTCTAGTCATATCATTCCTCTCTTCCACCTCCTTCATGCTCGCCTCTGCATTCTTGCCTTCTTTGCTTTAGACAATACAAGCTTCCCTCCCTCTCATCCACCCTCGTTGTTCCCCTCCCTTGGTGCCTCTCATCCACCCCCTCCCCTCCGCTCCCTTGCTTGCCGTTCCCCTGCCACCTCTGTGTGCTCCGGATTTGCCATCCTTTTCCCCCATCCAACCCGATTCCTCCACTCTCTTGGTGTCTCTCCATCACACCCAACCTCGTGTCCCTGTGCTTGCCTCTATCCTCGTGTCCCTGTGCTTGCCTCTATCCTCGTGTCCCTGTGCTTGCCTCTATCCTCGTGTCCCTGTGCTTGCCTCTATCCTCGTGTCCCTGTGCTTGCCTCTATCCTCGTGTCCCTGTGCTTGCCTCTATCCTCGTGTCCCTGTGCTTGCCTCTATCCACGTGTCCCTGTGCTTGTCTCTATCCACGTGTCCCTGTGCTTGCCTCTATCCTCGTGTCCCTGTGCTTGCCTCTATCCTCGTGTCCCTGTTCTTGCCTCTATCCTCGTGTCCCTGTGCTTGCCTCTATCCTCGTGTCCCTGTGCTTGCCTCTATCCTCGTGTCCCTGTGCTTGCCTCTATCCTCGTGTCCCTGTGCTTGCCTCTATCCTCGTGTCCCTGTGCTTGCCTCTATCCTCGTGTCCCTGTGCTTGCCTCTATCCTCGTGTCCCTGTGCTTGCCTCTATCCTCGTGTCCCTGTGCTTGCCTCTATCCTCGTGTTCCTGTGCTTGCCTCTATCCTCGTGTCCCTGTGCTTGCCTCTATCCTCTTGCCTCTGTGTGCTTCCCTCCCTCTCATCCACCCCTTTTCTTCCGCCCCCTTGGTGCCTCTCATCTCCCATCTCTCATCACTCATCTGTCATTGTATAACTGCAGTGGAGCAGACCACTGCAATTGTCTTTAAGCTCGCCATCGATCTCCTGCATGTATCTTCCCTCTTACCTCTTCGCACCTCCTCGACCACTTCCCTTGCTCCACTGCACCGCCGTGCTACTGCACCTCCGTCCTTCTTCCCTCTTCCTCTCCCCCCACCAGGTGTGCAGGCGGCAGCTGCAGCAGTGCCCGGAGATGGAGCCATGTGCCAGCTGTGCACAGAGCTGCCCACACATCTCAAGGTACTTCACTTCACCCCCTCGTACCCCACAATCCAGGGAGTTGGTTGGTTGGAGTGTATTGGTCATCTCTTTGGTTCATCAGTTATGTCATGCTTAAAATAGCAAGATGCTATTATTTTTGTATTTGGAATCGCATCCACCCATACTACGGTCACACCCTCTGTCTCCACCCTCTCACCTTACCCCGCCTCTCTCTCACTCTCTTAACATCCTAACAGCCTCCTCCCAGTCTGCATGCAATTTAGCCTTGCCTGCACTCATGCCTCCTGTGTTTGTGTGTGTGTGTGCATGCGTGTATGTGTGTGTCCATGTGCATGTTTGTGTATATATATGTCGTTGTATTTGTGTTTGTGTGCGTGCGTGCGTGCGTGCGTGCGTGCGTGTGTGCATGCGTGTGTGCATGCGTGTGTGCGTGCGTGAGTGTGCATGCGTCTTCTCTCACGCGTGTGTATGCATGGAAGCAGGAGGTGAGCGAGGAGGAGATGGAGGAGCTGGTATGCGACTTCCTTTTGAGATCCTGCTGCGACTCCAAGCAGGTCCCTGCTGCCACCCACTCCCCACATAGTGCTGCGACTACACATGCTGCCACTGCACTCGCATCCAAACACACTCAGTCCTTTTCCTCTCCACTGGCCTTCGCCACTCTTGACTCCTATCCCCTTTCACGCCTCAGCCTGTATTACCTCTGTCTCCACTCTTCCCTCCCTCTCTATGTCTCCCAACTTCACCAAAGTTGTCTGCAATTTTTCTGACTTTGATCCTTCCTTCCCCCTCCAATCCTCCTCTTTTTCCCTTCTCTCCCTCCCCTAAACGCTCTCACTTTCTCATGCTTTCAACCACCCCTCCCCGCCCATTCCCTCCTGACCATGTCGCCCAGAGTACGATCTGCTGGCGGGGGAGGCAGCAGCGGCGGCGAGGGACGTGCAGGCAGCAAGGGACGTGCAGGCAGCAAGGGACGTGCAGGCAGCAAGGGACGTGCAGGCAGCAGCAGAGGCGAGTGAGGCAGCAGCCCTCTCATGGAGAGCCAACCGGCAGCAGGTGGAGGCGCGGCTCTGCCATGCCACGCTCGTGCGTGCTGCCAGGAGAGACAGGGGGATGGGATGGGGGGACGAGGGTGGGGGAGGGGGAGTCGTGATGTGGGCTGCCAGGCGCTCGCCTTGGTAATTGATTTGATTTGGTGGGAGGGGAGGAGAGCGGCGAGGGGAAAGAAAGGGTATGCATGCCTGGGTGAATGTAGTGTATAAGAGCATGCGCGTACAGCAGAAGAGGATGCGAGCCCTTGCATTGTCCACCGAAAGAAATGGCTGGACAAGCATCAACACTGCAATAAAACTCCCTCATCCAGCCCCTCCCTCTCCCCCTTCCTCCCTCCCCCCATCCCCCTCTCCCCCCCCCCCTCCCCTATCATGGCAGCACGCACAAGTGTGGCATGGCAGAGCCGTGTTTTGAGTCGACTCGCCCACATCACAGCCTGGCAGCCCACATCACAGCCTGGCAGCCCACATCACAGCCTGGCAGCCCACATCACAGCCTGGCAGCCCACATCACATCACAGCCGCCCTGACCGACTCCACTTCGTGCAACCGCTCGTCCTCCTCCGCTCCCGCGTGCTCACCACCACATGCTGTTACGAAGCCCCTCACCACCACATGCTGTTACGAAGCCCCTCACCACCACATGCTGTTACGAAGCCCCTCACCACCACATGCTGTTACGAAGCCCCTCACCACCACATGCTGTTACGAAGCCCCTCACCACCACATGCTGTTACGAAGCCCCTCACCACCACATGCTGTTACGAAGCCCCTCACCACCACATGCTGTTACGAAGCCCCTCACCACCACATGCTGTTACGAAGCCCCTCACCACCACATGCTGTTACGAAGCCCCTCACCACCACATGCTGTTACGAAGCCCCTCGCCACCACATGCTGTTACGAAGCCCCTCACCACCACATGCTGTTACGAAGCCCCTCACCACCACATGCTGTTACGAAGCCCCTCACCACCACATGCTGTTACGAAGCCCCTCGCCACCACATGCTGTTACGAAGCCCCTCACCACCACATGCTGTTACGAAGCCCCTCACCACCACATGCTGTTACGAAGCCCCTCACCACCACATGCTGTTACGAAGCCCCTCACCACCACATGCTGTTACGAAGCCCCTGTTACTTGCTCACCCGTCACCAGCCATGCCTCTGTCTCGCATGCTGCGTTGCACATGGGTAGTGGGGTAGGAGGAGCTGCAGAGAGGAGTGATTAAGGCAGGGTCACAGGGGACCGCAGTGAAGGATGGGTGGTGAGTGGCCGGGCTGGCGAGGACGGCTGTTTGCTGGTGAATGGTAGTGGGGCGAGGGGGCTGGAAGGTTCAAGAGCTGAGCACTTGAATGGTGCTTCGTGCGCCGAGGAGGGACGGCAGCCCTTGGAGGGCGGAGAGGGAGAGGAGAGAGCGTGTGAGGAGGAGGGAGTGTGTGAGGAGGAGGGAGCGTCTGCCAGTGACATGGGATGGGAGTGTCTGCCAGTGACATGGGATGGGAGTGTCTGCCAGTGACATGGGATGGGAGTGTCTGCCAGTGACATGGGATGGGAGTGTCTGCCAGTGACATGGGATGGGAGTGTCTGCCAGTGACATGGGATGGGAGTGTCTGCCAGTGACATGGGATGGGAGTGTCTGCCAGTGACATGGGATGGGAGTGTCTGCCAGTGACATGGGATGGGAGCGTCTGCCAGTGACATGGGATGGGAGTGTCTGCCAGTGACATGGGATGGGAGTGTCTGCCAGTGACATGGGATGGGAGTGTCTGCCAGTGACATGGGATGGGAGTGTCTGCCAGTGACATGGGATGGGAGTGTCTGCCAGTGACATGGGATGGGAGTGTCTGCCAGTGACATGGGATGGGAGTGTCTGCCAGTGACATGGGATGGGAGCGTCTGCCAGTGACATGGGATGGGAGCGTCTGCCAGTGACATGGGATGGGAGTGTCTGCCAGTGACATGGGATGGGAGTGTCTGCCAGTGACATGGGATGGGAGCGTCTGCCAGTGACATGGGATGGGAGCGTCTGCCAGTGACATGGGATGGGAGTGTCTGCCAGTGACATGGGATGGGAGTGTCTGCCAGTGACATGGGATGGGAGTGTCTGCCAGTGACATGGGATGGGAGTGTCTGCCAGTGACATGGGATGGGGGTGTCTGCCAGTGACATGGGATGGGAGTGTCTGCCAGTGACATGGGATGGGAGTGTCTGCCAGTGACATGGGATGGGAGTGTCTGCCAGTGACATGGGATGGGAGTGTCTGCCAGTGACATGGGATGGGAGTGTCTGCCAGTGACATGGGATGGGAGTGTCTGCCAGTGACATGGGATGGGAGCGTCTGCCAGTGACATGGGATGGGAGCGTCTGCCAGTGACATGGGATGGGAGCGTCTGCCAGTATGATGCATGGAAGAGATTATGAGTCATGAGTTTAAATTGTCTCTCAACCATGCCTCATGGTTGTGTCCTTGTTGAAATTGCATGACTTCACCAGGCTTGGGGCTTTGTTGTATTATTGCTGCACTGTTGTAATTCCATAATTACAGCCACGGGTTAGGGGGGTTTGTCAATGTGCACTAATTTGGGATATTATGGCCTGTAGATCCGTGCACATCTCGTTTCGGAAGTTGAATGGGGGTTGGTCTGGAAGTTTAAGTTTGCGACATGTCAACTTCTGTACCTCGCCAACCTATCACAGCCTACCTCTACTCATCAACTGCAAAATAATTGAACTACATGAGATCCTGGTTTTAAGCATGGTACACCTTGCACCATGCTGTGTATGGGCATCATGCCAAGGGAGAATCTCAATCTTAGAAATCATTTGTCAGTCTAATCGCATGGTAGTGAGAAAAGAATGTTACGCTGACTTATCCTTCTTTCCTAGGGCCTTCTTCCTCTGCCCCATCATGTATGTGTACATGTATGGGCTCCCTGCCATGCCAGACACACTGTACGTTAGCTACAAGTAATGGACGCAGCCTTTGGGTCCCCAACCAGAAACTCAAGGGAATAACGATGGATTCCGACACAAATACTAGTGGGTTCGTTTCAACAGTCAGGAACAACTTGTGTGCCAAGTACAACGTACCGGGGATGTAGGTGAGGAGAATGAGGATGCAGACGAGGTAATAGTCAACGGAAAAGTTGGCCTTATTGGGCATGTCAAACGAGAACACGTGGGATGCCTGCCAGGGTGCAAGGGGGGAAAGAACAGCTCAACACTGTGATGAGTGAAACAATATGTGGTACGGTAAGGTTTGAAGTGAAGAAAAAACTGTCTCAACAAAGGAGCAAAGAACAGGCTAGTGGACCACATAGAATGAGCTGGTACTTTGTTTACTCCGACTGGAAGTTAGGGCTAAATACAGTTAAACAGCCCAAGGAAAGAGTTGGCAATGAGGGAAAGAGTTGATAAGGCAAAGTGTCCCAACATGCCACGCCCTGGACACCATGCCAACATGCCACGCCCCTGACACCATGCCAACATGCCACGCCCCTGACACCATGCCAACATGCCACGCCCCTGACACCATGCCAACATGCCACGCCCCTGACACCATGCCAACATGCCACGCCCCTGACACCATGCCAACATCTGAGGTGTGGATGGAAAAACAGATGCCGAATGGAGTGAGAGCAGGAGAGATTGGGATTGCGTATGGTGAGTGAGTGGATATACCTTGGCGGACTGAGGGGAGAAACCTTGCGATGCGAGTATAGACACAGGGAGAGTGTGTGGAGATACCGCGAGGGACAGACAGTGCAGGGACAGTGAGTAGGAGACACATGGAGCAGGGCGAGCAAGAGAGCGAGGCGAACCTTGAGGTAGGGCAGAGCGAGGAAGGCGAGCCCCACTTCACTAGTGATGCCCGAGGGGTAGAGCACGTAGAACATGCTGTACCTGGTGTGTGCAGGGCGATGGGGGATGAGAGACACGGTGGAGGAGGGAGAGGGGGGGAGGGGGGAAGGGGTGCACATCACATCAGCATGGAGGAGAGTGAGGGCTGGTGCCTGAAGGGTAGAGAGCACGTAGGACATGCTAGAGCACGTAGGACATGCTAGAGCACGTAGGACATGCTAGAGCACGTAGGACATGCTAGAGCACGTAGGGCATGCTAGAGCACGTAGGACATGCTAGAGCACATAGGGCATGCTAGAGCACGTAGGGCATGCTAGAGCACGTAGGACATGCTAGAGCACGTAGGGCATGCGAGAGCACATAGGGCATGCTAGAGCACATAGGGCATGCTAGAGCACGTAGGGCATGCTAGAGCACATAGGGCATGCTAGAGCACATAGGGCATGCTAGAGCACATAGGGCATGCTAGAGCACATAGGGCATGCTAGAGCACATAGGACATGCTAGAGCACGTAGGACATGCTAGAGCACATAGGGCATGCTAGAGCACATAGGGCATGCTAGAGCACATAGGACAAGCTAGAGCACGTAGGACATGCTAGAGCACATAGGACATGCTAGAGCACGTAGGACATGCTAGAGCACATAGGGCATGCTAGAGCACATAGGACATGCTAGAGCACGTAGGACATGCTAGAGCACGTAGGACATGCTAGAGCACATAGGACATGCTAGAGCACGTAGGACATGCTAGAGCACATAGGGCATGCTAGAGCACATAGGACATGCTAGAGCACGTAGGACATGCTAGAGCACATAGGGCATGCTAGAGCACGTAGGGCATGCTAGAGCACGTAGGACATGCTAGAGCACGTAGGGTATGCGAGAGCACATAGGGCATGCTAGAGCACATAGGGCATGCTAGAGCACGTAGGGCATGCTAGAGCACATAGGGCATGCTAGAGCACATAGGGCATGCTAGAGCACATAGGGCATGCTAGAGCACATAGGGCATGCTAGAGCACATAGGACATGCTAGAGCACGTAGGACATGCTAGAGCACATAGGACATGCTAGAGCACGTAGGACATGCTAGAGCACATAGGGCATGCTAGAGCACATAGGACATGCTAGAGCACGTAGGACATGCTAGAGCACATAGGGCATGCTAGAGCACATAGGACATGCTAGAGCACGTAGGGCATGCTAGAGCACGTAGGACATGCTAGAGCACGTAGGGCATGCTAGAGCACGTAGGACATGCTAGAGCACGTAGGGCATGCTAGAGCACATAGGACATGCTAGAGCACGTAGGACATGCTAGAGCACATAGGGCATGCTAGAGCACATAGGACATGCTAGAGCACGTAGGACATGCTAGAGCACGTAGGACATGCTAGAGCACATAGGGCATGCTAGAGCACGTAGGACATGCTAGAGCACGTAGGGCATGCTAGAGCACGTAGGACATGCTAGAGCACGTAGGGCATGCTAGAGCACGTAGGACATGCTAGAGCACGTAGGGCATGCTAGAGCACATAGGGCATGCTAGAGCACATAGGACATGCTAGAGCACATAGGGCATGCTAGAGCACATAGGGCATGCTAGAGCACATAGGGCATGCTAGAGCACATAGGGCATGCTAGAGCACATAGGGCATGCTAGAGCACATAGGGCATGCTAGAGCACATAGGGCATGCTAGAGCACATAGGGCATGCTAGAGCACATAGGGCATGCTAGAGCACATAGGGCATGCTAGAGCACATAGGGCATGCTAGAGCACATAGGGCATGCTAGAGCACATAGGGCATGCTAGAGCACATAGGGCATGCTAGAGCACATAGGGCATGCTAGAGCACATAGGGCATGCTAGAGCACATAGGGCATGCTAGAGCACATAGGGCATGCTAGAGCACATAGGGCATGCTAGAGCACATAGGGCATGCTAGAGCACATAGGGCATGCTAGAGCACATAGGGCATGCTAGAGCACATAGGGCATGCTAGAACACGGGTATTCACCCTTAGCTGTACCTGGTGTGTGCAGCGCAGGGAGATGGAGGAAGAGAATTGGCGTAGCGGGAAGGGAGATGGCGGAGGGAGAACGGGTGCACAGCATAATGGGTGGAGTGAAGGTTGGTGGGTGCAGGGTGGAGCACAGGGGATGGGAGGGAGAGAAGCAACCAACCAGTGGTGCAAGCAGACCAGGAGGAGAAGGAAGGAATGGAGTGGCGAGGGGTTGGAAGACCGAGGAAGGGAGGAATGCAGAGATGGTCAAGTCAAGGTGGAGGGGTGGCTGGGGAAGCGAGGAGTAGGGAGTGCGAGGGGCAGGAAGTGCGAGGGGTAGGGAGTGCGAGGGGTAGGGAAGGGAGTGAGAAGAGCATGGAGTGCGAGATAATGGGGTGCTTAGTACCTGAGCCAGAGCAGAGGCGCGGGCGTGAAGCCAAAGGCCTCCTTGACGGCGAAAAAGGAGTAGCGCACGATCTGAGAGACTCAGACACAGGCACACACAGCAAGCACAGCACACACAGCAAGCACAGCACACACAGCAAGCACAGCACACACAGCAAGCACAGCACACACGGCAAGCACAGCACACACGGCAAGCACAGCACACACAGCAAGCACAGCACACACGGCAAGCACAGCACACACGGCAAGCACAGCACACACGGCAAGCACAGCACACACAGCAAGCACAGCACACACGGCAAGCACAGCACACACAGCAAGCACAGCACACACGGCAAGCACAGCACACACGGCAAGCACAGCACACACAGCAATCACAGCACACACGGCAAGCACAGCACACACAGCAAGCACAGCACACACGGCAAGCACAGCACACACGGCAAGCACAGCACACACGGCAAGCACAGCACACACGGCAAGCACAGCACACACGGCAAGCACAGCACACACAGCAAGCACAGCACACACGGCAAGCACAGCACACACAGCAAGCACAGCACACACGGCAAGCACAGCACACACGGCAAGCACAGCACACACGGCAAGCACAGCACACACGGCAAGCACAGCACACACGGCAAGCACAGCACACACGGCAAGCACAGCACACACGGCAAGCACAGCACACACGGCAAGCACAGCACACACGGCAAGCACAGCACACACAGCAAGCACAGCACACACGGCAAGCACAGCACACACGGCAAGCACAGCACACACGGCAAGCACAGCACACACGCAGCACAGCACACAGCAAGCACAGCACACACGGCAAGCACAGCACACACAGCAAGCACAGCACACACGGCAAGCACAGCACACACGGCAAGCACAGCACACACGGCAAGCACAGCACACACGGCAAGCACAGCACACACAGCAAGCACAGCACACACGGCAAGCACAGCACACACGGCAAGCACAGCACACACGGCAAGCACAGCACACACGGCAAGCACAGCACACACGGCAAGCACAGCACACACGGCAAGCACAGCACACACGGCAAGCACAGCACACACAGCAAGCACAGCACACACGGCAAGCACAGCACACACGGCAAGCACAGCACACACGGCAAGCACAGCACACACAGCAAGCACAGCACACACGGCAAGCACAGCACACACAGCAAGCACAGCACACACGGCAAGCACAGCACACACGGCAAGCACAGCACACACGGCAAGCACAGCACACATGGCAAGCACAGACGCAGGGAAGGGGGAAGGAGGGCGGGAGAGTGGGGGACGTGGGGAGGGGGAGGGAGGAGGGTAAGCGAAGAAGGGGGAGCCCATAGTTGTGAGGCGATGACAGTGAGGTGCTGGAGCATATGAGGCTGTAGTGACATGCCCAGAGGACGTGGATAAGTTTGGGCGCAGCTGTTGGAGGTCTCGCGCCGTGCAGCAGGTATGGGAGGGGGATTGGGGGTTGTGGAGTGTGAAAGGGTGAGCCTACAGTCTGGCGCTCCTGCTGGCCCGCTTGCAAATGGTAATAGCGTGTTGCCGTGTCGTGTATACCCTCCACCTCCGGGCCTCCCCCAAGCTCGCCTCTCACCTCAGCTCACTCTTTCCTTCTCTCCTTCCTTGACTCTTTCCTGTCCTTCCCTCCCGCACTCTCTCACTTCATTCCTCACACGTTCACCGTACCCCTACCCCCAACTTCCCCCCAACTTCCCCCCAACTTCACACCTCATTCATGCGTCACGCACCCCCCGCACTCCCCCACGCAACCCCAACGCACCCCCCACGCAACCCCAACGCACCCCCCACGCACCTCCCCCCACTCCCCCCACGCAACCCCCATTCGGCCCCAATGCACCCTGCGCGCACCCTGTGCGCACCCTGCGCGTACCCCCCGCGGACCCCCCGCGTACCCCCAGCGTGCCCCCCGCGTGCCCCCGCGTACCCCCCGCGCACCTCAGTGATGGACCAGCTGAGCAGCAGCGACGCCACCAGAACGTGCTCCCGCACCTGCACACGTGGCACGCAGTGGCGGTGATGGGGTGCACACGTGGCATGAGATGGTGGCGATAGGGTGCACACGTGGCACGCAGTGGTGGCGATGGGGTGCACACGTGGCATGAGATGGTGGCGATAGGGTGCACACGTGGCACGCAGTGGTGGCGATGGGGCGATGGTAGGGGCGGGGCACACAGGAATGGGGAAAAGCGGTGATGGTGGGAAAAGGAAAAGCAGAGGAGCGGCGGCAGCATAAGTAAGTCGAGGCCATGTCGTCACAGGGAAAGTGGCACCTTCATGGAACGCAGTCGGGTGCTTTCTAATTGTGAGAACGAATTCATTGGGAGAAGAGGCGGCGGTGCAGAGTCGCGCGCCCCTACGACCCTACGGTTCTCTCATCCCATCCTCGCCTCTTTCTTTTTTTCCCTTCCGTCTCTTGCACGGACCGCAGGCGAGCGGCAGCCTTGTTGTGAGAGCGACCCCCTGTGGCTCATCGTTTCGCGCCAGCCAGCACCTTGGGCACTTGATTGAGCAGCTGATGCGCTAACACATGACGTGAGACACATGAGAGAGCACCTGCGGCGCGGGGTAGAGCACCTGCGGCGCGGGGTAGAGCACCTGTGGCGCAGGGTAGAGCACCTGTGGCACGGGGGAGCACCTGCGGCGCGGGGTAGAGCACCTGCGGCGCGGGGTAGAGCACCTGCGGCGCGGGGTAGATACCTGCGGCGCGGGGTAGAGCACCTGCGGCGCGGGGTAGAGCACCTGCGGCGCGGGGTAGAGCACGCCCCAGACGAGGAAGAGGCGCGACGCGATCTGCGGGAGCGTGGCGGACACGGGCGAGCGCACGATGCCTGCCGCCCGCAGCGCACCGCACGTGGGGGAAGGGATGGGGGGGGGGGGGAGGGGGAAGGGGGGAGAGGGGAAGGCAATGGGCATCGCGTGGGAGGCGCAACGCAAGAGGCAGGAGGTGCAGAAGAGGCAGCGATGTTGGAAGAAGGGGGGGTGGGGGCAGGGGGTAGGGACGATGAGAGGCACACATCCCAGGGGCAAATCATGTGGTACCGACTAGAGTTGCGGAAGCGAGCGTGCGATAAGAGAGCTATACGGAAACAGAGAAACGGAAACCGGAGAACTCACCGAGAATACTGTGGATGATCTGCGCGCGCGTGCCATGAGAGTAGGGAGAGGGACACAGGCGGTGGCAGTGCGGGGAGGAACACAGGAGCTGGCATATTAGAGGATTGTAGACGAGCCTAGGCTTTGATTGCGGCGAGCAACTCGCTGAATACGGTCCCCATTGCATTCGCTAATCCACGAATTTTGTAAATCCATCATCCCAGTAGCCGCGACTGACAACGCGGAGGTCGTAACGTCGTTAGCATGGGTTCGCTGCAAGGACGTGGAGAGACACCATAAACCGGCATCTGCCGTAATGCACCTACCAACACATTGCACCCCGAGCACAATCCTCACTATTAGCCTCTGACTGACCTCCATCAGTGCAGCGGTCTGAGCGATCTGAAGCGGAAGCTCCGCCGTGGCATACACGGTCGACGGGCCGCCCGTCGCCAGCGCTTGCACCGTCAGGATCAACACGTACAGCCTGCCATGCGATGCCATGCGATGCCATTGTATCCCCGTGCAATGTCACATGACGTCATGCCATGTGAGAAGATACATACATGCCGAGGTGGCTGAGTTATGTTGTGATGCATAAGCGGATTGCATAGCTGGTAATGAGGCTGCGCGGAGGGAAGTGCCACACACCATGCGATCGCGAGGAACGCGTTGTACGGAACGAAGTAAAGTGCTTTTAGCGACGCCATCGCAGTCGTTAGCGTGGACTACCAACGTGCCGAGGAAATGTTAGCTTGGAATTGCACGCCGCGCAGACGTTAGCGTGACCCGCTGTCAGCGAAAACAGGATCGCCAGGGAAAGTAGGGAGGACCAGATTAGTGCCGAGGCAATGAGGAAGGCAGAGACGAGACTGGGGTGCGGTGCTTGCAAGGGAAAATCTGTGAGAACACGAGCTGGCGACGGTTGCACTGAACCGCTCGGAACCGAGCTCGCCAGCCTGTTGAGGGGCGGGAAGCAGGCTGATGCAGCCCCAGCCCGCGGACAGGTGTGGGGATCACCTGACGCGGCAGGGGTTTCCGCGCGCGGGAAAAAGAAGCGAAACGCATCCGCGATGCAGGAAAGAAGAAACCGTACAAATAGGACAAAATTAAAGACTAGGGATTTAACATATGCTAGCATATACATATATATAAATTATGTATGATGTCTAATCTCGGTTAGTAACCTACGGTAGTATAGAAACCATGCGTTGTAATACATGTTCATTTTCGGGTTGCGTAGCAACCCTATATATTTGGTAGCACTTTTAGGTCGACTCAAATGAACAATGCAGTTTTTTGTCATTTTCCCAACGTCCGAACCACTCGTTTCAACGTTTTGATAACGAGTGTTTCAAATGTGTGGAGATGACAACTGCACGAGCGTGCTAGGCACTAGCCCGCTAGTTGCCAGCGGCCTAGACGAGCGTCTGAGGCGCCAAACCCTTAAAAGCCAGTACTCTAAACGCTAGTGCAGAAAGCGACACTCATTTGTATAAGTAGCCCCAGTTTCCCAAGCACCAGCAGAATAGATGCTAGTGCCTACGCACCAGCATGCTCATGCGCGACGCGCTTTCACGCGCTCTCTCACGCGCTCTCTCACACGCTCCCTTATGCGCTCCCTCACGCGCTCCCCCACACGCACCCAAACGTGCACCCTCACGCGCACTCTCACGCACACTCTTACGCGCACTCTCACGCACGCTCTCACGAGCACTCTCACGCGCACTATCACGCACACCCTCACGGACACTCTCACGCGCACTCTCACGGGCTCTCTCACGCATGCTCTCATGCGCTCTCACGCACTCTCTCATGCGCTCTCACGCACTCTCTCACGCGCTCTCTCACGCGCTCTCTCACGCGCTCTCTCACGCGCACTCAGCGCACTCTAACGCGCACTTACGCGCACTCTCACGCGCACTTACGCGCACTCTCACGCGCACTCTCACGCGCTCTCTCACGCGCTCTTTCACGCGCTCTCTGACGCGCTCTCTCAGGCGCATTCTCAGGCACACTCTCTCGCGCTCTCTCTCGCGCTCTCTCTCACGCACTCTCACGCACATTCTCTCTCTCTCACACGCTCTCTCACGCGCTCTCTCACGCGCTCTCTCGCGCGCACTCTCATGTGCACTCTCATTCACACTCTCACGCGCACTCTCACACGCACACTCACGCGCACCCTCACGCACACTCTCACGCGCACTCTCACGCGCACTCTCACGCGCACTCTCATGCGCGCTCTCACGCGCACTCTCACGCGCACTCTCACGCGCTCTCTCACGCGCTCTCTCGCGCTCTCTGTCGCGCTCTCTCTCGCGCGCTCTCTTGCGCGCTCTCTCACGCGCTCTCCCACGCACACTCTCACGTGCTCTTTCACGCACACTATCACGCAAACTCTTACATGCACACTCTCGCGCACTCTCACGCGCACTTTCTCTCTCACGAGCTCTCTCACGCGCACTCTCACACGCACACTCACGCGCACACTCACGCTCTCTCACGCGCTCTCTCACGCGCTCTCTCATACGCACCCTCACGTGCTCCCTCACGCGCTCTTACGCGCGCTCCCTCACGCCCTCTCTCACGCACTCTCTCACGCGCTCTTTCACGCGCACTCTCATGCGCACTCTTTCAGGCACACTCTCACGCGCTCGCTCTCGCGCACTCTCACGCACCTTCTCTCTCTCACGCGCTCTCTCACGCGCTCTTTCACGCGCAGTCTCACACGTACTCTCACGCTCTCTCACGCGCTCTCTTATACGCAACCTCACGTGCGCTCTCTCACGCGCTCTCTCATGCGCTCTCTCACGCGCTCTCTCACGCGCACCCTCACGCACTCCCTCACGTGCTCTCTCACGCGCTCCCTCACGTGCTCTCTCATGCGCTCTCTCACGCGCTCTCTCACGCGCTCCCTTACGCGCTCTCTCACGCGCTCTCTCAATCGCTCTCTCACGCGCTCACTCACGCGCTCCCTCACGCGCTCCCTCATGCACGCGCTCCCTCACGCACGCGCTCCCTCAGCGCGATAGGCGCCTGCGCGCTAGGCGCCAGCGCGCTATGCGCCAGCGCGCTAGGCGCCAGTGCGCTAGGCGCCAGCGCGCTATGCGCCAGCGCGTCTGGCTCCAGCGCGCTAGGCGCCAGCGCGCTAAGCGCCAGCGCGTTTAGCGCCAGCGCGCTAAGCGCCATCGCGTTAGGTGCCAGCGTGCTAGGCGCCAGCGCGCTAGGCGCCAGTGCTCTAGGCGCCAGCGCGATAGGCGCCAGCGCTCTTGCGTGCTTGCTCTCGTGCGCACACACTCCCTCACACTCCCTCTCTCCCCTTCTTAAAATGGAGGCACAATGCTAAGAGGAGACTAATTGGCATAGAGAACTTATAAGGAAAGTAGAATATATAGGACACTTCGAAGGGAGAAGGAAACGCACATGAGACAACCGCGCCTACGAAAACAACGGGCGGTCGTGCAGCAACCCGCGCTCGTGCTCGTGCACCCACCAAAGGCGACAGTGGGAAGGGAGAAGGAGGCAACGACGAGAAGGAAGCGAGAGTGACGGCGGGGAGGGAGGGAGAGTCGATGGTGGGGAGTGAGTGTCAAACTTATATGCTATAGTCTGTGTAGGCTGTAGTGGGGTAGGCAATATTGGGTACAACACTTTTAGGTTTTCCTACTTGTACCCACCTGCTTGCTAGTTCATTCATTCCTCGTTCTTATTCTCACATGGTTTCTGAACAGGTTCCCTACTGGGAACGATTTTTTTTTTTCAATGGCCCACCACGATTTTTTTTCCTGCCCTGCCCGAAGTGCGCTCCCGCGCCTTCCTGCCCTGTCGTGCGCCTCGCGCCTGCCTCACTTGCGTCGTCGAGCGCCTGCCCTGCCGTCGCGGCCCTGCCGTTGCGGCCCTGCCCGTCGCGGCCCTGCCTGACCCGCCGCCCGTCGTGGCCCTGCTTTGCCGGCCGTAGCGGCCCTGCCCTGCCGCCCTAAGTCGCGGCCCTGCCCTGCCGCCCTACGTCGCGGCCCCTGACCTGCAGCCCCATGTCGCGGCCCCTTACCTGCAGTCGCCGTCGCGGCCCCTTCCTTGCAGCCGCCGTCGCGGCCCCTACCCTGCAGCCGCTGTCGCGGCCCCTGCCCTGCAGCCGCCGTCGCGGCCCCGTGGCCTGCAGGAGCCGTCGCGCCTGCTGCCGCCGTTGCGGCCCTGCTGCCGCCGTCAAGCCTGCAGCCGCCGTTCCGACCGCCGCCGCTGCCGCCGCTGAGGCCCCGCCGTCGCGCCTGCCCTGCTCGCCCCTGGTGAGCACCCACCCTAAGCGCGCCACCCGCGCCTGCTTGCCAGCCGCTCTGCCGAGCCGCGCCGCTCCGTCGAGCTGCGTCGCCCAACCGAGCCGCGCCGCTCCGCCGGGTCGCGCCGCCCAGCCGAGCCGCGCCGCCCAGCCGAGCCGCGCCTCACAGCCCTGCTGAGCCGCGCTGCCCTGACCGCGCTGCTCCTGCTGCTGCTGCTGTTTTTGCTGCTACTGCTACTACTTCTGCCACTGCTACTACTGCCACCATGGCTAGCCCTACGGTTCTTACCTTCGATGCTGAGGGACGTGCTGTTGATTTCAATGTCTGGGTAGATGATATGCAGCTGTTTCTTCAGTGCAATAGCAAGGACGGAGTCTCGCTTTTTGATCTCACGTCTGGCGCCTCTGCTGCACCTGCTGCCGATGCTGACAGTACAGTTCGCTCGCAGTGGACTACTCGTGATGCTGTTGCTCGCCTTGCTGTTCGTAGTCACTTGCCCTCTGCTGAGCGCGCGCACTTTGGCCAGTACAAGACTGCTAAGTCTTTGTATGACGCTGTCATAGCGCGCTCCTCCTCCCCTGCCACTGCTACCCTCAGCCGCCTCATGCTACCGTACCTGTTCCCTGACCTGGCCGCCTTTGCCACAGTCGCTGACCTCATTACTCACCTCCGCACTAGTGACACCCGCTACCGCGCTGCCCTTCCCCCCGAGTTCTGCGCCAAGAACCCGCCCCCCATGTACATCACCCTCTTCTACCTAGTCACCCGTCTTCCGCACTCCCTTTCCTCAGTCAGGGACCACTTTCTCTCCCTTTGCCCCACTACGCTCACCATCGACCTGCTAGAGGAGCGCCTTACTGCAGCTGAGAAGAGTATAGTTGCTGTAGGTGCTTCTTGCGGCGACCCCCACGCCCCGTTCTTTGAGGGGTGTTCCCCCATTCCCCTTCTGCCCTCTGTTGCTTCTGCTGCTGCTGTTGACCTCCTTGGCACCGAGGAGGTCGGGGCTGCGTCTGCTCCCAGTGGGAGGCGCCGCAGCAGCAAGGGCAAGGGGGGCAAGGGTGGTGGAGGGGATGGCGTGGGCGGCGGTGGTGGCGGTGGAGGAGGCGGAGGGGGTGGGGGTGGAGGCAAGGGTGGTGGTGGGAGTGGGGGCGTCGGTGGCGGCGGTGGGGCTGCAGGTCAGGATAGGACCGCGAGCGGTACTTTTTGCTGGTTGTTGACGACTACTCGCGTTACACCACAGTCTTCCCCTTGCGCACCAAGGGTGAGGTCCCTGATGTTTTGATCCCGTGGATCCGCGCTGCCCGTCTCCAGCTCCGCGAGCGGTTCGGGACGGACTTTCCCATCCTGTGTCTGCAGTCTGACAGAGGTGGTGAGTTTGCCTCTGACTTCCTGCGGGACTTTTGTCGTGGGAAGGGCATACGCCAGACGTTCACGCTCCCGGCCTCACCACAGCAGAATGGGATTGCTGAGCGCCGCATTGGATTAGTCATGGAGGTCGCTCGTACCTCCATGGTCCATACGGCTGCCCCCCATTTTCTGTGGCCGTTTGCGGTCCGTTACGCGGCGCATCAGCTCAACCTCTGGCCCCGTGTCTCCTTGCCGGAGGCCTCGCCCACACTGCGTTGGACGGGGAAGGTTGGCGATGCGTCAGTGTTTCGGGTCTGGGGTTCTCGTGTCTTTGTCCGCGATACCACCGCGGACAAGCTCTCCGCCCGGGCTATTCCCTGCGTCTTCCTTGGCTTTGTCCCTGACGCGCCTGGCTGGCAGTTTTACCACCCCACCTCGCGCCGTGTCCTGCCCTCTCAGGACGTCACGTTCGACGAGTCGGTTCCCTTTTACCGCCTCTTCCCCTACCGCACTGCTTTTCTCCCCCCCCCCCCCCCGCCGCTCTTCCTTGCCCCAGGTCCTCCTCCGGTAGACCCCCTCCCCCCTCAGGGTCCTGCTCCCTCAGGTGTGTCCCAGGTAGACGCTGTCGAGCCTGTCGAGGTAGCGGTTGACTCTGGTGGTGCTGCTGGGGGTGCTGAGCCTGAGTGTGTGGAGCCTGGGGGTGCTGAGCCTGAGCGTGTGGAGCCTGGGGGTGCTGAGCCTGAGCGTGTGGAGCCTGGGGGTACTGAGCCTGAGCGTGTGGAGTCTGGGGGTGCCAAGCCTGGGGTTGCTGAGTCAGAGGGTGTGGAGCCTGGGGGTGCTGAGTCTGAGGGTGCTGAGCCTGCGGTCACTGAGACTGGGGGTGCTCTACTGGAGTTCCTGCGGGGGCCTTGTCTCGGCGGGAGCCTCTCTCCCCACCGTAGCTGCGCGAGTGGTTTGCTCGCCGCTGGAGATGCCAGGGAGGTGCTGCTGGAGCTGCTGGAGGTACTGCTGGAGGAGCTGGAGCTGCTGGAGCTGGAGGTGCTACCGGAGTTGGAGCTGCTGGAGGTACTGCTGACGCTGGAGCTGCTGGAGGAGCTGGAGGTGCTGGAGGAGCTGGAGACGCTAGTCCCGGAGGTGCTCGTACTGGAGGTACTGGAGCTGCTGGGGCTGATGGTGCTGCCGGGGTTGTTGCTGGAGGTGCTCCTGGAGCTGGAGCAGCTGGTGGTGCTGGAGCTGGTGGTGCTGCGGGAGTAGGAGCTGGAGACCCTGGCGCTGGGGGTACTGGTGCTGTCTCTGCTGGCTCTGGAGGTGCTGTGCGGCCGCGGCCGTACTTCGTTTCGCTACTTCAGCAGGTTCTTGACCTCCCGCCTTCTACTGGTCCCACTCTTCCCTTACTGTGTCCACAGCCTGCCCAGCCACAGTCGCAACTAGAGCCAGCCTCTCCTCTGCCTGGTCCTTCTCCTTACTCTGGACATACTAGAGGTCTTACGGAGTGTCGTGAGCCTGAGTCTCGTCCTGCGTCGCCTGAGTCTCGTCCTTCGTCGCCTGTTCGCGCTGTTCGCACTGGTCGTCGTGTCCCGCGTCTGCGTCCTCCTCTTGTCCCAGGCACGCACGAGATGACACTTCGTCCTTCCACTGCTCCACTACGCGTCCCCCTGCCGTCTCCTCCTGTGTCCTCTCTTGCTGACGGTCCGGACCCGGAGTCTGAGTCTGTCTGTCCTCCGTCCGTCGGGGGTGAGTGTGCTCTTGGCACGGACGTCCTTGAGGACATGCAGGAGGAGTTTGAGTGCTTTGCCGCTGCTTTACCTGATCTCGTGTCCATGCTGATTGCCCCTGAGGGAGACCCGGATGCACCAGACATCCCGACCCCGCGCTCTTACGCAGAGGCGATAGAGGGACCCTACTCCTCTCAGTGGCAGACAGCCATGGACGCAGAGATGGCTTCATGGAAGTCCACAGGCACCTACGTCGATGATGTTCCCCCCCCTGGGGCGAACATCGTCAGTGGCATGTGGATTTTCAGGGTGAAGCGGCCGCCGGGTTCTCCGCCTGTCTTCAAGGCGTGTTACGTTGCACGAGGCTTCAGTCAGCGAGAGGGAGTTGACTTCTTCCAGACCTTCTCCCCCACCTCCAAGATGACCACTCTTCGGGTTCTGCTGCACATAGCTGCTCAGCGTGACTACGAGCTGCACTCCCTTGACTTCAGCACTGCTTTCGTACAGGGCAGCTTGCACGAGGAGATCTGGCTGCGCCGCCCACCTAGCTTCACTGGGTCGTTTCCTCCTGGTACCCAGTGGAGCCTCCGGCGGCCAGTCTACGGTCTCCGCCAGGCGCCCCGTGAGTGGCATGACACACTGAGGACGACCCTTGCAGCTCTTGGCTTTGCTCCTTCCACTGCTGACCCGTCGCTGTTTCTACGCACCGACACCTCTCTGCCGCCGTTTTACGTCCTCGTGTACGTCGACGACTTGGTCTTTGCCACTTCTGACACTGAGGGACTCGCCCACGTGAAGTCCGAGCTGCAGAAGAGACACACGTGCACAGACCTGGGTGAGCTCTGCAGCTATCTTGGCTTGCGGATCACCTGGGACAGAGCACAGCGCACCATTACTTTGACTCAGTCACACATGGTGCAGCAGGTCCTTCAGCGCTTCGGCTTCACGTACTCCTCGCCTCAGCCCACGCCTCTGCCTACTCACCACTCGCTCTCAGCGCTGCCTTCGGATGAGTCCGTAGAGCCGAGTGGCCCGTATCCAGAGCTTTTGGGCTGCCTCATGTACCTGATGACCTGCACTCGACCTGACCTTGCATACCCTCTTAGCATCCTGGCACTCTATGTTGCTCCTGGGAGACACAGGAAGGAGCACATGGATGCCGCTAAGAGGGTGTTGCGCTACTTGTGCAGTACGTCGGGCATGGGGCTCGTGCTTGGAGGACGGGCTCGAGTTGTCCTCACTGGTCACGCAGACGCTTCCTGGGCTGACGACTTGGCTACGCAGCGGTCGTCGCAGGGTTACACTTTCAGCCTTGGCTCCGGCTCTGTTTCTTGGCGGTCTACCCGCTCGTCTTCTGTTCTCAGCTCCAGTTGTGTCGCTGAGATCTACGCAGGGGCCATGGCTGCACAGGAGTTACGCTGGCTCACCTACTTGCTGACCGACCTGGGAGAGCCGCCTCGTTCTCCTCCAGTGCTGTACGTCGACAACAAGGCCATGATTGCCTTGTGTCAGGAGCACAGACTGGAGCACATCGCTCTGCGCTACTTCCTTGCTCGAGAGTTGCAGCAGCGTGGTCAACTTCGTCTTGCTTACGTGGCCACTCGGGCCAACACTGCTGATGTCTTCACCAAGGCACTTCAGCCTTGTGATCATCAGCGTTTCTGTACTGTTCTAGGCCTTGTGCCCACTGGGCCTCACTTGCTTACTTCTTGACTTTGCTTGTACTGTAATCTCTATACATATACCTGCATGCTTACTCTTGCTAGGTTATGATCACTGTATTGTTTGTTCGTCTTTATATAACTCTGCATGTGAACTGGCCTTGTGGCCATTTGCTTGTGCTCAGAATGTGTGGTGACATCGTGATCCACCCTGAGCTTGCTTGCCTCTCTTGATTGGTCTTGTGACCTCTTGTTCTCCCCCACTTTGCCTATGGGGGTGTGTCAAACTTCTATGCTATAGTCTGTGTAGGCTGTAGTGGGGTAGGCAATATAGGGTAGAACACTTTTAGGTTTTCCTACTTGTACCCACCTGCTTGCTAGTTCATTCATTCCTCGTTCTTATTCTCACAGTAAGGAGAGGCGACGGCCGGGAGGGAGGGAGAGGTTACAACAGAGTGTTACTAAAAACGAGATGCCTGGTAGGGAATGTCTCAACCAAACGGGGTCCGACGGTGGTCGACGGAGCGTCGACCACCGTCGACTTGACCGGCGGGCAGAAAAAAATAAAAACCCCATCGGATGGCATGCCATCCGAGGGAGGCATCAACCCTAAACACATGCCTCCCTGTGTTTAGGGTTGATGCCTCCCTGACCGGATGCATGCCCGAATGGGTTTTTTTTTGTTTTGCCCGCGGGCAGTGAGGTCTGCCGCGCGGACTCGCTTGTCGGTTGAGCTATATCATGAGGAATGGCGACGGGGTTGGGAAGGTATTTGGGGTGGGCAGAGAACGGGAGATCAGAGTTCTTGAATTCAAGAAACGGGATTCCCAAGAATGGAGCAGAGTTGACAGTGGGGAAAGGGAGGGATTGGGTTTGTGTAGCGCTGGCAAGAAAAAATCCAGCCAACCAGGCACGAACCAGTTTTTACGATCAAAATACACCAGATTTAGGTTATACTCACCAAAATCAAGAAAGTTGAATATGACAAACGCGTTGTGTGGAAAAAATAGAAAAGAATATGGGGCGAATTGCTAGCTAGTTGGGCATATGGTATATATATATAGAAAAAACATGCTACCCAACAACCTGACACATAAGATTTGGAACATTGTGTCATATGATATATATATAGAAGACACAATATTTGGAACCTAGTGTCATATGACAGCAAGAGCATAAACATGCTACCCAACAACCTGACACATAAGATTTGGCAGCAAATACACAAGCCCACTGCAGTCATATGAAAGTGTGATATGTACGTAGAAAACAATAGTGTGATATGTACGTAAATGATAGTATATTATTTAAATATTTCCTCATGAACAGCCATCAATGGTAAGAAGAAGAACCTTGAGCAATATCAAAATAAGGAACTAACAAGACTGTTACAAAGAGGGATAACATAGTTTGTCGCTTTCTCAAAGTACCATAAGTATAATATAAAGCATTTTCTCATGACCCGCTAACGAACAGCCGTGAAGCGCGCAGCAAAACCGACTGGCGACGGATGACGGGGGGAAAACGGGCGACGAGCGACGGGGGGGGAACGGGCGTCAGGCGACGGGGGGGGAACGTCACATCACACAGTGCCAACGCCCCTTCTCCCCCCTCCCCCCCCTTCTTCCCTCCCTGCTTCCCTCCCTCCTCCTCCTTCGCTTCACATGCACTCATGCCATTCGCACCCTTCGTTAGTGGGCTCCGCGGCCCTTTCGTTAGTCGCGCGCACGTAAGCAGCACGCACGCACAGCAGCAGCCGCGCGCACGTGCAACCCGTCCCTTTACCCGTCGCCGTAGTTGCCACACTCATCGTTAGCCGCCCGCTCGTTCGCCTCCGCCCGATCGCATCCGCCCATACTCACCCATCCGCCCGTTCGTACGCGCCCTCTCTTCTGCATTCGCCCGTATGCACTCGCCCGTCAGTCCGAACCTGCCCTCTCGTAAGCACCTATCAGTAGCTACCCGCCCGTACGAACCCACTCACCCGTACGCACCCGTCCGCCCGTACGCGCCTCGCTCGCGAGCGCCCTCCAGCAGTGCAGCGCCAGCAGCAGCAGCAGGTAGCGCCAACTGCAAGTAGCGCCACCTACAGCTAGCTAACGCCACGTGCAGGTAGCGCCTGAAACTGCTAGCATCAACAGCAACAGCCCGTGCCCTCGTTACGCCCGTTGACAGCCCACCCGGTTTCCCCCACCGCCTTATACCGTTCTTCACCGCTCCCAACTGCACTGAACGGCCCTCCATCGCTCCCAACCGCATTCGACCGCACTGAACCCCTCCCACAAGCACCAGAACCGCACTCAACCGCATTCCACCGCACCAGGCCACTCCTACCCCCACCCAGCCGCCCAACACCGTTCCCAACCGCTCTCAACCATGATCACGAGCTGCCCTAGAGGAATGTCCAGCGTCACATCACACAGTGCCAACGCCCCTTCTCCCCCCTCCCCCCCCTTCTTCCCTCCCTGCTTCCCTCCCTCCTCCTCCTTCGCTTCACATGCACTCATGCCATTCGCACCCACTGCCACAGCACTGCCACTTCCACCGCTGCCACCACCAATAGTGCTTGAATCGTTCTTTTCCTTACTAGACTGTCCCCAACCTCGCTAGACCGCTTCCGACCGCACCAGACCGTACCCTACCGCATCTGACCACTCATAGTCTGCTTCTCACCGCACTAGACCACTCCCCACCGCACTAGACCATTCACCACCGCACTCGCTGACAAGCACTAGTACCGCCGCCTCGACTGGCCCCTACCCCTGTACTAGCGTGCCATTTTGATGTGGCGACAGCGGCAGTGGCAGCAGCAGTTGCCGCAGCAGCAGCAGTGGCAGCAGCACCGGTTGCCGTAGCAACAACAGTGGCTGCGACAGCCGTGGCCGCGGCAGCAGCGGTGGCCGCAACACCTGTGGCCATAGAAGCAGGAGTGGCCACCGCAGTAGTAGCAGCTGCGGGTTCAGCAACAGAGTGAGCGGCAGCCTCCACCACGGGGCCCTGTCGGACCCGGCCAGTACACACACTGGTACGTGGGAGCTACAGCTGGGGTTGAGACTTGTGTTTCCAGTCTTGGTGCTTGGGTAGTTTCCAATCCAAGCGCCTTAGAGGTTCTTAGTGTGGGAGCTGCAGCTACCACTAGTCTAGTACCGGCCTTTGTCGCTGACTCGGGGGCGACCTCACCGACTGCACATCTTTCCTTCACCCTAGACTCTGGAGCGTCCAGTTGCTTCTTTCGCGACTGTACTGACCTCACGCCACTGCGCACTCCAGTCACTGTCGCCTTGGGTGACCCCACAGTGGGACCTGTCGTAGCTCACCACACCACCACTCTCCCGTGTCCGGCGGCTCCCTGTGGGTTTCTCACAGGATACTACACCCCCCCGTTCTCCAGGAACCTGGTGGGTGTCAGTCACCTCCACGACCTAGGTGTATTCATTACTTTCCCACTGGACGACCCTGTTGCCTCCTACACAGTCGGTACCACTTGGGAACCTCTGGCCACTTTCCACAGGGAGTCGGGCTCTGGTCTGTACTCACTTCACACTGGGTCCCACCACCGTCTAGGTCACCCGTCGTTCCCTCGTCTAAGTAGGATGATACGTCAACGTCTGGTCTCGCGTCTTCAGAGTCACTTGCCCCGCTTCCTCGCTCGCCTGCGCCGCCGTGCACTCCCTATGTCGAGGGTCGGCAGCGCGCTGCCCCTCACTCCTCGTCGTTCCCCCCCACCACCGCTCCCTTCCAGACCCTGCACCCGGACTTCTGGGGCCTCTCCCTGGTCCGTGGCCCACGTCAGGAGCGCTACTTCTTGATTCTGGTGGACGATTACTCCTGCTACACCACGGTTTTACCTTTGCGATGGAAGACCGACTCATGCGAGGGGTGGCTAGTAGCGAGGGGTGACGCCCAGGCCCTCTGCGGGCTCCACCTACGCTCGGACCGTAGTGGTGAGTTTTCTTCCATTCGCCTGGAGAAGTCCTGTCTGGATCGGGGGATCATCCAGTCTAATACGCTACCAGACTCGCCGCAGCAGAACGGGGTAGCCGAGCGAAGCATCGGCCTGGTCATGGAGGTTGCCCGGACCTCCATGTGCCATGCTAGTGCCCCCCCAGTTCGTGTGGCCTCAGGCAGTCCGCTACGCCGCGCACCAGCTAAAACTGTGGCCTAATGACGCACGGGGTTCTCTGGCCCACGTTCTCTGGGGTTCTCTGGCCCACGTTCGCGCCCCTGGCGCAAACAAGTCGTCTCCGCGCACCTGTGCCTGTGTCTTTCTTGGCTTCCCACTCGACACCTCTGGCTGGCTGTTCTACGACCCGGTTACCTGCCAGTTCTTCAGTTCACAGGACGGCACTTTCGACGAGCTGGTCAGTTACTACAGGAGTCGCCCTCACCGAGGTTTTGAGACCTTCTCCCCCCCGCTGTTCCTCACCACTGACCCCACCCCCCCCCCCCCCCCCCAATCACCCCGGTAGCCCCCCCTCCTTCGCGTCTTGCCCCGTCAGGTGTGTCGCACGTCACTCCGCAGTCGTCTCCCCCCGCAGCTTCCAGTCTCTGTCGTGTCTGAGGGTGCGAGAGGTGCAGTTGCGGAGGGAGAGGGTACTGGGGTTGCTGGAGCTGGTGGCTCCGACTTTGGGGGTGCAGGGGGTGTGGGTGTGTAGGCCCCTCCAGTGGAGGACACTGCTGCCTCGAGTCGGCAGCCTCGCCTCGCCTCACCCCCCGGCTTCCTCTACAAGGTGCTAGCGAAAGTAATGGCGACGAGGCTTAAAAAAATTCTGCATGAGGTGATCTCGGAGGACCAAGCAGGTTTCTTACCCGGACGGAAGCTGGCGGATGCCATTGCAGTGGTAGCGGATGCTATCGAGGCGGGTGTCAGCGGCGGCAAGGACTGGTTCCTCCTGATGGTTGACTTTCAGAAGGCCTTCGATTCCATCTCGAGGCCCTTCCTCTTCCGTACGCTGCGAGGGATGGGGGTTCTGTAGCAGTTTGTGTCTTGGGCCGAGGGCCTGCACACAGGAGCAGGCACACGGTTGCACATCAACAGGTGGACAGGTGATAGAGTCGCGGTGGAAAGAGGGGTGCGACAAGGCTGCCCGCTCGCGCCGTACCTCTTCCTGTGCGCGGTGGTACAGCTCTGTCAAGAGATTGCACGGCGTAGGTTGGGAGTTGTAGACGGAGATGCAGAGAAGCTGGCGTATCTGGGGTACGCTGACGACACATCGTTATTGTTGCAGGGGGAAGAGCAGCTGGCTGCAGCGGCTGAAGCGCTGGAAAATTTCGGGAAGGCATCGGGGCTGAAAGTGAACAAGGATAAGACGGTGGTCTTTCCACTTGGGAAGAACAGGGGGAAGCCTCCGCCGGCGGACCTGTAGTTCAAGTGGGCAGACAAAGCTGCACCGGAGAGGCTGCTGGGTGTTTGGATCACTCCGAATGGCGACCCACTCCCGTCCTGGGAAAAAGCTTTGGACAGGGCGCGCAAAGAGTTGGCCAAGTGGGAGATTCAGCACCTAACAACGTTAGCAAGGGTCACGATAATCAACGGGTATATATCGCCAATTTTCATGTTTCAGGCTTATACTTACCCGCCACCGGAGGAGATATGGACAAGGATCAAAGCGGATCTGTCACCATTTCGTGTCAGGAGGGGAGGCGACGGAGGAAAAGGCCTTCGTCCTCTGGAATTACGAGCTGATCTGCACACCTCGGGAAGAGGGAGGGCTGGGGATGATATGCCCCAAGAAGCGCTTCGACAGCATAGCGGTGCAGAATGTTGGCCACATGATGCTGCAAACGAATCCCGTCAAGAAGTGGCTGACGGAGCAGGCGGCGGCGATGCCTCTGGGCCCGGACACGATATACGCTCACCAGTCCCTGCTAAGACACTGGAAGGAGGGCAGTAAGGAGGACATGACGCAAGCATTCTGGGAGTCACCTTTCTGCATCACCCCGGAGCCAAGAAATCTCTGGGAGGCGGAGCGGGAGCAGTTAGCGTTTAACAGACGCATACCTTTTAGGGGGGCCAGTCCATTCGGGAATCAGAACGGCTCTGCACGGCTACTGGGACTAACAATGGGCGATCTGATTTGGCACCGGGCAGACGGCACGCGGGAGCTGAAATGTGAGGAAACCCTGGCGAGCGAGCTCGGCAGTGTAGAAGCGGCGAAATTGGTGCTGAAGGCTTTCGCGGCGGCGCCGGTCGGATGGAGAGACATGCTGCTGGAAACCTTGACAAGTGAGGAGATAGTGGCTAAGGTCCCGCTGCTACGGTACCAGAGGAGTATCTTCGCGCGTCTTACGCTCTGGAAGGTCGGCGGCGCCGACAGCGGTAGAGTGACGGGGGTGATGTGTCGGGAAAGCGCAGACGGTACCTTCACAGTCGGGGACGGGAAGTACCCCGTAAATTTCGGGCTGCACAGCGGGGAGCCGGTGGCAGCTCAGGGAGATAAGGTGTTGGGACTTTTGGGCGAAGCGCGGACAAAGCTTCTACAGTCTAAGCTAATCAAAGACGGAGAGGTACAGCCGCTGAAAGAAATCAGGAAGGAACTGGTCACTTCAGCAGGCATTGTGAAGGAGCAGCATAGGTGGATCGGAGATGGTAGGGTTATTGAATGGGAAAGGGTCATCAAGCAGAGGGGTTCTCTCGCCACCCCTGCCCGGGCACGAGAAATCCTGCTGAGGTTGCACTGTAGGAACCTGCAAGTGGGAGAACGGCTTTTCTTTATGAAGGACAGGGTGGTTTGCCCACACTGCAAAGCAGAGGAGACACCGGAGCACTGCCTGCTCAGCTGCCTGGCGATTCAGAAGGTGGTACGGTTCTTGCGGAAGGGGCTGGCTGAGATGAACCCGCAGCTGAACTGGCAGGGTTTGGAGGACCTTCTTTTCATGCAGGGGGGCACGAAGTTAGGATTTCCGGAAAGCTACATCATCGCTACCACACTCCACCAGGTGTGGCTGGCAAGATGTGACGCAAGCCGTCGGGACGTCAAGTTCCAGCCGAAGAAGCTGATACGCCTGGCAGTGGTAAAGTTTGTCGCGCACGCCATGGTGTATTGCCTGGCAAGGCAAGTAGCAGCGCGGAAGCATGGCGTGGCTGTCGGTGATGACAACTGGAACTACCTGGCAGCAGATGAGGCGGGAGTAATGAGGCGTATATGCAACAAGGGGGCACCGCTGACGTGGAGGAGCAGTTTCAGCTCCATCTGGAACAATCCGAAGATGACTCATCGGCCACCGTAGGCTCGCTATAGGGAACATGCGGTACATGGTACTGTGGCGCTTCCCTCCAGATACATTTACGACTGCCTGATGCGTTTTGTACATTATCCTTTTAATGTACTTTTCCGTATCAAAAAAAAAAAAAAAAAAAAACAAGAGGCGACGAAATCGTCTTAGGGTTGCGAAGCGTTTTGCGTAATTACATAAATTTGTACAACTTCTAATTCTGTACATTATGCTGTAGTATGACACTTAAAGCCGCGGTGCAACTATCTTAGGAACAGTGACAAGTCGGGTTTTGTCTTGTTCCGTACTGGTAGTCAATTGGCTAGTGAGTGTGTAAGTTGTGTTGCGATGAAAACATCCAAGGCGAATGTCGCGAACCTCGAAAGGAAAAGTGGGGGGGAAGGGGTGGGGGGAAGGGAAGGGGGGAACACATACGAAACGGGAAATGGGACCACATCAACACCCCCATACACCCTTTCGCTGATTGTTCTGCCAATAACACCTCCACATTGCAAAACGATAAACCTTATGTTTCATAAAAGCTTTGCAAAATACATATTTCACTTACAAGGTTTATTTTGGTTTATTTATCCATCCATTTGCAAGAGTAATATTTCTAATGGGGAGAAAGAACATCAACTGTACAGACGTGCAAGACTTGGAATGTCATATTGAAATCCTTATCATGCAAAGGATCGCAAGCAAACAACATGGCATAATCCAAGGAGAGCCGATTTTTACACTCCGATCCACTATTGGTGCAGCTGTCCATTTACAGGGAGGAGGGGGGAGGGGAAAAGGGGAAGGAAACGTTGCGCATTATTGAAGAATGTTAGGTAGGGAAATTGAAGAGAGCATGGAAACTGAGATATGATAGACAGCCTTCAGTGGCCAAGCAAAGCTGGTACTGTCGGCTGGGCTGGACGAGAGAACGTAGTGGAAAGGGAAGGGACGGTAGTGGGGGAAGGTGAGGGGCAGGGGAGGGGGGAAAGGGATGGCTGAGAGAAGCATGAATGGTGGGAGAGGACAGTAGGAAAGGGAAGGGATGTGAGAGAGGGGGAGGAAAGGTGGGAGGGAAGGACAGGGGGAAAGGGAGAGAAGGACAGGGGGAAATGGAGAGGAGGACTGGGGGAAAGGGAGAGGAGGACATGGGGAAAGGGAGAGGAGGACAGGGGGAAATGGAGAGGAGGACAGGGGGAAAGGGAGAGGAGGACAGGGGGAAAGGGAGAGGAGGACAGGGGGAAAGGGAGAGGAGGACAGGGGGAAAGGGAGAGGAGGACAGGGGGAAAGGGAGAGGAAAACAGGGAGGGCACTGCCCAAGAGAAGTTGATGCTGAGGACCGGGCAAGGGATCGGAAAGGGGGAGGCATTGGAGAGGGGGAAATTGGATTATTCCGGGAGGTGACAGGGTGGGACGCGAGATGCTTCGCCACCGTCGCACAAATGCTTCGCCCCGCTGCTCGCTATCGTCGCCCTGGTGCTCGCTTTCGTCGCCCTGCTGCTCGCTATCGTCCCCCTGCTGCTCGCTATCGTCGCCCTGCTGCTCGCTATCGTCACCCCGCTGCTCATATCGTCGCCCCGCTGCTCGCTATCGTCACCGCACCGCTCGCTATCGTCGCCCCGCTGCTCATATGCGACCACCGATATCTAGCTATCGTCGCCCCGCTGCTCGCCACCGTCGCACCCATTCCTGCCTGTCGCTACCGTTGCGCCTTTGCTACCGCAGATACGGAGGAATGGAGGGGCGGGAGAGGAATAAGGACGGCAACGGAGGAAAACGAGCGCAATGCGCTTCGAATACGACAAAAAAGGTGTTTACGAGGTAGGAAATTGCGCAGATATTCGTGAGCACATCAATAGACCATGAAACGCGAGAAATCTTAGCGGAAATGGCTCCGCGTAGCTCGGAAAACGCACTTCAAGTTAGTAAGAACCTAGTTCAAGCGTGAGAGTTTGCCGAGTTTGAGTTGTTTTGAGTTCAAGTTTGAATTTTCAAGTTTGCTGCATGCGCTCCCCCTCAACTCGTTGAGCGGAGCTTTTCCTCGAGCCCTCCCCCGTTTCCCCCCCACACACATCATACTGCGAAGGACTTTTCCGCACGCCCTTCCCCCGCTGGCAGAAACCTCTCCCTGCTCGCTTTCCTGTGTATACTGGGTTAATAGTTTGAACTGGAGCCCGGATATCTGCACCGCGGCTTTAAGTGGTACTTCCTCTCGCTAGGCAAAGATTAAAAGAATCGCATCAACACGAATCGAACTGGAGACCTTTGGATTCTATCTTATACGACTGCGACAGCGCTGATATCCATGTGGAACAACTTGTCAAACATTATATATGTTGTAGTTGTTTAGGCTACAGTGGGTTAGCCTTTAGAGGGTACACAATTCTAGGGTTAGGTATTTGTACTCTCACTTGTTTCTAGTCCAACCACTTCTCTCATTTCAACATGGTATTACGAGCCTAGGTTAGGAACCTAGGACCGAACGTTCCTAAGGGCCCACCGTTCCGTTTCTCCCTACCTACTAGCGCCCTCGTGCGCCCTACTGTCGGAGCGCCCTCGAGTGCCTCCCCCCAGCGCCCTCGTGCACCCCTCTTTAACGGCCCCTTAAGGCCCCGCGACCCGCGACCCGCCCCTTAGCGACCCGCGCGCCGCCCCTTAGAGGCCCCGTCGACCCCGAGCGCCGCCCCTTAGAGGCCCCGTTGGCCCCGTCGACCCCGTGCGCGCCCCGCTTAGAGGCCCCGTCAGCCCGTCGACCCCGCCTAGAGGCCCCGTCGGCCCCACCTAGAGGCCCCGTCGGCCCCGTCGACCCCGCGCGCACCCCGCCTAGAGGCCCCGCTGGCCCCGTCGACCCCACGTGCGCCCCGCCTAGAGGCCCCGCTGGCCCCGTCGACCCCGCGCGCCGTCCCTTAGCAGCCCCGTCGGCCCCGTAGACCCCGCGCGCACCCACCCCTTAGCGGCCCCGTCGACCCCACGAGCCGCCCCTTAGCGCCCCGCACGCGACAGCCACGGCCCCGCCAGAACCAGGCCGCCCGAACCGAGCCGCCCGAACCGAGCCGCCCAGTCCGAGCCGAGCCGCGCCGCCCGAACCGAGCCGCGCCGCCCTACCTGAACCGAGCCGCGCCGCCCGTACTGAGCAGCCTCTCTGGACCGAGCCGCCCTACCTGAGTCGCGCTGCCTACTGCTTTTAGGGTGCACCTACTGCTTCTACTGCTACTGCTCAGTCTACTATACTGCTGCTCCTACAGCTACTATGGCTAGCCCTCCTGTGCTAGCTTTCGATGCTGAGGGCCGCCCAGTGAAGTTTGACACCTGGCTAGATGACCTGCACCTCTTCCTACAGCTCACTTCCAAGGAGGACATCTCACTGTACGATCACGCCCTAGGCCATGCCACTGCCCCTGCTGCTACTGCTGACAGCACTGCCCGCTCACAGTGGCAGACTCGTGACGCCCACGCTCGCTTTGCTATTCGCAAATCCCTGCCGATAGATGAGCGCGAGCACTTTGGCCAGCACAAGACTGCACAGGCACTGTACGCTGCTGTCGTTGCCCGCTACTCCTCACCTGCCTCTGCCGCGCTAGGCCGTCTCTCACTCCCCTACCTGTTCCCCGACCTGGCCTCTTTCCACACAGTCGCTGACCTCATCACGCACCTCCGTACTAGTGAGGCCCGCTTCCGTGCCGCCATGCCCGATGAGTTTCTTGCCAAGAACCCCCCCCCGCTCTGGCTCACTCTCTACCACCTAGTCACCCGCCTCCCTGACACTCTACGTGCAGTCAGGGATCACTTCCTAGCTCGCTGCCCCACTGAGCTCACCATTGCCCTCCTCGAGAAGGAACTACTTGCAGCTGAGGCTAGCATAGTCGCTGTAGGTGCCTCTCGTGGCGACCCCCGCACCCCTTTATTTGAGGGGTGTTCCCCTTCCCCCCTTCTTCCCTCTGTAGCCTCTGCTTCTGCTGTCGACCTCCTTGGTGCTGAGAAGGTCGGGACTGCGTCTGCTTCGAGCTGGCGCCGCAGCGGCAAGGGCAAAGGGGGCAAGGGAGGCGGAGGTGACGGCGGGGGAGGCGGTGGTGGGGGCGGTGGCGGCGGTGGGGGTGGTGGTGGGGCTGGAGGGACTAGTGGCAGCGGTGGGGGTGGTGGCGGCAGCGGCGGGGGAGGTGGCAGGGGCGGGGGCGGTGGTGGGGGCGGCGGTGGACGCGGCGGCGGCAGGGGAGGGGGTGGTCGAGGAGGTGGCGGCGGCGGTGGTGGTCGTGGAGGCGCTGGCAGTGGCCAGAGCCAGCAGCACACTCCGTCGCCCCAGGAGCTCCGTGAGTGGTACTCTCAGCACGGGGGGGGGGGGGTGGCCTTAACTGCACGTACGTCATCCGCATTGATGACCGCACTGGTCAGACTTGTGGGAGGGCGCACACCACACAGCGCTCCTTCTCTCGCCTCGACGACGCTTGGCGTACTCAGTTCCCTGATGCCACTGAGCTGCCCCGCTGGGCTGATCTGATGAAGAAGAACATTGATATCTATGCTCTAGACTTTGATGCTATTCTCACTGCCATGTATGTGATGTCTACTAGTGGAGAGGGTGCTCAGTACTTGCGTGTTCCGCCCAACCCGGGCATTCAGACCAGTGAGGCTGCCGCTCTAGGTGCTTGTGAGACTGCCGCTCCAGGTACTCGCGTGTCTGCTACCCCAGGTGCTGGTGAGACTGCTGCTCTAGGTGCTAGTGAGTCTACGCCCCCTGGTACTGAGTCGGCTGAGGCACTGCACACCTTCACACTGGACTCAGGTGCTTCTCGCTGTTTCTTTCGTGACCGCACTGCCCTTGAGCCGCTTGCTCGGCCAGTTGCTGTCTCCCTCGCTGACCCCTCTGGGGGTCCGGTCGTTGCGACCTCCTCCACTGTCCTTCCTTGTCCTGCGGTTCCGTCGGGCACTCTGTCAGGTCTCTACCTCCCCTCGTTCTCTACGAACTTGGTGGCGGGTAGTGCGCTCCAGGACGGGGGTGTCCACCAGTTCACCCCTGCCTACGAGCGCGTGACACACTGCACGTGTGCTCGGACGGGCCGTCACCTGGCTACCTTCACTCGGCAGCCAGGGTCGGACCTGTACACACTGACCACTGAGTCCGCCCAGGTAGCTGCGTCTGCGTCTGCGTCAGGTCAGCTATCAGCCCCCTGCTCGTGTCGCTCTCTGGCGCACGAGACCGTCCTCTGGCACCACCGACTTGGTCACCCGTCCGTGCAGCGTCTTCGTGCCATGCACAAACGGTACCTTGTCTCTGGCCTTCCCAGGGTTCTCCCTCCCCTCCCACCCTCGCCTGCTCCTCCCTGTCTTCCCTGTGTCGAGGGGCGGCAGCGCGCCGCTCCTCACTCCTCCTCGTTTCCCCCGACGACTGCTCCCCTGCAGACACTCCACATGGACGTGTGGGGCCCAGCCCGCGTCCGTGGTCAGGGTCAGGAGAGGTACTTCCTGATAGTTGTTGACGACTACTCGCGCTACACCACGGTCTTCCCCTTGCGCACCAAGGGTGAGGTCCCTGATGTTTTGATCCCTTGGATCAGCGCTTCTCGTCTCCAGCTCAGCGAGCGTTTCCACTCGGACTTTCCTGTCCTGCGCTTGCACTCTGACAGAGGTGGTGAGTTCTCCTCCGGCCCCTTCATGCTTCCGGCCTCTCCACAGCAGAATGGGGTTGCTGAGCGCCGCATTGGCTTGGTCATGGAGGTCGCTCGTACCTCCTTGATCCATGCGGCTGCCCCCCACTTTCTGTGGCCGTTTGCGGTCCGCTACGCTGCGCATCAGCTCAACCTCTGGCCCCGTGTCTCCTTGCCGGAGACTTCCCCGACACTGCGTTGGACGGGAGAGGTTGGCGATGTGTCGCGTTTTCGGGTCTGGGGATCTCGAGCCTTTGTTCGCGATACGTCCGCGGACAAGCTCTCCTCCCGCGCTGTTCCTTGTGTCTTCCTGGGCTTTGTCCCGGACGCGTCTGGCTGGCAGTTTTACCACGCCACCTCGCGCCGGGTCCTGCCCTCTCAGGACGTCACTTTTGACGAGTCCGTGCCCTACTACCGCCTCTTCCCCTACCGCACTGCCCCGCTCCCCCCCCCGCCTCTCTTCCTCGTGCCAGGTGCTGCTGTGGTAGACCCCCTCCCTCCTCAGGGTGCTGCTCCCTCAGGTGTGTCCCAGGTAGACCTGGTTGAGCCTGTCGAGGTAGCTGTCGACTCTCGTCCTGCTAGGGGTGCTGAGCCTGAGCGAGCGGAGCCTGAGCGAGGAGCCTGGGGGTGCGGAGCCTGGGGTTGCGGAGTCTGGGGGTGCTGAGCCAGGGGGTGCTGAGCCTAGAAGTGCTGAGTCTGGGGGTGCTGAGTCTGGAGGTGCTGAGCCTGGGGGTGCTGAGTCTGGAGGTGCTGAGCCTGGGAGTACTACACCTGGAGGAGCTCTCTCCTCACAGCAGCTGCGTGAGTGGTACTTACAGTACTGCAGCCTCAGGAGAGGTGCTTCTGGAGCCTGGAGTGCTGCTGGAGCCGGTGCTAGTGCCTCCCCCCCTAGGCGGGAGCTGCCCTCTCCCCAGCGGCTCCGAGAGTGGTACGCGCGGCGCTGCAGTCTCCGGAGTGGAGCTCCTAGTGTCGCGGACCCTGGTACTGGAGGTGCTGCTGCTGCTGGAGGTGCTGCTGGTGCGGGTGCTGCTGACGCTGCTGGTGGTGCTGCTGGTGCTGCGGACCCTGGAGCTGGAGCTGCTGCTGGTGCTGAGGACCCAGGCGTTGGAGCTGCTGCTGGTGCTGCGGACCCTGGAGTTGGAGCTGCTGCTGGTGCTGAGGACCCGGGCGTTGGAGCTGCTGCTGGTGCTGCGGACCTAGGAGTTGGAGCTGCTGCTGGGGCTGAGGACCCGGGCGTTGGAGCTGCTGCTGGTGCTGCGGACCCTGGAGTTGGAGCTGCTGCTGGTGCTGTGGACCCTGGAGTTGGAGCTGCTGCTGGTGCTGTGGACCCTGGCGTTGGAGCTGCTGCTGGTGCTGCGGACCCGGGCGTTGGAGCTGCTGCTGGTGCGGAGGACCCTGGAGCTGGTGCTGCTGCTGGTGCTGCGGACCCTGGCGCTGGTGTCTCTGCTGGTTCTGGAGACGCTGCGCGGCCGCGGCCGTACTTTGTTCCGCTCCTTCAGCAGGTTCTTGGTCAGCCTCCTCCTTCTTGTCCTCCTCCCTCCTTAGCGTGTCCTCCGTCTGTCCAGTCGCGGTCACAGTTACCGTCTGCCTCCCCTCTCCCTGGTCCTACTCCTTACACTGGTCCGACTGGAGGCCTTACGGAGCGTCGTGAGCCTGAGTCTCGTCCTGCGTCATCTGAGTCTCGTCGAGTGTCGCCTGTTCGTGCTGCTCACACTGGTAGTCGTGTCCCGCGTCAGCGTCCTCCTGCTGTCCCAGGCACTCACCGGATGGCGCTTCGTCCTTCCACTGCTCCCCAGCGTGTCCCTCTCCCGTCTCCCCCTGCGTCCTCTCTTCCTACTCTTGCTGACCCGGAGTCTGACTCTCTTCGTGCTACCAGTCCTACTGTCACGCGTCTCCTGGCTACTGTTGTCACTGACCCTTCCTTTGAGTCCGCTGCTGCGTCGGCCTTAGTTGCTGGGCTTGTCGACTTCGCGGCCACTTGTCGTCTAGACTACGCCGCTAGCCTAGTTGCTGAGTCTGAGTCTGTCTGTCCTCCGTCCGTCGGGGGTGAGTGTGCTCTTGGCACGGACGTCCTTGAGGACAGGCAGGAGGAGTTTGAGTGCTTTGCCGCTGCTTTGCCCCATCTCGTGTCCATGCTAGTTGCCCCTGAGGGAGACCCGGATGCACCAGACATCCCGACTCCGCGCTCTTACGCGGAGGCGATAGAGGGTCCCTACTCCTCTCAGTGGCAGTCAGCCATGGACGCAGAGATGGCTTCCTGGAAGTCCACAGGCACCTACGTCGACGAGGTTCCCCCACCTGGGGCGAACATCGTCAGTGGCATGTGGATTTTCAGGGTGAAGCGGCCGCCGGGTTCTCCGCCTGTCTTCAAGGCGCGTTACGTTGTACGAGGCTTCAGTCAGCGAGAGGGAGTTGACTTCTTCCAGACCTTCTCCCCAACCCCGAAGATGACCACTCTTCGGGTTCTGCTGCACGTCGCTTCTCAGCGTGACTACGAGCTCCACTCTCTTGACTTCAGCACTGCTTTCCTACAGGGCAGCCTGCACGAGGAGATCTGGCTGCGCCGCCCACCTGGCTTCACTGGGTCGTTCCCTCCTGGTACCCACTGGAGCCTCCGGCGGCCAGTCTACGGTCTCCGACAGGCGCCGCGTGAGTGGCACGACACACTGAGGACTACACTTGCGGCTCTTGGGTTTGCTCCTTCTACTGCTGACCCGTCGCTGTTTCTACGCACCGACACTTCGCTGCCGCCGTTCTACATCCTCGTGTACGTCGACGACTTGGTCTTTGCCACTACTGACACTGCGGCACGCGCCCACGTGAAGTCGGAGCTGCAGAAGAGACACACGTGCACAGACCTGGGTGAACTGACAAGCTATCTTGGCTTGCGGATCACCCGGGACAGAGCACGGCGCACCATCACCTTGACTCAGTCACACATGGTGCAGCAGGTCCTTCAGCGCTTCCGCTTCACGTACTCCTCGCCTCAGCCCACTCCTCTGCCTACCGGTCACTCGCTCTCAGCTCTGCCTTCGGATGAGTCCGTAGAGCCGAGTGGCCCGTATCCAGAGCTTGTGGGCTGCCTCATGTACCTGATGACCTGCACTCGACCTGACCTTGCATACCCTCTTAGCATCCTTGCACGCTATGTCGCTCCTGGCCGTCACCGGAAGGAGCACATGGATGCCGCTAAGAGGGTGTTGCGCTACTTGTGCAGTACGTCGGGCATGGGGCTAGTGCTTGGAGGGCGAGACCGAGTTGTACTCACTGGGCACTCAGACGCTTCTTGGGCGGACGACCAGGCTACTCAGCGGTCGTCTCAGGGTTACACCTTCAGCCTTGGCTCTGGTTCAGTTTCTTGGCGCTCTACACGCTCTTCTTCTGTTCTCAGCTCCAGCTGTGAGGCTGAGATCTACGCCACAGCCATGGCGGCCCAGGAGCTACGCTGGCTCACCTACCTGCTGACCGACTTGGGAGAGCGGCCTCGTTCTCCTCCAGTGCTGTACGTCGACAACAAGGCTGCCATTGCCTTGTGTGAGGAGCACAGACTGGAGCACAGAACGAAGCATATCGCTCTGCGCTACTTCCTTGCTCGAGAGCTGCAGCAGCGCGGTCAGCTTCGTCTGCGTTACGTGGCCACTCGGGCCAACACTGCTGATGTGTTCACCAAGGCGCTTCAGCCTTGTGACCATCAGCGCTTCTGTACTCTTCTAGGTCTTGTGCCTGCTGGACCTCACTTGCTTACTTCTTGACTCTGCTTGTACTGTGATCTCTATATATATACCTGCATGCTTACACTTGCTAGGTTGTGATCACTGTACCTCTTGTTATATTATCAAACTGCATGTGAACTGGTCTTGTGACCGCTTGCTTGTGCTCGGAATTTGTGTGGTATCCTTGAGATCCACCCTGAGCTTGTTTTGCTTTGACTGGTCTTGTGACCCCTTGCTCTCCCCCACTTCGCCTATGGGGGTGTGTCAAACATTATATATGTTGTAGTTGTTTAGGTTACAGTGGGTTAGCCTTTAGAGGGTACACAATTCTAGGGTTAGGTATTTGTACTCTCACTTGTTTCTAGTCCAACCACTTCTCTCATTTCAACACAACTAAATTTAAAAGAGTAATGTCTTTGCGACGAATCTGAGACTACCTTAGGGTTTGTTCGTCCCTTTTTTCTCCTGCTTCTCCTTCTCGCTGGTCACGCTCTA
This sequence comes from Closterium sp. Naga37s-1, assembly GCA_947471745.1. NCBI lineage: Eukaryota > Viridiplantae > Streptophyta > Zygnematophyceae > Desmidiales > Closteriaceae > Closterium > Closterium sp. Naga37s-1. The sequence goes on from CANJKZ010000243.1 coordinate 2,608,290, forward strand.
CCAGCTTCTCCACCTACTCTAACTGCAACTTAGGTAAGAAGATCCCTCAGCTCTAGCTCCAACTAAGTTAGATGCCTATTAGATTGAGTAACATTTAGTCAATCCGTATCCTTACTGTGTAAATTGATGAGTATTAGCTAGACTTAGTTGTTTAAACGTAGGTTCTAGGCCCTTTGTAAAGATTTCAGGTTCTCGTTTTTTTTTTTTTTTTTTTTTTGATTTCGTTTCTTCCTGCATAAGCTTGCATCTGTTTCTTCTATTCTTCATCCTTCACTTTTCCTTTCGTCGGTTGCCTTTTCTTCATATTTGCATGTTTTAGTTCATTTTTTTCTCAACCTCGTCTTAGGTTGTACATAAAGATTGTAATAGGTTGCACGTTCAGTCCATTTCGTTCTCTCTCGCTCGTTCTCTCTCTCCCGTTCTCTCTCTCCCGTTCTCTCTCTCCCGTTCTCTCTCGCTCGTTCTCTCTCTCCCGTTCTCTCTCTCCCGTTCTCTCTCTCCCGTTCTCTCTCTATCGTTCCCTCTCTCTCGTTCTCTCTCTCGTTCTCTCTCGTTTTCTTTCTCGATCTCTCTCTCTTGTTCGATCTCTCTCTCTTGTTCTCTCTCTCTCTCTCTCTCTCTCTCGTTCTCTCGTTCTCCCTCGGTCTCTCGTTCTCTCTCTCTCTCGTTCTCTCTCTCTCTCGTTCTCTCTCTCTCTCTCTCTCTCTCTCTCTCTCTCTCTCTCTCTCTAATGGTCCGTATATTGATAAGCCAGGAGGGTACACACATACAATCAACAACGGCAGGGTGCTAACATGCAATGGAGCCTTGGCTAACCAATCCCTCTAAGTCACCTACAGCTCAAGAAGAGGCTCCAGGACAGTAAAACAGTCCCCCAGGTATAATTCCTGCCCTATCCCTCCTACCGGTGGTTTCTCTGCAGCAGCCGCCTCCCCTAGTTTGATCATGAGGCCCACGGATTGGGCCCTCTGCAGTGCAACCGACCACCTCTGCCTGAACTGGTGCAAGAACTTCGCGGCATGAAATGATTTTGAGTCGGCGTTGAAGTATCGCCGAGCCGCCGTGTCTGCAAGGAGTTTCAGGAACACAGGAACCTCGGCGCACGGGCAGCGGTAGGTCTCTACTGCGAGTGGGAAGAAGCCCACTGTCTCTGGCCGGTTTGCGTAGTGCTTTATCTTCTTGTCTGCCTGCTCCCGGGCTGCCCAACCCCTGCCTTTCTGCGCCTCTGGGTCCCTAGTGCTAATAGGGTCCGTGACCGTCACATCACACACCCAAACCGCCCCACTACTTCTGTCCGTCATGGTAAAATCTGCTGTTTGCTCCTCGATGGGGCAATACACGTTGGTCTTCCTGTGAACGATGAATCCCGCGTCTTGCGCCATGCTGATGCATGCGTCGCGGAGTTCGTTGTGGGTATTCGTACGGTGTTTGCCCGTGCCGCAGCGGAAGAGGTGGTTGGGGAGGCGCGGGTCTGTGATAGCGGTGTGGTCTGTGCAATCGCACTGCTTTGGGGTGGAGAAGGGGAGACCCAGCCGGAAACAAACGGCATTGCTGAAGTGTACTGGGCCTATGCGCCTTGACGTTGCCACCGGTACCGCCGTCAGCCAGTCCCCTGTTCCGTAGCCTGTGAGCGAGTACATCCTCTGTGTGTGCCCGTAGAGCGGGTTCAGCTTCATTCGTCTCGTATCCTGTGTCAGAACATTATAGCTTATGCTGTTGTGTAGGCTATAGTGGGGTATCCCATAGGGGGTACAACCAATTAGGGTTTCATATTTGTACTCACTTCATTTCATAGTTCATCAATTCTTGTTCAAATATTCTCATGGTATCGAGCAGGTTCCCCCTTGGGAACTGTGCTTAGGGCCCACCACATCGATTTTTTTTTCCTGCCCGAAGCGCGCTCAGCCCGAGTCGCGCTCCGGGCCCTCACTTCGTCGAGCCGCCCTAGCGGCCCTGCACTGCGGCCCCGCCACCCGTCTCCGCGGCCCCGCCGCCCTACCTCGCGGCCTCGCCGCCCCATTGCGCGGCCCCGCCGCCCTACCTAGCGGCCCCGCCGCCCCATCGCGGCCCCGCCGCCCCATCGCGCGGCCCCGCCGCCCTATCTAGCGGCCCCGCCGCCCTACCTAGCGGCCCCGCCGCCCCATCGCGCGGCCCCGCCGCCCCATCGCGCGGCCCCGCCGCCCCATCGCGCGGCCCCGCCGCCCTTCCTCGCGGCCCCGCCACCCCATCGCGCGGCCCCGCCGCCCCATCGCGCGGCCCCGCCGCCCCATCGCGCGGCCCCGCCGCGCTACCTAGCGGCCCCGCCGCCCTTCCTCGCGGCCCCGCCACCTTACCTGCGGCCCCGCCCTTACCTGCGGCCCCGCCGCCCTTTGCTGCGGCCCCGCCACCTTACCTGCGGCCCCGCCACCTTACCTGCGGCCCCGCCACCTTACCTGCGGCCCCGCCACCCTATCTGCGGCCCCGCCACCCTACCCGCGGCCACGCCGCCCTTACCAGCGGCCCCGCCGCCCTTACCTGCGGCCCCGTGCCCTGCAGCAGCACAGCCGAGCCGCCCAGCAGCCGAGCCGCCGAGCCGCCCAGCAGCCGAGCCGCCCAGCAGCCGAGCCGCCGAGCCGCCCAGCAGCCGAGCTGCCCAGCAGCCGAGCCGCCCAGCAGCCGAGCCGCCCAGCGGCCGCGCCGCCCAGCAGCCGAGCCGCCCAGCAGCCGAGCCGCCCAGCAGCGGAGCCACCGAGCCGCCGGGCCGCCCAGCAGCTGAGCCGCCGAGCCGCCGCGCCGCCCTCCTTCAGGGCCGCCCGACCTGCCCAGTCTGGTGAGCACAGCGCCTTTTCACTGCACTGTCCTCACCCCACTGTTTGCGCTGCTAGTCGTCTAGGGTCATGGCTACCCCTAGTGTTCTCGCCTTTGACGCTGAGGGTAGGGCCATTGACTTTGAGGTCTGGGTAGATGACCTGCAGCTGTTCTTACAGTGCGATAGGGCAGACGGCCTCTCTCTCTTTGACCTCACCTCTGGCACCTCCACTGCCCCTGCTGCTGATGCTGACGCCACTATTCGCTCCCAGTGGGCCACGCGCGACGCTGCTGCACGTCTTGCTGTGCGTCGCCACCTCCCTACCTCCGAGCGTGTGCACTTTAGTCAGTACAAGAGTGCTCAGACCTTGTACGACGCTGTAGTTGCGCGCTACTCCTCCCCTGCCACTGCTGCACTGAGCCGTCTCATGCTACCGTACCTCTTTCCTGATCTTACTGCCTTTCCCACAGTCACTGACCTCATTACGCACCTCCGCACTAGTGACACTCGCTACCGCGCTGCACTCCCTCCTGACTTCTGCGCCAGGAACCCCCCCCCCATGTACATCACTCTTTACTACATAGTCACTCGCCTTCCTGACTCCCTTCGCGTAGTCAGGGACCACTTTCTCTCTGACTGTCCCACCACTCTCACTGTTGACCTCCTCGAGAAGTCCCTCCTAGCGGCCGAGAAGAGCATAGTCGCTGTAGGGGCCTCTCGTGGTGACCCGCGCACCCCCATCTTTGAGGGGTGTTCCCCCTCCCCCCTTCTGCCCTCTGTTGCCTCTGCTGCTGCGGCCGACCTCCTTGTTCTTGAGTCGGTCGGTGCGGCGTCTGCCCCTAGCGGGAGACGCCGCTCTGGCAAGGGCAAGGGGGGCAAGGGCGCTGGAAGAGCGAGCGGGGGCGGTGGAGGTGGAGGTGGCGGCAGTTGGGGGAGTGGGGGTGGCGGTGGGAGTGGAGGTGGGGGTGGAGGGGTCGGTGGCGGCAGTGGAGGTGGAGGTGGCGGCGGCGGTGGCGGTGGGAGCGGAGGTGGTGGAGGTGGCGGAGGTGGAGGCGGCGGCGGAGGCGGAGGCGGCGGCAGTAGCGGAGGCGGCGGAGGCGTCGGAGGCGGCGGGGGTGGCGGTGGTGCTGGTCGCGGGTCTTCGCAGAGGAGTGGCTCCGGTGGTGGCTCGCGCCAGCAGCAGCAGCATGGTCGTGACACCCTGTCCCCTCAGCAGCTTCGTGAGTGGTACACTGCGCGTCAGCGGGGTGGGGGTTTTGGTCCGTGCTCCTACGTTTTGCGCACTAGCGACCGTGCGGGTGAGCAGTGTGGGGGTCCCCACCCCACCCAGCGCTGCTTTGGCCGCCTGACGGACGCGTGGCGTCACCAGTTCCCGGAGGCCTCCGAGATCCCTCGCTGGGGCGAGCTGTCTAGGGCGGGTGTTGCCATCTATGATCTTGACTTTGATGCTATTCTCTCTGCCATGTATGCTGTGTCTATTAGTGATGAGGGTGACTGTTACCGGTGTTTCCCGCCCGATCCGGGCATTGAGACTGCTGCTCTAGGTCCTGGTGAGGCTGCTGCCCTAGGTGCTTGCGACGCTGCTGCTCTAGGTGCTCGTGTGTCTGCGTCCTCAGGTACTGGTGAGTCTGCGCTCTCAGGTACTGCGTCGGCTTCGGCCTCCCTCACCTTCACCCTTGACTCTGGGGCGTCTCGCTCCTTCTTTCGGGACCGCACCAACTCACACCGCTGAGTCGACCGGTTGCAGTGTCTCTGGCTGACCCCTCTGGGGGTCCTGTCCTGTCTCGCTTCTCCACAGTCCTCCCGTGTCCGGCGGCTCCCTCTGGCACCCTGTCTGGTCTCTACCTCCCCTCGTTCTCTACGAACCTGGTGAGTGGTGCTGACCTACAGGATGCGGGGGTCCACCAGTTCACTCCTGCACGTCAGAGAGTGACCCACTGTACAGAGGCTGGCACAGGCCGACACCTGGCTACGTTCACCCGTCAGCCGGGGTCGAGCCTGTACACTCTGACCACTGCGTCTCCTCCAGTTGCTGAGTCTGGTAGGGTAGTTACGTCGGGTCAGGTGTTTGCTGCGGCGTCCAGGTCTGGTCCTGAGTCTGCCCCCTGTTCGTGTCGTCTCCTGTCTCACGAGACTCTCCTCTGGCACCACCGCCTTGGCCACCCCTCTCTGCTTCGGCTCAGAGGTATGGCCTCCCGTCTTCTTGTGTCCGGTCTCCCCCGGTCCCTCCCTCCCCTTCCTCAGGGCCCTGGCCCTGCCTGTGTCCCCTGTGTCGAGGGGCGCCTGCGTGCTGCCCCTCACTCCTCCCAGTTTCCTCCGACAGAGGCCCCGTTGCAGACACTTCACATGGACGTGTGGGGCCCAGCCCGCGTCCGTGGACAGGGTCACGAGCGCTACTTCCTGCTCGTTGTTGACGACTACTCGCGTTACACCACAGTCTTCCCCTTGCGCAGCAAGGGTGATGTCACTGAGGTGCTGATCGACTGGATCCGCGCAGCTCGTCTCCAGCTCAGGCAGAGCTTCGGCTCGGACTTTCCTGTTCTGCGTCTGCACTCGGACAGAGGCGGAGAGTTCTCCTCTGGCCTTCTGCGTGCCTACTGTCGTGCACGGGGCATCCGTCAGACCTTCACGCTTCCGGACTCACCGCAGCAAAATGGGATTGCTGAGCGCCGCATTGGCATGGTCATGGACGTCGCTCGTACGTCTATGATGCATGCGGCTGCCCCCCATTTTCTGTGGCCGTTTGCGGTTCGGTACGCGGCGCATCAGATCAACCTCCACCCCAGGGTCTCCAGGCCGGAGACCTCCCCAGCCCTGCTGTGGACGGGGAAGGTTGGCGATGCGTCGGCGTTCCGGGTCTGGGGATCTCGGGCGTTTGTCCGCGACCTGTCTGCGGACAAACTATCCCCTCGTGCTGCTCCTTGCGTCTTCCTGGGGTTCCCCCCTGACGCGCCTGGGTGGCAGTTTTACCACCCCACCTCTCGCCGTGTTCTGTCCTCCCAGGACGTCACGTTTGACGAGTCGGTCCCCTACTACCGCCTCTTCCCCTACCGCACTCCGTCCCTCCCCCCACCCCCACTCTTCCTGGTACCAGGTCCCCCCCAGGTAGACCCCCTCCCCCCTCAGGGTCCTGCCCCTTCAGGTGTGTCCCAGGTAGACGCGGTCGAGCCTGTCGAGGTCACTGGTGACTCTGGTGCTGCTGAGGGTGCTGAGGCTGGGGGTGCTGTACCTGGGGGTGCGGAGCCTAGGGGTGCTGGGCCTGGGGGTGCTACGTCTGGGGGTGCTGAGCCTAGGGGTGCTGAGCCTGGGGGTGCTGAGCCTGGGGGTGCTGAGCCTGGGGGTGCTGAGCCTAGGGGTGCTACGTCTGGGGGTGCTGAGCCTAGGGGTGCTACGCCTGGGGGTGCTGAGCCTGGAGGTGCTTCGCCTGGAGGTTCTCCGAGTGCTTCGTCTCGCCGGGAGCCACTTTCTCCACAGGAGCTGCGTGAGTGGTTTGCCCGGCGCTGGAGGCGTGCTGCTGGTGCTGGAGGTCCTTCGGCTGCTGAGGGTGCTGCGGTCGCGGGTCCCAGAGGTGCTCGTCCTGGGTGCACTGGAGCTGGTGCTGCTGAGGGTGCTGGCGCTGAGACTACTGCTGGCAGTCCTACTGGGGGTGCTCCTGGTGCTGCTGGAGGTTCTGGAGCTACTGGTGGTGCTGCTGGAGCGGGTGCTCCTGCTGAGGGTTCTGGTGCTGTCCCGGCTGCTTCTAGCGTCGCCGCGCGGCCTCGACCGTACTTCGTGCCACTCCTGCAGCAGGTTCTTGGTCTTCCACCCTCTACTGGTCCTCCTCCTCCCTTAGAGTGTCCACAGCCTGTCTCGTCCCAGCTACAGTTGCAGCCTACCTCCCCTTTGCCTGCTCCTTCTCCCTACACTGGTCCTACTGGAGGTCTGGCTGAGCGTCGTGAGCCTGCGTCTCGCCCTGCGTCGCCTGTCCGTGCTGCTCGCACTAGTGGTCGCGGTTCGCGTCAGCGTCCTCCTCCTGTCCCTGGCACGCACCGGATGTCTCTGCGTCCGTCCACTGCTCCTCTGCGTGCCCCTTTGCCTTCTCCTCCTGAGTCCTCTCTTCCTGCTCTTGCCGACCCGGAGTCGGACTCTCTTCGTGCTGCCAGTCCTACTGTCACGCGTCTCCTTGCTACTGTTGTCACTGACCCTTCTTTCGAGTCTACTGCTGCGTCTGCTCTCGTTACTGAGCTCGTCGACTTTGCTGCTCGCTGTCGCTTAGACTACGCTGCTAGTCTTGTCGCTGAGTCTGAGTCTGTCTGTCCTCCGTCCGTCGGGGGTGAGTGTGCCCTTGGCACGGACGTCCTTGAGGACAGGCAGGAGGAGTTCCAGTGTCTGGCAGCTGCCTCACCTCATCTCGTGTCCGTACTGCTTACCCCTGAGGGAGACCCGGATGCACTTGACATCCCGACTCCGCGCTCTTACGCGGAGGCGATAGAGGGTCCCTACTCCTCTCAGTGGCAGGCAGCTATGGATGCAGAGATGGCTTCCTGGAAGTCCACAGGCACCTACGTTGACGCTGTCCCCCCTCCTGGGGCGAACATCGTCAGTGGCATGTGGATCTTCAGGGTGAAGCGGCCGCCGGGTTCTCCGCCTGTCTTCAAGGCGCGTTACGTGGCTCGTGGCTTCAGTCAGCGGCAGGGAGTTGACTACTTTCAGACCTTCTCCCCCACCCCGAAGATGACCACTCTTCGGGTACTGCTGCACGTTGCTGCTCACCGTGACTACGAGCTGCACTCTCTTGACTTCAGCACAGCTTTCTTGCAGGGCAGCCTGCACGAGGAGATCTGGCTGCGTCGCCCACCTGGCTTCACTGGGTCTTTCCCTTCTGGTACCCAGTGGAGTCTCCGGCGTCCAGTCTACGGTCTCCGCCAGGCGCCACGTGAGTGGCATGACACACTGAGGACTACACTTCCGGCTCTTGGGTTTGCTCCTTCTACTGCCGACCCGTCGCTGTTTCTACGCACCGACACCTCTCTGCCGCCGTTCTACATCCTCGTGTACGTCGACGACTTGGTCTTTGCCACAGCTGACACTGCTGGACTCGCCTACGTGAAGTCCGAGCTGCAGAAGAGACACATGTGCACAGACCTGGGTGAACTGCGCAGCTACCTTGGCTTGCAGATCACCCGGGACAGAGCACGCCGCACCATTACCCTGACTCAGTCACACATGGTGCAGCAGGTCCTTCAGCGCTTCGGCTTCACGTACTCCTCGCCTCAGGCCACTCCTCTGTCTACTCGCCACTCGCTCTCAGCTCTGCCTTCGGATGAGTCCGTAGAGTCGAGTGGCCCGTACCCAGAGCTTGTTGGCTGCCTCATGTACTTGATGACCTGCACACGACCTGACCTTGCATACCCTCTTAGCATTCTGGCACGCTATGTTGCTCCTGGGAGACACAGACCAGAGCACATGGCTGCAGCGAAGAGGGTGTTGCGCTACTTGTGCAGTACGTCGGGCATGGGGCTAGTGCTTGGAGGGCGGAGTCCAGTGGTCCTCACTGGGCACGCGGACGCTTCTTGGGCTGACGACCAGGCTACGCAGCGGTCGTCACAGGGTTACACCTTCAGCCTTGGTTCCGGCTCTGTTTCGTGGCGGGCTACTCGCTCGTCTTCTGTTCTTGGCTCGAGTTGTGAGGCTGAGATCTACGCCGGGGCCATGGCTGCACAGGAGCTTCGCTGGCTCACCTACCTGCTGACCGACCTTGGAGAGCCGCCTCGTTCTCCTCCAGTCCTGTCCGTAGACAACAAGGCCATGCTGGCCTTGTGTCGAGAGCAGCGACTGGAGCACAGAACAAAGCACATTCTCTCCGCTACTTCCTTGCTCGTGAGCTACAGCAACGTGGTCAGTTGCGGCTTGCGTACGTGGCCTCTGAGGCCAACACTGCTGATGTCTTCACCAAGGCACTTCCGCCTTGTGATCATCAGCGCTTCTGCACTCAGCTGGGTCTTGTGCCCGTCTTGCCTCACTTGCTCTCCTCTTGACCTTGCCTGTACTCTCACATATATATATACCTGCTCTTGCTTGTCTAGCTTTATATATATGTGTGTACTCTTGCATGTGAACTAGCCGTGTGGCCTTGACCCTGTGCTCGGACTGTGTGGTGACTTTGTGATCCACCCTGAGCTTGCTTTGCTTTACTTTGCTTGACTGGTCTTGTGACCCCTTGTTCTCCCCCACTTTGCCTATGGGGGTGTGTCAGAACATTATAGCTTATGCTGTTGTGTAGGCTATAGTGGGGTATCCCATAGGGGGTACAACCAATTAGGGTTTCATATTTGTACTCACTTCATTTCATAGTTCATCAATTCTTGTTCAAATCTTCTCATCCTGGACTTGCACTGCGTACCTAGTACCCTGGACTTTGAGGGCTAACGTGTGCTGCAGCTTGATTTCCGACCGAGAGAGCCGCTCCTGCTCAAGTATTTCGCGTGCGTCTGTGGGCATGGATGTCTCACACACCGTGAGCCAGGAATGGAGCGGGGTGGTGTTGTCACGGGGAAGAATCATGTGGCTGTGAGCTTGTGTCAGCGCGGTGTCTGGTGCTAGCGTGAGTGAGGAAAAGAAAAGAGCTGCCTGTGTGAAGCTGGCTACGAAGCCGTAGACGCCTTCTACAAGTGGGTCCGTGATTCCCAGCCCGCCTAGGGATGATGGAAGTGATGCCTGCGCCCACACTCTCGTCTGCTCCGTGCTACAGGTAGGAACCCGAATCCCGCATGATGTCAAGAGCGCGGCTAGAAGGTCTCTTCCCCACTGTGCCCAGGTGTCTCGTGGAAGGAGGTTTAGCGGCTGGCGGCGCCAGCTGCCGGCCCCAGGAAGCTGCCGAGTAGGCGTATCCCGTCCTTCGAAAACGGGACCCCTGGTGGCAGTTGGGTTGACTCGTCCCCGTTTGTGCTCCAGGCAGCACATTTTTGTGGGTTGTGTTTCAGCCCCAGTTGCGCTAGCTTGCTAGTGAAGAGAGTGAAGGCTGCTACAGTGTCCTTGTCGTCCCCCCAAAATGTGACGTCGTCCGCATATGCCAAGCAGAGTACCTGTGGGTGTGCTGTGGCAGTTTCCCGAAGGGCTGGGTGTATCCCAGCTGCGAACAGTAGAGGGCCGAGTGGATCCCCCTGCCTCACGCCGCGTTCGCTGTTGAGAGGGTTGCTAGCGAAGTTCGAGTCGAGGTACAGCTTCGACGGGTTACCGTACGTAAGCCGGACCAGTGGGAGCAGTGACGAAAGGCTGTTGTCGCGTAACCCGTCGATGATTGACTGGCGCGAAATGCTGTTAAAGGCATTTGAAATGTCTGTCTGTAACACCACGCAGCAGTCTCTTGAGTCGACGAAGGAACGTGCGACATGAATGTTGGCCTTGGCTCCCCCTGGTACCGCCACCCCGTACTGTAGTGGCAGGAAATGGTCACGTGCAGCTTCCCCAATTGCTGTCAGTGCTGCCTTGGCTGCGAGGCGCGTCAGGCATTCGCCAATCGCAATTGGCCGGACCCCCCCCCCCCTGGTTTGGACAGCGCGATTAGGCGCGAGGCTGTCAGCAGGTCCCCCACTGGCTCGGGTAATTTGCCTGCTAGGAGGGTGTTAACTAGGGCATGCAGGTGGGTGCAGACCGATGCGTTGGTTGCGGATGCGTCGCGCAGGTGTTCGAATGCGGTTCCTGACGGTCCAGCCCCAACACCATTTTCGCATCGACCCAAAAGTTTGGCGAAGTCAGCTTGGCTGATCTGCAGGTTCGGGCCAGGTGTTGTTGGCCAGCTCAGCTGCTCGATGTCGGTTGGTGGGTGTTTCGCGCGGAGTTCATCCAGAATTGCTGGACCCGGTGTGCAGACCGGGGTTGACTCGAGGGCCAGCACGGCTCGGCGTAGACTTCCACGTTTTGCTAGGCCCTCCGCCCTGCTGAGTACTCCCGCCTCGTCAGGCTGGTGAAGTGGAGGCGGTGGGGTGTTGATGGCTTCGATTGCGTCAGAATACAGCTGCTCCCACTCGCCACGCTGGAAAGCTCTGAGACGAGCTTTGACTTCGGGCCACTTCGGTCTTCTCGGCGACGTTTGGCGAAGTGTGAGCCGCGGCAGAAATAGAAGTAGTCGCCACCCTGCGACCGAATCTGGATTTTGCGCGAGATGAAGGAGCGGGGTGAGTAATGCCAGTGAAAACAACTGACATAGATTGGGCGGTAATCGGCGCGACAGGGATGGTTGACGACTGTCGCAGAGGGCCGCCACGTCCCAATCAGCGATGACTGCGAACAGGTCTGTTCGCTTCGCCAATTCCCCTGGCGAGTAGTAGCGGGGGCAATGTGTTTGATTTGTTGTTGTACTGCCATTGCGCTCGGTTTGATTTCTCTGAGGGCGCCTTGGTGTTCCCTCCTGACCAGGGGTTGGAATCGTAGCTGTCCGATTCGCCGGTGGCACTCCTCCTTCCATGCGCGTCTCAAACTCGGCAGCTTGCCTCCGAGGCTTTGGACTCTCAGCTTCCACAAATTCTTCCTCGTCACTCTCACTTAGTGGCAGCGGCTCCTCCCTATAAGAAGGGTCACCTCGATCCTCCTCCTCATTAGCCCATTCTAGAGCTGTTAAAGCCTGTCTCCCTGCCGCCTGGAAGCCATTCTCCGGTCCACCTCCATCACCGCTAGCTGCCACTCTCCCTCTGCCTCGTCCTCCACGGCCTCTCGATGGTGATTGCTGGGCCGACCGATTATTCGCCAACGCGCGTTGGCGCTGTGTCGGTTGCGTACGGAATGCCACCGCCTGCCTCCGGAACGGGGACCATGGCGACGGGCCCCCCAACACTTCCTGCTCCGAAGCCCGTGACAGAATGCGCTGGAAACCTTCCTCGCCCCGCACCGTCGTTGCCCGAAGCGCTGGCGTCTCAGCCTGGCGACGGTGGTCGCCAGGCTCCTGTGCTATCGGCGCCTCTTCCCGTCGCGCCGCCTGTCCCTCTCGGTGTGCCAACTGCTGCGTCTGCTCCGCTTGGCGCTCCTCAAGCTGCCGACCCCGCCGCTCCGTCTGCGGCCGCCGAGCGGGCGATTGTTGATGGCGGCGTGCCGGCCCAGTCGGTGGGGTCCGCCACCACTGACGTCCTGGGCCAGCCGGCGCCACCCGCCGCTCCGGCTCCCCCGTCTGCACCGTTTCCGGCGCTTGTGCCTCCCCTGCCTGTGCTGGCGGGGTCTGCTCCTGCTCCGCCCGTGGCTGCGCCTCCCGCGCCTCCTGAGGCTGTACCTCTTGCACCGCCCGTGGCTGCTCCTCTCGCGCCGCCTGAAGCTGCTCCCCTTGCGCCGCCAGTGGCTGCTCCGCCTGCGGCGGGTCTGTCCGCGCCGCCCGTGGCCGTTCCAAATGCTCCGCCGGTGGCAAATCCCCCTGTGCTGCCTGCACAGCGTCCGCCGTCTCCTGGCCGTCGTCAGCAGCGGCCTCAATCCCCCGCGCGGCAGGACGAGCGCGAGATGTCCCGGCGCCGCCACAATTCCCCTCGTCGCCGCGGTTCCCAGGCGAACTGGGCAGCGCAACGCGGCGGCCGAGGCGGCTGGTGGGGGTCGCGTCAGCGGGGTGGCGGCTGGGGGTATGACCAGCCGGTAACGATGGCTGACCTGCAGCGCGTGGTATCTGCTGCTGTGCGCGAGGAACGGAACGGGCAGGCGAGACAGAGCAACTCCCCGCGTGATGCTCAGACCCCAGTAGCGGCTCCTCCAACTGCGCCCTCTGCACCGGCTGCTCCTCGTCCCCCTCCGGTTGTTCCTCCTCCTCCTGTTCACGCCGCTTCAACCCCCCGTCCCGGGGAATCCCCGCCAGCTGCCGTGGGTACCCCCTGTTGCGGGGGTTGAGTTTTTGACCGCGGCAGGGGGGCCCGTGACTGTGCAATATCCGTCCCTGCTGCCTGTGGAACCCCCTCCCCCGTCCGTAGGTGCGGCGCACCCGTTCCAGGCGCTGCTGGGGCCTCAGCGCACGGTTGCGGTTCCGGAGATGACCCTTGGTCAGATCTGGCGCCTCTCGGAGGCTCTGCGGGTCGTACATCTTGTGCAGGTGTATGGTCACGCCGCCCTTTCCCAGGGCGACTCACTGGTGGGCGGCCCTCTGGACGATTGTCTCGCGGCGGCTGATCGTCTCGCCGAGCTGTTGGCGCCCGTGTTGGCTGCGCCCGCGCGGGGTGGGCTTGCGGGGGTTGGGCCGCTGGGTTCGGCCGTGCGTGGGCTGCGCCGCCTGTTGCATGCAGGGACTGGATCCGGGGCGATCGCCGCAGGCACGGTGCTTGTGCGAGAGCTGCATCGCACGATGTCAGGGCTGCTTGCTGTGTATGACGCGGATCAGATGTAGCCTCCGCTTGTGCTTGCTCCATGGCCTTGCTCCATGGCCTTGCTAGTAGGTTGGCCTCTCTCTCTCTCTCTCTCTCTCTCTCTCTCTCTCTCTCTCTCTCTCTCTCTCTCTCTCTCTCTAATGGTCCTTGTATTGATATAGCAGCAAAGTACAAGCATGCAGTGTAAGGATGAAACAAACAAACAAACAAAGCACCCATTCCTACTCACTATTCTTCTAGAGCTCCAAGAAGGGCTCAACCACCGCAAAACAGTCCCCTAGGTGTAACTCATGACCAATACCCCCTACAGGCGGGTTCTCTGCTGCCGCCGCCTCGCCCAATTTGAGTAGAAGACCCACTGATTGGGCCCTCTGAAGGGCCACTGACCATCGCTGCCGAAACTGGTGCAGGAACTTGGCGGCATAAAAGGATTTAGAGTCGGCGTTGAAGTGGCGCCGAGCCGCCGTGTCTGCAAGTAGCTTCAGGAAGGTCGGTACTTCCGCGCATGGGCAGCCATAGGTGTCGACTGCTAATGGGAAAAAGCCAACCGTCTCCGGCCGGTTGGCGTAATGCTGGATTTTCTTGTCCGCTTGTTCCCGTGCCGCCCATCCCCTGCCTTTCTGCGCCTCTGGGTCCCTCGTGCTGATGGGGTCCGTGATGGTGACATCACAGATATAAACCGCCCCACTGCTCCTGTCCGTCAAGGTAAAATCGGCGGTTTGTTCCTCGATAGGGCAATGGACGGCCGACTCGCCGTGAACAATGAAACCTGCGTGCTGCGCCATGCTAATGCACACATCCCGTAGCTCGTTGTGGGTGTTGATGCGGTGTTTGCCCAAGCCGCGGCGGAGGAGATGGTTCGGCAGGCGGGGATCAGTGATGGCGGTCTTGTCCGCGCAGTCGCAGTTCTTAGGGGTTGAAAAGGGGAGGGCCAGGCGGAATCGAACAGTTGCTTTTAGGCAGGATGGATTTGAAGGAAGGAAGTGTCGTACCACTTACAGCACATTTTTTTTAGTTCCTTCAATTATGAGTTAATGTTTGATTTGTTTCATTTCTGTTTGTATTTTGCTTCTTATTGCAACCGTAATGCATGTCTGCATGTCTCAAAAATATATCTTGCTGATCATCGTCACAAAAGGTCCACCACTATGACAGTGAAGCCATTTTCAGCTGGACTTGATCGGTTTAGATATTTTTTTGGGATATGCAGATTGTATTGCTTTGTTATGGTAATGTTTAATTCAACGTTTATATTGCTGACTTCCCCAACATGCTAGGCGGGGGAAGCGGTAGTATAAATTTAGGACTTGAAATATTCATCAATTCGTTTGATGAATATGAGAAATTCAATTATCGTTTGGTCGGTCATTGCATTTCTCCACAGATTCTCAAATTTCATAATTATGCGCGTTACAAAAAAACTTAGAGTAGCAATGACGAACAAAATATTATGGAGCAAAATATGTATGACATTTTACAAGGTAAGATGATTATGTTTATCAGTACCCTAAACAAACATATCTCTAGTTATTTTACATTTTTTGGCGGATATTTAAAAAATAGTGAAAAAAAAAAATTGTTACAGGTCGATTGCAATAGGTTGCTTCGCAACCCAAAAAACCCCGGCTTCCCGTCAGTCCCGCAGTTACCTCCCCGTTCCCCTCCGCGTCCAGTCGCTGCGGAGTACTGGAGGCCCTAGGGGTGTTGTCGGTGCAGGTTCTGGTTGTGGGGGTGATGGAGCTGGAGGCGCCTGCACCTCGGCGCCTGTCAGAATGTATTTGCTGTCTAGCCTGCAGTGGGGTACTCTGTAGTGAGTACAACCCAATTTAGGGTTTGCTATTTGTATCCCAACTCTTCCGAGTGCACTCCTCCTTCCATTTCTCTTTCGTTTACCCTAAACCCTAGCTATGGCTACTAAGTTCTAGCTAGGCTTCTGACATGCTATCAGAGCGAGTACGCTCTTGGCCTGTGGGCCCACCTGCTTCCGCTACTGTCCTGTCTGTCGCGCACCCCGTGGCGTGCGACGTTTTTTCTTCCCGCCATGCGCTCGGGGCGCATGGCGGTTTTCTGCCCGCCGCGCGTTCGGGGCGCGCGGCGGTTTTCTGCCTGCCGTGCGCCCCGAGGCGCGCGGCGGTTTCCTGCCCGCCGTGCGCCCCGGGAGCGCGCGGCGGTTTCGTGCTCCGTCCCGCGCGCTCCCCCTCATCGTCCGTCGAGGCGCCCCCGGGGACCCGCGGGCTCCCCCCGTCGTTCGTCGCGGCACCCTCGGGGACCTGCGCACTCCCCCTCCGTCGTCCGTCGTGGCGCTCTCGGGGACCCGCGCGTCCCCCCCTCCCGTCGCCCGTCGAGGCGCCCCGGGGGCCCGCGCGTCGCCCCCCTCCCGTCGCCCGTCGTGGCGCCCCGGGGGCCCGCGCGTCACCCCCTACCGTCGTCCGTCGAGGCGCCCCAGGGACCAGCGCGCCGCCCCGCTTCCGCTCGCCCGCTGCCCCATCTACTACCCGCGTTTCTGCCCTGCGCCACCTGCGTTTGGGGTGTGGGGGTGGCGGGTATGGGGGTGGCGAGTGTGTGAATCGTCCCCTGCTCCTCCTCCTCCTCGGTCTCCCACTGCTGCAGCTGCCGCTGAGGGGGGTGGGTGTGTGGGAGCCAAGGGAGTGGTGCTAGGGGGGTGACGTGGGAATGGATCTAGGGGTGCAGCAAGGGGTGTGTGAAAGGGGGGTGGGACAGTTGGGGGAGGTTGAGCGGAGGCTGCCGTCTTGTCGTCCGCAGCACCTGTAGTCCGGGGCTCTGCTGCTGGTAGCTCAGAGAGCCTGCTGCGCCTGTCGCCCGTGGGTCCGTTGCTCCTGCCGCTCAGAGTTAGCCGCAGAGCCAGTTACTCATGTAGTCCGGGGCCTTTGCTCTGGTAGCCACCGTGCGCGCCGCTCCTGTTGCCCGTGTGTCTGCAGCTTCAGCCGTCGCCTCCTATCTCCTCTCCTCTCACAGTCCAGCCTCCTCCTCCTCACTTGCCCTTTGTGAATGCCTCTAGCTTTGCTTGTACTGGTGAACCTGCTCTATGACTGCTTGCTCTGCTGATTATACCCCACTTTGACTATGGGGGTGTGTCAGAATGTATTTGCTTTCTAGCCTGCAGTGGGGTACTATGTAGTGAGTACAACCCAATTTAGGGTTTGCTATTTGTATCCCAACTCTTCCTAGTGCACTCTTCCTTCCATTTCTCTTTCGTTTACCCTAAACCCTAGCTATGGCTACTAAGTTCTAGCTAGGCTTCTGACATGCTATCAGAGCGAGTACGCTCTTGGCCTGTGGGCCCACCTGCTTCCGCTGCTGTCCTGTCTGTCGCGCACCCCGTGGCGTGCGACGTTTTTTCTTCCCGCCATGCGCTCGGGGCGCATGTCAGTTTTCTGCCCGCCCTGCGTTCGGGGCGCGCGGCGGTTTTTTGCCTGCCGTGCGCCCCGAGGCGCGCGGCGGATTCCTGCCCGCCGTGCGCCCCGGGAGCGCGCGGCGGTTTCGTGCTCCGTCCCGCGCGCTCCCCCTCATCGTCCGTCGAGGCGCCCCCGAGGACCCGCGGGCTCCCCCCGTCGTTCGTCGCGGCACCCTCGGGGACCTGCGCGCTCCCCCCCCGTCGTCCGTCGTGGCGCTCTCGGGGACCCGCGCGTCCCCCCCTCCCGTCGCCCGTCGAGGCGCCCCGGGGGCCCGCGCGTCGCCCCCCTCCCGTCGCCCGTCGTGGCGCCCCGGGGGCCCGCGCGTCATCCCCTACCGTCGCCCGTCGAGGCGCCCCAGGGACCAGCGCGCCGCCCCGCTTCCGCTCGCCCGCTGCCCCATCTACTACCCGCGTTTCTGCCCTGCGCCACCTGCGTTTGGGGTGTGGGGGTGGCGGGTATGGGGGTGGCGAGTGTGTGAACCGTCCCCTGCTCCTCCTCCTCCTCCGTCTCCCACTGCTGCAGCTGTCGCTGAGGGGGGTGGGTGTGTGGGAGCCGAGGGAGTGGTGCTAGGGGGGTGACGTGGGAGTGGAGCTAGGGGTGCAGCAAGGGGTGTGTGAAAGGGGGGTGGGACAGTTGGGGGAGGTTGAGCGGAGGCTGCCGTCTTGTCGTCCGCAGCACCTGTAGTCCGGGGCTCTGCTGCTGGTAGCTCAGAGAGCCTGCTGCGCCTGTCGCCCGTGGGTCCGTTGCTCCTGCCGCTCAGAGTTAGCCGCAGAGCCAGTTACTCCTGTAGTCCGGGGCCTTTGCTCCGGTAGCCACCGTGCGCGCCGCTCCTGTTGCCCGTGTGTCTGCAGCTTCAGCCGTCGCCTCCTATCTCCTCTCCTCTCACAGTCCAGCCTCCTCCTCCTCACTTGCCCTTTGTGAATGCCTCTAGCTTTGCTTGTACTGGTGAACCTGCTCTATGACTGCTTGCTCTGCTGATGGGGTACTATGGGGGTGTGTCAGAATGTATTTGCTTTCTAGCCTGCAGTGGGGTACTATGTAGTGAGTACAACCCAATTTAGGGTTTGCTATTTGTATCCCAACTCTTCCTAGTGCACTCCTCCTTCCATTTCTCTTTCGTTTACCCTAAACCCTAGCTATGGCTACTAAGTTCTAGCTAGGCTTCTGACATGCTATCAGAGCGAGTACGCTCTTGGCCTGTGGGCCCACCTGCTTCCGCTGCTGTCCTGTCTGTCGCGCACCCCATGGCGTGCGACGTTTTTTCTTCCCGCCATGCGCTCGGGGCGCATGGCGGTTTTCTGCCCGCCGCGCGTTTGGGGCGCGCGGCGGTTTTTTGCCTGCCGTGCGCCCCGAGGCGCGCGGCGGTTTCCTGCCCGCCGTGCGCCCCGGGAGCGCGCGGCGGTTTCGTGCTCCGTCCCGCTTGCTCCCCCTCATCGTCCATCGAGGCGCCCCCGGGGACCCGCGGGCTCCCCCCGTCGTTCGTCGCGGCACCCTCGGGGACCTGCGCGCTCCCCAACCGTCGTTCGTCGTGGCGCTCTCGGGGACCCGCGCGTCCCCCCCTCCCGTCGCCCGTCGAGGCGCCCCGGGGGCCCGCGCGTCGCCCCCCTCCCGTCGCCCGTCGTGGCGCCCCGGGGGCCCGCGCGTCACCCCCTACCGTCGTCCGTCGAGGCGCCCCAGGGACCAGCGCGCCGCCCCGCTTCCGCTCGCCCGCTGCCCCATCTACTACCCGCGTTTCTGCCCTGCGCCACCTGCGTTTGGGGTGTGGGGGTGGCGGGTATGGGGGTGGCGAGTGTGTGAACCGTCCCCTGCTCCTCCTCCTCCTCCGTCTCCCACTGCTGCAGCTGCCGCTGAGGGGGGTGGGTGTGTGGGAGCCGAGGGAGTGGTGCTAGGGGGGTGACGTGGGAGTGGAGCTAGGGGTGCAGCAAGGGGTGTGTGAAAGGGGGGTGGGACAGTTGGGGGAGGTTGAGCGGAGGCTGCCGTCTTGTCGTCCGCAGCACCTGTAGTCCGGGGCTCTGCTGCTGGTAGCTCAGAGAGCCTGCTGCGCCTGTCGCCCGTGGGTCCGTTGCTCCTGCCGCTTAGAGTTAGCCGCAGAGCCAGTTACTCCTGTAGTCCGGGGCCTTTGCTCCGGTAGCCACCGTGCGCGCCGCTCCTGTTGCCCGTGTGTCTGCAGCTTCAGCCGTCGCCTCCTATCTCCTCTCCTCTCACAGTCCAGCCTCCTCCTCCTCACTTGCCCTTTGTGAATGCCTCTAGCTTTGCTTGTACTGGTGAACCTGCTCTATGACTGCTTGCTCTGCTGATTATACCCCACTTTGACTATGGGGGTGTGTCAGAATGTATTTGCTTTCTAGCCTGCAGTGGGGTACTCTGTAGTGAGTACAACCCAATTTAGGGTTTGCTATTTGTATCCCAACTCTTGCTAGTGCACTCCTCCTTCCATTTCTCTTTCGTTTACCCTAAACCCTAGCTATGGCTACTAAGTTCTAGCTAGGCTTCTGACAGCGCCTACACCGCGCACTGCCCGTTTCCTGACACGTGAGCAGCGTCTTGTTCGTTTGGAGAGGGAGGAGCGAGAGTGGTATGGGAGGGCAGAGAAGCAGCAGCAGCAGCAGCAGCAACAATCTCAGTCGGAGCGTTAGGAGAGAGTAGAGGAGTCACAGCCGCACCAGGAGAGAGTAGAGGAGGAGTCACGGCAGCCGCAGCAGCAGCAGCAATCTCTGTCAGAGCGCCAGGAGAGAGTAGACAAGGAGTCACAGCCGCACCAGGAGAGAGTAGAGGAGGAGTTACGGCAGCAGCAGCATCGGCAGTACCAGCAGCAGCAGTCTCAGTCGGAGCGCCAGGAGACAGTAGAGGAGTCACGGCACCAGTAACAACAGCAGCAACAGCAGCAGCAGCAGCATCAACAACAATCTCAGTCGGAGCGTCAGGAGAGAGTAGAGGAGGAGCCACAGGAGTAGGAGCGGGGAGAGGTGTCGCAGCAGCAGTCGCCAGAGGAGGCGGAGTAGCAGCGACTGAGATACCTACCCAACTCAGCACATGCACACCTTGTTCGTGGTCCCCTACCGTCCCCTCCTGTTCCCCCTGTCGAGTCCCTTTCCTCGTCCTAGTGGACTCGTCGTTCTCCCCTCACTCGTGCTGTGTCCCCAAAGCCTCGTCAGTCCCGTTACCATGCCGACGGCCCGTTTCACCTTGTTCTTCGCTCTCGTGTTCTGTCTCCTCTAGTCATTCCACAGCATCCTGAGTCGTCCCTCACTGTGTTTTACGACCCGTTGTCCGACTACCTCCGTGCCTCTCGCACTGTCGTCTCCCGTGTTCTGTCCACGTTGGTCACTCACCCGACTGCCCCTCCGCTGTCTGTCTCGGCCCTTGTTTCTACTGTCAGTGCCTTTGCCTCTTCCCACCGCCTTGACTACGCCGCTCACCTGGCGAGTGGTACTGCTCGTTCTCCGTCCTCTGGGGGTGCTCTGTCTTTCCCTTGGAGGTCTTGAAGGACGGGCAGTTCGAGCTTGGTTTCCTTCCGGCCGCTGTTCCTCATCTCTGCGCCATGCTGCTTGCCCTCGATGGGGATCTAGACGCCCTTGACATTCCGATCCCTCGCACTCACACTGAGGCAATCTCGGAACCCTGGGCTTCGTACTGGATAGCAGCTGAGGAGGCAGAGATGGCATCTTATAGGTCCACAGGCACCTACGTCGACGCCGTCCCGCCACTTGGGGCGAACGTTGTCAGCGGCATGTGGCTCTACAAGGTGAAGGGGCCGCCCGGAGCACCTCCGGCGTTCAAGGCGCGCTACATGGCAAGGCTTCAATCAGCGAGAGGGGATAGACTTCTTCCAGATTTTCGCTCCCACCCCGAAGATGACCACTCTTCGGGTGTTGCTGCATATTGTGGCACAGCACGACTACGAGTTGCACTCCTTGGACTTCTCCACCGCGTTCCTTCAGGCGAGCCTGCACGAGCGGATTTCGCTGCGACGTCCACCTGGCTTCACCGGCACTTTCATTCCTTGGACCCAGTGGCAGCTGCGTCGACCGGTCTACGGCCTGCGCCAGGCTCCCCGCTAGTGCCACGACACGCTACGTACGACTCTTGCAGCGCTTGACTTCTTTCCGTCGTCTGCCGACCCGTCGCTGTTCGTCCGCCGTGGCTCGACCCCCTTCTTTGTTCTGGTCTACGTTGACGACCTGGTCTTTGCCACTCCCGACCGACGCGCATTGGCCTCTATGAAGGAGGAACTGCAGAGGAGACACACTTGCACTGACCTTGGTGAGCTGCAGCGCTACCTTGGCCTGCAGATCACCAGGGACAGGGCAGCTCGCACCATTACGCTGACCCAGTCGCACATGGTCGAGCAGATCCTCACGCAGTTTCGCTTCCCGTTCTCCAAGGTACATCCCACCCCTCTTGCTGTGGATCATGGGCTCACGGCTCCACCTTCGGACGAGCCATTTGAGTCTAGTGGTCCATATCCTGAGCTGATGTTTTGTCTCATGTACCTGATGACCTGTACTTGCCCAGACCTAGCTTACCCTCTTAGCGTCCTTCCGCGCTTTGTTGCGCCTGGGAGACACCGACCTTCCCACTGGTATGCTGCTAAGATGGTGGCAAAGTATGTGGCGAGTACATCAGGCATGGGACTTGTCCTTGGAGGGAAGCAGTCAGTTACACTTACAGGATTCTCTGACTCGTCGTGGGCCGACGAAGCAGAGTCGTTGCGGTCTACACAGGGTTACTGCTTCAGCCTTGGGACCGGAGCTGTTTCGTGGAGGTCGACTTGGGCGTCGCCCGTGTCTAGTTCCCGCTGTGAGGCAGAGGTGTACGCTGCGACCATGGCCGCCGAGGAGCTTCGCTGGCTGTCTTTCCTCCTCACCGACCTTGGTGAGCGGCCTCGCTCTCCCCCAGTCTTGTTCGCCGACAACAGGTCTGCTGTCCTGTTGTGCGAGGAGCCCCGACTGGTTGGGAAGGCGAAGCACATCCAGCTTCGTTACTTCCTTCTGCGCGAGTTGCAGCAGCGTGGCCAGGCCCGCGTAGTATGTGTGGTCTCTATAGCCAACACTGCAGATATCTTCACCAAGGCGTTGCCGCCTTGTGACCACCAGCGTTTCTGCACCCAGCTTGGCAAGGTGTCTACAGGCCCTCACTTGCTTGCATAGAGATGCTTGTCATACTTGTCTTGTACACTTGCATCTTCTATATTTGCTATGTCCTTGCATGTGGACTAGCGTGGTGGTTCTTTGTTTGTAATCGGACTATGTGGTGATCTTGAGATCCACCCCAAGATTTGTTGTGTTCTTGTGAACTGGTCTTGTGACCATTGCTTGTTTTTTGCTGACTGTTTCTGTGACCCTTGCTGTGTGTTGCTATGAGGATCTAGGATCGAGCTCAGAAAAGAGAGTTTGAATTGAATGATCCAACTGGGTACAACACGAGGCTATATATAGTCTTGACACAAGGCCAGTTACCCAGGTGCCACGCGAATGTTCTGAGGGTCGCGAAGCGTCCCGAACAGAATCTTCCCGAACTCAGCAGAAAGCAATTTGGTGGAAACCGAATAGGCTTGAGTTCGGTACACGTAACCTGGTTCGGTGCATCACCATAATAAAATATAGGAATGCACCTAACCTAGGAAATCAAGCATATCTATGCATGATAAATAAAACCCAAGCTAGTAATAGCATACGAAAGTCTAGGCAAGCTAGCAAAGTCAGCATAAGCCGTCGTACTCTCACACATCCCCCCCTCAAATCTGGGTGGCGTGAGATACACCCTGCTTGACAAGAATAGCCCTTGAGAGCACGGCGTGCATTGCCCATATCACCTTCTGCAACCCATCTGTCCTCAGTGGGGTCATATCCCTTCTGTCAGAGGTCCACTGGTGATCCCCGATTGATCCTAGGGAAGGGTTACAGGCTCGTTGTCGTGGGGGGTTATGGGCGCACTGACCCGCTACTTAACAAGCCCTTTTATCCCAATGGTCTAGTGGTTGGGATTCTGACATTGTATCAGAGCGAAGGTCTCGGGTTCGAATCCCAGTGTGTGCACTTCGGGCATCCCAGTGCGTGGGGGTGTCAGAGGTCCACTGGTGATCCCCGATTGATCCTAGGGAAGGGTTATAGGCTCGTTGTCCTGGGGGGTTATGGGCTCACTGACCCACTACTTAACAAGCCCTTTTATCCCAATGGTCTAGTGGTTGGGATTCTGACACCTTCCAGCGTATCAGGAACTCGAGGGTCTTGCCACCGCAGCGCCGATGAGTGAGAACGCGCTCCACTTCATACTCGGGTTCATCCTGTACGAAAACAGGTGGTGGTGGCGGTAGCTGCCGTCCCTGGAACTGTTGGTTGGGGTCCTTGTAGGGCTTTAGTAGCTGAACATGGAAAGCATTGTGAAGCTTCCACGTAGTAGGTAAGCGCAAGCGGAATGTTACTGGTGTCATCTGTGCCTCAACGAGAAAAGGACCACAAAAGCGAGGCCGGAGCTTGGAAGGTAGGTGAGATAGGTTCAAGTTGCGCGTGTCGAGAAGCACCTGATCTCCGACTGCTACTGAGTGATCTCGTCGAACAGGGGGTCGGCATATAGCTTCTGGGAGTTCTGCATCGCGGTGAGACGTCGCTGAGTCTTCTCCCATAGCTGCTGCATGGTGGTGACGAAGTCATGTGCGGCTTGGACGTGTGCCGGTGTGGTTGGCCTACTGGGGTGTGAGTAGTTCCCGTCCGTAACACAGGAAGAAAGGAGTTTTCCCTGTGGCAGCATGTGACGCGTTGTTGTAAGCGAACTCTAAGGTTGGTAACTCTGTGTCCCAGTGGCTGATGTCGTCTTTGCAAGCTGTGCGTAGTAAATGTTCAACCACTTGATTGAGTCGCTCTGTCTGTCCGTCAGTCTGGGGGTGGTATGCTGAAGACATCGCAAGTTTTGTCCCCAACAGTCCCATGAGCTTCTTCCAGAACTTACTCGTGAATTTTGGGTCTCTGTTTGAGATGAGTGATGCGGTCGAAGAAGAGGCGAGCAGTTGCTTCAGCTGTAGCCGTGGCGTTGGTCGGGATGAAGTGCCCCATTTTAGAGAACTTGTCGATCACCACGAGTATAGCATCATGCCCTCGTGAGGTCGAAGGAAGCCCTGTGATGAAGTCGAGGCTAACGACCTGCCATGGCTGCTCCGGTACTGGTAGAGGCTGAAGTAACCCTGATTTTTTCTGCTTGCTGCTCTTCATCAGCTGGCAAGTGTCACACGAGGTGACGAACTGCTGCACGTCTGCTGCCATCCCGGGCCAGTAGTAATACTTCGCTATCCCTGCTAACGTCTTGTTGCTCCCGAAATGTCCCGCGTATGGTACGTCGTGCAACTCCTCGAGTAGGATCTGTCGGAGCAGGGCATAGTTCGGTACCCAAATCTTTCCTGTGCCCTTCCTTACAGCTAAGTCTTTCTCCCACTGTAACAGCTTCTTAGTCTGTGCTGTAGCGATCTCTGCGTCCACGGAGTACCCATGTTGGAATAGACCCTTGAACAGAGGGTTCATCCCGTCGAGCTGGATGCCTGCAACATGACTGGGGCGGCTCAACGCGTCTGCCTTGTTGTGTAACCCGGGCTTGTAGATGATGTCGTAGTGGAAGTGAGTTTCCAGTAAGTCCACCCACCGCACCTGTCGTCGTGAGAGCGTCGGCTGCGACTTTAGGTATTTGACACTGCAGTGGTCAGTATGGACAGTAGTCTTGGCTCCCTCTAGGTAACACCTCGACGCCTTGAAGGCTATGACTATCACTAAGGCTTCCTTGTCGTGAATGGGGTAGTTTAGTTCTGCTCCGTGTAGCTTCTTACTGGGTTAGGCGATAGGCTGCAAACCGCGTCCGTGATCTTGCATCAGTACTGCTCCGACTGCTTGGTCACTAGCGTCTGCTTCCACCATGTAGTCCTTATCTGGGTCCGGTAGGATGAGTACTGGCGCTGTAGTCAGTGCTGTCTGTAAGTGCTCCATGGCTTGCTGATGAGGAGTATCCCATTTGTAGGGCGTATCCTTTTTCAGTAGGTCGGTCAGTGGCGCTGCTATCTTAGCGTACTGCGGCACGAACCTGTTGTAGTAGTTGGCGAAGCCTAGGAACTGCTGCAACTCCTTTACGTCCTCTGGTACTTTCCACTTCTTAACGGCTTCGATCTTCCGCGGGTCCACGTGTACGCCCTCGGCACTTACCATGTGCCCGAGAAACTGCACCTTCTTCAGTGCGAAGTCGCTTTTTGACAGCTTTACGTAGAACTTATTTTTCCGCATGATCTCGAACACCTTCTGTAGATGCTCCACGTGCTCCTTCATGTTCTTGGAGTAGATGAGAATGTCGTCCAGGTACACCACTACGCACTCGTCCAGCAGGGGCCGTAAGATATGGTTCATCTCCGCTTGAAACTTTGCTGGTGCGTTGCAGAGTCCTAACGGCATCACCAAGTATTCATAGGAGCCGTATCTCGTACGGAATGCCGTCTTGTGAATCGAGTTGTCCGCCATCTTGATCTGCCAGTAGCGCGACCGTAGGTCCAGCTTCGAAAAGAATGTTGCACCACGCAGTTGATCCAGTAGGTCGTCGATGCGCGGTATGGGATATTTGTTCTTGACTGTCTGTTTGTTCAGTGCGCGGTAGTCGATGCACATCCGTAAACTACCGTCTGGTTTTGGAGTGAAGAGGACTGGTGCACTGTAGGGAGAGGTGGATGGGCGGATCAGTTGCCTGTCCAATAGATACTCTATCTGCTTCTTCAAGTCTGTCAGTTCGGTCGGACTCAGTCGGTATGGTGCACGTGAGACGGGTTTCGCACCTGGTTCCTCCACGATCTCGTGCTCGTGGGTGCGTGCTGGAGGTACGCCTGCGGGTAGGTCGTCGGGCATTATATCCTTGTACTGCTCCAAGACCTCCTTTACTGCTGCGGGTAGCTCTGCGTTTGGCTTCTCCTCCTCTGCTGCTGCCATAACCAATGCTAAGTAACCCGTGTTGCTCTCGTTCACCGTCCGTTCGAACCGTGCCAGTGTCGTTTAAGGAACGCTCCCTGTATCCGTCCAGTTTCGCAGCTCCACTCGTTTCCCGTTGTTGTAGATGCATGCCTTCCTGTTGACCAAGTCGATCTCGGTGTTGAATCGCTTAAGGAAATCTTGCCCCAAGATGAAATCTTAACCCCTAATGTTCGTGATCGGCAACGTCGGCTTCAACCTCAGCGCCCCTATGTGCAGCTGCAGTGATGCTTCGCCGTGGATGGGAAGTTTCGTACCGTCCACCATCGTTGCCATGAACTTGGTCTCCTCCGAAGGTTCTCCAATTTTCTCCAACGTTTCGCGGTCACACACCGAGTGAGACGCACTATCCACCAGTGCCTGGAGGCGTCGCCCGTTGGAGATCACCTCGAGTAGTAGTGGTTGTTGCTGCTCCGAGTAACCGTAGATGGTCTCGCTTATAGGATCGTAGGGTACGCCGAATAGATCATCCATAGGTCCTGCGCTCGAAGCTGCTGACTCAATATCAGTTTTCAACTGAGCAGGGTTAGAAGGATTTATCCGAGGCCGATTCAGCTTCATCTTGGCGTGGAACCTTCCCCTAAGCCTTTGCAGCTGTGTAGGCTTCACCTGTGGGCAATGAGGAGCCTTAACACTGTGCTGCGGGGAGAGAATGTTAACTCCTCGGAACGCACGACCCCTTTCAACGCTCCGGAGTGCTTTGCCCAACTTCTCAGGTACCTGAATAATGTCTACAGGCTCTTTCTTGGCCTTGAAATCTCCCCTGATTTTTTCCAAGGCTTGAAAACCTCGAGAGGAAATATTCTCACTCTCGGAGGTGTTTGGCTGGAGTTTCCCGGTCGGTGCAGAGTCTTGTTTGGTGGAGCCTCCATTTGTCTCGGCGATTTCCCCTGTTGCCGGCCGGTCGTGGCGTTTTAAATTCTCCTTTTTTCGCCCGCTCCGAAGTCGCCATGTCTTTTGACTTCGGGGGTGCTGCACTGTTGTTGCCCTTCAGCTTCGCTCGTGCCTTCTTCATTTTCCAACACGCCAAGAGTCGATGTCCTGCTGCGCCGCAAAATTCACATTTCTCGTTTTTTGCCGGCTGCTGCTTCGCGTCGATCTTGTCGATATCCATCGGGTCGGCAGTCGTGGGTGGTGCCGATCGCTCCGTGCCGAATGATCTGTTCGGTTCGCGTCGTCGTGTTTCGGGTTGACCTCGAGTCAACGCATCGAATCTCTCTGCTGCACACACCATGTCGCGGTAGTTGTTGTAGTTCGCGGCAATCACCTGTTGGCGGACTTCCATTTTTAGCCCCTCAGTATACGCTTGGATTTTTTCCCCTTCGGTCAGGTCGGTAATCCAGTTGAAGAGGCTCTCTATCTGCTGCGTGTACTGCATTACACTGCCTTGTTGACCGTTATTTTGGATGAAGAGGCTCTTAACACACCTTTAATCAACACTAGGTAGTCCCCACGGGGTCCACTCCAAGGGTCCTTGGGTGTCTGGTAGAACCAATCCCTATCCAAGGGTCCGTGTTTGAAGAGGGATTTACCTAAGTATGAAAATTATCGTGCGTACAAGAGCTTTCCCAAACTTCGTTGCGCAGAATTCGACGACGGATTGGCTCGTGTGCAGAAAAGCTCTTCACGTCAATACGTTGATAGAGCAACTTAACTCGTCGAAGAGATTCAGAAAATATTTCCACTAGAAAGGATTTTGAACAATCAGCACAAGCACACGTTGAGAAGAAACAAGAGTGGATGAACTGTGAATGAAGTGGGTACAAGTACTAACCCTAATTGGGTTGTACCCCCTATGGGATACCCCACTACAGCCTACACAAAAGTATAAGCTATAACGTTCTGACACACCCCCATAGGCAAAGTGGGGGAGAACAAGGGGTCACAAGACCAGTCAAGCAAAGCAAAGCAAGGCAAGCTCAGGGTGGATCACAACGTCACCACACATTCTGAGCACAAGTTCAAGGCCAGAAGGCCAGTTCACATGCAGGAGTACATATATATATAGATAAGGCTAGACAAGCAAGAGCAGGTAGATATATATGTAACAGTACAAGCAAGGTCAAGGGGTGACCAAGTGAGGCAAGACAGGGACAAGACCCAGCTGAGTGCAGAAGCGCTGATGATCACAAGGCGGAAGAGCCTTGGTGAAGACATCAGCAGTGTTGGCCTCAGAGGCCACGTACGCAAGCCGCAACTGACCACGCTGCTGTAGCTCACGAGCAAGGAAGTAGCGAAGAGCAATGTGCTTAGTTCTGTGCTCCAGTCTCTGCTCTCGACACAAGGCCAGCATGGCCTTGTTGTCTACGTACAGGACTGGAGGAGAACGAGGCGGCTCTCCAAGGTCGGTCAGCAGGTAGGCGAGCCAGCGAAGCTCCTGGGCAGCCATGGCCCCAGCGTAGATCTCAGCCTCACAACTGGAGCCGAGAACAGAAGACGAGCGAGTAGCCCGCCACGAAACAGAGCCGGAACCGAGGCTGAAAGTGTAACCCTGTGACGACCGCTGCGTAGCCTGGTCGTCAGCCCAAGAAGCGTCCGCGTGCCCAGTGAGGACCACTGGACTCCGCCCTCCAAGCACTAGCCCCATGCCCGACGTACTGCACAAGTAGCGCAACACCCTCTTCGCAGCAGCCATGTGCTCTGGTCGGTGTCTCCCAGGAGCAACATAGCGTGCAAGAATGCTAAGAGGGTATGCAAGGTCAGGTCGTGTGCAGGTCATCAGGTACATGAGGCAGCCAACAAGCTCTGGATACGGGCCACTCGACTCTACGGACTCATCCGAAGGCAGAGCTGAGAGTGAGTGGCGAGTAGGCAGAGGAGTGGCCTGAGGCGAGGAGTACGTGAAGCCGAAGCGCTGAAGGACCTGCTGCACCATGTGTGACTGAGTCAGGGTAATGGTGCGGCGTGCTCTGTCCCGGGTGATCTGCAAGCCAAGGTAGCTGCGCAGTTCACCCAGGTCTGTGCACGTGTGTCTCTTCTGCAGCTCGGACTTCACGTGGGCGAGTCCAGTAGTGTCAGCTATGGCAAAGACTAAGTCGTCGACGTACACGAGGATGTAGAACGGCGGCAGAGAGGTGTCGGTGCGCAGAAACAGCGACGGGTCGGCAGTAGAAGGAGCAAACCCAAGAGCCGCAAGCGTAGTCCTCAGTGTGTCGTGCCACTCACGTGGCGCCTGGCGGAGACCGTAGACTGGACGCCGGAGACTCCACTGGGTACCAGGAGGGAAAGACCCAGTGAAGCCAGGTGGGCGGCGCAGCCAGATCTCCTCGTGCAGGCTGCCCTGCAAGAAAGCAGTGCTGAAGTCGAGAGAGTGCAGCTCATAGTCACGGTGAGCAGCAACGTGTAGCAGTACCCGAAGAGTGGTCATCTTCGGGGTGGGGGAGAAGGTCTGAAAGTAGTCAACTCCCTGCCGCTGACTGAAGCCACGAGCCACGTAACGAGCCTTGAAGACAGGCGGAGAACCCGGCGGCCGCTTCACCCTGAAGATCCACATGCCACTGACGATGTTCGCCCCAGGAGGGGGGACAGCGTCAACGTAGGTGCCTGTGGACTTCCAGGAAGCCATCTCTGCATCCATAGCTGCCTGCCACTGAGAGGAGTAGGGACCCTCTATCGCCTCCGCGTAAGAGCGCGGAGTCGGGATGTCAAGTGCATCCGGGTCTCCCTCAGGGGTAAGCAGTACAGACACGAGATGAGGTGAAGCAGCTGCCAGACACTGGAACTCCTCTTGCCTGTCCTCAAGGACGTCCGTGCCAAGGGCACACTCACCCCCGACGGACGGAGGACAGACAGACTCAGACTCAGCAACAAGACTAGCAGCGTAGTCTAGGCGACAGCGAGCAGCAAAGTCGACGAGCTCAGCAACGAGGGCAGACGCAGCAGTAGACTCGAAAGAAGGGTCAGTGACGACAGTAGCAAGGAGACGCGTGACAGTAGGACTGGCAGCACGAAGAGAGTCCGACTCCGGGTCGGGAAGAGCAGGAAGGGAGGACTCAGGAGGAGAAGGCAAAGGGGCACGCAGAGGAGCAGTGGACGGACGCAGAGACATCCGGTGCGTGCCAGGGACAGGAGGAGGACGCGGACGCGAACCACGACCACTAGCGCGAGCAGTACGGACAGGCGACGCAGGGCGAGACGCAGGCTCACGACGCTCAGTAAGACCTCCAGTAGGATCAGTGTAGGGAGAAGGAGCAGGCAAAGGGGAGGGAGGCTGTAGCTGTGACTGCGACGGGACAGGCTGTGGACCCTCCAAGGGAGGAGGAGGACCAGCAGAAGGCGGAAGACCAAGAACCTGCTGCAGGAGTGGAACGAAGTACGGTTGAGGCCGCGTAGCGACGCCAGAAACAGCAGGGACAGCACCAGTACCCCCAGTAGGAGCACCCGCTCCAGCAGCACCTCCAGCAGCTCCACCAGTGGTAGCCGCAGCGCCAACACCCTCAGCAGCACCAGCTCCAGTCGAACCTGCAGGCCCAGCAGCTCCAGTACTCCCAGTACGAGCACCTCCGGGACCCGCAACAGCAGCACCCTCAGTAGCCGAAGAACCTCCAGCACCAGCAGTACGGCTCCAGCGCCGGGCAAACCACTCGCGCAGCTCGTGTGGAGAGAGTGGCTCCCGACGAGACGAAGCACGCGGAGAACCTCCAGGCGGAGGACCTCCAGGCTCAGTACCCCCAGACCCAGCACCCCCAGGCGTAGCACCCCCACACTCAGCACCCCCAGGCTCAGCACCCCCAGGCTCAGCACCCCCAGGCGTAGCACCCCCAGACTCAGCACCCCCAGGCTCAGCACCTCCAGGCTCAGCACCCCCAGTCTCAGCACCCCTAGGCTCAGCACCCTCAGCAGCACCAGAGTCACCAGTGACCTCGACAGGCTCGGCTGCGTCTACCTGGGACACACCTGAAGGGGCAGGACCCTGAGGGGGGAGGGGGTCTACCGGGGGGGGACCTGGTACAAGGAAGAGCGGGGGCGGGGGGAGGGACGGAGTGCGGTAGGGGAAGAGGCGGTAGTAGGGGACCGACTCGTCGAATGTGACGTCCTGGGAGGACAGAACACGACGAGAGGTGGGGTGGTAGAACTGCCACCCAGGCGCGTCGGGGGGGAACCCCAGGAAGACGCAAGGAGCAGCACGAGGGGACAGCTTGTCCGCAGACAAGTCGCGGACAAACGCCCGAGATCCCCAGACCCGGAACGCCGACGCATCGCCAACCTTCCCCGTCCACAGCAAGGCTGGGGAGGTCTCCGGCGTGGAGACCCTAGGGTGAAGGTTGATCTGATGCGCCGCGTACCTCACCGCAAACGGCCACAGAAAATGGGGGGCAGCCGCATGCATCATAGACGTACGAGCGACGTCCATGACCATGCCAATGCGGCGCTCAGCAATCCCATTTTGCTGCGGAGAGTCCGGAAGTGTGAAGGTCTGACGGATGCCTCGTGCACGACAGTAGGCTCGCAGAAGGCCAGAGGAGAACTCCCCGCCTCTGTCCGAGTGCAGACGCAGAACAGGAAAGTCGGAGCCAAAGCTCTGCCTGAGCTGGAGACGAGCTGCGCGGATCCAGTCGATCAGCACCTCAGTGACATCACCCTTGCTGCGCAAGGGGAAGACTGCGGTGTAACGCGAGTAGTCGTCAACAACGAGTAGGAAGTAGCGCTCGTGACCCTGCCCACGGACGCGGGCTGGGCCCCACACGTCCATGTGAAGCGTCTGCAACGGGGCCTCTGTCGGAGGAAACTGGGAGGAGTGAGGGGCAGCACGCTGGCGCCCCTCGACACAGGGGGCACAGGTAGGGCCAGGGCCCTGAGGAAGGGGAGGGAGGGACCGGGGGAGACCAGACACTAGAAGACGGGAGGCCATGCCTCTGAGCCGAAGCAGAGAGGGGTGACCAAGACGGTGATGCCAGAGGAGAGTCTCGTGAGACAGGAGACGACACGAACAGGGGGCAGACTCAGGACCAGACCTGGACGCTCCAGCAAACACCCGACCCGACGAAGCGACTCTACCAGACTCAGTAACGGGAGGAGACGCAGTGGTCAGTGTGTACAGGCTCGACCCCGGCTGACGGGTAAACGTAGCCAGGTGTCGGCCTGTGCTAGCCTCTGTACAGTGCGTCACCCGCTGACGCGCAGGAGTGAACTGGTGTACACCCGCATCCTGGAGGTCAGCACCACTCACCAGGTTCGTAGAGAACGAGGGGAGGTAGAGACCAGACAGGGTGCCAGAGGGAGCCGCCGGACACGGGAGGACTGTGGAGAAGCGAGACAGGACAGGACCCCCAGAGGGGTCAGCCAGAGACACTGCAACCGGCCGACTCAGCGGTGTGAGTGTGGTGCAGTCCCGAAAGAAGGAGCGAGACGCCCCAGAGTCAAGGGTGAAGGTGAGGGAGGCCGAAGCCGACGTAGTACCTGAGAGCGCAGACTCACCAGTACCTGAGGACGCAGACACACGG
The DNA here is from genome assembly GCA_947471745.1 of Closterium sp. Naga37s-1. Lineage (NCBI taxonomy): Eukaryota > Viridiplantae > Streptophyta > Zygnematophyceae > Desmidiales > Closteriaceae > Closterium > Closterium sp. Naga37s-1. The sequence goes on from CANJKZ010000243.1 coordinate 2,640,237, forward strand.
GCACCAAGAGCAGCAGCGTCGCAAGCACCTAGGGCAGCAGCCTCACCAGGACCTAGCGCAGCAGTCTCAATGCCCGGATCGGGCGGGAAACACCGGTAACAGTCACCCTCATCACTAATAGACACAGCATACATGGCAGAGAGAATAGCATCAAAGTCAAGATCATAGATGGCAACACCCGCCCTGGACAGCTCGCCCCAGCGAGGGATCTCTGAGGCCTCCGGGAACTGGTGACGCCACGCGTCCGTCAGGCGGCCAAAGCAGCGCTGGGTGGGGTGGGCACCCCCACACTGCTCACCCGCACGGTCGCCGGTGCGCAAAACGTAGGAGCACGGACCAAAACCCCCACCCCGCTGACGCGCAGTGTACCACTCACGAAGCTGCTGAGGGGACAGGGTGTCACGACCACGCTGCTGCTGCTGGCGCGAGCCACCACCGGAGCCACTCCTCTGCGAAGACCCGCGACCAGCACCACCGCCACCCCCGCCGCCTCCGCCGCCTCCGCCGCCTCCGCTACTGCCGCCGCCTCCGCCTCCGCCTCCACCGCCGCCTCCTCCGCCACCTCCGCTCCCACCGCCACCGCCGCCGCCACCTCCGCCTCCACTGCTGCCACCGACCCCTCCACCCCCACCTCCACTCCCACCGCCACCCCCACTCCCCCCACTGCCGCCACCTCCACCTCCACCGCCCCCGCTCGCTCCTCCAGCGCCCTTGCCCCCCTTGCCCTTGCCAGAGCGGCGTCTCCCGCTAGGGGCAGACGCCACACCGACCGACTCAAGACCAAGGAGGTCGGCCGCAGCAGCAGAGGCAACAGAGGGCAGAAGGGGGGAGGGGGAACACCCCTCAAAGATGGGGGTGCGCGGGTCACCACGAGAGGCCCCTACAGCGACTATGCTCTTCTCGGCCGCTAGGAGGGACTTCTCGAGGAGGTCAACAGTGAGAGTGGTGGGACAGACAGAGAGAAAGTGGTCCCTGACTACGCGAAGGGAGTCAGGAAGGCGAGTGACTATGTAGTAAAGAGTGATGTACATGGGGGGGGGGTTCTTGGCGCAGAAGTCAGGAGGGAGTGCAGCACGGTAGCGAGTGTCACTAGTGCGGAGGTGCGTAATGAGGTCAGCGACTGTGGGAAAGGCAGCAAGGTCAGGAAAGAGGTACGGTAGCATGAGACGGCTCAGTGCAGCAGTGGCAGGGGAGGAGTAGCGCGCAACTACAGCGTCGTACAAGGTCTGAGCACTCTTGTACTGACTAAAGTGCGCACGCTCGGAGGTAGGGAGGTGGCGACGCACAGCAAGACGTGCAGCAGCGTCGCGCGTGGCCCACTGGGAGCGAACAGTGGCGTCAGCATCAGCAGCAGGGGCAGTGGAGGCTCCAGAGGTGAGGTCAAAGAGAGAGAGGCCGTCTGCCCTATCGCACTGTAAGAACAGCTGCAGGTCATCTACCCAGACCTCAAAGTCAATGGCCCGACCCTCACCGTCAAAGACGAGAACACTAGGGGTAGCCATGACCCTAGACGACTAGCAGCGCAAACAGTAGGGTGAGGGCAGTGCAGTGAAAAGGCGCTGTGCTCACCAGACTGGGCAGGTCGTGCGGCCCGGAAGGAGGGCGGCGCGGCGGCTCGGCGGCTCAGCTGCTGGGCGGCTCGGCGGCTCCGCTGCTGGGCGGCTCGGCTGCTGGGCGGCTCGGCTGCTGGGCGGCTCGGCTGCTGGGCGGCTCGGTTGCTGGGCGGCTCGGCTGCCAGGCGGCTCGGCTGCTGGGCGGCTCGGCTGCTGGGCGGCTCGGCTGCAGGGCGGCTCGGCTGCCGGGCGGCTCGGCTGCTGGGCGGCTCGGCTGCTCTGCTGTCGGGCGGCTCGGTTGTGCTGCTGAAGGGCGGCACGGCGGTCAGCTGCTCGGCCGGGTGAGACGGCTCGGGCGGCTAGGGTGGCGGGCGGCGCTGCAGCAGGTGACGGGGCCGAGAGCGAGGTGGCGGGGCCGCAGGTAGGGTGGCGGGGCCGCCGAGTGAGGCAGCGGGGCCGCTAGGTAGGGCGGCGGGGCCGCTAGGTAGGGCGGCGGGGCCGCAGGTAGGGTAGGGCGGCGACGAGCCAGGCGGCGACGGGCCGGGACAGGCGGCGCACGGGCCACAACGGGCGGCGACGGGCCGGGGGAGGCGGCGCACGGGCCGCGACGGGCGGCGACGGGCCGGGCGGCGACGGGCCGCGACGAGCGGCGACGGGCCGGGACAGGCGGCTCAGGGGCCGCGTCGCACGGGACGGGCGGCTCACGTGGCCGGGGCGGGCGTCAAAAGGGCGGCGGGCGGGCCGCGTAGGGTGGCGACGGGCCGCGAAGGGCGGCGACGGCCGAGCAAGGGCGGCTCGAGGGAGGCCGCGACGGTAGAGAGAGGACCCGAGGCGCGACTCGGGCCTAAGCGGAGCGCGCTTCGGGCAGAAAAAAAAAAAAAAAATCGATGGTGGGCCCTAGGATCAGTTCCCACTAGGGAACCTGCTCGATACCATGAGAAGAAACAAGAGTGGATGAACTGTGAATGAAGTGGGTACAAGTACTAACCCTAATTGGGTTGTACCCCCTATGGGATACCCCACTACAGCCTACACAAAAGTATAAGCTATAACGTTCTGACACACGTTTTATATTTCGTCTCACATACAAGCAAAGGAAAATAGTGAAACAGTTATTTAACTGCATTCTAGCATTTCGCCTTGCTGTCTTGGAAAAAGGTTGCTCAACTCCATGCGAATTTGGCTTGATTCTCCTCTTGAAAATACCTGTCTTCAAATTCCACATATGACAATTACCTTGCTGACTCAAATGAGTGCACTCATGAGTTTCAATTGTTGGGTGCAAAATATTATTTTTGCACTGCAACCAGCCGCCTGCATGACGTTATGCATTTTGTGTGCGATCTGTTTGTATTCGTTTTCGCATTTCGATTCATGTGCTGTTGCCCTGGGATCATGATCAGGCATGACGGATCATGACGAGTCAGGTTCGTTCATGTCGGCTCATGTACGTTCATGTCTTTTTCATGGACGAACATGTGCGTTCATGAATATCCTGTGTTTCATGAATGTTATGTGTTTCATGAATGTCGAGTCATTTTCATGAGCGCTGTTGTGAGTGTCGAGTGTGTTTGGGGCTCGAGTTTGTTGACCAGCCCCTTTGACCAATTTCGCGCTGGTCAAGGCTCGAGGCCATGAGCCCGAGCTCTGTTGCGCCAAAAGGCCGAAGGGTGCCAGTCGAGGCACACGCTCGGCCTGAGGGCCGCAATTCAATTTCTGCCACACGCGCGAATGTGGCAGTGAGGTGGCGCGTGGGATAAGACAGGTGCGCGTGGGTCCACAATTGAATTTGTGGAACCCTCGCGCGTTTTGTCTTCATCTTCCGAGAAGAAATCTTCGCCAGGGAGTTTTGCGACTTGCGCATTTCATTTCGAAGTCAAACGAACCAGTGCGAGAAGAAATTCCGCGAATTCGTAACTCCGTCGGTAACTACGCGAATTGTCAGGTGTTTTTATGAGCTGTCACGGCCACGAATCTCCACGGGTTTCCACGAGCTCCCACGAACAAGTATGGCCCATATAAATGTTCATGGGCGAGTATGGTGCCACTGATTTCGCGTGGAGAAACCTAGTATTTCGGAGTATAGTGCCAGCTATCATTTTGGTGGGCTGATTGCTTTTGCTTTTGGTGGGTTAGTATAAATCTTTGCATGTGTGTTTATCAAATGATGTCATTCTTGCTTTTATAATTGGAATTCTACTACTACGTACTGACGAGAGTGGAAATACAACGAAGTGCTGCCGAAACTCTGCTCGACCAGAACACTCACTCTACAAGCTACGTTGAGCATAACTACTCACTTGTTTTCTACGCCCTTGGCTATGAGGCGACATGCTGTCGCACTCGGGGGGCTACAAGTGATGTTAAGTGTTGCCTAACTTATGTTTGTGAGCCGAGTTTAATCGCTTCCGCATAGTACTTAGACGTAACACGTGGTATCGGAGCTGGTCCTTAGTCGTTTCTGACGTACCCAACGATGGGAGAGACTGGTGAAGAAGGGAACTCAGCCCCCGCGAGCAGTGGCAGCCAGGAATCTGGAGTATCCGCGCCTAGGGGAGCACTGACGAACCAGGGCCCGCTGCTAAGGGAAGTGCTGAAAAACTTCACAGTTGACAAATTCAGTGGTGAAGGGTACGACGACTGGTCCTGGAAGATGCAGCTTTATTTTCGGCAGATAGGACTTCTCAAAGTCATGATCGGTAGTGAAAAGTGCCCTAGCAATCCGGAGCTTCAGGGCGATTGGGATGAACGTTCATCAGCTGGATACTATATCCTTTCTCAGAGTTTAGATCTCGCCCAACGCCAGCATATCATGCACCTTCTCCCAGAGGATGAGTGCGGACCCAAGGCGTGGGCCGTGCTTAAAGACCTTCACGCACCAACCTCAGTTGTAGCCACCCTTATGCTTGAGAGAGGGCTCAGTGAAGGAGAACCCGTTCAGCCCGTCCTAGACAAGCTTAGGGACCTCTACGCCAAATTAGCCATTGCCGGCATCACCTACCCCGAACAAACCAAGTGTGTGAAGATGCTGTCGCTGCTGCCGGAGTCTTGGATGGTCTTCACCAGCAGACTCAGTCTTCCCCAAAACCAAAGCCTCTGGACCTTGGAGTGGATCCGTACTAAAATCCTTGAGGAGGACTTTCGGAGGCGTCAGTTGAGGGGAAGTGAAGAGGGGAGCAGCAGCTATGCCATGCAAGGAGGAAAACAGGGTGGAGGCAAGAAATGGCAAGGGGCCGGGAAAGGAGCTGCAAAGGATGAGGAGCTCTTCAACCAGAAAGGCGGCAGAGGAGCAGGACGTGGTGGAGGCAGAGGTGGCAGAGGTGGTGGAAGGGGACCTGGGAGGATGGAGGGCAAATGCTGGTACTGTGAGAAAGTGGGTCACCCGTGGTTTAAGTGCAGGACTAAACCCACCTGGTGGACCCCCTCCAACAGGACTCAAGATGGGAGCGGCGCCGGAGCGGTTGCCGATGATGAACCGACCGAACAGGAGGAGAGGGAAGCCGGTCAGTTCTTCCACGTTGGAGAGCCGGTTGAGGATGCAGTGGTCGCCCATGCTGGAGCTGCACTGCACCCGCTCAACACGTGGATTCTAGCTACAGGAGCGGCATGGACCATGACTCCAAGGGCCGACCTCCTTGACAAAGTGGGGACTGCACCGATCGCGAAGGTGAAGTCGGCATCCGGGCACGCTCTCAAGGTGACGGGGGTGGGACGTGCTGCATTCAAAGGAGCCGATGACAAACCAGTGGTGCTAAGTGACGTGCTTCTTGTCCCTGACCTTAAAGCTAACCTCATCTCGCCCAGGAAACTAGGCAAGTGCGGGGTCAGCACCTCCACCGACGGAGCCAAGACATTCACGGGGCAGCTAGGAAAGCGGGTGTTGTGGGACCTCCATGAGAGCCGTGACATCTGCAACTCCATGTGGCAGCTTCCTGTGATGACATGGGGCAAGGAAGGTGGATCCGAGGGGGAGTGCAATGCTGTAGTTGCAGAGGAGCTGAAAGTTTCAGCGAGGAGCGGTGAAACGGACTGGATGACGGCTCACTGTCGTCTCGGGTACATTGCCATGCCCGCACTGCAGCAACTGCAAAAGGAGGAAGGGGTTAAGGGACTGAAGCTGACAGGTGCAGCAACAACCCGCAAATGTGAGACTTGCTTGCTAAGCAAGTTCACTCGGTTCTCGTTCCATGCAACCGAGGGAGGCGGCAAGAAACTGCTGGAACTGGTGCATATGGATGTGGTGGGGCCGCTACCGGTTGTGGGGGAGCGTGGTGAGAGGTACTTCCTCACCATCGTGGATGATTGGAGCCGAGTCACCTGGACTTACCCAATCAAGAAGAAGGACCATGTGCCGTCCACCATACGCGATGAATGGCTGCCGTTAGTGGAGAAACAGTCCGGGCAGAAGGTGAAGCGGATTAGGATTGATAGGGGTGGGGAGTTCCTTGGGGGGGATCTAACTGCATGGCTGAAGAAGCAGGGCATCATTCGAGAGCTCACCACCTCTTACACACCACAGTCCAACGGCATAGCGGAACGGGCAAACCGCACGGTACTAGAAACGGCACGGGCATTTCTCATTGAGACGGGGTTGGGGAACCCAAAATGGCCACATGCTGTGCGCCACGCCACGATGATTAAGAACAGGGTGTTCACCAACGTCAGTGGTGAGTCATGGGTCCCCATGGAGAGGTGGCTCGGAAGGAAGCCGCCCATTGATATGCTGCGCGTGTTTGGCTGCATAGCGGTGGCCCACATCCCAAAGGCCCACCGCCACAAGTTGGGTGCAACGGCTATGTGGTATGTGCATTTGGGGTTGGCAGCCGAAAGCAAGGGGTGTCTGCTGTGGGAGCCGAGCAAGGGAGTTGTGTTTGACAGCAGGGATGTCAAGTTCATGGAAGACATCACCTATGGGAGCTGGTCCAAGCAACCAAAGGAGCAGATTGTGCAGCAATTGCAGCAGGCCACCATGGGGTTTGAGATTGAGGAGGAGTGGATTGGGGGGGAGACTTCAACGGCACACGGGGAGGAAGGTGCAGCAGAGCTTCCCGTGATCAAGGACGTGGAGCCAACGGCTGTACCAGAAGAACCTCACCCCATAACACGTGTGCTTCCCCCCACCCTTCCCCCAAGAAGGACCCAAACTAAATCCCCCCCCACAGGCCGTGGCCTTTCACCCATGATCGAAAGGCAGATGCGAGCAGCCACATTGAAGCTGAGGGACTACAAAGTAGCCAGGGGAGAGCAGCAGCAACCCGATGCGTTACTGGTGCTTCAAAGCAGCCGTGACTTTGATGAGGAAGCGGAGAAAGAAGTCTACTGCTTTTTGGCACCCGCACCAACTCAACCACTGACCATGGAAGAAGCCCTCAACGGACCGGATAGGGACACGTGGCTTGAGTCAAGAGATGCCGATTATAACAGCCAAATGGAAAATGGGACATGGGAGCTGGTGCCGCTGCCGGAGGGGAAGAAAGCCATAAGCTGTGGCTGGATTCCAAGGATTAAAACTGACAACAAAGGAGCTGTGTCAGTTAACAAGAGCAGGCTGGTGGCAAGGGGTTACCAACAGAAAGAAAGGGAGGATTTCAAGGAGACCTTTGCTGCAACTGCCAAGACACCAACCTTGTGTGTTCTCCTCGCCGGTGCAGCCGTGTGTGGGTGGGTGATAGTTCAGATGGACATCACCACAGCTTTCCTCTATGGGCTGATTGATGTGGAGGTGTTCATGTCACAGCCGCCAGGTTATGAGGATGGCACCGGGCGTGTGTGCAAGCTGAAGAAGGCCATTTATGGCCTCAAATAAGCACCACGCTGCTGGTACAAGAAGCTGTCTTCGGTTTTAGAGGAGATAGGGTTCAGGGCGAGTGCATGTGACGAGGGCTTTTTCCTCATGGGGGAGAAGGAGAGCCTCGTCATGTTTCTGGTGTACGTGGACGACATCCTCCTGTTCGGGAGCAGCAAACAGGAGGTGATGAAGGTGCAGCAGAAGCCGATGCAAAACTTCAAGTGCAAGACCCTGGGGGAGGCGAACTACTACCTGGGGATGCACATCGAGAGGGATGTCAGCAATGGATGGGTGAAGCTGCACCAGGAGAAGTACATCAATGACATGGGGAGCAAGTATGAGATAGAGGTCGGAAGGAAGATTACCACACCCCTTCCATCCGGATTCAAAATCATCAAAGCCGGTGAGAACGAAGGAGTGGATCAGCGGGAGCAGGCTCGTTTTCAGTCCATGGTGGGGAGCTTGCTCTATGCAGCAGTACACACCAGGCCGGACATCTCCTTTGCTGTGGGGCAGCTGGCCAAAATCCCAGCGAGGAGTAGGTGGATGCAGCAGACCGAATCATCCAGTATCTGAACTCCTACCCCACCATTGGAGTTCAATACTCAGCCATGGCTCAGATGAAGCAGAAGGGAGCAGAGGTTCTCAAGGAGAAGGGGGAGTAGCTCAGGGAGAGGGAACTATTCCTCACGGGGTTTGCTGATGCAACATGGGCCTCGGAAAAGGACATGTCCTCAGTGGGAGGATATGTGTGCGTCATTGGTGGTGGGCCCGTGAGCTGGAGGTCAAAGAAATAGGTGGAGACGGCGGGTTCATCACCTGAAGCAGAGTACATGTCAATGTATCTTGCAGCCAAGGAGCTATGTGAAGACGCAGCAGCAGCCGGCAGATTTTCTCACGAAGCGGCTGGCTGAAGAACCCCACTGGCGCTGTGCTAAGATGTGCGGCATGAGCCTTAACTAGGCTCACGCAAAGGGAGTGCGAGCAGGCGACTGTTTGAGGGGGAGTTTGTTGGGTGCAAAATATTATTTTTGCACTGCAACCAGCCGCCTGCATGACGTTACTATGCATTTTGTGTGCGATCTGTCTGCATTCGTTTTCGCATTTCGTTTCATGTGCTGTTGCCCTGGGATCATGATCAGTCATGACGGATCATGACGAGTCAGGTTCGTTCATGTCGGCTCATGTACGTTCATGTCTTTTTCATGGACGAACATGTGCGTTCATGAATATCCTGTGTTTCATGAATGTTATGTGTTTCATGAATGTCGAGTCATTTTCATGAGCGCTGTTGTGAGTGTCGAGTGTGTTTCGGGCTCGAGTTTGTTGACCAGCCCCTTTGACCAATTTCGCGCTGGTCAAGGCTCGAGGCCATGAGCCCGAGCTCTGTTGCGCCAAAAGGCCGAAGGGTGCCAGTCGAGGCACACGCTCGGCCTGAGGGCCGCAATTCAATTTCTGCCACACGCGCGAGTGTGGCAGTGAGGTGTCAAACATTATATATGTTTATATTGTGTAGGCTATAGTGGGTTTAGCCTTAGGGGGTACAACATTGTTAGGGTTGCCTACTTGTATCACCCTGCTGCCTAGTTTCATCATTCTCGTTCGTTCTTAGATTCTAACATGGTATCACGAGCCTAGGTCGTAACCTAGGACCGACTGATAAGGCCCACCGTTTCCGTTAGTCGCGCCTGAGCGCGCCTCGCCTAGTCGCGCCCTCAAGCGCCCTCCTCTCTTCTGCACCGTCGCGCGCCCTAGCGTGCCCCTTGCGAACCGGCCCCGCTCAGCCCGCACGCCCTAGCGTGCCCCGCGAGATCGGCCCCGCCCTCCTCGCCCTAGCGTGCGACCCGCGCAGCCCACGCGCGTCGCCTGCCCCGCGCGCGCCCTTGCGTGCCTCGTACGGCCCCACGCGCTAGCTGCCCCGCGCGCCCTTGCGCGCCCCTCACGAACCGGCCCTGCCCTTCCTCGCGCGCCCTTACGTGCCCCGTGCGACCGGCCCTGCCCCACCCGCGCGCCCTTGCGTGCCTCTCGAGAACCGGCCCCGCCCCGCTAGCCCGCCCTTGCGTGCCCCGCGCGACCAGGCCCTGCCCCGCTCTGCACGCCCTCGCGTGCCTCTCGAGTACCGGCCCCACCCCACTAGCCCGCCTTTGCGTGCCCCGTGAGACCAGGCCCCGCCCCACTCTGCACGCCCTCGCGTGCCTCCCTCCGCGCAGCCCTGCCCTTGCAGCCCCGCTAGCGCCCTGCCACACCCGAGCCGCGCTGCCCAGCCGAGCCGCGCCGCCCCACCGAGCCGCGCCGCCCTGCTAGAGCCGCGCCGCCGTACCGAACCGCGCCGCCCTACCGAGCCGCGCTGCTGCTACTGCCGTCACTGCTACTGACGCTACTGCTGTTACAGCCGCCACTACTGCTCATACTGCAACTATGGCTAGCCCTGCTGTTCTCGCTTTCGATGCTGAGGGCCGCCCGCTGAAGTTTGACACCTAGCTCGATGACCTGCACCTGTTCCTCCAGCTCACTGCCAAGGAGGATATTTCACTGTACGATCACGCGCTAGGACACGCTGCTGCCCCTGCTGCTACTGCTGACAGCACTGCCCCCTCACAGTGGCAGACTCGTGACGCCCACACTCGCTTCGCTATTCGCAACTCCCTGCCGATAGATGAGCGCGAGCACTTTGGCCAGCACAAGACTGCGCAGGCACTGTACACTGCTGTAGTTGCACGCTACTCCTCACCTGCCTCTACTGCGCTAAGCCGTCTCTCGCTCCCCTACCTGTTCCCAGACCTGTCCGCTTTCTCCACAGTCGCTGACCTCATCACGCACCTCCGCACTAGTGAGGCCCGCTTCCGTGCCGCTATGCCCGCTGAAATTCTTGCCAAGAACCCCCCCCCGCTGTGGCTCACTCTCTACCACCTGGTCACCCGTCTCCCTGACTCTCTTCGTGCGGTCAGGGACCACTTCCTCGCTCGCTGCCCCACTGAGCTCACCGTTGACCTGCTCGAGAAGGAACTGCTTGCAGCTGAGGCTAGCATAGTCGCTGTAGGTACCTCTCGTTGGGACCCCCGCACCCCTTTCTTTGAGGGGTGTTCCCCTTCCCCCCTTCTCCCCTCTGTCGCCTCTGCTGCTGCTGTCGACCTCCTAGGTGCTGAGCAGGTCGGGACTGCGTCCACTCCGAGTGGGCGCCGCAGCGGCAAGGGCAAAGGGGGCACGGGAGGTGGTGGTTACGGCGGGGGAGGCGGTGGTGGGGGCGGTGGCGGCGGTGGGGGTGGTGGCGGGGCTGGAGGGGCTAGTGGCAGCAGCGGGGGTGGTGGCGGCAGCGGCGGAGGAGGTGGCCGAGGTGGGGGCGGTGGTGGGGGCGGCAGTGGACGCGGTGGCGGCAGGGGCGGTGGTGGTCGAGGTGGTGGCGGCGGCGGTGGAGGTCGTGGAGGCGCTGGTGGTGGCCAGCGCCAGCAGCAGACTCTGTCGCCCCAGGAGCTTCGTGAGTGGTACTCTTAGCATGGGGGGGGGGGTGGCCTTAGCTGCACGTACGTCATCCGCACAGGTGACCGCACTGGTCAGACGTGTGGGAGGGCGCACACCACGCAGCGCTGCTTCTCCCGCCTCGACGACGCCTGGCGCACTCAGTTTCCTGGTGCCACTGAGCTGCCCCGCTGGGCTGATCTGCTGAGGAAGAACATTGATATCTATGCTCTTGACTTTGATGCTATTCTTGGTGCCATGTATGTGTTGTCTGCTAGTGGAGAGAGTGACCAGTACCTGAGTGTTCCGCTCGATCCGGGCATTCGGACCAGTGAGGCTGCCGCTCTAGGTGCTAGTGCGTCTGCCGCTCCAGGTGCTCGCGTGTCTGCTGCCCCAGGTGCTGGTGAGGCTTCTGCTCTAGGTGCTCGTCAGTCTGCGCCCTCTGGTACTGAGTCTACTGCGGCACTGCACACCTTCACACTGGACTCAGGTGCTTCTCGCTGTTTCTTTCGTGACCGCACTGCCCTAGAGCAGCTTGCTCGGCCGGTTGCTGTCTCCCTCGCTGACCCCTCTGGGGGTCCGGTCATTGCGACCTCCTCCACTGTCCTCCCTTGTCCTGCGGTCCCGTCGGGCACACTGTCAGGTCTCTACCTCCCCTCGTTCTCTACGAACTTGGTCGCAGGTAGTGCGCTCCAGGACGGGGGTGTTCACCAGTTCACCCCTGCCTACGAGCGCGTGACACACTGAACGTGTGCTCGGACGGGTCGCCACCTGGCTACCTTCACTCGGCAGCCGGGGTCGGACTTGTACATACTGACCACTGAGTCTCCTCAGGTAGCAGCGTCTGCGTCTGCGTCAGGTCAGCTGTCGGTCCCCTGCTCGTGTCGCTCCCTGGCGCACGAGACCGTTCTCTGGCACCACCGTCTTGGTCACCCGTCAGTGCAACGCCTTCGTGGCATGCACTCCCAATACCTTGTCTCTGGTCTTCCCAGGGTTCTCCCTCCCCTCCCACCCTCGCCTGCTCCTCCCTGTCTTCCCTGTGTCGAGGGGCGGCAGCGCGCCGCTCCTCACTCCTCCTCCTTTCCCCCGACGACTGCTCCCCTGCAGACGCTCCACATGGACGTGTGGGGCCCAGCCCGCGTCCGTGGACAGGGTCACGAGAGGTACTTCTTGATAGTTGTTGACGACTACTCGCGCTACACCACGGTCTTCCCCTTGCGCACCAAGGGTGAAGTCCCTGATGTTTTGATCCCTTGGATCCGCGCTGCTCGTCTCCAGCTTAGCGAGAGGTTCCACTCGGACTTTCCTGTCCTGCGTCTGCACTCTGACAGAGGTGGGGAGTTTTCCTCCGACCTCTTGAGGGCCTTCTGTCAGGGGGAGGGCATTGAGCAGTCGTTCATGCTTCCGGCCTCTCCACAGCAGAATGGGGTTGCTGAGCGCCGCATTGGCTTGGTCATGGAGGTCGCTCGTACCTCCCTGATCCATGCGGCTGCCCCCCACTTTCTGTGGCCGTTTGCGGTCCGATACGCTGTGCATCAGCTCAACCTCTGGCCCCGTGTCTCCGTTCCGGAGACTTCGCCGACACTGCGTTGGACGGGAGAGGTTGGCGATGCGTCGCGTTTTCGGGTCTGGGGATCTCGAGCTTTTGACCGCGATACGTCCGCGGACAAGCTCTCCTCCCGCGCTGTTCCTTGTGTCTTCCTTGGCTTTGTCCCGGACGCGTCTGGTTGGCAGTTTTATCACGCCACCTCGCGCCGTGTCCTGCCCTCTCAGGACGTCACTTTCGACGAGTCCGTCCCCTACTACCGCCTGTTCCCCTACCGCACTGCCCCGCTCCCCCCCCCGCCTCTCTTCCTCGCTCCAGGTGCTGCTGTGGTAGACCCCCTCCCCCCTCAGGGTGCCGCTCCCTCAGGTGTGTCCCAGGTAGACCCGGTTGAGCCTGTCGAGGTAGCTGTCGACTCTCGTCCTGCTTGGGGTACTGAGCCTGAGTGTGCTTACCTGAGTGTGCGGAGCCTGGGGGTGCGGAGCCTGGGGGTGCGGAGCCTGGGGGTGCGGCGCCTGGGGGTGCGGAGTCTGGGGGTGCGGCGCCTGGGGGTACAGCAGCTGCGTGAGTGGTACTCGCGGTACTGCAGCCTCAGGAGAGGTGCTTCTGGGACTAGGGGTGCTGCTGGAGCTGGTGCTCGTGGTTCCCCGCCTAGGCGGGAGCTCCCCTCTCCCCAGCGGCTCCGAGAGTGGTACGCTCGGCGCTGCAGTCTTCGGAGTGGCGCTGCTGGTGCTTGGGACCCTGGAGCTGGAGCTGCTGTTGGTGCTGAGGACCCTGGAGTTGGAGCTGCTGCTGGTGTTGAGGACCCAGGAGTTGGAGCTGCTGCTGCTGCTGACGACCCTGGAGTTGGAGCTGCTGCTGGTGCTGACGACCCAGGAGTTGGAGCTACTGCTGGTGCTGAGGACCCTGGAGTTGGAGCTGCTGCTGGTGCTGAGGACCCCGGAGCTGGAGCCGCTGCTGGTGCTGCGGACCCTGAAGCTGGTGCTGCGGGTGCTGGAGCTGCTGGAGGTACTGCTGGTGCTGGAGCTGCTGGAGCCGCTGGCTCTGGAGGTGCTCGTGCTGAAGGTACTGGAGCTGCTGGGACTGGAGCTGCTGCGGGAGTTGGAGCTGGAGTTACTGGAGCTGCTGGAGCTGCAGGTGGTATTGCGGGAGTTGTAGCTGGCGACCCTGGGGCTGAGGGTGCTGGTGTTGTCTCTGCTGATTCCGGAGGTCCTGCAAGGCCGCGGCCGTACTACGTTCCGCTCCTTCACCAGGTTCTTGACCTCCCGCCCTCTACTGGTCCTACTCCTCCCCTACTGAGTCCACCACCGGTCCAGTCGCAGTCACAGTTACAGCCTGCCTCTCCGCTACCTGGTCCTTCTCCTTACGCTGGGCCGACTAGAGGTCTTACGGAGCGTCGTGCGCCTGAGTCTCGTCCTGCGTCGCCTGAGTCTCGTCCTGCGTCGCTTGAGTCTCGTTCAGAGTCGCCTGTCCGTGCTCGTCGTCGTGTTCCGCACGAGCGTCCTCCTCCTGTCCCTGGCACTCACTACATGACTGCGTCCTTCCACTGCTCCACAGCGTGTCCCTCTGCCGTCTCCTCTAGCGTCCTCTCTTCCTGCTCTTGCTGACCCGGAGTCTGACTCCCTTCGTGCTGCCAGTCCTACTGTCACGCGTCTCCTCGCCACTCTTGTCACTGACCCTACCTTTGAGTCCTCTGCTGCGTCTGCTCTAGTCGCTGAGTTAGTTGACTTTGCTGCCGCCTGTCGTCTAGACTACGCCGCTAGCCTTGTTGCTGAGTCTGAGTCTGTCTGTCCTCTGTCCGTCGAGGGTGAGTGTGCTCTTGGCACGGACGTCCTTGAGGACAGGCAGGAGGAGTTTGAGTGCTTTGCCGCTGCTTTGCCTCATCTCGTGTCCATGCTGATTGCCCCTGAGGGAGACCCGGATGCACCAGACATCCCGACCCCACGCTCTTACGCAGAGGCGATGAAGGGTCCTTACTCCTCTCAGTGGCAGACAGCCATGGACGCAGAGATGGCCTCCTGGAAGTCCACAGGCACCTACGTCGACGAGGTTCCCCCACCTGGGCCGAACATCGTCAGTGGCATGTGGATTTTCAGGGTGAAGCAGCCGCCGGGTTCTCCGCCTGTCTTCAAGGCGCGTTACGTTGCACGAGGCTTCAGTCAGCGAGAGGGAGTTGACTTCTTCCAGACCTTCTCCCCGATCCCGAAGATGACCACTCTTCGGGTTCTGCTGCACGTCGCCGCTCAGCGTGACTACGAGCTCCACTCTCTTGACTTCAGCACTGCTTTCCTGCAGGGCAGCCTGCACGAGGAGATCTGGCTGCGCCGCCCTCCTGGCTTCACTGGGTCGTTCCCTCCTGGTACCCAGTGGAGCCTCCGGCGGCCAGTCTACGGTCTCCGCCAGGCACCCCGTGAGTGGCAGGACACACTGAGGACTACTCTTGCTGCTCTTGGGTTTGCTCCTTCTACTGCTGACCCGTCGCTGTTTCTACGCACCGACACCACTCTGCCGCCGTTCTACGTTCTCGTTTACGTAGACGACTTGGTCTTTGCTACTGCTGACACTGAGGCACTCGCCCACGTGAAGACGGAGCTGCAGAAGAGACACACGTGCACAGACCTGGGTGAACTGACAAGCTATCTTGGCTTGCGGATCACCCGGGACAGAGCACAGCGCACCATCACCTTGACTCAGTCACACATGGTGCAGCAGGTCCTTCAGCGCTTCCGCTTCACGTACTCCTTGCCTCAGTCCACTCCTCTGCCTACCGGTCACTCGCTCTCAGCTCTGCCTTCGGATGAGTCCGTAGAGCCGAGTGGCCCGTATCCAGAGCTTGTGGGCTGCCTCATGTACCTGATGACCTGCACTCGACCTGACCTTGCATACCCTCTTAGCATCCTAGCACGCTATGTCGCTCCTGGCCGTCACCGGAAGGAGCACATGGATGCCGCTAAGAGGGTGTTGCGCTACTTGTGCAGTACGTCGGGCATGGGGCTCGTGCTTGGAGGACGGGCTCGAGTTGTCCTCACTGGGCACTCAGACGCTTCTTGGGCTGACGACCAGGCTACTCAGCGGTCGTCTCAGGGTTACACCTTCAGCCTTGGTTCTGGTTCAGTTTCTTGGCGTTCTACTCGCTCGTCTTCAGTTCTCAGCTCCAGTTGTGAGGCTGCGACAACAAGGCTACCATTGCCTTGTGTCAGGAGCACAGACTGGAGCACAGAACGAAGCATATCGCTCTACGCTACTTCCTTGCTCGAGAGCTTCAGCAGCGAGGTCAGCTTCGTCTTGCTTACGTGGCCACTCGGGCCAACACTGCTGATGTGTTCACCAAGGCGCTTCAGCCTTGTGATCATCAGCGTTTCTGTACTGTTCTAGGCCTTGTGCCTACTGTGCCTCACTTGCTTACTTCTTGACTCTGTTTGTACTGTGATCTCTATATATATATACCTGCATGCTTACACTTGCTAGGTTGTGATCACTGTACCTCTTGTTATATTATCAAACTGCATGTGAACTGGTCTTGTGACCACTTGCTTGTGCTCGGAATTTGTGTGGTTTCCTTGAAATCCACCCTGAGCTTGCTTTGCTTTGCTTTGACTGGTCTTGTGACCATGTGGTTGTCTCCCACTTAGCCTATGGGGGTGTGTCAAACATTATATATGTTTATATTATATAGGCTATAGTGGGTTTAGCCTTAGGGGGTACAACATTGTTAGGGTTGCCTACTTGTATCACCCTGCTGCCTAGTTTCACCATTCTCGTTCGTTCTTAGATTCTAACATGAGGTGGCGCGTGGGATAAGACGGGTGCGCATGGGTCCACAATTGAATTTGTGGAACCCTCGCGCGTTTTGTTTTCATCTTCCGAGAAGAAATCTTTGCCAGGGAGTTTTGCGACGTGCGCATTTCATTTCGAAGTCAAACGAACCAGTGCGAGAAGAAATTCCGCGAATTCGTAACTCCGTCGGTAACTACGCGAATTGTCAGGTGTTTTCATGAGCTGTCACGGCCACGAATCTCCACGGGTTTCCACGAGCTCCCACGAACAAGTATGGCCCATATAAAAGTTCATGGGCGAGTATGGTGCCACTGATCTCGCGTGGAGAAACCTGGCATTTCGGAGTATAGTGCCAGCTATCATTTTGGTGGGCTGATTGCTTTTGCTTTTGGTGGGTTAGTATAAATCTTTGCATGTGTGTTTATCAAATGATGTCATTCTTGCTTTTATAATTGGAATTCTACTACTACGTACTGACGGAGAGTGGAAACACAACGAAGTGCTGCCGAAACTCTGCTCGACCAGAACACTCACTCTACAAGCTACATTGAGCATAACTACTCACTTGTTTTCTACGCCCTTGGCTATGAGGTGACATGCTGTCGCACTCGGGGGGTTACAAGTGATGTTAAGTGTTGCCTAACTTATGTTTGTGAGCCGAGTTTAATCGCTTCCGCATAGTACTTAGACGTAACACCAATGTAGCTCTAATTTGGCACTCATGAATTTCATGCGAGCAAACAGTTGTAAAACGGTTTTTACCGTTGAGAAAACGGAATAGCCGTTTTGTACCTGCGTCGAAATCATTCCGCAAAGCGGTGTGACTTTCATGCGCAATTTCTTGTTCCGTGAGTCAACTCCGAAAAACAGTTTTTCAACTGTAAATTCCGAGCACCCTTCAGAATCCCGCAGCACCCACTCGAAACACACGCGCACCCCTCAGGTGCGCAATCATGCACGACCAGACAAACTGGTCGTGCTGTACTGCGCGTGGGCAGGACGATCATTCGCCCTGTCTTGTTGCGATCGGGGGCCCTGCCACGCTCGCAACATTGCGCGAGCACACTCTCGGGCCCTCAGGGCCCACACGCGAAATCAGGACCACACGCGCGGTCAAGATTTCGCGTGCTTGACCAGCGCGAAAGTCAACAGCACCCCCTTTGACGAGTCAAAGTATCGAGCCCCACAGAAACGCCGCACGGTACACCACCCGCTCGCATGGGACACGCATGAAACATGAAAAACAAATGGGACTTTCATGGGAAGCTCATTTGAGCTTCATGAGAGCTTTAATTTGAGCCTTCATGAGAGCTTCATTTGAGCGCGTCATGGGAGCCTCATTTGAGCGCTTCATGAGAGCTTCATTTGAGCGCATCATGTGAGCCTCATTTGAGCGCTTCATGAGAACAGTGAAAACGAAAATGAAAATGCACAAACACAAAATGCAGTCACAAATGAAAACGAAACACACAAAATGAAAGGACGAGTGCGCACAGAACACACACAAAATGCAAAATGAAATGCACATCTCTCACGCCACAAATTACCTTCAAACAAAACTTCCCCATTTTCCATTACCATCGGCGAATAGGCGGTAGGTTGCCGTGCAAACCATGTATTGCACTCAACATGCCGAACTGTTTATGCCGATGAATCTGCTGCCGCGCCATGTAGCTGGATTTGATGGGTTCGAAACGTTGAATCAAAGCTTCCGGAAACTGCGTCCATGACCCCTCGCCTCGGATCTCATTACTGTTGTAAATCCACTCGAGCGCTGGGCCTCGCAACAGTGTCGCTGCGAGCCGAATCCGCATTCCATCATGTGTCGGGGTCGTACATCCAACGGCCTCGTGTAAATTTTGAGGGTCGCAATGAATCGACGGACGCCGGTGTCCCTCGCATTCGGATTGAACGTCTCCGGTAGCCTCGGACGTGCCGCCTCAAGATTCACTGTAGCCGCTGCCGCTGCTGCTGGGTGAAGTGTCGGTGTCGCCGCTGCTGCTGCTAGCGTCGCTGCTGCATTCGCTGCTACGTTCGCTGCTGCCGTAGCGGCTGCCGGCTGGTTCGCGAGGAGCTCCTCTATTCGCTGGAGTGCCGCTCGCATCTGGTCCATGTCGGTGTGTAACTCCGTATTTTTTCGTACAGAATTATCACCATTTTCCTCCATTTGGCGATTTACAAGAAGATTTGCGACGAAAAGAATTGAATTCTATGCGCTAGTCGACTCACTGCGATTCGAATCGACTGTAGAAATGACGAGCGCTGTTTCTGTAGGTCGCGTACTTCTCCCTCAGTCGAAATTCGCGTCTGATCTCGGCCGTTGAGAAGAATCCGATCCGACGCTCCCAATTCCAATTTTTTTGGCCGAAATTCTCAGGGCCGTTGAGATTCGAATCGATATGACGGTCAGAATTCCAACCTTTTCGCCACTGGACCCGAGGAGTGTTCGAAAACTGGTTCGAGGGGGACGTTAAAAAATAGCGCGGAACTGGTTTACGTACCCGAAATCAGCGCTTTCCGTCGTCGCCCCCGCGGTTGTAAAAGCTAGGTTTTAGCGGTCGAAAAACTTCGCGTGAAAACAGACTGTAATTACCAAGTGTAGGGATCTAGGATCGAGCTCAGAAAAGAGAGTTTGAATTGAATGATCCACCTGGGTACAACACGAGGCTATGTATAGTCTCGACACAAGGCCAGTTACCCAGGTGTTACGCGAATGTTCTGAGGGTCGCGAAGCGTCCCCAACAGAACCTCCCCGAACTCAGTAGAAAGTAATTTGGTGGAAACCGAATAGGCTTGAGTTCGGTACACGTAACCTGGTTCGGTGCTATAACTATAATAAAATATAGGGTTGCACCTAACCTAGGAAATCAAGCATATTTATGAATGATAAATAAAACACAAGCTAGTAATAGCATAAGAAAGTCTAGGCAAGATAGCAAAGTCAGCATAAGCCGTCGTACTCTCACAGTTGCTTTCCACAGGACTACCGTCAGCTAGACTATGGGGGTGTGTCAAGCTATATTTGTTATAGCTTCTATTTGTTAGTCTAGGTGGTGTACGATCATGCTTAGGGTTGGCTAGGGTTTGCACATATCTTCCTTGTCATTCTCTAATCTAGTCAATTCACTATATTTCAACAGCTTTGTACTAGAACGTGAGGTCGCCTAGTGCCAATACACGAATACAGAGCCGGCGTGCATGGCGCGATAGCAACCTTGGCGCAACAACGCCCTTGGAGCAAGAGCGCCCTTAGCGCGAAAGCACCCAAGGCGCCATCAGCATAAGGTGCGAAGCCTTAGGTGCGAGCGCCCTAGGGACAGCGCCCTAGGTGCTAAGAGCTCACAGAGTCACCGTCCACGGAGCCAGCGCAGACGTCGCCAGCACCCACGGCGCTGACGCCTAAAGCGTGAGCGCCCTAAGGCCAACGCCCTTGTCGTTAACGCCCTATGGCCAGCAGCCTAGGCACTTTTGGCCTAGGTTCCAGTGCCTAAGGCGAGAGCACCTTAGGTTATATTGCATACTGCACGAGGGCCAAGGGCAGGCGGTCTAGGTTGTCAACGGGAGTTGTTGTTGTCCCCGTCCTCGCTTGGGCGGAGCCGACTTCGTGGTTGGGTGTACGGGAGGTACACCCGACTTGTAGCAGTGGTCGACGGGGTTGGTCGACTTGCACGGGGCCACTGCAATGCCGCCGACTTGGGAAGCCGGCGGCCGACTTCAACTGGTGGTCGGCGATGTGGCACGTCGACCTGGAAGTCGGCGCCGACTTGCAAGGTCACCAACTTGCAAGGTCACCGACTTGCAAGGTTACCGACTTGCAAGGTCACCGACTTGCAAGGTCACCGACTTGCAAGGTCACCGACTTGCAAGGTCACCGACTTGCAAGGTCACCGTCTTGCAAGGTCACCAACTTGCAAGGTCACCGACTTGGGAGGTCGCCGACTTGGGAGGTCGCCGACTTCAAGAGGTCGGCCCGGAAGTTGGCGCCGACTTCAGGGAGGTCGACCTGCGGAGGGCGTCGACTTGGTGACGCCGACTTCGGGTAACCGACTTGGGTGGTCGGCTGACGACTGTGCTGGTCGACGTGGAGCTGGTCGACCAGGAGTGACGTCGACCTGGAGCTGGTCGACCAGGGGTGTGGTCGACCTGGTGAGGTCGTCTGGAGGTGGCCGTCGACTTGGGAGGTCGACGGGCACATACAGGAGCACTTGGTCGACGTGGTTGCCCGGTCGACCAGGTTACCTGGGTGACGAGGTTCTGCGGAAGAGTGCGACGGTCGCCCAGGCGAAGTTGGCGAGACTGACCTCGGTGGTGGTATCCCGAGGTCGACGTGGCGGATCAGGTGGAGTCGTCAGCACGAGGATGACACGGTGTGTGCGTTGTGCAGGTGACAAGGCTTAGCCCGCCAAGCATCTGCGAGCACCTGCGAAGTAGGTGCGCTGCTGTTCTGCGGGAGAAACGCTGGCACGCCGTCAACCTGCAGCGATGGCACGCCGTCGACTCTGCACCGCTGGAGCGCGGTCGACCAAGTCGTGCTGGAACGCGGTCGACCATGCTGTGCTGGCAGACGACCGACCTGAATGCTAGCTCTGATGTAGTCTTGCCATGCCAACTTCATTGTACCATTGTTGTCAACCTTCTCTAGTGAAACTCTTGCCAACTTGCCCCGTGAACTAGCAAGCAGTGTGTGCACTAGGAAAACGACTAAGGACCAACGAACGCAGAGATCACACGAGCATCCGTGCCTAGCCTGTAGTCTAGCTCCCGTTGTAGTAGTTATCTCCGCATAGGTGAGAGCGCCTTAAGCCCTAGCAGTAAAGAGCGTGGGAGAAAGGTAGTAGTGAATAGTACCTACATGCGATGTTTTAAGCGACGAGTATGAAAGAGCGTGGAAGAAAGCCTGCACACCACTAGGAAAGGCAGGTTGAGTTGGTTTGGGCGCGAGGCGAACAAAAACCTAGCCACGAATTTCAGCCTGTTATGGGTTGTAATGAAAAGAGCGCAGAAGTGAATACAATGACTGAGATGGCGTTCACAGCAAGTTTCCCCGAAGCGAACCTGTCAAACTATTATAATGTTTAGGTTGTGTAGGCTGTAGTGGGGTAGCCCATAAGGGGTACAACCCAATTAGGGTTAGTACTTGTACCCACTTTGACCTTAGTTCATTCATTCCCGTTCATTTTCTTGACATAGTTTCAGAGCAGGTCCTGTTTTTTTAGGGTCCATCGATTCGTTAGC
Organism: Closterium sp. Naga37s-1; assembly: GCA_947471745.1. Taxonomy (NCBI): domain Eukaryota; kingdom Viridiplantae; phylum Streptophyta; class Zygnematophyceae; order Desmidiales; family Closteriaceae; genus Closterium; species Closterium sp. Naga37s-1. The sequence continues at coordinate 2,661,589 of CANJKZ010000243.1, forward strand.
TGCACGTAGCGCCCTACCCCACCAGTCGCGCTGCCCTGCCCTGCCCTGACCGACGCGCTGCCCTGCTCGCTGCGCGCCGCCCTTCCCTGCCCACGCGCCGCCCTTTCCCACCCGCGTACCGCCCTGCTGGCCGCGCGCTGCTCTGCCCTGCCCGTCGCGCCGCCCTGCCCTGCCTGTCGCGCCGCCCTGCTGGTCGCGCGCCGCCATCCCCTGCTAGTGCCGCGCCGCCCTGCCCTGCCCGCGCGCCGCCCTGCTGGCCGCCGCGTCGCCCTGCCCTGCCTACGCACTGCCCTGCTGGCCGCCGCCCTGCCCTGCCCTGCCCACGCGCCGCCCTGCTGGCCGCCGCACCGCCCTGCCCTGCCCGCGTGCTGCCCTGCTGGCCGCCGCCCTGCCCTGCCCTGCCCTGCCCGGCCGCCGCCCTGCTGGCCGCCGCACCGCCCTGCCCTGCCCGCGCGCTGCCCTGCTTGCCGCAGCCCTGCCTTGCCCTGCCCACCTTGCTGGCCGCCGCCCTGCCCTGCCCTGCCCGCGCGCTGCTGTGCTGGCCACCGCCCTGCCCTGCCCTGCCCGCGCGCCGCCCTGCTGGCCGCCGCCCTGCCCTGCCAGTTGCGCCGCCCTGCCCTAGCTGTGCGCCGCCCCGCCCTGCCCTGCGCGCTTCCCTAGCGCTTGCGCGCCGCCCTGCCCGTCGCGCCGTCCTTGCTTGCGTGCTGCCCTGCTGCTCGCGCGCCACCCTGCTCTGCCCGCTATGGCTACTCTCAGCGTTCTCACATTCGATCCTGAGGGCCGTCCGATCCAGTTCGATACGTGGCTCGATGACTTACAGCTGTTCCTACTGAGCGATTCTAGAGACGGCGTTCCGTTGTTTGACCACACGTCTGGAGCCTCTCTCGCCCCTCCCGACACAGCTGACAGTGCGACTCGCTCACCATATCCGTGACGCTGCTGCTCGCCTAGCCGTTCGCAACCACCTACCGTTAGCCGAATGTGCTCACTTGGGCCAGCACAAGACTGCTAAAGACATGTACGACGCTGTAGTCGCTCGTTACTCCTCCCCTGCCACTGCTGCTCTCGGCTGCCTTATACTGCCCTACCTTTTTCCCGAGGTGTCCGCCTTTGCCACAGTCGACGACCTAGTCACCCACCTTTGCACTAGTGACAGTCGCTACCGCGCCACGCTTCCCACCAAGTTTCTAGACAAGAACTCCTCCCCCATGTACATCGCTCTCTACTTCATCGTCACCCGCCTCCCTGACTCTCTTAGCGCAATCAGGGACCTCTTTTTCACCATGGACCCCACCGACCTCACTGTCGACCTGCTCGAGAAGCACCTCCTTGCAGCTGAGGCTAGCATAGTCGCTGTAGGTGCTGCTCGTGGCACTCCTCGCACTCCCTTCTTTGAGGGGTGTTCCCCCTCCCCCCTTGCCCCCTCCTACGCTTCTGCTGATGCTGTTGACTTCCTTCGTGCTGAGGAGGTCGGGGCTGCGTCTGCTCCTGGTGGGAGGCGCCGCAGCGGCAGGGGCAAGGGAGGCAAGGGTGGTGGGGGTGGTAGCGGTGGAGGCAGTGGTGGAGGCGGTGGAGGCGGCAGAGGTGGCAGTGGTGGCGGAGGGAGTGGTGGTGAGAGTGGAGGTGTTGGTGGCGGCGGTGGTGGCGGCAGTGGGAGTGGTGGCGGCGGCAGTGGTGGTGGCACAGGGAGTGGTGGCGGCGGCGGTGGTGGCGGCGGCGGCGGTGGCGGTCGGAGTGGATCCGGTCAAAGGGGAGGTTCGAGCGGTGGTTAGAGGCAGCAACAGCAGCGTCCGCGTGGGACCCCTACGCCCGAGGAGCTTTGTGAGTGGTTTGCTCAGCGTGGGGCGTCTGGGGGTAGTGTTCGCTGCCAGTACGTCATTCGCACAGATGACCACGCTAGTCAGACATGCGGGAAGGTTGGTCACACACAGTCCAGCTGCTTCTCCCGTCTTGACGACGCCTGGCGCGCAGAGTTTACCGACGCGACTGAGCTCCCCCGCTGGCTAGAGCTGCTTAGGCAGGGTGTGGATATCTTTGCTCTTGACTATGATGCTATCCTTGCTGCCATGTATGCGTTGACTGTTAGTGCTGAGGGTGACTGTTATCTGTATATGCCGCCCGACCCTGGTATAGAGGCTGCTGCTCTAGGTGCTAGTGAGCCTGCTCTCTCTGGTACTATTACTGCTGAGGCCTTGCACACCTTCACGCTTGACTCAGGTGCTTCCCGCTGTTTCTTTCGTGACAGTACAACAATCACACCACTCCCTGCACCTGTTGCGGTCAGACTGGCTGACCCCTCAGGGGGCCCAGTACTTGCACGTTCCTCCACTGTTCTCCCGTGTCCGGCGGTTCCGTCTAGCTCACTCTCAGGTCTTCACCTCCCCTCGTTCTCTACGAACTTGGTGAGTAGCGCTGCCCTCCAGGATGCGTTGGTCACTACCACCACTCCTGGGGGTCAGCGTGTGTCGATCTGCACGTGTACACGGACGGGCCGTCACCTGGCCACGTTCACCTGTCGGCCTGGGTCGAGTCTGTACACACTGACTACTGAGCCTCCTCAGGTAGCTGCGTCTGCGTCCACGTCAGGTGAGCTAGCAGCCCCCTGTTCGTGTCGCCTCCTGTCGCACCAGACTCTCATGTGGCACAACCGCCTTGGTCACCCCTCCCTACAACGCCTCCGTGGCATGCACTCCCGCCTCCTTGTCTCTGGTCTTCCCAGGTCTCTTCCTCCCCTCCCACCCTCGCCTGCCCCTCCCTGCCTTCCCTGTGTCGAGGGGCGGCAGCGCGCCGCTCTTCACTCCTCGTTTCCCCCGACGACAGCTCCCCTGCAGACTCTCCACATGGACGTGTGGGGCCCAGCCCGCATCCGTGGACAGGGCCGCGAGTGATACTTTCTGCTGGTTGTTGACGACTACTCGCGTTACACCACGGTCTTCCCCTTGCACAGCAAGGGGGAGGTCCCTGTTGTTTTGATCCCTTGGATCCGCGCTGTCCATCTCCAGCTCCGCGAGCGGTTCCATGCGGACCTGAGGTGGTGAGTTTGCCTCCGACCTCTTGCGGGACTTTTGTCGTGGGGAGGGCATCCACCAGTCGTTCACGCTTCCGGCCTCTCCGCAGCAGAATGGGGTTGCTGAGCGCCGCATTGGCTTAGTCATGGAGGTCGCTCATTCCTCCATGATCAATGCGGCTGCTCCCCATTTTCTGTTGCCGTTTGCGGTCCGCTACGCTGCACATCAGCTCAACCTCTGGCCCCGTGTCTCCTTGCCGGAGACCTCGCCTACACTGCGTTGGACGGGGGAGGTTGGCGATGCGTCGGTGTTCCGGGTCTGGGGCTCTCGTGCCTTTGTCCGCGATACCTCCGCGGACAAGCTCTCCTCCCGCGCCGTTCCCTGTGTCTTCCTTGGCTTTCCCCCTGACGCGCCTGACTGGCAGTTTTACCACCCCACCACGCTCCGTGTCCGGCCCTCTCAGGACGTCACGCTTGACGAGTCGGTTCCCTTATACCGTCTCTTCCCCTACTGCACTGCCCCTCTCCCCCCCCCCCCCCCCCCCGCCGCTCTTCCTCGCACCAGGTCCTCCTTCGGTAGAACCCCTCCCCCCTAAGGGTCCTGCTCCCTCAGGTGTGTCTCAGGTAGACTTACTCCCATTGACTGAGCCTGTCGAGGTAGCTGTCGACTCTGGTGCTACCGGGGGGGGTGCTGCTAGGGGTGCTGCGTCTGGGGGTACTGAGCCTGAGCGTGCGGAGCCTGGGGGTGCTGAGCCTGGGGTTGCTGAGTTTGAGGGTGCGGAGCCTGGGGGAGCTGAGCCTGAGCGTGCGGAGTCTGGGGGCGCTAAGCCTGCAGTTGCTGAGTCTGAGGCTGCGGAGCCTGGGGGTGCTGAGCCTGAGCATGCGGAGCCTGGGGGTTCTGTGTCTGGGGGTGCTGAACCTAGAGGTACTGTGTCAGTTGGAGGTCCTACGGATGACTCGTCACGACGGGAGCCTCTCTCTCCACTGCAGCTGCGCGAGTGGTTTGCTCGGCGCACCCGCCTTCGGAGTGGCGCTGCTAGAGCTGGAGGCCCTGCCGCTGGAGACACTGCCGCTGGAGGCACTGGAGCTGGAGGCGCTGGAGCTGCTGGTCTTGGAGGTGCTGGAGGTGTTGGTCCTGGAAGTGCTCGTGCTGGAGGTACTGGAGCTGCTGGAGCTGGTGGTGCTGTTGGTCTTGGAGGTGGTGGAGGTCCTGCTGGAGCTGTAGGTACCGGAGGTGCTGGAGTTGCTGGTCATGGAGGTGCTCGTGCTGGAGGTACTGGAGCTGCCAGAGTTGGTGGTGCTGCTGGTACTCGAGGTGCTGGAGGTGATGGAGGTGCTGGGGCTACTGGTCCCGGAGGTGCTCGTACTGGAGGTGCTGGAGCTGCTGGAGCTAGTGGTGCTGCAGGCGCTGGAGCTGGAGACCCTGGAGCTGCAGGCGCTGGAGCTGGAGACCCTGGACCTGGAGGTGCTAGCGCTGGAGGCACTGTGCGGCGGCGACCATACTTCGTTCCACTGCTTCACCAGGTTCTTAGCCTCCCGTCTTCTACTGACCTTACTCCACCTCTACTGTGTCTACTGCCTGACCAGTCGTAGCCACAGTTACAGCCAGCCTCCCCACTGCCTGCTCCTTCTTCTTACACTGAGTAGACAAACTCTCTTACAGAGCGTCGTGAGCCTGCGTCTCGTCCTGCCTCGCCTGTTTGCGCTGTTCGCACTGGTCATCGTGTTCCGCGTCGGCGTCCTCCTCCTGTCCCTGGCACTCACCTTATGGCACTTCGTCCTTCCTCTGTTCCACTGCGAGTTCCCCTGCCGTCTCCTCCTGTATCCTCTCTTGCTGACGGTCCGGACCCTGAATCTGACTTAGTTCGTGCAGCTAGTCCTACTGTCACACGTCTTCTAGCCACTGATGTCACTGACCCTTCGTTTGAGTCCGCTGATGCGTCTGTCCTAGTTGCTGAGCTTGTTGAATTTGCTGCCGCCTCTCATCTCGACTACTGCGCTAGTCTTGTTGCTGAGTCTGAGTCTGATTGTCCTCCGTCCGTCGGGGGTGAGTGTACTCTTGGCACGGACGTCCTTCAGGACAGGCAGGAGGACTTTGAGTGTCTTGCAGCTGCTGTACCTCATCTCGTGGCCATGCTGCTTTGCACCTGAGGGAGACCCGGATGCACCAGACATTCCGACCCCACGCTCTTACACAGAGGCGATTACGGGTCCCTACTCCTCTCAGTGGCAGACAGCCATGGACGCAGAGATTGCATCCTGGAAGTCCACAGGCACTTACGTCGACGCAGTTCCCCCTCCTGGGCGAGCATAGACGATGGCATGTGGATTTTTAGGGTGAAACGGCCGCCGGGTTCTCCGCCTGTCTTCAAGGCACGTTACGTTGCACGAGGCTTTAGTCAGCAACAGGGAGTTCACTTCTTCCAGACCTTCTCCCCTACCCCGAAGATGACCACCCTTCGGGTGCTGCTGCACGTCGCCGCTCAGCGTGACTACGAGCTTCACTGTCTTGACTTCAGCACAACTTTCTTACAGGGCAGCCTACACGAGGAGATCTGGCTGCGCCGCCCACCTGGCTTCACTGGGTCGTTTCCTGCAGGTACCCAGTGGAGCCTCCGGCGGCCAGTCTACGGTCTCCGCCAGGCGCCTTGCGAGTGGCACGACCCACTGAGGACGACGCTTGCGGCTCTTAGGTTTGCTCCTTCGACAGCTGATAAGTCGCTGTTTCTGCGCACCGACACTTCGCTGCCGCCGTTCTACATCCTCGTTTACGTTGACGACTTGGTTTTTGCCACTGCTGACACTGAGGCACTGACCCTTGTGAAGTCGGAGCTGCAGAAGAGACACACCTGCACTGACCTAGGTGAGCTGCGCAGCTATCTTGTCTTGCAGATCACCCGGGACAGAGCACGGCGCACCATCACCCTGACCCAGTCACACATGGTGCAGCCGGTCCTTGAGCGCTTCAGCTTTCAGTTCTCCTTGCCACAGCGCACTCCTCTGCCTACGAGTCACTCGCTCTCAGCTCCACCTTCGGACGAGTCCGTAGAGCCGAGTGGCCCATATCCAGAGCTTGTGGGCTGCCTCATGTACCTGATGACCTGCCCTCGACCTGACCTTGCCTACCCTCTTAGCATCATGGCACGCTACGTTGCGCCCTGGAGACACCGACCAGAACACATGGAGGACGCTAAGAGGGTGTTACGCTACTTGTGCAGTACGTCGGCCATGGGGCTCGTGCTTGGAGGACGGGGTCGAGTTGTCGTCACTGGACACGCAGACGCTTCTTGGGTTGACGACCTGGCTACGCAGCAATCGTCACAGGGTTACACCTTCAGCCTTGGCTCCAATTCTGTTTCTTGGCGGTCTACTCGCTCCTCAGTTCCAGTTGTGAGGCTGAGATCTACGCAGGGGCCATGGCTGCACAGGAGTTACGCTGGCTCACCTACCTGCTGACAGACTTGAGAGAGCGGCCTAGTTCTTCTCCAGTTCTGTACGTAGACAACAAGGCCATGATTGCCTTGTGTCAGGAGCACAGACTAGAGCAGAGGACGAAGCACATCGCTCTACGTTACTTCCTTGCTCAAGAGTTGCAGCAGCGTGGTCAGCTTCGTCTTGCTTACATGACCACTCGGGCCAACACTGCTGATATATTCACCAAGGCACTTCAGCCTGGTGATGATCAGCATTTCTGTACTGTTTTAGGCCTTGTGCCTACTTTGCCTCACTTGCTTACTTCTTGACTTTGCTTGTACTGCGATCTATATACATATACCTGCATGCTTACTCTTGCTAGGATGTGATTACTGTATTGTTTGTTCTCGATTATATTACTCTGCATGTGGACTGGCCTTGTGGCCATTTGCTTGTGCTCAGAGTGTGTGGTGACTTCGTGATCCACCCTGAGCTTGCTTTGCTTTTCTTTACTGGTCTTGTGACCCCTTGTTATCCCTCACTTTGCTTATGGGGGTGTGTCAAACTATTATAATGTTTAGGTTGTGTATGCTGTAGTGGGGTAGCCCATAAGGGGTACAAACAAATTAGAGTCTGTAATTGTACCCACTTTGACCTTAGTCCATTCATTCCCGTTCAGTTTCTTGACAGAACCGCGCTCAACAACAGTGCACAATGCAGGTGTTTAGGGCATGACATTCCGGAGGGGATGAACGTGGACTTCGTACGAGTGGGGAGGTGAGGTTCGTGCGATCGGAACTCATGCCCATTTTGTGGGTCGTCGGACGTCAGTATTGATCTGTCACAATAATTTCGGGAAACCTGCCGGATGCACGTTCTGGATGTCCAGAAGGAAAATCGGTGAAATTTGAGCAGCAAATTGTCGCGCTCACATTTCCGAAACCAATTCCAATCTGCTCTACCATCCAACCCACTCACTCCGGGACTACAAAACCAATCAGCCTCCTTGCGCAATCCCATCTCCTGTGACGAATTCTCAGCTCATCCTTGCTCAAAATGACCACCATTCCCCAGCAGATAGCCATAGCCGTAGCAGCCACGATAGCATAGATGCAAGCCGATGACGACGAGTTGGATGCTGCTCTATTGTCCTTAGCAGGGGCAGACCGTCAGAGGCAGGCCGCGATTGCACGCACCGAAAAGATACAGAGGATGAGGCAGTATAGGGAGGCCTAATAGTCCAAGTGGTTGGACAAAATCGAGCTCATGAGCGAGGCAGAATTCATCGAGATGTTTCGCATTAACAGGGCCATACTGGACTACGTTGTAGACCGCATGGAGATTCCTTTCCGTCTTATTGTACGGAGGTACAAAGTCCCCATACGTCTTTGCATATTAATCCCCATTAAATATCTAGCGACCGGCATGTCATATCTGGACATGAGTCTCTTCTTTGGGGTCCCTAAATCAACCTGCCACTTAATAGTAGACTGTTTCTCATTGCATTTTCCCCGCCGTTTCAAAAAGGACAGGGTGTGGTTCCCCACTAGAGAGGAGATGGTAAAAATGGAAGCCGATTTCAGATCCGCCCGAGGGGTTCCGAACGTCATTGGCGCTGTAGGCGGAACACATATTCAGGTAAGAGGTATCGATGACTACCGAAGTGAATACTACAGTCAAAAATAGACTTATTCAGTGCAATTTCAGGTCACGGTGGATGCTAACTGCTGTATTTGGGACTACCTGGTTGGCCGCACTGGCTCTACACATGACAGTCCGGTGTTCACCGGAAGTGCCCTATACGAGCGAATGGCTAGAGGAGACATAGCCCCATATCAATCAATTGCGGATGCTGCCTACCCTAAACCCTAAACCCTGAAAGATTTCTGCTTGGTACCTCTAACTGCTAGCAAGGAAAGGTTGTTGGCAGGATGGGAACAGAGTTTCAATTACATACAGTCCGCCACGAGGATGCCTGTGGAGAGGTGCATGGGGTTGTTAAAAAACCGATGGCGTCTCTTTGCAGGTCGTCATGAGGGGAGGTTGTGGCGGGTATGTGCAGGGGTGGGCTGTCTAGTCGTGCTTCATAATATGATCAAGAGTGAAGAGCAGTGCAGAAAAACGTCGCGCGGCTGGTGGCGAAGAGAAGCAGTGCGGACGAGGAATTGTTGGAGGGGGCGGGGAGATATTCGAAGGTACAGGTGGCGACCAACCCCCGCAACAACCCATGATGCGTGGGTGACACGCCGCCAAGAGTTCGGTGAGCGATTCACCAAGCGTGGCTTATGCGCCACGAGGGGGATGGTTTGAATTCGGAGTAGCGGGGTAGTATAAATTTCCCTGGCTGTCCATGATGAGTGTTTGCATTGCAGTTGGTGCTGAAGCATGGAAAAATGGGGGTGGGGCATTTTGCATGAGGATGGGGAGAGTGTTGGGGGATGGCTGGCTGTACCAATATGGCACGCCGGCTGGTTGGAAGTGCGAATTGGTGCCATGAACCGATGCTGATGATGCATGAAGCGAACCGATGGCGCCATGGGTATTGTAACCGATCCCAACAAGTGGTGGCGCAAAGCGTTCGAGCACGTTAATAAGACGCTCCATATTAGCCTGCTGCCTCTCCGTTCGATCGTGTACCAGGCGGGACATGTGCTTGTTGACAGTGGGCGTCTCGTTGTCCCCCCAAGGTTCCGAAACGCGTCTCGGAATGGCTGGTCGTCTTGGTGCACTTTGACGCTCTGAAATGGGTACAGTTTATGAGGGTGGCAGGGAGGGACGTGTGAGATGGTCATAGTATTTTCATTTCGTAGGGATCATGTCGTTGATTTGTAGACGGTGCGGCAAATTGTGTTTACATTGGTTTTGTTGAAACACTCAATCATAACTACCTGTCCGGTCAGTGCGTGCAGGTTGAGAGGACGAATCGTTTGAAGGTGTTGCATTCTCATTCCGCGCGCCACCCTCATCAATGACGTGTGGGTCCGGTGCCTGATCGGAATTGAAGTAGTTGTAGACGTATTGGTACCAGTCCGGTTTGGGCATGCGGTCGTTCCCAGATTCCTTATCAGCTTCCTTCATTTCATTCATCCGTGCCTTCAGTCGGGGCCACTGCTTCTCCAAGGCATCTGCGGGATGCCTCCAGTTGGTGTTTTGACGCTGTAGTAGCAACTCATTCTTTTTCCACCATTGGGAACCTTGCTTCCCCTTGAGTTTCTCAAAATCTAATTTAGTCGACCACATAGCTGAGGCGAAGTCCGTGAGCTCTAATAAGAAGTCCGTTGTCTGGTGCCGGCGCCCTCAACCTTGCGCTTCCCTTTGTTTGGAGTGGTCACGTTAGGATCTCCCGTGTCAACCTTGTCAGATTCCTCTGCTGTGGGGCGTAGATAGCGTTGTAACCGTCGCTGTCACCAAAAGATTCAGCGTCCGTCCTAGATGTTTCTCCACCGATGGATGGAGCAGAATCGCCAGAAGGACGTGAGACGCTTCTAGAGCGATGTGAGGACGAGTCATCGGACAAGCCTATTAAACGAATGCGCTTCACACCAAGTGCCTCCTGCTCGCGCAACCATGCGACATACGGAGTGACAGACGGTTCCTCCCCATCAGAGGGAGTATCACCAGCTCTATTATCACTCTAGCAGCAAGAAGAAGAGGACATTTTACTTGAGTGGGTGGAAATACCCTAAGCAGTTGAAGGATAGGAATGAAGCGTGACGGCTGTTGCCCTTCAGCAGTTCGGGTTGTTCGAGTCGAGAGCAATTCGGTTGGAATTCGAGCCGCTCCCAAATTTTCGAAAATTGGAGTCTGTGGCGGGACGATCCATTGAAATGTTGGACGTTTCCCTCGCATGCTTTGTTTTTTTTGCCGTCTCCCGAACAACGGTTTTTGTCAGGTTACGGTCGCATGGCCGTTAGATCCGAATTCATGTGATTGGTTGCAGGTTTGCTTCATTTGTCGTACGATCATCGTCAGGCCCGTCGCTGGGCACGTGGGGTGGGCGTGGCTGGGAGATGTTACTGCCACGCTGTACACGAAAATCTGCACTTTTGGGGGGCTTGGGGCTACTTCGCTTGGGGGAACTTACTGTGAACGCCATATGAGCGAATAGTGAAGCCTGGCACTAATATGGCGAAGCTGGCTGGGCCAAAATCGCGGAGTCGCGAAATGTTTGGGTGCAGGTTCGGGGTTGGTAAACCCAAAGGCGATGCGATGGTGGTTCGGAGGGCGAGGTCATCGAACCGAGCTTGAAATCCGAAAGTTGGAATTGTACGCGTACAGTGTGACCCAGTAAGGAATCACGGAAAATTCCTTATACGACCCCCACCTTTAAAAAAGTGGTGAATATCCGGAACACCCCGGCGAGTCAAGTAAGCCTGCAGAACTGGGTGCCCCCGTAGCGAGTCCGCGGCGACGTACGTGTCGTCTTCACTCGTGTGACCCTTCCAACGAAGCAGGAAGACCACTTTGCGCCCGGTAGCCGTTAGATCCACGCGATGGTTCAGAATCTTCCATGGCTCGAGCGTGGGTTCTGCCATAGGTTGAACACTTGGCGCGATGTTAGGCCGTGCGACGTTGGGCGACTGTGGTGCCTCGTAATGATGTAGAAGCTTGACGTCAGCGTAAAATCAGACTTTTTTTTGTGAACCTCGGCTGATTCATCAGCCTTAAAAAAGAAAAAACCCTTGGCTGTTTTTTCAGCATTTGTACTTTGTATGTTTTTTTCAGCACTTTTGCATGAGGGTACACTGATTTTTCAAAGTGATAGCGTGTGGGACCCTATGCTGAATCCGCACATATGTGTGTGATTTTCCTCTCCCCCGCCCACTATGCCCACTCTCCTACTCCCCCACACAGCCCCCCTTCTTTCGATTGTCCCTCCCCCCAGCCCACTCTTTCCACACGAAACTTCTCCCAGCCCACTTCTTCCAGATGAAACTCCCCTAGCCCACTTGTTCCACTCTTCTGCGAGCAACTTCTTCCACTCGAAGCTCCCCTTAGCCCCTTCTTCCACTCGAACCTCCCCCCGTTTCCACTCCGCTTTGCTCAGCCCACCCCCTTTTTCCCCTCCCCCCAGCCCACGTTCCCCCCCCACCCCTCCCCCCAGCCCACCTACTGCTCTGCCCCCCACCCACTAGCCCATCTGTTTCTCTCGCCACTCTTAATCCAACTAGAAAAAATGTTGCACTTCGAACTTGTAATATATACTGCTCGGAAATATGTGGATCGTCTAGCCGTGGGTGAATAGTCCCATCAAAATCGGATTGGTGCGGGCGACAAGCAGTGCTGCGGTCTGCATGGATGGTCGGATCAAGGCGTCGGCAATGTTGTTGGCGCCTTTCTTGTACGTGATGGTGTAGCGGAAATTGGATTCCAAGTAGTCCAGCCACCTGATTTGTCGCGGGTTGAGTGTCGGTTGTGTCCTCATGTACTGTTGCAATTTGTGGTCGGTTTTGATCGTCATGTCGGCTCCCGTCAGGTAGTGGCGCTAGTTACGAAATGCGTGGACAATGGCTAGCAATTCCTTGTCGTGGACTGGGTAGTTGCGCTCTGGTGGCTGCATTTTGCGTGATTCGTATGCGTTGGGTTGCAGCCCCTTGCCGAAATCCTGTAGAAGGACGGCGCCAACGGCAAAATCACTGGCGTTTGTGATGACTTTGAACAGTCGAGATGGGTCGGCAAGGCGGAGTACCGGGGGTGAACTCAAAATGTTTTTGAGTTTTTTCAAAGGCAGACTGCTCTCCCCCCCCCCCCCCCCCCCCCCCCCCCCACTGAAAATAGGTGTCTTTGTGCAGGAGGTCGTTAGAGGCTTGGCAATCCCTGCCATATTGGTTACAAATCGCGGACTTAATTTACGAACCCCAGGAAACTCTGCAGCTCGGTGATGTTGGTCGACGGCTTCCACTTAGCGATGGATTCCACCTTGCGGGGGTCAATTTTAATTCCCTCCCCCGAAACCACGTGCCCCGGGATCTCCAGCTCCGGCTTCAGGAACTCACACGTAGAGCCTTTCGTAATGAGTCGGTTCTGCTGTAAGTGCCAGAACACTTCCTCCAGGTCCTTTAAATGCTCTTCTTTTGTCTTGCTGTACTCCATGATGTCGTCGAAGTAGACTAACTATTTTGTGTAGCATGTCTTTAAAGACCCCGTTCATAGTCACCTGGAACGTCGGGGGCGCGTTGGTTAGTCCGAACGGCATCACAGTGTATTCATAACTGCAAAACCCGTCTTCGAGCAGTCGTCGGCGAACACGCGAATTTCGTGGTAGCCTCCTCGCAAATCGATCTCCTAGAAGGAGCGAGCCCCGCGAAGTTGATCCAGCAGGTCGTCCGCCCGCGGGATCAGGTAACGCCACTTTATTGTGACCTGATTCACCGCGAGATATTCAATGCACATGCGTAGGCCCCCATCCTTATTCGGCGTAAACAATATTGGTGCTATAAACGACGACGTGCTCGGCCGGATAAAACCCTCGACAAGAACATAATCCAGCTGCCTTCTCAACTCGTCGAGCTCCGGTTGGCTGAGCCGCCAGTGTGTCCAAACTGTAGGTTGCGCGCCAGGCTCCAGCTGTTTCCTGTGGTCTTCTGGACGCTGAGGTGGCAGGCCGTCTGGCAGGTCATCCGCGATAATTTTGGGATACCTCCGAATGATGCTTGCTAGTTCCTGGGGGATTGCCGCGCAGAGCTTGTCGATGTCGGTGACTTTTTTGGTGGACGCTACCTCGTACAGGTGTACAGCATAGCCTCTGGCCCCCTTGTTGATCGTTCGCCGTATGGTGACTACATTGACACGTGTTGTCACAGGCTTCGGGTCTGTCCATTTTGGAAGCGTTACCAGCCCCATTTTTCCTCGCACGGTGCACGCTCTTGTTGTCATATCGATCGTCGGATTGTATCATTGTAGCCAATCGCGTCCCAGCAGCACATTGCAGCCGCCCAATATTGTCGCAAGCATCTTCATGCCGAACCCAATTTTTTCGCCACACTTCATCCGTTTTTTTCGCGCTTCATCTCAAATGGCCAGCGGTGTCCCATCCACCAACCTTGCGTCAATCTCTTACAAACACCTGTGCAACTTCACCCCATTTGTTTTTGCTGTTGACAAGTTGAGAAGACTGTGAATCGCCCTACCGTCAACTAATATTTTATTTTATAACCGCTATCACTCCCTACTACCAGCATGGGGTGGTCCACGTGTTGACCTACGCTATTCGTCCGGGTGTGGTTGATGGCTCGGATTGGTACCACGACTCTGTGTGGATGGTGATTGTTAGGCGACAGAGTCTCGTTAGTAGGGCGTCCGTCTGCTATTGCGTCGCTGTTTTTCCAGGCCCTTTTATGCCATTCCTCTTTCCCAACTTAAACTTCGGGCAGTCTTTTCTCAGGTGGCCCAACAGGTTGCATGCAAAGCACGGCCCGATGGCTTGGCTTGGCGCATCCACGATGTTGATCGTGGGCTGCTGAATTGATCCATGAGATCAATGGCTCTTCCGGGAGCTCGATCTCGCCCACTGCATCAGCGCATCCGTCGACTCGGCTTCTCGGACGGCGTCGTTAGAATTGCGTGGCTGCGTGCATCGAACCTCATACTATAGCTCGTATTCGAGGCCCGCCACGTAGCGATCCAACCGTTCCGTATCGCTCATGTCGTCCACTTGGTCCGCCAAGTTGCAAAAAGTGCTGGTATAGTCATGGACTGAAGTCAGCTGCTTCAAGGCACGCAGCTTCATGCGGGCAGAATCCAAGTCGGATATGTGCTCGAACCTAGCTCGCAAGGCAGCGCCCCACTCCTTCTATGTGTGTATCGTGTCAGTCCCAAAAATCGAAGCTGCTCGTTGCGTGACAGGAGTTGATGTCCCGTCGTTAGCACGTGTCATCTATGCAGAAGTCCCCACGATTTGCAGCGTGCGTTGCCACCACTCCAATGCAGGTCCTCGTAATAGTGAAACTGCAAAAGTTATGCAGGTGGCATTATCATTAATCATCGCAGTCGTGAGTAACACCTCCACACCAAACAATCACGCGGAAAGAGTGACAAGTTTGTCACTATGGTTAAATGGGGGCGGGTTCGTTGGCTTGATCTTGATAGTTGTTGAGACTGCCACTTCCGCCGGAACTGTTGCCACTGCCGATGTCGCCGGTGCTGTTGCTGGTGCATGTGTTGGTACGGCACGCGATTGTTGTCGTTGCGAGTGTCACCGTGGTGCCCGCCTTTCTTCTGCAGCATCCATGGAGCCCTCCAGCTCGCTGAAGACACCTTCGTTTGGCATGGAGCTACTACTTGCTTTGTCCCCGACGGGCGACTCGTGGCGCGCTTCACCTCGCGCCTGGCGTAGCTCGGCGTTTGTCTCCCTCACGCGTTTGACCTCCTCAGACATCGTTTGCAAGTTGGCATGCATCGTCCAAAACTGTTGCATGGACTCGTCAAACTCAGCCTGCTCCATGTTTTCCAGGCTTTGCCTTATGGGCAGGGGGTTGATAGCGATTTTTATGACTTTGATGAAGGCGGAAACTCTATCATAGTCGAAATGAAATAATCGTATCTATTCCACAGGCCGACCACTTTGCAGCCCACCAAGTTTATCGCTCCCCTTACACAAACTACCCCAGAAACGCGAGGGTAACATAGGAAAGTAGCTCCGATACCAAGTGTTGTGACCAGCAGCAGTGGGAGATGGAGGAGGAGGAGTAGGGGACGGCGCACACAACGGGCACCCCCACAACCGCCACCTTCACACTCCCCACCCCCAAACCCTAAAACGGGTGGCACGGGGTAGGAGCGCAGGGGACGGCGAGGGGGGGAGGCGCGAGGCCCCCAGGGCGCCACCATGGGGCAGCGAGGGGCCGCGCGCGGCCCTGCAAGGCGCTGCGACGGGGCAGCGGGGGGGTCGCGCACGGCTCCAGGGGCGGCTCGCGGGTCCCCGGGGGCGTCGCGAGGGTCGACGGGGGTCGCGCGCGGGTCCCCGGAGGCGACGCGACGGTCGACAGGATGCCGCGCGCAGGTCCAGCGGGTCGACGCGAGGGTCGACGGGGCAGTGGGGGGGGACGCACGCGGCTCCCCAGGGCGGCGCGACGGGGTGGCGGGGCGACACGACCACCGACGGGGCAGCGGGGGCAGCGCGCATGTCCCCCAGGGCGCCGCGACGGACAGGGCGGGGACGCGCGCGGGTCCCCCACGGTAGGAAACCGCCGCGCGCCTCGGGGCGCACGGCGGGCTGAAAACCCTAAAAAAAATTCGCGCGACCGAGGCGCGCGACAAGTAGTACAGCAGCGGAAGCATGAGGTGGTGGGCCCACCCACAGAATCGACCCAGGAGGGTCGACCTGATCTGATAGCATGTCAGAAACTAGCAGTGAGAAACAGAAATGAAGAAAGGAGGGGTTTCACTAGCAAGCAGTTGGATACATATAGCAAACCCTAATTGGGCTGTACTCACTATGGAGTACCCCACTGCAGGCTAGACAATAATAACATTCTGACAACTGCTGCTCCTGGCGGTGGCCAGATGCAGCTCCAGCGACGTCCGCGTCAGTCCCTCACGCCCCAGCAGCTTCGTGAGTGGTACGCTAGTTGGGGTTGTAGGGGTGGCCGTGGTTGGAGTTGCCCTGGAGCGGGTCGTTCGGGAGCTTCTTGTAGTGACCAGGTGCAGCTGCAGCAGCGTCCGCGCGCGGTCCTTTCGCCCCAGCAGCTTCGTGAGTGGTACGCTAGTTGGGGTTGTAGGGGTGGCCGTGGTGGGAGTCGCCCTGAAGCGGGTCGTTCGGGAGCTTCTTGTAGTGACCAGGTGCAGCTGCAGCAGCGTCCGCGCGCAGTCCTTTCGCCCCAGCAGCTTCGTGAGTGGTACGCTCAGAGTAGAGGGTCACGGAATACTGCTCGCTGCCTGTACGTCATTCGCACTGATGCTCAGGCTGGTCAGCCTTGCGGGACGGTTGGTCACACAGAGTCCCGCTGCTTCTCCTGTCTGAGCGACGCCTGGCGTACAGAGTTTGGCGACAACGCTGAGCTCCCCTCCTGGCTGGAGCTGCTTAGGCAGAGGGTAGATATCTTTGCTCTTGACTATGATGCTATCCTCACTGCCATGTATGCATTGCCTACTAGTGCTGAGGATGCCTGTTACCTGTGTGTGCCGCCTGACCCAGGTATAGAGTCTCCTGCTCTAGGTGCTGGTGAGGCTGCTGATCTAGGTGCTGGTACGTCTCCTGCTCCAGGTGCCGGTGAGGCTGCTGCTCTAGGCGCTAGTGAGTCCACTGCTCCAGGTGCTGGTGAGTCTGCTCTCTCTGGTACTGCGCCTGCTGCGGCCTTGCACACTTTCACCCTTGACTCGGGTGCTTCCCGCTCCTTCTTTCGCGACTGCACCACACTCTCGTCAGTCGGCCAGTGGCAGTCTCTCTGGCTGACCCCTCTGGGGTTCCGGTCCTCGCACACTCCTCCACGGTCCTGCCGTGTCCGGTGGTCCCGTTTGGCTCTCTGTCTGGCCTCCACCTCCCCTCGTTCTCCACGAACTTGGTGAGTGGAGCTGACCTTCAGGACGCGTGGGTTGACCAGTTCACTCTTGGAGGTCAGCGGGTGGCCCACTGTTCATGTACTCGGACGGGCCGGCACCTGGCCACGTTCACCCGTCAGCCTGGGTCGAGCATGTGCACCCTGACTACCGTGTCTCCTCCGGTTGCTGAGTCTGGTCAGGTAGCCGCGTCGGGTCAGGTGTTTGCTGCAGCGTCCCGGTCTGGTCCTGAGTCTGTCCCATGCTCGTGTCGCCTCCTGTCTCACCAGACTCTCCTCTGGCACCACCGCCTTGGTCACCCCTCCCTGCCTCGTCTCCGAGGCATGGCCTCCCGTGTCATTGTCACTGGTCTTCCCCGGTCTCTCCCTCCCCTTCCCCCGGGGCCTCCCCTACCTGCGTTCCTTGCGTCGAGGGGCGGCAGCGCGCCGCTCCTCACTCCTCCGAGTTCCCTCCGACGGAGGCTCCCCTGCAGACGCTTCGCATGGACGTGTGGGGCCCAGCCCGCGTCCGTGGACAGGGTCACGAGCGCTACTTTCTGCTGGTCGTTGACGACTACTCCCGTTACACCACAGTCTTCCCCTTGCGCCGCAAGGGTGAGGTCACTGAGGTGCTGATCAACTGGATCCGCGCTGCCCGTCGTCAGCTCAGCGAGAGTTTCGGCTCGGACCTTCCTGTTCTGCGTCTGCACTCTGACAGAGGTGGAGAGTTTTCCTCCGACCTTCTGCGAGCTTTCTGTCGTGCGGAGGGCATCCGCCAGACGTTCACGCTTCTGGCCTCTCCGCAGCAAAATGGGATTGCTGAGCGCCGCATTGGCATGGTCATGGATGTCGCTCGTACGTCCATGATCCATGCGGCTGCTCCCCATTTTCTGTGGCTGTTCGCGGCACATCAGCTCAACCTCCAGCCCTGGGTCTCCATGCCGGAGACCACACCTACTCTGCGGTGGACGGGGAAGGTTGGCGATGCGTCTTCGTTCCGTGTCTGGGGATCTCGAGCTTTCGTCCGCGACTTGTCTGCGGACAAGCTGTCCTCCCGTGCTGTTCCCTGCGTCTTCTTTGGCTTCCCCCCTGACGCGCCTGGTTGGCAGTTTTACCACCCCACCTCGCGCCGTGTTCTGTCCTCTCAGGACGTCACGTTTGACGAGTCGGTTCCTTACTACCGTCTATTCCCCTACCGCACTGCCCCCCTCCCCCCCCGCCGCTCTTCCTCGCGCCAGGTCCTCCCCCGGTAGACCCCCTCCCCCCTCAGGGTCCTGCCCCCTCAGGTGTGTCCCAGGTAGACGCAGTCGAGCCTGTTGAGGTAGCTGTTGACTCTGGTGCTGCTAGGGGTGCTGAGCCTGCGGGTGCCGGGTCTGGGGGTGCTGAGCCTGAGCGTGCGGAGCCTGGGGGTGCTGAGTCTGGGGGTGCTGAGCCTGGGGTTGCTGAGTCTGGGGGTGCGGAGCCTGAGGATGCTGAGCCTGCACGTGTGGAGTCTGGAGGTGCTGAGCCTGGAGGTCCTTTGGGTGCTTCGTCCCGGCAAGAGCCACTCTCTCCACAGCAGCTGCGCGAGTGGTTTGCTCGGCGCTGGAGCCGTGCTGCTGGAGCTGGTGGTGCTACGGGCGCTGGAGGTCCTGCTGCTGCTGCTGGAGCTGCTGGGGGTTCTGGAGCCGCTGGTCCCGGAGGTGCTAGTCCTGGAGGTACTGGAGCTGCTGGGCCTGGTGGTGCTGCTGGAGCTGGAGCTACTGGAGGGGCTGGAGCTGGCGGTGCTGCTGGAGCGGGTGCTGCTGAAGCCACCGGAGCTGGCGCTACTGGAGCTGCTGGGCCTTCTGGTGGTCCTGCTGGAGCTGGTGCTGCTGGAGGTGCTGGCGCTGGAGGTGCTGCTGGAGCCGGTGCTCCTGGGGGTGCTGGAGTTGGCGCTGCTGGAGTTGCTGCTGGAGCTGGTGGTTCTGCTGGAGTTGGAGCTGACGCTGGGGGTGCTGGTGCTGTCCCTGCTGGTTCTGGAAGCGCTGCGCGGCCGCGGCCGTACTTCGTTCCGCTCCTTCAGCAGGTTCTTGGTCTCCTGCCTTCTACTGGTCCTGCTCCTTATTTAGAGTGTCCACCGCCCGTCCAGTCGCAGTCACAGCTACAGCCCGCCTCCCCACTGCCTGCTCCTTCTCCTTACACTGGTCCGACCGGAGGTCTTACGAGCGTCGTGAGCCTGAGTCTCGTCCTGCGTCGCCTATTCGTGCTGCTCGCACTAGTCGTCGTGGTTCGCGACAGCGTCCTCCTCCTGTCCCTGGCACGCACCAGATCGCTCTGCGTCCGTCCACTGCTCCGCAGCGTGTCCCTCTGTCATCTCCACCTGCGTCCTCTCTTCCTGCCCTTGCTGACCCAGAGTCTGACTCCCTTCGTGATGCTAGTCCTACTGTCACGCGTCTCCTGGCCACTGTGGTCACTGACCCTTCCTTTGAGTCCAATGCTGCGTCTGCCTTAGTTGCTGAGCTTGTCGACTTTGCTGCTCACTGTCGTCTAGACTACGCCGCTAGCCTTGTTGCTGAGTCTGAGTCTGTCTGTCCTCCGTCCGTCGGGGGTGAGTGTGCTCTTGGCACGGACGTCCTTGAGGACAGACATGAGGACTTTGAGTGCTTTGCAGCTGCTGTACCTCATCTCATGTCCATGATGATTGCACCTGAGGGAGACCCGGATGCACCAGACATCCCGACCCCGCGCTCTTACGCAGAGGCGATAGAGGGTCCCTACTCCTCTCAGTGGCAATCAGCCATGGAAGCAGAGATGGCATCCTGGAAGTCCACAGGCACCTACATCGACGAGGTTCCCCCGCCTGGGGCAAACATCGTCAGTGGCATGTGGATTTTCAGGGTGAAGCGGCCGCCGCGTTCTCCGCCTGTATTCAAGGCGCGCTACGTTGCTCGAGGCTTCAGTCAGTGACAGGCATTTGACTTCTTCCAGACCTTCTCCCCGACCTCGAAGATACTCTTCGGGTTCTGCTGCACGTCGCTGCTCAGCGTGACTACGAGCTTCACTCTCTTGACTTCAGCACTGCTTTCCTACAGGGCAGCCTGCATGAGGAGATCTGGCTGCACCGCCCACGTGGCTTCACTGGGTCGTTTCCTTCTGGTACCCAATGGAGCCTTCGGCGGCCAGTCTACGGTCTCCGCCAAGCACCCCGCGAGTAGCACGACACACTGAGGACTACACTTGCGGCTCTTGGGTTTGCTCCTTCCACGGCTGACCAATCGCTGTTTCTCCACACAGACACTACTCTGCCGCCGTTCTACATCCTTGTGTATGTCGACGACTTGGTCTTTGCTACTGCTGACACTGCTGGACTCGCCCACGTGAAGTTGGAGCTGCAGAAGAGACACACGTGCACAGACCTGGGTGAACTACGCAGCTATCTTGCCACTCGCTCTCAGCTCTGCCTTCGGATGAGTCCGTAGAGCCGAGTGGCCCGTACCCAGAGCTTGTTGGCTGCCTCATGTACCTTATGACCTGCACTCGACCTGACCTGATATACCCTCTAAGCATCTTGGCACGCTATGTTGCTCCTGGTAGACACCGACCAGGGCACATGGATGCAGTTAAGAGGGTGTTGCGCTACCTGTGCAGTACGTCGGGCATGGGGCTCGTTCTTGGAGAACGGGCTCGAGTTGTCCTCACTGGTCACGCAGACGCTTCTTGGGTTGACGACTTGGCTACGCAGCGGTCGTCACAGGGATACACCTTCAGCCTTGGTTCCGGCTCTGTTTCGTGGCGGTCTACCCGCTCGTCTTCTGTTCTCAGCTTCAGTTGTGAGGCTGAGATCTACGCTGGGGCTATGGCTGCACAGGAGTTACGCTGGCTCACCTACTTGCTGACCGACTTGGGAGAGGCGCCTCGTTCTCCTCCAGTTCTGTACGTCGACAACAAGGCCATGCTGGCCTTGTGTCAGGAGCACAGACTGGAGCACAGAACGAAGCACATTGCTCTGCGCTACTTCCTTGCTCGAGAGTTACAGCAGCGTGGTCAGCTTCGTCTTGCTTACGTGTCCTCTCGGGCCAACACTGCTGATATCTTTACCAAGGCCCTTCAGCCTTGTGATCATTAGCGTTTTTGTACAATGTTAGGTCTTGTGCCTACCTGGCCTCACTTGCTTACCTCTTGACTTTGCTTGTACTGTGATCTATATATACCTGCACTCGCATGCTCACCCTTGCTAGGTTGAGTTCACTGTCTTGCTTGTTCACCTTGATTTATAATCCTGCATGTGAACTGGCCTTGTGGCCTTGTACTTGTGCTCAGACTGTGTGGTGACGTTGTGATCCATCCTGGGCTTGACCTTGCCTTGTTCTCTTGCATGTCCCCCACTTTGCCTATGGGGGTGTGTCAGAACTATGTTGTAGGCTGTAGTGGGGCACTCCTTGTGGGGTACAGTATTGTTAGGTTTTGCCTATACAAACCTTGTACTGCCCTGTTTCTTGTTTTTTCTCGTTCTTATTCTCACAATAAATATTAGAAAAACGGTCATCCTTTTGTTGTCATAATTTCTTATCGTGATTGATAATGTTATGAATGAACTTACAGAGTGCACAAACTAAATGAATAACGAGAATGTGCTCACAAAGTCTGACGATACAATGAAAGTGACGATACTAAATAGGGGGTTTCCCAGATAGTCGGGAAGGTCGGGCGAAGATGGGTCGGAGAGGTTGCGATTGGTGGGGGGGCGACTCGGAGTGGTTTGGGCAACGAAATAGGCCGAATCGAAGTGACGCGTGGTCCTCGGGTTGTTCTCTCCAGGGCCTTTTTTCCCAACCCAAAAATGGTCAGATTTTGTGATATACAGACCTGTTCTTAAGGCGAGGACTTATTTTTCACGCTTTCCATAAGTATGATTTTCACACAAAAGTTGTTGTGCTACTCTGATCTTCAAACCACTTGAGATTTTATGTTTTGAATAGTCATGCCACTATTTGTGCTAGTCTGAATCCGAGACATTCTTGTACTTGTAAAATTTTCGCGCTAGTGCGCAATCGACACTCAGTACAAGCGTGTATCATAGCTTGATCGTGCCTAACCTCCGTGGTGCTGCATGCATGGTGCTCTATTGGCAGCGAAGCTGCCACCGTGAAGGTATGCGTGTTGTGATTGGCCCTTAATCGTTTTTAGACGCATAGGCCAATCGAAGAGCTCACACAGTTCACGTATTTGTGACCCGACTCAGACGCATTCACCAAATTCTAGCGCACGTACCTTCTAGCGCACATATTGCAGTACCCTCACACATCTCGTTAGTGAATGTACATGGAATACGATAAAAGAACAATTTTGTACAGAAACTACGATAAGCCTGATGCGTGAGACAAGAAGAAAAAATCAGGTCTGATAAACATGACTAAACGGAAAGTTCAGGTCTGAAATTCATGACTAATTAGATGTTCAGGTCTGATGGCTCATAGTGCCTAAAACGAATATTAGGCCCTGGTACTCGCTAAAGTGCGAGTGTAGTAAAGAATTCCACTTCCTTACACTCTCCCACCTTCCAAATAAGGCAGGCCTGCACTTAGAAGAGTCTTCCACTAGCGACGATGCCATTGACTTTTACCCCAGGTGAAATGGTTGGAATGTAAACTGTAAACGAATGTTGATCTCGATCTGACGGCTGTGGATGGCCTTGACCAAGGTGAACTAAAAGCTTGAATGTAGGCCGTTGATGTATTGGCTGTAGATCGGACGGCCGTCATAGATGCGATTTTGGAGGAAACTTGCTGATGAGAAATTCAATCGCGTTCGATTAGGGACTGTAAATTTCGATGAAGCGATCGCGGTCGTCCGTCGTGCTGCTGAAAATGTAGCGAAGTCAAGAAACCGCTGAGGGAAAACAGTGCAGTGCACTTCTCGCCCCCCTCCAAGAAAACTGGCCAGAAAAATTTGCAGCTCCGCGAATGTAAAAACAAACACTATTTGAAAAGCATGCGAAATCGTGTTGGTGTGGAAATTGGTGGCATAAAATCTATAAGGGCAAACCGGAAAAGGTATACCAGAAACCGCGATGAAGTATTTTGAGTACTCAAACTGTCAATTGTTGTCCTCACGTAGAGTACGCTAGGCGAGCAGTCCACGACTTCTACAGGAGTAGGCGAGCTCTCTCGTTGGCGTGGTCGGGGTCATGGCCATGGTAGGACCACTGAACGAGGGTGCCTTGCAGCCCAGCATGAACAACAGTTTGGGGATCAGCAAGTGTAGCACCTAGGAGACCTCCAGTAGCAGCGTTAGCAGAGCAATTGGCAGGGATGGCAGCCAGGTGACCAGCAGGGGCGGCAATCGGGTGACCAGCAGGGGTGGCAGTTGGGTGACCAGCAGGGGCGGCAGTCGGGTGATTAGCAGGGGCGGCGGCCTGATGGAAGACTGGAGGACCAGGGGTCCGGAAGCCCGCAGGGGCATTACGCGGTCGGTGAGGTCCTGCCCCAGGCTGAGGGCCCGGGGGCTTACCAGCCAACGTTGCAACAGGAAGCAGCTATTGCGGTGGCTGCTCACTCTGATGGTTGTTGGCATGAAGCCAGGGGGGACGATATCATGGTAGAAGTCAACCAGGGACAACAACAGCGGCATTTGTGAGGCCTGCTGTTAGCACAACAGCAGGAGCAGCTAGGTGAAGGCCAGCAAGGAGTGCTGCCAGGGGATCAACAGGAACTGTAGTCAGAAGAGTAGCTGAAACTGCAGGCAGGGGAGCAGCGGGAACTACAGCCAACAGAGAAGCGAGGGTGGCACCCTAAGGAGCAGCACGGGCAGCAGCTGGGGGATATCGCGAAAAGAAAAAAAGCATAAAAACTGTGAACAGTAGCTTTTGTTGCAAAAAAGCTGCGGAAAAAACAACTCGGAGCCGCTGTAAATCTTTGGCCCCAAAAGTGACTTCGAAGTTAAATATGGCCGATCAATTCAGAGCAACAAATACATGAATATTGGCACATTTGTATGGCCATTTTAAGACGGTCTTAACCGATTACACAATTCAATAAGAAAAACACCGCAAAATATACAGAATACAGGGCTGACACCCATTAAGCGTCCACATTACAGGCCACATTCTATCACGCATGTATGGTTTAGGGTTGTATAAAAATACTCACCATAAAACGAGTGCAAACTTATTGAGCAACAGCACCCTTGCGTTGGTAAACAACTTGCACACTTGGACAACGAGCTAGATCGAAGCTACATCAATGGTCCCATGCATGTCTGGCCGCCACCCTGGTGTCAGTTGAATGCATGTCATCATGGGACACTCTCCAGCCTCTTCGTAGTACTTTATGAACATGTATGCTCCCTCGTTGCCACTGCTACGGAGATAACTTCCGCAACGAGAGCTAGACTACGGGCTAGGCACTTGTGCTCGAGTGATCTCTGCATTCGTTCCTTAATCGTTCTCTAGCACTTGTGCATTCACGGGGCAAAACCGCAAAATTTTCACTAGCAAAAGTTGATAACAATGATTCGGAATGATTGCAACAACATTGGCATGCAAGACTACATCAGACCTAGCAAAGCTGCTGGTCGACTTTTAGCGCAGCACGGTCGACCGCGTGCCAGCACGACTTGGTCGACCGCGCTCCAGCAGAGCAAAGTCGTGGCTTGCCAACGTTGCCAGTCCACGGTGTGCCAACACTGCAGCAAGTCGGCTGCAAAGCGTTGCACCCGCAGAACAACGGTGCACCTGCTTCGCGCTGCTGGTTGGTGCTCCACGCCTTGTCACGAGCACAGCGCAGACGCATGGCAGACTCCACGCCAGCGACTGCGCCCACCAGCCACGTCGACCTCGGGATACCACACCGAGGTCGGCCTCGCCACTAACACTTGGGCGACTGTCGCATGCCTCCGCAGAAACCCGTCGCCCGGGTAACCTGGTCGACTGGGCAACCACCTCGTCGACCAGCTCATCCCGGCGCCCGTCGACCACCCAGGTCGACGACCACCATCGGACGACCAGCTCCAGGTCGACCACGCACCTGGTCAACCAGCTCCACGTCGACCAGTACATCATTCAACCGACCACCAAGTCGGCTCCCCCAAGTCGGCGTCACCAATCGACGCCCTTGACAGGTCGACCTCCCAAGTCGACTTCCCCGAAGTCGGCGCCTTCCTGAAGTCGGCGCCCTCGCAGTGGCCCCCATGCAACTTGACCAACCCCGTCGACCAGCTCGCCCACTGCTGTAGCTCGGCTGCTCCTCTCACACCCGACCACAAGGTTGGCCTCGCCCAAGCGAGGACAAGGCCAATCAGCACTCCCGTTGACACTCCCCTGCCGCGTTCACGCTTGGGCCCCCAGCCCACACGGGAGTACTCCTCGGAGAATAGCTCGTCGAAGTGCACCCAACACATAGCACGTCGGTCACCGCACCAGCCATGCAAGAGGGCATGGCACCTACTGCTGCACGTCGTCGTCACCGTCGCCCACGTCGGCCAGACGCACCTGGCGACGGAGCACCTGTTGAAGGCCGGATAGTGCAGCGCCTTTGTCAGGATGTAGGCCGGCTGGTCAGCAGTTGGGATGTACTTCAGCGTGAATTTCCCGCGCTTCACCATGTGCTGCAGCCAGGCTTGTCGCCGCTCCATGTGCTAAAGGTTGCCCGTCAACCCCATGCCCTCGGCGACAGTGATGACCGACATGTTGTCCACTCGAAGGACAGTCGGCGTCCCGGCGTCCAGCTGCCGGAACTCTGCAAGGAGGAAGTGAAGGCGACGTCCCTCCTTGCCAGCTTCGGTGGCCGCCACGTACTCTGACTCGGTCGACGACAGCGTCGCGCACTTGATGCGCTGGCTCGACCAGGAGACCACGGCCCCTTCGTAGACGAACACGTAGACGCCTGTGCTCGTCCGCTTTTGCTTGTCGCTGGCGTCGCCGGCATCCACGTAGCCGACCAGCTCCAGCGACTCTGGCCCACCGCCGAACTCCAGGGCGGTGTCGCGGGTGTTGGCAAGGTAGGCGAGGCAGCGGTCGACCTCGCGCCAGTGCTTGTCGCTCCTCACCGTGAGGCCGCTCCCCAGCTTGCTGCAGATGAAGGCGATGTCCGGCCTCGTCATCGTCGCCGCGAACTGCAGCGAGCCGACCTTCTGCCGGTACTCCTCCTCCTGGCGCTCCTGTGCCTCCTCGTCGTCGAAGGTGAGCTTGGCTTAGGCGTTGACCAAGACCGGCTTCTTTGGAGTGTGCCCGTTTTGCTCCTCGTCGAGGAAACGCCTACGTAGCTTGTCGGCGTAGCCCTGGTGGTGCAGCCACAGCTTCCTCGCCGGCCTGTCGCGCACGATCTCTAGCCCGAGGTACTTCTGCACCGGCGAGATCTCGTGCAGCTCGAAGGCGGCCTCCAGCAGCTCGTTCAGCTCTTTCAGCATCGCGGTGCTACTGCTGGCGGCGAGCCGGTCGTCGACGTAGACCAGCACCCAGCAGGCCACCTTGTCGTCGCCGACCTTGAAGTAGAGCGCCGTGTCGTCCTGGCTCTTCTTCCAGCGGGCGCCTAACAGCACGTCGTTGAGATCCTTGTACCACAGCAGCGGCGACTGCTTCAGCCCGTAGAGGCTCTTCAGCAGCTTGCACACCCGGCCGGTCCCGTCGATTAAGTAGTTCGGCTGGTACATGTACAGCACTCTATCAAGCTTGCTCTGCGTTCTTCATGTCGAGCTGCATCAGGTTGAGGTCGAGGATGGCGACGATGCTGAGGAAGATCCTCAGCATGACGTAGCTGCTCACCAGCGCGTACGTCTCGTCGTAGTCGGCGCCATACACCTGAGTGAAGTCCTTCACAACCAGCCTCGCCTTCTCGCGCTCGACGGTGTCGTACTTAGTGGTCAGCAACCACCGGTTCTTCATGATGTTCACCCCGTGTGGGCGTTCGGCCAGCTCCCACGTTCCCATGCCGATGAGGCTGCGGATCTCCTCCTCCATGGCGGCCTTCACCGAGTGGCCCTTCTAGCTCGCCAACGCCTCCTTCACCGTCATCGTGGAGATGTCCCAGCGGTGCTCGGGGTCGGCGTGCATGTCAGGGTCAAGCTCCGGCAGTTCTTCATCCTCCTCGGCGTCGTCGTACAGCAGGTCGTCGTCGACCTCGTTGTACGCCGTGGTGAAGGCCGCCGGTACGAAGAAATCAGGTGGCCGCCGAAGTCGGCCTGTACGCCGTTGTCCAGGCTGGACCTCCACCACATCGCTATTGGTGGTCTCCTCGGCGTCCCCTTCATCGTCATCGACGTCGCTGCCCTCAGCGTCCTGCTGCACCACGGTCGGCGTCCCCGCCGACTCCTCCTCTGTGGTCGGCTCCCCTACCGACTGCCCGGTCGCCGACTGCTCCTTGGTCGGCTTCGCTGCTGCCTGCTCCCCTATCGGCTGCTGCCCTGCTGGTGCCTCCTTCGCCGGCTTCACCAAAGTCGGCTGCACCTCCTCAGCCTGCTTTTCCCCAGTCGACGTCGACTTCACTCCGACGCCGACTGGCTGGACGTCACGTCGGCCACCGGCGGATGTGTTTGTCCGGCGCCACAGGCGACGTCCCACATCTCCCCTCGTCGCCGGAGGCCGACACTGGAGTCAGCCCACGCAGGTGGGCTACAAGGGGAGGGGAAGGAGGGGCAGGGGTAGGGGAACGAGGGCGGACGACCTCGGCATCCGCTTCACCAAGCTCACTGACCTCGGCGAGCAGGGGTAGCGTCGCCGTCGAGGTGTCCGTCGGCGGGTTGACCTGCGTCCGTCCCGACGCCGGGCCGTGCTCCGACTTCCACACCTCCAGCGACATTGTTTCGTAGAACACCATATCTGACGTGGTGACCACCCGGTTGTAGGCGAGGTCGAGGAGCTCCCAGCCCTTGCTCTCCTCCGACACGCCAAGATGAAGGTCCCAACGGGCCTTCGGCTTCAGCTTCCCACCACGCTGCTGCTCGGGGACCAAGAACTGGGCCATGCAGCCCCACACCCGTGCCAGCGACAAGTCGGGCTTCTTCCCGGTGAGCAGCTGGTACGGCGTCGTCCCCGGCGGCAGCGTCGACCTCTCAAGGCAGTTGCGGACCCTGACGGCCTGCCGCAGAGCAAGGTGCCACCAGTGGTGCTGCACGCCCATGTGCAGCAGCATCGTCCGCACCGACTCCACCACCGTCTTCATCTCTCGCTCCGCCGTGCCGTTCTGCTGTGGGGTGTACGGGCAGGTAAGTTCGTGGACGATCCCCTTGCCGTCCACGAAGGCGGTGAACTCCTTCCCAAGGAACTCCCCTCCCCTGTCAGAGCGCAGCATCAGCACCGACTTCTTGGTCTGCCGCTCAGCCACCACCAGGCACTGCTGGAACTCCCGCAGCACATCCGACTTCTTGGCGACCGGCCTCACCCACACATAGCGGGCCTTGCGGTCCTTCAGCAGCAAGAAGTACAGGATGCCGTCCTTGGCAGCCATGCGGAATGGCCCGCACAGGTCGATGTGCACGACGGCCAGCACGTCGCCAGCGTCGGAGCCCTGGTCGGGGAAGGTGTGCCGCGCCAGCTTCCCGCCGACGCACGAAACATACGGTGAGTCGGCGCCAGACGCCGACTTGAGGTCCAGCCCAGTGGCGACCTCGTGCTTCGCGGAGCTCCGGATGGTGTCCATGCCGACGTGCGCAAGCCTCGCATGCGGCCTGTTCGGCGTCAACTTTGTCACCGAGACTATCGCCCGCAGAGCCACCACCTCCACCGGGGGCGTCGTCAACTTCGTTGAGCAGGGACGTAGGTCGGTGCAGAGGACCCGGCCGGTGTAGGACGCCCAACCGAGGACGTCCCCAGCCGCCGTGACGAGTAGCATACCGTCGCCGTCCTCCTTCGGGTTCACACCGTTCTCCTTTAGCTGGCCAGCCGATAGCAGATTCGCGTGCACGCCCGGGACGTAGAGCACGTCGGGGATTTGCACCTGCTTCCCGGCCTCCCCTTGCAGAGCGACAGTAGCTCGGCCTTGGACGGCCTACAACGCCCCGTTGAAACCGCGCACGTGCTTCACGTCGCCGGTTGGCCCCAAGTCGACCAAGACCTTATTTGTCCCCATCAGGTGATGCGAGCAGCCGCTGTCGAGCAGGACCACCGCCGGGCTCGCCTGCACGGCCGCCGCCATCCCCTGGAAGTCCTCATCGGCCTTGGGCGCCAGCGAGACGGTCGGCTCCACGACGCCGACCAGCGAGCACGACGCCTCCTTGTCGTCTCGCCCTGTGCCGCCAGCAGAGGATTCGGCGTCCTTTGCCAAGGTCGACGACTTGGTCGACTACTTGCGCGGCTGGTTTCCTCCTCGACACGGACGACGATTGCCCGACCTCCCGCGGCCTCCCTTGGCGTCGTCGTCGTCGTAGTCACTGTGGTCAGGGCACTCGAAGGAGAGGTGTTCGGGGCTGCGGTAGATCCAGCACTCCCGACGTCGAGTTCCTCCTCTTCGACCGCCATCCTTGGCCGACTTCTGCTTGTCGGCGTCCTTGGTCGGCCTACAGCCACAACTTCCACTGCTGCCAGACTGCCCACGTTGCCCCGGTCGACCACTTTGCTTCGCCGGGGCGACGTAGTTCACCTGCGGCAGGAGCTCCGAGGGCCGCCCAGCTTCCTGCATCGCCTCATCCTACAGGATGTAAGAGGTAAGAAAGTCCTCATTGAGTGTCGCCCTAGTGTTCGGCGCCACCGACAGCCGCTTCAGCAGGTTGTAGCTGCTCGTGAGCCCTTTGATGACGTGCGTGACGTACGACGCCGTCGAGTAGTGCACGCCGGCCATCCTCATGGTGGCGAGAAGTCGCCGAGTCTGGTTGCAGTAGTCAGTCGCCGTCTCCTGTTCGCCCATCCGCAGGTGCGACAGCTGCTCCTCGAGCTGGCCGATGTATAGGTCGTCGGTGACCTGGTACGTCGACTCGAACAAATGCCACGTCCGGTGCACGGCGTCAAGGTAGTCCCTGCACGGATTCAAGGCAATCTGCACGCCCGGCGAGCAGCACCGCGAGATGACCGTGAAGGTCAGCAGTTGCACAACCCGAAACTCCCCACATAAGTCGGGGTAGTCGTCAGACGGCGTCGCCACAGTGTCCCTGGCGAAGCCGATCAGCCCTGCCATCTCCATCTGGGGCTCGATGGCTTCCTTCCAGGTGAGAATGTCCGGTCGACCAACGAGCCTGGGGGTGACCGAGATCCTGTCCGGCGTAAATTTGAAGTAGCCGTAGCTTGGTGCTATCCCGCCTACCGTCACATGAGTCGCCGACGACGGCATCATTCCGCTTCGACGTCCTCCGAAGTCGCCATGCGAGGTGCCTGCAGCCGCCGACGACTGCATCCCTCGCGCCCGAACGCCGCCGACTTCATCGGCGTGTATCACACCTCGCTGCCTCGACGTGCCTCCCGCACTGCTGCCGACTCGGTCACCACCGGCGTTGACACCCACGTCGACGCCGCCTTCGTCGTTCACCGGTCGAGGAGAGGCTGGTCGAGCAGGATGCTCCTCCGCCCACACCGAGCGGATGCCTGCCTCGATGACCGCCAACGGTAGGTTTGGCCCATACTCGTTGGCCTCATGGCGTCTCCTCGCATCCTCCAACCGTGCCTCTAGGGTGTCCACCACCCCTACGTCACCTACGGCGCCTACCATGGTGACTAACGCATAGCTGGCGGCCTACGAACACTATAGGTAAGTGCAAAAGTTGGCTAGACTGAAAACTACTTCGCGGTGCCGTCCACGCTCACCGCACCATGCGGAGCTAGACTACGGGCTAGGCACGGGTGCTCGGGTGATCTCTGCGTTCGTTCCTTAATCGTTCTCTAGCACTTGTGCATTCACGGGGCAAAACCGCAAGAGTTTCACTGGCGCTCCACTCGAGCTATTCTCCGAGCTCACGGAAGAATTTCCGAAGCAAACCTCTGCGCCGAAATCCACACCAAGCAACAGGACATGGACCTGCACGAAGAACGTCACAAGAAGAAGGCATCAGTACCGGAGTTTGCCTTTCACACTCAGCGGCGCAACAATAGCAACAACCGACAACAAGAGCACCAAGCACGAAGATATGTACCACCGTTCTGTCATCTCTGCCGAACGTCAGGACACTCTCGTATTCACTGCCCGAATCAGCAGCAATCGACCCCACCACCACGTCAGCTTCGACCCTGAAGTAGCCAAGTGGCTTCCACACAACAGCATCCTTCCAACCAGGCGTCGTCTTCAACGACAACATCACAATCTGCACGAGGAACAAGAAATATCATAAGTTGCATAACAAGAACAACGGACTACTGCATCATCGGTTCACCACCGACCGACTCACCCGAAGAACAGCTCGACGAAAGCATGACTCGTCGTGAATCGCTAGAACCAAACCCGACGTACGCCGCTATCGCACAGAGCGAACCATCCGGTCAAGATACTTGGTTCTCGGACAGCTGCTGCGGACAACATATGTGCTCATCAAACCGCTTCGTCCAACGGGAACAACGCCTCAACCGGGATGTCGTGATCACCGTCGAGATGAGGCTTAGCAGCGGCAAAGCACTCAAACTCCTCCTGCCTGTCCTCAAGGACGTCCGTGCTAAGAGCACACTCACCCCTGGCGGACGGAGGACAGACAGACTCAGACTCAGACTCAGCAACAAGGCTAGCGGCGTAGTCTAGATGACAGGCGGCAGCAAAGTCAACAAGCTCAGCAACTAGGGCAGACGCAGCACTGGACTCAAAGGAAGGGTCAGTGACAACAGTGGCCAGGAGACGCGTGACAGTAAGACTAGCAGCACGAAGGGAGTCAGACTCCGGGTCCGGACCGTCAGCAAGAGAGGACGCAGGAGGAGACGGCAGGGGGACGCGCAGTGGAGCAGTGGAAGGACGAAGTGACATCTCGTGCGTGCCTGGGACAGGAGGAGGACGCGGACGCGGGACACGACTCAGGCTCACGACGCTCCGTAAGACCTCTAGTCGGCCCAGAGTAAGGAGAAGGACGAGGCAGTGGAGAGGCTGGCTGTAGCTGCGACTGCGACGGGGCAGGCTGTGGACACAGTAAGGGAGGAGTGGGACCAGTAGAAGGTGGGAGGTCAAGATCCTGCTGAAGAAGTGGAACGAAGTACGGCCGCGGCCTCGCAGCGCCTCTAGAACCAGCAGAGACAGTACCAGGACCCCCAGCTCCAGGGTCTGCAGCTCCAACTCCCGCACCACCACCAGCTCCAGCACCTCCAGCAGCACCTCCAGAAGCAACAACACCAGCGCCTCCAGCTCCAACTCCAGGAGCACCACCAGCCCCAGCACCTCCAGTTCCTCCAGTACGAGCACCTCCGGGACCAGCGGCTCCAGCACCTCCAGCAGCACCAGTACCTGCAGTGCCTCCAGCGACCCCAGCTCCGGCAGCACCTCCAGGTCCAGCAGCTCCAGCTCCTCCAGCAGCTCCAGCACCAGCAGTACCTTCAGCAGCTCCAGCTCCAGAAGTACCAGTACAAGCAGCACCTCGCTAGCGTCTCCAGCGGCGAGCAAACCACTCGCGCAGCTGCGGTGGAGAGAGAGGCTCCCGCCGAGACGAGGCACCTGCAGGAACTCCAGCAGACTCAGCACCCCCAGTCTCAGCAACCACAGGCTCAGCACCTCCAAGCTCAGCACCCCCAGGCTCAGCACCCCCAGGATCCGCACCCTCAGACTCAGCAACTCTAGGCTCAGCACCCCCAGACTCCACATGCGCAGGCTCAGCACCCCCAGGCTCCGCACGCTCAGGCTCAGCACCCCCAGGCTCCGCACCCTCAGACACAGCAACCCCAGGCTCAGCACCCCCAGGCTCCGCACGCTCAGGTTCAGCACCCCCAGCAGCACCACCCCCAGTAGCACCAGAGGCAACCGCTACCTCGACAGGCTCGACAGCGTCTACCTGGGACACACCTGAGGGAGCAGGACCCTGAGGAGGGAGGGGGTCTACCGGAGGAGGACCTGGTGCAAGGAAGAGCGGCGGGGGGGGGAGAGAGGCAGTGCGGTAGGGGAAGAGATGGTAAAAGGGAACCGACTCGTCGAACGTGACGTCCTGAGAGGGCAGGACACGGCGCGAGCTGGGGTGGTAAAACTGCCAGCCAGGCGCGTCAGGGACAAAGCCAAGGAAGACGCAAGGAATAGCTCGGGCGGAGAGCTTGTCCGCGGTAGTATCGCGGACAAAGGCACGAGAACCCCAGACCCGAAACACTGACGCATCGCCAACCTTCCCCGTCCAACGCAGTGTGGGCGAGGTCTCCGGCAAGGAGACACGGGGCCAGAGGTTGAGCTGATGCGCAGCGTAACGGACCGCAAACGGCCACAGAAAATGGGGGGCAGCCGCATGGACCATGGAGGTACGAGCGACCTCCATGACTAATCCAATTCGGCGCTCAACAATCCCATTTTGCTGCGGTGAGGCCAGGAGCGTGAACGTCTGGCGAATGCCCTCCCCACGACAAAAGTCCTGTAGGAAGTCAGAGGCAAACTCACCACCTCTGTCAGAGTGCAGACGCAGGACGGGAAAGTCCGTCCCGAACCGCTCGCGGAGCTGGATACGGGAAGCGCGGATCCAAGGGATCAAAACATCAGGGACCTCACCCTTGGTGCGCAAGGGGAAGACCGTGGTGTAACGCGTGTAGTGGTCAACAACCAGCACTAAGTACCGCTCGCGGTCCTATCCACGGACGCGGGTTGGGCCCCACACGTCCATGTGTAGGGTCTGCAGGGGAGCAGTCGTCGGGGGAAATGAGGAGGAGTGAGGAGCGGCGCGCTGCCGCCCCTCGACACAAGGAAGACAGGTAGGAGCAGGCGAGGGAGTGAGGGGAGGGAGAACCCTGGGAAGACCAGAGACAAGGACACGGCGGTGCATGCCACGAAGGCGCTGCATCGAGGGGTGACCAAGACGGTGGTACCAGAGGACGGTCTGGTGCGATAAAGCGCGACACGAGCAGGGGGCCGCTAGCTGACCAGACGCAAACGCAGACGCAGACGCTGCTACCTGAGGGGACACAGTAGTCAGTGTGTACAGACTCGAGCCAGGTGCTCGGGTGAACGTGGCCAGGTGCCGACCAGTCCGGAAGCACGTACAGTGGGTCACACGCTGACCTCCAGGAGTGAACTGGTCAACCCACTCATCCTGGAGGGCAGCTCCACTCACCAAGTTCGTAGAGAACGAGGGGAGGTGGAGACCCGACAGTGAGCCAGACGGGACAGCCGCACACGGCAGGACCGTGGAGGAGTGCGCAAGGACGGGGCCCCCAGAGGGGTCCACCAGGGAGACTGCAACTGGCCGACTGAGCGGCGTGAGGGTGGTGCTGTCGCGAAAGAAAGAGCGGGAAGCACCTGAGTCAAGTGTGAAGGTGTGCAAGGCCTGAGCAGGCGCAGTACCAGAGAGAGCAGACTCACCAGCACCTGGAGCAGCAGACTCACTAGCAACTAGAGCAGCAGCCTCACCAGCACCTAGAGTAGCAGCCTCACCAGCACCTAGAGCAGTAGACTCTATACCTGGGTCGGGCGGCACACACAGGTAACTGTCACCCTCAGCACTAATAGTCACAACATACATGGCAGCAAGGATAGCATCATAGTCAAGAGCAAAGATATCAACATTCTGCCTAAGCAGATCAGCCCAGCTAGGGAGCTCAGCGGCGTCAGGAAACTGTGCGCGCCAGGCGTCAGACAGGCGACCGAAACAGCCTTGCGATGTGTGTGACCCACCGCACGTCTCCCCACGGCGCCCGACGGTGCGGAGAACGTAAGTGCAGGGACCTGCACCCCCAGACCTCCCACACCCAGCGTACCACTCACGATGCTGCTGGGGCGACGGGGTCTCGCGAGAACGCGGCTGCTGCTGGCGCTGGCTACCGCCAAAGCCTCCACGCTGCGCAGCTCCACCCCGACCAGCACCACCGCCGCCGCCACCTCCACCGCCGCCGCTGCTGCCTCCACCGCTGCTGCCGCTGCCTCCACCACCACTGCCGCTGCCTCCACCACCTCCACCGCCGCCACCAACGCCCCCACTCCCGCCACCACCCTTGCCTCCACCCCCACCCCCTCCGCCTCCTCCACCGCCACCACCGCCGCCCCCGCCGTCCCCTCCACCACCCTTGCCCCCTTTTCCCTTGCTGCTGCGGCGCCTCCCACTAGGAGCAGACGCAGCCCCGACCTCCTTGGTTCCAAGGAGGTCGACAACAGCAGCAGAAGCTATAGAGGGCAAAAGGGGAACGGGGGAACAACCCTCAAAGAACGGGGCGCGAGGGTCGTCGCGAGAAGCACCTACAGCAACTATACTCTTCTCAACTGCAGTGAGGCGCTCCTCTAGCAGGTCGACGGTGAGCTCGGTGGGGCACATGGAGAGAAAGTGGTCCCTGACTGAGGAAAGGGAGTCAGGGAGACGGGTGACTAGGTAGAAGAGGGTGATGTACATGGGGGGGGGGGGTTCTTGGCGCAGAACTCGGAGGGGAGTGCAGCTCGGTAGTGGGCGTCACTAGTGCGGAGGTGAGTAATGAGGTCAGCGACTGTGGCAAAGGCGGCCAGGTCAGGGAACAGGTACGGTAGCATGAGGCGGCTGAGGGTAGCAGTGGCAGGGGAGGAGTAGCGCGCTACGACAGCGTCATACAAAGACTTAGCAGTCTTGTACTGACCAAAGTGCGCGCGCTCAGCAGATGGCATGTGACTACGAACAGCAAGGCGAGCAACAGCGTCACGAGTAGTCCACTGCGAGCAAAATGTACTGTCAGCATCGGCAGCAGGTGCAGCAGAGGCGCCAGACGTGAGATCAAAAAGCAAGACTCCGTCCTTGCTATCGCACTGAAGAAACAGCTGCAGGTCATCTACCCAGACATTGAAGTCAACTGCACGTCCCTCAGCATCGAAGGTAAGAACCGTAGGGCTAGCCATGGCGGCAGTAGCAGCAATGGCAGCAGTAGCAGCAGTAGCAGCAGAAACAGCAGTAGCAGCAGGAGCAGCGCGGGCAGGGCAGCGCGGCTCAGTAGGGCAGTGCGGCGCGGCTCGGTAGGGCGGCGCGGCTTGGCGGAGCGGCGCGGCTCGGCTGGGCGGTGCGGCTCGGCGGAGTGGCGTGGCTCGGGTGGGCGGCGCGGCTCGGCCGGCAGGCAGGCGCGCGCGTGGGGCAGGTGCTCACCAGGGGCGTGCAGGGTAGGCGCGACGAAGGGGCCGCAAAAGCGGCGACGGCGGCGGCCGCGAAGGTGGGGCCGCGACGGCGGCTGCAGGCGCGACGGCGGCAGAGCAGGGGCCGCGACGGCGGCAGAGCAGGGCCGCAACGACAGCAGCAGGTGCGACGGCGGGGCCGCGACACCGGCTGCAGGTCAGGGGCCACGACGGCGGCTGCAGGTCAGGGGCCGCGACGGGGGCTGCAGGTCAGGGGCCGCGACGGCGGCTGCAGGTCAGGGGCCGCGACGGCGGCTGCAGGTCAGGGGCCGCGACGGCTGCTACAGGTCAGGGGCCGCGACGTGGGGCGGCAGGGCAGAGGCCGCAATGGGCGGCTGAGGCAGGCCGCGACGTGGAGCGGCAGGGCAGGGCCGCGCGCGACAGCGGGTAGCAGGGCAGGGCAGGCGCGCGACGGCAGCTGCAGGGAGGGCAGGGCCGCGACGGGCGGCTAGGTCAGGGCGCGCGACGGCGCAGGTGAGACGGGCGCGACAGCGCGCTTCGGGCAGGGTAGAAAATTTTCGTGGTGGGCCCTAAAAAATCGTTCCCACTAGGGAACCTGCTCAGAAACCATGTGAAAATAGAAACGAGGAATGATTGCATTGAGCAGCATGAGGAGTACAAGTAGGAAACTCGAAAGTGTTGTACCCCATATGAACTACCCCACTACAGCCTACACAGACTATAGCATATAAGTTTGACAGCAGCGACAATGGGAGCAGCAGCGGCAACATCGGCAGAAGCAGAGACAACGACACCAGCACCAACGCCCGCTCAGAAGCTGACTCCCACCCCACGCAACGTTCACCGAAGCGCCAACATTAGTGCCGGTTTTTACTCCAACTCCGATCTGTACAGACGTTCACATGGACATCGCGCTGACGAATCATTATGGCATCAAAGGTTAGGGCATCCTAGCAACACAACACTGAACAACACGATAAGAGCAGGAGTGCTCGATGAAGACTCACTACTCCTACCCGACGGCAGAGAACTTCAACGAGTCCGCGGAACCTGCTTTACCTGCCCTGAAGCCGACTTACCCCATCAGCCGTTTGTCTCTCATCACAACCCAAGCGCGCCAGCCTATGCACCACTGGAGAAGGTTTACAGCGACATACTATACGCCCGCGAAAGCGGACAAGGAGCCTACAACTATGTCATCACCTTCATCGACGTCGCCACCAGATACGTCTGGCACCTCAATCTTCCGAGTCGCGACATGGCCTTCGAAGCCTTCGTTGCATGGCTTCCAGTAGCAGAAAGGGAATCAGAAGTGAAGCTGAAAAGCTTCCAGTCAGGCGGAGGAGGAGAATATCTGTCACAGCGGTTCAAGCAGTACCTGGCAGAAAGGGGCATCAAGCGACTCATCTCTCTTCCCTACGCTCATCAGCAGCAAGGCGTGGCAGAAAGAATGAACAGAACCCTCCAGAACACCATGCTCAAGCTGCTACGCATGCGGCTACCCAACCATCAGTGGCCTGAGGCGATGGACCACGCTGCACTGTTGCACAACTTGCTTTCGTCATCCTTGCTTCCGAACAACGCATCACCGCATCTGCTGTGGACAGAAAAATTGGGCAACACAAAAATGTTACGACTTTTTGGCTGCATGGTACAGTACCGACCACACACTGCACGAGCTGGAAGATTCTTACAACGCGCACAGTGGGGACTATACCTGGGCATCGAAAAACACTACAACGCGTGGAAAATCTTCGACGCCCACTTGAATAAAACAGTAGCAGCACGTGACGTGATTTTCTACGAACGACTCACTCTTCAAACGTACCTGGACAACTTGGCATCAGAACGAGACCTCACGGGCGGCTTCCGTGGCAACCGAGCCTTCGCCACACCAGCAAATGAGGTTGACTGGGATGAGAAAAACGTGGACGGAGCATCCGAGGAAACCGGACCCCTTCCCAACTGCTCGGTACCTGTTCCGATGGATGACGAAAACCCTCGCGAAAGCATCAACGCCGAAGTCTACTACGACTTCGCCGACAATGGTTACGTTACACCCCAGCCGGTCAACACCAACGTTTCGGAACGCATGGGCCCCAACTTCTTACCAGATCCAGAAGCGGGAGACGAAGCAGTCTCCCGAGGACCCAAATCTCCCTCGCTACACATAGTGTGGGCTGCCGATACTCGGACTCGTCACCGCCGTCCACGGAGCATCGCCGCCAAAGGAGCCTGCCACAGTTCAGCAGGCTCTGGGGGGGGGAGCACAGGGAAAAATGGCGCGAAGCCATGGACAGGGAATTAAAGGCGCTGGAAGACAGAAACACCTGGAAGATAGTACCCATCGGAGTGGCACGCAACAAAACTATCCTCACGGGAAAGTGGGTCTTCCGCGTGAAGACAAAAGCTGACGGAACAATTGACAAGTTCAAGGCACGATGGGTCGTGCGCGGCTTCGATTAAGAGCACGGACGAGATTTCACCGAGACCTTCGGCCGACATACCTCTCTGCGAATCCTTCTCGCAATAGCCGCCATGAAGCGGAAGAAGTTCCGCCAAATCGACGTGGCTAACGCGTTCCTCTACGCTCCCGTCGACGCTGAGATCTTCGTCGGGCAACCACACAGATCCGACACAGACCCTAATCAAGTCTGTCAGCTGCTAAAATTCCTGTACGGCATCAAGCAAGCTCCGCGGCTGTGGCAGCAGTACCTACACGCTCGATTAATCCGCATCGGCAACTACCACACGACCAGGGCATGTACCGACTCACGAAGGAAGCCGGATACATCTTGCTGATCGTGTATGTAGACGACCTGCTCTACATAGGCTCCATCGATGGCATCACCAACTGGTTTGAAGGGGAGCTGCAACAGGATCTTTCACTCACAATTTCTTCTACTGTGACTCAGTACCTCGGACGCAACATACTCGACGGAGAGAACGCGATCTACCTTAGCGCCGCAAAATACGCCGACACAATCGCCAAACGTTTTGGATTAATGCCAGCCGTCATCTCCACGCCCTACCGCTACACCGCCGGAAATCACCAGGAAAAAACTAATATGCTCGGACCTGTCGGACTACGCGAATATCAACGAAAACTGGGCTGCCTGCTCTTCGAAGCCGTTACCTGCCGACCGGACCTGTCATATTCAGCAAGTCAGCTTGCTACCTACCTCAAGCGGCCCAAAGCAGAGCACATGGCCAAACTCGACCGCGCCTTACACTACATCGTCAGCACACCAACGATTGGCCTAACCTACCACAAGACCGGAACCACTACTTCAAAGCTAATCGGCTACGTGAATGCTGATCACGCAGGCCATTCTGATAACAGGCGATCACGCACCGGCTACATCTATCGACTCGAGCCCGTCGGTCCTATCTCGTGGCAGTCGAGTAAGCAAGAACTAATTGCTCTCTCCTCTACTGAAGCTGAATACATAGCACTCTGCTCAGCCACCAAGGAAGGACTGTACCTTCGCAAACTACTGCAAGAAGCAAAGCTGGCACAGTCACCCAGCTTCTCCCTCTTCTGCGACAACCAATCTGCAATTCGCATAGCGAACAAGATTGGGTTCGCGAACCAAACGAAGCACATTGCCCTGCGCTATTTCTTCGTGAAGGACGAGATCGAGAAAGGGAGACTCGAGCTATCCTACTGTCCCACGTCCGAGTTGGCAGCAGACTACTTGACCAAGAAACTCGGAAAGCAGAAGTTCGAGTACTGCATGCTGCTGACTGGACAAAGCGACGTCACCAGCAACAAAGACGACGACACTCCAGAAGCGAAGGGAGTGTTGGAAACATATAGTTCGCGCTTTTAATGTGTCGAGCACTACAACGAAAGCGAAGCGAACTAAAGCGAAGCAACAGCGAGTCAACCAAAGCGGTTGACAGGAAGACAACAGCAAGAAATTAAGTGAAGGTCAAAGGTCAGCGACCTTTGACTCGCCGAAGGCAGCGTGACAGCAAGGACACATAACTGACTCGATATTGAGCAGTTACCTGAGTCGTCGCTGTATCGAACCGCAACAGCAGTTACAGTTAGT
The DNA here is from genome assembly GCA_947471745.1 of Closterium sp. Naga37s-1. Taxonomy (NCBI): domain Eukaryota; kingdom Viridiplantae; phylum Streptophyta; class Zygnematophyceae; order Desmidiales; family Closteriaceae; genus Closterium; species Closterium sp. Naga37s-1. Next base: position 2,701,607 of record CANJKZ010000243.1, read on the forward strand.
TAAAACCTTTCGTATTCCTTGTTGTCATATAACAGCTTGTATCTCTTTGTTATCATCAACGTATCTTGTTCTCACATACCAGTGCAAGGTGGTTCAATCAGTTCACTAATACGCTTCCGCTAAATATGTCAAACTTATGTTATAGCCTGTTTAGGCTGTAGTGGGTTAGACAATAGGGGGTACAACATTTCTAGGTTTCCCTATTTGTACCCATCTCATTTCTAGTCATTTCATTCCTCGTTTGATTCTCACATGGTATAGAGCAGGTTCCCTAGTGGGACCGGTTTTTTTTTAGGGCCCACCACTACGATTTTTTTTTTTCCTTACCTGCCCGAAGTGCGCTTCGCGCTTGCCTTAGCTGCGCCCCGTGCGCCTGCCCTCCCGTCGCGCGCGCTGCCCTTAGCGGCCCTCCCCTTCGCGGCCCGTCGCGCCCCTAACGGCCCCTTCGCGGCCCCTTCGCAGCCCTTCGCGGCCTCTCTTGCGGCCCTTCGCGGCCCCTTCGCGGCCCTTCGCGGCCCCCTCACGGCCCTTCGCGGCCCCTTCGCGGCCCTTCGCGGCCCCCTCACGGCCCTTCGCGGCCCCCTTCGCGGCTCTTCGAGGCCCCTCCGCGGCCCTTCGCGGCCCCTTCGCGGCCCTTCGCGGCCCCCCTTCGCGGCCCTTCGCGGTCAGCCTGCTCGCCGTAGCGGCTCTGCCGCCCCGTCGTCACCGCCCCCCCCCTGCTCGTCGCAGCCGCCCTGCCGCCCCGTCGTCGCCGCCCCTGCAGCAGCTGCCGTCGCCCCTGCTACCGCCGTAGCGGCCCTGCCGCCCCGTGGTCGCCGTCCCTGCAGCAACTACCGTCCCTGCAGCAGCAGCGGCCCTGCTGCCGCTGCCGAGCCTGCAGCCGCCCTGCCGACGCGCCTGTCCCGGCCCTGCCCTGCCGCCTCGCCGCGGCCCCTCCTTGTGGCGGCCTCGTGCCCTGCCGACGCGCCCAGGCCCAGCCCCACCAGTAGCGGCCCACCACTTCCGCCACTGGTAAGTGCACCGCTGCACCCGCGCGCTGCTGCGCCCGCGCCGCCCTGCCGAGTCGCGCTGCTACTGCTGCTGCTGCCGCTAGGCCATTGCTGCTGCTCCTGCTGCTATGGCAAACCCTAATGTACTCACCTCGATGCTGAGGGTCAAGCGGTCGATTTTGAGGTCTGGGTCGATGATTTGCAACTGTTCCTGCAGTGCGATAGCAAGGATGGTGTCTCACTGTTTGATCTCACTTCTGGCGCCTCTGCTGCACCTGCTGCTGATGCTGCCAGTACTGTTCGCTCACAGTGGACCACGCACGATGCTGCTGCCCGTCTTGCTGTCCGTAGTCACCTGCCGTCTGCTGAGCGCGCACACTTTAGCCAGTACAAGACTGCTAGCACTCTGTACACTGCTGTTGTTGCGCGCTACTCCTCCCCTGCCACTGCTGCCCTTAGCCGCCTCATGCTGCCGTACCTGTTCCCTGACCTAGCCGCTTTTGCCACAGTCGCTGATCTCATTACGCACCTCCGCACTAGTGATACCCGCTACCGCGCTGCGCTTCCTGCCCAGTTCTGCGCCGCGAACCCCCCTTCGCTCGGTCAGGGACCACTTCCTCTCCCTTTGCCCCACCACGTTCACCGTTGACCTCCTCGAGGAGCGCCTCCTTGCAGCTGAGAAGAGTATAGTCGCTGTAGGAGCCTCTCGTGGTGACCCTCGTGCCCCTTTCTTTGAGGGGTGCTCCCCCGTCCCTCTTTTGCCCTCTGTTGCCTCTGCTGCTGCTGTCGACCTCGTTGGCACCGAGTCGGTCGGCGCTGCGTCTGCTCCTAGTGGGAGGCGCCGCAACGGCAAGGGCAAGGGGGGCAAGGGGGGTGGAGGGGGCGGCGGGGGCGGCGGTGGTGGCGGTGGAGGAGGCGGAGGGGGTGGGGGTGGAGGTGGAGGTGGGAGTGGTGGCTCGGGTGGGGGCTTTGGTGGCAGCGGTGGAGGTGGAGGCGGCGGAGGCAGCGGGAGTGGGGGTGGAGGTGGCGCCGGCGGAGGCGGAGGTGGGGGTGGCGGGGGCGGTGGTCGGCAGCGGGGAGGCTCTAGCGGTGACCAGCGCCAGCAGCAGCAGCGCTCCCGTGAGACCCTGTCGCCTCAGCAGCTCCGTGAGTGGTACGCTGGACGTGGGAGGTCTGGGGGTGCTGGTCCCTGCACTTACGTTCTTCGCACCGGCGACCGCAGTGGAGAGACGTGCGGCGGCCCGCACACCACACCCCGCTGCTTCGGCCGCCTGACTGACACCTGGCGTACACAGTTCCCTGGCTCCGCTGAGATCCCTCGCTGGGATATTCTGCTTAAGTCGGAGGTTGCTATCTTTGATCTTGACTATAATGCTATCCTTGCTGCTATGTATGCTGTGTCTATTAGTGCTGAGGGTGACTGTTACCTGTGTGTTCCGCCCGACCCGGGCATTGAGGCTGCTGCTCTAGGTGCTAGTGAGTCTGCTGCTCCAGGTGCTGGTGAGGCTGGTCTCTCAGGTACCGCGTCGGCTCAGGTCTTGCACACTTTCACCCTTGACTCGGGTGCTTCCCGCTCCTTCTTTCGCGACTGCACCACACTCTCGCCGCTCAGTCGGCCTGTGGCAGTCTCTCTGGCTGACCCCTCTGGGGGACCAGTTGTGGCCCGTTCCTCCACTGTTCTCCCGTGTCCTGCGGCTCCGTCCGGCTTGCTGTCTGGTCTTCACCTCCCCTCGTTCTCTACGAACTTGGTGGTGGGTGCTGATCTTCAGGATGGGGGTGTTCACCAGTTCACCCCTGCCTATCAGCGTATGACGCACTGCACATGTGCTCGGACGGGCCGTCACCTGGCCACGTTCACCCGTCGGCCAGGGTCCAGCCTGTACACCCTTACTACTGAGTCTCCTCCTGTCACTGCGACTGGTCAGGTAGCCGTGTCTGGTCACGTGTTTGCTGCAGCGTCGCGGTCTGGCCCTGAGTCTGCCCCCTGCTCATGTCGCCTCCTGTCTCACGAGACTCTCCTTTGGCACCACCGCCTTGGTCACCCCTCCCTGCCTCGTCTTCGAGGCATGGCCTCCCGTGTCCTTGTCTCAGGTCTGCCCCCTTCCCTCCCTCCCCTTCCTCCGGGGCCTGCCCCAACCTGCGTTCCCTGCGTCGAGGGCCGGCAGCACGCTGCTCCTCACTCCTCCGAGTTTCCTCCGACAGAGGCTCCCCTGCAGACTCTTCACATGGACGTGTGGGGCCCAGCCCGCGTCCGTGGACAGGATCACGAGCGTTACTTCCTGCTGGTTGTTGACGACTACTCGCGTTACACCACGGTCTTCCCCTTGCGCCGCAAGGGTGAGGTCACTGAGGTGTTGATCGACTGGATCCGCGCTGCTCGTCTCCAGCTCAGAGAGAGTTTCGGCTCGGACTTTCCTGTTGTGCGTCTGCACTCAGACAGAGGTGGAGAGTTTTCCTCCGACCTTCTGAGAGCCTTCTGTCGGGCGGAGGGCATCCGCCAGACGTTCACGCTTCCGGCCTCTCCACAGCAAAATGGGATTGCTGAGCGCCGCATTGGCATGGTCATGGATGTCGCTCGTACGTCCATGATCCATGTGGCTGCTCCCCATTTTCTGTGGCCGTTCGCGGCGCATCAGATCAACCACCAGCCCCGGGTCTCCATGCCGGAGACCACCCCCACTCTGCGGTGGACGGGGAAGGTTGGCGATGCGTCTGCGTTCCGTGTCTGGGGATCTCGAGCTTTCGTCCGCGACTTGTCTGCGGACAAGCTGTCCTCCCGTGCCGTTCCCTGCGTCTTCCTTGGCTTCCCCCCTGACGCGCCTGGTTGGCAGTTTTACCACCCCACCTCGCGCCGTGTTCTGTCCTCTCAGGACTTCACGTTTGACGAGTCGGTTCCTTACTACCGTCTCTTCCCCTACCGCACTGCCCCCCTCCCCCCCCCCGCCACTCTTCCTCGCGCCAGGTACTCCTCCGGTAGACCCCCTCCCCCCTCAGGGTCCTGCCCCCTCAGGTGTGTCTCAGGTAGACGCAGTCGAGCCTGTTGAGGTAGCTGTTGACTCTGGTGCTGCTAGGGGTGCTGAGCCTGCGGGTGCCGGGTCTGGGGGTGCTGAGCCTGGGGGTGCTGAGCCTGAGCTTGCTGAGTCTGGGGGTGCTGAGCCTGGGGGTGCTGAGCCTGGGGTTGCTGAGTCTGGGGGTGCTGAGACTGGAGGTCCTCCGAGTGTCCCGTCGCGGCGGGGGCCCCTCTCTCCACGGCAGCTTCGTGAGTGGTACGCTCAGCGCTGTAGCCGTGCTGCTGGAGCTGCTGGTGGTGCTACTGGAGGTGCTGCTGGTGCTGGAGCTGCTGGAGGTGCTGCTGGTGCTGGAGCTGCTGGAGGTGCTGCTTGTGCTGGTGCTGCTGGAGGTGCTGCTGGTGCTGGAGCTACTGGAGCTGCTGGAGGTGCTGCTGGTGCTGGAGCTACTGGAGGTGCTGCTGGTGCTGGTGCTGCTGGAGGTGCTGCTGGTGCTGGAGCTGCTGGAGGTGCTGCTGGTGCTGGAGCTGCTGGAGGTGCTGCTGGTGCTGGAGCTGCTAGTGCCGCTGATCCTGGAGGTGCTCGTACTGGAGGTACTGGAGCTACTGGGACTGGAGCTGCTACGGGAGTTGGAGCTGGAGGTGCTGGAGCTGCTGGAGCTGCTGGTGGTGCTGCGGGAGTTGTAGCTGGAGACCCTGGAGCTGAGGGTGCTGGTGCTGTCTCTGCTGGTTCAGGAGGTGCTGCGCGGCCGCGGCCGTACTACGTTCCGCTCCTTCAACAGGTTCTTGGCCTCCCGCCCTCTCCTGGTCCTACTCCTCCCCTACTGAGGCCACCGCCTGTCCAGTCGCAGTCACAGTTACAGCCAGCCTCTCCGCTGCCTGGTCCTTCTCCTTACGCTGGGCCGACTAGAGGTCTTACGGAGCGTCGTGAGCCTGAGTCTCGTCCTGCGTCGCCTGAGTCTCGTCCTGAGTCGCCTGTCCGCGCTGTCCGCACTGGTCGTCGTGTTCCGCGTCAGCGTCCTCCTCCTGTCCCTGGCACTAACTATATGACTCTGCGTCCTTCCACTGCTCCACAGCGTCTCCCTCTTCCGTCTCCTCCTGCGTCCTCTCTTCCTGACGGTCCGGACCCGGAGTCTGACTCCCTTCGTGCTGCCAGTCCTACTGTCACGTGTTTCCTCGCCACTGTTGTCACTGACCCTTCCTTTGAGTCCACTGCTGCGTCTGCTCTAGTTGGTGAGCTTGTTGACTTTGCTGCTGCCTGTCGTCTAGACTACGCCGCTAGCCTTTTTGCTGAGTCTGAGTCTGTCTGTCCTCCGTCCGTCGGGGGTGAGTGTGCTCTTGGCACGGACGTCCTTGAGGATAGACAGGAGGAGTTTGAGTGCTTTGCCACTGCTTTACCTCATCTCGTGTCCATGCTGATTGCCCCTGGGGGAGACCCGGATGCACCAGACATCCCGAACCCGCGCTCTTACGCAGAGGCGATAGAGGGTCCCTAATCCTCTCAGTGGCAGTCAGCCATGGACGCAGAGATGGCTTCCTGGAAGTCCACAGGCACCTACGTCTACGAGGTTCCCCCGCCTGGGGCGAACATCGTCAGTGGCATGTGGATTTTCAGGGTGAAGCGGCCGCCGGGTTCTCCGCCTGTCTTCAATGCGCGTTATGTGCATGAGGCTTCAGTCAGCGTGAGGGAGTTGACTTCTTCCAGACCTTCTCCCCTACCCCGAAGATGACCACTCTTCGGGTTCTGCTGCACGTCGCCGCTCAGCGTGACTACGAGCTCCACTCTCTTGACTTCAGCACTGCTTTCCTACAGGGCAGCCTGCACGAGGAGATCTGGCTGCGCCGCCCACCTGGCTTCACTGGGTCGTTTCCTGCAGATACCCAGTGGAGCCTCCGGCGGCCAGTCTACGGTCTACGCCGGGCACCCCGTGAGTGGCACGACACACTGAGGACGACTCTTGCTGCTCTTGGGTTTGCTCCTTCTACTGCTGACCCGTCGCTGTTTCTACGCACCGACACCACTCTGCCGCCGTTCTACGTTCTCGTGTACGTAGACGACCTGGTCTTTGCTACTGCTGACACTGAGGCACTCGCCCACGTGAAGTCGGAGCTGCAGAAGAGACACACGCTGGGTGAGCTGACAAGCTATCTTGGCTTGCGAATCACCCGGGACAGAGCACAGCGCACCATTACCTTGACTCAGTCACACATGGTGCAGCAGGTCCTTCAGCGCTTCCGCTTCACGTACTCCTCGCCACAGTCCACTCCTCTGCCTACCGGTCACTCGCTCTCAGCTCCACCTTCGGACGAGTCCGTAGAGCCGAGTGGCCCGTATCCAGAGCTTGTGGGCTGCCTCATGTACCTGATGACCTGCGCTCGACCTGACCTAGCCTACCCTCTTAGCATCCTAGCACGCTATGTCGCTCCTGGCCGACACAGGAAGGAGCACATGGATGCTGCTAAGAGGGTGTTGCGCTACTTGTGCAGTACGTCGGGCATGGGGCTCGTGCTTGGAGGGCAAGGTCCAGTTGTCCTCACTGGTCACGCTGACGCTTCTTGGGCTGACGACTTGGCTACGCAGCGATCGTCGTGATAAAATAGAAATGAGAATGGATTGACTAAGGGAAAGTTGGGTACAAATGTAAACCCTAGAAGACTGTACCCCATATGTGCTACCCCACTATAGCCTACAGTAGCTATGTCATATAAATCTGACACACCCCCATAGGCAAAGTGGGGGAGAACAAGGGGTCACAAGACCAGTCAAGCAAAGCAAAGCAAGCTCAGGGTGGATCACAAAGTCACCACACATTCCGAGCACAAGTTCAAGGCCACAAGGCCAGTTCACATGCAGGATTACATATATACATAAGGCTAGACAAGCAAGAGCAGGTGCATATATATATGCAACAGTACAAACAAGGTCAAGGGGTGAGCAAGTGAGGCAAGGTACGCACAAGACCCAGCTGAGTACAGAAGCGCTGATGATCACAAGGCGCAAGTGCCTTGGTGAAGATATCAGCAGTGTTGGCCTGAGAGGCCACGTACGCAAGCCGCAGCTGACCACGCTGCTGTAGCTCATGAGCAAGGAAGTAGCGGAGAGCAATGTGCTTCGTTCTGTGCTCCAGTCTCTGCTCTCGACACAAGGCCAGCATGGCCTTGTTGTCTACGTACAGCACTGGAGGAGAACGAGGCGGCTCTCCGAGGTCAGTCAGCAGGTAGGTGAGCCAGCGAAGCTCCTGTGCAGCCATGGCCCCGGCGTAGATCTCAGCCTCACAACTGGAGCCGAGAACAGAAGACGAGCGGGTAGCCCGCCACGAAACAGAGCCGGAACCAAGGCTGAAGGTGTAACCCTGTGACGACCGCTGCGTAGCCTGGTCGTCAGCCCAAGAAGCGTCTGCGTGCCCAGTGAGGACCACTGGACTCTGCCCTCCAAGCACAAGCCCCATGCCCGACGTACTGCACAAGTAACGCAACACCCTCTTCGCTGCAGCCATGTGCTCCGGTCTGTGTCTCCCAGGAGCAACATAGCGTGCGAGAATGCTAAGAGGGTATGCGAGGTCAGGTCGTGTGCAGGTCATCAGGTACATGAGGCAGCCAACAAGCTCTGGGTACGGGCCACTCGACTCTACGGACTCATCCGAAGGCAGAGCTGAGAGCGAGTGGCGAGTAGGCAGAGGAGTGGCCTGAGGCGAGGAGTACGTGAAGTCGAAGCGCTGAAGGACCTGCTGCACCATGTGTGACTGAGTCAGGGTAATGGTGCGGCGTGCTCTGTCCCGGGTGATCTGCAAGCCAAGGTAGCTGCGCAGTTCACCCAGGTCTGTGCACGTGTGTCTCTTCTGCAGCTCGGACTTCACGTGGGCGAGTCCAGCAGTGTCAGCTGTGGCAAAGACCAAGTCGTCGACGTACACGAGGATGTAGAACGGCGGCAAAGAAGTGTCGGTGCGCAGAAACAGCGACGGGTCGGCAGTAGAGGGAGCAAACCCAAGAGCCGCAAGTGTAGTCCTCAGTGTGTCGTGCCACTCACGCGGTGCCTGGCGGAGACCGTAGACTGGCCGCCGGAGGCTCCACTGGGTGCCAGGAGGAAAAGGCCCAGTGAAGCCAGGTGGGCGACGCAGCCAGATCTCCTCGTGCAGGCTGCCCTGCAAGAAAGCAGTGCTGAAGTCAAGAGAGTGCAGCTCGTAGTCGCGGTGAGCAGCTATGTGCAGCAGTACCCGAAGAGTGGTCATCTTCGGGGTGGGAGAGAAGGTCTGAAAGTAGTCAACTCCCTGCCGCTGACTGAAGCCACGAGCCACGTAACGCGCCTTGAAGACAGGCGGAGAACCCGGCGGTCGCTTCACCCTGAAAATCCACATGCCACTGACGATGTTCGCCCCAGGCGGGGGAACCTCGTCAACGTAGGTGCCTGTGGACTTCCAGGATGCCATCTCTGTGTCCATAGCTGCCTGCCACTGAGAGGAGTAGGGACCCTCTATCGCCTCCGCGTAAGAGCGCGGAGTCGGGATGTCAAGTGCATCCGGGTCTCCCCCAGGGGTAAGCAGTACGGACACGAGATGAGGTGAAGCAGCAGCCAAACACTGGAACTCCTCCTGCCTGTCCTCAAGAACGTCCGTGCCAAGGGCACACTCACCCCCGACGGACGGAGGACAGACAGACTCAGACTCAACGACAAGACTAGCAGCGTAGTCTAGACGACAGCGAGCAGCAAAGTCGACGAGCTCAGCAACTAGGGCAGACGCAGCAGTGGACTCAAAGGAAGGGTCAGTGACGACAGTAGCAAGGAGACGCGTGACAGTAGGACTGGCAGCACGAAGAGAGTCCGACTCCGGGTCGGGAAGAGCAGGAAGAGAGGACTCAGGAGGAGAAGGCAAAGGGGCACGCAGAGGAGCAGTGGACGGACGCAGAGACATCCGGTGCGTGCCAGGGACAGGAGGAGGACGCTGACGCGAACCACGACCACTAGAGCGAGCAGGACGGACAGGCGACGCAGGGCGAGACGCAGGCTCACGACGCTCAGCCAGACCTCCAGTAGGACCAGTGTAGGGAGAAGGAGCGGGCAGTGGGGAAGCCGGCTGTAACTGTAACTGTGACGGGACAGGCTATGGACACTCTAAGGGAGGAGGAGGACCAGTAGAAGGGCGGGAGACCAAGAACCTGCTGAAGGAGCGGAACGAAGTACGGCCGAGGCCGCGCGGCGACTCCAGACACGGCAGGGACAGCACCAGTACCCCCAGCGGCAGCACCAGCGCCAGCAGCACCTCCAGCTCCAGTACCTCCAGCAGCACCAGTAGCACCCCCAGCAGGACCGCCTCCAGGACCGACAGCAGTAGCCTCAGCGTCAACACCCTCAGCAGCTCCAGCTCCAGTCGTACCCGCAGGCCCAGCAGCTCCAGTACTCCCAGTACGAGCACCTCCGGGACCCGCGGCACCAGCACCCTCAGCAGCCGAAGAACCTCCAGCTCCAGCAGCACGCCTCCAGCGCCGGGCAAACCACTCGCGCAGCTCCTGTGGAGAGAGTGGCTCCCGCCGAGACGAAGCACCCGGAGAACCTCCAAGCTCAGCACCGCCAGACGCCACACGAGCAGGCCCAGCTCCCTCAGGCTCCGCACCCCCAGGCTCAGCACCTCCAGGCGTAGCACCCCCAGGCTCAGCACCCTCAGGCTCAGCACCCCCAGGCTCAGCACCCCCAGTAGTAGCACCCCCAGGCCCAGCACCCCCAGGCTCAGCACCCCCAGGAGTAGCACCCTCAGGCTCAGCACCCCCAGGCTCCCGAGTCAAGGGTGAAGGTGTGGGAGGCCGAAGCCGACGCAGTACCTGAGAGAGCAGACTCACCAGCACCTGAGGGAGCAGACGCACGAGCACCTAGAGCAGCAGCCTCGCTAGCACCTAGAGCAGCAGCCTCACCAGTACCTAGAGCAGCAGTCTCAATGCCCGGGTCGGGCGGAAAACACCGGTAACAGTCACCCTCATCACTAATAGTCACAGCATACATGGCAGCAAGAATAGCATCAAAGTCAAGGTCAAAGACAGCTACACCCGCCCTAGACAGCTCGCCCCAGCGGGGGATCTCAGTGGCCTCAGGGAACTGGTGACACCAAGCGTCCGTCAGGCGGCCAAAGCAGCGCTGGGTGGAGTGCGCACCCCCGCACTGCTCACCCGCGCAGTCGCCGGTGCGTAGGACGTAGGTGCACGGACCAGTACCCCCACCCCGCTGGCGTGCAGCGTACCACTCACGGAGCTGCTGAGGGGGGGGGATGTCACGAGTGCGCTGCTGCCACTGCTGCTGCTGCTGCTGGCGCTGACCACCACCGGAGCCGGCCCTCTGCCCAGCGCCACCCCGACCAGCTCCACCTCCTCCGCCGCCGCCTCCTCCACCGCCGCCACCTCCGCCACCTCCGCTCCCACCGCCACTGCCGCCGCCGCCTCCGCCTCCACTGCCGCCACCGACACTTCCACCCCCGCCACCACTCCCACCACCACCCCCACCCCCTCCACTGCCGCCACCGCTACCTCCGCCACCCCCGCCAGCCCCTCCAGCACCCTTGCCCCCCTTGCCCTTGCCGGTGCGGTGTCTCCCGCTCGGGGCAGACGCAGCGCCGACCGACTCGAGACCAACGAGGTCGGCCGCAGCAGCAGAGGCAACAGAGGGCAAAAGAGGGGAGGGGGAACACCCCTCAAAGATGGGGGTGCGAGGGTCACCACGAGAGGCTCCTACAGCTACTATGCTCTTTTCTGCTGCTAGGAGAGCCTTCTCGAGGAGGTCAACGGTGAGAGTGGTGGGGCAAACTGAGAGGAAGTGGTCCCTGACTACGCGAAGGGAGTCAGGGAGACGGGTGACTATGTAGTAGAGGGTGATGTACATGGGGGGGGGGTTCTTGGCGCAGAACTCGGCAGGAAGCGCAGCGCGGTAGCGAGTGTCACTAGTGCGGAGGTGCGTAATGAGGTCAGCGACTGTGGGAAAGGCAGCAAGGTCAGGGAAGAGGTACGGTAGCATGAGGCGGCTCAGTGCAGCAGTGGCAGGGGAGGAGTAGCGCGCAACTACAGCGTCGTACAAGGTGTGAGCACTCTTGTACTGGCTAAAGTGCGCACGCTCAGAGGTAGGCAGGTGGCGACGCACAGCAAGACGTGCAGCAGCATCGCGCGTGGCCCACTGTGAGCGAACAGTGGCGTCAGCATCAGCAGCGGGGGCAGGAGAGGCACCAGAAGTGAGGTCAAAGAGGGAGAGGCCGTCTACCCTATCGCACTGTAAGAAAAGCTGCAGGTCATCTATCCAGACGTCAAAGTCAATGGCCCGACCCTCAGCGTCAAAAGAGAGGACACTAGGGGTAGCCATGACAGCAGTAGACTAGCAGCGCAAACAGTAGGGTGAGGGCAGTGCTGTAAAAGAGGCGCTGCTCTTACCGGACAGGGCGGCTCGGGCGGCTCGGCTGCAGGGCGGATCGGCGGCTCGGCTGCTGGGCGGCTCGGCGGCTCGGCTGCTTGGCGGCTCGGCGGCTCGGCTGCTGGGCGGCTCGGCGGCTCGGCTGCTGGGCGGCTCGGCGGCTCGGCTGTTGGGCGGCTCGGCTGCTGGGCGGCTCGGCTGCTGGGCGGCTCGGCGGCTGGGCGGCTCGGCTGCTGGGCGGCTCGGCTGCTGGGCGGCTCGGCGGGGTCGCTGAGAGGGCGTCGTCCGGGGCCGCTGGGAGGAGGCGGCGGGGCCGCTGAGAGGAGGCGGCGGGGCCGCAAAGGTAGGTGGCGGGGCCAGCAGGTAGGTGGCGGGGCCAGCAGGTAGGAGGCGGGGCCGCACAGGTAGGTGGCGGGGCCGCGGGTAGGTGGCGGGGCCGCTGGTAGGTGGCGGGGCCGCAGGTAGGTGGCGGGGCCGCACAGGTAGATGGCGGGGCCGCGGGTAGGTGGCGGGGCCGCTGGTAGGTGGCGGGGCCGCAGGTAGGTGGCGGGGCCGCAGGTAGGTGGCGGGGCCGCACAGGTAGGTGGCGGGGCCGCGGGTAGGTGGCGGGGCCAGCAGGTAGGCGCCGGGGCCGCACAGGTAGGCGTCGGGGCCGCAGGTAGGCGCCGGGGCCGGAAAGGACGGCGTCAGGGCCGCAGGGCGGCGCGAGGGCCGCTGGGTAGGCGACGAGGCCGCAGGGCGGCGGATCGGGGCCGGGTAAGGGCGGCGCGATGGCCGCGGGGTAGGCGACGAGGCCGCCGGGCGGCGGGTCGGGGCCAGGAAGGGCGGCGCGAGGGCCGCAAGGCAGGCGACAGGGCCGCTAGGGAGGCGCGACGGGGCGAGAAAAAAAAGGAGGGGGGGGGGGGGGAGCGCGACTCGGGCTAGGACTGAGCGCGCTCCGGGAAGAAAAAAAATGTCGAATTGGTGGGCCCTAGGAACAGTTCCCACGAGGGAACCTGCTCGATACCATGATAAAATAGAAACGAGAATGGATTGACTAAGGGAAAGTTGGGTACAAATGTAAACCCTAGAACACTGTACCCCATATGTGCTACCCCACTATAGCCTACAGTAGCTATGTCATATAAATCTGACACGTCGCAGGGTTACACCTTCAGCCTTGGCTCCGGCTCTGGTTCTTGGCGGTCTACCCGCTCGTCTTCTGTTCTCAGCTCCAGTTGTGAGGCTGAGATCTACGCAGGGGCCATGGCTGCACAAGAGTTACGCTGGCTCACCTACCTGCTGACCGACCTTGGAGAGCCGCCTCGTTCTCCTCCAGTGCTGTACGTCGACAACAAGGCCATGATTGCCTTGTGTCAGGAGCACAGACTGGAGCACAGAACGAAGCACATCGCTCTGCGCTACTTCCTTGCTCGAGAGTTGCAGCAGCGTGGTCAGCTTCGTCTTGCTTACGTGGCCACTCGGGCCAACACTGCTGATGTGTTCACCAAGGCACTTCAGCCTTGTGATCATCAGCGTTTCTGTACTGTTCTAGGCCTTGTGCCTACTGTGCCTCACTTGCTTACTTCTTGACTCTGCTTGTACTATGATCTATATACTTATACCTGCATGCTTACACTTGCTAGGTTGTGATCACTGTACCTCTTGATATATTATCAAACTGCATGTGAACTGGTCTTGTGACCGCTTGCTTGTACTCGGAATTTGTGTGGTATCCTTGAGATCCACCCTGAGCTTGCTTTGCTTTTCTTGACTGGTCTTGTGACCTCTTGTTCTCCCCCACTTTGCCTATGCGGGTGTGTCAAACTTATGTTATAGCCTGTTTAGGCTGTAGTGGGTTAGACAATAGGGGGTACAACATTTCTAGGTTTCCCTATTTGTACCCATCTCATTTCTAGTCATTTCATTCCTCGTTTGATTCTCACAAAATACATCACTAGTCTGAGCCTTTAGTCTTGAAAAACGATGATAAGGGCTTTTCTCAGCCCAACACCTCTCTTATCCCTTGGCAGGTCCACAGATCTGCCACCTAGTCTCATTTCATCCATCTCATTTTGAGTTCCCGCCCGCCGCACCCCTTAGACGTTTAGACGCTTAGATAGTATGTTCTCCTTGTTCTTGCTATGTATTCATATATATTGTGTGCCATGGACAATTGATGATGATAATATGACGACTGCACCTATGACGACTGCATTGCAGACTCTTTGTAGCAGGACCCTATATATCAGACTTTTTACTCTGATTTAGAGTTCGTTCAGACTTTTTTTGGTACCTAGGCTGAACTCAAAGTTTTTTATATATATATATATATATTTTTTAATGTACCTTGTCTGATTTTTCAGAGTTTTTCTTTTATGACTTGGCTGAAATTTCAGCCTAATTTTATGAGTGTAGGCTGAGCCCTCAGCCTTGGATCGGGGGTGCACATTGAATCCGGCAATACAGGGATTTCCGCCAGCCTGTAGGATTACCGTTAAGACTGTCAATCACGGGCGGGAAATCAAGTTTTCCCCCGCGAGGCCCCGCACTGTCGCGTTGGAACAGCAAAGCGGCCAATCGGGGTTGTGCACCAGGCAGCATTGGCAAGAATCGTTGCCAACGCATGGCTCTCAGCGTGCTACGCCTCGTACGGCACCACAAACATCCACCCCACCCCACCCCACCTTCCCTGCAAACACGACCGCTCTACTGCAAGAGACAGGGAGCCTTCAAGGGCTCGGAAGGAGGCTGTAGAGGTTGAGCGTGCTCTGTCAGAACATTATAGCTCAGGCATATTGTGTAGGCTATAGTGGGGTAGTCCATAAGGGGTACAACCCAATTAGGGTTAGTACTTGTACCCAATTCATTCATAGTTCATTCATTCCTTGTTTCTTCTCATGGTATCGAGCAGGTTCCCTAACGGGAACGATTCCTAGGGCCCACCACTACGAGTTTTTTTTTTTTTTTCCTGCCCGGAGCGCGCTTCGCTCCGGCCCGAGTCGCGCCCGGTGTGCTCTCATCACCGTCGCGCCCTCACTAGGCCCCTCACGGCCCCCTCGCGCCGCCCTTAGCGGGCCCGTCGCACTGCCCTTCGCGGCCGCGTCGCGCCGCCCTTTCGCGGCCCCGTCGCGCCGCCCTTCGCGGCCGCGTCGCGCCGCCCTTTCGCGGCCCCGTCGCGCCGCCCCTTTCGCGGCCCCGTCGCCGCCCTACCTGCGGCCTCGTCGCCGCCCCTTTCGGCGGCCCCGTCGCCGCCCTACCTGCGGCCTCGTCGCCGCCCTACCTACGGCCCCGTCGCCGCCCTACCTGCGGCCCCGTCGCCGCCCTACCTGCGGCCCCGTCGCCGCCCTACCTGCGGCCCCGTCGTCGCCCTCCCCTGCAGCGGCCTCGGTGCCTACTCCTACGGCCCCGGCCCCTGCTCCTACGACCCCGGCGCCTACTCCTACGGCCCCGGCGCCGCCCTTCCCGGCTCCGACGCCGCCTCCCACCGGCCCCTCCGCCGTCCCTGATCAGGAGCCGCAGCCGCCAAGCCGCCCAGCGACCGAGCCGCCGGGCCGCCGAACCGCCCAGCAGCCGAGCCGCCGGGCCGCCGAGCCGCCCTGCTGCCGAGCCACCCGAGCCGCCGAGCCGCCCTGCCGCCGAGCCACCCGAGCCGCCCAGCAGCCGAGCCGCCCAGCAGTCGAGCCGCCCAGCAGCCGAGCCGCCCAGCAGCCGAGCCGCCCAGCCGCCGAGCAGCCCAGCAGCCGAGCCGCCGAGCAGCCGAGTCGCCGAGCCGCCCTGCAGCCGAGCCGCCCAGCCGCCGAGTCGCCGAGCCGCCCTGCAGCCGAGCCGCCCGAGCCGCCCTGTCCGGTAAGAGCAGCGCCTCTCTCACAGCACTGCCCTCACCCTACTGTTTGCGCTACTAGTCTACTGCTGTCATGGCTACCCCTAGTGTCCTCGCTTTTGACGCTGAGGGTCGGGCCATTGACTTTGAAGTCTGGATAGATGACCTGCAGCTTTTCTTACAGTGCGATAGGGCAGACGGCCTCTCCCTCTTTGACCTCACTTCTGGTGCCTCTCCTGCCCCCGCTGCTGATGCTGACGCCACTGTTCGCTCACAGTGGGCCACGCGCGATGCTGCTGCACGTCTTGCTGTGCGTCGCCACCTCCCTACCTCTGAGCGTGCGCACTTTAGCCAGTACAAGAGTGCTCAGACCTTGTACGACGCTGTAGTTGCACGCTACTCCTCCCCTGCCACTGCTGCACTGAGCCGCCTCATGCTACCGTACCTCTTCCCTGACCTTGCTGCCTTTCCCACAGTCGCTGACCTCATTACGCACCTCCGCACTAGTGACACTCGCTACCGCGCTGCGCTTCCTGCTGAGTTCTGCGCCAAGAACCCCCACCCCATGTACATCACCCTCTACTACATAGTCACCCGTCTCCCTGACTCCCTTCGCGTAGTCAGGGACCACTTCCTCTCAGTTTGCCCCACCACTCTCACTGTTGACCTCCTCGAGAAGGCCCTCCTAGCAGCAGAAAAGAGCATAGTCGCTGTAGGAGCCTCTCGTGGTGACCCTCGCACCCCCATCTTTGAGGGGTGTTCCCCCTCCCCTCTTTTGCCCTCTGTTGCCTCTGCTGCTGCGGCCGACCTCGCTGGTTTGGAGTCGGTTGGGGCAGCGTCTACCCCTAGCGGGAGACGCCGCCCTGGCAAGGGCAAGGGGGGCAGGGGCGCTGGAGGAGCTAGCGGGGGCGGTGGAGGCGGCGGTGGGGGCGGTGGAGGGGGTGGGGGTGGCGGTGGGGGTGGTGGCGGGGGTGGAGGTGTCGGTGGCGGCAGTGGAGGCGGAGGCGGCAGCGGCGGTGGCGGAGGGAGCGGAGGTGGCGGCGGTGGAGGAGGAGGCGGCGGAGGAGGTGGAGCTGGTCGGGGTGGCGCTGCGCAGAGGGTCGGCTCCGGTGGTGGTCAGCGCCAGCAGCAGCAGCAGCAGCAGCGCACTCGTGACATCCCCTCCCCTCAGCAGTTCCGTGAGTGGTACACTGCACGCCAGAGGGGTGGGGGTACTGGTCCGTGCACCTACGTCCTGCGCACCGGCGACCGCGCGGGTGAGCAGTGCGGGGGTGCGCACTCCACCCAGCGCTGCTTTGGCCGCCTGACGGACGCTTGGCGTCACCAGTTCCCTGAGGCCACTGAGATACCCCGCTGGGGTGAGCTGTCTAGGGTGGGTGTAGCTGTCTTTGACCTTGACTTTGATGCTATTCTTGCTGCCATGTATACTGTGACTATTAGTGATGAGGGTGACTGTTACCGGTGTTTTCCGCCCGACCCGGGCATTGAGACTGCTGCTCTAGGTACTGGTGAGGCTGCTGCTCTAGGTGCTAGCGAGGCTGCTGCTCTAGGTGCGTCTGCTCCCTCAGGTGCTGGTGAGTCTGCTCTCTCAGGTTCTGCGTCGGCTTCGGCCTCCCACACCTTCACCCTTGACTCGGGGGCTTCTCGCTCCTTCTTTCGAGACCGCACCACACTCACGCCGCTTGGCCGGCCAGTTGCGGTCTCTCTGGCAGACCCCTCTGGGGGTCCTGTCCTTGCTCACTTCTCCACTGTCCTCCCGTGTCCGGTGGCCCCCTCTGGCACCCTGTCTGGTCTTTACCTCCCCTCGTTCTCTACGAACTTGGTGAGTGGTGCTGACCTACAGGATGCGGGGGTTCACCAGTTCACTCCTGCGAGTCAGCGGGTGACCCACTGCACGGACGCTCGGACAGGCCGACACCTGGCCACGTTTACACGTCGGCCAGGGTCGAGCCTGTACACACTGACCACTGCGTCTCCTCCAGTCCCTGCGTCTGGTCAGGTAGCTGCGTCGGGTCAGGTGTTTGCTGCAGCGTCCAGGTCTGGTCCTGAGTCTGCCCCCTGCTCGTGTCGCCTCCTGTCTCACGAAACTCTCCTCTGGCACCACCGCCTTGGTCACCCCTCCCTGCTTCGTCTCCGGAGCATGGCCTCCCGTGTCCTTGTCTCTGGTCTTCCCCGGTACCTCCCTCCCCTTCCTCCGGGGCCTGGCCCTACCTGCGTCCCCTGTGTCGAGGGACGGCAGCGGGCTACCCCTCACTCCTCCCAGTTTCCTCCGACAGAGGCCCCGCTGCAGACGCTTCACATGGACGTGTGGGGCCCGGCCCGCGTCCGTGGACAGGGTCACGAGCGCTACTTCCTGCTGGTGGTTGACGACTACTCGCGTTACACCACAGTCTTCCCCTTGCGCAGCAAGGGTGATGTCACTGAGGTGTTGATCGACTGGATCCGCGCAGCTCGTCTCCAGCTCAGGCGGAGCTTCGGCTCGGACTTTCCTGTTCTGCGTCTGCACTCTGACAGAGGCGGAGAGTTCTCCTCTGGCCTTCTGCGAGCCTATTGTCGTGCACGAGGCATCCGCCAGACCTTCACGCTTCCGGACTCTCCACAGCAAAATGGGATTGCTGAGCGCCGCATTGGCATGGTCATGGACGTCGCCCGTACGTCCATGATGCATGCGGCTGCCCCCCATTTTCTGTGGCCGTTTGCGGTTCGGTACGCGGCGCATCAGATCAACCTTCAGCCCAGGGTCTCCATGCCGGAGACCTCCCCAGCTTTGCTGTGGACGGGGAAGGTTGGCGATGCGTCTGCGTTCCGTGTCTGGGGATCTCGGGCGTTTGTCCGCGACTTGTCTGCGGACAAGCTGTCCCCTCGTGCTGCTCCTTGCGTCTTCCTGGGTTTCCCCCCTGACGCCCCAGGGTGGCAGTTCTACCACCCCACCTCTCGCCGTGTTCTGTCCTCCCAGGACGTCACGTTCGACGAGTCGGTCCCCTACTACCGCCTCTTCCCCTACCGCACTCCGTCCCTCCCCCCGCCACCGCTCTTCCTTGTACCAGGTCCCCCCCCGGTAGACCCCCTCCCGCCTCAGGGTCCTGCCCCTTCAGGTGTGTCCCAGGTAGACGCTGTTGAGCCTGTCGAGGTCGCTGGTGACTCTGGTGCTGCTGAGGGTGCTGAGCCTGGGGGTGCTGACTCTGGGGGTGCTGAGCGTGTGGGTGCTACGCCTGGGGGTGCTGAGCCTGGGGGTGCTGAGTCTGGGGGTGCTGAGTCTGGGGGTACTACGACTGGGGGTGCTGAGCCTGGGGGTACTACGCCTGGAGGTGCTGAGCCTGGGGGTGCTGCGTCTGGGGGTGCTGAGCCTGGGGGTACTACGCCTGGAGGTGCTGAGCCTGGGGGTGCTACGCCTGGTGGTGCTGTGCCTGGCGGTTCTCCGGGTGCTCCTTCTCGCCGGGAGCCACTCTCTCCCCAGGAGCTGCGTGAGTGGTTTGCCCGGCGCTGGAGGCGAGCTGCTGGAGCTGGAGGTGCTGCGGGTACTGGAGGTTATGTTGCTGCTAAGGGAGCTGGTGCCACGGGTCCCGGAGGTGCTCGTACTGGGAGTACTGGAGCTGCTGGACCTGCGGGTACTTCTGGAGCTGGAGTTGCTGCGGGTGTTGGCGCGGAGGCTACTGCTGTCGGTCCTGGAGGCGGTCCTGCTGGGGGTACTACTGGTGCTGCTGGGGGTTCTGGAGCTGGAGCTGCTACGGGTGCTGGTGCTGTCCCTCCTGTGTCTGGAGTCGCCGCGCGGCCTCGGCCGTACTTCGTTCCGCTCCTTCAGCAGGTTCTTGGTCTCCCGCCTTCCACTGGTCCTCCTCCTCCCTTAGAGTGTCCACAGCCTGTCCTGTCGCAGTTACAGTTACAGCCGGCCTCCCCACTGCCTGCTCCGTCTCCCTACACTGGTCCTACTGGAGATCTTGCTGAGCGTCGTGAGCCTGCGTCTCGCCCTGCGTCGCCTGTCCGTGCTGCTCGCACTAGTGGTCGCGGTTCGCGTCAGCGTCCTCCTCCTGTCCCTGGCACGCACCGGATGTCTCTGCGTCCGTCCACTGCTCCTCTGCGTGCCCCTTTGCCTTCTCCTCCTGAGTCTTCTCTTCCTGCTCTTGCCGACCCGGAGTCGGACTCTCTTCGTGCTGCCAGTCCTACTGTCACGCGTCTCCTTGCTACTGTTGTCACTGACCCTTCCTTTGAGTCCACTGCTGCGTCTGCCCTAGTTGCTGAGCTCGTCGACTTTGCTGCTCGCTGTCGCCTAGACTACGTCGCCAGTCTTGTTGCTGAGTCTGAGTCTGTCTGTCCTCCGTCCGTCGGGGGTGAGTGTGCCCTTGGCACGGACGTCCTTGAGGACAGGCAGGAGGAGTTCCAGTGCTTGGCCGCTGCTTCACCTCATCTCGTGTCCGTACTGCTTACCCCTGAGGGAGACCCGGATGCACTTGACATCCCGACTCCGCGCTCTTACGCGGAGGCGATAGAGGGTCCCTACTCCTCTCAGTGGCAGGCAGCTATGGACGCAGAGATGGCTTCCTGGAAGTCCACAGGCACCTACGTTGACGCTGTTCCCCCTCTTGGGGCGAACATCGTCAGTGGCATGTGGATTTTCAGGGTGAAGCGACCGCCGGGTTCTCCGCCTGTCTTCAAGGCGCGTTACGTGGCTCGTGGCTTCAGTCAGCTGCAGGGAGTTGACTACTTTCAGACCTTCTCTCCCACCCCGAAGATGACCACTCTTCGGGTACTGCTGCACGTAGCTGCTCACCGTGACTACGAGCTACACTCTCTTGACTTCAGCACTGCTTTCTTGCAGGGCAGCCTGCACGAGGAGATCTGGCTGCGTCGCCCACCTGGCTTCACTGGGTCTTTTCCTCCTGGCACCCAGTGGAGCCTACGGCGGCCAGTCTACGGTCTCCGCCAGGCACCGCGTGAGTGGCACGACACACTGAGGACTACACTTGCGGCTCTTGGGTTTGCTCCCTCTACTGCCGACCCGTCGCTGTTTCTGCGCACCGACACTTCTTTGCCGCCGTTCTACATCCTCGTGTACGTCGACGACTTGGTCTTTGCCACAGCTGACACTGCAGGACTAGCCCACGTGAAGTCCGAGCTGCAGAAGAGACACACGTGCACTGACCTGGGTGAACTGCGCAGCTACCTTGGCTTGCAGATCACTCGGGACAGAGCACGCCGCACCATTACCCTGACTCAGTCACACATGGTGCAGCAGGTCCTTCAGCGCTTCGGCTTCACGTACTCCTCGCCTCAGGCCACTCCTCTGCCTACTCGCCACTCGCTCTCAGCTCTGCCTTCGGATGAGTCCGTAGAGTCGAGTGGCCCGTACCCAGAGCTTGTTGGCTGCCTCATGTACCTGATGACCTGCACACGACCTGACCTTGCATACCCTCTTAGCATTCTTGCACGCTATGTTGCTCCTGGGAGACACAGACCGGAGCACATGGCTGCAGCGAAGAGGGTGTTGCGCTACTTGTGCAGTACGTCGGGCATGGGGCTGGTGCTTGGAGGGCAGAGTCCAGTGGTCCTTACTGGGCACGCAGACGCTTCTTGGGCTGACGACCAGGCTACGCAGCGGTCGTCACAGGGTTACACCTTCAGCCTTGGTTCCGGCTCTGTTTCGTGGCGGGCTACTCGCTCGTCTTCTGTTCTCGGCTCCAGTTGTGAGGCTGAGATCTACGCAGGAGCCATGGCTGCACAGGAGCTTCGCTGGCTCACCTACCTGCTGACTGACCTCGGAGAGTTGCCTCGTTCTCCTCCAGTGCTGTACGTAGACAACAAGGCCATGCTGGCCTTGTGTCGGGAGCAGCGACTGGAGCACAGAACGAAGCACATTGCTCTCCGCTACTTTCTTGCTCGTGAGCTGCAGCAGCGTGGTCAGCTGCGTCTTGCGTACGTGGCCTCTGAGGCCAACACTGCTGATATCTTCACCAAGGCGCTTGCGCCTTGTGACCATCAGCGCTTCTGTACTCAGCTGGGCCTTGTGCCTACCTTGCCTCACTTGCTCACCTCTTGACCTTGCTTGTACTGTTACATATATATATACCTGCTCTTGCTTGTCTAGCCTTTTTTATATATATGTACTCCTGCATGTGAACTGGCCTTGTGGCCTTGAACTTGTGCTCGGAATGTGTGGTGACTTTGTGATCCACCCTGAGCTTGCTTTGCTTTGCTTTGCTTGACTGGTCTTGTGACCCCTTGTTCTCCCCCGCTTTGCCTATGGGGGTGTGTCAGAACATTATAGCTCATGCATATTGTGTAGGCTATAGTGGTGTAGTCCATAAGGGGTACAACCCAATTAGGGTTAGTACTTGTACCCAATTCATTCATAGTTCATTCATTCCTTGTTTCTTCTCATGCTCCTGTAGAGGTTCAGACTCTGGCTCAGATATGTGACATGTTTTATTGTGTTTTCATCAAAATGCATGATCAGCTCAAGTTTTACAGTACCGTCACCTTAGGATAAGCGCCACCCTAGGATAAGCGCCAGGCGCTTATAATTGGCATATGGCGCTTATATCCGGTCCTCGATTATAAGCGCACCCCTGATGGCTTATAGAGTATAAGCGCTTTTATCGGTATTGTTTTTTATATTTTTTTATGAAACATCTGTAACGAAACACACATTTTGCGTCCCGAATTTCGATGGCCTTCACCCTCGCGCGACTCACTTCGCGCGCGTCTAGTCAGAATGACCTGTCATGGGGTACACATGACTCATTTTGACTCTGTGTGTTGGCACGAAATCCATCCCTGCCAACTTACGCGAGATTTCATTCACACCCCTCGCTAATTTTGACTCGAATCAGATCGCAAGAACGAGATGAACACTCTGATGTCAAAACCAGTAAATTTCATATATGTCATTATATAAGCCCTGGCGCTTATAAATTTGCTACATTATAAGCCCACCCCCCTAAAAAAACATGTTTTATTATACCCCCCCATGGGGGCTTATCCGGGGGGTGACGCTGAAAGTTCAGCCTGAAAAACTTTGAGTTGTCTGTTTTTTCAGCTTAAAATTTTGGGGCCACTCTGAATCACAGAGTTCTGACAGGGGTGCACCCTGATCGATCAGCGTGCCTCAAAACGAAGAGTCTCGTCACAATCTGATGGAAAGCCAAGGAAGAGTGGTCGAGGAGATCCGAGGGTGAATAATCTGGTAATGTCATTTCTTAGTGATACAAGATAGTATTCCTGGTTACTCTTAATGTACTGGTACAATGGATGGCATAATTGTGGAATAATACGCTCTATAACTAACTCATCAATGTCGAAAATGTGTTGTACCGGTACTTTACAACTGAAATGGAACCTGAAACTTTGGGCTTTGCACCACATTTCCACTATGCAAATAAAACCTACGACGACAGAGGCTGGTTGACAGATTTTTACCAGTAACGTCCCCTGCAAGAGTCTTCACTGCGACCCAGCAAGAGCTTGTCAGCGCAGAGTTCAGAGCCCGACCCTAGCAGGAACTCTGGTTATGCATCCACATAGGAGCCGCTGAACATGCCAGTGGTGCCGACCACTTTGGTCCTCAGCTGTGGCTGAATGAGTGCCTGTGGGTGCTGCAACTGCTGCCGCGCGTGCTCCAACGCCCATGCCAAACTGCTCCCAATGAGGGTATGTGTGGTGTGGGTGCGTGCGTGCGTGAGTGCATGTGTGCGTGAGTGCGTGCGTGGGTGCGTGGGTGCGTGCGCGTGTGCGTGTGTGCGTGTGTGCGTGAGTGCGTGCGTGCGTGCGTGGGTGCGTGGGTGCGTGCACTTGTGCGTGTGTCCGTGGGTGTGTGAGTGCGTGGTGCGTGCAAGGAGCGTACAGTGGGGAAGGCGAGGAGCATACAGTGGGGAAGGCGAGGAGCATACAGTGGGGAAGGCGAGGAGCATACAGTGGGGAAGGCGAGGAGCATACAGTGGGGAAGGCGAGGAGCATACAGTGGGGAAGGCGAGGAGCATACAGTGGGGAAGGCGAGGAGCATACAGTGGGGAAGGCGAGGGGCATACAGTGGGGAAGGCGAGGAGCATACAGTGGGGAAGGCGAGGAGCATACAGTGGGGAAGGCGAGGGGCATACAGTGGGGAAGGCGAGGAGCGTACAGTGGGGAAGGCGAGGAGCATACAGTGGGGAAGGCGAGGAGCGTACAGTGGGGAAGGCGAGGAGCATACAGTGGGGAAGGCGAGGAGCATACAGTGGGGAAGGCGAGGATCATACAGTGGGGAAGGCGAGGAGCATACAGTGGGGAAGGCGAGGAGCATACAGTGGGGAAGGCGAGGAGCATACAGTGGGGAAGGCGAGGAGCATACAGTGGGGAAGGCGAGGAGCATACAGTGGGGAAGGCGAGGAGCATACAGTGGGGAAGGCGAGGAGCATACAGTGGGGAAGGCGAGGAGCATACAGTGGGGAAGGCGAGGAGCATACAGTGGGGAAGGCGAGGAGCATACAGTGGGGAAGGCGAGGAGCATACAGTGGGGAAGGCGAGGAGCATACAGTGGGGAAGGCGAGGAGCATACAGTGGGGAAGGCGAGGTGGTGGAAGGGAATGTCGTCCCACTCAAAGAGACCCGCCTCTAGCGTCTCTGACCCTGCCGGTGACAGCGCCGTGACACGTGGTTCAGAAGGGGGGTATGGTGGCGTGAGCACACAAGCAATCGGATAGAAGACACGGGGCACATGGCGACGGATGTTTGAAAAGGCTGGGAATGAGACGAGAGTAAGCAGCAGGAGTATTTGTGACTCAACTACAGGAAACACATTCGACAGATGTGACAGGTGACGTTGGCAGAGGGATGCATGTGACAGGAGGGTGAGAACGAGAGGGTGAAGGGCATAAGACGGCTACTGGTGGGAGAAAAGGCACGGTGACTGGGTTGGCAGAGCAGCAGGCGGGCCTACCAGCAGCGCAGTGTGGCGAGAGGAGGTCAGCGAGGTAGATGATCTGCACCTGGTGGGTGGCGCATGGGCAGGGGGGGGATGGGCAGGGGGGAGGATGGGCAGGGGGAGGATGGGCAGGGGGAGAATGGGCAGGGATGAGTGGCGGAGGAGGATACGAAGTGGGTACAGGCAGGGAGAAGAATGTGCAGAGATGAGTGACATACGCACGTCACGTTCCTGCAAGTCACGCTGTCATACGATTGAGCATGGACTTACGGTGAGTCGTACGATTGAGCATGGACTTACGGTGAGTCGTACGATTGAGCATGGACTTACGGTGAGTCGTACGATTGAGCATGGACTTACGGTGAGTCGTACGATTGAGCATGGACTTACGGTGAGTCGTACGATTGAGCATGGACTTACGGTGAGTCGTACGATTGAGCATGGACTTACGGTGAGTCGTACGATTGAGCATGGACTTACGGTGAGTCGTACGATTGAGCATGGACTTACGGTGAGTCGTACGATTGAGCATGGACTTACGGTGAGTCGTACGATTGAGCATGGACTTACGGTGAGTCGTACGATTGAGCATGGACTTACGGTGAGTCGTACGATTGAGCATGGACTTACGGTGAGTCGTACGATTGAGCATGGACTTACGGTGAGTCGTACGATTGAGCATGGACTTACGGTGAGTCGTACGATTGAGCATGGACTTACGGTGAGTCGTAAGTCCATGCTCTGGTTGGGAATGTTGTAGACGGCCAGCAGGCTGACCTGGTTGGGAATGTTGTAGACGGCCAGCAGGCTGACCTGGTTGGGAATGTTGTAGACGGCCAGCAGGCTGACCTGGTTGGGAATGTTGTAGACGGCCAGCAGGCTGACCTGGTTGGGAATGTTGTAGACGGCCAGCAGGCTGACCTGGTTGGGAATGTTGTAGACGGCCAGCAGGCTGACCTGGTTGGGAATGTTGTAGACGGCCAGCAGGCTGACCTGGTTGGGAATGTTGTAGACGGCCAGCAGGCTGACCTGGTTGGGAATGTTGTAGACGGCCAGCAGGCTGACCTGGTTGGGAATGTTGTAGACGGCCAGCAGGCTGACCTGGTTGGGAATGTTGTAGACGGCCAGCAGGCTGACCTGGTTGGGAATGTTGTAGACGGCCAGCAGGCTGACCTGGTTGGGAATGTTGTAGACGGCCAGCAGGCTGACCTGGTTGGGAATGTTGTAGACGGCCAGCAGGCTGACCTGGTTGGGAATGTTGTAGACGGCCAGCAGGCTGACCTGGTTGGGAATGTTGTAGACGGCCTGCAGGCTGACCTGGTTGGGAATGTTGTAGACGGCCAGCAGGCTGACCTGGTTGGGAATGTTGTAGACGGCCAGCAGGCTGACCTGGTTGGGAATGTTGTAGACGGCCTGCAGGCTGACCTGGTTGGGAATGTTGTAGGCGGCCAGCAGGCTGACCTGGTTGGGAATGTTGTAGACGGCCAGCAGGCTGACCTGGTTGGGAATGTTGTAGACGGCCAGCAGGCTGACCTGGTTGGGAATGTTGTAGACGGCCAGCAGGCTGACCTGGTTGGGAATGTTGTAGACGGCCAGCAGGCTGACCTGGTTGGGAATGTTGTAGACGGCCTGCAGGCTGACCTGGTTGGGAATGTTGTAGACGGCCTGCAGGCTGACCTGGTTGGGAATGTTGTAGACGGCCAGCAGGCTGACCTGGTTGGGAATGTTGTAGACGGCCTGCAGGCTGACCTGGTTGGGAATGTTGTAGACGGCCTGCAGGCTGACCTGGTTGGGAATGTTGTAGACGGCCAGCAGGCTGACCTGGTTGGGAATGTTGTAGACGGCCAGCAGGCTGACCTGGTTGGGAATGTTGTAGACGGCCAGCAGGCTGACCTGGTTGGGAATGTTGTAGACGGCCAGCAGGCTGACCTGGTTGGGAATGTTGTAGACGGCCAGCAGGCTGACCTGGTTGGGAATGTTGTAGACGGCCAGCAGGCTGACCTGGTTGGGAATGTTGTAGACGGCCAGCAGGCTTCTCACTCGCACCTCTGCGCATGCCTCCTCACGCACCTCCCTCTCCGCGCCCTCCCTCGACGACTCGCCCAGCTCCAAGAACCCTGTGAGCATGGCACGGTGTGGCACGATGTGGCACGGTGTGGCAAGGTGGGTTGGGGCATGGTGTGGCATGGCACGGCATGATGTGGCAGGGAAGAAGGATGCTATGGGGTTGGGAAGAAGGATGCTATGGGGTTGGGAAGAAGGATGCTATGGGGTTGGGAAGAAGGATGCTATGGGGTTGGGAAGAAGGATGCTATGGGGTTGGGAAGAAGGATGCGATGGGGTTGGGAAGAAGGATGCTATGGGGTTGGGAAGAAGGATGCTATGGGGTTGGGAAGAAGGATGCGATGGGGTTGGGAAGAAGGATGCTATGGGGTTGGGAAGAAGGATGCGATGGGGTTGGGAAGAAGGATGCTATGGGGTTGGGAAGAAGGATGCTATGGGGTTGGGAAGAAGGATGCGATGGGGTTGGGAAGAAGGATGCGATGGGGTTGGGAAGAAGGATGCTATGGGGTTGGGAAGAAGGATGCGATGGGGTTGGGAAGAAGGATGCGATGGGGTTGGGAAGCACCGGGAGCGACGCACCTTGAGGGAAGCCAAGGTGACAGGGGAGCGGACAGGGCAGAATGACAGGGGTGAGGTCAGAGCGCAGAGGAAGGAAGGAAGGAAGGAAGGCAGAAACACACAACTTTCTGACCTTGTTCTGCCTCTCGCTCATCCCCACATCCCATTTACAACCGTTCCTATTGGGCCACGTCTGCCACATACAAACACAGCGCCCCACCTTGTCCTCCCAGAGGCAGAGCGCGCCGACGGTAGAAGAAGAAACAAACAGCCTCATCCCCTGGCCTTTCTCCTCCTTTCGCACATCCCCACCACCCTCTTTGCTAGCTATCCCAGCTTCAATCTTCCCATTCTGCCATGTCCTGCCACTCGCACAGCGCCCCACCTTGTCCTCCCAGAGGCAGAGCGCGCCGACGACCACTTTGGGGTTGGCGTAGTGCACGCGCCCACACCGCTCGCTGCTGCACACGTCCCTCGGCTTGTCGTCCCCTGGGCGTGCGACCGAGGGGGGACGGGGGGGAGGGGAGGGAGGGGGGACGGGGGGGAGGGGAGGGAGGGTTGGCGTAGTGCACGCGCCCACACCGCTCGCTGCTGCACACGTCCCTTGCCTTGTCGTCCCCTGCCCGTGGGATCGAGGGGGTGGAAGGAGGGAGGGAGGGGAGATACGAGCGATGGAAGAAGGGGGGAGGGACGGAATGGTGAGGCACAGTGGGTGCACCGTGCACGGGGCGTTGACAAGGAGCGGGAGGGAGGATGGGCGGAAGGAGCACACGGACAGAGTGGACGGGGCGGTGGTGAGTGGTGCTACGGGGACATCCTTGGGTTGGGATGGGTCAGGCGAGGTGGGGGACGGCGACAAGGATGCGAGCTGCTAGATTCTCACCGACGGGTGGGACAGTGGAGGACAGGGATGGGGATGAGGATGGGGATGGGGATGGGGATGGGGATGGGGGTGGGGATGGGGATGGGGATGGGGGTGGGGATGGGGATGGAGATGGGGATGGGGATGGGGACGGGGATGGGGATGGGGGTCGGGATGGGGATGGGGGTGGGGGCGGGGGTGGGGATGGGGATGGGGATGGGGGTGGGGATGGGGATGGGGATGGGGATGGGGATGGGGACGGGGATGGGGATGGGGATGGGGATGGGGATGGGGATGGGGGTGGGGATGGGGATGGGGATGGGGATGGGGATGGGGATGGGGATGGGGGTGGGGATGGGGGTGGGGATGGGGATGGGGATGGGGATGGGGATGGGGATGGGGATGGGGGTGGGGATGGGGATGGAGATGGGGATGGGGATGCGGATGGGGATGGGGATGGGGATGGGGATGGAGATGGGGGCGGGGATGGAGATGGGGGCGGGGATGGGGATGGGGGCGGGGATGGGGATGGGGGCGGGGATGGGGATGGGGATGGGGATGGGGATGGGGGTGGGGGTGGGGATGGGGATGGGGATGGGGGTGGGGATGGGGATGGGGATGGGGGTGGGGATGGGGATGGAGATGGGGATGGGGATGGGGACGGGGATGGGGATGGGGGTGGGGATGGGGATGGGGGTCGGGATGGGGATGGGGGTGGGGGCGGGGGTGGGGATGGGGATGGGGATGGGGGTGGGGATGGGGATGGGGATGGGGATGGGGATGGGGACGGGGATGGGGATGGGGGTGGGGATGGGGATGGGGGTGGGGGTGGGGATGGGGATGGGGGTTGGGTTGACGACGATGATGATGATGATGATGATGATGATGATGATGATGATGATGATGATGATGATGATGATGATGATGATGATGATGATGATGATGATGATGATGATGATGATGATGATGATCATGATCATGATCATGATCATGATCATGATCATGATGATCATGATCATCATCACAGGGAGGTTGACAGCAAGGCACTCACCGGGTGGCACAATGTGATTAGTGGGAGAGCCGCACTGTGAGCAGAATAGAACGCGGTTGCTGCTGCCTGCCCGCGTGCCCTCCTTCCCCTTCCCCTCCTCCTTCCCCTCCTCCTTCCCCTCCTCCTTCCCCTTCTCCTCCTCCTTCCCCTCCTCCTTCCCCTCCTCCTTCCCCTTCTCCTTCTCCACCGCCCCCGACGCCCCCAATACAAGGCGTTGCCCCGCCACATCCCCCACCCTCCCCTCCTCGTCATTCACCCCTTCTCCCACCTGCTCCGCCCCAGCTCCACCACCCACAGCGCGCACTGCCCTCCTGCCCGCCCTTAGCGTGCGGCACCGCTGCTCGCTGCCGTGCGCCCGTGGCAGCCACACCACAGGCCTCGCAGCGCCACTCACACCACGCCACGCGCCACTGCCGCACCTGCTGATGCCTGCCTGCCTTCGCCCACACATCTGCTCCCCCCCGCCCTGCCCTGCTCCCTCCCCCCATCCCCCTCCCCCCGTCCGCCCCCTCTGCCACGCCCTCACACGCGGTTGCATGGCAATGGGCGGGGCGGGTGTGGGAACGACGACGCTGGGAGCGTGAGGGGCAGGCGAAGGAGGGAGGGGAGAGGAAAAGCGCAGGGGTGAGCGGGGAGGAAGGTTGCAGGGGGTGAGGAGGCGCATGCGGCAATGCGTTGCATGCATGCCCGCATGTTCGTGAGTGTCAGCATGGTGCAGTGCGGTGTGAGGGAATGCGGTGCAATGTGGTGCAGTGCGGTAACTGTCACCTCTGTGCGAGCAGCTGGCGGTGTGTGGTGAGGCAGAGACGCTGCAGCCGCGCCGACCCCGCCATTCCGCTCCCCCTCACGCTGCGCCTCTCGCTGCCCCTCTCACTCCTCCTCTCGCTCTCCCCGCCTCCGCTATCGCTCTCACTGCGTCCTCTCCGCTGCCAGTGTCTGGAGATGGAAAGGGGAGAGGGAGTGGGATTAGATGGGGAGAAATGCCTGCGGGATACGATAGGCAGGGCAGAATTCGGAAAAAAGGCGCGCGGAGGGGCACGGTGGGGCGCATGGAGGGGCGCATGGAGGGGCGCATGGAAAGGGTTACGACCGACGGGGGTGGGGTGGATGAGCGCGACTGGCGTGGCGCGGCGCACCAGCCTTTGTGTGGCACGCCCGGCCCGCCTCTATGCCGCACGCGTGGCGCGCGGGTGACGCGTGGGCTCGCGGGACAGCATAGGGGTTGCGGCTAGCGCGGGGGAGCGAGTGGCGAGAACACGTTGGACGGCGGACGACGTGTCGAGGTGACGTCAGCGCTTAAAGAGGGCGCGGGGCGGCGGAGGTTGGAGTGCCCGTTTCAGGATGGTACCGCGCCGCGAGTTTCGATGCACTGTCCGTCAGAGTCTCGGCCCCGAAGCACACATGGAGACACGACAGTAAAGGTATACGCACTCTTTCCGACTCGGGACACTGCGGGGTTACTCGATTTTTGTAAATGTTATGAGTTGTAAAAGAGAGTGCGCAGGTAAACGAACAACGAGATTGTGATTAACTGATCTGAGAATACAATGAAGGAACACACTAATGTAGGAGCTAGCCTAGCTAGGAGGAAACCTCGGACGAGCGAGGTTGGGGTGCAGGTTTGGCGATGGGAAATGCCGAAGGCGACGCGAGGAGCCTCGGCAGCGTTGAAATCGGCCGAACGTGCAAAGTCCAAAAATCGGGCTGTACGCGAAGCAGTCAAGCCCGATAAGGAATTAAGGAAAATTCCTTACACTACCCCCCCCCTTAAAAAAGGCGGTCAATATCCGAAACACGCTTGCGCGCCAAGTAATCACCAACAAGTGACGAGGCGGTCAGCGAGTCAGAGTGCACCCACGTGTCGTCCTCACTGGTGCGGTCGGTCCAACGGACCAGGAAATCCGCGTGGCGACCAACTGCGTCAAGGCGAACCCGATGTGCCAGAATCTTCGAAGGATCGAGGGTCGGCTCCGGGACAGGTCGTGCAGTTGGGGCAGCTTGTTGCCGCGCGATGTCAGTCGTGGCTGGCACGAACTTCCGAAGCAGGCTGACGTGGAAGGCGTCATGAATGCGCCAGTCGTCGGGTAGCAGCAGCTTCGCGGTGACAGGTGTCACCATCTTGATAATCTTGAAGGGCCCACAAAATCGTGGCCGTAGTTTCGACGGGCCGGGCAGGTGCAGGTTCTTCGTGTCGAGTAGCACTAGTTGCCCAGTAGTCAAGACGAGCTCCCGGCGTAGAAGGTCGGTGTATTTGCGGGAAGTGATATTCGCCTTGCGAATTGCGTCTGCGGCTTTTTCTCGGGTTTCCTGAAGTTCCGTCACAAAAGTCTGTGACCTCGGGACCGGGTTGTCGAGAGTAGTTGCTGTAGGGACTGTCGGGTCCATCCCGTAATTCAGGAAGAACGGGGAGTGATTAGTTGTGCTGGACGGCGCGTTGTTGAAAGCGAACTCCAACATTGCGAGGGATTCTTCCCAGCGGGCAGGGTCGGGGCAGTTTGTCCTGATGAGCTGCTCCATGGTCTGATTGGTCCGCTCGGTTTGACCGTCCGTCTGTGGGTGATATGCCGATGAGAACTGTAGCTTCGTGCCGTACTGCGCCCACGTCTCCTTCCAGAACTTTGATGTGAACTTCGGGTCTCGGTCGCTGATGATCGCCGAAGGGATGCCGTGCAGTCGCACGACCGTTGAGATGAAGAGGCGCGTAGTTTCTTCGGCTGTGATTGTCGTTCGGCATGGGGCGAAGTGTGCCATTTTCGTGAAGCGATCGACGACGACGAGCACTGCGTCATTGCCGGACGGTCCAGGTGGCATCCCCGTGAAAAAATCCATTGTCACCTGTTGCCACGGTCGTTCGGGTGGCTCGAGGGGTTGCAGCAGCCCAGCTGGTCGTTGACGTGTCGATTTTATAGCTTGGCACACCCTGCATGAGGACACATAGCGCTGCACGTCGTTAGAGGAGTCAGGCCAGTATTATTGACGGTTCAGTAATTTCTGGGTTTTATCAACCCCGAAGTGTCCGGAGAAATTAGAATCGTGGACCTCTTGGATAAGGAGTTCACGCAGCAGCCTGTAAGCGGGAACCCAAATCCGGTCGGTTCCGGCTTTTAGGTAATAGTCCCCTTTCTGCGTCGTAGCCTGCTGATGATTTCCCGTCGTGAAGATTGGGTCCGTAGTGTAGCCGTGGGTAAATAGTCCAGTAAGTAACGGGTTCGAGTGGGTGATGAGTACTGCAGCGGATTGTACTGTCGGCGGGTCAGGGCGTCGGCGATGTTATTCGCCCCTTTTTTGTACGTGATGCGGTAGGTGAAGTGGCTCTCCATGTAGTCCAACCACCGAATCTGTCGTGGGTTGAGGTTGGGTTGGGCTCGCAGGTACTGTAGGGACTTGTGGTCCGTGCGAACAGTGACGTCGGCGCCCACCAGGTAGCATCGCCATAATTTAAACGCGTGTATGATGGCGAGCATCTCCTTGTCGTGGATCGGGTAGTTGCGTTCGGCTGCCTGCAGCTTGCGTGATTCGTAGGCGATCGGCTGCAACCCGTTCCCAAAATCTTGGAGAAGCACAGCTCCGATGGCGAAATCTGAGGCGTCGGTTACAACTTCTGATAAAAGGAGAACGAGGATGGAGTTAGATGCTAGGTTTAACTAGGGCCTAGGCTTAGGAGCCTAGGCCCAAGGAGGATGTCGAGTGAGTTGTGCCAAGGGAAAAGTGTCGAGAAAGTTGGGAAGGATGATTTCACTATAGGTTTCAAGGAACATATAGCATAGGAAAACAAAGAAGGTGCACCACCAAACTAAGTTTATAATAACTACACTAACTACAGCTACAGGCAGTTACAAATATAAGTTCTGACACTCCCCCATAACTGCCTGCAGCAGGAGTTTGTGCAGAATACAACCTGCAGGTGTACACATGCAAAATAATAAACAAGCAACAGCAGGAACTGCAGGCGGGCTGACACTAGCTGGTCACCCACTCCATCTCCTCACCCTCCTCCTTCCCCTCCCCCACACTGCTGCAGGAGCAGCAGAGAGGGGGGGGAAGAGAGGAGAGGTGGAGGGACGGCTGCTGGTTGCCTCACACCCGCCACCCCGGTGCCACTCCCCCTTCTCCCCCACACCCTCACACCCTCCCCCCCAGCGGCAGCTGCAGCAGTGGGAACGAAAGGAGGAGGAGGGGAAGGGAAGGAAACGACCCAAAGCTCCAACACCCGCCACCCCCATACCCTCCTCCCCACGGCTGCAGGGAAACAAAGGAGGAGGAGGTGGGCGGGAAGAAAGCCGCAGAGCGGCTACATTGTGTCGGCGCAGGTAGGTCAGGGGCGGCTGCAGGGAGAGCAGGTGCGGAGAGGGCCCGTCGCGTGCCACGGGGCGCACGACGGGCAAGTTTAAGTTTAGGGCCCGGTCGTGTGCCTCGGGGCGCACGACGAGCAGGGCACCGTCGCGTGCCACGGGGCGCACGACGGGCAGGTTTAGGGCACCGTCGCGTGCCACGGGGCGCGCGACGGGCAGAGAAGGAGTCACTCGCCAACCGGGGGCGGGACAAGAGAAAATCGCCACGCGCCCTAGGCGCGCGACCGAGAAAAAATAGCAGCGGAAACATATTGGCGGGCCCACAGGCCAGGACGTAAAACGCTCTGATAGCATGATAAAAGGAGAACGAGGATGGAGTTAGATGCTAGGTTTAACTAGGGCCTAGGCTTAGGAGCCTAGGCCCAAGGAGGATGTCGAGTGAGTTGTGCCAAGGGAAAAGTGTCGAGAAAGTTGGGAAGGATGATTTCACTATAGGTTTCAAGGAACATATAGCATAGGAAAACAAAGAAGGTGCACCACCAAACTAAGTTTATAATAACTACACTAACTACAGCTACAGGCAGTTACAAATATAAGTTCTGACAACTTCGAACGGCTTCGATGGGTCGGCGATGCGCAGCACAGGAGGGGAAACGAGAAAGTTCTTGAGTTCCTGGAAAGCCGCTTCTGCTTCCTCCCCCCACACAAAATTCCTGTCCTTGTGCAGCAGGTCGGTCAGCGGGCCGGTTATCCCCGCCATATTCGGGATAAACCGCCTGACGTAATTCACAAATCCCAGAAAACTCTGGAGTTCCGTGACATTCGTCGGGGACTTCCACTCCTGTATGGTCTTGATTTTCGCCGGGTCGATTTTAATGCCGTCGCGCGAGATGACGTGCCCCAAAAACTCCAACTCCTGCTTTAAAAACTCGCGCTTAGAGCCCTTGGTGATGAGTCGGTTCTCCTGCAGCCGCTTAAACACTGCATCAAGGTCGCGGAGGTGCTGCTCCCTTGTCTTGCTAAAAATCAGGATATCGTCCAAGTAGACGATGACACATCGGTCTAGAAGATCCCGAAAAACCCTGTTCATGGTGAGTTGAAATGTCGAAGGCGCGTTCGTGAGGCCGAAAGGCATCACTGTAAATTCGTAACTCCCGTAGCGTGTGCGAAACGCAGTCTTGTAACAGTCGTCGGCGAAGACTCGAATCTGGTGGTAACCGCCACGTAAGTCAATCTTCGAGAAATAGCGAGCGCCGCGAAGTTGGTCGAGGAGGTCGTCGGTGCGTGGGATTGGATAGCGAGACTTGATGGTGACCCGGTTCAGCGCGCGATAGTCGATGCACATGCGAAGCCCGCCGTCCTTCTTCGGAGTGAACAAGATCGGTGCTGCGAAGGGAGACGTGCTGGCCCGAATGAATCCCTTCTCCAACAGTGCGTCAATTTGACTTCGCAGCTCCTCGAGTTCCGGCTGGGTCAACCGCCACTGTGTCCGAACAGTCGGCTGCGCGCCAGGTTCCAGCTGGACTTTGTGGTCCTCGGGTCTCTCGGGTGGCAGTCCAGGTGGCAGGTCGTCACGGAAAATGTCCGGGTACCTCCGAATCAGCTCCGCTAAATCCGGTGGTACAGCTGCACACAGCTTCTCGATGTCTTTTCCGTCGGTGTCCACTGCCAACTCGCGTAAGCAAACAGCGAACAGCTGCGCGCCCCTGTTGAAGTGGCGAGCTATAGTGATAGCTTTGACGCACGGGGCTTGGATGTAGTCAGGTGTCCATGCAGGCAGTTTAATTAGCCCCTCGTGCTTGTTGATGCTGCACGATCCCGTTGTCCAGTCGATGACGGGGTTGTGCCGTCGCAGCCAATCCCGTCCCAGCAGCACGTCGCAGCCGTCCAATGTTGTCGCGAGGAACTTCATGCTGAAGCCGAAATCGTCGCCGCATTCGATCCTGACCGTCCGTGTTTCTTCCGTTATCGCCAGAGGCGTCCCATCCACGAGGCGAGCGTCAATTTCGGGCAGACACCTGTCAAGTTGCAGCTTGCATTTTTTTGCGCTCGCCAAGTTGAAGAGGCTATGGCTGGCCCCCCCATCGACGAACATTTTCAAATTATGTTTTAACACCTTGCCAGCGACCAGCACAGGGTGAGAGTATCCCCGTTATTCGGCCGAGTGCGATCGATTGCATGAATCGGAACCACGACTCGGTGGGGATGATGGTGTTCGGGCGACGGAGCACAGTCAGTAAGGGGCCCGCTAATTACTGACTCTTCCCATTTCCCTGCTCCTTCCTGTCGTCCCCTGTCAGCGGCATTTTCTCCTGGCAGTCTTTCCTGTAGTGACCCACCTTCCCACACCGAAAACACGGACCCTTAGGAGGGCGGTCGGGTGTATGGACGGCGTTGATCGTGGCCCGATGGGTCTGGCCACGAAAGCTTCTTCCATCCCTGGAAGCTGCTCTCGCGTACTGCATCAGCGCATCAGTTGACTTCGCCAACCGTACTGCTTCGAGGAACGATGTCGGGCGGCCTCAGCGAACCTCAAACTGTATTTCGTATTTAAGGCCGCTGACGTACTTATCCAACCGCTCTGCTTCCGACATGTCGTCAATTTGGTCGGCGAAGCCCATAAATGACGCCGTGTAGTCTTGGACAGAAGCCATCTGCGACCATGCACGCAGCTTCATGCGAGCTTGCTCTGAGGCGGATACGTGCTCGAAGCGATCTCGTAAGGCTGCGCCCCACTCCTTCCACGTGCGTATCTTGGTCACACCGAAGATCGGTTCTGCCACTTGATTAACCACTGTAGAGGTCCCGTCTGCCGCATGTGTCACACCTGTCGGTGTCCCTGTTTCTAAGGTTCGGCGCCACCACTCAAGCGCTGCACCTCGAAGAAGTGAGACCGCGTAATTAATACGCGTGGCGTCGTCATTAACTCCGGCTGCAGTGAAAAAGACCTCGACCCCGAACAGCCACCCTTTTACCGTAACCGTCTTATCTGTAGGATTAAACGGGGGCGGGTTGACGGGCTTGATCTTGATCATCGTTACTGCAACTGGCGCTGCTGCCGCTCGCTGCCTATCTTCTTCTTCGAAGTCACGTGTGAGCGCATCCAGCGTATTGCTCATCGCCTGACTGTTGCCCTCGCCTTCGTCCACAGGCGACTCCTGACGCGCTTCACCTCGCGTCTGGCGTAGCTCGGCGTTTTCCTCTCGTAGTGTTGTCACTTCCGCCATTAATGTCTTCATGCTCTCCTGCATTTCTGCCACTTGCGCCATCATCTTGTTAACCGCCTCCTGATCCATGTGCCCAGCGCTACGTCTGGTGGGCAGTCGGGTCTCCGTGGCCTTCAGGCAAGTGAAAACACGAACTATCGGAGTCGGGCAGGATTGAATTAACAATCGCTGCGGCCAACCGTCGTGTAGTCACTAAACCAGCCACACCCTATGCCACCAAACTACCCTCGGAAAAGCGGGGTGAACTAGGAAAGTAGCTCTGATACCAGGTGTTATGAGTTGTAAAAGAGAGTGCGCAGGTAAACGAATAACGAGACTGTGATTAACTGATCTGAGAATACAATGAAGGAACACACTAATGTAGGAGCTAGCCTAGCTAGGAGGAAACCTCGGACGAGCGAGGTTGGGGTGCAGGTTTGGCGATGGGAAATGCCGAAGGCGACGCGAGGAGCCTCGGCAGCGTTGAAATCGGCCGAACGTGCAAAGTCCGAAAATCGGGCTGTACGCGAAGCAGTCAAGCCCGATAAGGAATTAAGGAAAATTCCTTACAGTAAATGTGTTGCTTGAAAAAAGACATAAAAATATAGATATACCGTAAATGAATACCGTCACCCCCCGGATAAGCCCCCATGGGGGGGTATAATAAAACATGTTTTTTTAGGGGGGTGGGCTTATAATGTAGCAAATTTATAAGCGCCGGGGCTTATATAATGACATATATGAAATTTACTGGCACAGCTGGAACCAAGCACAGAAGACGCGATACCTCCACGAGACAGAACCATAGCCAAGTCTGAAGGTGTAGCCCTGTGACGAACGCTGAGTCGCCTGGTCGTCGGCCCAAGAAGCGTCGGAGTGTCATGTGAGTACCTCTGAACCCCGTCCTCCAAGCACGAGCCCTATGCCCGATGTACTACACATGTAACGCAGCACCCTCTTTGCAGCATCCTAGTGCACCTTTTGGTGTCTACCGGGAGCCACGTAGCGAGCCAGGAGGCTGAGAGGGTAAGCGAGGTCAGGTCGTGTACACGTCATCAGGGACATGAGGCAACCCACAAGCTCTGGATACAGACCAGTCGGCTCCACAGACTCGTCCGAAGGTGGAGCTGAGAGCGAATGGCAAGTAGGCATAGATGTGGGCTGTGGCGAGGAGTACTGGAAGCCGAAGCGCTGAAGGACCTGGTGCACCATGTGTGACTGAGTCAGGGTGATGGTGCGCCGCGCTTTGTCCTGGGTGATCTGCAAGCTAAGATAGCTCCGCAGCTCACCCAAGTCAGTGCAGGTGTGTCTCTCCTGCAGCTCCGCCTTCACTAGGGCCAGCGCCTCAGTGTCAGCAGTAGCAAAGCCCAATTCGTCGACGTACACGAGAACGTAGAACGGCGACAGAGAAGTGTCAGTGCGTAGAAACAGCAACGGGCCAGCAGAAGAAGGAGCAAACCCAAGAGCCGCAAGTGTCGTAATCAGTGTTTCGTGCCACTCGCGGGGCGCCTAGCGGAGACCGTAGACTGGCCATCGGAGGCTCCACTGGGTACCCGCAAGAAACGACCCAGTGAAGCCAGGTGGGCGGCGCAGCCAGATCTCCTCGTGAAGGCTGCCCTGCAAGAAAGCCGTGGAGAAGTCGAGGGAGTGCAGCTCGTAGTCACGCTGTGCTGCAACATGCAGCAACACCCGAAGAGTAGTCATCTTTGGGGTGGGGGAGAAGGTTTGGAAGAAGTCGACCCCCTGTCGCTGAGTGAAGCCTCGAGCAACGTAACGCGCCTTGAAGGCAGGCGGAGTACCCGGCGGCCGCTTCACTCCAGGAGGAGGAACCTCGTCGACATAGGTGCTTGTGGACTTTCAGGAAGCCATCTCTGCGTCCTTGGCTGTTTGCCACTTAGGGGAGTGCTCACCCGCGATCGCCTCAGCGTAAGTGCGCAGGGTTGGGATGTCAAGTGCATCCGGGTCTCCCTCAAGGCAAAGCAGCATGGATGCGAAACGAGGTAAAGCGGCCGCAAGACACTCAAGGACGTCACAGCCAAGGGCAGGCTCACCCCCGACGGACGGAGGACAGACAGACTCAGACTCAGTAACAAGACTCGCGACGTAGCCGAGACGACTCCTAGCAGCAAAGTCGACCAGCTCAGTGACTAGGGTAAACGCAGAAGTAGACTCAGAGTCAGGGTCATTGACGACAGTAGCGAGGAGACGAATGACAGTAGGACTGGCAGCACGAGCAAGGTCGGACGCAGGGTCAGGAACGTCAGGAAGAAAGGACTCCAGAGGAGACGGTATGTCAACACGTTGTGGAACAAAGGAAGGATGAAGTGCCATAACGTGAATGTCTGGGATAGCAGCACTAGCACATCCAGCTCTGGCAGCTCCAGCACCCCCAGCACCTCCAGTACCAGCAGCTCTAGGAGCTGTAAAAATCCAAGCTCCAGCACCAGAGTGGCCTCGCCGGATGACCCACTCACGAAGCTGCTGCGGTGAAGGCGTCTCGAGTCGACTAGGCGGCTGTTGCTGTCCAACATCAGGACCTGCAGTAGGAGCACCCACAGCCCCACCACCACAAGGACTCGCAGCACCCCCAGAGTCAGCATCCCCAGAACCCTCACCCCCAGTCTCAGCAACCCCAGGACCACCACCCCCAGTCTCAGCACCCCCACGACCAGCACCTCCTGTGTCCTCACCCCCAGTGTCACCACCCCCAGCAGCACTAGTGTCCATAGCTACAGGCTGCAGAGGCGGCGAAGACGGTCGAGGCGGAAAACCAGGAGGGGTCTCCAAGCGTGGAGAGCGACGAATGGTCGCCGTGTCGTCAACAGCGGGGTCACGCCCCTCAGCTTGGTTAGAGGTGTCAGAGGAGATCACCAAAGGCTCAACCAAGAGGAGTGGGTCTACGTGAGACACACCTGAGGGAGCAGGACCCTGTGGGGGGAGGGGGTCTACCGGGGGGGGGAACTGGTACCAGGAAGAGAGGTGCCAGGGGGACCGGGTGGGACGCGTGTGGGTGGAGCCTGTAGAAACAGACAGACTCGTCAAAGGTGACGTCCTGGGAGGACAGGACTCAATGCGAGGCAGGGTGGTAGAACTACCACGTCGGGGCGTCGGTGGAGAAGCCTAGGAAGGCCCAGCGGAGAGTGCGAGGAGAGAGCTTTCTCGCGGTGGTATCGCGAACAAGGGAGAGCGCGCCCCAGACCCGAAACGCCGACGCATCGCCAACCTCTCTCGTCCAACGGAGTGCGGGCGAGGTGTCTGGCAAAGAGACACGGGGCCAGAGGTTGAGCTGATGCGCGGCGTATCGGACCGCAAACGGCCACAGAAAATGGGGAGCAGCCGCATGGATCATGGAGGTACGAGAAACCTCCCTGATCAAGCCAATGCGGCGCTCAGCAATCGCATTTTGCTGCGAAGAGGCCGGAAGCATGAACGACTGGACGATGCCCTCGTCTCGACAGAACTCCGCAAGGAGGCCGGAAGAGAACTCACCGCCCCTGTCAGAGTGCAGACGCAGGACTGGAAGGTCCCGCCAAAACCGCTCGCGCAGCTGGTGACGAGTAGCGCGGATCAAGGGGATCAAAACACCGCGGACGTCCCATGGACGGGGGCCAGGCCCCACACGTCCATGTGGAGAGTCTTCAGAGGAGCAGTGGTCGGAAGAAACGAGGAGGAGTGAGGAGCGGCGCGCTGCCGCCCCTCGACGCAGGGAAGGCACGGCGGGGCAAGCGAGCGCGGGAGGGGGGGGCAAGGGACCTGGGAAGGCCAGAGACAAGGAGACAAGAGTGCATTCTGCGTAGACGCGGCAGAGAGGGGTGGCCGAGGCTTTGGTGCCAGAGGAGAGTCTGGTGGGAGAGTACCCGACACGAGCACGATGCAGCAAACTGACCAGACGCAGACACCTGACTCGGAGCAGCCACCTGACCTGACGCAGCCACCTGTGCAAACGCAGTGGTCAAGGTGTACAGACTGGACCCAGGCTGTTGAGTGAACGTAGCAAGGTGACGACCAGTCCGGGAGCACTTACAGATTGCCACACGCTGTCCTCCAGGGGTAAAGGTGTCAACCCATACATCCTGAAGGACTGCGTTGCTCACCAAGTTCGTCGAGAACGAGGGGAGGTGGAGACCTGGAAGTGAGCCAGAAGGGACTGCCGGACACGGGAGGACAGTGGAGGCTCGTGCGACAACTGGGCCCCCAGAGGGGTCAGCTAGTGAGACCAAGACTGGTGCAGCGAGCGGTGTGACTGTGGTGCAGTCACGAAAAAAGCAACGAGACCACCAGAGTCAAGTGTGAAGGTGTGCAAGGCCTCACCTGAGGCAGCAGACTCACTAGCACCTGTGACAGCAGACTTACTAGCACCTAGAGCAATACCATCAGCGCAAGGCACACACAAGTAACTGGTACCCTCACCACTAATAACATCAACATATAGAGCAAGAGTGCCTTGTTGGTCTGAACAAAGTCAAGGGCAAACACATCTAATCCCTTCGCTATCAGCGACAGCCAGTTGGGGACAGCCTGCTCATCACCATACTCGGCCACCCATGCATCCTCGAGACGGCCGAAGCAGCGATACTCCGTGTGCCCAGTCTTCCCGCAGGCCCCACTGTATTGGAGGCCTGTGGGCCTGACATAGGAGCATCGAACACAGCCTCCAGGGGAACCACACTGGACAACCCACTCACGAAGCTGCTGAGGGGTGGGGTTGTCCGGGAGGCGTGGTAGCTGCGGACCACTCCCGTAGCCTTCGCCGCCACGAGCTGAACCCCCATAGCCTCAACCCCTACCAGCTCCACCCCGACCGCCTCCACCACCCCCGCCACCTCCACCACCACCGCCACTCCCCCTGCCACCTCCACTACCTCCACCTCCGGAGCCACCTCCACCGCCTCCGCCCCCGCCACCACCACCCCCGCTACCACCACCGCTTGTGCCACCCCCACCACCATTACCCCCTTTGCCCTTGCCACTGCGGCGCTTCCCACTAGGAGCAGGCGCAGCGCCGACTTCCTCAGCACCAAGGAGGTCAACAGCAGCAGCAGTAGCAACAGCGGATATGAGAGGGTAGGGAGCACACCCTTCAGAAGAGGGGGAGCGGGGAGTGCCACGAGAGGCAGCGACAGCGACAGTACTGGTCAGCCTTGAGAAGGGACTTCTCCAGCGAGGCAAGCG
The DNA here is from genome assembly GCA_947471745.1 of Closterium sp. Naga37s-1. Lineage (NCBI taxonomy): Eukaryota > Viridiplantae > Streptophyta > Zygnematophyceae > Desmidiales > Closteriaceae > Closterium > Closterium sp. Naga37s-1. The sequence goes on from CANJKZ010000243.1 coordinate 2,742,884, forward strand.
TGAGCTCATTGGGGTCAAGGGCGAGCAAGTGGTCCCTAACTGCGCGGAGGGAGTCCGGGAGGCGGGTGACAAGGAAGTACAGGGTGATATACAGTGGGAGGGGGTTTCTTTGAAAAAGGCGGGCTAGAGAGCGGCGCGGTAGCGAGTACCACTAGAGCGAAGGTGGGTCATGAGGTCAGCGACAGTGCGGAAATCTGCGAGCTTAGGAAAGAGGTACGGCAGAATGAGACGGCCTAGGGCAGCAGTAGCTGGGGAGGAGTAACGAGCGACAACGACGTCATAGAGGTCTTTGGCTGTCTTCTGCTGGCCAAAATGGGCTCTCTCAGCTAGCGGAATGTGGATGCGGACAGCAAGGCGGGCAGTAGCGTCACGCATGAGCCACTTAGAATGATCTAAGCGGTCGGCTGTAGAGGCTGGGGCGAGAAGGGATCCTGACGTATGGTCTATCAAGGAAACTCCATCCTTAGATTCGCTTTGCAGGTACAGCTGGAGATCGTCGAGCCAAACGTCAAAGCTAATCGGGCGACCCTCCGCATCAAAGGTAAGAACCGAAATGGTGGCCATAGTAGCAGTAGCAGCATTAGCACCAGCGATCTTCCTCAGCACTCGGCGCGCACGAAACCCCATTTTCCGGAAAACGGCGTCACACCTCTCAACCCAGTTCTGGTGGAGGGAGATGGCGATAAGCGTGGCTTCCGGGAAGGCTGATTTGGTGCCTGCTTTGCGGAACAACAGGTCCCCCAGTAAGGACATCGCGCGCGAGGGGTTGAGGAGGCGTATGGCGCGCTTCAAAGCCGTTACCACAGTTTGAATACGTGGACACTAAAAAAGACAGTGTTCCACCATCTCTTCTGCTGCACAGTACGGGCAGGCTGGCTTGCTGCTGAGAAAAGCCAGCCGTTCTCCCACTTGCAAGTTCAGATTGTATATCCGCATCAGCAAATCCCTCGGTCGGTTAGGAACGACAAGAGACTCCGTGACACTTGTCACCCTTTCCCAACAAATCCTTCCCCTCCATCTGTCCGCCCATTTCAGTCTCCGCTGTGATTCCCCGCGCCCATCCTTCACGAGTTTCCTCATCTGCCGCTGAGACACCACCTGCCCGTTTTCAAAGATCGGGAGCTGCAGCAGCCTTCCTTCTGGCGGATCCAAGTCTGCTGAGCTTCCTCCAGGGGCAAGCAGGAGCGCTTTCTAGTTACTGGGAGCTGCAGCAAAAGCTTTCAGCGCCAACCTAGTCGGCCCCTTACTCACTAACTCCAACGCCAGGGTCTCCATGGTTTTTAGCACCGGTGTTGGCCCATGCTCCCTGTTGACCAGGTCGCCCAACGTCACCTCCCATAGTTTCTCCACAGCCTGTTGCCCTCCGACCGGCGCGGTCACACCCACCAATAATCTTTTATTGAAAACCAGCTGTTCCTACGCCACAGCTTCCCGGGTGGTCAACTCCGGCAAAGAGCAGAAATGAGATTTCATGAAACTCTCGCATGTCTGCTTCCAGCGTTGACTACGCCCGTCCCAATTTTTCAGCAGCTTGTCGTGCACAACAAAGGATCCCACGCCCAATGGGATATCAGCCGCACACATCATCAAGTCCCTCTTCAACCCGTTCACTTCTGTGAGCAGCAAGCTCACCCTTCTGGCCGATAAGCAGGTCAGAATTACGCTCGGATCTTGCACCCCCAGACCGCCATCACGACGTTTTGTGTTGAGCAGATCCTTGTTCCAGAGCGTGAAATCCTTCTCTGCTGTCGCCTTGTTCCCTGAAACGAAATTATGGATCAGCTTCTCCAGCTCCTTCCAGTCCTCCGTCGGCGGGGGGTACACTTGCGCCTGAAAAGCCATAACCGGGTGGATATAGCAGTTGGCGACAGCTGCTCTTGCCTTGGTGGTGAGAAATTTCTGTTTCCACTTCGTCAGCCTCTTTGCTATTTCCTCTAGTGCCTTCTCCCACGTTGGCAGGCCGCTACCACTTGGAGTCACCCATACTCCAAGCAGTCTCTCCGCCTCATCTGGCTCCGCCCACTTGAAACTCCCCGATGGCTCTTTTTCCAGGTTTGCACCGAGTGGTAATACAACCGACTTTCCTTTGTTTGTCGCAAGGCCCGACTTCTTTTCACAATCCTCCAGAATCTTCTCCGCCTGTGCTATATGTTCCTCTCCTTGCAGTATGAGTATGGTGTCGTCTGCGTAGCCCAAATAGGACAACCGGTGGCCCTCTAGACTCAACCCGAGCTGCCTCCTTTCTACCTCTTGTGCCAACGGCTCCACCGCGCAAAGGAAGAGATATGGGGCTAAAGGACAGCCCTGTCTCACCCCGGAGACCACGCCGATGCCTTGCCCAATCCAACCGTTTATTAACAGCTTCGTTGTGGTATGTGTGTGCAGCCCCTCCACCCAAGCCACAAATTGGGGCGGGAAACCCATCTCGTGAAGAAAGTTGAAGAGAAAGCTCCTCGACACCGAATCGGAAGCCTTCTGGAAATCCACCAGAAGCAGGTACCAGTCTTTGTTCCCGTTTTTAGTCGCGTCAATAATGTCGGCTACCAGCGCCACGGCATCAGCAAGCCTTCTCCTAGGAATGAAGCCGTACTGCTCCGGAGAAATCACCAGGTGAAGAACATTTTTAATCCTGTCCGCCAAAACCTTTGCCAGAATCTTGTAAGAGAAGTTCAGTAACGTGATGGGCCTAAGTTATTGAGCTGCCTCATGTCCCCCTTCTTATGCAGGAGAATGGTGATCGCCTCCTTCACTTCCTCCGGGAGCTCTGCAGTTGCGGTGAAATCGTTTACCAGTGCCATGAAACTGTTGCCGAGCACATCCCAGTATTCTTCGAAAAGTTCTTTCGGTAAGCCATCCGCACCTGGAGTTTTGTTTCTCGCTAGCGACTTGAAAGCCGCTTTCACTTCCTCTTCTGACCAATCTGCTACCAATCCCTCCGCTTCTGTTTCGCAGAGCCTCCGCTTCGGCGACCAGTTAGAGAAATCCACCCTTCGATCTTTCCCGACGCTGCTTCCAGGATCTGCTTCGAGTCTGTTACCATCCCACCATCAGCTTGGAGTTCTATGATCTGTGTTCGACCTTTCCGCGCCTTAACCGTCGACGAGAGCGTCTTTGACGAAACCTCCCCGACAAACTCCGCCTTTAAGCCGGCCATCAAATAAAGCATGTCCCTCCGTGACGTGTGATAGTCCTTGACTTGCGCCTCTCTAACTCCCAGCATCTCTCTCCGTCTAGTGCAAAGTGGGTGAGCCATGGCCTCCTGCCTCAACGCCAACACAGACACGGTGAGATGGAGGCGAATAGCCCGAACCCTCTTCCGCTCCTCTGTTAAGTACGATTTCAATCCAGCACTTAGCCTTGCAATCAGTAACTCGTAGCTGCGACCATCTGTCACCTCAAAATTCTGCGTCACCTCTTCAATGATCTTCCTCACCCCTGGTCTGTTCAGTAAAGTCGCTTGTATTCTCGCACAGTCCCGGGCCCGTGTGTACTCTAGCATCAGTCTTAAGTCCAACTTTTATCCCAAAGCCGTGGTCCGATACTTTCTTGATCGGGGAGACGTGTTTGGCTAACTCCAGTCGTGAGAGGAGGGACAACGATATGAGAGCGCGGTCTATGCGGGAGCTCGCCTTCTGCGAGTGTGAGTAAAAAGTGTATTCACGTTCACTAGGATGAGCTGAGCGGAAGGCGTCGGAAAGCTGAAAGGTCTTGCACCGGTCGTACAGTTTAACGTTTTCATTGGCCGTACCCTTCCCATATGTCTTGTCTAAATCTGGATTTTCTATCATGTTAAGATCACCTATAATGAGCAGGTTCGCACTACTGGGGATTTGGTCAATAACCGGACCAAGGACATCAGCGACAAAGGATGTTCGTGTACTTGGGTCGGCAGGGAAGTATACTGCTAAGAGGGTGATGGTAAGGCCGGGACTAGCGACATCAACTCTGATGATGCGGTTGGGAGCAGAGGAGATGAGTCAAGGGAGTGGAGAAGCGGCTGAGAAGAGGAGTGAGCCGCCACCATCCAAGATTGAGGCATTGGATGGCTCCAACTACGAGGAATGGAGCGGGCGGATGCGGAGCGCCTTCAAGCGCTATAAGCTGCTGAAACTCGCGATGGGAGAAGAGAAGATGCCGGAGGAAGGAGATGCCCGCGATCGATGGATTGAGAAAAGCGCGGTGCTGTATGACTTGATTCTACAGTCGGTCAACAACGACATGTTCCAGCACATCAAGGATTTGGTGGAGCTCGATGACTCGGGACCAAAGGCGTGGAAGCTGCTACGCGACGTGGTTCAGCCCAACACGCTGCCGATGGTGATCGTATTGGAGAAGGAGCTGGCTGCCCTCTCCATGCGACCGGGAGACGATGTGAAGCCGGTCTTGGACAAGATTAAAGACACCTATTCGAGGATGGCAGCGGCGGGCAGCAACGTGTCGCAGATGCAGCAGTGCACCAAAATCATCTCGGTGCTCGACAACTCGTGGGACAACCTTATCCCCACCCTCAACGCTCAGCAGGACAAGTGGACGCCTGAGTGGCTACGGCAGCAGATCCTGCAGGAGGACTTCCGCAGGCGCCACACGGGAGGTGGTGCTGCCAACAAAAGCGCTGAGGGGTATGGAGCTGCAGGATTCAGCAGAGGAAGAGGGGGAGGGAGAGGCCGAGGCCGTGGGAGAGGCTTTGGCAGAGGGAGAGGCCGAGGTGACTATAATGAGGGGCATGGGAGCTCTGGAGGCAGGGGGAGCACCCGAATGGAGGGTGCGTGCTGGTACTGCAAGAAGGCTGGACACCCATGGTTCAAGTGTTTCAGCCGGCCTGAAGGATGGGCGCCTCCAGGCACGAAGTCGCCAAGTGGTGAACGCGCACGAGGTGGCGCTGTGCAAGGTTCAGGTGCACAAGGTGATGGTGCACAAGGTAAAGCTGACCCTGGGATGTTCCTCATGGTTGAGGATGTGAAAGCGAGTGAGGATGATGTGGGTTCGGTTGGGAAGGTTGTGATGCACCCCCTCACTCAATGGGTGATCGATTCAGGTTGCACAAGTCACATGACGCCGAGGGGTGATTTGCTTGACGAGGTAAAACCCCCTGGGAAGATCAAGTTTGTGGCTGCCGCTTCAGGTGCTTTGCTCCCTGTGATTGGTGTTGGGAATGCCAAGGTCATGGGAGCCAATGGGGGGCTTGTGGGGCTGGGGAATGTGCTGTTGGTTGAAGGTTTGTCCGCTAACCTCCTCACTGTGCGCCGGCTGCAGAAAAGCAAGGCCAAAGTGACTTTCGGCCCAACCAGCTGCCGTGCAAAGCTTGGGAAGTTGCTGTTGTGGGACTTGGAGGAGAAGAGCAGCTGCATCAACGACCTCTGGCAGCTGCCCATCATTCCTTGGAATGGGAAACCACCAGCAACGGCAGCGGCAGCGGCAACGACTAAAACAACTGCGGGAGGAGAGGAGATTGCACCAATTGGTGGGGCCCTGGATGCAGTCAAGAAGGTGCAGCAGCCACAGCAGCAACATGGTGAGGTGCTTGCTGGTGTGGATGGGACAGCTGCATGGGCAAAGGCTTCATCTGGGAGTGGTGAGGCCGATTGGGAGACGTGGCACGAGAGGCTGTGAGCTTTCCTATGCTGCAGAAGTTGGTTAAGGATGGGAGCTTGAAGGGGTTGGAGGTTAAGGGGGCAGCGAAGGAGATCGGGAGCTGCCCTACATGCCTTGAGACCAAGTTCACGAAGTTTCCCTTCAGCAGCAGCACGGGACCAGCGAAGGCTCCACTTGCACTTGTGCACATGGACGTGGTGGGCCCCACGAGGGCCCCTTCTCTCTCGGGCAGCCGCTACTTCTTGACCATTGTGGACGACCACACGCGTGCGGTGTGGGTCTACCCTCTGAAGACTAAGGGGGAGGTGGCAGCGGCTGTTCTTAAGGAGTGGATGCCGAGAGCGCAAAGGGAGAGCGGACACAAGGTGAAGGTGATCCGCACTGACAATGGGGGAGAATTCATTGGAGCTGATTTTGAGGCGGTGCTGAAGAAGAAGGGGATCCAGCATCAGCTCACGGTGCCGTACAACCCTCAGCAGAACGGCGTGGCTGAGCGGTTCAACCGGACCCTGCAGGAAGGTGCTCGCACTCTCCTTGAGCGTGCAGGGCTGCCGGATCCGTTTTGGGTGACTGCACTGCGGCAGGTCGCCCTTGTGAAGAACAGGGTGATGGCGACTGTGGGGGACAAGCAATGGGTCCCCTACACGAAGTGGTATGGGAGTGCACCAGCTGTGAACATGCTGAGAGCCTTCGGCTGCATGGTGGTGTTTCATGTGCCTAAGGAGAAGAGGGGAAAATTGGAAGCTTCTGGGAGATGGGGTGTGCACTTGGGACTTGCTAAGGATCACAAGGGCTGGCTGATTTGGGACTTGACCAGCCAGCAGCTGACTGTGTCGAGGGACGTGAAGTTCCTCGAGTCCTTATACTACAAGGAGTGGAAGCAGCAGCAGCAGAAGCTCCCTACTACACCGCTGATCATTGAGGCTGATGAGGTGCAGCGGCCTTCGAGGCAAGTGCAGGTCACTGTCTCAGAGGAGGAGATCTCTGGGGTGACTGAGGATGGGGGAGAACCTGAGGTGGAGCAGCAGCAGCAGCAGCAAGATGCTCCACCACGTGACCAACGTCCGCCTGACCGTTCTAGGAGGGATGTGCGCCCTCCTAACAGGCTGACCTATTGTAGTTTTGGCAAGCCAAGTGTGGTATCAGCTGGGAGTGTGACCGAACAGATTGATGGGGATGCGATAGCCTACTGCTATGGGGCTAAATTCAGAGGGTTTGGAGGATAGTGCCATGAGAGAGAGGCTACAGCGGAGTGCTGCAGATTTGAACAAAGCGGGCGTGTTGGAAGTGGGATGTTGGAAGGAGAGAGGAAGAACATTGGAAGGGAATGACGATTGCTGGGATGAGTGTGCATTGAGGGTGCATGCTTGAGCTATGGCATGTGGGATGATGGTAGGCAGCCAGAGGGGGAGTTTGTTATGTGATGCTATCATTTGCATTCACGTCTGTCTGCCTCCCATCACATGTTCGTGCGTTGCATGCGTAGTGCGAGCTGTGCAAGAATTTGTGTGTGGTTTGGATTTTCTGAGTGTGTGTGAATGCTATTTCGATTGAGCAGATATCTGAAGTGGCTCATCTGCTCAAGAGCTTTCCGACGAACCAAGTATCGCTTCAATCGGAGCACAAACAAGAAAGTTACGAACGTTGGAAGTTCGTATTCTTTTGATATTTGGTTGTGGTGACTATGGGAAGTTGTGGGGTTGACTCCATAAGGGGTATAGACTTTTGGGGGTTGGGAAATTCGTCAACATCACTGTAGATGCTGCCAAGTGGTTGGGAGGAGCCAAACCAGGTTGGCAAGTGTGGCCAAGTTGGGTAAGGTGGATGGCATGGGTTGGAAAGTGACAAAAGTAAAAGTGGGGTTCCTATAGGGAAAGGATTTGGTGTGCTTATGGGGTTTCCTTGGTTGGGGACTCCTTGGGGACCTTCCCTCTCGTCCTCCTCTTCCCTCCCACCTTGTTTAATGCTACTCTAACTCTCTTGTGTAGTACTTGTGTGAAATTGTGAGACAATTGTGATTGAGTTAAGATTCTATGGCAGCTTACCCCCTAGTGCGCCGAAATTCATAACTCAAGAAATACTTCACCTTATCGTACGATTCGAATTGGGAATTGTAGCCACATAATAGGGCTACAACATAACTGAGTTTGGTGAAGTTTGACGGTGCGTTGTTCGTCGACGGCGTTTCTTGTGAGCGCGAATTTTCTGTCCAGAATTCTAAGCCAACGATTTTGAGAAATTCAGGCACCTAATCTTCGTAGACTCCGTCCTTAGTCTCTAACAAGTGGTATCAGAGCTGATTAAGGACTTTGTGGAGAGTCTACTGAAGTGTGAAGACCCTCCTAGACCCACCATGGCCTGTGGGCGTGCCTAAGTGGAGTTCTGGAGGTTGGATGTGACTTCCGCTAAGGGGAAACTCCGCCGAAATTTCGTTGGCGCCGACACTTGTGAAAATATTGTGGGACTTCAGTGTGGACAGCAAGGGGGGAGCTGAAATTTGTGATTGGGAGCAGAGGAGATGAGTCAAGGGAGTGGAGAAGCGGCTGAGAAGAGGAGTGAGCCGCCACCATCCAAGATTGAGGCATTGGATGGCTCCAACTACGAGGAATGGAGCGGGCGGATGCGGAGCGCCTTCAAGCGCTATAAGCTGCTGAAACTCGCGATGGGAGAAGAGAAGATGCCGGAGGAAGGAGATGCCCGCGATCGATGGATTGAGAAAAGTGCGGTGCTGTATGACTTGATTCTACAGTCGGTCAACAACGACATGTTCCAGCACATCAAGGATTTGGTGGAGCTCGATGACTCGGGACCAAAGGCGTGGAAGCTGCTACGCGACGTGGTTCAGCCCAACACGCTGCCGATGGTGATCGTATTGGAGAAGGAGCTGGCTGCCCTCTCCATGCGACCGGGAGACGATGTGAAGCCGGTCTTGGACAAGATTAAAGACACCTATGCGAGGATGGCAGCGGCGGGCAGCAACGTGTCGCAGATGCAGCAGTGCACCAAAATCATCTCGGTGCTCGACAACTCGTGGAACAACCTTATCCCCACCCTCAACGCTCAGCAGGACAAGTGGACGCCTGAGTGGCTACGGCAGCAGATCCTGCAGGAGGACTTCCGCAGGCGCCACACGGGAGGTGGTGCTGCCAACAAAAGCGCTGAGTGGTATGGAGCTGCAGGATTCATCAGAGGAAGAGGGGGAGGGAGAGGCCGAGGCCGTGGGAGAGGCTTTGGCAGAGGGAGAGGCCGATGTGACTATAATGAGGGGCATGGGAGCTCTGGAGGCAGGGGGAGCACCCGAATGGAGGGTGCGTGCTGGTACTGCAAGAAGGCTGGACACCCATGGTTCAAGTGTTTCAGCCGGCCTGAAGGATGGGCGCCTCCAGGCACGAAGTCGCCAAGTGGTGAACGCGCACGAGGTGGCGCTGTGCAAGGTTCAGGTGCACAAGGTGATGGTGCACAAGGTAAAGCTGACCCTGGGATGTTCCTCATGGTTGAGGATGTGAAAGCGAGTGTTCACGTGCAGTAACACCCGAAGAGTAGTCATCTTCGGGGTCGGGGCAAAGGTCTGGAAGAAGTCAACTCCCTCACGCTGACTGAAACCCCTAGCCACGTAGCGCGCCTTTAACACAGGCGGTGAACCAGGCGGCCGCTTCACCTTGAAGAGCCACATGCCATCGACTACGTTCGCCCTGGGAGGGGGAACTGCGTCGACGTAGGTGCCTGTGGATCTCCAAGACGCTAACTCCGAGGCCATAGCCGCTTTCCACTGAGAGGCCCACGCCCCTGACACTGCCTCGCGGTAAGTGCGAGGAGTCGGTATGTCGAGGGCGTCGGGGTCTCCCTCAGGGGATAGCAGCATGGCACAGACAGAGGGAGAAGCAGCTGCCCAGTCCTCCAGCTCAGACTCTCTGTCCTCTAGGACGTCACAGCCAAGGGCAAACCCACCCCCGACGGACAGAGGACGGGAGGGAGGAGCTGGCACCACACGGGTTGTGTAGTCAAGGCGACTGGCGGCAGCAAACTCAGCGACAGCGGCAGTGAGAGCCGAGACAGACGACGGAGGGAAACGAGAGTCAGTGACAAGAGTGGCGAGGACACGAGAGACAACAGGACGAACAGCGCGGTAGTAGTCAGTGACAGGAGTAGGGGGGAAAGGGAGAGAGGACGGAGGCGGAGACGGGAGAACGGACTCAGGAGGAGGACGACGAAGAGACGAACAAAGGAGGGCAGTGTGGAGGTCGGTAACGGGAGACGAGTGACGAGCACGCGGAGGACAGGGACGAACACGAGAGTGCGGGACACCAGGTGGAGGAGACTGCGGTGGAGGAGAAGACCAGACCGCCGGACTGGCGTCAGGAGGAGGAAACGTGGGACCAAACACTGGGGGGGACGGAGTGTGAACAGGAGGAGAGGAGGGAAGACCAAGGGCCCGAAGGCCACTCACGAGTGGGAACAACTGCCGCTCCAGAGGGACCTGCTGTGGTCGCAGCTGCGGCGGCGGTGTCTGCTGCTGCTGCTGCTGTTGCGGCTGCTGCTGCCGCTGCTGCTCCAGCAGGTCCAACTGCCGCAACTCCTGCCGCTCCCTCTCCAACAGCACCTGCTCCTCACGCTCACGCCGACGGGCCGCCTGGAGACGCGTGTCGTGGCGATGGGGAGGTGGAGTGGACTCCGCAGAACCAGTGTCTCCAGCTCCAGGCTCCTCAGAACCAGCACCTCCAGTGCCAGCGCCTTTAGCACTAGCACCCCCAGCTCCAGCACCCCCAGTGCCAGCACCTCCAGCACCGGCACCCCCAGAACTAGCACCTCCAGTGCCAGCACCCCCAACTCCATCACCCCCAGAGCTAGCGCCACCTGCGCGAGCACCTCCAGCTCCAGCACCCCCCCAACGAGCACCCCCTGACCGAACACCGCCAGCAGCTGCACCTCCAGCTCCAACACCAACCGAGTCCACAAGAACCTATCGCGGAAGTGCCGAAGGCTGCTGAGGGGACTGTGAGGAGGACTGCGGGGAGGGAGACGCTACCTGACGCGCGACTGAGGGTAGAGGGGTAGCGTGGGACACACCAGACGGGGCAGGACCAGGGGGGGGCGGGGGTACCGGAGGAGCGGGAGCAGGAGGAGGAGAGGGTGCGAAGAAGAGGGGGGGAGGGGGAACCGGGAGACCTCGACAGGGGTACCGGGTGTAGTAGGACACGGACTCGTCAAACCGGACGTCACGGGAGTCTAGGATCTGGTGGAGGGGAGGTTGGTAAAAGGGCAGAGTCCACTGGGAAACCAAGGAAGACACAGGGGACGGCGCGTGCCGAGAGCTTGTCCGCGGAGGTGTCGCGAACAAGCGCAAGGCAGCCCCAGACACGAAAGACCGAACCAACACCAGGGGACCCGGTCCAAAGACTGGTCGGTGAAGCCTCAGGTCGTGAGACGCGCGGCTGGAGGTTCAGCTAGTGTGCGGCGTAGCGAACCGCGTAGGGCCACAGAAAATGGGGCGCACGGGCATGGATCATGGACGTGCGAGCAATGTCCATGACCAAGCCAATGCGGCGCTCAGCAACCCCATTCTGCTGTGGGGACTCCGGAAGCGTCCAGGACTGTACGATGCCCTGTTCGCCGCAGAATCCGCCAAGAATGCCGGAGCGAAACTCGCCCCCACGGTCGGAGTGTAGACAACTGACACGACGACCACGAGTGCCCTCAGTGGCCAGAAGCCACCGGATCAGCGTAGCAGTCACCTCAGACTTCTTCGCGAGAGGGAACACTGTGGTGTACCTGGAGAAGTCGTCGACGACCACCAGAAAGTAACGCTCCCTCCCCGAACCCTGCGTCGGGGCAGGGCCCCAGACGTCCAAGTGGAGGGTCTCGAAGGGAGCAGTGGCCGGACGAAGGGAGGAGGAGTGGGGAGTGGCGCGTAAGCGACCAGCGACGCAAGGAGTGCAAGGGGGAGCAGGGGAGGTGGGGAGCGACGGAAAGGTGCGTGGGAGACCGGTGACAAGCCCGTGAGTGGTCATCCCGCGGAGGCGGGGGATCGACGGGTGGCCAAGGCGGTGATGCCACAAGACGGTCCGATGGGTGAGGGACCGACAGGAGCAGGACGCAGCGACTGGACTAGACAGCGCGACCTGATTAGACACTGCAACTGGACAAGACACGACCACCTGGCTAGACACAGCAACCGGACGGGACACCTGGACTGGAGGGGACGCAACGACCTGAGCGGGGGACGCAACCTGGGAGCGCTCGGTGTGGAGAACGTAGAGACCGGAGTGGGGCTCCCTGGTGAACGTGGCCAGAACAGCACCTGTGGCAGCGTCTGTACAGACCGCAGTCCTCCCACCCCCCACAAAGGTAACCGTGATCCCCCTTTCCTGGAGGTAACCAACACCCACCAAGTTTCGAGTGAACGAGGGGATGTGGAGGCCGCGCAGGACACCAGAGGGGACCACAGGACACGGGAGGGTAGTGGAGCTACGTGCAACGGCTGGTCCTGAGGTAGGATCAGCCAGAGCCACCGAAACAGGAGTGAGGAGTGGCGTGAGGGTCGTGTGGTCGCGGAAGAAGCACTGAGACGCACCAGAGTCCAGCGTGAAGGACAGGGACGCCTCAGCCGGAGGGTCACCCGCCCTAGTGGCTACACAAGCACCTAGAGCAGCAACACAAGCACCTAGACTGAAAGGCACAAGTCTACACTAGCAGGTGGCAAGCAAGCTAATCTAGGAACACGCGAGCACACAGATCCATCAGCACTATAGTCAACATCAGTATACAAAGCATGCTGACGAGCATCGTCCATGGACAGATCAAACACATCAATCTTACGGGCTAACAGGCGAGCCCAGCGAGGCGTGGTCGCCGTAGGGCCCCAACGAGCACGGTAGAGGTCGTCGAGGCGGCGGAAGCACCGCGCGGCAGAGTGGTCGTCACGACCGCAGAGACAGGGGCTGCCAGGTCCGGTGAGGCACCAGTGGGTGCAGGGGCCAGTGTCACGGCGAGGGGAGCCACGGGCTCGGGCGCGGGCTAGGCGCGGTCTAAAGCGCCAGGCGTGGGCGAAGGAGAGGGCGCACGGCTCAGGCCCGGGATGGAGGGTGCGAGAGGGGCGGAGGCGTGCTAGGCGGGCGGAGGCTCCGCGACGAGCTAAGGGCAGGGCGCACGGGGCCCGCGACGAGCTAAGGGCAGGGCGCACGGGGCCCGCGACGAGCTAAGGCCGGGCACACGGGGCCCGCGACGAGCTAAGGGCGGAGGCACGAGATGGAGGGCGCGTTTCGGAGGGCGCGGAGGGCGCGTTTCAGAGGGCGCGGAGGGCGCGGAGGTTTCGTTTCGGAGGGCGCGGAGGGCGCGAAAACGAGGCCCGCGGGGGGCTGTCCTACCCGCGACGAAACGGGGCCTAAGGGACGGGCGCCTCGGGACCGGCTAAGGGAGGGAGCGGAAGCGTGGGAGGGAGGAAAATTGCCTACTCTAATACCATCTAGGAACAAGTGTCGAGAGAATAGTGTGAGTGAGTAGGAACAATGGGATACAAGTCGACCTAGAGAATGTTGTACCCTTTAGAGGGCAACTCACTGTAGCCTAGATAACTAACATCTATAACATATAAACATTTGACAGGTTTTACTGTTTCAAAAATCACTACACTTTCTGGCATATGGTATAAATCCCACTACCCTTCCTGGGAAAGGGTGACTGAAAAAAAGTGGCCGCCAGGAAGGGCAAAAAGGGCATTTTGCCCTGATATTTTGAGCCCTGTATGAGGGATCACCCTGAAAGGCAAACAACAACCAAAAAGCACCCAACTGGTACCAACGACCGAGTGACTCAGTGCACCGCTGATGCTTCTAAAAGGCTTAGATGCTGACACCAGGCTTGTTTGCCCCTGCTGCCTCTCACTCCCCACCCCACCCCGTCAAGATCTCCACCACCCGTTCCCACCATAAAACCCTGCTGGACTCTCCACTGGCGTTGATCTCTTTGGCGGAATATCTTCATGGTCTCCTGCAGGCCAAAAAGACAAACAAAACTACTGGTAGAGCAGGGGCAGAGGGAAAATACGGGTGTTAGAAGGGGGTGTGTAGTGAAGAGGGTGGTGAATTGATGGTGTGTTGTTTGAATGGAGATATGTGCAGGGGGAAGGAAGAAACGGGGCGCATCGTCTGTACAGAGGTAGGGAGAAACGGGCTGTGTGTGAGGGAGGTGTATGCAGGTGGGATGGGATGAGCGTACCTAGTGTGCAGCATGGTATCTGCATGGCGGAGTGGCTCACAGAGTGACTTTTAAGAAGTCTCAAAGTGGCTCAGGGAGTGCATGGTGGGGAGGGAGGGGTGGGGAGGGAGGGGTACGTAGGGGTGGAATGTGCTGACTTGACCGTCAACTGTTTTCACTGACTTGACCGTTCCTTTGATTTCCCTCCTGTCCATACCCTATCCTCCCTTCCCTTCGCTCCTCATGCTTTCCACTTCCTACCATCTCCTTCCATTCGCCTTCCATCCCTTACCACTCACCTCCTCCGTTCCAGTTTCTTCTCAAGACCTCCTTATATTCAATTAGACTTACAGTACTACTCTTTAATTACCTTTACCCTGGCCTGGGCCATGATCCTAGGTACCGTATTCCGCTCATATCCTCTCCCTTCCCACCAGCCATTCATCTCGCAATCCCCATGCCGCCCATCCCTCAGTCTCCCAGTGTTCACAACTCACCTCCCCTGCCCTTGGCCGCATTCCCCCTCAGCTCTCCCCTCATTGCACCAGCCATTCCCCCTCCACTCATCCCTCATTCCCTTGGCGTTTATCCCTCTTGCCCTCTGCGCTCATCCGTCTTCCTTCTTTCCCCCTGTTCTCCCCTCTTTCCCCCTGTTCTCCCCTCTTTCCCCCTGTTCTCCCCTCTTTCCCCCTGTTCTCCCCTCTTTCCCCATGCGCTCCCCTCTTTCCCCCTGCGCTCCCCTCTTTCCCCCTGCGCTCCCCTCTTTCCCCCTGCGCTCCCCTCTTTCCCCTACGCTCCCCTCTTTCCCCTACGCTCCCCTCTTTCCCCTACGCTCCCCTCTTTCCCCCTACGCTCCCCTCTTTCCCCCTACGCTCCCCTCTTTCCCCCTACGCTCCCCTCTTTCCCCCTACACTCCCCTCTTTCCCCCTACGCTCCCCTCTTTCCCCCTACGCTCCCCTCTTTCCCCCTACGCTCCCCTCTTTCCCCCTACGCTCCCCCCTTTCCCCCTACGCTCCCCCCTTTCCCCCTACGCTCCCCTCTTTCCCCCTACGCTCCCCTCTTTCCCCCTACGCTCCCCTCTTTCCCCCTACGCTCCCCTCTTTCCCCCTACGCTCCCCTCTTTCCCCCTACGCTCCCCTCTTTCCCCCTACGCTCCCCTCTTTCCCCCTACGCTCCCCTCTTTCCCCCTACGCTCCCCTCTTTCCCCCTACGCTCCCCTCTTTCCCCCTACGCTCCCCTCTTTCCCCCTACGCTCCCCTCTTTCCCCCTACGCTCCCCTCTTTCCCCCTACGCTCCCCTCTTTCCCCCTACGCTCCCCTCTTTCCCGCTACGCTCCCCTCTTTTCCCCTACGCTCCCCTCTTTCCCCCTACGCTCCCCTCTTTCCCCATACGCTCCCCTCTTCCCCCGTGCACACAACCATTCTCCCTGCGTTTACCAATCATTCCCCAGGCTAATGCCTGGGGAACACTGATTCCCCGCCCGCTCATCTCTCATGAACAATGAGCTCGCGCGTTTTCCCCTCTGCTCTCACTCTGATTAATATCAGCTCACCCGTCATTCCCCCCCCACTATGGCTCATAACCCCCGCTATCGCGCGTTTCCCCACCCCCTTCATTCTGCAGCCCTCTGCGCTCACACATTGTCCCCCCTCAACACATTTTCCACCCTGCGCTCACATTGTCCCCCCTCTCACACATTTTCCCCCCTGCGCTCACACATTTTCCCCCCTGCGCTCACACATTATCCCCCCTGCGTGCACCAATCATTTATAGCATGCGGTCATTCGCGAGACGAGATATGAGACCAGGACAATATCCATTCAAAATTTGAGCACATTCCCTTCGCAGGCATTATCCTGTTCAGGTGGTAAGGGTATACTCTCAGCCATAGGGAGCTCTAGTCTCCCGAGGCACCCCCAGTGCTTCAGTCTATGTAAAACAAGCTAAGAGGCACACATTTACACAGACCATGCACTTCCCTTCGCAGGCATTACCCTGGTCAGGTGGTAAGGGTGTGTTCTCAGCCTTCCCGAGCCCCGGGCTAGGCACCCCTAGTGCTGGTTGACAGACAAGAAAACTCAAGCAGAAGCGGGGGTGTCATCGGAAGAGGCAAGCACAAGCTCGGGACGAGCGGACAGATCAGAGACGGCACCGTCAACCTCGTTGGGGAGGCCGAGGGCCTTGAGGGCCAGGTGCGCCGCCTTCTGCCCGGACACCATCATCGCCCCGAAGGTAGGACCCTGTGCACACAACAAGAAACACACGAACAAAAACAGGGGGGAAAGACAGGAGCACACCAACGCACCACCAGAGCGATCCGGCGTCCCGAAGGGAAAGAATTAGAATCTGAAACACTCGTGAAATTGACGGCTAAGATTGAGATCCGTACCATGCGGGGAGCGCCGTCCACCTCGGCGACCTCCATGCCGGTGACAATCATCCCAGGGACCACCTCGCGCGTGTGACGGACGATGGCATCCTCGGCGATGTTCATGTCCAGGCACTTCATGCCGGGGACCTTGTCAATCAACCCGATGCTCTTGAGCCTCTTCACGCCGGTGGCGCCGAAGGGCCCGTCGTGGCCGCACGAGGAGACGACGACCTTGGCCTCCATGACGTTGGGGTCCATGCAGCTCTGCGTGTCGTGGTTCATCGACACCAGCGCCCAGTTCGTCACCACGCCGCCCACCTGCACGCCCGAGAAAGACCAACCGAAAAGGGGTTGCAGTAAGTATAATGTTACGGGTGGAAAGATTCCAAGCAAATGGATGCGGGTTGCAAAATGCCGGAATGATAAAAACGTAGCGACAATTTCAAAATGGATGTAGATTAATGACAGTTCCGGGACTTACGCGGCCGTTCTTGATGATGAGATCCTCGGCGCACACGGCGTTGAAGAGCTTCACGTTGGGGCGGGCGAGCAGCTTGCTCATGATGGTCGACGTGAAAAGCGCCGCGTGCTTAATCACCACGTAGTCCTCCTCCTCGTCGTACGCGATCTCGAGCTCATCGAGGAAGCGGTGCGCGGGCTTGCGGACCACCATGGCGGAGAAGAGCTGCCCGCCGAGCCACGCGCCACCGCCCGGGCTCACGGACTGCTCGATGATGGCCACGTTCACGTTGGGGTTCTTGCTCAGCTCGTACGCGCACGACAGGCCCGCGGACCCGGCGCCGACGACGACGACATCGGTGTCGGCGTACGTGATCATGTCGGTCATGTAGCGACGCGTCATCTCGCGCGCGACGATCGACTCCTTGATCGGCTGGAACTTGAAGTTCTGGAAGTTGTACGCCGAGTCCTGGTACATGGCGGAGACGGCCGGCGCGGCGCGGAGAGCCTTGGCCTTGGAGGGAGCAACAGAGACGGAGTTCCCGAGAAGCTCCGACTTGCGGAGGGCAACGGCACCCTTGAGGGTGGTCGCGGAGAGGGTGGAGGCCGTGGCGCAAGCCATGATGGTAGACGAGCAAGAAGCCGAGGGGATTCCTGAGAGTGATCGAGAGAGCAGGAAGAATCAGCTCAGCAGAACAGACTGAATTTTGATCGGGCAACAGCTCTGCTCTTATCTTGGCTCGAGCTGCGAGCATCAGCAGGAAGCAGGATGTGAGTCTTGGTGGAAGCGGGGAAGGGAATGCGGGGGGAGGCGGGAGGAGATGCTATCGGCGGAAGCTAAGGAGCAGGGGGGAGGGGGGAAGAGGAACACGGAAACTGGGGGAAATTTGGGGGGAAGCACGAATGTTGCAACAGGCGGATTATGACAAGGCAGGCTTGCAGGCAGTGTTTCCGACGCGATGGTCCCCTGTCCCTTGGATTGAGCCTCGTGGGCCTCGCCATCTCTTTTGGTCGCTTTGCTTTGTCGACAAAGCGAATCTCGCCAGAGGAACGCTGCCACGTTGGAATCAAGAGGCATCCAAACCGTAGCCTACTCATCGGCGATGTCGTCCGTGATTGGAACATGCACCTAGTGATGCCATGTCAGAGGTATGAGCTGCTTTGTTTTGTATCGAGCTGTGAAGTATCTTCAGTAGTACATTTTGTCTTCCACTGTAGGGGTTCAGCAGAAACACCAACAATGAATGAAAGCATTTGAAGGGACAACTATTTAGACTCAAAATGGCCGAACCATGGCCGATTCCAATCTTGCTCATGTTTTAGTGACTGCTGAATTATGCACATCCCATGTCGTCTTGCATTGAACTCAAATGCTAATGATCAGTTTACAGATTCACATTTTATGTCATCGCATTCAACTCGCTTCGTGCAGGGCTGATTTTATCAGGGCAATTACCCTGATTTCAGGGTGATTACAGGCTTCTCACCTGGTGGTCCCTGCAATTTCAGAATTTCTGACTTGTGAACTCTGATCCATTGAGAATAATGCTTTAGCGAACCCTGAAATATTGTATCTAGGCTCAGAGTAGTGTTCTTACTGACTCTGTCAATGTAGAGTACGCGTTCTGTTGACCCTGAATGCGAGGGTATCGAGACGAAGTTTCCTGGAAATTTCCTCTCGATAACCCCCTATGTGCGTAATCATGATTTCCCCTTTACCGATGTAGGGGAGCCCTTTCTGTACGGTAATACCGACAAGTAACACCCGACAACGTGGGGTGGATGTTTGGGGGGGAAGGAGGGGTGGGGTAGATGTTTGTGGTGTCGTGCGAGGCGCAGTGTGCTGCGGGGATTTTCGGCAGAACACCTCTGACGCAGCAGATCTGCTGTGTCAGAGCGAATCTCTTATCCTTGGCTCTGTTCGGCAGCAGAAATGCACGTTTTTGGGGAGCGAGGTTCGGAGGAGCCTTGGGGCAGGTTAGCCCAAAAGCAACTTGCTGGTCTGACACCGTGGCGACACCTCAGCAGAATCTAAGGGGTTGCCGCAGTGTGCGTGCAAAAGACACAGAAGTTTGACCAAGTTGGTGGACCCCAACGGCCAAGATTAGCCGGTGAGAACGATCGCGGTCAAAGTAAAAACAAATTACGTTGACACTGGGCAGGATTTGGATGGGTGACTCGTGGTTTAGATGATTATCTGCCCGTTAGAAAAATTGTACGAAATGGTGTCGAATTGTGTTGGGATCATGCGGAGTGAAACTTCTTTCCCCGTTAAACACAGAGCGCATTACTACATTGATGTTCAATTCTCGACCCTGAGCAATTAGAGTTAAATACTTTTCAACACTGAGCAATCAGAGTAGCCTACCTGTGGAAAATATGCACCCATAACACAAGGGGGAAATTTTTCCCCGGAATCAGGGAGGCTTAAAATGAAACGTCAGCCCTGGCTTCGTGTCAATTTCCAACGAACTTGAATCTTTCACCAACGATTGCCAGACTAGTAGTTCGGTTGCTTCCAAAGTTCCTCTTATTGGTTTACTTGGCAAAGCGGGAACCAAAATGGAATGGATGATTATCATAAGGGTGACAATATATGGATGAGAAGAAGAACCACAAGAAATTGCAAGCAAGTAGAATACGGAGAAACATTCACATGCATGTACAAGAACATTGTACCTAAGTACTCATAAGTTTTAGAAGCACTCATTTTTAGCAGAAAGTGCATGGCATACCTGAATGGCTCGTTTGGGCGATGCAACAGCTCTTGTTGGGCCCAACGTGCGAACAATCTGGCGAGAATAAGGACAATGAGAGGATGATGAGAGGTTGTTGAGAGGCCAATGAGAGGATCATGAGATGATGATGAGAGGATCATGAGAGGATCATGAGAGGATCATGAGAGGATCATGAGAGGATGATTAGAGTGTCATGGGAGGTTTTTTTTTTTTTTTTTTTTTTTTTTTTAGTGAAAGCTTATACAAAAGCACAAGCAAAACACTACAGTCGTAACTGTGTGTCATGGGAGGTTGATGAGAGGATGATGAGAGGATGATGAGAGGATGATGGGAAGATGATGAGGATGATGAGGTGATGAGAAAAGGATGATGAGGGGATTGTCAGATTTATACGACATAACTACTGTAGGCTATAGTGGGGTAGCACATATGGGGTACAGTTTTCTAGGGTTTACATTTGTACCCAACTTTCCCTTAGTCAATTCATTCTCGTTCAGTTTCTCATGGTATCGAGCAGGTTCCCCTGTGGGAACTGTTCCTAGGGCCCACCACATTTTTTTTCCTGCCCGGAGCGCGCTCTACACTGCCCGAGTCGCGCTCCCCTCTCTCGACCCTGTCGCGCCGCCTTAGCGGCCCCGTCGCGTCGCGCCTGCGGCCCCGTCGCGTCGCCCTCGCGGCCCCTGCACGTCGCGCCGCCCTAGCGGCCGCGTCGCGCCGCCCTCGCGGCCCCTATCCGCCGCCCTCGCGGCTCCTTCGTGTCGCGCCGCCTCGCGGCCCTTTCACGCCGCCCTCGCGGCCCTTTCTAGCCGCCCTCGCGGCCTCTTCAAGCCGCCCTCGCGACCCCCCCCCTCCTAGCCGTCCTCGCGGCCCCGTCGCCTACCCCTGCGGCCCCGGCGCCGCCCTTCCCTGCCTCGGCGCCGCCTCTGCTGGCCCCGTAGCCTACCCCTGCGGCCCCGGAGCTGCCCTTCCCGGCCCCGGAGCTGCGCTTCCCGGCCCCAGCGCCGCCTCTACTGGCCCCGACGCCGCTCCACCCGGCCCCGACGCCGCTCCACTCAGCCCCGCCGCCGCTCCACCCGGCCCCGCCGCCGCCCCACGCGGCCCCGCCGTCACCACCGAGCCGCCGGCGCCGCCGAGCTACTGCCGAGCCGCCCGATCCACCAGAGCCGCCCGAGCCGCCGCGCCACCTGAGCCGCCCGAGCCGCCGGGTCGCCGAGCCGCCGAGCTGCAGTTGCTGCCGAGCCGCCGTACCGCCGAGCCGCCCGAGCCGCCCAAGCCGCCGAGTCGCCGAACCGCAGTTGCTGCCGAGCCGCCGTACCGCCGAGCCGCCCGAGCCGCCCGAGCCGCCGAGTTGCCGACCCGCCGAGCCGCTCGAGCCGCCCTGTCCGGTAAGAGCAGCGCCTCTGTCACTGCACTGCCCTTACCCTACTGTTCGCGCTGCTAGTCTACTCCTGTCATGGCTACCCCTAGTGTCCTCGCTTTTGACGCTGAGGGTCGGGCTATTGACTTTGACGTCTGGGTAGATGACCTGCAGCTTTTCCTACAGTGCGATAGGGCAGACGGTCTCTCCCTCTTTGACCTCACCTCTGGTGCCTCTCCTGCCCCTGCTGCTGATGCCGACGCCACTGTTCGCTCACAGTGGGCCACACGCGATGCTGCTGCACGTCTTGCTGTGCGTCGCCACCTGCCTACCTCTGAGCGTGCGCACTTTAGCCAGTACAAGAGTGCTCACACCTTGTACGACGCTGTAGTTGCGCGCTACTCCTCCCCTGCCACTGCTGCACTGAGCCGCCTCATGCTACCGTACCTCTTCCCTGACCTTGCTGCCTTTCCCACAGTCGTTGACCTCATTACGCACCTCCGCACTAGTGACACTCGCTACCGCGCTGCGCTTCCTGCTGAATTCTGCGCCAAGAACCCCCCCCCCATGTACATCACCCTCTACTACATAGTCACCCGGCTCCCTGACTCCCTTCGCGTAGTCAGGGACCACTTCCTCTCAGTTTGCCCCACCACTCTCACCGTTGACCTCCTCGAGAAGGCCCTCCTAGCAGCAGAGAAGAGCATAGTCGCTGTAGGAGCCTCTCGTGGTGACCCTCGCACCCCCGTCTTTGAGGGGTGTTCCCCCTCCCCCCTTTTGCCCTCTGTTGCCTCTGCTGCTGCGGCCGACCTCGTTGGTTTCGAGTCGGTCGGCGCTGCGTCTGCCCCGAGCGGGAGACGCCGCACCGGCAAGGGCAAGGGGGGCAAGGGTGCTGGAGGGGCTGGCGGGGGTGGCGGAGGTGGCGGTGGCGGCAGTGGAGGGGGTGGGGGTGGTGGTGGGAGTGGTGGCGGGGGTGGAGGTGTCGGTGGCGGCAGTGGAGGCGGAGGCGGCGGCGGCGGTGGCGGTGGGAGCGGAGGTGGCGGAGGTGGCGGCGGTGGAGGAGGCGGCGGCGGAGGAGGTGGAGCTGGTCGGGGTGGCGCTGCGCGGAGGGTCGGCTCCGGTGGTGGTCAGCGCCAGCAGCAGCAGCAGCAGCGGCAGCAGCGCACTCGTGACATCCCCCCCCCTCAGCAGCTCCGTGAGTGGTACGCTGCACGCCAGCGGGGTGGGGGTACTGGTCCGTGCACCTACGTCCTACGCACCGGCGACCGCGCGGGTGAGCAGTGCGGGGGTGCGCACTCCACCCAGCGCTGCTTTGGCCGCCTGACGGACGCTTGGTGTCACCAGTTCCCTGAGGCCACTGAGATCCCCCGCTGGGGCGAGCTGTCTAGGGCGGGTGTAGCTGTCTTTGACCTTGACTTTGATGCTATTCTTGCTGCCATGTATGCTGTGACTATTAGTGATGAGGGTGACTGTTACCGGTGTTTTCCGCCCGACCCGGGCATTGAGACTGCTGCTCTAGGTACTGGTGAGGCTGCTGCTCTAGGTGCTAGCGAGGCTGCTGCTCTAGGTGCTCGTGCGTCTGCTCCCTCAGGTGCTGGTGAGTCTGCTCTCTCAGGTACTGCGTCGGCTTCGGCCTCCCACACCTTCACCCTTGACTCGGGGGCTTCTCGCTCCTTCTTTCGAGACCGCACCACACTCACGCCGCTTGGCCGGCCAGTTGCAGTCTCTCTGGCAGACCCCTCTGGGGGTCCTGTCCTTGCTCACTTCTCCACTGTCCTCCCGTGTCCGGCGGCCCCCTCTGGCACCCTGTCTGGTCTTTACCTCCCCTCGTTCTCTACGAACTTGGTGAGTGGTGCTGACCTACAGGATGCGGGGGTTCACCAGTTCACTCCTGCGAGTCAGCGGGTGACCCACTGCACGGACGCTCGGACAGGCCGACACCTGGCCACGTTTACACGTCGGCCGGGGTCGAGCCTGTACACACTGACCACTGCGTCTCCTCCAGTCACTGCGTCTGGTCAGGTAGCTGCGTCGGGTCAGGTGTTTGCTGCAGCGTCCAGGTCTGGTCCTGAGTCTGCCCCCTGTTCGTGTCGCCTCCTGTCGCACGAGACTCTCCTCTGGCACCACCGCCTTGGTCACCCCTCCCTGCTTCGTCTCCGAGGCATGGCCTCCCGTGTCCTTGTCTCTGGTCTTCCCCGGTCCCTCCCTCCCCTTCCTCCGGGGCCCGGCCCTACCTGCGTCCCTTGTGTCGAGGGGCGGCAGCGGGCTGCCCCTCACTCCTCCCAGTTTCCTCCGACAGAGGCCCCGCTGCAGACGCTTCACAAGGACGTGTGGGGCCCGGCCCGCGTCCGTGGACAGGGTCACGAGCGCTACTTCCTGCTGGTGGTTGACGACTACTCGCGTTACACCACAGTCTTCCCCTTGCGCAGCAAGGGTGATGTCACTGAGGTGTTGATCGACTGGATCCGCGCAGCTCGTCTCCAGCTCAGGCAGAGCTTCGGCTCGGACTTTCCTGTTCTGCGTCTGCACTCTGACAGAGGTGGAGAGTTCTCCTCTGGCCTTCTGCGAGCCTACTGTCGTGCACGAGGCATCCGCCAGACCTTCACGCTTCCGGACTCTCCACAGCAAAATGGGATTGCTGAGCGCCGCATTGGCATGGTCATGGACGTCGCCCGTACGTCCATGATGCATGCGGCTGCCCCCCATTTTCTGTGGCCGTTTGCGGTTCGGTACGCGGCGCATCAGATCAACCTTCACCCCAGGGTCTCCATGCCGGAGACCTCCCCAGCTTTGCTGTGGACGGGGAAGGTTGGCGATGCGTCTGCGTTCCGTGTCTGGGGATCTCGGGCGTTTGTCCGCGACTTGTCTGCGGACAAGCTGTCCCCTCGTGCTGCTCCTTGCGTCTTCCTTGGCTTCCCCCCTGACGCGCCAGGGTGGCAGTTCTACCACCCCACCTCTCGCCGTGTTCTGTCCTCCCAGGACGTCACGTTTGACGAGTCGGTCCCCTACTACCGCCTCTTCCCCTACCGCACTCCGTCCCTCCCCCCGCCACCGCTCTTCCTTGTGACAGGTCCCCCCCCGGTAGACCCCCTCCCCCCTCAGGGTCCTGCCCCTTCAGGTGTGTCCCAGGTAGACGCAGTCGAGCCTGTCGAGGTTACTGGTGACTCTGGTGCTGCTGAGGGTGCTGAGCCTGGGGGTGCTGACTCTGGGGGTGCTGAGCGTGTGGGTGCTACGCCTGGGGGTGCTGAGCCTGAGGGTGCTACTACTGGGGGTGCTGAGCCTGGGGGTGCTGAGCCTTGGGGTGCTAATACTGGGGGTGCTGAGCCTGGGGGTGCTGAGCCTGGGGGTGCTACGCCTGGGGGTGCTGAGTCTGGGGGTGCTACGCCGGGAGGTGCTGAGCCTGGGGGTGCGGAGCCTGAGGGAGCTGGGCCTGCTCGTGTGGCGTCTGGCGGTGCTGCGCCTGGAGGTTCTCCGGGTGCTTCGTCTCGGCGGGAGCCACTCTCTCCACAGGAGCTGCGTGACTGGTTTGCCCGACGCTGGAGGCGTGCTGCTGGAGCTGGAGGTTCTTCGGCTGCTGAGGGTGCTGGTGCCGCGGGTCCCGGAGGTGCTCGTACTGGGAGTACTGGAGCTGCTGGGCCTGCGGGCACGACTGGAGCTGGAGCTGCTGAGGGTGTTGGCGCTGAGGCTAATGTTGTCGGTCCTGGAGGCGGTCCTGCTGGGGGTGCTACTGGTGCTGCTGGAGGTACTGGAGCTGGAGGTGCTGCTGGCGCTGGTGCTGCCGCTGGGGGTACTGGTGCTGTCCCTGCCGTGTCTGGAGTCGCCGCGCGGCCTCGGCCGTACTTCGTTCCGCTCCTTCAGCAGGTTCTTGGTCTCCCGCCTTCTACTAGTCCTCCTCCTCCCTTAGAGTGTCCACAGCCTGTCCCGTCACAGTTACAGTTACAGCCGGCCTCCCCATTGCCCGCTCCTTCTCCCTACACTGGTCCTACTGGAGGTCTGGCTGAGCGTCGTGAGCCTGCGTCTCGCCCTGCGTCGCCTGTCCGTCTTGCTCGCACTAGTGGTCGTGGGTCGCGTCAGCGTCCTCCTCCTGTCCCTGGCATGCACCGGATGTCTCTGCGTCCGTCCACTGCTCCTCTGCGTGCCCCTTTGCCTTCTCCTCCTGAGTCCTCTCTTCCTGCTCTTCCCGACCCGGAGTCGGACTCTCTTCGTGCTACCAGTCCTACTGTCACGCGTCTCCTTGCTACTGTCGTCACTGACCCTTCCTTTGAGTCCACTGCTGCGTCTGCCCTAGTTGCTGAGCTCGTCGACTTTGCTGCTCGCTGTCGTCTAGACTACGCTGCTAGTCTTGTCGTTGAGTCTGAGTCTGTCTGTCCTCCGTCCGTCGGGGGTGAGTGTGCCCTTGGCACGGACGTCCTTGAGGACAGGCAGGAGGAGTTCCAGTGTTTGGCTGCTGCTTCACCTCATCTCGTGTCCGTACTGCTTACCCCTGAGGGAGACCCGGATGCACTTGACATCCCGACTCCGCGCTCTTACGCGGAGGCGATAGAGGGTCCCTACTCCTCTCAGTGGCAGGCAGCTATGGACACATAGATGGCTTCCTGGAAGTCCACAGGCACCTACGTTGACGAGGTTCCCCCGCCTGGGGCGAACATCGTCAGTGGCATGTGGATTTTCAGGGTGAAGCGACCGCCGGGTTCTCCGCCTGTCTTCAAGGCGCGTTACGTGGCTCGTGGCTTCAGTCAGCGGCAGGGAGTTGACTACTTTCAGACCTTCTCTCCCACCCCGAAGATGACCACTCTTCGGGTACTGCTGCACATAGCTGCTCACCGCGACTACGAGCTGCACTCTCTTGACTTCAGCACTGCTTTCTTGCAGGGCAGCCTGCACGAGGAGATCTGGCTGCGTCGCCCACCTGGCTTCACTGGGTCTTTTCCTCCTGGCACCCAGTGGAGCCTCCGGCGACCAGTCTACGGTCTCCGCCAGGCACCGCGTGAGTGGCATGACACACTGAGGACTACACTTGCGGCTCTTGGGTTTGCTCCCTCTACTGCCGACCCGTCGCTGTTTCTGCGCACCGACACTTCTTTGCCGCCGTTCTACATCCTCGTGTACGTCGACGACTTGGTCTTTGCCACAGCTGACACTGCTGGACTCGCCCACGTGAAGTCCGAGCTGCAGAAGAGACACACGTGCACAGACCTGGGTGAACTGCGCAGCTACCTTGGCTTGCAGATCACCCGGGACAGAGCACGCCGCACCATTACCCTGACTCAGTCACACATGGTGCAGTAGGTCCTTCAGCGCTTCGGCTTCACGTACTCCTCGCCTCAGGCCACTCCTCTGCCTACTCGCCACTCGCTCTCAGCTCTGCCTTCGGATGAGTCCGTAGAGTCGAGTGGCCCGTACCCAGAGCTTGTTGGCTGCCTCATGTACCTGATGACCTGCACACGACCTGACCTCGCATACCCTCTTAGCATTCTCGCACGCTATGTTGCTCCTGGGAGACACAGACCGGAGCACATGGCTGCAGCGAAGAGGGTGTTGCGTTACTTGTGCAGTACGTCGGGCATGGGGCTTGTGCTTGGAGGGCAGAGTCCAGTGGTCCTCACTGGGCACGCAGACGCTTCTTGGGCTGACGACCAGGCTACGCAGCGGTCGTCACAGGGTTACACCTTCAGCCTTGGTTCCGGCTCTGTTTCGTGGCGGGCTACCCGCTCGTCTTCTGTTCTCGGCTCCAGTTGTGAGGCTGAGATCTACGCCGGGGCCATGGCTGCACAGGAGCTTCGCTGGCTCACCTACCTGCTGACTGACCTCGGAGAGCCGCCTCGTTCTCCTCCAGTGCTGTACGTAGACAACAAGGCCATGCTGGCCTTGTGTCGAGAGCAGAGACTGGAGCACAGAACGAAGCACATTGCTCTCCGCTACTTCCTTGCTCGTGAGCTACAGCAGCGTGGTCAGCTGCGGCTTGCGTACGTGGCCTCTCAGGCCAACACTGCTGATATCTTCACCAAGGCACTTGCGCCTTGTGATCATCAGCGCTTCTGTACTCAGCTGGGTCTTGTGCCTACCTTGCCTCACTTGCTCACCCCTTGACCTTGTTTGTACTGTTGCATATATATATACACCTGCTCTTGCTTGTCTAGTCTTATATATATATGTAATCCTGCATGTGAACTGGCCTTGTGGCCTTGAACTTGTGCTCGGAATGTGTGGTGACTTTGTGATCCACCCTGAGCTTGCTTTGCTTTGCTTGACTGGTCTTGTGACCCCTTGTTCTCCCCCACTTTGCCTATGGGGGTGTGTCAGATTTATATGACATAACTACTGTAGGCTATAGTGGGGTAGCACATATGGGGTACAGTTTTCTAGGGTTTACATTTGTACCCAACTTTCCCTTAGTCAATTCATTCTCGTTCAGTTTCTCAGGGATGAAAGGGGAATGTTGAGACGATGATATGGGATGGTGAGATGATGATAAGGGGATAATGTGAGGATGATAAGGGGATTATGAGATGAGGATGATGGTGCTATGAGGTTAGGAAGTTATAGGAATTCGTCCCCTATGTGAGGGGAATTGTGTGGCATTGGGTTTCCTTGGTTAGGGACTCCCTTGGGACCTTCCCTCTCGTCCTCCTCATCACCTCCTACGTGCTTTCTAGCTACTCTAACTTTCTTGTGTGGTAATTGTGAGAGATTGTGATTGAGTTAAGTTTTCTATGGCAGCATACCCCCTAGTGCGCCGAAATTCATAACTCAAGAAATACTTCATCGTATCGTACGATTCAATTTGGGAACTGTAGCCACGGACTAGGGCTACTACATATCTGAGTTTGGTGAAGTTTTAACAGTGCACATTTTGTCGACGGCGTTTCTTGTGAACTCGACGATTCTGTCCAGAATTCTAAGCCAAAGATTTTGTGATATTTCGACCCTCAATCTTCATAGACACCGTCCTTAGTCTCTAACAGGCTTTCCCACCTCATTGCAGGGAAATTGCGTCGGATGATCCGGCCACTCCACGAGCGCCGGCATCCTCCCGGGTTCCAGCATGTCCTCCACCAGCAGGGGAACTGGCCGCTCCATTAGTGAAAGGCGGTACTACAACGCCGCCTCACTCACCCCATTTGTCCAGTAGCGGCAGACCCTGTGTGACCTGCTCCCTGCTTGCGCCCCGTCTGCCACTACGCCTGGTCCCAGGGTGGCGGTCACTTCCTCGTGCGCCACCTGCACCTGCTCCCTGGTGTCCCCTTCCATGTCCACGTTTTTGACGATGTAGAGCACGTCCCCTTGGATCCGCTTTATGAGTCCCAGCACCCGTTTGAGCTCCCGGAATAAACTGCTCCGCTCGTCCCTCATGACTCTGCCGGCTCTCGCTCGTGAGTAACCCTGGCATTCCCATCCCGCAATTACCACATCGATCCTCCCCCACAGCCGTAGCTGAAGCTCATCTATCCCGCGTATGTCGCATGCCCCACACAGCAGGCTTCGCTCCAACGTCGTCGAGCAGAATTGGTGCGGATATCGCTTATGCAGCTTGTCCGCGTGAGCCACCACCATCTTAGCCGCCCGCATATCGCTTTCCACCAGGATCCATTTCTCCACACTTATCCCCGATTTCAGCACTGCCGCCAGCCCGGTTCCTATGCCCCCGAAGAGGTCTAGCACGACGGTGGGCCCCAAAAGCTTTTTCGTATTGGTGCATAGCGCCTTCAGATCTACCTCCCCTTTGTTCTGCTCCAGTGGCGCTGACGGCATCCGCGCAATCTGTTGCCAGGTGGGGATGCCCAGCTCTTCCCGCAATTCCGCCTCTGAGCACTGATATTCCTCTCTTGGCTCTCTCCGCACGAAGCGCACTGGCAGCGTGCCGATGGGTCCATCATCTTCCCAATAGCAGACCTGATACTGCACCTTCTCTTCCCACATGCATATAGTGGCTCCTATCCCAAACAGGTACTCCACCCCTATGAGCAAATCGAAGTCTTCTGATTCTGACATCCCGCAGTACACCCGCAGCGCGCACTCCTCCGTGGTTCCCGGATTTAGCACCAAAGCCATCGACTGCCTGGTCTTGGGCATCCACTTCGCCTTTCCGCCGTCCGCGGTCATCAGCAAGTAGCCTTCCGTGATCAGGCGCCCCGGCTCGTGCAGCTGCAGCTTTTCCGCTAGGCGCCTGCCAATGAGCACATGCGCGGCCCCCGTGTCCACTATTGCCCGCTGCGCCATGAAGCCTCCGATCGTGATCACGCCTACCGCTATCGTCAAGACCGTAGCTTGGCATGCCATCCTTTCCCGCGGATGCCGGTAAGCTGCCCCTTGTACTTCCGCGCTCTCGCTTGCCTGCCTCCTCGGACCGTCTTCCCACTGTACATCTTCTGGGTATACCAGCACGGATCCAAGGGATCAAAACATCAGGGACCTCCCCCTTGCTGCGCAAGGGGAAGACCGTGGTGTAACGCGAGTAGTCGTCAACAACCAGCAGGTAGTATCGCTCGCGGCCCTGTCCACTGACGCGGGCTGGGCTCCACACGTCCATGTGGAGAGTCTGCCGGGGAGCAGTCGTCGGGGGAAACGAGGAGGAGTGAGGAGCGGAGCGCTGCCGTCCCTTGACACAGGGAAGGCAGGGAGGGGCAGGCGAGGGCGAGAGGGGAGGCAGAGACCTGGGAAGACCAGAGACAAGGAGGCGGGAGTGCATGCCATGAAGGCGTGGCAGGGAGGGGTGACCAAGACGGTGGTGCCAAAGGAGAGTCTGGTGCGACAGGAGGCGACACGAGCAGGGGGCTGCTACCTGACCTGACGCGGACACCTGACCAGACGCAGCTACATGAGGAGGCGCAGTAGTCAGTGTGTACAGACTCGACCCAGGCCGACGAGTGAACATGGCCAGGTGACGGCCCGTCCGTGTACACGTGCAGATCGACACACGCTGACCCCCAGGAGTGGTTGTAGTGACCATCGCATCCTGGAGGGCTGCGGTACTTTCAAAGTTCGTAGAGAACGAGGGGAGGTGAAGACCCGACAATGAGCCAGACGGAACCGCCGGACACGGGAGAACAGTGGAGGAACGTGCATGAACTGGTCCCCCTGAGGTGTCAGCCAGAGAGACTGGAACCGGTGCAGGGAGTGGTGTCGCTGTGGTACTGTTGCGAAAGAAGCAGCAGGAAGCACTTGAGTCAAGAGTGAAGGTGTGCAAGGCCTCAGTAGGCGCAGTACCAGAGAGAGCAGACTCACTAGCACCTAGAGCAGCAGCCTCTACACCTCGGTCGGGCGGCACACACAGGTAACAGTCACCCTCAGCACTAACAGTCAAAGCATACATGCCAGCAAGGATAGCATCATAGTCAAGAGCAAATATATCCATATCGTTCCTAAGCAGCTCTAGCCAGCGGGAAAGCTCAGCCGCGTCGGTAAACTCTGCGCGCCAGGCGACGTCAAGACGGGAGAAGGAGCGGTATTGTGTGTGACCAACCTCCCCGCATGTCTGACCGGCGCGGTCATTTGTGTGAATGACGTACTGGCAGCAAACACTACCCCCAGACGCCCCACGCTGAGCAAACCACTCACGAAGCTGCTGGGGCGTAAGGGTCTCGCGCGGACGCTGCTGCTGCTGCCTCTGGCCACCGCCAGAACCTCCACTCTGACCGGTTCCACCCCGACCACCACCACTGCCGCCGCCACCACTCCCACTGCCGCCACCACCGCCGCCACCACTCCCACTGCCGCCACCACTGTCGCCACCGACGCCTCCACTCCCACCACCACTCCCTCCGCCACCACCGCCACCTCCACCGCCTCCACCGCCTCCACCACCGCCTCCACCGCTGCCACCCCCACCACTCTTGCCTCCCTTGCCCTTGCCGCTGCGGCGCCTCCCACTAGGAGCAGACGCAGCCCCGAACTCCTCAGCACGAAGGAAGTCAACACCAGCAGCAGAGGCGAAAGAGGGGGCAAGGTGGAACATCCCTCAAATAAGGGAGTGCGAGGAGTGCCACGAGCAGCACCTACAGCGACTATGCTAGTCTCAGCTGCAAGGAGGTGCTTCTTGAGCAGGTCGACAGTGAGGTCCGTGGGGTCAAGGGCGAGAAGGAGGTCCCTGACTGCGCTAAGAGAGTTGGGGAGGCGGGACGATGAAGTAGAGGGTGATGTACATGGGCGGGGGGGGGGGAGGGGGGTTCGTATCTAGAAACTTGGTTGTAAGCGCGGCGCGGTAGCGAGTGTCGTTAGTGCAAAGGTGGGTGATGAGTTCGTCGACTTTGGGAAAGGCTGACAGCTCGGGAAAAAGGTAGGGCAGGATAAGTTGGTCGAGAGCAGCAGTGGCAGGGGAGGAGTAACGAGCTACTACAGCATCGAATAGTGCTTTAGCAGTATTGTGCTGGCCAAAGTGCGCACGTTCGGCTAACGGCATGTGGTTGCGAATGGCTAGGCGAGCAGTAGCGTCACGGGTAAGCCACTGTGAGCGAGTCGCACTGTCAGCTGTCTCGGGAGGACCGAGATAGGTCCCAGACGTGTGGTCAAACAAGGAGACGCTGTCCCTAGACTCGCTCTGTAGGTACAGCTGTAAGTCGTCTAGCCAGGTCTCAAACTGGATCGGACGGCCCTTTGGATCGAAGGTGAGAACACTGAAAGAAGCCATAGCGGGCACAGCAGGTTGGCACGCGACGAGTACGGTAGCACGCAGGCAAGGCAGGGCGGCGCGACGGGCAGGGCGGCGCGCGGGCTCTAGGGAAGCACGCAGGGCAGGGCGGGGCGGCGCACGGCCAGGAAAGGGTGGCGCGTGGCTAGTGCAGGGCGGCGCGTAGGCAGGGCAGGGCAGCGCGGCGGCCAGCAGGGCGGCGCGCAGGTAGGGAAGGGCGGCGCGGCGTCCAGTAGGGCGGCGCGCGAGCAGGGCAGGGCGGCGCGGCGGCTAGCAGGGCAGCGAGCGGGCAGGGCAGGGCAGCGCGGCGGCTAGGAGGGCGGTGCGTTGGCAGAGCAGGGCAGTGCGCGGCCAGCAGGGCAGCGGGACAGGTAGGGCAGGGCAGCGCACAGCTAGCAGGGCAGTGCGACGGGCAAGGGAGGGCGGCGCGCGACCAGCAGGGCTGCGCGACGGGCAGGGCAGGGCAGCGCGCGGCCATTAGGGCGGCGCAACGGGCAGGGCAGGGCGGTGCGCGGCTAGCAGGGCAGTGCGACGGGCAGGGGAGGGCGGGGCGCGACCAGCTGGGCGGCGCGACGGGCAGGGGAGGGCGGCGCGCGACCAGCAGGGCGGCGCGACGGGCAGGGCAGGGCAGCGCGCGGCCAGCAGGGCGGCGCGACAGGCAGGGCAGGGACAACGCGACTGGTGGGGCAGCGCGACGGGCAGGGTAGGGCGCTACGAGCAGGGTAACGCGCTACGGACGCGGAACTATTCGGTGGGCCCTAAAAAAAAACAGTCCTGGAACAGGACCTGCTCTGAAACCATGTCAGAATACTGAACGAGAATGGATGAACTAAGATCAAAGTGGGTACAAGTACTAACCCTAATTGGGTTGTACCCCTTGTGGGTTACCCCACTACAGTTTACACAATATAAGCATCATAACATTTGACAGTTGGCAGACACACGCATAGCAGATGACCAAAACTTCTGGACGGAACTTCGGCCGCACAGCGTGGCTGCTGTCGCTGCACCAACCAGAGCAGGAGGGGTAGCTATTTTTTGTTTCCGTGAGGGGGTGGAGCTGGAGGACGTTCAGCGGCATCCATCAGGCAAGTTACTCCACGCTCGCATGTGTTGGGGATCGAGGCAGATGAGGCTGCTTGTGGCTTACTCCCCCTCGCAAGCAGCTCTTCGGGGCAGTTTCCTCAGTCTTGACTTTAAGGAGTTCGCCGCAGGCCTGCCGAGAGGGGAACAGCTGGTAGTGGCAGATGACCTTAACATGATAGAGGACCCTATCCTGGATAAGTCCAGCCGGTAGGGGGTGACAAGAGACAACAGTAGGATGAAGCTGTTGCTGGCTGAGAGGGAGTTCAATTTCTATTGCAGGTCGGCAAAGGTTAGCTCGAGGATAGACCGAATACTTGTGTCGCACGCAATGTTGCATCAGGTGGCTAAGGTGTCTCACCAGTGGCTGCCAGAAGGGATAACGGATCACAAGTTCGGGTTTAGGATGAGGCTGACCTGGAGCGGGCAGTAAGAGTCCGGCCCTGGGATTTGGAGGTTCTCGACGAGGTTGGCTAAGCGGCCAGGTGTGTCACCGGCAGTTGCGGATGTGGTTCAGCGCCATGAGGACGGCAAGAGCGGTGACTTTGATAAGTTGTCAAAAAGATTGGGTGCCCGCCTGCCGAAGTATGACGAGGAATTGAAAAATCGGGTTAGGCAAACAAGGGGAGCTCTATAAGAGCAAGTGGGAGCACTGCAGCAGAAGGTGATGATGGACCCGAGAGATGATAGCTCCCAGGAATTACTTTCAAGCCAGCATGCGATGCTACGGAGGTACTGGGACGGCAGGAGGAACTTCCAGGAGCTGAGAATATGGCTCAAAGTACAGCTGTGTGAGGAGGCTCCGACAGGAATCCTGTCAACGCTTATCAAGAGCAAGAAGGCATCTGCAGAAGCACTGGCAAAAGACTGGGCGGAGAAGGAGTTGCGGACAGCGATTAAGGAACTCGCGAATGACAAGTCTCCGGGGAGGGATGGTCTGCCAAAGGAGCTGTTTCATACCCATTGGGAGGTGCTGAAATGGCCGCTGATGAAGATGGTGAGAGAGTTTGTGACTACGGGCAAGATGCCGGAGGTGGCGAACGAGGCAGTCACCGTCTTGCTGTACACGAAAGGTGCTGTAACGGATGCCAAGAAATACAGGCCTTTCACATTGCTGACGAGCATATACAAGATACTGCTGATAGTGGTGGCGACAAGGATGAAGGCAGTGATGCATCAGGTCATTTCAGGGCAACAATACGGTCTCCAACTTGGGAGACGGCTCACGGATGCGGTTTCGATGGTGGCAGACTTGATCGATGCGGCAAAGAACGGGAGCAAGGATGGGTACCTTATGATGGTTGACTTCGAAAAAGCGTATAACACTGTACGCATGGGGGGCTTCTCGGCGCGGTTTGTGAGCTGGATAGAGGCCCTGCACAGTGACGCTCATACACGGCTCTGCATTAACGGGTGGACCAGAGATCAAACCCAGATGCGGAGAAGGTTTGGGCAGGGGTGCCCTTTGGCGCCTTACCTCTTCTTGTGCGCTGTGGAGCCGCTGAGCAGGATGGCGGAAGAAAGAAAGTTGGGAATCGGAGAGAGGGGATGCGAGAGGGTGGCATACTTGGGGTACGCAGACGACACGACGTTGCTGTTGAAAGTGGAGCAACAGCTGAAGGAGGCTGATGTGATGCTGCGGGAGTACGTGGTGGTGTCTGGGCTGAAAGTCAACACCGGGTAGTTCGCGATCCTGCCATTGGGAAAAAATGTTAACAAACACGCACCAGCGAGAATAAGCTGCAAGTGTGTCGGAAAAGACGAGGCGGAAAGACTGGTCGGCGTATGGGTGACTCCAGGAGGAAGTGCAGGAACTACTTGGGAAAAGGCGTTCGACAGGGCGGCAGGGGAACTGTGTAAGTGGCAGTCCAAGTATCTCACGACAGGGGCGAGGTTGATCATCGTCAACAGCTATGTGCTGCCGGTGTTCCTCTTCCAAGCGCAGGTGTATCCATTTGATGATTTGCTGTGGAAAAGGGTGGAAACCTTACAGGAAAATTTCATATTCGCCACCCTCGCTGACACGGAGAAGCACTTCCGGCTTTGGAGCGGAGGCTTGATGTATGCGCCGAGAGAGCATGGGGGCTTGGGCGTTGTGGATCCGAAAGGAAGGGATTGATAGCGTTGCATTGAGATGTGTGGGGCTGGCGTCGCTTAAGAGGTGCCTGCTTCGGCGTGGGTGTCTGAGTTCGCGGCAGGGCTGCCACACGGGTGGGCGACGTTGTATGCGCACAAGGCAGTGCTAAAAGGAGGGATGATTAAAAGCAGGAGGTGGGCGAAGCTGTGCAAGGTGGTGCTGAAGTCGATGACGATGCGGGTACTGGAGGCTGCCTCGCGGTGGGAAGTGGAGGAAGTGTACCTGTGCTTCAACACAAAAATACTTTACAGAGGGAAGGCGCCTTTCGGCGGTCAAAAGCACACGATGAAGTGGCGGATGTGGAAGATGCGCAATACAGTGGTCCGGAAGTTGGATGGTACCAATGCGGTTAAAACGGAAGATGCGCTTACCAAGGAGCTGGGGTGTAAGAAGGAAGCGGCCATGGCGATCAGGGCGTTCTACGCGGCCCCTGAGCAGTGGCGGGAGTGGCTGCTGTCACCGGAAACGGCGGAGGAAGTCGCCGCGGTGTCCCTGTTACCTTACTTCCGAACTGGAGAGGTTGTCTGTGGGAAGTCAGAGGGACCAGAGAAAGATCGGTTGTCCTGCGTGGAGTTAACGGGCTTGGAGAACGCACCGAGTGGGATATGAGCTTTGAGCTGCGGTGCGAGATCATGGCACCGGCGAGAGTTTTCAAGGATCAAGCTGCTGGAGCGATAGGGGACCCTAGGGTACGGCTGTTGGGGTCTACACTATTCGTTGAAGAGGAAGTGGCACCGCTGGGGAAGCTCAGGGAGCCGAGCAAAGGGTTAGAGGCGGTTGAGGAAAAGAGAGCGAGGTGGGAGGCACGGGCAGGGGGGAAGATTGACTGGGACTGGGGGAGGCGCATCAGAGACTCTATGGCTATTCCATTTAGGGCGCGTGATGTTCTGCTTCGGCTTCACAACCTCAACCTGCAGGTTGGGGAGAGAGTGTACTTTATGGGGGGCGGGGTTTTATGCCCGCACTGCGGAGAAGCGGAGACATTGGACCACTGTCGACACGTGGTCCAATGTCTCCGCACTCGAGCAGACAGTGCGGGGTTTTATGCCCGCACTGCTCGAGTGCCCACACGTGGTAACGGTGGCAACTGCGGTCAGGTCAGCGTTAAGCATGATGTAGCCAGCAAGACGCGTGGACAGCCTCGCGGACCTTCTGTTCGGGGCGGAAACGACGAGATCCGGTTTTCCGGAGGCAACGTTGGTGGCAGTGGTGGTGCACCAAATTTGGCTGTGGAGGTGCGATGTGTCCATGGGCAAAACACAGAAGCTCCGGGTTTGGGAGGTGCTTCGGAGGATCAACGTGGAGTTCAACAAGCATGTGTCAGAATTCTAAGGCTGACGCCTAAGAAGTGCTGACAGAGGGTGTAGAATGGGCTTGCGGAGGAACACTTGTACATTTGTAAATAAGCGAAACACTCAGCAGCGGGGAGCTGTAACGGCAGAAGTGAAGCAGGGCGGATGGCTCGGCAAGGGGGTGGCAACTGGCGAAGCAAAGGGGATGGCAACTCCACGTAGGGCGGCGGGCAGGACTGGAGGGAGATGTGCTGGCAGGATCGGCAACGAGATGACGTGTGCGTGGTATGCCAATGGGTGATGGGTGGGGTGCATGTGTGGTGTGTTTGTTTTCTCTTGCAGACATCGAGTCCAGGAGGGAGTTGGAAGACAGCGAGGCCAGCTGGAGACAAGCAGGCGTACCGGATGGATGGCTAGCTAGGCAGCCCAGCAGAGCAACAATTTTTAGGCTAGGCTAGCTAAGGGTGTGTAGGGAAGGTTGGTTCATGGGCCATGGGACTGCCACTACATGTATGTTTTCGTAAATTACTGCAAATTACTTCTTCACAAGCAGTGACTAGCGAAGCCATAACAGCAGTCGAGATGAGTTAGGAAGGATCAGAGCTTACATACATGCAGTCGGAGTTTATGCAATTACGATCGGGTCGATTGTTAGAAAGACTGAAGTTGAGTCGTGAGGACAGCCAGCCGATGGCGAACGAGGGAGAAGCTAACCAGGCGGCGAATCAGTCGCTGGAGACGGGGAGGACGGAAGGGCGGAACGGGCCCAGCGAAGGAGTGAGTGGGCCGTACGGCGGCACTCGCGGCGATGCAGGGGATGGCGGGAATAACGCATCCGGAGGAACGGAAGAGCGCCAGCGAAGTCAACTGCCGGCGCGCTCGCAGCAAGGGGGTCCAAGCGGGTACCAGCGGAGCGCCTCGTGGCAGGGCACGGAAGATGAGACGGTAGTGCAGCGTTGGAAATACACTCAGCTACCGAAGATCGAGGTGCTGGAAAGGTTCTCGGGGGATGTTAAGCACGGACCAAGTTTGAAGAATTACATCATGCAGCTGGAGAACCTACAGGCGCGATGGGCAAAAGACCGATTGGATCCGGAAGAGTTCTTTCGCGGTCTGGCTAACACGCTGGCAGGGGAAGCGGAGACCTACTATCGAATCTTTCGGAAGGAGTTGCTGGAGTGGTCCGCGGGAAGGGCACCAGGCGAGCGAGGTCCGACGTCGCGGTTTATGGCTATGCTTTGCGAGCAGTTTCCCCTGCAAACGGCGGAACGGGTGGTGGAGTTCCGAAGCTTCCGACGGAGAGAGGGAGAGTCACTGTTGGCGTACTACGGGAGGCTCGTGGAGCTGGGAGAAGATATGAACTGCACGTATCAGGGAAGGTTGATTGGGAAGTTCGTGTCAAACATTTATCATATAGTCT
Source organism: Closterium sp. Naga37s-1 (assembly GCA_947471745.1). Lineage (NCBI taxonomy): Eukaryota > Viridiplantae > Streptophyta > Zygnematophyceae > Desmidiales > Closteriaceae > Closterium > Closterium sp. Naga37s-1. Next base: position 2,780,153 of record CANJKZ010000243.1, read on the forward strand.
ATTTAGGCTGTAGTGGGGTAGACTTTAAGGGCGCGTAACCATTTTGTCCTGACGGTCCGTTTTTCGGACGGTCCGTTCTAAACGCTGTGTGATTGGTCGGAATTGCCCTCACGAATAAATTACAATGTTACGGTTATCTGCGAAGCCAATGAAGACCAATCACACAGCGTTAAATACGGACCGTCCGAAAAACGACCGTCAGGACAAAATGGTTACGCGCCCTAAGGGGTACAATTTCCTAGGGTTTCATACTTGTATCCAACTCATTTCCTAGTTCATCATTCTACTCTCTTTCTTCACATGGTATAAAGCGGGTTCCCTAGTGGGACCGTTCCTTCCTAGGGCCCACCATCAAGATTTTTTTTTTTCCTACCCTGCCCGAAGCGCGCTTCGCGCTCTGCCCTCTTACCCTTTCGCGGCCCCTTAGTGGCCTGCCCTGCTCTTGCGGCCCCGTCGCGGCCCCTTCGCGGCCCCTTAGCGGCCCCTTCGCGGCCCCTTAGCGGCCCCTTCGCGACCCCTTAGCAGCCCCTTCGCGGCCCTTTAGCGGCCCCTTCGCGGCCCCTTCGCGGCCCCGCCCCGTTGCCCGTTGCGGCCCCGCCCCGTCGTGTCAAATGTTATATCTGCTACAGTTGGTTTAGGCTGTAGTGGGGTAGTTCCTATGGGGTACAGTAAGTTTAGGTTTTACTATTTTGTACCCAACTCTTTCCTAGTTCATTCACTTCTCTCATTCTGACATGGTATTACGAGCCTAGGTTAGGAACCTAGGACCGCTAGTTCCTAAGGGCCCACCGTTCCGCTAGAAGCGCCCTCGTGCGCCCTACCTTACTCGCGCCCTCGTGCGCCTCGTTCCTAGTGCGCCCTCGCGCGCCCTCCTTCTCACGCTAGCCGCCCGCGCGCGGCCCGTTTTTCGAGCGCGTAGCCCGCTAGACGCCCGCGCGCGGCCCTTTTTCCTCGTGCACGCGACCCACTAGCCGCCCGCGCAGTCGACGCCGCCCGCGCGCAGCCCGCCCTAGCCTCGCGCGGCCCCTAGCACAGCCCGCGAGCTGCCCGTCGACCGGCGCGCGCCGCCGCCTCGCGCTCGTAGGCCGCCGACCGTACGTAGGCCGCCGCCCGCACGTAGGCCGCCGCCCTCACGAAGGCTGCCGCCCGCACGTAGGCCGCCGCCACGCACAGCCACAGACCGCGCGCCGGCCCACCCTGCTCGAGCCGCGCCGCGCCGTCCTGCCCGAGTCGCGCCGCCCTGACCGAGCCGCGCCGCCCTACTGTGCACCACCTGCAGCACCTGCTGCTCCTGTTACTGCTACTGCTACTACTGCTATTGCTGCTACTGAACCTACTGCTGCTACTGCCACTATGGCCAGTCCTACCGTTCTCACTTTTGACGCTGAGGGCCGTCCGATTAAGTTTGACGTTTGGCTCGATGACCTGCACCTGTTCCTCCAGATCACTGCCAAGGATGATGTTTCCCTGTTTGACCACACGTCCGGTGCCGCTCCCGCACCTGCTGCTACTCCTGACAGTACGACTCGCTCATAGTGGCAGACCCGTGACGCTCACGCTCGCCTAGCCGTTCGCAGCCACCTGCCGTTAGATGAGCGCGAGCATTTTGGCCAGCATAAGACCGCTCAGGAGCTGTACGATGCTGTAGTTGCACGCTACTCCTCCCCTGCTACTGCTGCGATAGGCCGTCTCTCGCTGCCCTATCTCTTCCCCGATCTGTCTGCTTTTGCCACTGTAGCTGACCTCATCACTCACCTCCGTACTAGTGATCCCCGCTACCGTGCCGCGCTTCCCCCAAATTTCCTCGCCAAGAACCCTCCCCCGATGTACCTCACACTCTACCACCTAGTCACTCGCCTCCCTGACTCTCTTCGCGCTGTCAGGGACCACTCTCTCGCCCTCTCCCCCACCGACCTCACTGTCGACCTGCTCGAGAAGGAACTCCTTGCAGCTGAGACTAGTATTGTAGCTGTAGGTGCCTCTCGTGGCGACCCTCGCACTCCCTTCTTTGAGGGATGTTCCCCCTCCCCCCTTCTCCCCTCCATTGCATCTGCTGCTGCTGTCGACTACCTCGGTGCTGAGGGGGTCGGGGCTGCTTCTGCTCCCAGTGGGAGGCGCAAGGGCGGCAGGGGCAAGGGGGGCAAGGGTGGCGGAGGTGGCGGCGGGGGCGGCGGTGGTGGAGGGGGTGGAGGGGGCGGGGGTGGTGGCGGTGGTGGGAGTGGTGCTGGTGGTGGGGGGGTCAGTGGCGGAGCCGGGGGTGGTGGCGGCGGCGGTGGTGGGGGTGGCGGGGGTGGTGGTGGCAGTGGTGGCGGCAGTGGAGCTGGTGGAGGGCGCGGTGGAGCGGTGCAGCGTGGGGGGTTCGGCGGTGGCCAGAGGCAGCAGCAGCAGCGTCCCAGCGAGACCCCGTCGCCCCAGCAGCTCCGTGAGTGGTACTCTCAGCGTGGGGGGTCTGGGGGTGGAGGTACCTGCCCGTACGTCATCCGCACAGGTGACCGCACTGGCCAGACCTGTGGGAGGTTCCACACGGCGCAGCGCTGCTTCTTTCGTCTCGACGACGCCTGGCGCGAGCAGTTCCCTGACGCCTCTGAGCTGCCCCGTTGGGCTGATCTGCTTAAAAAGAACATTGATATCTTTGCTCTTGATTTTGATGCTATCCTTTGTGCTATGTATGCATTGACTATTAGTGTTGAGGGTTACTGTTACCTGCGTGTACCGCCCGACCCGGGTATTGGGACCAGTGAGGCTGCCGCTCTAGGTGCTAGTGCGTCTGCTGCCCTAGGTCCTGGTGAGGCTGCTGCTCTAGGTGCTAGTGAGTCTGCTGCTCCAGGTGCTCGTGCGTCTGCGCCTGCTGGTACTGCGTCTACTGAGGCACTGCACACCTTCACACTGGACTCGGGTGCTTCCCGCTGCTTCTTTCGTGACCGCACTGTCCTTGAGCAGCTAGCTCGGCCTGTTGCTGTCTCCGTCGCTGACCCCTCTGGGGGCCCGGTCCTTGCGACCTCCTCCACTGTCCTCCCTTGTCCTGCGGTCCCGTCCGGCACCCTGTCGAGTCTTTATCTCCCCTCGTTCTCTACGAACTTGGTGGCGGGCTCTGCTCTCCAGGACGGGGGTGTTCACCAATTCACCCCTGCCTATGAGCGTGTGACCCACTGTACGTATGCTCGGACGGGTCGCCACCTGGCTACCTTCACTCGGCAGCCGGGGTCGGACCTGTACACACTGACCACTGAGTCCCCTCAGGTAGCTGCGTCTGCGTCTGCGTCAGGTCAGCTGTCGCCCCCCTGCTCGTGTCGCACCCTGTTGCACCAGACCGTCCTCTGGCACCACCGCCTTGGTCACCCGTCAGTGCAGCGCCTTCGTGGCATGCACTCCCGGTACCTTGTCTCTGGTCTTCCCAGGGTTCTCCCTCCCCTCCCACCCTCGCCTGCTCCTCCCTGTCTTCCCTGTGTCGAGGGGCGGCAGCGCGCCACTCCTCACTCCTCCTCGTTCCCTCCCACAGAGGCTCCCCTGCAGACTCTCCACCTGGACGTGTGGGGCCCAGCCCGCGTCCGTGGACAGGGCCACGAGCGGTACTTCCTGCTGGTCGTCGACGACTACACGCGCTACACCACGGTCTTCCCCTTGCGCACCAAGGGTGAGGTCCCTGATGTTTTGATCCCTTGGATCCGCGCTGCTCGTCTCCAACTCCGCGAGCGGTTCCAGTCGGACTTTCCCGTCCTGCGTCTGCACTCTGACAGGGGTGGTGAGTTTTGCTCCGACCTCTTGGCAGCCTACTGTACGGAGCACGGCATCCGCCAGACGTTCACGCTTCCGGCCTCTCCACAGCAGAATGGGGTTGCTGAGCGCCGCATTGGCTTAGTCATGGAGGTCGCTCGTACCTCCATGATCCATGCGGCTGCCCCCCATTTCCTGTGGCCGTTTGCAGTGCAGTACGCTGCGCATCACACTGCGTTGGACGGGGGAGGTTGGCGATGCGTCGGTGTTCCCGGTCTGGGGATGTCGAGCCTTTGTCCGCGATACGTCCGCGGACAAGCTCTCCTCCCGTGCTGTTCCCTGTGTCTTCCTTGGCTTTGTCCCTGACGCGCCTGGCTGGCAGTTTTACCACCCCACCTCGCGCCGTGTCTTCCCCTCTCAGGACGTCACTTTTGACGAGTCGGTACCATTTTACCGTCTGTTCCCCTACCGCACTGCGCCGCTTCCCCCCCCGCCGCTCTTCCTCACCCCAGGTGTCCCTTCGGTAGACCCCCTCCCTCCCCAGGGTCCTGCTCCCTCAGGTGTTTCCCAGGTAGACCCGGTCGAGCCTGTCGAGGTAGCTGTCGACTCTGGTCCTGCGAGGGGTACTGAGCCTGGGGGTGCTGCGACTGGGGGTGCTGAGCCTGGGGGTGCTGCGGCTGGGGGTGCTGAGCCTGGGGGTGCTGAGACTGGGGGTGCTGGGCCTGGGGATGCTGCGGCTGGGGGTGCTGAGCCTGGAGGTGCTGAGACTGGGGGTGCTGAGCCTGGGGGAGCTGAGGCTGGGGGTTCTGAGACTGACCGTGCTGCGCATGGTGGCGCTCCCTCTTCACAGCAGCTGCGGGAGTGGTACTCCCAGAGTTGCAGCCTCCGGCGTGGGGCTACTGGAGCTGGGGGTTCTGCTGGAGTTGGGGCTGGTGGTCCTGCGGGTGCCGTGTCGCGGCCGGAGCCTCCCTCCCCACGGCGGCTGTGTGAGTGGTACGCTCGGCACTGCAGCCTCCGGAGCGGAGCTCCTAGCGCTGGGGTGCTGCCCGCTGGAGGCCCTGGTGCTGCTGGAGGTGCTGGAGCCTCTGGTCCTGGAGGTGCTCGTACAGGCGGTACTGGAGCTGCTGGGACTGGAGGTTCTGCTGGAGCTGGTGCTGGTGCTGCTGGAGCTGGTGCTGCTAGTGCTGGAGCTGCTGGTGGTACTGCTGGAGGTGCTGCTGGTGCTGGTGCTGCTGGAGGTGCTGCTGGTGCTGGAGCTACTGCGGGAGTTGGAGCAGGAGGTACTGGAGCTGCTGGAGCTGATGGTGGTGCTACGGGAGGTGTCGCTGGAGACCCTGGCGCGGAGGGTGCTGGTGCTGTCTCTGCTGGTTCAGGAGGTGCTACACAGCCGCGGCCGTACTACGTTCCGCTCCTTCAGCAGGTTCTTGGCCTCCCGCCCTCTCCTGGTCCTACTCCTCCCCTACTGAGTCCACCGCCTGTCCAGTCGCAGTCACAGTTACAGCCAGCCTCTCTGCTGCCTGGTCCTTCGCCTTACGCTGGGCCGACTAGAGGTCTTACGGAGCGTCGTGAGCCTGAGTCTCGTCCTGCGTCGCCTGAGTCTCGCCCAGAGTCGCCTGTCCGCGTTGTCCGCACTGGTCGTCGTGTTCCGCGTGAGCGTCCTCCTCCTGTCCCTGGCACTCACTATATGACTCTGCGTCCTTCCACTGCTCCACAGCGTGTCCCTCTGCCGTCTCCTCCTGCGTCCTCTCTTCCTGACGGTCCGGACCCGGAGTCTGACTCCCTTCGTGCTGCCAGTCCTACTGTCACGCGTCTCCTGGCCACTGTTGTCACTGACCCTTTCTTTGAGTCCACTGCTGCGTCTGCCTTAGTTGCTGAGCTTGTTGACTTTGCTGCTCACTGTCGTCTAGACTACGCCGCGAGTCTTGTTGCTGAGTCTGAGTCTGTCTGTCCTCCGTCCGTCGGGGGTGAGTGTGCTCTTGGCACGGACGTCCTTGAGGACAGGCAGGAGGAGTTTAAGTGCTTTGCTGCTGCTGTACCTCATCTCGTGTCCATGCTGATTGCACCTGAGGGAGACCCGGATGCATCAGACATCCTGACCCCGCGCTCTTACGCTGAGGCGATCGCGGGTGAGTACTCCTCTCAGTGGCAGACAGCCATGGACGCAGAGATGGCATCCTGGAAGTCCACTGGCACTTACGTCGACGAGGTTCCCCCTCCTGGGGCGAACATCGTCAGTGGCATGTGGATTTTCAGCGAGAGGGAGTAGACTTCTTCCAGACCTTCTCCCCCACCCCGAAGATGACCACTCTTCGGGTGCTACTGCACGTTGCCGCTCAGCGTGACTACGAGCTTCACTCTCTTGACTTCAGCACAGCTTTCTTACAGGGCAGCCTGCACGAGGAGATCTGGCTGCGCCGCCCTCCTGGCTTCACTGGGTCGTTCCCTCCTGGTACCCAGTGGAGCCTCCGGCGGCCGGTCTACGGTCTCCGCCAGGCGCCACGTGAGTGGCACGACACACTGAGGACTACACTTGTGGCTCTTGGGTTCGCGCCTTCTACTGCTGACCCGTCGCTGTTTCTGCGCACCGACACTTCGCTGCCGCCGTTCTACATCCTCGTGTACGTCGACAACTTGGTCTTTGCCACTGCTGACACTGAGGCTCTCGCCCTGGTGAAGTCGGAGCTGCAGAAGAGACACACGTGCACAGACCTGGGTGAACTGCGCAGCTACCTTGGCTTGCAGATCACCCGGGACAGAGCACGTCGCACCATCACACTGACTCAGTCACACATGGTGCAGCAGGTCCTTCAGCGCTTCGGCTTCACCTGGTCCTCGGCACAGCCGACTCCTCTGGCTACAGGTCACTCGCTCTCAGCTCCACCTTCGGACGAGTCCGTAGAGCCGAGTGGTCCTTACCCAGAGCTAGTTGGCTGCCTCATGTACCTGATGACTTGCACTCGTCCTGACCTCGCGTACCCTCTTGGTCTTCTGGCTCGCTACGTGGCTCCTGGTCGGCACCGAAAGGTGCACATGGATGCTGCTAAGAGGGTACTGTGCTACTTGTGCAGTACATCAGGCATGGGGCTCGTGCTTGGAGGGAGGAGCTCAGTTTTTCTCACTGGGCACTCAGACGCTTCTTGGGTTGACGACCAGGCTACTCAGCGGTCGTCACAGGGTTACACCTTCAGCCTTGGCTCTGGTTCAGTTTCTTGGCGTTCTACACGCTCGTCTTCAGTTCTCAGCTCCAGTTGTGAGGCTGAGATCTACGCCACAGCCATGGCTGCACAGGAGTTACGCTGGCTCACCTACCTGCTGACCGACTTGGGAGAGCGGCCTCGTTCTCCTCCAGTGCTGTACGTCAACAACAAGGCTGCCATTGCCTTGTGTGAGGAGCACAGACTGGAGCACAGAACGAAGCACATCGCTCTGCGTTACTGCCTGGCTCGAGAGTTGCAGCAGCGTGGTCAGCTTCGTCTTGCTTACGTGGCCACTCGGGCCAACACTGCTGATATATTCACCAAGGCACTTCAGTCTGGTGATCATCAGCGTTTCTGCACTATGCTAGGGCTTGTGCCCACCTTTTCTCACTTGCTATAGGCTTTGCTTGTACTGTGATCTATATATATATACCTGCATTTTTTCTTTGCTAGGTAGAGATCACTGTGATGTTTGTGTTGCATATATGCCTCTGCATGTGAACTGGCCTTGTAACCCTTTGAGTGTGGTGACGTTGTGATCCACCCTGAGCTTGCTTTGTCTTTCTTGACTGGTCTTGTGACCCCTTGTTCTCCCCCACTTTGCCTATGGGGGTGTGTCAAATGTTATATTTGCTACAGTTGGTTTAGGCTGTAGTGGGGTAGTTCCTATGGGGTACAGTAAGTATAGGTTTTACTATTTTGTACCCAACTCTTTCCTAGTTCATTCACTTCCCTCATTCTGACACGTCGCCCGTCACGGCCCCGTCGCTCGTCGCGGCCCCGTTGCTCGTCGCGGCCCGTCGCCCCCCCCTGCTGCGACCCGCCTTGCCCTCGGCGCGGCCCTCCTCGGCCCCGGGCGTCGTCCCATCGTCGCGGCCCCGCGCGGCCTGCTCACCCGCCGGCGCGGACCTCCGCGGCTCTGCCGCCCCCTTCGTCGCGGCCTCGCCCTGTCCCTCCCTCCGTCGCGGCCTTCCAACTGCAGCAGCCGCCGGGGCGTGACCTGCAGCAGCTGTCGTCACTGCTGCCGCCGCCGTCGCCGCCGCTGTCGCCGCCGTCCCGGCCCTGCCTTGCAGCCGAGCCGCGGCCCTGCCCTGCTGCTCTGTCGCGGCCCTGACCCTGCCGGCGCACCACGGCCCTGCCCCACCAGTCGCGGCCTCCTACCCACCCGCCCCTGGTAAGCGCACCGCTGAGCCGCGCCTCCCCCCCTGCCGAGCCGCGCCGCCCTGCCGAGCCGCGCCACTTAGCCCAGTCACACTCCTACTGCTGCTGCTAGTCTACTGCTGCTGCTGTCATGGCTAGTCCCAATGTTCTTACCTTCGATGCTGAGGGTCGAGCGGTCGACTTTTCCTACAGTGCGATAGCAAGGACGGAATCTCACTGTTTGATCTCACGTCTGGCGCCTCTGCTGCCCCTGCTGCTGATGCTGACAGTACTGTTCGCTCGCAGTGGACCACGCGCGATGCTGCTGCCCGCCTTGCTGTGCGTAGTCACCTGCCGTCCGCTGAGCGCGCGCACTTTAGTCAGTACAAGAGTGCTAAGACTCTGTACGACGCTGTAGTTGCACGCTACTCCTCCCCTGCCACTGCTGCCCTCAGCCGCCTCATGCTGCCGTACCTGTTCCCTGACCTAGCCGCTTTTTCCACAGTCGCTGACCTCATTATGCACCTCCGCACTAGTGACACCCGCTACCGCGCTGCGCTTCCTGCTGAGTTCTGCGCCAAGAACCCCCCCACCATTTACATCACCCTCTACTACCTAGTCACCCGGCTCCCTGACACCCTTCGCTCGGTCAGGGACCACTTCCTCTCTCTTTGCCCCACCACACTCACCGTTGACCTCCTCGAGGAGCGCCTCCTTGCAGCTGAGAAGAGCATAGTCGCTGTAGGAGCCTCTCGTGGTGACCCTCGTGCCCCTTTCTTTGAGGGGTGCTCCCCCGTCCCCCTTTTGCCCTCTGTTGCCTCTGGTGCTGCTGTCGACCTCGTTGGCACCGAGTCGGTCGGCGCTGCGTCTGCTCCTAGTGGGAGGAGTCGCAACGGCAAGGGCAAGGGGGGCAAGGGCGCTGGAGGAGACGGCGGGGCCGGCGGTGGTGGTGGTGGAGGCGGCGGAGGGGGTGGGGGTGGCGGTGGGAGTGGTGGTGGGGGTGGGGGCTTCGGTAGCGGCGGTGGAGGTGGAGGCGGCGGCGGCGGTGGCGGTGGGAGTGGCGGCGGCGGCGACGGCGGTGGAGCTGGTCGAGGTGGCGCTGTGCAGCGAGGAGGCTCCGGTGGTGGCCAGCGCCAGCAGCAGCAGCGCTCTTGTGAGACCCCGTCGCCCTAGCAGATTCGTGAGTGGTACGCTGGGCGTCAGCGGTCTGGGGGTACTGGTCCCTGTGCCTACGTCTTGCGTACCGGCGACCGCACTGGGGAGCCGTGCGGCGGGCCGCACGCCACCCAGCGCTGCTTCGGCCGCCTGACAGACGCCTGGCGTATCCAGTTCCCTGACGCCACTGAGATCCCTCGCTGGGGTGATTTGCTCAAGTCGGGTGTAGCTATCTTTGATCTTGATTATGATGCTATTCTTGCTGCCATGTATGTTGTGGATATAGTGATGAGGGTGACTGTTACCTGTGTGTTCCGCCTGACCCAGGCATCGGGGCTGCTGCTCTAGGCGCTAGTGAGTCTGCTGCTCCAGGTGCTAGTGCGTCTGCTGCCCCAGGTACTGGTGAGTCTGCTCTCTCAGGTACCGAGTCGGCTCAGGCCTTACACACCTTCACCCTTGACTCGGGTGCTTCCCGCTCCTTCTTCCGCGACTGCACCACTCTCACGCCGCTCAGTCGGCCAGTGGCAGTCTCCCTGGCTGACCCCTCTGGGGGTCCGGTCCTTGCTCACTCCTCCACTGTCCTGCCGTGTCCGGCGGTCCCCTCTGGCTCCCTGTCGGGCCTCCACCTCCCCTCGTTCTCCACGAACTTGGTGAGTGGAGCTGACCTTCAGGATGCGTGGGTTGACCAGTTCACTCCAGGCGGTCAGAGGGTGACCCACTGTTCGTGTACGCGGACGGGCCGACACCTGGCTACGTTCGCACGTCAGCCTGGGTCGAGCCTGTACACCCTATCTACTGTGCCTCCTCCGGTTGCTGCGTCTGGTCAGGTAGCTGCGTCGGGTCAGGTGTTTGCTGCGGCGTCCCGGTCTGGTCCTGAGTCTGCCCCCTGCTCGTGTCGTCTCCTGTCTCACCAGACTCTCCTCTGGCACCACCGCCTTGGTCACCCCTCCCTGCCTCGTCTCCGAGGCATGGCCTCCCGTGTCCTTGTCTCTGGTCTCCCCCGGTCCCTCCCTCCCCTTCCTCCGGGGCCTGACCCTACCTGTGTTCCCTGCGTCGAGGGCCGGCAGCGCGCCGCTCCTCACTCCTCTGAGTTTCCTCCGACAGAGGCTCCGCTACAGACTCTCCACGTGGACGTGTGGGGCACAGCCCGCGTCCGTGGACAGGGTCACGAGCGTTACTTCCTACTGGTGGTTGACGACTACTCGCGTTACACCACAGTCTTCCCCTTGCGCCGCAAGGGTGAGGTCACTGAGGTGTTGATCGTCTGGATCCGCGCTGCCCGTCTCCAGCTCAGAGAGAGTTTCGGCTCGGACTTTCCTGTTCTGCGTCTGCACTCCGACACAGGTGGAGAGTTTTCCTCCGACCTTCTGCGAGCCTTCTGTCGTGCGGAGGGCATCCGCCAGACGTTCACGCTTCCGGCCTCTCCACAGCAAAATGGGATTGCTGAGTGCCGCATTGGCATGGTCATGGACGTCGCTCGTACGTCCATGATCCATGCGGCTGCTCCCCATTTTCTGTGGCCGTTCGCGGTTCAGTACGCTGCGCATCAGATCAACCTCCAGCCCTGGGTCTCCATGCCGGAGACCTCCCCTACTCTGCGGTGGACGGGGAAGGTTGGCGATGCGTCTGCGTTCCGTGTCTGGGGATCTCGAGCTTTCGTCCGCGACTTGTCTGCGGACAAGCTGTCCTCCCGTGCTGTTCCCTGCGTCTTCCTTGGCTTTCCCCGTGACGCGCCTGGTTGGCAGTTTTACCACCCCACCTCGCACGTCACGTTTGACGAGTCGGTTCCTTACTACCGTCTCTTCCCCTACTGCGCTGCCCCCCTCCCCCCCCCGCCGCTCTTCCTCGCGCCAGGTCCTCCTCTGATAGACCCCCTCCCCCCTCAGGGTCCTGCCCCCTCAGGTGTGTCCCAGGTAGACGCAGTCGAGCCTGTCGAGGTAGCTGTGACTCTGGTGCTGCTAGGGGTGCTGAGCCTGCGGGTGCCGGGTCTGGGGGTGCTGAGCCTGAGCGTGCGGAGCCTGGGGGTGCTGGGTCTGGGGGTGCTGAGCCTGGGGGTGCTGGGTCTGGGGGTGCTGAGCCTGGGGTTGCTGAGTCTGGGGGTGCGGAGCCTGAGGGTACTGGGCCTGCTCGTGTGGAGTCTGGCGGTGCTGGGCCTGGAGGTCCTTCGGGTGCTTCTTCAAGGCGGGAGCTACTCTCTCCACAGGAGCTGCGCGAGTGGTTTGCTCGGCGCTGGAGCCGTGCCGCTGGGGCTGGTGGTGCTACCGGCGCTGGAGTTTCTGCTGCTGCTGGAGGCCCTGCTGCTGTTGGGGCTGCTGGAGGTTCTGGAGACACGGGTCCCGGAGGTGCTCGTCCTGGAGGTACTGGAGCTACTGGGCCTGGTGGTGCTACTGGTGCTGGAGCTGGCGGTGCTGCTGGAGTAGGTGCTGCTGCAGGTACTGGACCTGGAGCTGCTGCGTCTTCCGGTGGTCCTGCTGGAGCTGGAGCTGCTGGAGGTGCTGGAGCTGGAGGTGCAGCTGGAGCCGGTGCTCCTGTGGGTGCTGGTGTTGGCGCTACTGGAGCAGCTGGTGGTGCTGCTGGAGCTGGTGGTGCTGCTGGAGTTGGAGCTGCCGCTGGGGATGCTGGTGCTGTCCCTGCTGGTTCTGGAGGTGCTGCGCGGCCGCGGCCGTACTTCGTTCCGCTCCTTGAGCAGGTTCTTGGTCTCCCGCCTTCTACTGGTCCTCCCCCTTCCTTAGAGTGTCCACCGCCTGTCCAGTCCGAGTCACAGTTATAGCTGGCCTCTCCACTGCCTGCTCCTTCTCCTTACACTGGTCCTACTGGGGGTCTTGCTGAGCGTCGTGAGCCTGAGTCTCGTCCTGCGTCGCCTGTTCGTGCTGCTCGCACTGGTCGTCGTGTTCCGCGTCAGCGTCCTCTTGCGGTCCCAGGCACGCACCAGATGGCACTACGTCCTTCCACTGCTCCACAGCATGTCCCTTTGCCGTCTCCTCCGGAGTCCTCTTTTCCTGCTCTTGCTGACCCGGAGTCTGACTCCCTTCGTGCTGCCAGTCCTACTGTCACGCGTCTCCTGGCCACTGTTGTCACTGACCCTTCCTTTGAGTCCACTGCTGCGTCTGCCTTAGTTGCTGAGCTTGTCGACTTCGCTGCTCACTGTCGTCTAGACTACGCCGCTAGTCTTGTTGCTGAGTCTGAGTCTGTCTGTCCTCCGTCCATCGGGGGTGAGTGTGCTCTTGGCACGGACGTCCTTGAGGACAGGCAGGAGGAGTTCCAGTGTTTTGCTGCTGCTTTACCTCATCTCGTGTCCATGCTGCTTGCCCCTGAGGGAGACCCAGATGCACCAGACATCCCGACCCCGCGCTCTTACACAGAGGCGATAGAGGGTCCCTACTCCTCTCGTGGCAGTCAGCCATGGACGCAGAGATGGCTTCCTCGAAGTCCACAGGCACCTACGTCGACGAGGTTCCCCCACCTGGGGCGAACATCGTCAGTGGCATGTGGATTTTCAGGGTGAAGCGGCCGCCGGGTTCTCCGCCTGTCTTCAAGGCGCTTTACGTGGCTCGAGGCTTCAGTCAGCGACAGGGAGTTGACTACTTTCAGACCTTCTCTCCCACCCCGAAGATGACCACTCTTCGAGTGCTGCTGCACATAGTCGCTCAGCGCGACTACGAGCTTCACTCTCTTGACTTCAACACTGCTTTCCTACAGGGCAGCCTGCACGAGGAGATCTGGCTGCGCCGCCCACCTGGCTTCACTGGGTCGTTTCCTCCTGGTACCTAGTGGAGCCTCCGGCGGCCAGTCTACGGTCTCCGCCAGGCGCCCCGTGAGTGGCACGACACACTGAGGACTACGCTTGCGGCCCTTGGGTTTGCTCCTTCTACTGCTGACCCGTCGCTGTTTCTACGCACCGACACCTCTTTGCCGCCGTTCTACATCCTCGTGTACGTCGACGACTTGGTCTTTGCTACTGCTGACACTGCTGGACTCGCCCACGTGAAGTCGGAGCTGCAGAAGAGACACACGTGCACAGACCTGGGTGAACTGCGCAGCTATCTTGGCTTGTAGATCACCCGGGACAGAGCACGGCGCACCATTACCTTGACTCAGTCACACATGGTGCAGTAGGTCCTTCAGCGCTTCGACTTCACGTACTCCTCGCCTCAGGCCACTCCTCTGTCTACTCGCCACTCGCTCTCAGCTCTGCCTTCGGATGAGTCCGTAGAGCCGAGTGGCCCATACCCAGAGCTTGTTGGCTGCCTCATGTACCTGATGACCTGCACTCGACCTGACCTGGCATACCCTCTTAGCATCCTGGCACGCTATGTTGCTCCTGGGAGACATCGACCAGAGCACATGGCTGCAGCGAAGAGGGTGTTGCGCTACTTGTGCAGTACGTCGGGCATGGGGCTCGTGCGTGGAGGGCGGAGTCCAGTGGTCCTCACTGGTCACGCAGACGCGTCTTGGGTTGACGACTTGGCTACGCAGCGGTCGTCACAGGGTTACACCTTCAGACTTGGTTCCGGCTCTGTTTCGTGGCGGTCTACCCGCTCGTCTTCTGTTCTCAGCTCCAGTTGTGAGGCTGAGATCTACGCAGGGGCCATGGCTGCACAGGAGTTACGCTGGCTCACCTACCTGCTGACTGACCTGGGAGAGCCGCCTCGTTCTCCTCCAGTTCTGTACGTAGACAACAAGGCCATGCTGGCCTTGTGTCGGGAGCACAGACTGGAGCACAGAACGAAGCACATTGCTCTTCGCTACTTCCTTGCTCGTGAGCTGCAGCAGCGTGGTCAGCTGCGCCTTGCTTACGTGGCCTCTCGGGCCAACACTGCTGATATCTTCACCAAGGCGCTTCAGCCTTGTGATCATCAGCGCTTCTGTACTATGTTAGGTCTCGTACCTACCTGGCCTCACTTGCTTACCTCTTGACGTTGCTTTGTACTGTAATCTATATATACTTGCACCTGCATGTTTACCTTTATATATAATCCTGCATGTGAACTGGCCTTGTGGCCTTTGAACCTGTGCTCGGAATGTGTGGTGACGTTGTGATCCACCCTGAGCTTGCTTTGCTTTGCTTGACTGGTCTTGTGACCCCTTGTTCTCCCCCACTTTGCCTATGGGGGTGTGTCAAACATTTATCATATAGTCTATTTAGGCTGTAGTGGGGTAGACACTAAGGGGTACAGTTTCCTAGGGTTTCATACTTGTATCCAACTCATTTCCTAGTTCATCATTCTACTCTCTTTCTTCACAGTTCGTGAACGGGCTAAGTCAGCCCCTGCAGCAAGACGTGCAGGTGCGAGTATTCGAAATGGGGCCGGAAGCGATGCTGAGGGAGGCTTATGAGATCGTGAAGCGTGTGGAAACGGGGCGGCGGCTGTATGAGGTGGAGCGTACGGCAGACAGGGGGCCGATAAGGAGACGGCCGGCGTGGGCTGCGATATCGGCGTACCTGGAGACAGAAGACCGAGGCCGAGAGGAGCCGCGGCGCTGCCACAACTGCGGCTTACCAGGACATCTGCGGCGAGACTGTAGGAATCCGGTGGCGTGTTCACTGTACGGGAGTCGCGAGCACATGCGAAGGGAATGCCCCGTAGTGCCCGTCTGTGCTCGTTGCGGAAGGAAAGGCCACCGTGAGGCGGATTGCTATTCAGGGCGGAGGGAGCGCCGAGGGACGGACAGTGGAGAGGACCGGCAAGCCACCATGGCACGCTTACCCAGAAGATGCGCGGCTGGAAGACGGGCCAAGAAGGTGGGCAAGCGAGAGCGAGGAAGTCCAAGGGGCGGCCTATCGGCATCCGCGGGAGCGAATGACATGCCATGTGACGGTCCTGACAATAGCAGCAGGCGCGATCACGATTGGAGGCTTCACGGCGCAGCGGGCGATAGTGGACACGGGGGCCGCGCATGTGCCCATCGGCAAGCGTCTGGCGGAAAAGATGCAGCTACACAAGCCGGGGCGCCTGATCGGGAAGGCTACTTGCTGATGACAGCGGACGGAGGGGAGGCAAAATGGATGCCCAAGACCAGACAGTCAATGGCGCTGATGCTCAACCCGGGAACTACGGAGGAGTGCGCACCGCGGGTATACTGTGGAGTGTCAGAATCAGAAGACTTTTATTTGCTCATAGGGGTGGAGTACCTGTTCGGGATAGGGGCCACTATCTGCATGTGGGAAGAGAAGGTGCAATACCAAGTTTGCTACTGGGAAGATGATGGACCCATCGGCACGCTGTGGGTACGCTTCGTGCGAAGGGAGCCAAGGGAAGCTTATCAGTGCTCAGAAGCAGAACTGCGAGAAGAACTGGGCATCCCCACCTGGCAACAGATTGCGCTGAGGCCGATAGCGCCGTCGGAGCCGATCGAGGGGGACATGGACCTGAAGGCGTTATGCACCAACACGAAGAGGCTCTTGGGGCCCACCATTGTGCTGGACCTCTTCGGAGGCATAGGAACCGGGCTGGTGGCAGTGCTAAAATCAGGAATAAGTGTCGAGAAATGGATCTTGGTGGAGAGTGACATGCAGGCAGCGAAGATGGCGGTGGCTCACGCGGACAAGCTACATAAGCGGTACCCGCTCCAGTTCTGTGCAGTGACGTTAGAAAGCAGCCTGCGGTGTGGGGCTGCTGACATACGCGGGATAGACGAGCACCAGCTACGGCAGTGGGGGAGAATAGATGTGGTGATCGCAGGGTGGGAGTGCCAGGGCTACTCACGAGCAGGAGCCGGCAGAGGCATGAGGGACGAACGGAGCGGGTTGTTCCGGGAGCTAAAGCGGGTTCTGGATTTGATAAAGCGGATCCAAGGGGACGTGCTTTACATCGTCGAAAACGTGGACATGGAAGGGGACATCCGCGAGCAGGTACAGGTGGCGCATGAGGAAGTGACAGCCACCCTGGGACCGGGCGTAGTGGCAGACGGGGCGCAGATGGGGAGCAGGACACACAGGGTTCGCCGCTACTGGACAAATGGAGTGAGCGAGGCGGCGCTGCAGTACCGCCTCTCGCTGATGGAGCGGCCGGTGCCCCTGCTGGTGGAAGACATTCTGGAACCCGGGAGGAACCCAGCGCCCGTGGAGCGACCGGACCATCCGACTTAGTTTCCCTGCAATGAGGTGGGAAAGCCGAGGCAGGCTTGGCCGACGTTCATGGCATACGGAGACGCCGCGGCCTTCAAGTTGCACGATGGATTGCCAGGGCCAGGCATGGTGTATGACTGCACCACGCGGGAGTGGCAGGAGCCCACGGCGCTGGAGAGGGAACTGGCCATGGGGTTCATGGAGGACGCGACAGCACATCCGGAAGTAATAGAGGAGGAAAGGAGGAGAGCGCTGGGGAGAGCTATGGATCTCCATGTGATGCACTGGTTAGTAGCGACCATCAGGATGTACCATTCGCAGCTGCGCTGGGAGCGGAAATGGGATAAGGTGGCGGTAGTGCAACCGCCGACAAAAGATCATCGGCGAAGGAGGCGCTAGCGCGGGCCATGCTAGGAGAGATTTAGGAGCACGATGAGCTGCAGCACGAACGGGGGCATCCGCTGGAAAGGCGGTGGGTATACCCCTGGGAAGAGAAGGACGAGAGACCAGCGGTCTACGCAGAACAGGCAAACATTTGGCTCCCAGGGGACCGAGAGGAGGAAGCGGTGGACAAGAAGCGCGAGGACTTCAGCTGGCTAGAAGAAGCCATCGAAAGGCAGAGAAGCAGGGAAAGCTACGAGCGGGAATTCGGGTCCGGGGACTTTGCCCTCATGGCGGCAACTAAGGAGGAGGAACAGACACGAGAGGAAACGCCGGAGGCGGGGGAAGAAGGGGGCGTCAAGGTGGCGCCGCGGAGTGAAACGAGGCCGTAGGAAGCGGAGCAGCCAAAGCAGGGGCAAGCAGAGTCGCGACGGGAGGAAGGGGTGAAGGAGTGGGAGATAGGGGAAGGCATGGCGGAGATAGACGTAGAGGACTTGAAGAGAGTGTTGGCCAAGCACCGGGCAGCCTTCGCCTACTCGC
Source organism: Closterium sp. Naga37s-1 (assembly GCA_947471745.1). NCBI lineage: Eukaryota > Viridiplantae > Streptophyta > Zygnematophyceae > Desmidiales > Closteriaceae > Closterium > Closterium sp. Naga37s-1. Next base: position 2,797,349 of record CANJKZ010000243.1, read on the forward strand.
TGAAGGAAGTGGGAAGGTGCAATATGGCGGAAGTCACACTGGAGCTGACCACGGACATACATGTGTACCAGCGGCGCCGGCGCATGACAGCGGAAGTGTAAATGGGAGTAAAGTGTTGGCCCCGCCCTCGCTTGGGCAACGCCGACGACTTGGTCGGATGTACGCGAGTAGCAGCCGACCGTTCACAGTGGGAGAGCTGCTCGACAGGCTTCGTCGAGCTGCAGGGGACCGCTGTGGTGTTGCCGTCGACCAGGGAGCTCGACAGCTGCAACCGACTGGTCTGGGCGACGAGTGGGCCGTCGACCAGGAGGGGCAGTTCGACTGGGAGGTCGACGGAGCAGGCCGTCGACCTGCAGCTCGACCGGACGCAGACCGTCGACCTGCAGCTCGACCGGAAGCATTCCGTCGACCTGCAGCTCGACCGGGAGCAGGCCGTCGACCTGCAGCTCGACCGGGAGGTCTCCATCGACCTGCAGTTCGACTGGGAGGTCAACGGAGCAGTCCGTCGACCTGACAAGTGAGCAGCGGTCGACGAGGGGAGCTCGGCGACAACCGCTGACTGTTCTGGTCGACGGAAGGGGTCCGTCGACCAGAGGGACCTGGTGGTCGACCAGAGGGACCTGGTGGTCGACCGGAGGCAGCGGTGGTCAACCGGAAGCACCTGGTGGTCGACCAGGTCGACCGGGTAACCTGCTCGACAAGTTCTGCGAAGGCACGCGAACGTCGTCGAGGTCGCGATGGCGCAGGTGACTGCGGGCTGGTATCCCGAAGTCGACGTGGCTCGTCAGGCGCAGACAACAGCCGACGGATGCCCAACGAGGCAAGTCAGGCCAATCGTCTGCGCGCACCTGCGAGCGTGTGCACTGCTGTGTTCTACGGGGCAACGCTGGACAGCCGCTCTGCTGCAGCGTTGGCACGCCGTCAACCTGCTCTGTTGGCAGGTCGCGTTTCCGCAGTGCTGGCGCAGCTCCTCTACGCAACGCGGGCAGGCGGTCGGCCGAGCTGTGCTGGCGGTCGACCAGGCTAGCTGCAGGGTTGCTAGGTGCCTGATGTAGTCATTCTTGTCATTGCTTGTTCAACCATTCTGTAATTTCGACTTTGCCTAGTGGAAACTCTTGCCGATTTCTCCCGTGAATGTGCAAGCACTAAGGAACTAAGCAAAGCTACGATCACCTCTAGAAGTTCGTGCCAACCCCGTAGTCTAGCTCACTACCGTTGTAGAGTGACTCTCCGCATGGTGCGGTGAGCGTGGACGGCCCCGCAGATTACCTTCAGATAGGAGCCGACTTTTGCACCTACTAAGTCGTTCGTAGGCCGGCAGCAGCGGTAGTCACCATGGTCGACCTCGTAGCTGATGCGGGTGTAGCGGACACCTTGGAGACACGCTTGGCTGATGCGAGGAAACGCCACGCGGATGGCGAGTACGGGACGATCCCCTTGCCGATCGTCGAGTTGGGCATCCGATCGCAGTGGGCGACGGAACACCCTTCCCGTCCTGCATCTCCTCGCCCGGTGCGCAACGAGGGTGGCGTCGACGACGAGGTCGACGGAGGTGCACGAGTCAGCGGCAGCGAAGGCACGAGGCAGAGAGGGTTGATCAAGGTCGACGGTGGTGTCGACGGAATCCAGGCGCGAGTGCAGCAGTCGACGGCGGCTGCAGGCAGCTCGCATGCAGACGTCGATGTTCGACGTCGCTCTCATCTACGAAGCGGTGGAGGGCTCTCGGCGACGACGCATGTGACGGCGGGCGGGATTGCACCGGCGTATGGCTACTTCAAGTTCTCGCCGGACCGGATCACCGTCTCACCGCTGCAAGGTCGACGGGACCTCATCACCTGGAGGGAGTCGATCGAACCTCAGCTGGAGGTCGCCGGTCTGAAGGGCTTCGCCGACGGCACCGTGCCAATTCTGCCCGTAGAGGATGTCGAGCTGCGCGGGGAGTTTCGTGCGGCACACTTGCTCACCTTCATGGTCATCTCGAGGTGCTGCTCGCCGGTGGTGCAGCTGGCGCTCAGGAGCTATCGAGAGCGACTGGATGCTGGTCACCAGGCATGGCACTTCATCCTGTCGACGTACCAGGTCAGGGACGACCTGTACATCGGACAGCTGGAGGAGAAGATGACACACATTCGGATGGGCGAGCAGGAGTCGGCGACGGACTACTGCAATCGTGCTCGACGGATCCTGGCTGAGATGCGGATGGCGGGCGCCGAATACTCGACGGCATCCTACATCACCCATATCGTCAAGGGCCTACCGCGCAGCTACAACCTCATGAAGAGGATGATGATGGTGCCCGGCACGCGTGAGTCCCTCGACGAGGACTCCATCACCAGCTACATCCTTCAAGATGAGGCGATGCAGGAGGCCGAACAGCCCACGGAGCTCCTTCCGCAAGCAAACTACGCTGCACCGACGAAGCTGAATCAGCAGCAAGGGCAGCGCGGGAAGCCGGGCGGAGGTGGTAGCGGAGGTGGGCGGTCGACGAAGGACGTCGACGAGAAGAGGTCGACGTGGGACAAGGGTCGACGAGGTGGTGGTCGACGGCGGGAGTGCTGGATCTGCGGCGACCCCGACCATCTCTCATTCGAGTGCCCCGACCGCGATGACAGTGACGAAGACGACAGCAAAGGAGGTCGCGGACGGTCGACCAGTCGTCGTCCCCGTCGAGATGCGAAGCCGCGCAAGGAGAAGCAGACCTCGAAGAAGACATCGTCGACGAAGGATGTCGACAGCTCCAGCGGCAAGGGCCAAGGCGACGGGGAGGCGTCGTGCTCGATGGTCGGCGTGGTGGAGCCGACAGTCTCGCTGGCACCGGAGGCTGGCGAGGGCTTCCAGGCGGTGGCGGCAGCTGTGTGCAGGCCAACCTGATGGCGGTACTGCTCGAGGGTCGCGGAACCGTCGCTCTACAAGGGGAGGCCGGGAAGGAGGTCCTCATACCCGACGTGCTCTACGTTCCGGGTGTACAGGCGAACCTGCTGTCAGCTGGCCAACTAAAGGAGAGCAGAGTGCAGCTGCAGGGCGACGGCGACGAGTTGCTGCTCGTCGCCGCGACCGGGGAGGTGCTCGGTCGAGCACGCTACACTGGACGAGTCCTCTGCACCGACCTTCGCCCTTGCTCGACGCGGTCGCTGTCGACCAAGGTGGTGGCTCTACGGACGATCGTCTCGGCGACAAAGTCGACCCCTGACCGGTTGCATGCAAGGCTCGCGCACGTCGGCGTGGACACGATCAAGAGCTCGGCGAAGCATGAAGTTGCTGTTGGGCTCGACATCACGCCGTCGACCGGAGCAGACCCGCCGTGTGTCTCGTGCGTCGGAGGAAAGCTGGCGCGACACACCTTCCCCGACAAGGGCTCGGACGCCAAGGAGGCACTGGCTGTCGTGCACATTGACTTGTGCGGGCCATTTCGGGTGGCTGCCAAGGATGGCAGCTTGTACTTCTTGCTGCTGAAGGATCGCCATACTCGGTTCGTGTGGGCAATGCCGGTCGCTACGAAGAGCGACGTGCTGCGGGAGTTCCAGAAGTGGCTGGTGCTGGTGGAACGACAGACAAAGAAGTCGGTGGTTTCGCTACGCTCCGATCGAGGGAGGGAGTTCCTCGGGAAGGCGTTCACCGACTTCGTCGACGGGAAGGGCATAGTCCACGACCTGACGTGCCCCTACACTCCGCAGCAGAACGGCATGGCTGAGCCGGAGATGCGCACGGTCGTCAAGACCGTGCGGACGATGCTGCTGCACATGGGCGTGCAGCACCACTGGTGGCACCTTGCTCTACGACAAGCTGTCTGGGTGCGCAACTGCTTGGAGCGGTCGACGACGTCACCGGGGACGACGCCGTACCAGCTGCTGACGAGGAAGAAACCCGACCTCACGCTGGCGCGGGTGTGGGGCGGCATGGTGCAGTTCATGATTCCCGAGCAGCAGCGCGGTGGGAAGCTGGCGCCGAAGGCTCGCTGGGGGCTTCACCTGGGTGTGTCGCCGGAGAGTAAGGGCTGGGAGGTGCTCGACCTGACCGACAACAAGGTGGTCACGTCGGTCGAGGTGATCTTCTACGAGGCGCTGCCGCTGGAGGTGTGGAAGGCAAAGTATGGGCCGGCGTCGGGGCGGACGCAGGCACACCCACCGACGGACACCTCGACGGCGACGGTCCCACTGCTCGCCGAAGTCTATGGGCCTGCTGACGAGGATGTTGTGGAGGTTCTTCCACCTCCCCCTGTTCTTGCTCCTCCCTCCCCCGTCGCAGCTCGACCTGCGTCGAGACCTGTGTCGGCCATCGGCGATGAGGGGAGCCTTGAGGCGTCGCCTGTGGCGCCGGTCACTGGCATCGCCGGCGGTCGACAAGGCGCCAAGCTCATCGACCAGGATGGGAAGCCGTCGACCGCAGGGGAGCAGCAGACAGGGGAGCCGGTTGAACAGGAGGCAGCAGCAGGGGTGCAGTCGACAGGGGAGCCGCAGCCGGGGCGGTCGACAGGGGAGCTGTCGAAGTCGACAGCAGGCGAGCAGCCGGTCGACGGGTCGAAGGAGCTGGTCGATGACGAGGATGTCGACGAGGAAGGGGAGCAGTCGGCGGGTGAGGAGTCCACCGACAGCGACGTGGTGGAAGTGCTGATCACGAAGCCTGAGCTGCGACACACAGGTCGAGCTCGACGGCCGCCGGAGTGGCTGAGCTTCCACGCCTGCCTACCGCCAGCTGCATTCACCACGGTGTACGACGAGGTCGATGACGACCTGTTGTACGACGACGCTGAGGAGGATGAAGAATTGTCGGAGCTCGACCCTGACGTGCATGCCGACCCCGAACACCGCTGGGACATCGCCACGATGACAGTGAAGGAGGCGCTGTCGAGCTGGAAGGGCGAAGCGGTGAAGGCCGCCATGGAAGAAGAGATCCGCAGCCTCATCGGTATGGGCACTTGGGAGCTGGTCGAACGCCCACGCGGGGTGAACATCATGAAGAACCGGTGAGTGCTGACGACCAAGTACCGCATCGACGACACCGTCGAGCGCAAGAAGGCGAGGCTGGTCGTGAAGGGCTTCACGCAGGTGTACGGCGCCGACTACGACGAGACGTACTCGCCGGTGAGCAGCTACGTCATGCTGAGGATCTTCCTCAGCATCGTCACCGTTCTCGACCTCAACCTGATGCAACTCGACATGAAGAACGCTTTCCTGCAGAGCAAGCTCGACATGGTGCTCTACATGTACCAGCCGGACTACTTCGACGATGGGACCGGCCTGGTGTGTAAGCTGCTGAAGAGCCTCTACGGGCTGAAGCAGTCGCCGTTGCTGTGGTACAGGGCTCTCGACGGAGTGCTGCTGGGCGCTGGCTGGAAGAAGAGTCAGGTCGACGAGGCGCTCTACTTCAAGACCGGCGGCGACGGAGTGACCTGCTGGGTGCTGGTCTACGTCGACGACCTACTCGCCGCCAGCAGCAGCACCGCGATGCTGAAGGAGCTGAAGGAGCTGCTGAAGGCCGCCTTCGAGCTGCGTGAGATCTCGCTGGTGGTGAAGTACCTTGGGCTGGAGATCGTGCGCGACAGGCCGGCCAGGAAGCTGTGGCTGCACCAGCAGGGCTACGCCGACAAGCTGCGCAGGCGCTTCATCGACGAGGAGCAGGGCGGTCGAGTCCCGAAGACGCCGGTCTCGGTCGACGCCTACGCTCAGCTGACGTTCGACGACGAGGAGGCCCAAGAGCGAGAGGAGGAGGAGTACCGGCAGAAGGTAGGCTCGCTGCAGTTCGCGGCGACGACGACGAGGCCAGACATCGCGTTTGCCTACAGCAAGCTGGGGAGCGGCCTCACGGTGAGGAGCGACCAGCATTGGCGCGAGGTCGACCGCTGCCTCGCCTACCTCGCCGACACCCGCGACACCGCCCTGGAGTTCGGCGGTGGACCAGAGTCGCTGGAGCTGGTTGACGCCGATGATGCGGGCGACAAGCAGAACCGGACGAGCACATGAGGCTATGTGTTCGTTTACGGAGGGGCCGCCGTCTCCTGGTCGAACTCGCTCAAGTGCGCGACATTGTCGTCGACCGAATCGGAGTACGTGGCGGCTACGGACGCCGGCAAGGAGGGGCGTCGACTTCACTTCCTCCTTGCGGAATTCAAGCTGCTCGACGCTGGGCAGCCGACCATCCTCCGCGTCGACAACAAGTCGGCAATTATGGTCGCTGAGGGCTTGGGGCTGACGGGCAACCTCAAGCACATGGAGCGACGCTACGCCTGGCTGCAGCACATGGTGAGGCGCGGGAAGTTCGTGCTGAAGTACATCCCGACCACTGAGCAGCCGGCGGACTTTCTGACGAAGGCGCTGCATTTTCCGGCTTTCAGCCGATGCTCTGTCTCCATCGGCCAAGTTCGTCTGGCCGACGTCGGCGACGGCGACGACGAGGTGCAGCAGTAGGTGCCGTGCCCTTCTGCACGGCTGGTGCGGTGACGGCGTGCTGTGTGTGGGGTGCACGCCGAGGACGAGTTTTCTCTGTGGAGTACTGCCGTGTGGGCTGGAGGCCCAAGCGTGAGCGCGGCAGGGGAGTGTTAACGGGAGTAGAGTGTTGGCCCCGCCCTCGCTTGGGCAACGCCTGTCAAAAATTATATGTTTATATTGTGTAGGCTATAGTGGGTTTAGCCTTAGGGGGTACAGCTTTGTTAGGGTTTCCTACTTGTATCCCCCTCCTACCTAGTTTCATTCATTCTCGTTCTATTCTAGATTCTAACATGGTATCACGAGCCTAGGTTGCTACCTAGGACCGCTTTCTACTATGGGCCCACTATTCCGCTAGAAGCGCCCTCGTGCGCCCTACCTTACGTGCGCCCTCGTGCGCCTTTCTCTGCTAGTGCGCCTTCGTGCGCCCTCGTGCGCCCTCGTGCGCCCTCGTGCGCCTTTCTCTGCTAGTGCGCCTTCGTGCGCCTTCGTGCGCCCTCGTGCGCCCTCGTGCGCCTTCGTGCGCCCTCGTGCGCCCTCGTGCGCCCTCGTGCGCCCTCGTGCGCCCTCGTGCGCCCTCGTGCGCCCTCGTGCGCCCTCGTGCGCCCTCGTGCGCCCTCGTGCGCCCTCGTGCGCCCTCGTGCGCCCTCGTGCGCCCTCGAGCGCCCTCGTGCGCCCTCGAGCCGCCCCTGCAGGTCCGTCAGGCCCTCGAGCCGCCTCTGCAGACCCGTCAGCCCCCCCCCGAGCCGCCTCTGCAGGCCCGTCAGGCCCGAGAGCCGCCCCTGCAGACTCGTCAGGCCCGCGCGCAGCCTCTGCCCGACCGCGCGCCGCCCCTGCAGGCTCTCGCCGCCCGCCGCGTCGCCCTGCCCGCAGCGTCGCCGCCTGCCCGTGGCATCGTCACCTGCCCGCGACGTAGCCCCTGCCCGCGGCGTCATCGCCTGCCCGCGGCGTCGTCGCCTGCCCGCGGCGTCGTCGCCTGCCTGCGGCGTCGTCGCCTGCCCGCGACGTAGCCCCTGCCCGCGACGTCGTCGCCTGCCCGCGGCGTCGTCGCCTGCCCGCGGCGTCGTCGCCTGCCCGCGGCGTCGTCACCTGCTCGCCGCATCGCCCTGCCCGCGGCGTCGCCACCTGCTCGCGGCGTCGCCCTGCTCGCGGCGTCGTCACCTGCTCGCCGCGTCGCCCTGCCCGCCGCGTCGCCCTGCTCGCGGCGTCGTCACCTGCTCGCCGCGTCGCCCTGCCCGCGGCGTCGTCACCTTCCCGCCACGTCGCCCTGCCCGCGGCGTCGCCACCTGCCCGCCGCGTCGCCCTGCTCGCCGCGTCGCCCTGACCTAATCCGCGCCTGGCCTCTGGAGCAGCCGCCCCTGCAGCAGCCGCCACTGCAGGAGCCGCCCCTCGCCCCTGGAGCAGCCGCCCCTGCAGCAGCCGCCCCTGGCCCCTGGAGCAACCACCGCTGCAGCAGCCGCCCCTGGCCCCTGGAGCAGCCGCCACTGCAGCAGCCGCCCCTGGCACCTGGAGCAGGTGCCGTCGCGGCCCGGCCTCGCCGTGCAGCAGCTGCCGCGGAGCTCCCTGCTGCGGCCCGGCCCCGCCCTGCAGTTGTAGCGGCCCCGCTGTCGCCACCGTCTTGCGCCTGCCGCGCCGACCACTGGTGAGCATTGCCCTGCCAGCACTGCTACCGCTGCTACTGCTGCTACTGCCTTTTCTACTCCCACTGCTACTGCTCCTGCTGTTACTGCTGTTACTGCCGCTACTGCTGCTACTGCTGCTTCTGGCGTGGCCAGATGCAGCTCCAGGGCCGTGCGCGTGAGTCCCTCACGCCCCAGCAGCTTCGTGAGTGGTACGCTAGTTGGGGCTGTCGGGGTGGCCGTAGTGGTAGTCGCTCTGGAGTGGGTCGGTCGGGAGCTTCTGGTAGTGGACAGGTGCAGCTGCCGTGTCCTCTTACGCCCCAGCAGCTTCGTGAGTGGTACGCCAGTTGGGGCTGTCGGGGTGGCCGTAGTGGTAGTCGCTCTGGAGTGCGTCGTTCGGGAGCTTCTGGTAGTGGACAGGTGCAGCTGCCGTGTCCTGTGAGTGAGGCTGCCGCTCTAGGTGCTAGTGCGTCTGTTGCCCTAGGTGCTGGTGAGGCTACCACTCCCGGTACTCGCGTGTCTGCTACCCCAGGTGCTGGTGAGGCTGCTGCTCTAGGTGCTAGTGAGTCTGCGCCCCCTGGTACTGAGTCGACTGAGGCACTGCACACCTTCACTCTGGACTCAGGTGCTTCTCGCTGTTTCTTTCGTGACCGCACTGCCCTTGAGCCGCTTGCTCGGCCAGTTGCTGTCTCCCTCGCTGACCCCTCTGGGGGTCCGGTCATTGCGACCTCCTCCACTGTCCTTCCTTGTCCTGCGGTCCCGTCGGGCACACTGTCAGGTCACCACCTCCCCTCGTTCTCTACGAACTTGGTGGCGGGTTGTGCGCTCCAGGACGGGGGTGTTCACCAGTTCACCCCTGCCTACGAGCGCGTGACACACTGCACGTGTGCTCGGACAGGCCGTCACCTGGCTACCTTCACTCGGCAGCCGGGGTCGGACCTGTACACACTGACCACTGAGTCCCCTCAGGTAGCTGCGTCTGCGTCTGCGTCAGGTCAGCTGTCGGCCCCCTGCTCGTGTCGCTCTCTGGCGCACGAGACCGTCCTCTGGCACCACCGACTTGGTCACCCGTCCGTGCAGCGCCTTCGTGCCATGCACAAACGGTACCTTGTCTCTGGTCTTCCCAGGGTTCTCCTTCCCCTCCCACCCTCGCCTGCTCCTCCCTGTCTTCCCTGTGTCGAGGGGCGGCAGCGCGCCGCTCCTCACTCCTCCTCGTTTCCCCCGACGACTGCTCCCTTGCAGACGCTCCAAATGGACGTGTGGGGCCCAGCCCGCGTCCGTGGTCAGGGTCAGGAGAGGTACTTCCTGATAGTTGTTGACGACTACTCGCGCTACACCACGGTCTTCCCCTTGCGCACCAAGGGTGAGGTCCCTGATGTTTTGATCCCTTGGATCAGCGCTTCTCGTCTCCAGCTCAGCGAGCGTTTCCACTCAGACTTTCCTGTCCTGCGCTTGCACTCTGACAGAGGTGGTGAGTTCTCCTCCGACCTCTTGGCAGCCTACTGTGCGGAGCACGGCATCCGCCAGTCGTTCACGCTTCCGGCCTCTCCACAGCAGAATGGGGTTGCTGAGCGCCGCATTGGCTTGGTCATGGAGGTCGCTCGCACCTCCTTGATCCATGCGGCTGCCCCCCACTTTCTGTGGCCGTTTGCAGTCCGATACGCTGCGCATCAGCTCAACCTCTGGCCCCGTGTCTCCGTTCCGGAGACTTCGCCGACACTGCGTTGGACAGGAGAGGTTGGCGATGCGTCACGCTTTCGGGTCTGGGGATCTCGAGCCTTTGTTCGCGATACGTCCGCGGACAAGCTCTCCTCCCGCGCTGTTCCTTGTGTCTTCCTTGGCTTTGTTCCGGACGCGTCTGGTTGGCAGTTTTACCACCCCACCTCGCGCCGTGTCCTGCCTTCTCAGAACGTCACTTTCGACGAGTCCGTCCCCTACTACCGCCTCTTCCCCTACCGCACTGCCCCGCTTCCCCCCCCCGCCTCTCTTCCTCGCGCCAGGTGCTGCTGTGGTAGACCCCCTCCCCCCTCAGGGTGCTGCTCCCTCAGGTGTGTCCCAGGTAAACCCGGTTGAGCCTGTCGAGGTAGCTGTCGACTCTCGTCCTGCTAGGGGTGCTGAGCCTGAGGGTGCTGAGCCTGAGCGTGCGGAGCCTGGGGGTGCGGAGCCTGGGGGTGCGGAGCCTGGGGTTGCGGAGTCTGGGGGTGCGGAGCCTGGGGTTGCGGAGTCTGGGGGTTCTGAGCCTGGGGGTGCGGAGCCTGCGGGTGCTGAGTCTGGGGGTGCTGAGTCTGGAGGTACTGAGCCTGGGAGTGCTACACCTGGAGGAGCTCTCTCCTCACAGCAGCTGCGTGAGTGGTACTTACAGTACTGCAGCCTCAGGAGAGGTGCTTCTGGAGCCAGGAGTACTGCTGGAGCTGGTGCTAGTGCTTCCCCTCCTAGGCGGGAGCTGCCCTCTCCTCAGCGGCTCCGAGAGTGGTACGCACGGCGCTGCAGTCTTCGGAGTGGCGCTCCTAGTGTCGCGGACCCAGCTGCTGGAGGTTCTGCTGCTGGCGGTGCTTCTGGCGCTGCTGGAGGTGCTGCTGGTGCTGGAGCTGCTGGTGCTACTGACGCTGCTGGAGGTGCTGCTGGTGCTGGTGGTACTGCTGGTGCTGCTGGAGCTGCTGGAGGTGCTGCTGGTGCTAGGGCTGCTGGAGCTGCTGGAGGTGCTGCTTCTTCTAGAGGTGCTGCTGGTGCTGCGGACTCTGGAGTTGGAGCTGCTGCTGGTGCTGAGGACCCGGGCGTTGGAGCTGCTGCTGGTGCTGCGGACCCGGGCGTTGGAGTTGCTGCTCGTGCTGCGGACCCTGGAGTCGGAGCTGCTGCTGGTGCTGAGGACCCTGGAGGTGGAGCTGCTGTTGTTGCTGAGGACCCTGGCACTGGTGTCTCTGCTGGTTCTGGAGACGCTGCGCGGCCGCGGCCGTACTTCGTTCCGCTCCTTCAGCAGGTTCTTGGTCAGCCTCCTCCTCCTTGTCCTCCTCCCTCCTTAGAGTGTCCTCCGTCTGTCCAGTCGCAGTCACAGTTACCGTCTGCCTCCCCTCTCCCTGGTCCTTCTCCTTACACTGGTCCGACTGGAGGTCTTACGGAGCGTCGTGAGCCTTAGTCTCGTCCTGCGTCGCCTGAGTCTTGTCAAGCGTCGCCTGTTCGTGCTGCTCACACTGGTCGTCGTGTCCCGCGTCAGCGTCCTCCTGCTGTCCCAGGCACTCACCAGATGGCGCTTCGTCCTTCCACTGCTCCCCAGCGTGTCCCTCTCCCGGCTCCTCCTGCGTCCTCTCTTCCTGCTCTTGCTGACCCTGAGTCTGACTCTCTTCGTGCTGCCAGTCCTACTGTCACGCGTCTCCTGGCTACTGTTGTCACTGACCCTTCCTTTGAGTCCACTGCTGCGTCTGCCTTAGTTGCCGAGCTTGTCGACTTTGCTGCCACTTGTCGTCTAGACTACGCCGCTAGCCTCGTTGCTGAGTCTGAGTCTGTCTGTCCTCCGTCCGTCGGGGGTGAGTGTGCTCTTGGCACGGACGTCCTTGAGGACAGGCAGGAGGAGTTTGAGTGCTTTGCCGCTGCTTTACCTCAACTCGTGTCCATGCTAGTTGCCCCTGAGGGAGACCCGGATGCACCAGACATCCCGACTCCGCGCTCTTACGCAGAGGCGATAGAGGGTCCCTACTCCTCTCAGTGGCAGACAGCCATGGACGCAGAGATGGCTTCCTGGAAGTCCACAGGCACCTACGTCGACGAGGTTCCCCCACCTGGGGCGAACATCGTCAGTGGCATGTGGATTTTCAGGGTGAAGCGGCCGCCGGGTTCTCCGCCTGTCTTCAAGTCGCGTTACGTTGACTTCTTCCAGACCTTCTCCCCGACCCCGAAGATGACCACTCTTCGGGTTCTGCTGCACGTCGCCGCTCAGCGTGACTACGAGCTCCACTCTCTTGACTTCAGCACTGCTTTCCTACAGGGCAGCCTGCACGAGGAGATCTGGCTGCGCCGCCCACCTGGCTTCACTGGGTCGTTCCCTCCTGGTACCCAGTGGAGCCTCCGGCGGCCAGTCTACGGTCTCCGACAGGCGCCACGTGAGTGGCACGACACACTGAGGACTACACTTGCGGCTCTTGGGTTCGCTCCTTCTACTGCTGACCCGTCGCTGTTTCTATGCACCGACACCTCGCTGCCGCCGTTCTACATCCTCGTGTACGTCGACGACTTGGTCTTTGCCACTGCAGACACTACGGCACTCGCCCACGTGAAGTCGGAGCTGCAGAAGAGACACACGTGCACAGACCTGGGTGAACTGACAAGCTATCTTGGCTTGCGGATCACCCGGGACAGAGCACGGCGCACCATCACCTTGACTCAGTCACACATGGTGCAGCAGGTCCTTCAGCGCTTCCGCTTCACGTACTCCTCGCCTCAGCCCACTCCTCTGCCTACCGGTCACTCGCTCTCAGCTCTGCCTTCATATGAGTCCGTAGAGCCGAGTGGCCCGTATCCAGAGCTTGTGGGCTGCCTCATGTACCTGATGACCTGCACTCGACCTGACCTTGCATACCCTCTTAGCATCCTTGCACGCTATGTCGCTCCTGGCCGTCACCGGAAGGAGCACATGGATGCCGCTAAGAGGGTGTTGCGCTACTTGTGCAGTACGTCGGGCATGGGGCTAGTGCTTGGAGGACGAGACCGAGTTGTCCTCACAGGGCACTCAGACGCGTCTTGGGCTGACGACCAGGCTACTCAGCGGTCGTCTCAGGGTTACACCTTCAGCCTTGGCTCTGGTTCAGTTTCTTGGCGTTCTACACGTTCGTCTTCTGTTCTCAGCTCCAGTTGTGAGGCTGAGATCTACGCAACAGCCATGGCTGTTCAGGAGCTACGCTGGCTCACCTACCTGCTGACCGACTTGGGAGAGCGGCCTCGTTCTCCTCCAGTGCTGTACGTCGACAACAAGGCTGCCATTGCCTTGTGTGAGGAGCACAGACTGGAGCACAGAACGAAGCATATCGCTCTGCGCTACTTCCTTGCTCGAGAGCTGCAGCAGCGCGGTCAGCTTCGTCTGCGTTACGTGGCCACTCGGGCCAACACTGCTGATGTGTTCACCAAGGCGCTTCAGCCTTGTGACCATCAGCGCTTCTGTACTGTTCTAGGCCTCGTGCCTACTGGGCCTCACTTGCTTACTTCTTGACTCTGCTTGTACTGTGATATCTATATATATACCTGCTTGTTTACTCTTGCTAGGTTGTGATCACTGTATCTCTTGTTATACTATCAACCTGCATGTGAACTGGTCTTGTGACCACTTGCTTGTGCTCAGAATTTGTGTGGTTTCCTTGAGATCCACCCTGAGCTTGCTTTGCTTTGCTTTGACTGGTCTTGTGACCATCTGGTTGTCTCCCACTTAGCCTATGGGGGTGTGTCAAACATTATATGTTTATTATTGTGTAGGCTATAGTGGGTTTAGCCTTAGGGGGTACAGCTTTGTTAGGGTTTCCTACTTGTATCCCCCTCCTACCTAGTTTCATTCATTCTCGTTCTATTCTAGATTCTAACAACGCCGACGACTTGGTCGGATGTACGCGAGTAGCAGCCGACCGTTCACAGTGGGAGAGCTGCTCGACAGGCTTCGTCGAGTTGCAGGGGACCGCTGTGGTGTTGCTGTCGACCAGGGAGCTCGACAGCTGCAACCGACTGGTCTGGGCGACGAGTGGGCCGTCGACCAGGAGGGGCAGTTCGACCGGGAGGTCGACGGAGCAGGCCGTCGACCTGCAGCTCGACCAGACGCAGGCCGTCGACCTGCAGCTCGACCGGAAGCATTCCGTCGACCTGCAGCTCGACCGGGAGCAGGCCGTCGACCTGCAGCTCGACCGGGAGGTCTCCGTCGACCTACAGCTCGACCTTGAGGTCTCCATCGACCTGGAGTTTGACTGGGAGGTCAACGGAGCAGTCCGTCGACCTGACAAGTGAGCAGCGGTCGACGAGGGGAGCTCGGCGACAACCGCTGACTGTTCTGGTCGACGGAAGGGGTCCGTCGACCAGAGGGACCTGGTGGTCGACCAAAGGGACCTGGTGGTCGACCAAAGGCAGTGGTGGTCGACCGGAAGCACCTGGTGGTCGACCAGGTCGACCGGGTAACCTGCTCGACGAGTTCTGCGAAGGCACGCGAACGTCGTCGAGGTCGCGATGGCGCAGGTGACTGCGGGCTGGTATCCCGAAGTCGATGTGGCTCGTCAAGCGCAGACAACAGCCGACGGATGCCCAACGAGGCAAGTCAGGCCAATCGTCTGCGCGCACCCGCGAGCGTGTGCACTGCTGTGTTCTACGGGGCAACGCTAGACAGCCGCTCTGCTGCAGCGTTGGCACGCCGTCGACCTGCTCTGTTGGCAAGTCGCGTTTCCGCAGTGCTGGCGCAGCTCCTCTACGCAACGCTGGCAGGCGGTCGACTGAGCTGTGCTGGCGGTCGACCAGGCTAGCTGCAGGGTTGCTAGGTGCCTGATGTAGTCATTGTTGTCATTGCTTGTTCAACCATTCCGTAATTTCGACTTTGCCTAGTGGAAACTCTTGCCGATTTCTCCCGTGAATGTGCAAGCATTAAGGAACTAAGCAAAGCTCCGATCACCTCTAGTAGTTCGTGCCAACCCCGTAGTCTAGCTCACTACCGTTGTAGAGTGACTCTTCGCAGGAAGAAACACAGATCTGTAAAGAGAAGTGTCAGGAGATGCTAGTGGCCGGCTTCATTCGAAAATATAACTCCGAGTATGCAGCGGCGACGGTGGTGGCGGCGCGGACAGATCTTATAGGGAAGGTGCTCTCCAAGCGGATTTGCGGGGATTACCGGGGGTTGAACAAGGTCACGGTCATGAAGAGGTATCTGACGCCGATGCCGGATGAGATCTTCGACCTGCTGGCGGAAGCACTCGTATTCTCCACGCTGGACCTGCGGCAGGGGTTTAACCAAATCCCTATAGCAGAAGCTAACAAGAAGAAGACGGCCTTTCACGGACCGGATGGGCAGTACGAGTGGAATTTCCTTCCATTCGGCTTAAATTCGGCCTCACCCGAGTTCCAACGCGTCATGGATCAGGTGCAGAACGCGGCCTGCTATATCGATGACATCATAGTTTTCAGCAAGGACAGTCGCTCGCACGTGAAGGATGTGGAGGCGACATTGAGTGCCATAGAGGGGGCAGGGCACATTGAGTGCGATAGAGGGGGCAGGGCTCACCTGCCATCCGGGCACGTGCAGGTTTGGGCAGACAACGGTGGAGTACCTGGGCTTCGAGGTGGAAGGAGGAAAAATTGGAATTCAGAAGGCGAAGGTCGAAGTGCTGGACCGCGTGGCCACACCGAAGGACAGAACCACTTTGCGGGCGCTGCTGGGATTCTTGAACTACTACCGCAAGTTTGTGCCCAACTTCAGCAGCCGAGCCACCGCACTGAACCAGCTTCTGAGAGAAGACAGCCAGTGGGAATGGGGGCCAGACCAGGGGAGGGTAGTGCAGGACTTGATGGGAGCAGTGAAGAACGGAGCAGTGTTGGAGCTGCCAAGAGCGGATCTTCCGTTTACCCTGTACACTGACTGGAGTAGTGCGGGCATGGGAGCTGTACTAGCGCAAATGAAAGGGGAGGTGGAGAAAGTAGTGGTTTTTGCAAGCCACAGCTGCAATGCGGCTGAGGCCAACTACTCGTCGTATGAGGGGGAGGGATTGGCGGTGGTGTGGGCAGTGATGCATTTCCGGGTCTACTTGCAGGGGAGGAAGTTCACGCTGGTGACGGACCACCAGCCGCTGCTGTGGCTGATGCAAACACCGGATCTCACAGGGCAGAATGCGCGCTGGGCAATGAAGCTACAAGAGTATGATTTCGAGATCAAGCACCGTCCAGGCAAGACCATGCAGCACGTTGACAGGCTGTCAAGGAACCCTCCGGAGGTGCAACCGTCAGCCTGCCTCATGGCCATGGCGAAAGAAGCAGACAAGGGTCTGGTGTGGGGGGAGAAGAAGGCTGGTCCGGCGGACATCTAGGAAGACCGGGAAGCACTGGCATGGATACAGGGGGCAACCATGGAGGAAGGGGCAGTGCCGGCAAGAGTACAAGCAAGAGGAGAGCACTACCGTTGGTTCAAGGGACAGGTGCAGCTTAGGACAGGGGAGGGAGATGCCTGTTGCAGAAACAGAGCCGTGCTGGAAAGGGAGAAGGCGGAGCTGCAGCCCTTACCCATAGTGAGCTTGGGCTATCGGTGGTCCTTGGACATAGCGGGGGAGCTGCCAGTCACCACGAAGGGACGGAGGTACATACTCCTGATGGTGGAACATGTCAGCAAGTGGGCGGAAGCCAAGCCGCTCGTGCACAAGACGGCTGAGGCGGTAGCAGAGGCCTTCGAGGAGATGGTGGTCACGGGGCTGGGGGCATGTAGAGAAGTGCTGACAGATCAGGGCACTGAGTTCAAGGGGGCTTTCGATCAGTTGCTGAAAGCCAGCGGCATCAGGCACATGTCCACGTCACGATACCATCCGCAGAGCAACGGACTGACAGAGAGACTGGTGCAGACAGTGAAGCAAGTACTGAGGGCCTACGGGGAGGAACATAAGAGGGACTGGGACAGGAAGCTTTGTTGGGTGATGGCGGGGTACCGCTTCAGCAAGCAGGCGGCGCTGAAGGACGTGTCACCCTACTATCTCCTGTTTGGCAAGGAGCCAGTGATGCTAGTGGGGGCACCCAGGCTGCTGCAGGATGTGATGACGACGGGCTCAGCGGAGAAGTGGGTGACGGTGGCAGATGCGCGGGCAGCCTACTTGAGGCACCTGCTACCGGCAGCGCTAGAGAACCTACACGTCGCGCAGCTGCGGGACATTAAAAGATACAAGCAGAGGCAGGAGGCCAACGGGAAAGGGGCAGTAGTGGGTGTGCAGGAGGAAGAGGAAGTATACCTCAGGAGGCAGCGTAAGCACGCCTTGGACGTGGGGCTCTCACAGCAGCGGTGGACAGTGAAGGAGGTGCGGCCGTCGGGGGTGATCGTGTTGGAGGACGGGAAAGGAAAACGGGTGGCGGACCACGTTACCAACGTGGCCAGGATTCGCACAGAGAAGGGCAAGGGCGGGCCACAGGGTCCCATGACGCGCACGAGGGCGGCAGCAATGCGTCATGGGAGGGGGCAGGAAGTGTCCGAGAAAGGAGACAGCAAATACAAGGGCAAGAAGAAGGTGGGCTAGAGGCAAGAAGAGAGAGGCAGAGGGCAGTAAGGGAGAGGTAGCAAATAGGGGACGAGCTGGCAGGGAGGACCAGGGGAGGACGAAGAACGGTGAGGCAGACGGCTGAGACACAGGGGGCATGGAGGGATGGGCTGGAGACGAAAGCAGAGGGACCTGAGGTGGCACTGAGGGAGGCAGAAGGCAGAAAAGGGGGGAAGTTTCCGACAGCTGTCAGAATTCTAAGGTTGACGCCTAAGAAGTGCTGACAGAGGGTGTAGAATGGGCTTGCAGAGGAACACTTGTACATTGTAAATAAGCGAAACACTCAGCAGCGGGGAGCTGTAACGGCAGAAGTGAAGCAGGGCGGATGGCTCGGCAAAGGGGTGGCAACTGGCGAAGCAAAGGGGATGGCAACTCCACGTAGGGCGGCAGGCAGGACTGGAGGGAGGTGTGCTAGCAGGATCGGCAACGAGATGACGTGTGCCTGGTATGCCAATGGGTGATGGGTGGGGTGCATGTGTGGTGTGTTTGTTTTCTCTTGCAGACACCGAGTCCAGGAGGGAGCTGGAAGACAGCGAGGCCAGCTGGACCCAGGCAGGCGTACCGGATGGATGGCTAGCTAGGCAGCCCAGCAGAGCAACTATTGTTAGGCTAGGCTAGCTAAGGGTGTATAGGGAAGCTTAAGGTTGGTTCCTGGGCCATGGGAATGCCACTGCATGTATGTTTTCGTGAATTACTGCAAATTACTTCTTCACAAGCAATGACTAGCGAAGCCATAACAGCAGTCGAGATGAGTTAGGAAGGATCAGAGCTTAGGAAGTGTCCGAGAAAGGAGACAGCAAAGACAAGGGCAAGAAGAAGGTGGGCTAGAGGCAAGAAGAGAGAGGCAGAGGGCAGTAAGGGAGAGGTAGCAAATAGGGGACGAGCTGGCAGGGAGGACCAGGGGAGGACAAAGAGTGGTGAGGCAGACGGCTGAGACACAAGGGGCATGGAGGGACGGGCTGGAGACGAAAGAAGCAGAGGGACCTGAGGTGGCACTGAGGGAGGCAGAAGGCAGAAAAGGGGGGAAGTTTCCGACACATGTGCGGGTGTACTGTGGCAGACCTAGCAAGCAGGCTAGGAAGAATAGGCCGAGGTGGAATTTAGCGGATGACGAGGCACTTGTCATGCAGCGAATCTACGACAAAGAGGCATTGGGGCTGAGGTGGCAGGCGGGTTTCCAGTCCATCTGGTCGAACCCAAGAACCTCTGTCAGACCACCGTAGTTTTTTAGGGGAGGGCTGGGTATCCACCTGGCTGGAGCCCTGATGAGTCAGAGGCACAGGTCCACGTCACGATACCATCCGCAGAGCGACGGACTGACAGAGAGACTGGTGCAGACAGTGAAGCGAGGACTGAGGGCCTACGGGGAGGCACATAAGAGGGACTGGGACAGGAAGCTTTGTTGGGTGATGGCGGGGTACCGCTTCAGCAAGCAGGCGGCGCTGAAGGACGTGTCACCCTACTATCTCCTGTTTGGCAAGGAGCCAGTGATGCTAGTGGGGGCACCCAGGCTGCTGCAGGATGTGGTGACGACGGGCTAAGCGGAGAAGTGGGTGGCGGTGGCAGATGCGCGGGCAGCCTACTTGAGGCACCTGCTACCGGCAGCGCTAGAGAACCTACACGTCGCGCAGCTGCGGGACATTAAAAGATACAAGCAGAGGCAGGAGGCCAACGGGAAAGGGGCAGTAGTGGGCGTGCAGGAGGAAGAGGAAGTATACCACAGGAGGCAGCGTAAGCACGCCTTGGACGTGGGGCTCTCACAGCAGCAGTGGACGGTGAAGGAGGTGCGGCCGTCAGGAGTGATCGTGTTGGAGGACGGGAAAGGAAAACGGGTGGCGGACCACGTTACCAACGTGGCCAGGATTCGCACAGAGAAGGGCAAGGGCGGGCCACAGGGTCCCATGACGCGTGCGAGGGTGGCAGCAATGCGCCATGGGAGGGGGCAGGAAGTGTCCGAGAAAGGAGACAGCAAAAACAAGGGCAAGAAGAAGGTGGGCTAGAGGCAAGAAGAGAGAGGCAGAGGGCAGTAAGGGAGAGGTAGCAAATAGGGGACGAGCTGGCAGGGAGGACCAGGGGAGGATGAAGAGCGGTGAGGCAGACGGCTGAGACACAGGGGGCATGGAGGGACGGGCTGGAGACGAAAGAAGCAGAGGGACCTGAGGTTGCACTGAGGGAGGCAGAAGGCAGAAAAGGGGGGAAGTTTCCGACAGCTGTCTGAATTCTAAGGTTGACGCCTAAGAAGTGCTGACAGAGGGTGTAGAATGGGCTTGCAGAGGAACACTTGTACATTGTAAATAAGCGAAACACTCAGCAGCGGGGAGCGGTAATGGCAGAAGTGAAGCAGGGAGGATGGCTCGGCAAGGGGGTGGCAACTGGCGAAGCAAAGGGGATAGCAACTCCACGTAGGGCGGCGGGCAGGACTGGAGGGAGGTGTGCTGGCAGGATCGGCAACGAGATGACGTGTGCGTGGTATGCCAATGGGTGATGGGTGGGGTGCATGTGTGGTGTGTTTGTTTTCTCTTGCAGACACCGAGTCCAGGAGGGAGCTGGAAGACAGCGAGGCCAGCTGGAGATAGGCAGGCGTACCGGATGGATGGCTAGCTAGGCAGCCCAGCAGAGCAACAATTGTTAGGCTAGGCTAGCTAAGGGTGTGTAGGGAAGCTTAAGGTTGGTTCCTGGGCCATGGGAATGCCACTGCATGTATGTTTTCGTGAATTACTGCAAATTACTTCTTCACAAGCAGTGACTAGCGAAGCCATAACAGCAGTCGAGATGAGTTAGGAAGGATCAGAGCTTAGGAAGTGTCCGAGAAAGGAGACAGCAAAGACAAGGGCAAGAAGAAGGTGGGCTAGAGGCAAGAAGAGAGAGGCAGAGGGCAGTAAGGGAGAGGTAGCAAATATGGGACGAGCTGGCAGGGAGGACCAGGGGAGGACGAAGAGCGGTGAGGCAGACGGCTGAGACACAGGGGGCATGGAGGGACGGGCTGGAGACGAAAGAAGCAGAGGGACCTGAGGTGGCACCGAGGGAGGCAGAAGGCAGAAAAGGGGGGAAGTTTCCGACACATGTGCGGGTGTACTGTGGCAGACCTCGCAAGCAGGCTAGGAAGGATAGGCCGAGGTGGAATTTAGCGGATGAGGAGGCGCTTGTCATGCAGCGAATCTACGACAACGAGGGATTGGGGCTGAGGTGGCAGGCGGGCTTCCAGTCCATCTGGTCGAACCCAGGAACCCCTGTCAGACCACCGTAGTTTTTTAGGGGAGGGCTGGGTATCCACCTGGCTGGAGCCCTGATGAGTCAGAGGCACAGGTCCACGTCACGATGCCATCCGCAGAGCGACGGACTGACAGAGGGACTGGTGCAGACAGTGAAGCGAGGACTGAGGGCCTACGGGGAGGAACATAAGAGGGACTGGGACAGGAAGCTTTGTTGGGTGATGGCGGGGTACCGCTTCAGCAAGCAGGCGGCGCTGAAGGACGTGTCACCCTACTATCTCCTGTTTGGCAAGGAGCCAGTGATGCTAGTGTCAACGGGAGTGTTGTTTGGCCCCGTCCTCGCTTGGGCGGAGCCGACCTCGTGGTCGGATGTGCGGGGGTTGCAGCCGACCTGCAGCAGTGGGCATTGGGGCTTCTGTAAGGGCGCCGAGCTGAAGGGCGCCTGGCTGGAGGGCGCCGAGCAGGAGGACGCCGTCCTGGACGCTCGGTTGGCGTCCTGGACGCTTGGACGGCGTCCTGGGAAGCTGGACGCCGACCTAGGCGTCTGCACGGCGTCCTAGGAGCCTGGGACGCCGCCCTGGGCGTCTGGACGCCGGACTGGGGACGCCGGGCATTGGTGGCCGGCTACGGACTGTGCTGGTTGACTGGGCGTAGTTGCTCGGTCGACCGGGATACCCGGGCGACGTGCGCAAATGTCGCCGGAGTGGAGTCTGCGAGGCCGACCTCGGGGGTGGTATCCCGAGGTCGACGTGGCTGGTGGGCGCAGTCGCTGGCGTGGAGTCTGCCAGGCGTCTGCGCTGTGCACGTGATGAGGAGTGGCGCACCAACCAGCTGCACGCAACTGCGAAGCAGGTGCACCGTTGTCTTGCGGGTGCAACGCTGTGCAGCCGACTTGCTGCAGCGTTGGCATACCATGGACTTGCAACGTTGGCGAACCGCTACTCTGCAACGCTGCTGCGCTGGAGCACGGTCGACCATGCTGCGCTGGAGGCCGACCAGCAGCCTAGCTAGCTCTGATGTAGTCAGTGTTGCCAATGTTGTTACAATCATTGTTGTCAATCTTTGCTAGTGAAACTCTTGCAAAATCTCCCCGTGAATGTGCAAGCAGAGAACACACAAGCAAATGACTAAGGAACGCAGAGATCACACGAGCACCCGTGCCTAGCCCGTAGTCTAGCTCCCGTTGCTAAAGTTATCTCCGCATGGTGCGGTGAGCGTGGACGACACAGCGACGTAGTTCAGTCTAGCCGACTTTGCACTTACCGATCGTGTTCGTAGGCCGGCAGCCGTTCAGTCACTAGCGTGCGCGTAGGTGACGCCGAGGTGATGGACACCCTGGAGGCACAGCTGGAGGATGCGAGGAGACGCCATGAGGCCCAGGAGTACGGGGCGATACCCTGGGCAGTCGTCAAGGCAGGACTCCGCTCCATGTGGGCGGCGGAGCACCCCTCTTCTCGGCCAGCCTCTCCTCGACCGGTGAACAACGACAGCGGCGTCGACGTGGGTGTCAACGCCGGTGGAGGTCAGGTCGGCAGCAGTGTGGGAGGCACGTCGAGGCAACGATGTGTGATACATGCCGGTGAAGCCGGCGGCGTTCAGGCGCGAGGGATGCAGTCATCGGCGGCTGCAGGCTCCTCGCAGGGCGACGTTGGAGGGCGTCGGAGCGGATTGTCGCCGATGTCGGCGACCCAGGTGACGGCGGGCGGGATAGCACCGAGCTACGGCTACTTCAAGTTTACGCCGGACAGGATCTTGGTCACCCCGCCGCTCGTTGGTCGACAGGACATCCTCACCTGGAAGGAAGCCATCGAGCCCCAGCTGGAGATGGCCGGGCTGATCGGTTTTGCCCGAGGAACCGTGGCGACGCCGGAGGAGCACCACGCCGACTTACGAGCGGAGTTTCGCGCCGTGCAGCTGTTGACCTTCACGGTCATCTCGCGGTGCTGCTCGCCAGGCGTGCAGATCGCCTTGAAGTGGTGCCGAGAGTACCTCGACGCCGGTCACCGGGCGTGGCACTTCATTGAGTCGACTTACCAGGTCACTGATGACTTGTTCATTGCCCAGCTGGAGGGGCAGCTGACGCACCTGCGTATGGGCGATGAGGAGACTGCGACCGACTACTGCAACCGAGCTCGGCGAATCCTTGCCACCATCAGGATGGCCGGCGCGCAGTACTCGACGGCGTCGTACGTCACCCATGTGATGCAGGGACTCTCGAGCAGCTACAACCTCCTAAAGAGGCTGTCAATGGCGCCGAGCACGAGGGCGACGCTCAACGAGGACAACCTGACCTCGTACATCCTGCAGGACGAGGCGATGCAGGAGGCTGAGCAGTCCCAGGAGCTCATGGCGCAGGCAAACTTCGCCGTCCCGGCCAAACAAGGAGGCCGACCAGGGCAGCGTGGGCAGTCTGGCGGCGGGAGTAGCAGTGGCTGGAAGCCGAGCAAGGACGCCGACAAGGATAGCGGTCGTGAGGCGGAGGCCGACGCCGGGAATGCTGGCTGTGCGGCGACCCCGACCACCTCTCCTTCGAGTGCCCCGACCGCAGTGACTCCGACGACGACGACGCCAAGGGAGGCCGCGGGAGGTCTGGCAGCCGTCGTCCTCGTCGAGGTGGACACAAGCCGCGCAAGGAGAAGCAGCTGACCAAGTCGACCTCGGCGAAGGACGCCGACTCCTCTGCTGGCGGCAAGGGGCGAGACGACACGGCGGCGTCGTGCTCGCTGGTCGGCGTCGTGGAGCCGACCGTCTCGCTGGCGCCGGAGGCCGGTGAGGACTTTCGGGCGGTGGCGGCAGCTGTGCAAGCGAACCCGGAGGTGGTCCTGCTCGACAGCGGCTGCTCGCACCATCTGATGGGGGCGAAGGAGGCCTTCGTCAACTTGGGGCCGAGCAGCAACGTGAAGCTCGTGCGCGTCTTCAATGGGGCGCTACAGGACGTTCAGGGACGCGGCACTGTCGCTCTGCAAGGGGAGGCCGGGAAGCAGGTGCTCATCCCTGACGTGCTCTACGTCCCGGGCGTGCGGGAAAACCTGCTTTCAGCCGGCCAGCTGAAGGAGCACGGCGTTAAGCTGCAGGAGGACGGCGACGGGATGCTGCTCGTCTCAGCGGCGGGAGAGGTGCTCGACCGGGCAACGTACACCGGGCGTGTTCTCTGCACCGACCTGTGCCCCTGCTCGGCCAAGCCGACGACGCCCACCACGGAGGTAGTGGCCCTGCGGGCGATCGTCTCGGCGACGAAGGCGACGCCGGACAGGATGCACGCGAGGCTTGCACATGTCGGCATGGACACCATCCGGAGCTCGGCGAAGCACGAGGTCGCCACCGGGCTGGACCTCAAGTCGGCGCCTGGCGCCGACTCACCGTGTGTTTCGTGCATCGGCGGGAAGCTGGCGCGACACAACTTCCCCGACAAAGGCTCCGACGCCGACGAAGTGCTGGCTGTCGTGCACATCGACCTGTGCGGGCCGTCCGCGTGGCTGCCAAGGATGGTAGCCTGTACTTCTTGCTGCTGAAGGATCGCAAGACCCGCTACGTGTGGGTGCGGCCGGTCGCCAAGAAGTCAGGTGCGTTGCGGGAGTTCGTGCAGTGGCTGGCGGTGGCTGAGCGGCAGACGAAGATGTCGGTGTTGATGCTGCGCTCTGACCGGGGAGAGGAGTTCCTCGGGAAGCAGTTCACCGACTTCGTGAACGGCAAGGGGATCATCCACGACCTGACCTGCCCGTACACCTCGCAGCAGAACGGCATGGCGGAGAGGGAGATGAGGACAGTGGTGGAGTCAGTGCGCACGATGCTGCTGCACATGGGCGTGCAGCACCACTGGTGGCACCTTGCTCTGCGGCAGGCCGTCTGGGTCCGCAACTGCCTTGAGCGGTCGGCGCTGCCGCCGGGGACGACGCCGTACCAGCTGCTCACCGGGAAGAAGCCCGACTTGTCGCTGGCACGGGTGTGGGGCTGCATGGCGCAGTTTCTTGTCCCCGAGTAGCAGCGTGGTGGAGAGCTGCAGCCCAAGGCCCCGTGGGGCCTTCACCTCGGCGTGTCGGAGGAGAACAAGGGCTGGGAGCTCCTCGACATCGCCGACAACCGGGTGGTCACCACGTCGGACGTGGTGTTCTACGAAAGCATGTCGCTGGAAGTGTGGAAGTCGGCGCACGGGCCGGCGTCAGGGCGGATGCCGGTTCACCCGCCAACGGACACCTCGACGACGACGCTGCGTCTGCTCGCCGAGGTCGGTGAGCTTCCTGGAGAGGACGCCGAGGACGTCCCCGCTCCCTGCACTCCACCTGCCCCTCCCCTTGTGGCCGACCTGCATGGGCTGACCCCGACGTCTGCCTCTGGCGATGAGGGGAGAAGTGGGGCGTCACCTGTGGCGCCGGCCCCAAGCATCGCCGGTGGCCGCCGTGATGCTGTGTCGGTTGGCGTGGGAGCGAAGTAGACGCCGACTAGGAGGCAGTAGGTGGTGCCGCGGACTTTGGTGAAGCCAGCGAAGGAGGCTCCTCCAGCGCAGCAGCTGACAGGGGAGCAGGCAGCAGCGACGCCGACCAAGGAACAGTCGGCGACCGGGCAGTCGGCAGGGGAGCCGACCGCAGGGGAGAAGTCGGCTGGGAAGCCGACTGAGGTGCAGCAGGACGCCGAGGACAGCGACCACGGCGACGATGGAGGGGACGCCGAGGAGGTCCAGCCGGGACCACGGCGCACAGGCCGACTTCGGAGGCCTCCCGACTTCTTCGTCCCCGCTGCCTTCACCACGGTGTACGACGTGGACGATGATGACCTGCTGTACGACGACGCCGAGGAGGATGAGGAGTTTCCGGAGCTCGACCCTGACATGCAGGCGAACCTCGAGCACCGTTGGGACATCTCCACGATGTCGGTGAAGGAGGCGTTGGCAAGCTGGAAGGGCCCGGCGGTGAAGGCCGCCATGGAGGAGGAGATCCGCAGCCTCATCAACATGGGCACTTGGGAGCTGGTCGAACGCCCGCCGGGGGTCAACATCATGAAGAAACGGTGGGTGTTGACAACGAAGTACCACGTCGACGACACCGTCGAGCGCGAGAAGGCGAGGCTGGTCGTGAAGGGCTTCACGCAGGTGTACGGCGCCGACTACGACGAGACGTTCGCGCCGGTGGGCAGCTACGTCACGCTGAGGATCTTTCTCAGCATCGTCGCCGTGCTCAACCTCAACCTGATGCAGCTCGACATGAAGAACGCCTTCCTGCAGAGCAAGCTCGACCGGGTGCTGTACATGTCCCAGCCGGACTACTTCAACGACGGAACCGGCCGGGTGTGCAAGCTGCTGAAGAGCCTGTACGGGCTGAAGCAGTTGCCGCTGCTGTGGTACTTGGCGCTCAATGATGTGCTGGTCGGCGCCGGGTGGAAAAAGAGCCAGGTCGACGAGGCTCTTTACTTTAAGGTCGGCGACGACGGAGTGGCCTGCTGGGTGCTGGTCTACGTCGACGACCTGCTCGCCGCCAGCAGTAGCGCCGCGATGCTGGAGGAGCTGAAGGAGCTGCTGGAAGCCGCCTTCGAGCTGCGCAAGATCTCGCCGGTGCAGAAGTACCTCGGGCTGGAGATCGTGCGCGACAGGTCGGCGGGGAAGCTGTGGCTGCACCAGCAGGGCTACGCCGACAAGCTGCGTAGGCGCTTCATCGACGAGGAGCAGACCGGGCGCACCCCAAAGACGCCGGTCTCGGTCGACGCCTACGCCGAGCTTACCTTCAACGACGAGGAGGCGCAGGAACGCCAGGAGGAGGAGTACCGGCCGAAGGTCGGCTCGCTGCAGTTCGCGGCGACAACGACGAGGCCGGACATCGCCTTCGCCTGCAGCAAGCTGGGGAGCGGCCTCACGGTGAGGAGCGACCAGCACTGGCGCGAGGTCGACCGCTGCCTCGCCTACCTCGCCAACACACGTGACACCGCCCTGGAGTTCGGCGGTGGACCAGAGTCGCTGGAGCTGGTCGGCTACGTGGACGCCGACGACGCCGGTGACAAGCAGAACAGGACGAGCACGAGTGGCTACGGAGGGGCCGCGGTCTCCTGGTCGAGCCAGCGCATCAAGTGCGCGACGTTGTCGTCGACCGAGTCGGAGTACGTGGCGGCCACCGAAGCCGGGAAGGAGGGACGCCGACTTCGCTTCCTTCTCGCAGAGTTCCGGCAGCTGGACGACGGGAAGCTGACTGTCCTGCGAGTGGACAATAAGTCGGCCATCACGGTCGTCGAGGGCATGGGGTTGACGGGCAACCTCAAGCACATGGAGCGGCGACAGGCCTGGCTGCAGCACATGGTGAAGCGCGGGAAGTTCTCGCTGAAGTACATCCCGACCGCGAGCAGCCGGCCGACTTCCTGACGAAGGCGCTGCACTATCCGGCCTTCAACCGGTGCTCCGTCTCAATCGGCCAGGTGCGCTTGGCCGACGTGGGCGACGGCGACGACGATGTGCAGCAGTAGGTGCCATGCCCTCTTGCATGGCTGGTACGGTGACCGGCGTGCTGTGTGTTGGGTGCACGCCGACGGGCTATTCTCGGAGCTGTACTGCCGTGTGGGCTGGGGGCCCAAGCGTGAACGCGGCAGGGGAGTGTCAACGGGAGTGTTGTTTGGCCCCGTCCTCGCTTGGGCGGAGCCGACCTCGTGGTCGGAGGTGCGGGGGTTGCAGCCGACATGCAGCAGTGGGCACGGGGGCTTCTGTAAGGGCGCCTGGCTGGAGGGCGCCGAGCAGGAGGACGCCGTCCTGGACGCCCGGTTGTCGTCCTGGACGCTTGGACGGCGTCCTGGGAAGCTGGACGCCGACCTAGGCGTCTGCACGGCGTCCTAGGAGCCTGGGACGCCGCCCTGGGCGTCTGCACGGCGTCCTGGGCGTCTGGACGCCGACCTGGGGGTTCGGACGGCGTCCTGGGCGCCTGGGACGCCGGACTGGGGACGCCGGGCATTGGTGGCCGGCTACAGACTGTGCTGGTTGACCGGGCGTAGTTGCCCGGTCGACCGGGATACCCGGCCGATGTGCGCGAATGTCGCCGGGGTGGAGTCTGCGAGGCCGACCTCGGGGGTGGCATCCCAAGGTCGACGAGGCTGGTGGGCGCAGTCGCTGGCGTGGAGTCTGCCAGGCGTCTGCGCTGTGCACGTGATGAGGAGTGGCGCACCAACCAGCTGCACGCATCTGCGAAGCAGGTGCACCGTTGTCGTGCGGGTGCAACGCTGTGCAGCCGACTTGCTGCAGCGTTGGCACACCATGGACTTGCAACGTTGGCGAACCGCTACTCTGCAACGCTGGAGCGGTGCGAGCGCTGCTGCGCTGGAGCACGGTCGACCATGCTGCGCTGGAGGCCGACCATCAGCCTAGCTAGCTCTGATGTAGTCAGTGTTGCCAATGTTGTTACAATCATTGTTGTCAATCTTTGCTAGTGAAACTCTTGCAAAATCTCCCTGTGAATGTGCAAGCAGAGAACACACAAGCAAACGACTAAGGAACGCAGAGATCACACGAGCACCCGTGCCTAACCCGTAGTCTAGCTCCCGTTGCTAAAGTTATCTCCGCAGCTAGTGGGGGCACCCAGGCTGCTGCAGGATGTGGTGACGACGGGCTCAGCGGAGAAGTGGGTGGCGGTGGCAGATGCGCGGGCAGCCTACTTGAGGCACCTGCTACCAGCAGCGCTAGAGAACCTACATGTCGCGCAGCTGCGGGACATTAAAGATACAAGCAGAGGCAGGAGGCCAACGGGAAAGGGGCAGTAGTGGGCGTGCAGGAGGAAGAGGAAGTATACCACATGAGGCAGCGTTGGACGTGGGGCTCTCACAGCAGCAGTGGACGGTGAAGGAGGTGCGGCCGTCGGGAGTGATCGTGTTGGAGGACGGGAAAGGAAAACGGGTGGCGGACCACATTACCAACGTATCCAGGATTCGCACAGAGAAGGGCAAGGGCGGGCCACAGGGTCCCATGACGCGCGCGAGGGTGGCAGCAATGCGTCATGGGAGGGGGCAGGAAGTGTCCGAGAAAGGAGACAGCGAAGACAAGGGCAAGAAGAAGGTGGGCTAGAGGCAAGAAGAGAGAGGCAGAGGGCAGTAAGGGAGAGGTAGCAAATAGGGGACGAGCTGGCAGGGAGGACCAGGGGAGGACGAAGAGCGGTGAGGCAGACGGCTGAGACATAGGGGGCATGGAGGGACGGGCTGGAGACGAAAGAAGGAAAGGGACCTGAGGTGGCACTGAGGGAGGCACAAGGCAGAAAAGGGGGGAAGTTTCCGACAGCTGTCAGAATTCTAAGGTTGACGCCTAAGAAGTGCTAACAGAGGGTGTAGAATGGGCTTGCGGAGGAACACTTGTACATTGTAAATAAGTGAAACACTCAGCAGCGGGGAGCTGTAACGGCAGAAGTGAAGCAGGGCGGATGGCTCGGCAAGGGGGTGGCAACTGGCGAAGCAAAGCGGATGGCAACTCCACGTAGGGCGGCGGGCAGGACTGGAGGGAGGTGTGCTGACAGGATCGGCAACGAGATGACGTGTGCGTGGTATGCCAATGGGTGATGGGTGGGGTGCATGTGTGGTGCGTTTGTTTTCTCTTGCAGACACCGAGTCCAGGAGGGAGCTGGAAGACAGCGAGGCCAGCTGGAGACAGGCAGGCGTACCGGATGGATGGCTAGCTAGGCAGCCCAGCAGAGCAACAATTGTTAGGCTAGGCTAGCTAAGGGTGTGTAGGGAAGCTTAAGGTTGGTTCCTGGGCCATGGGACTGCCACTAAATGTATGTTTTCGTGAATTACTGCAAATTACTTCTTGACAAGAAGTGATTAGCGAAGCCATAACAGCAGTCGAGATGAGTTAGGAAGGATCAGAGCTTAGGAAGTGTCCGAGAAAGGAGACAGCAAAGACAAGGGCAAGAAGAAGGTGGGCTAGAGGCAAGAAGAGAGAGGCAGAGGGCAGTAAGGGAGAGGTAGCAAATAAGGGACGAGCTGGCAGGGAGGACCAGGGGAGGACGAAGAGCGGTGAGGCAGACGGTTGAGACACAGGGGGCATGGAGGGACGGGCTGGAGACGAAAGAAGCAGAGGGACCTGAGGTGGCACTGAGGGAGGCAGAAGGCAGAAAAGGGGGGAAGTTTCCGACACATGTGCGGGTGTACTGTGGCAGACCTAGCAAGCAGGCTAGGAAGGATAGGCCGAGGTGGAATTTAGCGGATGACGAGGCCTTTGTCATGCAGCGAATCTACGACAACGAGGGATTGGGGCTGAGGTGGCATGCGGGCTTCCAGTCCATCTGGTCGAACCCAAGAACCTCTGTCAGACCACCGTAGTTTTTTAGGGGAGGGCTGGGTATCCACCTGGCTAAAGCCCTGATGAGTCAGAGGCACAGGTCCACGTCACGATACCATCCGCAGAGCGACGGACTGACAGAGGGACTGGTGCAGACAGTGAAGCGAGGACTGAGGGCCTACGGGGAGGAACATAAGAGGGACTGGGACAGGAAGCTTTGTTGGGTGATAGCGGGGTACCGCTTCAGCAAGCAGGCGGCGCTGAAGGACGTGTCACCCTACTATCTCCTGTTTGGCAAGGAGCCAGTGATGCTAGTGGGGGCACCCAGGCTGCTGCAGGATGTGGCGACGACGGGCTCAGCGGAGAAGTGGGTGGCGGTGGCAGATGCGCGGGCAGCCTACTTGAGGCACCTGCTACCGGCAGCGCTAGAGAACCTACACGTCGTGCAGCTGCGGGACATTAAGAGATACAAGCAGAGGCAGGAGGCCAACGGGAAAGGGGCAGTAGTGGGCGTACAGGAGGAAGAGGAAGTATACCACAGGAGGCAGCGTAAGCACGCCTTGGACGTGGGGCTCTCACAGCAGCGGTGGACGGTGAAGGAGGTGCGGCCGTCGGGAGTGATCGTGTTGGAGGACGGGAAAGGAAAACGGGTGGCGAACCACGTTACCAACGTGGCCAGGATTCGCACAGAGAAGGGCAAGGGCGGGCCACAGGGTCCCATGACGCGCGCGAGGGTGGCAGCAATGCGCCATGGGAGGGGGTAGGAAGTGTCCGAGAAAGGAGACAGCAAAAACAAGGGCAAGAAGAAGGTGGGATAGAGGCAAGAAGAGAGAGGCAGAGGGCAGTAAGGGAGAGGTAGCAAATAGGGGACGAGCTGGCAGGGAGGAACAGGGGAGGACGAAGAGCGGTGAGGCAGACGGCTGAGACACAGGGGGCATGGAGGGACAGGCTGGAGACGAAAGAAGCAGAGGGACCTGAGGTGGCACTGAGGGAGGCAGAAGGCAGAAAAGGGGGGAAGGTTTCCGATAGCTGTTAGAATTCTAAGGTTGATGCCTAAGAAGTGCTGACAGAGGGTGTAGAATGGGCTTGCGGAGGAACACTTGTACATTGTAAATAAGTGAAACACTCAGCAGCGGGGAGCGGTAACGGCAGAAGTGAAGCAGGGCGGATGGCTCGGCAAGGGGGTGGCAACTGGCGAAGCAAAGCGGATGGCAACTCCACGTAGGGCGGCGGGCAGGACTGGAGGGAGGTGTGCTGGCAGGATCGGCAACGAGATGACGTGTGCGTGGTATGCCAATGGGTGATGGGTGGGGTGCATGTGTGGTGTGTTTGTTTTCTCTTGTAGACACCGAGTCCAGGAGGGAGCTGGAAGACAGCGAGGCCAGCTGGAGACAAGCAGGCGTACCGGATGGATGGCTAGCTAGGCATCCCAGCAGAGCAACAATTGTTAGGCTAGGCTAGCTAAGGGTGTGTAGGGAAGCTTAAGGCTGGTTCCTGGGCCGTGGGAATGCCACTGCATGTATGTTTTCATGAATTACTGCAAATTACTTCTTCACAAGCAGTGACTAGCGAAGCCATAACAGCAGTCGAGATGAGTTAGGAAGGATCAGAGGTTAGGAACTGTCCGAGAAAGGAGACAGCAAAGACAAGGGCAAGAAGAAGGTGGGCTAGAGGCAAGAAGAGAGAGGCAGAGGGCAGTAAGGGAGAGGTAGCTTATAGGGGACGCGCTGGCAGGGAGGACCAGGGGAGGACGAAGAGCGGTGAGGCAGACGGCTGAGACACAGGGGGCATGGAGGGACGGGCTGGAGACGAAAGAAGCAGAGGGACCTGAGGTGGCACTGAGGGAGGCAGTGTCAGAATAATATATAGTTCTATATATTGTTCTATAACTGCCTGTAGTGTAGAATACTATAGTCATATAACTTTCTGTTTGGTGGTGCACCTTTCTTGATTCTTGCCTATTTGTACTGCTCGCTCTATAGTGAACAACCTCTTTGTCTTGCTAAACTCTCTCGACACTCCACCTCCTACCCAAACCCTAGTTGCCATGGTTCTAAACTTAACTCACTATTTTGACATGGTATCCAGAGCCTGGTTCGCCTAGGCCTGCACGTTATTTTCGTTCATGGCACCCCCTGTCGCTCCCTGCTTGGTGCTGCCCGTCGCGCAGCTTTTGTCCGTCACGCTGTTCGTGATGACGAGCTGCGCGACGGCGTCAAATGCGGCCTCGTTTCGGCCCCCCGTTAGCGCCCTGCCCGTCCCGTCCGTGGCGTCCCGCCCCTGGCCGCGAACGCAAGCACTGACGCCAGCGCCCGGCGCCAGCGCGATCGCCAGCACCCGACGCCGACGCGGACGCCAGCGCCCGACGCCGACGCTGACGCCAGCGCCAGGCTCCAGCGCGGACGCCAGCGCCATCGACAGCCCACGCCCCCCCTCCCTTCCGTGGATTCCGTCGTCGGGGGGGGGGGGAGAGGTTGCGGGGGGAGGATGAGGGGAAACGGGGGAAGTGTCTGGAGATGGCGAGAGTGATTCTGCAAAGACAGCAGCCGCCCCTCCTCTCTCTCTCACTGCCGTGGGGGGGAGGTTAAGAGAGGGTGGCGAAATCAGCCAGGCATCTGCAGCTGCCGCCCGCTGCTACTGTGGCACCTCCTGCTGCCGCCCCTGCCGCCACCTGCCCTTGTTTCTGCTGTCTGCTGCTGGGGCCTGCAGGTGCTGCCGTCGAGGCGCTGCTGTCCTGCTGCACGTTGCAGCCTCAGAGCCTGCTCCTCAGGCGACCTGCCGCCCCTACATCTGCTACTGCTTCTACCTTGGCTGGGGGGGTGTGCTACAGCTGTATCTGCCACTACTGCACCGGCTACTACTGCTCTTGCCTGCTACTGTTTCTTCCGCTGCACCCTGACGGGTGTACCCCATTATGGGGGCGTTGACTGCACATTCTTCCCTACAGGCACTTATGGGGGCGTGTCAGAATAATATTTAGTTCTATATATTGTTCTATAACTGCCTGTAGTGTAGAATACTATAGTCATATAACTTTCTGTTTGGTGGTGCACCTTTCTTGATTCTTGCCTATTTGTACTGCTCGCTCTATAGTGAACAACCTCTTTGTCTTGCTAAACTCTCTCGACACTCCACCTCCTACCCAAACCCTAGTTGCCATGGTTCTAAACTTAGCTCACTATTTTGACAGGCAGAATGCGGAAAAAGGGGGAAGTTTCTGACACATGTGCGGGTGTACTGTGGCAGACCTAGCAAGCAGGCTAGGAAAAAAAAAGGCCGAAGTGGAATTTAGCGGATGACGAGGCACTTGTCATGCAGCGAATCTACGACAACGAGGCATTGGGGCTGAGGTGGCAGGCGGGCTTCCAGTCCATCTGGTCCATCTGTCAGACCACCGTAGTTTTTTAGGGGAGAGCTGGGTATCCACCTGGCTGGAGCCCTGATGAGTCTGTTACGACTGAGTGTTTTGCTTTTACATCTTTTTGTATAGGGCTTTCACTAATAATTTCAGTTTCTGCCTTGGGCTTCACATTGAACACGACGCAGAGAAGCGGTGGATGCAAGTGCATCAACGCAAGTACCTTGAGGCATTCGCTGCAATTGGGCAGATTGGAGGCCATATGGTTACCCCCTTTCCCTCTAGGTTCATGTGTGTGGAGGGACCAAAGAAGGAAAGCGTTGGCGAGGAAGAGAAGCGTCGTTTTCACTTGTTGGTGGCCAGCCTCGTGTATGCTGCGGTAAACACCCAACCGGACATCACCTTTGAACGCCCTAATGAGGAGAAGGTAACACCTGGAATGAGGATGGCCAAGTATCTTGGCCAAACTACGACTGTTGGGCTGCAATACTCGGCGGCGGCACAAAGGCGCCAAAAGGGCGCAGATGGTGTCGAACCCGGGCGTTTATTCCTCACTACCTTCCTCAATAATCGTAACCAGAGGACATGCTAAAGTGTGGGAGGCTTCATTTGCTGTGCTTGTGGACACTAAACTGCTTGGGAAAGCAGGAAGCAGGTGGACCAAGCTTTGAGCTCGGTGGAGTCCGAGTACATGGCTCTCTTCCGTGCCATACGGGAAGTTGTGTGGCAGCGGCGTTTGCTGGTTGAGATGGGGGAGGAGCAGCAAGGACCTACCCCTCTCTTTTGTGACATCCAGGGTCCCATTGCATTGTCTAAGAACCATGCGTTGCATGGCCTCACTAAGCACATGAAGATGAAGTGGCATTGGGTGAGGAGCATAGTGGTCGGGTGAAGTTGAATTGCATTACGCGAAGACGACAGCGCGGCCAGCTGATATCATGACCAAAAAACTGGTGGAACAGCAGCATTGGAAGTGTTGCATGCTAGCTGGGATGGCTCTGAAAAGAGAGAACCAGATTCTAAGGCCAACAATCAGAGGGAAAGTTTGTTGGTGCAATCCTATGGTTTGCACTTCGCTTGTTGTCCTTGTGCGTGCATGCGTGTGTACATGGAATGGTGTGAGGGCATAGGAAAAAATATATTTCATGCTTATAATAGCGTGTGAATGATGAGCCGTGATGTTGAATATGTGCGTCGAGCCAATAGCGTGTTTTTCCTAGTCGCGTGTCACGTCGTCGTTTGTGCGTCGTGCGTGTTTTCTATTTTGCCGGAAGCTCGGCGCGTCGCAGGTGTACAGCAAGCCTTGAAGAACACAAGGAAGGCTTTTGAAGCAACCAGAGCCTTGGTTTACAGATTCAAGTGATTTCGAAGCTCGCCGAAAGGGTAAACATCGAAATAGAAAATAGTTACATTGCATTGTGTAGTTTCTCTTGGTGCAGGCTCTTGTGGTGGGTCGTTTCGAGACCCTCCGTGGTTTGGGACTGTCTACCACTGTTTCACCTCCTTGGACCTCGGCTCTTGGGGTTTGTAAAGGCCAAGGGGGCGGGGTTCTTCCTTTTTGTGGTCTATAATTGCTACCATAGTGCCGTTTGTTCAAACTGAAATTGAGTCATCCAATCTTAATGCGATCGTGCGATTCAGATTGCTTAGTGTATGCGATGTTAAGGTGCTCCAGATCTTATTTATAGCATGTCATTTGGAGCTGTGACCAAAACGCTATCAACGTTTGAAGCCGCTGTGAAGAAATCTGTCAGTGTGCACTCTATCTTTCGATTTAGGCACATTTGAGCCTATTGTGTCTATAACAATCTTTCAGTATTCTATTGTATAAGCACCCTGGCATTTCAGGATGGAGGTTTACCTGTAGCACTGGTCCGTCAAAATCCCTTTGAAAATCGTTCTATAACAACTGCTTGTACTGGAAAACAATCATATCGGGGCCTATGTACAAAACCGTCGACAATTGTACAACAAAAATGACGGTCCGTGATGTGTGTGACTAAAAATATATCCTCGCTGTACAAAATCAGGGCCACCCGACTCCAAGAGACACATCATGACAGGCAAACAAGCCAATCAGACTGCACCACAGACTCAAAATCCTCCCAAACTCAACATCCTTAATGTGTCTGCATGAGGCCTTCTGAATCTATCCTGATAGATCAGTATTTGAATCAAACAATTACACTAATTCATCAGGGTACCATAAACAAAAAGTAGTACGAACAATTCAGAATAACCTTCAGTCTCAGAATTACTAGTGGAATGATGAACTAGTAGGAGATAGGGTACACGTAGGAATGCCGAGAAAACTTCAGTACCCTATACTAGATACATCACTACAGCCTAACCAACTTAACAAATATATAAACCTAACTTGACGCACCCCCACAGGCTAAGTGAGAGAGGAATCAAAACGAGCTATACGAGACACATGGTCGCAAGACCTGTCAAGAAATACAACAAAGCAAGCGATACAACTCAGGGTGGTATGACTAGCCAGCCTGTGATACGAACGGTCACTAGGCCAGTTCAAGAGTTCGAATCATTATATAAACAACAAAACAAGCAGAGGCAAGTCAACAAGAAACAAGGGCCTCTCTGGACAAGGCGAAGCTGTGAACATAACCTGTGGTGGTCACCAGGTGGGAGGCTCTTGGTGAAGATGTTTGTAGTGTTGGTCGCTGAGGCCACAAACCAAACATGCCTGGCCGCGTCGCTGCATCTCTTGCAGGTGTGCTTCACTCTGCCTCCAGTGAAGGCTCTCGACACACGAGTATCATGACCTTGTTGTCTATGAAAAAAATCGGTGTAGAGCTAGGCCACTCACCTAGGCCAGTGACCAAGAAGGTCAACCAGTGGAGCGCCTGAGCAACCATGACACCGTCGTAAATCTCGGAATCAGTACTAGGCTATGCCACAGACGACAACCGAGTAGACCATGACGACATAACTCTGGAGCCCAAGCTGAAACGAGTCGACCTGTTGGTCTCCTTGTCGTCCACCCGGGACGACTGGCAGTACCCGGTAAGTCGCACTGGATGTGTCCCTCCAAGCACACGCCCCATGCCTGGTGTAGTCGCCAGGTAATTCGCCACAACCTAAGCAGCCGTACAGTGAACAAGACTGTATCTCCTACTCGCAGGACACAGATTGGCACTTACAAGGTACATGGCGCAGTCTTTAGTCTGGTCGTCTCAGGCTCCACTGAGTCCCAGGCGGGAAAGCACCAGTGAAGCCAGGAAGATGGGACAGCCAGATCTGATCATGCAGTCTACCCTGGAGAAAGGTAGTGGAGAAGTCTAGTAAATGCAGCTCGTAGTCTCGCTGTGCTGTAACGAGTAGTAGCACCCGAAGAGTGGTCACCTTCAGGGAAGGGGAGAAGGTCTAGAAGAAGTCTACTCCCGCACGATGACTGAAGCCTCTAACCACGTAGCGCCTTGAAGATAGGCGGCGAAACGAACGGCCGCTTCACCTTGAAGATCCACATTCCATCGACTACGTTCGCTCGGGGAGGGAGGAATATCTGCGGATGAAGAAAGAAGTGGGGCGAGAACGCAAGAATAGTGATGGGTCGACAGACGAAGGACGAAACCCAAGGTCAGCAAGAGTGGTTCACTGGGTTTCGTGCCACTTACGAGGTGCATGACGCAGTTGTTAGACTGGTCATCGCAGGGTCCACTAAGTCTCAAGCGACAAGCCAGGAGGACGGCAAAGCCAGATATCCTCGTGCAGGCTACACTGGAGAAAGGTAGTGGAGAAGTCTAGTGAGTGCAGCTCGTAGTCTCACTGTGCTGCGACGTGTTGTAGTACCCGAAGAGTGGTCATTTTCAAGGTGGGGGAGAAGGTCTAGAAGAAGTGTACCTCCGCACGCTGACTGAAGCCTCTAACCACGTAGCACCTTGACGATAGGCGGCAAAACAGGCGGCCACTTTACCTTTTAGATACACGTTCCATTGACTAAGTTCGCGCGGGGAGGGGGAATCGCGTCGACGTACGTGTCTGAGTGTCAACGGGAGTTGTGGTTGGCCCAGTCCTCGCTTGGGCGGAGCTGACTTCGTGGTCGGGTGTGCGGGAGGTGCAGCCGACATCCTGCAGTGGGCTACGCCGACTTGGGCGGGCTGGTTGACGGGATCTGGTCAACTTGCACGGGGCCACTGTGAAGCCGCCGACTTTGGGGGCTGGCGGCCGACTTCAGTACTGAGTGGTCAACCTGGCGAGGTCGACCTGGGAGGGCACCGACTTGGTGGCGCCGACCTGGTGAAGCCGACTTGGTGTGGTCGGCTGACAATGGGGCTGGTCGACCTGGAGCAGGTCGACTTGGTGTGGTCGACCGGTGGTGTTCGTCGACCTGGGGGTCGACGGGCACGAGGAGGAACAGCTGGTCAATGTGGTTGCCCGATCGACCAGGTTACCCGGACGACGGGGTTCTGCGAAGGAGCACGACAGTCGCCCAGGTGGTTTTTGTGAAGCCGACCTCGGTGGTGGTATCCCGAGGTCGACGTGGCTGATCAGGTGTAGTCGTCAGCACATGGACAGCTTCGCGTCTGCGCTGTGCACGTGACGGGGCACAGCACGCCAACCAGCTGCGAGCACCTGCGAAGCGGGTGCGCTGTAGTCTTGCGGATGCAACGCTGTGCAGCCGCCTTGCTGCAGCGTTGGCACGCCGTCGACTTGCAGTATTGGCAGATTGCCACTTTGCTATGCTGGAGCGCGGTCGGCCATATAGCGCTGGAACGCGGTCGACCGTGCTGCGCTGGCAGTAGGAACGAATGCTACGACCACTCCTACCCTGTGCCTACCCCGTAGACTAGCTCCCGTTGTACAAGTTATCTCCGCATGGTGCGGTGACCGTGGGCGGCACCGCGACTTACCTTCAGCTGTGTTAGTCGCCATGTTTGGCGCCGTTGGTGACGCGGGCGTAGTGGATACCCTGGAGACACGGCTAGCTGATGCGAGGAGACGCCACGCTGATGGCGAATACGGGGAGACCCTTTCCTTGGAGGTCGTCGAGTTAGGCATCCGAGCAAAGTGGGAGACTGAACATCCTTCTCGACCTGTCTCTCCTCGACCGGTGAACAATGAAGGCGGCGTCGACATGGGCATCAACGCCAGTGACCAGGTTGGCAGTAGTGCGGGAGGCACGTCGAGGCAGAGAGGGGTGTTCCGGACGGCCGACGGTGAAGTCGGCGGCATTCAAGCGCGAGGGCTGAAGTCGTCGGCGGCTGCACGCTTTTCGCAAGGCGACGTCGGTGGACGTCGAAGCAGTGTGACGCCGGCGTCAGCGACCCACGTGACTGCAGAAGGGATCGCACTGACCTACGAATACTTCAAGTTTCCGTTGGACAAGGTCTTCGTCACGGTGCCGCTGGTCGGTCGGCACGACTTGCTCACGTGGAAGGAATCCATCGAGCTCCAACTGGAGATGGCCGGGCTGATGTGCTTCGCCGACGGCACCGTAAAAACGCCGCCTGCGAGCAACGACGAGCTGCGTGCAGAGTTCCAAGCGTGCAGCTGTTGACCTTCACGGTCATCTCACGGTGCTGCTCGCCGGTGCTGTAGATCGCATTGAAGTTGTGTCGGCGTCACCTGGACGCCAGCCACCAGGCGCGGTTCATCACATCAGCGTACCAGGTCACTGACGACCTGTACATCGGCCAGCTGGAGGAGAAGATGACGCATCTGCAGATGGGCGACCAGGAGACCGTGACCGACTACTGCAACCGAGCTCGGCTCCTCCTTGCGTGCATGCGGATGGCCGGTGTCAAATACTCGACGGCGTCGTACAGCATGCACGTCATCGAGGGGCTCCCGAGCAGCTACAACCTGATTAAACGACCGACGGTGGTGCCGGGGACGTGGGAGTCGCTCAACGAAGACATCCTCAGGGACGAGGCGATGCAGGAGGTCGAGAGGTCCACGGAGCTCCTGACGTAGGTGAACCACGTCGCCCCGACAAGCCTGGCGGCGGTGGTAGCGGAGGTGGGAGGCCAGCCAAGGACGCCGACAAGCAGAAATAGGCTAAGAAAGGCGGTCGTGGAGGCGAAAGTCGGCGTCGGGAGTGTTGGCTCTGCGGCGACCCCGACCACCTCTCCTCTGAATGCCCCAAGGGAGGCCGAGGGAGTTCGGCCGGACGCCGCCGTCGTCGGGAGAGCAAGCCGCGCAACGAGAAGTAGTCGACCAAGTCGACCTCGGCGAAGGACGCCGACTCCTCCTAAGGAGATAAAGGGCGAGGCGACAAGGAGGCGTCATGCTCGCTGGTCGGCGTAGTTGAGCCGACCGTCTTGCTAGCACTGGAGGTCGGCGAGGACTTACAGGCGGTGGCGGCGGCCATGCAGGCGAGCCCGGTGATGGTCCTGCTCGACAGCGGCTACTCGCACCTCCTGATGGAGACGAAGGCAGCCTTCGTCGACTTGGGGCCGAGCGGCGACGTCAAGAACGTGGGCGGCTTCAATGGAGCACTGCAGGACGTCCAAGGTCGAGGCACCGTCGCCTTGCAAGGGGAGGCCGGGAAGCAGGTGCTCATCCCCGACGTGCTCTACGTCCCAGGCGTGCAGGTGAATCTGCTATCAGCCGATCAGCTGAAGGAGAGCGGTGTGAAGATGCAGGACGATGGTGACGGGATGCTGCTCATCTCGGCGGCGGGGGACGTACTCGGTCAGGCGAGGTACACCGGTCCGGTCCTCTGCACCGACTTCAGTCCCTGCTTGGCGACGGCCGCGACAGAGGTGGTAGCTCTGCGAGCGCTATCCTCGGCGACGAATTTGATGCCGGCCCGGTGGCACGCGAGGCTTGCACATGTCGGCATCGACACCATCACCAGCTCGACGAAGCACGAGGTCGACACCGGCTTGGACATCAAGCAGTCGGCCGCCATCGACTCTCCGTGTGTCTCATGCGTTGGCGGGAAGCTGGCGCGGCACACCTTCCCCGACAAGGGCTCGAACGCCGACGACGCCCTAGCAGTCGTGCACATCGACCTGTGCGGGCCATTTCGGGTGGCTGCCAAGGACGGCATCCTATATTTCCTGCTGCTGAAGGACCGCAAGACCCGCTACGTGTGGGTGAGGCCGGTCGCCAAGAAGTCCGACGTACTGCGGGAGTTTGAGAAGTGGCTGGTGGTAGCTGAGCGGCAGACGAAGAAGTCAGTGCTTATGCCGTGCTCTGACCGTGGAGGGGAGTTCCTCGGGAAGGACTTCACCACCTACGTGGACGGCAAGGGAATCGTACACGACTTGACCTGCCCCTACTCACCGCAGCAGAATGGCATGGCAGAGCAGGAGATTCAGACGGTGGTGGAGTCGGTGCGGACAATGCTGCTGCACGTGGGCGTGCAGCACCACTGGTGGCACCTCGCCCTGCAACAGGCCGTCTGGGTGCAAAACTGCCTAAAGAGGTCGACGCTGCCGCCGGGGACGACTCCGTACCAGCTGCTGACCGGCAAGAAGCCCGATTTGATGTTGGCCCGTGTGTGGGGCTGCATGGCGCAGCTCCTGGTTCCCGAGCAGCAGCCCGGTAGCAAACTGAAGCCGAAGGCTAGGTGGGGCCTTCAGCTCGGTGTGTCGGCGGAAAGCAAGTGCTGGGAGCTCCTCGACCTCATCGACAACAGGGTGGTCACCATGTCAGACGTGGTGTTCTAGGAGACGATGCTGAAGGTGTGGAAGTCAGAGCACGGGCCGGCGCCGGGGCGAACGCGGGTCAACCTGCCGACGGACACCTCGACGGCGACACTCCCGCTGCTCGCCGAGGTCGGTGAGCTTGCTGATGAGTATGCCGAGGACGTCCGACCTCCCGCCCCACCCCTTGTAGCCGACCCGCATGAGCTGACATCGAAGTCGGCCAGCGGCGATGAGGGGAGCAGTGGGGCGTCGCCTGTGGCACCGGATGAGAGCATCGCTGGTGGCCGACGTGACGTCAAGCAAGTCGGCATGGGAGAGAAGTGGACGCCGACATGGGAGTAGCAGGCGGAGGAGGTGCCGCCGACTTGGGTGAAGTCGGTGAAGGAGGCGTCGGCACAGAAGCCGCCAACAGTTGAGCAGCCTGCAGTGAAGCTGACCAAGGAGCAGTCGGTGACCGGGCAGTCGGCAAGGGAGCTGACGACAGGGACGCTGACTTTGGTGTAGAAGGCAGGTGAGGACAGTGGAGCTGCCGTCGATGAAGGGGAGCAATCGAGGGGCACGGAGTCCATCGACAGCGACATGGTGGAGGTCTACGCTGAAGAGCCTGGGCCGCGACGTTGAGGCCGACTTTGGAGGCCACCTGAGTTCCTAACCTACTACGTATGCCTGCCGCCGACCGCCTTCACAACGCTACACGACGACGTCGAGGATGAGCCGCTGTACGACGACGCCGAGGACGATGTCGACTTGCCAGAGCTCGACCCCGATATGCACGCCGACCCCAAGCACCGCTGCATCATCACGACGATGATGGTGAAGGAGGCATTGGCGAGCTGGAAGGGCAAGGTGGTGAAGGCCGCCATGGACGAGGAGATCCGCAGTCTCATCGGCATGGGCACCTGGGAGCTGGTCGAACGCCCACGCGGGGTCAACATCATGAAGAAACGGTGGGTCCTGATGACCAAGTACCACGTCGATGACACGGTCGACCAGGAGAAGGCAAGGCAGGTCGTGAAGGGCTTCACGCAGGCGTATGGCGTCGACTACGACGAGAGTACGCGCCGGTGAGCAGCTATGTCTCGCTGAGAGTCTTCCTCAGCATCGTCGATGTCGACCTCAACCTGATGCAGCTCGACATGAAGAATGCCTTCTTGCATAGCAAGCTCGACAGGGTGTTGTACATGTACCAGCCGGACTACTATATCGACGGGACCAGCCGGGTGTGCAAGCTGCTGAAGAGTCTGTACGGGCTGAAGTAGTCGCCGCTACTGTGGTACAAGGTGCTCAACGACGTGCTGGTCAGCGCCGGCTGGAAGAAGAGCCAGGTCGACGAGGCCCTCTACTTCAAGGTTGGCGACGACGGGATGGCCTGTTAGGTGCTGGTCTACGTTGACGACCTGCTGGCCGCCAGAAGCAGCTCGGCCATGCTGAAGGAGATGAAGGAACTACTGGAGGCCGCCTTCGAGATGCGGGAGATCTCGCCAGTGGAGAAGTACCTCGGGCTGGAGATCGTGCGCGACAGGCCAGCGAGGAAGTTATGGCTGCACTAGCAGAACTACGCCGACAAGCTACGCAGGGTGAGGAGCAGACCAGGCGCACCCCAAAGATGCCGGTCTCCATCGACGCCTATGTTGAGCTGACGCTCGACGACGAAGAGGCACAGGAGCGCCAGGAGGAGGAGTACCGGCAGAAGGTCGGCTTGCTGCATTTCGTTGCGACGACGACGAGGCCGGCCATCGCCTTCGCCTGCAGCAAGCTGGGAAGCGCCCTCGCGTTGAGGAGCGACCAGCACTCGCACGAGGTCGACCGCTGCCTCGCTTACCTTGCCAACACTCGTGACACCGCCCTGGAGTTCGGCGGTGAACCAAAGAGGCTGGAGCTGGTCGGGCCGACGACGCCGGCGACAAGCAGAACAGGACGAGCACGGGCGGCTACGTGTTAGTCTACGGAGGGGCCTCAGTCTCCTGGTCGAGCCAGCGCATCAAGTGCGCGATGCTGTCGTCGACTGAGTCAGAGTATGTGGCGGCCACCGAAGTCGGTGAGGAGGGACACCGCCTTCGCTTCCTCCTTGCAGAGTTCCGGTTGCTGGACGCCGGGACACTGACCGTCCTTCAGGTGGACAACAGATCGGCCATCACGGTCGCCGAAGGCTTGGGGCTGCAGGGCAACCTCAAGCACATGGAGTGGCAATACGCCAAGCTGCAAGAATGGTGAAGCGCGGGAAGTTTACGCTGAAGTACATCCCGACCACCGAGCAGCCGGCCGACTTCCTGACAAAGGCGCTGCACTTTCCGGCCTTCAACCGGTGCTCCGTCGCGATCGGCCAAGTGCGTCTGGCCGACGTCGGCGACGGTGACGACAATGTGCAGTAGTAGGCGCTATGCCCTCTTGCATGGCTGGAGCGGTGACCGACATGCTGTGTGTTGTGTGCACGCCGACGAGCTATTCTCCGAGTAGTGCTGCCATGTGGGCTGGAGGCCCAAGCGTGAACGTGGCAGGGGAGTGTCAACGGGAGTTGTGGTTGGCCCCGTCCTCGTTTGGGCGGAGCTGGCATCGTAGTCGGGTGTTCGGGAGGTGCAGCCGACAACCTGCAGTGGGCGACGCCGACTTGAGTGGGCTGGTCTATGGGATCTGGTCGACCTGCACGGGGCCACTGCAAAGCCACCGACTTTGGGGGCTGGCGGGCGACTTCAGTACTGGGTGGTCGACCTGGCGAGGTCGACCTGGGAGGGCGCCGACTTGGTGGCGCCAACCTGGTGAAGCCGACTTGGTGTGGTCGGCTGACAACGGGGCTGGTCGAACTGGAGCTGGTCGACCAGGGGTGTGGTCGACTTGGTGTGGTCGACCGGTGGTGGTCGTCGACCTGGCCAGTCGATGGGCATGAGGAGGAACAGCTGGTCGATGTGGTTGCCCGGTCGATCAGGTTACCCGGGCGACGGGATTCTGCGGAGGAGCGCGACAGTCGCCCAGGTGGTTTTGGCGAAGCCGACCTCGGTGGTGGTATCCCGAGGTTGACGTGGCTGATCAGGTGCAGTCGTCAGCACGTGGACAGCTTGGCGTCTGCGCTATGCACGTGACCGGGCACAGCACGCCAACCAGCTTCGAGCACCTGCAAAGCAGGTGCAACGCCGTGCAGCCGCCTTGTTGCAG
Organism: Closterium sp. Naga37s-1; assembly: GCA_947471745.1. NCBI lineage: Eukaryota > Viridiplantae > Streptophyta > Zygnematophyceae > Desmidiales > Closteriaceae > Closterium > Closterium sp. Naga37s-1. The sequence goes on from CANJKZ010000243.1 coordinate 2,841,203, forward strand.
CGTTGGCACACCGTCGACTTGCAGTGTTGGCAGACCGCCACTTTGCTCTGCTGGAGCGCAGTCGACCATGCAGTGCTGGAACGCGGTCAACCGTGCTACGCTGGTAGTCGACCTGCATGCTAGCCAGCATCTGATGTAGTCTTGCTTGTCAACTTCATTGTAACCATTGTTGTGAACTTTTGCTAGTAAAACTCTTGCCAACTTCCCCTGTGAATGCGGAAGTAGAGAGAGCACAAGTGAACGACCAAGGAACAAATGATACAGTCACTCCTACCCCGTGCCTACCCCGTAGACTAGCTCCCGTTGTACGAGTTACCTCTAGGGTCTCCCTCACGGGCTAGCGGCATGGCACAGAGATCGGGATAATTGGTTGCCAAGGCCTCTAGCTCAAACTACCTGTCCTCTTGGACGTGACAGCGAAGGGCAGACTTACCTCCGGCGGACAGAGGATGGGTCGGAGGAGCAGCCATCGAGTGGGTGGTGTAGTCAAGGAGGTGGGTGGCGGCAAAGTCAGTCACATCGGCAACAAGAGCCGCGACAGATGACATAGGGCAGAAGGGCTACAAAGAGTCACTCTACCCCGAGAGCTAGACTATGGGGGAAGGCACAAGTTCTAGGAGTGATCGTAGCGTTCCCTAGTGTTCTCTAGCACTTATGTGTTCACAGGGCAAAACCGCAAGTGTTTCACTAGCAAAAGTTCCGAACAACAATGATTGAGCAAGCGATGGCAAAAATGACTACATCAGAGTCTAGCAACCTAGCAGGCAAGATAGTCGACATCCAGCACAGCAAAGTCGACAGTTTGCCAGCGTTGCATAGAGGCACTGCGCCAGCCTTGCAGAAGTGCGACCTGCCAACAGAGTAAGTCGGCGGCTTGCCAACGCTGCACCAGGGCGGTTTGCCAACGCTGCTGTAGAGGAGTCTGCCAGCCTTGCAACCGCAGAGTAACAATAGCACGCATGTGCGCACCAGGTTCGCAGATGCGCGGCGACGGTCGAGCACATTCTCTGCCGTCGCGCAGGTGCCTGGTCGGTCACGTGCCGGCAATTGCGCCAAAGGCTCCACGGTGACCTTGGGATACCAGCCCGAGGTCTCCTTCGTCGTCGCAGCCTCGACGAGCCTCACGTGCCTCCGCATAACCTCGTCGAGGAGGTTACTTGGTCGCCCGGGTTTCTCCACCTAGCGCCCTGGTCGACGACCTCTCACGTTGACCACTACTCCTTGTCCTGGTCGACGGACCCCTCCATCCAACACCTTGGTCAGCTGTTGCCGTCGAACTCCTTCCATCGACGACTTCTTCGACAGTCTCGTGCAGGTTGATGACTACCTTTATCGGCCACACCCAAGCTAGGTCGACGAACCCCTTTCCCGACCACGTCAGTCGAATTCTGCCGCTGCAATCCGTCATGGCAACTCCGCAGCAGTCTTCTGCAGGTCGACCAACACCGTCAACCTGCACGTGTTGACCTCTGCAGATGGTCGACCGCACCTCCCACGCACACGGCCAATACGTCGGCTTCCCCCAAGCGAGGGCGGGGCCAATACCATATTCCCGTCAATAGGGTCTGTCACGTCTATCACGAGAGAGAAAAGGACGCATGAGACAACAGGTTGAGCAGTGCGGTAGTAGTCGGTGAGAGGCAGTGAGGAGACTGTGAGGGTTGGCGAAGGAGGGAACGATCGAAACAAGGATGGGATGCCTGTGACAAGACGGTGGCTATGTTAAACTATGATTGTTATAGTTTGTTCATTTAGTATAGGTGTTACAATGAGTTATACTATAGTGGGTACAACCCCCTTTAGGGTTTGCTATATGTTTCCTTGTACTGCTTGTTTCTAGTCATTCCTTTTTCCGTTCCTATCTTGACAAGCTAGACATGTGACGGAGGCTTGGGAGTGAAGGGTGACCAATACGGTGGTGCCACAGGACTGACGCGTGGGTGAGAGACCCACAAGATCACGAGGCAGCAACCTAACCAGACGCAACTATCTGGGAGGATGCAGTGCGCAATGTAGAGAGCCCTGGGCAGGGCTTCTGAGAAAACGTCTCAAGAAGTGCGCTAGTGGAAGCGTTCATACAGGTCGCAAAACTCTCGTATGCTAGGAAAGTGAAAGTTACCCCATGGTCTTGAAGGTGTCCAACACTCACCAAGTTCCTAGAGAATGAGGGGATGTGGAGACCGTCGAGGGAACCCGACGGGACGGCCGGACACGGGAGCGTGGTAGAACTACGAGCGACGGCTGGTCCAGAAGTGGGATCGGCCAAAGCACTTGAGATTGGCGCAGAAAGCGGTCTGACAGTGGTGTGGTCACGGTAGAGTGAATGTCATCTATGGATATATCAATCAGACGGCAACCATGGCGAAGCAGAGCAGGCCATCAAAGGGTAGCCGAGTAAGGCCCAAAACGCTTACGGTAGAGGTCATTGAGGTGGAACGCAAAGATGTCAGGACACCCGCAGGTAGTGCCAGCACCAGGGCCAGTCATGATCCGTTACTGGCAGGACCCGATGTCGCAGTCAGCGCGACGAGACTACCAGGTGCCTGGGCCACTGCTGGGGCCAATGCTCCTCGGGCCACTAGGCCCCCGCGGCTGCTGAGGGCGCCACTTCTGCTGAGGTCCCTACTGTGACTGCCGCAGCTGCCCATACTGCTCTAGAAGACTAGCGGACGCCATGGTGAAAAGGGAGCTGAGGCTGGATGGCAACGTCCTGCAAGGAAAACCAGCTCCGACTGTAACTAGTTGCAGCCAGGGCTCTGGTTATCAGAAAAAATTAGTATGATGGTCTGAAAATCAGCCCTCCTTGATTTGTTTTATCTGATTTTTCAGACCAGCAATTATATTTTATCTGAACCACCATACGGAAGATTTTTTTTCGTCCAAAAACAAAAGACCAAGCGTTATATTTCGTATGAAATTTCATGCATCACGTACATTTTCATCTGATACCGAGAATGTACCATACTGGCATGGCCCTCCCCTCCCCTCCTCCCCCTCCCTTCCCCCCCTTTCCCCCCCTCTCATTCCCTCCTGCCCCCTCAAGTCCCTCACGCACCTCTCCCACCCAGCCCCCCAACCAAGTCCCTCACTCCTCTACAATCGTACAACTCCTACAGCCGTAACTTCTGTAGCTCCTGCTGCTGCAACTCCTGCTGCTGCAACTCCTGCTGTCGCCGCTTCAGCTCCAACATCTCCTGCTTCAACCCCAAACTCTCCTCACGCTCGAGGCAAACAAGCTCCTGAAGACGGGTCGGGTAGCGGTGGGGAGGCGGAGTAGGTGCCGCAGTGCCTCTACCTCCAATCCCCTCCGAACGAGCACCTCGATTGCCAGTACCACCAGCTCCAGTGCCCCCATAACTAGCACCTCCAGTGCCAGCACCCTCAGCTCCAGTACTCTCAGAAACGGCACCTCCAGTGCCTGCAACCTCAGCTCCAACACCCCCCAAACTGGCACCTCCAGTGCTAGCACCCTCAGCACCAACACCTTCAGAACTAGAACCCCCGGTGCTAGTACCCTCAGCTCTAGCACTCTTAGAGCCAACACCTCCTAGTCCCTTGCCTCCAGCACCAACACCCCCAGAGTCTAGTGCAACATGTCGCGGTAGTGTCGGCGGGTGCTGCGGTGACTGCGAGGACGACCGTGGGAAAGAGGGTAGTACCTGACGTGCTACCAAGGGGAGAGGGGTAGGGTGGGACACACCAGACAGGGCAGGACCAGGGGGGGGGGGGGGGGTACCAGAGAAGAAGGAGCAGGAGGAGGAGAGGGGGCGAGGAAAAAGGGAGGAGGGGGAACTGGGAGACCTTGACAGGGGTACTGGTTGTAGTAGGACACGGACTCGTCAAAGGTGACGTCACGAGAGACAAGGAACCGGTGGATGGGTAGGTGGTAAAAGGTGTAGTTAGAGGAGCCCACCGGGTTATCAAGGAAGACACAGGTGAGGGCGCGAGCCGAGAGCTTGTCCGCAAAGGTGTTGCGAACAAGCTCAAGGCAACCACCGACACGAAACTCCGACGCAACATCAGGGGAACCGGTCCAAAAACTAGTCGGTGAAGCCCCGGGCCATGAGACACGAGGCCAGAGGTTCAGCTGGTCGGTGGCGTAGCGAACCGCGTAGGGCCACAAAAAATGGGTCGCACGGGCATGGATCATGGAGGTGCGGGCGAATTCTATGACCAAGCCGATGCGACACTCAACAACCCCATTCTGCAGTGGTGACTCCAGAAGCGTCTGGGACTGGGTGATGCCTTGCTCGCTATAGAATCCACGAATAATGAAGGAGCGAAACTCACCCCCAGGGTCTGAGCAAAGACAACTGACACGATGGCCACGAGTGGTCCCAGTGGCCAGCAACCACCTGATCAGGGTAGAAGTCACGTCGGACTTCTTCGCCGGGGGGAACACAATGGTGTACCGGGAGTAGTCGTTAACGACCACCAGAAAGAAGCTTTCACTTTCGGGCCCAGGGCGAGGGGCGGACCCCAGACGTCCAAGCTACGAAGGGTAGAGGAATGAGGAGTGGTCCATGAGCTGCGCAAAGCACTAACCCGGAGTGTGGAAACGGCCACAGTGCTGACCCCCACGAAAGATCGTCTGAACCACGTACGGGCAGGGAGGCGGGGTGACACCACGCGACGCCGAGCTGGGCGGACCACCGCCATGACCAGCGGTCCCTGGTCCACAAGGTCCCCACTGCGGAGGCTGCTGCTGCACTTGCCGCTTAACCTGTTGTTGTGGCTGTCCGTGCTGCTGCTATTGCTGTCCCTGCTGTGGCTGCTGCTGCTGTGACTGCAGCTGCCGCTGTGCCGGGTACCAAGCAGCGGCTCCAGCGCCTCCTTCCGTCGGGCCCTCAGACCCACGACCACCTCCTGTGCCGCCTCCACCAGACGTACTCGTGCCACCAGTACCTCCCGTGCCAGTACCTCTAACTCTAGCACCCTCATAACTAGCACCTCCACCGCCACCCCCCTTCTCTCCCCTCTTACCTCCCCTGCCCCTAGGCCGCCCACCCATGGTGGACACGGCTGCAGTCTTGCCAGAAGCAGGAGGCAAGAGAAGCAGTGAAGTGGGGAGATGTGGGGCAGTACACCCCTGAAAGAGTGGAGGGACTACGGCGCCAAAAGTGGAGGCAACGGAGAGGAGGTTGCTCTCGATGTCCTTGAGTGTCCTCTCAAGAACCTCCATAGTGAGCGCACTAGGGTGCTTCAGAAGAAGCACGTCGCGGACAGGTGCAAGGCGGTCGGGGAGGCTAGTGAGGATGAAGTGAATAGTGATGGGCATGGGCGGGGGGGTGAGTGCAAGCTCAGCCTCAGTACAAGCAGCGCGGTAGCTAGTGTCGGGCTCGCACAGGTGAATGATAACGTCAACAGTACGGGAAAACGCCCCTAGGTCGGGAAAAAGGGAACGGCAGGAAGAGGCGACAAGGAGAGGCGGAGGAGGGAGTGGAGTAGCAGGCCTTAATCGCAGCGAACAGGTCCTTGGCAGATCGAAGGTGAAGTGAGTCTCCTCAGACTCAGGGAGGAGGCTGCTGAGTACGATGCAGGCTACCGCGTCACGAGAGTGCCACACCGACAGAGCTGCACGGGCCGTAGCAAAATCAATAAGTTCTGCGTCAGTAGGCGTGGCAGACACGGCACGAGGGGGGAGGGGCTCAGGCAGGTCACTGGAGGCAGGCGCCTTGAGTGCTTCATTATCCTGGCGCTGACTCTTGAGGTAGCGTCGTCTCGAAGGAGCCAGGAGAGGAAGTCTAAGGTTCTACCCTCCACATCAAAATGCAGGACTCAAGTGGACGCCATAGCGAGCGAGCTACCAATGTAAGAGCGCAAAGCTAGGAGGATCGGATCTAGGAACGAGCGAGAGGCGAACAGCGCCACACAAAACGGGTGTGGGAACAAATGAAGCTTGAGATGAACACAGCCAGACGGGCGAGACTAGGAAAGGCTGGAGCGAATGGTGAGTAGAGCTAGAAGGGCTAGTCTAGTGACGCCAGGCACGGGAGGGACTAACCCTTATTTGCCCTAGGAAAATCGACTTCGGCTGCCAGCCACCGTGAGAACCGCATATGGCAAGAGGCGTGTAGGAGAGACGGCAGGTACATGTGCAACTGCAGCTGCTGGGTGCGGTCGAGTGCGGTTGAGTGGGGTTGAGTGCGGTTGAGTGCGGTCTAGCGCGGTGGAGAGCGGTCAGTAGCGGGTAGGAACAGCGGAGATAACTACTACAACGGGAGCTAAACTACGGGCTAGGCACGGGTGCTCGTGTGATCTCTGCGTTCGTCGGTCCTTAGTCGTTTTCCTAGTGCACACACTGCTTGCTAGTTCATGTTGTATGCACGTCAGTATGCGTGCATGTCATCCTAACGTCCTGCCGTGTGCTTGTGCAATTCATGCTTGCGTCATTTGCATGAGCATAAATCATTATGCATGGCTGTTAGATTTTATCACCTCTGTGTTTTTCTCCAAGTCTAAATGCTTGATCGCGCAGGAGAAATCCAGAGCTTTCCAACTATACCAAGATCGCCTTATTCCGACCAAGATCGCCCAAGTTACAAGATTTCCAAGATTTGGGAATTCTATCTTGATTTGGGATATTAACTAAATTGGGCGATTATTGGGACATGATTATAAAGGGATCTTTGGTTGGGTGGTTAGGAAGGCAACTATGACTTCTGGATTGGGGTGGCTAGAAGTTTCTAGCAAGGGTTGCAAATTTTGCAACACCTAGGCAAAATCCAATTGGATTGGATTTTGCATGTGACACCTCAAGGACCTCATTATGAGGGTTGCATCTTTGATGCCAGGAAGGTTCCCACCATCCTTCTCAAGCACTTGGAGAGCCTTCCCTCACAAGGTTCTCTTGAAACCCCCAACTCCTTATTCTATGCATAATGTTTTTTCTTCCTCCATCATTTCTAGTGAAAGCAGCAGCTATACATTTGTACTTCGTTCTCACTCCCTAAACCATGAAATCAAGTGATTCAACTTGCTAATGGTAGCTAAGACCGACGCTCGTAATCCTACCGAGCGGATTTGCGGATTTTATTGTAGCTCAGCTAGCGATCTTTCTATTGGTGGTCGAATCGCGTCCTAATTCGAAGTGTGGCAGAATCCTGTCCAAGCGTTTTCCTCAAGATTACACCGTGCCTAAGGCCTTGTGATGGCTGAGACGGACTCCAGAGGTGCTAATGATGAGATGGCTGGGAGTGGAGAGGCTGGAGAGCAAGGGAGAGTATTTGGTGGTGGAGTGGAAACTCACCAACCAACTACCCCTGTGCTACCCTCTTCCACTACACCATCTCCTATATCTGTGGATCCTATGAAAGTCTTCTCTATTGAGAAATTCATGGGGGAGGATTATGAGCACTGGAGCTTCCGTATGAGGCTCATGTTTACCCAATACAAGTTATTGGATGTGGTGGAATGAAAGGAAAAGATGCCAGAGGCCATGGACTTGAAAGGAGCATGGGTAAAGCGCTCATTTGATGCGTACATGCTCATGGTCCAAGCGGTTGGTGGACGCCAACTTGACCATATCAAAGCCCTATTGGGTGATCGCGAGTGTGGACCCAAGGGATGGAGGAAACTCCTAGATGTGCACTCACCAACACATGCTGCAGGCATTGTGCTACTCGCGCGGCGATTGCACGACATCAAATTTGTTGATGGAGAGCCAATGCAGCCCGTGTTGGATGAGATGCGAGACATCTTCACGAAGCTCAAGAGTGGTGGCGTTGTCTACCCTGAGCCTGTTCAGTGCGTGGAGATAGTGATCCGACTTCCTGAGTCGTGGTCTACCCTAGCCATCAACCTCAACTCCCAGCAACCCCAATGGAGTGTGGATTACATTCGTGCGCGAATCCTTGAAGAGAATTTGAGGCGCCGAAGTGTAGAGCACTTAGGGGATGGTGCTGGTTATGGAGTTGGAGGTGGGAAGAGCGGCTTCAAAAAGAGGTGGAAGGGCAAAAAGAATGAGAACTTCCGAGAGGAGAGTGGCGGAGGCCAAGGGGAGGTGGGCTTCTATTGCAAGAAGCGCGGCCATCGTTGGAGAAAATGCTATCAACGGCCCCAAGATTGGACCCCACCTTCCTCAAGCAACCAGCATGGTGGCAAGATGAGTGGGGGAGTCATGGGAGCTAGTGGAGAGGAGAAGGATGACGAGAAGGGTGGCAAACCTGAGGAGCGGAAGGTCGGGTTCTTCTTTGTGAAATAAGAAATGACCGACCCCGCTATGGCTGCCAAGGTTCTCCTTCATCCCCTCACCCATTGGGTGATTGACTCTGGGAGCTCCTGGTATTTGACTCCTCGTGCGGATCTTCTTGATGAGATCCAGTCCGCACCAATCTCTACAGTCACATCCGCGACTGGCGCCAAGGCCAAAGTCATGGGCATGGGATGCGCCAAGTTCATGGGAGCGGATGGTGAGCTTGTGGGATTGAAGAACGTGCTATTGGTGCCGGACTTGTGTGCGAACCTGATATCGACTGGCCGATTGGGAGACGCAGGTGTGAATACCGAGACCATTGGCTCGGAGCGCTATCGAGCATTTAACGATACACGCCTTATTTGGGACCTGCAGCGCAAGGGAGATGTCCACAAGCGCATGTGGCAGATCCCGGTTCTCCCTTGGCACAAATCCGGTAACACGACTGCCGTGGCTTCAATGGAGGAGCAATATAGTATGCAAAGTGAGGAGCTGATTGGCACAAGCGCAGCCGTGAAGGTGTCAGCTACCTCGGGCCAAGCTGATTGGGAGACTTGGCATCGGCGACTTGCACATGTAGCTCTCTCCACCTTGGAGTTGATGCACAAGGAGAAGTGCGTACACGGTCTGCAAGTGCATGGTGATGGCGCTGCCTTTGGCGGCTGCGAGGCATGCATGCAGAACAAGCTCGTGCGATTCCCATTCCCACGTGCGGAGGGATCAGCGAAGGCACCATTGGAGGTGGTGCACATGGACCTTGTAGGTCCTATGCGGACTGAGGGGACTGGGGGAGCATTGTACTTCCTCACCATGGTGGACGAATGGAGTCGATTCACATGGGCACGTCCCTTGTCCAAAAAGAGTGATGCCGATGCAGCAATCAAAGAGGATTGGCTGCCAATGGTAGAGCGGCAGTCCATGAGACTGGTGAAGGTGCTTTGGAGTGACCGTGGTGGTGAGTTCCTTGGAACTGATTTCACCAATTTCCTCAAAAGGAACGGCATCCGACACCAGCTGATCTGCCCTGGAACACCACAGCAAAACGTCATTGCCGAGCGTGCCAACCGGACCATTGGCGAGGCTGCCAAGACCTTGTTGGGGGCTACTGGAATGCCCTACAAGTTCTGGCCTGACGCTGTCCGCCATGTCATTACGGTCAAAAACTGAGTCTTGACGCATGTTGGCGAGAAGCACTGGGTGCCGTATGAGCGTTGGCTTGGCAAGAAGCCAACCGTTGACATGCTGCGTGTGTGGGGCTGCATGGGTCTTGTGATGGTGCCTAAGGACCAGAGGCACAAGCTCGAAGTTGCTGCTGTGTGGGCTGTCCATCTTGGGATGGCGCCTGACTCGAAGGGGTGGCTGATGTGGGACCCCAAGAGCAAGAAGTTGCTGGTCAGTCGTGACATCAAATTTGTGGAGGACGTCATGTACAAGGACTGGCAGCAGCAGCAGCAAGTGCAGATCGGCATGCGTCTGCAGGAGATAGAGCGATCCGCAATGGAGGAGGTTCAACTGCACCTCGATGATCTCCCTGGGTCAGAGCTGACCAGTGACCACATTGGCGGTGGTGATCAGCAAGTTGCTGGTCCTGCGGCAGAGGAGGGGTTGGAAGATGAGTCAGTGCGTGTGGACTCACCATCTCAGCCTGAGCCTGTTGTACAGGCCAAGGTTACGAAAGGGAGTGTGCTGAAAAGAGCTTCACCACTTGGGCAGCAGACTGCCACTCGCGAGAAAAGAGTGGCAGCACCACCTTCAAGGCTGAAGTACAGCCGTTTGGGAGGACCCAAACAGGGTGCCATGGCTGTTCAGGCTGATGAGGGAGATGATCAAGAGATGGCTTTTTGCTTCTTCACACCCTTGCGTGGAGAACCAGTCACATTGGAGGAGGCACTCAATGGACCTCAGAAGGAAGAATGGAAGGCTGCCATAGATGCGGAGTTCAATAGTCTCATTGAGAATGGGACTTGGGAGCTTGTTGAGCTACCCGAAGGGCGACGGCCCATCAGTAGCAAGTGGTTCTTTAAAGTGAAGACGGATGCTGGTGGAGCACTGGAGCGTTTTAAGAGCCGCTTAGTTGCCAAAGGGTTTCAGCAGAAAGAAAAGATCGACTTCAAGGCGATCTTTGCTCCTATGGCTAAGCCAGTAACATTGAGGAGTTTGCTGGCTGGCACAGCTGTGAAGGGATGGCATGTGAAGCAGATGGATATCACCACTGCATTCCTAAATGGATTACTATTGGAGGATATCTACATGAAGCAGCTTGACGGCTATGATGACGGTACTGGCAGGGTGTGCAAGCTTAAGAAGGCTATCTATGGCCTTAAGCAAGCACCTAGGTGCTGGTACGAGAAGCTCGAGGAAGTGCTGCTGACTGGAGGCTTCAAAACATCCCAAGCTGACCACAGCTTGTTTCTGCTCGGCGAGGGGGAGCAGCGGCTCTTGCTGCTTGTGTATGCCGATGACATACAGCTGTTCTCACCTTCCATGGAGCAGATTGAGAGGGCTCATAAGCTGCTGAAGGACAATTTCAAGTGCAAGATGCTTGGGGATGTCCATTACTACTTTGGGCTGCAGATTGAGCGAGATGTTGAGAGGAAGTGGCTGAAAATGCATCAGTCACACTACATCTCTGGCGTGATGGAGCGTTATGGTATGACTGGGGGTCGCACTGTGATGACGCCATTTCCTGCAGGCTACAAGCTACAGAAGGCAGCTGAGGATGATGATGTGCTCGAGGATGAGATGCAGAATGAGTACCAGTCACTCATTAGGAGTGTGATGTATGCAGCTGTGCATACGCGACCCGATGCTTTGTTCGGAGTGGGGCAGCTGGCAAGAGTTGTTCAGCAGCCCACAGAGGAGCATTTGGAGGTGGCAAAGCGATGGTGCGCTACCTCGGATCTACTGCATCTGCTGGTGTTCAGTTTTCAGCTGGAGGGCAGCTGAAGCAACCTGGAGCAGATGCGATCATGCCTGGAACCTTGAAGCTGTCATGCTTCACTGACGCTACATGGGCCTCAGAGGATGAGGATCAGTCATCCGTGGGTGGCTGTCTGTGCATGGTCGGAGGAGGACCAGTGAGTTGGAGGTCCAAGAAGTAGAATGAGATTGCTCAGTCTTCGGCAGAGGCAGAGTACATGGCAATGTATCATGCCATTAAGGAGATTGTGCTCCAGAAGAAGCTGCTGGAGGACATGGGAGCTGAACAAGAGGGACCTACACCACTTTTCTCTGACAGCAAGAGTGCTATTGTTATGGCCACTAATCCTATCCCGAATGGGCTGAACAAGCACATGAAGGTTAAGTGGCACTGGGTGAGACAGATGGTGAAGGAGGGGGCTGTTGAGCTTCATTGGGTGAAGGCCTGCAAGCAGGCAGCTGATTTTCTTACCAAGAGACTTCTCGAGAGCGCATATTGAAAGTGTGCTAAGATTTGTGGCATGGCGTTGCATTAGTGTGTCCAGCAATGTCATAGGAGCATGGGTGTTTGTTTGTGTGATGAGTTTGCATGCGTGTGAGTATGTGTGCATGCAGTCCGTTAGTCTGAGGGGGAGTTTGTTGTATGCACGTCAGTATGCGTGCATGTCATCCTAACGTCCTGCCGTGTGCTTGTGCAATTCATGCTTGCGTCATTTGCATGAGCATAAATCATTATGCATGGCTGTTGGATTTTATCACCTCTGTGTTTTTCTCCAAGTCTAAATGCTTGATCGCGCAGGAGAAATCCAGAGCTTTCCAACGATACCAAGATCGCCTTATTCCGACCAAGATCGCCCAAGTTATAAGATTTCCAAGATTTGGGAATTCTATCTTGATTTGGGATATTAACTTAATTGGGCAATTGTTGGGACATGATTATAAAGGGATCTTTGGTTGGGTGGTTAGGAAGGCAACTATGACTTTTGGATTGGGGTGGCTAGAAGTTTCTAGCAAGGGTTGCAAATGTTGCAACACCTAGGCAAAATCCAATTGGATTGGATTTTACATGTGACACCTCAAGGACCTCATTATGAGGGTTGCATCTTTGATGCTAGGAAGGTTCCCACCATCCTTCCCAAGCACTTGGAGAGCCTTTCCTCACAAGGTTCTCTTGAAACCCCCCAACTCCTTATTCTATGCCTAAAGTTTTTTCTTCCTCCATCAATTCTAGTGAAAGCAGCAGCTATACATTTTTACTTCGTTCTCACTCCCTAGATTATGAAATCAAGTGATTCAACTTGCTAATGGTAGCTAAGACTGACGCGCGCAATCCTACCGAGCGGATTTGCGTTTAGTTGAGATTTGAGTTCGTCGTAAGTCTTCAAAGTGACCGGATCCTATGTAACAGTTCACGGGGCAATTTGGCAAGAGTTTCACTAGAGAAAGTTGACAACAATGGTCCAATAAAGTTGGCAAGACAAGACTACATCAGAGCTAGCATTCAGGTCGGTCGACTGCCAGCACAGCATGGTCGACCGCGTTCTAGCACGACTTGGTCGACCGCGCTCCAGCAGTGCAAAGTCGACGGCGTGCCAACGCTGCAGGTCGACAGCATGCCAACGCTGCAGGTCGACGGCGTGCCAGCGTAGCTCCCGCAGTACAGCATCGCACCAGCTTCGCAGGTGCTCGTAGATGATTGGCATGCTGTGCCTCATCACCTGCACAGCGCACACATCAAGTTGTCCTCGTGCTGACGACTGCACCTGATCCGCCACGTCGACCTCGGGATACCACCATCGAGGTCGGTCTCGCCAACATCGCCTGCGCGACCGTCGCACTCCTCCGCAGAACCTCGTCACCCTGGTAACCTGGTCGACCGGGCAACCAAGTCGACCAGCTGCTCCTGTATGTGCACGTCGACCTCCCAAGTCGACGACCACCTCGAGTCGACCTCACCAGGTCGACCACACCCTTGGTCGACCAGCTCTACGTCGACCAGCACAATTGTCAGCCGACCACCCAAGTCGGCTACCCGAAGTCGGCGTCACCAAGTTGACGCCCCTTCTACGTCGTTTCCGACTTCCAGGCCGACCTCTTGAAGTCGGCGACCTCCCAAGTTGGCGACCTCGCAAGTCGGCGACCTCACAAGTCGGCGACCTTGCAAGTCGGTCACCTCGCAAGTCAGGGACCTTGCAAGTCGGCAACCTTGCAAGTCGGCGCCGACTTCGCAAGTCGGCGACCTTGCAAGTCGGCGACCTCGCAAGTCGGCGACCTCGCAAGTCGGCGACCTCGCAAGTCGGCGACCTCGCAAGTCGGCGACCTTGCAAGTCGGCGACCTTGCAAGTCGGCGCCGACTTCCAGGTCGTCGCGCCACATCGCCGACCACTAGTTGAAGTCGGCCGCCGGCTTCCCAAGTCGGCGGCATTGCAGTGGCCCCGTGCAAGTCGACCAAACCCGTCGACCAGCTCGGCCAAGTCGGCGTCGCCCACTGCTGCAAGTCGGCTGCACCTCCCGTACACCCAACCACGAAGTCGGCTCCGCCCAAGCGAGGACGGGGCCAACAACAACTCCCGTGGACAGGAACGGTCTAGTGCCGTGGGGAACGGGTGGGCCTGTCAAGGAGCACGGGCAGCAGTGCGTAGCGAAGGCACGTGCAGTTGCTGCTGCTGTGCGCGGCTCCTAGTGCGTAGGCAGCAGCGGGTGCGCGTACAGCTGCTGATGCGTGCGTCTGCTCGTGCGCGGTGGCGTACGTGGGGCTGCGCGTTTGGGCGGCAGGGCAGAGTGCAGCACGGGGTGGGGCGGGGCGCAGGTAGGGGCTGCAGTGGCTCGCGGTGGTGGCTGCTGCGCTCGCGGCGAAGGCTGCTGCGTGCGTGGCGGCGGCTGCTGCTCGTGTGCATGCGATGGCACGCGCGCTCGCGGCTGCTGTTGTGTGTGCGCTGCCTTCTCGCGGCTGTGCGTGCTGCTGGCTGCACGCGGCTATGCATGCTACATCTGTGTGCGCACGGCAGGACAGGGCGCGAGACAGGACGAATAAGGTGCGGGGAAGTGCGTGGCGGCCTATATGCGCGCGGATACGTGCAGGAGCTGCTAGGCATGCGTTTGATTAAGACAGGGTGCGCTACGGGGCGTTACGAGGCGCGCTACGGACGGGGCGCGTTACGAACGGGGCGAGGTGCATTTTCTTAGGCTCTGAATTAACCTACTGCTGATATCATCCTAGAATCTAGGTAACTTAGGTGAGTAGGAAGAATGGTGATGTTTAGGTCACAAGCGAAGTGTCGATGGATTTTCTGTACCATTTAGCATGCAACTCACTACAGCCTATCTACAAATACGAATATAGTTAAACAAAAAGGCCTTAAACGATCAAAACTCTAGGTCCAATAGGACCACAACGGATGGATTGCATAGTGTCATGCCCATGTTACGAGTAACTCGTCATTACCCATTAACATAGAACTCAAAAAATGGAGCACACATCCTCATAATCATTGCACTCGAATATAACTTCAAAAAATAAGTCATTATCATAAGACCCGGGTCCTATAAGCTTAGTACCATATGATAACACCCCCCATCACTTTTTCTTGTAGTTTTCATGAGACCCTAGGGTCTTACATCCGGGTGTGTTACAATCCCAAGTGGGACTTAGCGAAGGATCGCTCAGGGTTGATCGCAGAGTAGTGTTGCAGCGGAAGTGGTGAGCTCAGGTCAGAGTGAATGTAAATGACTGAGATGATAAAAGCATGCATACATCGGGTTTATATAAGAATACAGGGGAATATGAAAAGACCTAGACTAGCCATGTACTCTAAGGGGTGCATTCCCTTATTGCAGCGAGATTCAAACCGTGCGGCGCGGGAACCCGTTTTGAACCTGTTCCCGCTCTTTTCACTTCAAATGTTTCTGCCTGCATCGGTCTTAGTCAGACGGTTGCTGCGTCGCTTCGACTCTTCTGACTCCTCGACTTCGTACTCGGTAGAGTCGGCTCCTGCAGCATACCGGAATGCCTTCTCATAAAAAACTTCATATCGTAACACTCCCCTTCATTCCTGGGCGCAGGAGGAGCTGACTCGCTTGACTACTCCGGTGAGGTTGGAGCAGTGCTTGTACTGCTGATGTGGCAGACGCTTGGTGAGGAAGTCTGCTGCCATCTCAGTAGTCGGGTAGTAGGCGAGGTCAACCTTTCCTTGGTCAATTTCGTCCTTGACGAAAAAGTACCGAAGTGCGATGTGCTTCGTGCGGTTCACGAAACCTGGCTTGTTCGCGATCCTGATGGCACTCTGGTTGTCGCAGTGAAGGCGAAAGGTAGGCGAGGTTGGGATTTTTGCCTCCTGTAGTAGTTCCTGCAGGTACAGGCCTTCGCGGACTGCTGCTATCGCGGCGATGTATTCTGCCTCAGCCGATGACAGGGCAACCAGCTCCTGCTTCTGCAAGTTTGAGGAGATTGGCCCAGTTGGTTCCAGGCGAAAAACGAACCCGGTTCGGGACCGTCGATTTGCAGGGTCAGCTGCATGATCTGCGTCCATGTAGCCGTTGAGGTTGAAGGAGGTCGTCGTCAGCGTGGAGTAGGAGAGCCAAATGTCAGGTGTGGAGATGAAGTACTGCAGGGCGCGCTCCAGGTCCAGCTGGTTCTCAGCTACTGGCTTGCAGGAATACTGCGCCAGTTGGCTGGCGATGTACGAAAGGTCGGGTCGGCAGGTGACAGAGGCGAATAGCAGGCACCCCAATTTCTGCTGGTACATTTGGAGTCCTGCGGGCGACAGAGGTTTGTTATCCGGTTTGTGGTTGGCGTTGGGGTTGCGGTAGGGAGTTGAGAGTGGTGCGGGTGAAGTGTTGAAGCGTTCCCCTAGCTGCTCTGCGTACTTGGAGGTTGACAGGTGAATTGCTTCTAGCGCGTAGGTGATGTTCAGGCCCAGAAACTGCTTCACACTGTGGTTGATGGTGATATCAATGCGCTGCGCCAGGTTCTCCTCAAACTGATTAAGGAGCTTGTTACAGGTGCCCGTGTACAGCAGGTCGTCGACGTAAACTGTCAGGAGGATGTAGTCGCCACTGAAGTGAAGGCGATACATTCCCGGGTCGTGCGGCAGCTGCTTGAAACCGATATCGAGGAGAATCTTGTGCAGATGTTGCTGCCAGAGGCGAGGCGCCTGCTTGATCCCGTAGAGAGACTTCTTCAGCTGACAGACCCTAGGATCCCCTTCTTCGTAGGTGTGAGGCTGCTCCACGAAGATGGTAGCGTCCACCAACGCGTATAAGAACGCGTCCTTCACGTCGATCTGTCGCAGTGGTAGGTGCTTAGCGGCGGCAATGGCGAGTAGAATCCGGACAGGGGTGTGACGACTGACGGGAGCGAAGGTCTGGTCGAAGTTGATGCCATGGCGCTGATCGTACCCACGTACAACCCAGCGTGCCTTGAATCGCTCGATGGTGCCATCAGCATTAGTCTTCAGGCAAAAAACCCACTTTTCGGTAGGTACCCTCCTCCCCTTCACCGTTGCACGATCGACTAGGACCCATGTGTCTCGAGACTCCAGCACATGTAGCTCCGCATCCATCGCAGCATGCCACTCCTTGGCGTGAGGGCCGGTTAGGGCCTGGCGAGGATTCTTTGGCTCCACGGCATGCGAGGGTAGTGATGGACGTGTGCAGGCCGAGAAGTTGCAGTCCTGACACATTGGTGGTGTCTGTGTTGGTGGTGACTTCCACCACGTCGTCGTCTCCGCTTTCGTAGCCGGGCGTTGTGGTGCTTGGCTCTGCGTGGCGCCGTGACGGCCCTGGCGCGGGGTCATCGTCACTGTCATCGTCGTCGTCGTCGCGCGGGCAAGGCGGGATGCTGGGGTGTTCGTCAGTATCATCGCGGTCCAGTGCTGCTGCTGCTGCTTCATCTTCTGGAGTCGCAAAGCTGCGACCGCTGTTGACGTAGCCGCGTGCCTCGTTGCGTCGCTCATCCTCGATCCACTGCTTCAAGGTGAGCCGCTCGTAGAAGAGGATGTCACGCGCGGGAACAACCTCCTTGCTGTCAATGTCAAGAATGAGCCACCCTTTGTGCTCGTGACTGAGCCCCAGGTGAATTCCCCAGCGCGCGCGGTGAACGAACTTGCCGATTGTGGCCGAGGTCGGCCAGTACTGCACCATGCACCCCCAAACCCTCAACATGGAGGGATCTCCCCTTGAGCCGGTCCACTTCATGTGAGGGGACAGGTTGTCCCTGTTGGCGGTGGTGGAGAGAAGGTTGTGAAGGCGCACCGCGTGGTTCATGGCGTAGGGCCAAAACTTCTTTGGCAGGCCGGACTGGTTCATGAGGGCGTGAACTTTTGTCATGAGGGTGCTATTGAACCTCTCTGCAACGCCTTGCTGCTGGTGAGCGTAGGGGAGGGAAATCTCATGCTTGATCCCCTTCTCGGTAAGAACGCTCTCCAGCTCGTTGCTGCGAAATTCCTTGGCCCCATCACTCTGCCAGATTTTCAGCTTCCTTCCTGACTGCCGCTGCGCGTGCGCGAGGAAGATGCGGAACACTTCCGGAGCCTTGGAGCGAGCGTCGACGTTGGCGACCCACACGTGGCGTGAGTAGGCGTCGATGAAGGTGAGGGTATATTTCTCGCCATTGATGCCGTCGAAGGTGAGCACGATGTAGTCGCTGTATACTTTCTCCAGTTTCTTGTAGATGTTGGTGCTTGGCTCCAGAGAGGGGTAGGTGCTGTGGGAGAGCGCAGCTGTGGGGCAGACAGTGCAAGTGATTGGGTGTGCGGTTTTGTGGGGTTCTGTTCCGTCGAAGCGCAACAGTGCTCCTGGCAGGAAAACTTTAGCGCGGAGGCAATTGGCGAGGGTCTGGCGCGAGGGGTGGCCCAGCCGCTGGTGCCAGAGGTCGTCTTCGGCGCAAATGCCGGAGGTGCGCTTGTAGCGGGCGTAGTGCTCCTCTACTTCTGCTTCTGTAAGTTGCGGGATCTGGAGTGGGGGTTCTTCCTCTTCTCCTGGTTCTGCTTCGTTGTCCGGCTCCTCTGCTTCTACTTCTGTCTTTGTCTCCCCTTCTGCAGGTGCCGTTGTGAGGTAGAGGGCGAGAAATTCGCGGTCGGGGATGATGGTGAGCGGGGTCGTGGTGCCTTCAATGAAACGAGCGAACGGATCTGGGCAGGAGATTGGACCAAGTGAGTCCCGCGGAGGAGTTGGTGGTATGTTCCCCTCCTCAATCTCCGACCAAGGATCACTCCATCGATGTGGTGAGCGAGGAAGTTCACGAGTGCGTGGGGGTCGTCCGAGGGGAATGGCGACGCGGGGTGATTTCTCTCCGCGTTCGTCTCTCATCTCGCGTTCAACGGTCTCCAATTCTTCTTACGTGAGCTCCCCTTCCTCGGGTTCGACTGTTCCCCATCCTCCCGTAGTGACCGTGCCGCTGGCGCTGGCTCCCCATGCTCCAGTGGCGGATGCCCAGGTAGCACCTTCTTCTGGTTCGTAATCTTCATCTCCCCATGCGCCTCGGCGTGCTGACTCCTCGTCCCATCCTTCCGCAACGCGCTGTTCGAACAGCTTTTGTTTCTTCTCTGCCCGGACCTTGTCTTGTTCTTCCTTTACGCTCAGCTCTCCTTTTGCGCCAGGGTCCTTCCATGCCGGATCAATGTCACGGCGGTAGACTTCGCGGGTGTATGGGCGCGGTCGTCCAGCTTCGTCGAGGGTGGTGGTGTTGGCTTCTAGGACGAACCGGAGATTTTCCGAGTATGGTGTTGTTCGCTCCGCTCGCTGATGTCCGAAGTCATCTTTCGGTTCGCCGAAGATGCGGTAAGATGACACAGCGAGTTCTTGTTCAGTCATGCCTGTTGGTTCTGCCTCGGCACTCTCCGCCTCCTGGATCGCCGCGTACTCCCTTTCGACTTGCTCTGTGCGGCTCGCCGTAGGTGTGTGACAGGTGGTGCAGAGACCATGGATGTCTGGCTCATGCAGGTTGATCTCGCGGGGATGAGGGCTGCGGCGAACCCATGGTCGTCCGTCTGGGTGCTCCCATGATTCTGTTACGATAAGAATGAATTGATAGGAAAATGTGAAGTACAGCCCTAGATATAGCAAACCCTAATCATGCAAGGAAGTAGAAATGTAACACCGAGACTAACCTAAACAACACATATAAAATATATGTTAACACACCCCCATAGTCTAGGTGACGGTAACCCCGTGCAAAGACAACACATATCTCAGGGTGGGTCTCAAGGAGACACACAGTCTGAGAGCAAACAAGGGTCACATGACCAGTCAGCAAGAACAAGAACAAGCAAGGGTCACAAGACCAGTCCACAAGAACAAGACAAATCTCAGGGTGGAGCTCAAAGTCACCACACAGTCCGAGAGCAAGCAAAAGAGCCACAAGGCCAGTTCACATGCAGGTATATAGCAAATATATTGAGATGCAAGAATACAAGACAATAAGGACAAAGCATCTACGTAAGCAAGTGAGGACGGGCCCGCACAAGGCCAAGCTGGGTGCAGAAACGCTGGTGATCACAAGGCGGCAACGCCTTGGTGAAGATATCTGCAGTGTTGGCCTCAGAGACCACACGTCGTACGAGTGCCTGACCACGCTGCTGCAACTCACGCAGAAGGAAATAACGAAGCTGGATGTGCTTCGCCTTCCCAACCAGTCGAGGCTCCTCACACAACAGGACGGCAGACCTGTTGTCGGCGAACAAGACTGGGGGAGAGCGAGGCCGCTCACCAAGGTCGGTGAGAAGGAAAGACAGCCAGCGAAGCTCCTGAGCGGCCATGGCCGCAGCGTACACCTCTGCCTCACAGCTGGAACCGGCGACGGACGACGCCCGAGTCGACCGCCACGAAACAGCACCTGCCCCGAGGCTAAAGGAATACCCCTGTGTAGACCGACGCGTCTCCGCGTCGTCGGCCCATGACGAGTCCGAGTAACCTGTAAGTGTAACTGGCTGCTTCCCTCCAAGGACAAGTCCCATGCCTGATGTACTCGCCACATACTTCGCCACCCTCTTAGCAGCGTACCAGTGGGACGGTCGGTGTCTCCCAGGCGCAACAAAGCGCGCAAGTACGCTAAGAGGGTAAGCTAGGTCTGGGCGAGTACAGGTCATCAGGTACATGAGACAACCCACCAGCTCAGGATATGGACCACTGGACTCAAATGACTCGTCCGAAGGTGGAGCCGTGAGCCCCTGATCCACACCAAGAGGGGTGAGCTGTACCTTGGAGAACGGGAAGCGAAACCGCGTGAGGATCTGCTCGACCATATGCGACTGAGTCAGCGTAATGGTGCGAGCTGCCCTGTCCCTGGTGATCTGCAGGCCAAGGTAGTGCTGCAGCTCACCAAGGTCAGTACAAGTGTGCCTCCTCTGCAGTTCCTCCTTCACAGAGGCCAGCGCGCGTCGGTCGGGAGTGGCGAACACCAGGTCGTCGACGTAGACCAGGACAAAGAACGGGGTCGAGCCACGGTGAACGAACAGTGACGGGTCAGCAGATGACGGAAAGAAGTCAAGCGCTGCAAGGGTCGAGCGAAGTGTGTCGTGCCACTCACGTGGAGCCTGACGCAGGCCGTAGACTGGTCGACGCAGCTGCCACTGGGTCCCAGGTGGGAAAGAGCCAGTGAAGCCAGGCGGGCGACGCAGCCAGATCTGCTCGTGCAGGCTCCCCTGAAGGAACGCGGTGGAGAAGTTCAAGGAGTGCAACTCGTAGTCGCGCTGGGCTGCAATATGCAGCAACACCCGAAGAGTACTCATCTTCGGGGTGGGAGCGAAGGTCTGGAAGAAGTCCACCCCCTCTCGCTGACTGAAGCCTCTCGCCACATAGCGCGCCTTGAACACAGGTGGTGATCCAGGCGGCCGCTTCACCTTGTAGAGCCATCGGCCACTGACGACGTTCGTCCCAGGTGGTGGGACTGCGTCGACGTAAGTGCCTGTGGACCTATAAGATGCCATCTCTGCCTCCTCAGCTGCTATCCAGTACGAAGCCCAGGGTCCCGAGACCGCCTCGGCGTGAGTGCGAGGGATCGGGATGTCAAGAGCGTCTGGATCCCCCTCAGGGGCAAGCAACATGGCGCAGAGATGAGGAACAGCGGCCGCAAGAAAACCAAGCTCGAACTGCCAGTCCTCGAGGACCTCTAGGGAAAAAACAGGAGCACCCCCAGAGAATGGAGAACGAGCAGGGCCACTCACCAAGTGAGCGACGTAGTCAAGGCGGTGGGAAGAGGCAAAGCCAGCGACAGTGGTAACAAGTGCCGAAACAGACGACAGAGGTGCAGTTGAGTGAGTGACCAACGCGGACAAAACACGGGAGACGACAGGACGGGAGGCACGGAGGTAGTCGGACA
This sequence comes from Closterium sp. Naga37s-1, assembly GCA_947471745.1. NCBI lineage: Eukaryota > Viridiplantae > Streptophyta > Zygnematophyceae > Desmidiales > Closteriaceae > Closterium > Closterium sp. Naga37s-1. The sequence continues at coordinate 2,862,634 of CANJKZ010000243.1, forward strand.
ACGGGTCATGAAGCACAGTGAGGAACGACTCAGGGGGCTGTGGAAGGACAGGAGGAGGTGGAACACGAGAGCGAAGAACAAGGTGGAACGGACCGTCTGCACGGTAACGGGACCGACGACGCTCTGGGGACACTGCACGACTGAGGGGAGAACGACGAGTCCACTGGGACGAGGAAAGGGACTCAACAGGGGGAACAGGAGGGGACGGGAGGGGAATGACGAGTCCACTGCGACGGCACCGGCCCCTGCTGCTGCTCCTGTGGCTCCGCCTCTGCCCTCTCCTGATGCGACTGCAGCTGCACCCGCTGCTGCGAGCGGGACTCCTGCGCTACCCTCTCCTGCTGAGGTCGTGACTCCTCCCGTACTCTCTCCCGCGGGGCCTGTAACTGCACCTGCTGCTGCGGGTGGGGCTCCTGCTCTACCCTCTCCTGGTGCGGCCGTGACTCCTCCTCTCCTGCTGCGGCTGCAGCTGCACCCGCTGCTGCGATCGGGACTCCTGCTCTACCCTCTCGTGCTGCTGCTGTGACTCTTCCTCTACTCTCTCCTGCTGCTGTAGCTGCTGCTGCTGTTGCTGCTGCTGCTGCTGCTCCTGCTGCCGCTACTGGTGCTGCTGCTGCTGCTGCTGCTGCTGCCCTCTCAAACCGCTCACGCTCCTCCCTCTCCAACCGGAGGAGACGCTGCTCACGGGTCAGGAAACGTACAGTGCGAGGTGTAGGCGCCACAGTGCCAGTGCCTCCAGCTCCAACACTACCAGAACCAGCACCTCCACTAGCGACACCCCCGGGGCCTCCAGTACCTCCCGTAGGAGCACCCCCAAGCTCCGCAGCAACCGGCCGCAGAGGAGAACGAGGAGGGAACTGTGGGACGACCGGGAAGCCGGGGGGTGACGAGGGGCGAGGCCGCCGACTCGAGGCTGCCGTGTCCTCCACAGGAGTGACCTCCACGCCCACACCCACTGCACCCCCTGAACCGACACCACAAGCTCCTGCAGCCCCAGCACCCGCACCCTCCGCAACTGCACCTCCCGCACCCCCAGACACGACAGGGACTGGACGCTGCGGGGGGGACGACTGCTGAGTGACGTGCGACACACCTGACGGGGCAGGACGCGAAGCGGGGGGGGCTACCGGGGCGACTGGGGGGGGCTCAAGGGTGAGGAACAGCGGGGGGGAAAAGACCTCAGTACCTCGGTGGGGGCGACTCCTGTAGTAACAGACAGACTCGTCGAACGTGACGTCCTGAGAAGCGAAGAACCCGCAGGTGACCGGGTCGTAGAACACCCAGCCGGAGGCGTCCAAAGGGAAGCCAAGAAAGACGCAGGCACGAGTGCGCGGAGACAACTTGTTCGCGCCACGGGCGCGAACGTGGGCCAGACAACCCCAGACGCGGAAGTCAGCTGCTACGCCCTATAAACCTGACCAGAGAGAGACCGGCGTCACCCGTGGCCGTGCGTCACTGGGCCACAGGTTCAGCTGGTGCGCGGCGTAGCGGACTGCCTGAGGCCACAAGAACTGAGGGGCACCGGCATGGCACACGGAGGTCCGAGCAACCTCCATGACCAGGCCGATGCGACGCTCGGCTACCCCGTTCTGCTGCGGCGAGGCTGGTAGCATGTACGACTGAATGACTCCCCGACCCTGACAGAACGTCTCTAGGCGAGTGGAAGAGAACTCACCACCACGGTCCGAGTGTAGGCGAAGCCCACACAGGCCTTGGGCGCCACCCCACGCTAGGAGCCATGGCTCGAGGACGGTAGGCACGTCGGCCTTCCGTCGCAAGGGGAAAACCGTGGTGTAGCGGGAATAGTCGTCCACCACAATCAGGAAGTAGCGTTCCTGACGTGGGCCAAGGACAGGGGAGGGGCCCCAAACGTCCAAGTGCAGGGTCTGGAAGGGAGCCGTGGTGGGGGGGAATGAGGAGGAGTGAGGGGCGGCGCGCTGCCGACCCTCGACGCAAGGAGTGCACGGCGGCGCAGGCGGGCGAGGAAGCGGGGCAAGCGACGCTGGGAGACCTGAGACCAGACGGTGACGTACCATCCTACTAAGACGTGGGAACGACGGGTGACCTAGACGGTGGTGCCAGAGGACTGACGGGTGGGCGAGTGACCGACAGTCGCACGACACAGCAGCTACCTGACCTGACCTGACCTGACCCGACTCAGTGTGGTGGGACCCAGTGTGTAGTGAGTATAGACCAGATCCCGGCTCTCTGTGGAAAGTGGCCAGAGGCGCCCCAGTGGCACCGACAGTGCAGGAGGCAACAGGCTCGTCCAGTGGGAAAGTAGTGACTACGCCTAGGTCGTGGAGGTGACTGACACCCACCAGGTTCCTAGAGAACGAGGGGGTGTAGTAACCTGTAAGAAAACCTGAGGGAGCCGCCGGACACGGAAGAGTGGTGGTGCTGCTAGCAACTACAGGTCCCACAGAGGGGTCAGCCAAGGCGACAGTGACTGGAGTGCGCAGTGGTGTGAGGTCGGTACAGTCGCGAAAGAAACAGCTGGACGCTCCAGAATCTAGGGTGAAGGAAAGTTGTGCAGTCTGTGGGGTCGCACCCGAACCAGCTACAAAGGCTAGTGCTAGACTAATGGTAGCTGCAGCTCCTACACAAAGACCCTCAGAGGCGCCTGGACTGGAAACAACACACGCACCAAGACTGGAAACACAGGTCTCTACTCGTGCAGCCGGAAAAGGTCCTAGACCAGGCAGGTGAGACTCAACTGGTGCAGTAGTGCGCTGGCGAAGGCGCGAAGGCCAGTGCGGTGTAATAGCGTGAGGACCAAAACGCTCACGGTAGAGGTCGTCGAGTCGACGGTAGCAGCTGGATGCAGTGTGGTCAGGACTCCAGCAGGTAGTACCAGCACCAGCGCCTGTCAGGGCCCGGTACCCGCAGGGGCCGACGTCTCGCCCACTGCTAGCTGAGCCACTACTGGGGGCGCCACACTTTGGACCCGCAGGCCCCCACTGACGGGAGTGCTGCTGGCCCTGCTGCTGTAGAACCCTAGTACATGCCATGTGAGCCTATGCTGCTGCTGGTTCTGCTGGGGGCAGCCTAAGCTGCTGCTGGTGCGCTGGGGGCAGCCTGTGCTGCTTCTGGTTCTGCTGAGGGGCAGCCTAGGCTGCTACTGGTTCTCCAGGGGGCAGGCAACGCTGCTGCTGGTGCGCTGGCGGTAGCCTAAGCTGCTGCTGGTGCGCTGGGGGCAGCCTATGCTGCTACTGGTTCTCCAGGGGGCAGCCAATGCTGCTGCTAGTGCGTTGGCAGTTGCCTAAGCTGCTGCTGGTGCGCTGGGGGCAGCCTATGCTGCTGCTGGTTCGCTGGGGGCAGCCTATGCTGCTTCTGGCTCTGCTGGGGGCAGCCTTAGCTGCTACTGGTTTTGCTGGGGGCAGCCAATGCTGTTGCTGGTGCGCTGGTGGCAGCCTATGCTGCTTCTGGTTCTGCTGGGGGCAGCCTACGCTGCTGCTGGTGCGCTGGGGGCAGCCTATGCTGCTGCTAGTGCGCTGGCGGCAGCCTATGCTGCTTCTGGTTCTGCTGGGGGCAGCCTACGCTGCTGCTGGTGCGCTGGGGGCAGCCTATGCTGCTGCTGGTGTTGCTGGCGGAAGTGTAATCGGCTGGGGCTACTGGCGGCGGGTGTGGCAGCTCGTGGGGAGGCAGGTTTCGGGTGGGGAAGCTGTTAAGGCAGCGGGCAACGGGTGAGGCCGCGATTCTGTGCGGTTCTGTGCGGTTATGTGCAGTTCTGTGCGGTTCTGTGAGGTTCAATGCGGTGGAGAGGACTGGGTGGGGCGGCTGATTCCGGGTGAGGTGCCTGGAACGGGTGGGGCAGCAGGTTTCCAGGTGGGGCGGCGGTTGTCAGGTCTGGGGCGGCGGTTTTCAGGTCTGGGGCGGCGGGCTTCCAGGTTCGGCGGCGGATTTCAGGTCTGTAATGGCGGGTTTTCAGGTCTGGGGGGCGGTTAAGACGGTGGGCTGCACGTGCGCGCGGCCGCGACGTACTAGCGCGAAGCTGCGGGTGCGACTAAGGCTGCGCGCACAGCTACGCGCGTTCGACTGCTGCGCGCTAGAGGGCTGGGGGGAAACGCGCGGGGTAAAACGAGTGGGGCACGGGGCAGAAAACGAGTGACGCACGGCAAAAACGGGTGGGGCGCAGGGCAGAAACGGGTGACGCGCGATGGCGACGGGGGGCGCGGCCTACTCGGGCTCTACGGGGCAGGGCGCTTCGGGCTACGGGTCGCTACGAGGCGCGCGGGTGGTGGGCCCATAGACTATCGAGAGAAATTTCGCCTAAGGGAAAAATCGCCTAGGGGAAAAATCGCCTAAGGGAAACCTAGCTCTATACCATGTTACGATAAGAATGAATTGATAAGAAAATGTGAAGTACAACCCTAGATATAGCAAACCCCAATCATGCAAGGAAGTAGAAATGTAACACCTAGACTAACCTAAACAACACATATAAAATATATGCGATCCACGAGCTCGTCGGATGATGCTTGGCACGACGGTAAGTCTAAGTCTAGGACGTAGATCCCGTTGATTGAGCGGGCTCGTCCGAGATATTTGAACGATTCCGGACGGGTGTCCGGGGGAGCGTAGGTGAGGATGAGGTCGCGTGTGGCGAGGTCCGTGGTGACTATGACGCCGCAATCGCGAAGATGTTCTGCCGAGAGGAGATTAAAGCGGAGATCCGGGACGTAAAGCTCGTCGTTGAATAAAATGTGTGTGTTGCTGTCTCGTGCTTGCAGGACGACAATGCCTTGCGCGTTGGCGCGCAGTTGATGATTGTTGGCGACGGTGACGTAGGTGGCGGGGGCGCGGCTCAGATTCGAGACGTATCGAGTAGATCCCACCATGTGCTGTCCGCAGCAGCTGTCCAGGTACCAGGTATTGTGATTGTCGGTGTTGTTTCTGTGCAGTAGTAGCGCCAGTCGCGGAGTCACCAGGGTTGCCTTGTAGCGTCTGTGGTAGAGGGGATCTTCATCCTCTTTCCATCCCACCGGTACGTATTGTTGGTTATCATGTTGCGGGCTTTCCCGCATTGTGATTGGCTGATTCCAATCTTGCTCGTCCTCGTCGTACAGGTAATAATGATCTTCAGTGAGGGGATTATTCCAACCCTCTTCTGGCTCAAGGAGTCTTCCTTGGATCTCGTTTTCTTCGTCAGGTTCAGCAGTGCGACGTCGGCGCGTCGCCATATTTGCGATGATGTTTCTAGGAGCTCCTGATTGAGGTTCTTGAGGTTGCTGGTGTTTATGTTGTGCAGGGGGACGAGGTGTCTGATGCTGAGACTGAGGATGACGAGCGTCTTGTCGGCCGACCCAGTTGTTGTGGTGAGTGGAATTTGGGTGGCGATAATTGGATCGGGATTTGCATCGATTCGTTGAATGTCCGAAGACTTTGCATATTTTGCAATTGTGGCGCCTTGGTTGTCGTCGCTCTTCACGTTTGTCTGCGTAGAAGGCGAGGCGCTCTCGGCGCGGCGCGGAGCTTGTTCTGCTCGAGTCCATGTCCTACTGTTCAGTCAGGAGTGCGGCGCATAGCGCGGCTTCTGAGAAAATTCCTCGCTGTCGGAGTAGCGCTTTACAGGGCTTCCACTCTGGCCCGGATCCTTGAAGGACTATGTTGACGAAGATCTCTTCCGGGATTGCGCTCCCATGCTTCGTGATCTGGTCACGGATATTGCGACAGCGGTTAATATAAGAGTTCGCTTTCTCCCCGTGCCCCATCTTTGTCTCCATGAGTTGCTGCAGGAGCCTGCTGGCGGTAACCGAATCCTTCGGTTGATAGACCTCAACGAGCTGCTTCCAGGCTTCCAAGGCTGGAGCGGCGCTCTCTTTGTAGGAGCGTATACTGAGTTGTTCCGCAGGTGTCATGTTTCGCAGCAGCACGCTATACGCCATGAGGGACTCGCTGGGAGTACTGAGCCCTGGCGTCGTCGGTGTCGTCCACCGGTTTAGGATAGGAGCCGGCGAAGTAGTGGTAGATCTGCGCTGTCTGTAGGAGGAGCTCAAGCTCAAAACTCCAAGTGTAGAAATCTTTGCTGTCGAATGCGGCAGTAGTCTTGATTTTTGAAACGCTGAGAAAGCGTGCTTGCGCAGAGTTAATGACTTCATCACTTGGACGGGTGGCAGTTGTTGTTGATTTGTCTGTGTCGAGGGAGAAGGTGTGCGCGGCGGTATCACGACTTTTCGTGGCCGGTTGTCCAGGTTGTACTGGTTGGGAAGAGGTTCTCGCATCTCCTTTGCGCAAGTCTTGGAGTTCTTTCTCCATAGTTGAAAGTCGAGCGAATAACTGCTCGAGTGCGGCAGTGCCGATCGTAGTTGTCGCCTCATTTGTCGCAGCCGGGTTGGTTTGTCCTTCGGCCGTTAGATTTGCTTGGCCTCCAGATCCTCCGGCCATCTTGGTCTTGGAGCATGTGCCGCTCGCCAGATCTTGGTTCGGCGAATTTCACGGGAGTGAAGTTGCGAAGAATCCCTGAGTAGCTCTCATACCATGTTACAATCCCAAGTGGGACTTAGCGAAGGATCGCTCAGGGTTGATCGCAGAGTATTGTTGCAGCGGAAGTTGTGAGCTCAGGTCAGAGTGAATGTAAATGACTGAGATGATAAAAGCATGCATACATCGGGTTTATATAAGAATACAGGGGAATATGAAAAGACCTAGACTAGCCATGTACTCTAAGGGGTACATTCCCTTATTGCAGCGAGATTCACACCGTGCGGCGCGGGAACCCGTTTTGAACCTGTTCCCGCTCTTTTCACTTCAAATGTTTCTGCCTGCATCGGTCTTAGTCAGACGGTTGTTGCGTCGCTTCGACTCTTCCGACTCCTCGACTTCGTACTCGGTAGAGTCAGCTCCTGCAGCATACAGGAATGCCTTCTCATAAAAAACTTCATATCGTAACAGGGTGATTACAAGTAGCTCCGGCCGCTCCTCACACCAGCAGTGTCTAGCTACTCGCTCCAGCTGTTCCCAGCACTGATACGATCTCAGAATGACATAGCGAAATGATGTAGTAGTAAGAGATAGGGTAGAAGTAGGAATGTTTCGATATAGTGTGTACCCTATACTAGATACGTCCCTGTAGCCTAAAATATCTAACAAATGTATGAACATAACTTGACATTAAGAGCTCAGCACTTATCCATCAAGATATGTTTATATAAATATTTATATATACTGTGACAGGCGGCACTGAAGGATCAGGGTACCCATAAAATTTTTGAGGGCCTGGGTAGCACTATTCTTTCCGCCGTGGAGTACCTTACTCTAGAAATTAGAGCAGCGGAATGAATGAGTAGGAAAGGAGGTGGGTACAAATACAAACCCTAACTATCTATTCTCTCTAGACTAAGTAAGGGATGGCAAGATAGAGCGAGAAACACACAGGTCACAAACAGAAGTAACAACACAAAGATCAGGGTGGATCACAAAGTCACCACACTGTTTGAGCACAAGCAAGCGGCCACAAGGCCAGTTCAAAAGTTCACAAATATAGAGAAATGCAAGTTCAAACAGAGCAAGGAACAAGAGGCATGACTACAGCAAACAAGGGCCTGGCTCAACAACTAGCTACAGACAGAACCTGTGGTGGTCACCAGGCAGAAGGGCCTTGAGGAAGACGTCTGCAGCGTTGGCCGTTTTGGCCACAAAGTCCAGGCGTGCCTGTCCGCATCGCTGCAACTCTTGCAGGGGAAAGTACCTTACATCGATGTGCTTCACTATGCTCTCCAGTAGAGGCTCTCGACACAGGAGGATCATGGAATTATTGTCAGCGAACGAGGCCGGTGCAGAGCTCGGCCGCTCACTGAGGTCGGTGCAGAGCTCGGCCACTCACCGAGGTCGGTGAGCAAGAAGGTCAAACAGCGAAGCTCCTGCGCAGCCATGGAACCGGCGTATATCTCTGCCTCTACGCTAGAGAAACAAGCAGACGACGACCGTGTAGACCTCCACGACACAGCTCCATTGCCCAAACTGAAACAGTACCCCTGAGTTGACCGCTGAGACACCACGTTATTGGCGTAAGAAGAGTCACATTGACTGGTCAGCACAACTGGTTGTGTCCCTCCAAGCACAAGCCCCGTGTCTGATGTAGCTGCCAGGTACTCGCCACCCCTACAACAGCCGTTTGGTGAACCTTGTCAGCCGCAGCGAAGACCAAGTCGTCGACGTGGAGCGGAGTGGAGGACGAACAGCAACAAACAAACAAACAGCAACGGGACGGCGGATGAAGGACGGAAGCGGAGGTCAACAAGAGTAGTGCGTAGTATGTCGTGCCATTCACGGGGCGCCTGGCAGAGACCGTGGACTGGTCGCCTCAGGCTCCACTGAGTCCAAGGAAAGTGTCAGTAAAGCCATGAGGACGTGGCAGCCAGATCTCCTCGTGCAGGCGGCCCTAGAGAAATGCAGTGGAGAAGTCGAGGGAGTGTAGCTCAAAGCCTCTCCGTGCTGCAACGTGTAGTAACACCTGAAGAGTAGTCATCTTCGCCCCTCTTCACTTCCCTGCCTTTATCCGCCGCCGCTGCTCCTGCTGCTCCTGCTACTCCTTCGCGCGGCCCTCCCGCTGCCCTCGGCCTGTCCGCGCCCGTCTCCTCAGCACGCACCTCCCGCCGCCTGGCAGCGGGGGCAGTACGGCTGGTGGACTTTGGGTTGGCGCAGGTGGTGGCGGAGGGGCAGCGTGGGTGTAGCACTCCCGCAGGCACTCTGCCGCCCTCGCTGCCCGCCCACCCCGGGCGCCGCCAAGCACGCTAGAAAAGCAGCGGGGAGAGCAGAGGCAGGAAGCGCAGAGGCAGCGGGGTATGGGCGCGCAGCTGACGTGTGGTCGCTGGGGGTGACGCTGTACGAGATGATCGCGGGCGAGCGGCCTTACTCAGGGGAGGCGCCTCAGCAAAGCGAGTGGCGGGCGCGTGTGGAGGGGGCTGCGTGGGAGGGCGTGTCGGAGGAGTGCCGCGCGCTGGTGAGCGGCATGCTGAGAGTGCGCGTGGAGGAGAGGCTGAGCATGGCGCACGTGTGCCACCACCCCGCCATGATCCGCGCCTTCGGGGGCAGCGGGGGGAGCAGCAAGGGGAAGAGCAGGAGTGGGAGGTGGTGGTGAGGGTGATGGGTGGAGGAGAGGCACGGGAGAGGGGTAATGGGAGGGGAGGGGCAGCAGCTGGGGGCCATGCAGTTGACGTGGCGTGGCGGTGGGGGGAGGCAAGGGAGAGTGGGATGTGACGGAGGAGCAACACTTTTTGCACCCTGCCTATCAGGGTGTTTGGGATGCGGGCTGGAATCGATGGGTGGAAGGGAATGGGTGCACGCCGCCTTGCTGCATTGCTTCTTGTTTGCTCAAATCTGTTCGCCCTACTTGTTCAAGGATTGAGCCTAGTGTGTGGCTGAGTCATGCTCGAATAGAATAGATAACCTTGGAGGATAATAAGTAGGTACTTCTACCCATGTGTAGTTTCAATCAGCTCTTTGTGTTTCTACAGTATTTTAATTCTGAAATGAATGCAGTGTTTCATTTACACTACAGATTCATTCAGTGCAGCTCAGTGGGTACACCACATGTCATATCGTAATAGAGCCGCACTTTTTCTCTCAGTGCATAGATAAGAGATCTCAAATCAAACCACTCAAACTTCTGCATGGCACTCGTGTTCCACATGTGTATAGAAATGTGTTACCTGTCAGAATCACTGTGCAGGAATGAATGAACTACCGTATGAATGAGTTGGGTACAAGTGTCAAATGTTGTAGTCTTAGTGATGTGTGTTATAGGGGGTACAATTGTTAGGGTTAGGTTTATGTACCCCAACCAACCTTAGTCAAACCAACACTTTCATTCTTAACATGGTATCAAGGTTAGGATCCTGTGGGATCCCGCTAGAGCCTCTCGCGCCCGTTGCACGTAGTCGACTGTTCCCACTGCGCCCGTTTCGTCCCGTAGCTCCCTTAGCGCGTGCCCGTTCCGTTACGAAGCGCCCGTAGCACTCGCACTCCCCGTCGCGTCGCGTCCCCTGCCCGTCCCGTTCTCTGCCCGTCCCGTCCCCTGCACGTCCTGTCCTCTGCCCGTCCCGTCCCCTGCCCGTCGCGTCCCCTACCCATCGCGTCCCCTGCCCGTCGTGTCCCTTGCCCGTCGCGTCCCCTGCTCGTCGCGTCCCCTGCCTGTCGCGTCGCGCTGCCAGCCCCGTCCCCTGCCCGTCGCATCCCCTGCCCGTCGCGTCGCGCTGCCGTCCCGTCTCCTGCCCGTCGCGTCCCCTGCCTGTCGCGTCGCGCTGCCAGCCCCGTCCCCTGCCCGTCGCATCCCCTGCCCGTCGCGTCGCGCTGCCGTCCCGTCTCCTGCCCGTCGCGTCCCCTGTCCGTCGCGTCGCGCTGCCGTCCCGTCCCCCGTCTGTCGTGCCCCCGCCGCGCCCTGCCCGTCCGTCGCGCCCCCGCTGCGCCCTGCCCGTCCGTCGCGCCCCGTGCGCCCAGCCCGTCCATGGCGCCCCGTGCGCCCTGCCCGTCCGTCGCGCCCCCGCTGCGCCCTGCCCGTCCGTCCTGCCCCGTGCGCCCAGCCCGTCCGTCGCGCCCCCGCTGCGCCTTGCCCGTCCGTCGCGCCCCGTGCGCTCTGCCCGTCCGCGCCTGTCGCGCCCGTCCCTGCCAGTTGTGTCCTGTCCTGTCGTGCCGCACTGTCTGTCACGCTCTACGAAGGCCCTTCAGGCGTTGAGGATTTCGGCAACAGCAGTTCCCACCCTTTCGCTACTGCTATGGCGACCCCTAGGGTTCTGCGCTTTGACGCCGAGGGTACGCCGCTTGAGTTCTCCGTCTGGCTCCTGCGTGCGCGCCGCCTTTTAGAAAGTCAAGTTCAGGCAGATGAGTCTCTGTGGGCGCACGCTTCTGGCAACCTTCCTAAGCCCGACGATCCTGCACCCTTAGGCACTGACCCTAGCGATGCAGCCAGAGATCGTTATGCCCGTCAGCGTGCTGACCTCACAGCGTGGAAGTCGCGTGACGCTGCGGCCTGCATCGCCCTTAGCAGCCTCCTCCCTAAGTCTGAGGAGGCCCACTTCACTCAGGTTCGCTCTGCTAGTGAGTTCCTGACTGCGATCAAGGACTGCTACGTACTCCCACCACTGTCTCTCTTGGTCGCCTGTTTCTCCCGTTCCTGTTTCATAACCTCGCCTCGTTTGAGGGCTCTGCTGACTTGATCGCTCACCTGCGTTCACTTGATTCTAGCTACCGCGCTGCTTGCCCTGACGCACAGCTTGCACTGCTCCCTCCCCCCACGGCGATTACTATCTATTTCGTCGCCTCTAGCCTCCCTGACCGCCTTGCCTCGGTTCGTGACGCGCTTCTTCTGAAGCACCCTAGCGAGCTCACTATCGAGGTCCTTGAGTCGGCCCTCAAGGACGTCGAGAGCAACCTCCACTCGGTAGCCTCTGCCTCTGGTGCTGTGCCCCCTCCACTGTTTCACAGGTGCACTGTCCCTTAGTTGCCCACCTTTATTGCCTCCCTCGCCACTGCCGCTACTGACGTGACCGCGGCTGCTGTTACGACTTCTTCGCGGTCTCGGGGTAGGAGTGGCAGGAGGGGCGGTCAGGGTGCGGGCGGAGGCGGCAGAGGCGGTGGGGGTGACGTGGCGAGCGGCGGAGGCGGGAGTGCAGGGGCTGGAGGAGCGCCTCGGGCAGCGGCCGGTGACTCCCCTGCTGCAGCTGGTGGAGGTGATGCCCGGGTTCGTCAGCCACCTACTGGTCTGCCAGCCGCAGGGGGTGGAGCAGCGGCGTGGTACCTGACTCAGCGACAGCAGCAGCAGCAGCCCCTCACCTCGCAGCAGCCACAGCAGCAGCAGCGGCAGCAGCAGGTTTTGGGGCAGGGGTCAGGACAGCGTCAGCTGCAGCGCGGTGTCGTCCACCCTCCCTGCACCTATCACGTTCTGACGGGTGCCCGCCGCGGCCAGCCTTGTGGCCGCAGCCACCCACCGGGTCAGTGCTTTTCTCAGCTTACTGACACGGTTCAGTTGGCCTACGGCATTGACGGCACTGCCCTTGACTGGCTTCAACTTGTTCAGACGTACGACCCCGCTCTGTGGGGCATGTCGGCTTCTCAGTTGGTTGATCTCTTAGGAACTCCTCATGCTATGTATGCTGTTGTTGACTCTAGTGCTTCTGACTCTGTTTACTCGAGCGTTGTTAGCTTAGGTGCTAGTCTTGCTGAGGTGCCTGCTGCCAGTGTAGGTACTTGTGTAGACACTAGTCCATGAGCTGCTCCGGAAGACGCTTCGTTGTCTTTCACTCTGAACTCCGGAGCTTCGCACTGTTTCTTTCGCGACTGCACGACACTTACCTCGCTTCCTATGCCGGTCTCTGTAGCACTGGTTGATCCCACTTCGGGACCAGTCACTGCTCGCTACAAAACTACGCTTCCGTGCCCGGCTGTTCCCTCTGGTTCTCTGACCGGCTTCCACGTCCCCTCGTTCTCGAGGAACTTGGTGGGCGTGAGGCCACTCGTGAGTCAGCACGTGGGTGTGTGGATTGAGCCTTCTGGCGAGACTGCGGATTGTGTCGACGGGGACACGTACGCGCCTCTCGCCACCTTTACCGCTGAGCCGGGCTCTGGTCTCTACACACTTCACAGTGGCCCCCGAGGGCAGTAGCAGCAACAGCAGCAGCAGCAGCAAAAGCAGCAGCAGCAGCAGCAGCAGCAACAGCAGCAGCAGCAGCTACTGCCCATGACCCCTGTCACTGCCCCCCGTCAGGTTCCCGCGTCTCACCAGGTTGCCGCGTCTCCCCAGGTAGCTGTGTCTGGTGAGGTTCCGGTGTCTGGTCCAGTTGCTGCATCGTGCTCCTGCCGGTCACTTGCCCACCCCACCGTTCTGTGGCACCACCGGATGGGGCACCCGTCCATTCCTCGCCTGCGCGCTATGTCTAGTCAGCGTCTTGTCTTAGGCCTTCCGCGAGTATTGCCGTCGCTGCCGCCTTCGCTTGCACCACCTTGCGGTCCCTGCGTCGAGGGTCGGCTGCGCGCCACCCCTCACTCCTCCCTTCGTTCGGCCACCGAGCCCTTCGAGACTCTCCACTTGGACGTCTGGGGCCCCGCCCCTCGCCCTGGCCCTGAGCGAGAGAGTTTTTTTCTGGTGGTCGTTGACGAGTACTCTCGCTACACTACAGTGTTCCCCCTGGCAAAGAAGTCTGAGATGACTTCAACGCTGATCCGTTGGTTACTTACCACTGCGGACACTCGTGGTCGTTATGTCAGCTGTCTTCACTCCGACCGTGGGGAAGAGTTTCGCTCCGGCATTCTCGCTGGATTCTGTCGCGAGCAGGGCATCTGTCAGTCCTGGACGCTTCCAGAGTCCCCACACCAGAATGGGGTTGCTGAGCGCCGCATAGGCTTTGTCATGGAGATTGCACGCACCTCCGTGATCCACGCCCGTGCGCCCCATTTTCTGTGGCCCTACGCGGTTTGGTACGCCGCTCACTAGCTGAACCTCTGGCCACGTGTCTCTCGGCCAGAGGCTTCACCGACCAGTCTTGGGACCAGGTCCCCTGGTGCTGCGTCACGTTTTCCTGTCTGGGGCTGCTTGGAGCTTGTTCGCGACACCTCCGCGGATAAGCTCTCCCCTCGCGCCCTTCCCTGTGTCTTCCTTGGTTTCCCCCTTGACTCCTCAGACTTCACCTTTTACCACCCTCCCCTTCACCGGTTCTTTGACTTCCGCGACGTTCGTTTTGTCGAGCAGTGGTGGTGGAGAGAGGAGGGGGGGCAGAAGAGGGTGTGACAGCAGCGACAGTAGGAGGGCAGCTGCGGAGGTTGAGCTCTGCCTGGAGGAGGAAGGCAGAGACACGGGAGAATGACCACTGGTCGGCAGGGCGCTCACCATACAAGGTGACATGAACACTGTATTCAGGAGTGAGGCCTGTGAGGAGGAGGGCACCGCAGACATGATCGGAAAGTTCAAACTGTTGAGCGGCGAGTTGGGAGGACAGCGTCTGCACACGAGCGATGTAGTCTGCCATGGTGGTGAAGTCAGCAAGACGAAGAGAGGTGAGCTCGCGTAAGAGGGCAATGACGCTGATGGGAGTCTGTGATTGAAAGCGCTCAGTGAGATATCCGAGAAGGTCCTTGGCATAGCGGATGTGCGAGCACTGAGGGAGAAGAGTTGGAGGGAGGCAGGTAAGGATGACCTGACAGGCACGTGCGTTGGCGACATGCCAGTCAGCGAGAAGGTCAGAGTGAGATGGAGCAGAGGAAAGGGGCGTAGAGGCAGAGCGAGGAGAAGGGCCAGCGAGGTGCTCAGTGAGGCGCTTGCGGGTGCTCTCGAGGGACTGAGCAAGAATACGAGCTAAGTCACGGGCAGCAGCATTGTCAGGAGCAGCCGTGGAGGTGGCTTGCGCCGTGGCCACAAGCTGCTCAGTTTCAGCAATGGCAGCACGGAGGCCATCAGCATAGGGGTCAGAGGAGGAAGAGGTGGGTGCAGAGGGAGAGGTAAGAATGGCGCCAGAACCACTCTGCTGAGTGACAAACCAGAGGTTAAAGCCACTCACTAGGGTGCCAGACAGCGTGCGCTCAAGACAGTTCAGCCAACTGGGGAAGTTGACTGCACTGCCATCGGGCGCAAGCTGAAGGACCAGCAGAGGGAGGGAGGGGAGGGCGAGAGAGGTCGCCATGAAGAGGAGGAGACAGCTGCAGAGCAGATGTGGGGAGAGGTATAGGAGGCGGAGGAATAACGGCGGGGTAGTCTGCTGCTGAGCCGCTGAGGGGAGAAACAAGAGGAGGAGGGAAAGTGGCGGAGTAGTCTGCTGCTGAGCCGATGCGGGGAGAAACCAGAGGAGGAGGGAAAATGGCGAAGTAGTCTGCTGCTGAGCCGTTGAGGGGAGAAACCAGAGGAGGAGGGAAAATGGCGGAGTAGTCTGCTGCTGCGCCGATGAGGGGAGAAACCAGAGGAGGAGGGAAAATGGCGAAGTAGTCTGCTGCTGCGCCGATGAGGGGAGAAACCAGAGGTGGAGGGATAGCGGCGGAGAAGTCTGCTGATGTGCCGCTGAAGGGAGAAACAAGAGGAGGAGGGAGAATTGTGAAGAGTTTGCAGTTGAGCAGTTGAGAGGAGGATGGTGAGGAGGAGGGAAAGTGGGGAGGAACAACAGCTACACAACACAATCAGCTACCAGCTGCAGCAGATGAAGGGAGAAAAGAGGTGGAGGAGGGGTGAGATGGTGGAGAGGAAACTAGTGGGAGAGAGGAGAGGAGGAGGAGGGTGAAGGGGCGGATTGTGGAAGGGAAGGGCGCGCCACAAGGAGCTGCGAGCCGCAGCAGATGGGGAGAGAAAATAGGAGGAGGAAGAGGTGAGGTAGTGGGGGGAAGAACAAAGGAGAGAGGGAAGGAGGAGGAGGGTGAGGGAAGGGGCGGATTGAGGAAGGGCAGGGCGCGCCGAAAGGAAGGGCAGGCGCGCGCGCTGCTGGACGGTGCTTAGCGTGCGCGGCGGCGGGAGCGCAATGCGCGCGCGACGGGACGGAGGAAGGGGGGGGGACGGCAGAGCGCGCTTTGGGCGAAATCGGCGCGCGACCGCTAGAAACGGGAGGAGAAGGAGGCGCGACGAATAGGAAGGCGCGCGAGGGTGATAAGGGCGGTATGGCGACGTGCTACGGACTGGATAGGGGTATTCGCAAGAGTATACTGTGACAAAAAATGCGATTTTTTTAAGAGTGACGGGGAAGAAAGGAGATAAGAAAAAGTCGTCTAGCTAAGTAGCGCGGAAATGGCCTAAGGGCCGGAGATTATCTAAGAAATACGGATACATATGAAACGTCTAAGACTACGCTCTGAATACCATGTTAAGATGAGAGGAGCCATGGATGCGAGAGAGTTAGGTAGGGTCGAAAAATTTACACTAGGAAGAAAGTGTCGAGATTCAAAAGAGAGGGTTTCAAACCCTAATTGAACCTAGGGTGTGTTCGGTTTGTACTAAGAACTACGAAATGAACCTAAAATGAACCTGAATGCGTAACTCTCTCTAAGCATGGAGAAATAATATAAGAACACCAAAATAATGAGCAGAGCGAGCTCTAACCTACTCCAACAAGAGCTGTAGGTCATCTACCCAAACTTCGAAACCGACCGCACGACCCTCAACATCGAAGGTAAGAACAGTAGGGCTAGCCATGGCGGCAGTAGCAGCAGCAGTAGCAGTAGGGCAGGGCGGCGCGGCTCGGCAGAGCGGCGCGACTCGGCAGGGCGGCGCGGCTCGGTAGGGCGGCGCGGCTCTGCTGGGCGGTGCGGCTCGGCAGGCAGGCGGGCGCAGCGGCGCGCTTGGCAGGGCGGGCGCTTACCAGGGGTGGGTGCAGGGCAGGGCTGCGGCTGGCGGGTAGGGCAGGGCCGCGACGAGGCGGCAGAGCAGTGCCGCGACGGGGCGGCAGCAGGGCAGGGCCGCAACGAGGCGGCGGTAGAGCAGGGCCGCGACGGGGCGGCAGCAGGGCAGGGCCGCGACAGGGCGGCTGCAGGGCAGGGCCGCGACGGGGCGGCGGTAGAGCAGGGCCGCGACAAGCGGCTGGGGGCAGGGCCGCGACGGGTGGCGGCAAGGCAGGGCCGCGACGGGCGGCTAGGTCAGGCCGCGACGCGCGGCTGGGTCAGGCCGCGACGGGCGGCGACAGGGCAGGGCCGCGACGGGCGGCGACAGGGCAGGGCCGCGACGGGCGGCTATGTCAGGGCCGCGACGGGCCGTTAGGGCAGGGCCGCGACGGGCCAGGAGGGCAGGGCCGTTACGGGCGGCAGTAGGGCAGGGTGCGCGACGGCGCAGGTGAGGCAGGCGCGAGGCGCGCTTCGGGCAGGGCAGGAAAAAAAAAATATCGTGGTGGGCCCTAAAAAAACGTTCTCACTAAGGAACCTGCTCTGAAACCATGTCAGAAAGTAGGAATCAAGAATGACTGGAATGACAGCAGTACAGGGTTTGTATATGCAAAACCTAATTGGGCTGTACCCCATAAGAAGTGCCCCACTACAGCCTAGAGCATATAAATGCATGGTTCTGGCATCTCCCATCGGCGTTCGACGAGTACCTCTCGGAACCGATGAGTACGTAGAAGCCCCAGATGAGTACGTAGAAGCTCCGGCCCCAGCACCACGATAGGGACAGCCCGACGACTGCACGTGGGACGAATTAGCAGTCGGCGCAGACGACGAGGTGGCTGACGCCGGCGAGGATGGCACGGAGGGTGGCACCAAGGCCGGCACCGCTGAAGATGTGTTTTCCGAGGGTGCTCCGGGCGGCGACGACGACGACGGCGTCTAGTATGGTCACGTGACGGGCTTCCCGAGAAACTCCCGATGCCATCTTTTCCTCCTCTTAATCGCAAGCAACCACACCCTGCTTCACAGAATCGTGATGCCCGCCCCCCCTCTCCAAGGCACAAGATCAACGAGCACAAGCGTCAGGCCTACACTGCCGCCGAGAAATTGAAGTGGGTCGCGCGGCTGGATGTGGCGGTGTCGGTGCGCTCTTTGGCTCGCGAGAGTGGCATCCATCGCAAGTGTCTCACGAACTGGAAGCGCGCCGAGGACTTCCTCAAAGTGGTTCACTCCGCACGTAAGCGCATGCTTGGTCGCGGGCGAGCGTCGTGGTACCGGCCGATGGAGCTGAAGGTCTACGAGAAGCGCCGTATCCGTCGGCCGCCTGCAGAAATGGTCTCGGGAGTTTATGAAGCTTCTCTTCCCCGACGAGAATTGGAAGGGGAGCGAACGGTGGTCTGAGCGCTTTCGGCGCCGGTGGAATCTTAGCGTGTGCATGAAGACGAGGGTTGCACAGAAAATCGCGGCCCGTAAGAATTTCGTGGTTGTTTTTCCTTTGTATGTTTACGTGTGTTGTACTAACCCATACTTGCTGTATCGCCCCATCTTCCACCGTTTCACAGATGTGGCGGAGCAGTGCAGGAAGTTCTGGCGCTTTGTCCGTGAAAAGCGACGTGAGCGCGGCATTGATACCACGTGGATCATCAACGCCGACCAGACGCCGCTCTGGCTGGAGATGCCCGCCACCACCACTGTGGACCAAACCGGCGTTCGGTCGGTGCCGATCAGAAGCGCGGGGTACCAGAAGGAGCGAGTTACCGTGATGTTCGCGAGCACGGCGGACGGGTTGAAGCTCAAGCCCTGGGTGTTTTTCAAGCAAAAGAAAGTGCTGAAGGGCGATTTCCCATCTGGTAAGTCATGGTGATTGTTAATGTGCCCTGTAGTTGTTTTTTTCCTTTACTCGACTGATGATCTTTGTCCGTCTACGCGTGTGCAGATGTGGTCGTGACGTGCCACGAGAACAGGTGGATGGATGCGGAGGGTGTCATCCGATGGCTTGAGGAGTGCGTCAAGCCTTTCTTGAAGCCTCGGTTCAGCAGGTGTGCAAAGAGCTCCATGGTCGTGCTGGATTCCTACCGTGGTCACCTTACTGAGGGGGTGAAGGAGAAGTTCCGCGAGCTCAACTGCGTGCCGGCGGTCATCCCGTCGGGCTGAACGGCGGAGGTTCAGCCCCTCGACGTCTCCATCAACAAGAGCTTCAAGGCTTCAGTCCGCCAGAAATACCAGAAGTGGTTTCAAGAAGAGGGCCAAGAGCAACTGACAGCAGCAGGTACGTTGTAAGCGGAGTATAAGCCTGTTTAATCCCCCCTCCCCTTTGTTGCTCTAACGGCTTTTCGTGGTGTCTTTGTGGTGGTGCAGAGAATCTCAAGAAGCCCCCCCCCCAGCAGTGGTCCTGCGATGGATCTCACGGGCCTGGAAGGCTGTGCCCGCCGACCTCATCAAGTGCGCCTTCCTCACCTGTGGCATTAGCAACGCGCTTGACAGCAGCGAGGACGGGCTCGCCATGGCACACAGGCGGACCCAGCTGACCGCGGAAGTGGATGTCGACGATGACATCATCGTTGATGGCTTCTTTGGCAACAACTGACAGGAGCCCGAGTCTGACGAGGAGGAGTAGCTAGTTGGTTCCTTGGTAGAAAGGCCTTGGGAAATGCCTGTTCAATTGAGTTCGAAGTGGGTAGTTGGAAATGTTGGTGCTAGATTTCTAATGAAAGGCTTCATAAGATGTTAATTGTAAGTGTTTCGCTAAAAAATATTGAAATTGTTTAAGGGATGCGCTTATAATAAGTACGGGTACAAAAGGGAGTGCGCCTATAATCGAGGAACGGCCATAAGCGCCATGCTCCACATAGAAGCATGAGAAGAAACAAGAGTGGATGAACTGTGAATGAAGTGGGTACAAGTACTAACCCTAATTGGGTTGTACCCCCTATGGGATACCCCACTACAGCCTACACAAAAGTATAAGCTATAACGTTCTGACACACCCCCATAGGCAAAGTGGGGGAGAACAAGGGGTCACAAGACCAGTCAAGCAAAGCAAAGCAAGGCAAGCTCAGGGTGGATCACAACGTCACCACACATTCTGAGCACAAGTTCAAGGCCAGAAGGCCAGTTCACATGCAGGAGTACATATATATATAGATAAGGCTAGACAAGCAAGAGCAGGTAGATATATATGTAACAGTACAAGCAAGGTCAAGGGGTGACCAAGTGAGGCAAGACAGGGACAAGACCCAGCTGAGTGCAGAAGCGCTGATGATCACAAGGCGGAAGAGCCTTGGTGAAGACATCAGCAGTGTTGGCCTCAGAGGCCACGTACGCAAGCCGCAACTGACCACGCTGCTGTAGCTCACGAGCAAGGAAGTAGCGAAGAGCAATGTGCTTAGTTCTGTGCTCCAGTCTCTGCTCTCGACACAAGGCCAGCATGGCCTTGTTGTCTACGTACAGGACTGGAGGAGAACGAGGCGGCTCTCCAAGGTCGGTCAGCAGGTAGGCGAGCCAGCGAAGCTCCTGGGCAGCCATGGCCCCAGCGTAGATCTCAGCCTCACAACTGGAGCCGAGAACAGAAGACGAGCGAGTAGCCCGCCACGAAACAGAGCCGGAACCGAGGCTGAAAGTGTAACCCTGTGACGACCGCTGCGTAGCCTGGTCGTCAGCCCAAGAAGCGTCCGCGTGCCCAGTGAGGACCACTGGACTCCGCCCTCCAAGCACTAGCCCCATGCCCGACGTACTGCACAAGTAGCGCAACACCCTCTTCGCAGCAGCCATGTGCTCTGGTCGGTGTCTCCCAGGAGCAACATAGCGTGCAAGAATGCTAAGAGGGTATGCAAGGTCAGGTCGTGTGCAGGTCATCAGGTACATGAGGCAGCCAACAAGCTCTGGATACGGGCCACTCGACTCTACGGACTCATCCGAAGGCAGAGCTGAGAGTGAGTGGCGAGTAGGCAGAGGAGTGGCCTGAGGCGAGGAGTACGTGAAGCCGAAGCGCTGAAGGACCTGCTGCACCATGTGTGACTGAGTCAGGGTAATGGTGCGGCGTGCTCTGTCCCGGGTGATCTGCAAGCCAAGGTAGCTGCGCAGTTCACCCAGGTCTGTGCACGTGTGTCTCTTCTGCAGCTCGGACTTCACGTGGGCGAGTCCAGTAGTGTCAGCTGTGGCAAAGACTAAGTCGTCGACGTACACGAGGATGTAGAACGGCGGCAGAGAGGTGTCGGTGCGCAGAAACAGCGACGGGTCGGCAGTAGAAGGAGCAAACCCAAGAGCCGCAAGCGTAGTCCTCAGTGTGTCGTGCCACTCATGTGGCGCCTGGCGGAGACCGTAGACTGGACGCCGGAGACTCCACTGGGTACCAGGAGGGAAAGACCCAGTGAAGCCAGGTGGGCGGCGCAGCCAGATCTCCTCGTGCAGGCTGCCCTGCAAGAAAGCAGTGCTGAAGTCGAGAGAGTGCAGCTCGTAGTCACGGTGAGCAGCAACGTGTAGCAGTACCCGAAGAGTGGTCATCTTCGGGGTGGGGGAGAAGGTCTGAAAGTAGTCAACTCCCTGCCGCTGACTGAAGCCACGAGCCACGTAACGAGCCTTGAAGACAGGCGGAGAACCCGGCGGCCGCTTCACCCTGAAGATCCACATGCCACTGACGATGTTCGCCCCAGGAGGGGGGACAGCGTCAACGTAGGTGCCTGTGGACTTCCAGGAAGCCATCTCTGCATCCATAGCTGCCTGCCACTGAGAGGAGTAGGGACCCTCTATCGCCTCCGCGTAAGAGCGCGGAGTCGGGATGTCAAGTGCATCCGGGTCTCCCTCAGGGGTAAGCAGTACGGACACGAGATGAGGTGAAGCAGCTGCCAGACACTGGAACTCCTCTTGCCTGTCCTCAAGGACGTCCGTGCCAAGGGCACACTCACCCCCGACGGACGGAGGACAGACAGACTCAGACTCAGCAACAAGACTAGCAGCGTAGTCTAGGCGACAGCGAGCAGCAAAGTCGACGAGCTCAGCAACTAGGGCAGACGCAGCAGTAGACTCGAAAGAAGGGTCAGTGACGACAGTAGCAAGGAGACGCGTGACAGTAGGACTGGCAGCACGAAGAGAGTCCGACTCCGGGTCGGGAAGAGCAGGAAGGGAGGACTCAGGAGGAGAAGGCAAAGGGGCACGCAGAGGAGCAGTGGACGGACGCAGAGACATCCGGTGCGTGCCAGGGACAGGAGGAGGACGCGGACGCGAACCACGACCACTAGCGCGAGCAGTACGGACAGGCGACGCAGGGCGAGACGCAGGCTCACGACGCTCAGTAAGACCTCCAGTAGGACCAGTGTAGGGAGAAGGAGCAGGCAAAGGGGAGGGAGGCTGTAGCTGTGACTGCGACGGGACAGGCTGTGGACCCTCCAAGGGAGGAGGAGGACCAGCAGAAGGCGGAAGACCAAGAACCTGCTGCAGGAGTGGAACGAAGTACGGTCGAGGCCGCGTAGCGACGCCAGAAACAGCACGGACAGCACCAGTACCCCCAGTAGGAGCACCCGCTCCAGCAGCACCTCCAGCAGCTCCACCAGTGGTAGCCGCAGCGCCAACACCCTCAGCAGCACCAGCTCCAGTCGAACCTGCAGGCCCAGCAGCTCCAGTACTCCCAGTACGAGCACCTCCGGGACCCGCAACAGCAGCACCCTCAGTAGCCGAAGAACCTCCAGCACCAGCAGTACGGCTCCAGCGCCGGGCAAACCACTCGCGCAGCTCGTGTGGAGAGAGTGGCTCCCGACGAGACGAAGCACGCGGAGAACCTCCAGGCGGAGGACCTCCAGGCTCAGTACCCCCAGACCCAGCACCCCCAGGCGTAGCACCCCCACACTCAGCACCCCCAGGCTCAGCACCCCCAGGCTCAGCACCCCCAGGCGTAGCACCCCCAGACTCAGCACCCCCAGGCTCAGCACCTCCAGGCTCAGCACCCCCAGTCTCAGCACCCCTAGGCTCAGCACCCTCAGCAGCACCAGAGTCACCAGTGACCTCGACAGGCTCGGCTGCGTCTACCTGGGACACACCTGAAGGGGCAGGACCCTGAGGGGGGAGGGGGTCTACCGGGGGGGGACCTGGTACAAGGAAGAGCGGGGGCGGGGGGAGGGACGGAGTGCGGTAGGGGAAGAGGCGGTAGTAGGGGACCGACTCGTCGAATGTGACGTCCTGGGAGGACAGAACACGGCGAGAGGTGGGGTGGTAGAACTGCCACCCAGGCGCGTCGGGGGGGAACCCCAGGAAGACGCAAGGAGCAGCACGAGGGGACAGCTTGTCCGCAGACAAGTCGCGGACAAACGCCCGAGATCCCCAGACCCGGAACGCCGACGCATCGCCAACCTTCCCCGTCCACAGCAAGGCTGGGGAGGTCTCCGGCGTGGAGACCCTAGGGTGAAGGTTGATCTGATGCGCCGCGTACCTCACCGCAAACGGCCACAGAAAATGGGGGGCAGCCGCATGCATCATAGACGTACAAAAGTATAAGCTATAACGTTCTGACAAAGCACTGACCTTTAATCAGACGGCGCCTATATCCGGGGCCATACGGTATGAATGAACTTGCAGAGTGCGCAGAATAACGAATATCATGAATGAGAATTACAGAATCACTGAATCACGATATAAGGAAAGTGACGGGAAATTATAAAAGGAATCCTAGCTAGGCGAGGAGGTCGGGCAAATGATGGCTCGGTGATGTTGCGATTGGAGCGGGGCCGACTCGAGGGTGGTTCGGTGCGACGAAATAGGCCAAACAGGTTCGTCGCGTGACCCTCGGGATGGCCTCGCTAACGAGTGCCTCAGTAACAATTTGTAAATCCTTACAAAATGCCTGGTCTGTAGCACACATCTGGTAGATACCAATTCAGTTACGCCCGGGGTGTGGATTTTTACATTGTATAGTGTATTGCATCCTTAATATTAAAATCAGCAATGGTATTGTAAAGATTGCAGTTAAGTTCAATCCTACTTTAGAAGAAAGGGTCGCAGGTATTATTTAGGCGTAAATGCATAAGACCCGAGTTTTGTGTTCCATAAAATACTTGGGTAACAAACGGTAAAAAAACATTTTAACAAGGTTCGTTGATGGTGCATGCATTGCAGTTTGTTGACATTCAAAACGGAAATATGCGCGCCGCGATCGCGGTTGGTTTTTCATGGAATTACTACTACGAAAACATCGTGCAGATCACAACGTCAGTAGATTCTCGAGAGTAGCAGCTGATTAGAAGGAAATGGCGGGGCGCGAGGGCTCGTCGGGAGATTGGATGGCGCAACTTGAGCGCGCCTTGTGCTCCACGCAGTCAGGTGGGTCGCCGCTGAAACCACCACGCGCAGCACATGTAGCATGCGTAACCCTAATCCGGTCCATCGCAGTTCAAGCCGTGAGGCTCTTATGAACGTATCTTTTGGTTCCTAGGTTCTAATCCTCGCTACCGCGCCGCTTCTAGTTCGCATCTGCAGCCCCTGCAGTGCCCCGTCGTGTTCCTCTGCTTTCCTTCCACTCCCAGCAGCCTTCCCCACTCCGTGTCCTTCACGTCGCCTCCTCTGCCTCGCCCCCATGTCTCCTCCATCCCAAAAATAATGGATGCAATCCGTATCCTCTACTGGTCGTATCTCGCTCCTTCCCCATCATGTCGGCCGTTGCATGCTCATCCGCTTCATTCCCATCCGTCGTGCCCCGCGCTGCCCCGCCGTGCTCCGCCATTCCCCGCCATACCCCGCCATACCCCGCCAGATACCGCGCCATGCCCCGTGGTGCCTTGCCACACGCCATCGCCTGCCAGCGTCTCTGCAAAGCAACATGCTCAAATCCGCTCTTCTCCGCTTCGTGAATGCGCGTCATCTCTCGCCGCTATTCGCCTGAGCCGTCCTCCATATCTCCCCGTCTCTCCTTGCTCCCCCACTCACCTCCTCTCAATCTCACCTCCTACCCTTGTCCCTCCCCGCCTTCGTCCGTGTTTCCTGCCACCCTGTGCACGCTGCTGCCTCCGCGTTTCTGCTATCGCTGCCCTACCATGCCTACCATGCCTACCATGCCTACCGTGCCTACCGTGCCTACCGTGCCTACCATGCCTGCCGTGCCTGCCGTGCCTGCCGTGCCTACCGTGCCTACCATGCCTGCCGTGCCTGCCGTGCCTGCCGTGCCTGCCGTGCCTGCCGTGCCTGTCGTGCCTGCCGTGCCTGCCGTGCCTGCCGTGCCTGCCGTGCGTGCCGTGCCTGCCGTGCCTGCCGTGCCTGCCGTGCCTGCCGTGCCTACCATGCTTGTTGCTGAGCAACGGCATCAGGCCCTGCACTTACCACTCGCCCACTTTCTCTCCCCTCTCTCCCCTCCCTGCCCTCTCTCCCTCTCTCCAGTCTCTTTCCCCTCTCTCCCTCTCTCTGCCCTCTCTCCCTCTCTCCCCTCTCTTTCCCCTCTCTCACCTATCCCTTTTCCCGCCCCTCTCAGCCACCCAGTGCCACGGAATTCTCGCAGCGGGGCCTGCCATGGTGGAATGGACGCTGGGGCAGCAACCAGGGAGGAGCGCAGGGGCGGGGAGGAAGAGGAAGCGGGGGAGGGAGACGGAGCGTGGGAGGAGGAGCACGTGGGAGGAGCAGGGAGAGGAGCGACAAGCCATTGTGTCTGAGAGTGACGTCGCACGATTCAATTCGCTGGTTCTGCGTCTGGCTGATGTTTTCAGCAGCAGCAGCAGCAGCAGCGCCACCCGCCTCTGCATTCTCAAGCTCTTCCTCCTCCACCTCACCACTGCTGCCGCTCCCCTCCCTCCCTCTCCTCCCGCTCCTCCCCGTCCTGCTCCTCCCTCTCCTGCATCTCAACATGCCACGTCAGCTGCACCCGCTGCCCCCTCACTCACACCTGCCGCCCTGAGAACGCCTCTCGGTGCTGGGAGGTGTGACGCGGATGGTGACGCCATGCCTGACGTCAGCAGCATGTATGACGTCAGCCTGCTGCAGTGGCGATGGAGGAGGGAGGGAGAGCGAGTGAGGGATGTGTGGAGGGGAGGGAGAAGAAGGGGAAACCGAGTGACCACCACGAGGGAAGGAGAGAGAGAAAGTGGGGCTTGTGATGGGAGAACGAGGAGGCAAGGAGAGGAAGGTGGGGATGGCGCCCATGGGGAGGCAGAGAATATAACTTTCAATGATGGGGGTGCTGCAGACATTGATGGTGATGATGGTGGAGGGAACAGCGCTAGCAGCAATGATGGCAGTGAGAGTGCTGGCGATAGTGATGGTGATAGCGATAGTGGCGATCGTGCTGGCAGTGATGGTGGTGCTGGCGGTGGCAGTGACTGGGCAGGCGTGTTGACTGCTCGGAAGCTCTTGAACCCAACCCAAGTCATCACCCGCATCGCCCCTCTGCTCTCTCGCTCCTCCTGCTTTCCACTCCCACCCACCGCAGCAGCAGCAGCAGCCACAGTCACAGCCACAGCAGGCGCAGCAGCAGCAATGCAAAGTGACTCCCCTTCGCCCCCATCGTCACTTGCTGCTGGCGCTCTTGACTCCGTTGACTCGCTTGAAGCCCGCTGTCTCGCGCTGCGCCTGATTGGCTGCCTCGCTCCGCTAGCTGCTGACGTAGCACACGTGCAGGAGTTGGTCGTGCAGGCGGCAATGGAAGCCGAGGGACAGCAGGAGGTGAGAGAGGGGAGCGGGGGGAGGGGGAGAAAGAGGGGGATAAGGGGGAATAGGAGGTGAGGTGGGTGGTGCGTTTAGCTTTGCATGTGTGTGTGCGTGTGTTGTGTATCTGGTGGAGAAAAAGGGGTAAGGAGGGGGGTGGTTGGGTGGGTGGAGCGGGGAAAAGAAAGGTGGTGGTTGGGTGGATGTGTGGGTGGATGTGTGTGCGTGCGTGAGTTCGTGCGTGGTTGTGTGTGCGTGCGTGCGTGTGTGCGTCTTTGGTCTTGAAGGTCTTGCTTGCTCTTCGCTTTATCGCATTCTCACGATTCCCCTCCCTCACTCGCTGTACCTCGCCCATCCCACACCTCCTCCTGCTGCCTAAATGGCCGCCTGTCCCACCCCCCCCTTTTGTTTTGCAGTTTCCTCCCTTACCTCAACCTGGTCCTTCCCTCTCCACGCTCCCCTCCCCAACTCCTAGCTCCATCACTCTCTCTCTCTTCACTGCTCGCGTTGCGTCCCATGCCGTGTCTTCCATCGCACCCCAAACTCCATGCAGCTGCACTTCACTCTGAATCTTGCAACTGTCTTCCCACCCCAAGCCCCACGCACCTCTCTTTGCTGCCACACTCTTTCGTGTTGTCTACGCTCCCTTTTTCCTCAATCCCCTTTTTTCAACAACCTCCCCCACCCTTCCCTCCCACCAACCCCTCCTCCATCCTCAACCGCCACCCACCACCCCAGCAGCGCCAAGCAGCTCTCTTCGCGCTCACCTTCCTCTGCGACGTCTCTCCACCCTTCGCCCTCCACACTCTCCCCCTCCTCCTCTCCCTCGCTCTCCCCGCCTCCCCACCGCCACCCCTGCCCCTCTCCCTCACACGCCATCTGCACCGCTCCTCACACCCACGTCTCCCGCAGCAAATCAAGCAGCCTGGAGTGAGAGGAAACGCACACAGGAGTCAAGCAGAGGTGGACGAGCATGTGGCGAGGAAGCGGCAGCAGCGACAGCCTGATGACTCGCCAGCTGCCCATGCACCGTTGCACCCACATTCGTTCGCCCACTCCCTGTCTCCACCACACACACTGCCACCACTGGCCCTACACACGCCTCTTCTCACATCCTCCTCCCACATGCCACGTGTCAGCCGCCCATTGGCCCAGTGGAGAGGGCGTGAGGAGGGGGAGGAGGTGATGCGGATGCGAGTGGCAGCAGTGGTGGTGAAGTGCCTGGCGGGGCACGAGGAGAGGGCTGTGAGGCGTGTGGCGTGGCAGGTGAGGAGAGGGATGGGAGGGAGAAGAGGGAGCAGTGGGATGAGAAGGCGACCTGGTGGAACGTGATGACAGCAGTAGGAGGAGAACGGTGAGGCAGGTGAGGCATTAAGGGGGAAGCGCAGCAGCAGCGGTGGCCGATTGAGTGTTTGATGAGACTAGGCCTTCCCAGGTGTGCAATGAAGTGTATCGGATGGAGCAACCCAAAACATGAAGACATGAGGACATGAAGACATGAACCCAAAACATGAGGAGAAGGCTGTGAGGCGCGCGGCGTGGCAGGTGAGAACAGGGATGGGAGGGGGAGAAGGGGTGTGGATGGGAGGGGGTGAATGGGGGCGGATGGGAGGGGTAGAACTGGGAGCATTTGGGTAAGAAGATGACTTTTGAGTCAACTTAGAAGGGGTGAATGATAGAGCAGTTGGGTGAGATGAGAAGGGCAGAAGTGGTGGTGAAGTGCCTTGGGGACACGAGGGAAGGGAGAGGCATGAGGAGAGGGCTGTGAGGCGCGTGGCGTGGCAGGTGATGAGAGGGTCAGAAGAGGGAGCAGTTGGGTGAGAAGGTGGCTTGGTAGGCCTTGAGCAGTTGGGAGCACAGCAGCAGGAGACGAGTGGTGAGGCAGGTGAGGTGACTCGAGGGAAGCACAGCAGCAGCGTTGGTGAAAAGGCCTGCTTTGGTGACTGACTGAGTGTCTTATGGGACTAGACTGACTAGGCGCAAAGTGTCTGATGGGCTTCTCATAACGTGAAGGGGATGGGACTAGACCACTCATGACCCCACCCCAAGAGTGCAATGTGTGCTGGAGGGTGGTGAGGTTTCTTGGTCGTCATGTGTGGTGAGTTGTCTTTTGCGATTTCTTAAATCTCATTCTTCTCTCTCCTCTCCCCCTTGTCACCTCCTCTGCCCCTTGCTCCTCCCAGGTGGCAGTCTGCCTGCTCTCTGCCTTCCCCTGTGCCTCGTGGTCCCCACTGCTGTGATCATGGGTGTGCGCGCTGCAAGCACAGCTCGGCTGATCACTCATTCTTTGCTGTGCCATTGCATACACTCATACTCGTGCATGCATTCACACTCACACTCGTGCATGCATTCACACTCACACTCGTGCATGCATTCACACTCACACTCGTGCATGCATTCACACTCACACTCGTGCATGCATTCACACTCATACTCTTTCATGCATGTTCCCACATGCATTCACACTCACATTCACATGCACTCAACTCCACGCCCTCACCCTCTCATTGACACAGTCTCATGTGGGTTCACAGCGTTTGCATGCATGCTAGCATGTATGCTCTCACATTCATGGTAGCGCATGTATGCTCTCACATGCATGCGTGGTGCATGCTCTCACATGCATGCATGGTAGCGTGTATGCTCTCACATGCATGCATGGTAGCGCATGTATGCTCTCACATGCACTCACGTCAACATCCCCTGCGATCCCTGCATGCATACAAACACGTTGTCTATCAACTCGCTCTTTGAAATGTAATTGCATATGAGCATTACCATACTATGTCGTGACCGTGTTGTTGCAATGGATGCTTCGAGAGCATGTCTCTGAAACAATGGTAGAGCAGTGAAATGCTGGTATTGCAATCACAAATAATCAGATGAGGGCAGCAAAACCAGGACATGTAGACGGCAGATCATATACGGTACTTCAATAAATAGTTGCGTTTGTGCAAATTCGCAAACTCGCTATGATCCGACAGAGAGCAGTGGATAAACTGCTAGCAGAATTTTGCGGCAGAGACTTGCTTCGTTGGTTGGAATCACCAAGCTCAGACACGTATATCAACAGCATACGGTACTAAGGTAGCTTCACTAACAGCGGCGTTTTACTGGAAAATGCAGCACCTAGATTAGTAGTACAACATGATAAAGTGCAACTACGGTATGCTAGCTACAACAAAGCCAGCCACCACCTTCAGCTATCACCTCCCACTGGCAGGTTGTCGTGCCGTACGACGGTGGATCCCGTTAAATTTTCAAGTTAACACACCAGCGCGCTCACACAACGCGGATAATCGTGTCCTTTGCGATCGGGTCCTCGCAGCGACGGCCGTTGTTGAGGGCCGCGAATTTGAACTGCTTGCCCGCGTAGTATCGCTTCAGCAACACGGCGCACGTCTCGCCGCGAGTTTGATAGTACTCCGCGAAATCCGCCGCCCTCGTCTTCCTCCCCGCCGCCAAGGGAACTGTGTGTAGATTTGTGGTTTACCAATAAAAAAAAAACGCGATATTCCAACGCGTCAGCATTACCCCAAACGGAGATGCTAAAGTAAAGAGGGAAAACGGAGGTGCTACTATGTACAGCTGCATACTGCACGTACCACTGGACAACAGGGATAGTATTGGAACGCCTGTGCCAGGCTGAAAAGAGGCGCAACTCACCGTGGGATGCGAGGAGAAGCGCCAGCGCCAACACCAGCATGGCGCGGACAATATTCGCTAGGCGGAAAAACGTTGCCATGATGGCCTAATGGAAGACCGAAGCGACAATGAGAGACGAAAGCAATCGGGAGTTGGAATGAATGTGATGAATGAGATGTTCCAGGTGCGCTATTTATGCCGCATGCATCTAGATCAAAGGCACATGAAAAAACGAGGGTTCAAATCGGATTTCATGGGTACGACCAGGGTGTTGAACGATGAAATGCATTCTAGTATGGTAGCATGTTTCACCTCCGCCACCGCTATTCACGCCGCACAGTAAGGTGATCATGGCTTGTGAAAACGCCTGGTTTCAAATCGGCTCTTATATTTACAACCTAGGTTTGAGACGAAGCAATACGTTCCAGTACGGTAACTGGTTTCAGCTCTGCCACCAACTTTTTTGCTAACGCGTTTTTCGAGTAGCAACGCGATCCGAGGCGGGGTGAGGAAACAGAGAAATGCGGGGCTTTGGACCCCTTTTTAATGACCAGCCAAACAAGAACTCATTGTAGATATTACGAGTAACATTGATACACCTACTATAAAAACACTCATATTTTGTCTAAATGCTGTCCAGGTTAAAAGGAGAAAAATGGGTCAGAATCAGTCGTCTATTAGTTTCCAATAACTTCAACCCGGGGCTGATTTTATCAGGGTAATTACCCTGATTTCAGGGTGATTTCAGACTTGTCACTTTCTGGTCCCTGAGAAATCAGGTTTTTCACATTTTGGTCCCTGATCCATTCAAAGTATTGCTTTAGTGGACCCTGAAATTTTGTGTACACTCTTCTTAAGTTAGGCTAGGAACAAGTGTCGAGAGAATGTGTTGAGTGGGTAGGAACAATAGGATACAAGTCGACCTAGAGAATGTTGTACCCTTTAGAGGGCAACTCACTGTAGCCTAGATAACTAACATCTATAACATATAAACATTTGACACACCCCCATAGGCTAAGTGAGGGGCATCAAATCAACCAAGGGAAACAAAAGGTCACAAGACCAGTCAAGAGAAGGAACACAGCAAGCTCAGGGTGGATCACGAAGTCACCACACAATCTAAGCACAAGCAAAGGGCCACAAGGCCAGTTCAAGAGTTCACAATATGTATAGATACAGGAACAAACAGAGCAAGCAACAAGAAGCAAGTCTACAGTAACCAAACACCAGCGTCAACAAGCCCCAACTGTACACAGAACCTGTGGTGGTCACGAGGCGCCAAGGCCTTGGTGAAGACGTCGGCAGTGTTGGCCTCTGAGGCCACAAAGTCCAAGCGTGCCTGGCCGCGTCGCTGCAACTCTCGTAGGAGAAAGTACCTCACGTCAATATGCTTCACCCTGCTCTCCAGTCGAGGCTCTCGACACAGGAGGATCATTGCCTTGTTGTCAGCGTACAAGGTCGGTGCAGAGCGAGGCCGCTCACCAAGGTCGGCGAGCAAGAAGGTCAACCAGCGAAGCTCCTGTGCCGCCATGGCACCAGCGTAGATCTCTGCCTCTGCGCTGGAAGTAGCCATAGACGACGACCGTGTAGACCTCCATGACACAGCACCAGCTCCCAGACTGAAGCAGTAACCCTGAGTCGAGCGCTGAGTCTCCACGTCGTCAGCGTAGGAAGAGTCGCAATGACCAGTCAACGCCACTGGCTGAGTCCCTCCAAGCACAAGCCCCATGCCTGATGTAGTCGCCAGGTACTTCGCCACCCTCACAGCAGCTGTCCAGTGGACAGGGCGGTGTCTCCCAATCGCAACAAAGCGAGAAAGGATGCTGAGGGGAAAGGCGAGGTCCGGTCGAGTACAAGTCATCAGGTACATGAGGCAGCCCACCAGCTCTGCGTAGGGTCCACTGGACTCAAAGGGCTCGTCAGGAAAGGGGCCCGTGAGTCTGTGGTCAACAGCAAGAGGAGTGGGCTGTGTGGTGGAGAACTGGAAGTCGAACCGCCGAAGGACCTGCTGCACCATGTGTGACTGAGTCAGTGTGATGGTGCGAGCGGCTCTGTCCCGGGTGATCTGCAGGCCAAGGTAGCGCTGTAGCTCACCCAGGTCAGTGCACTTGTGTCTCTTCTGCAGTTCGGACTTCACCTGAGCCAGGGCTGCCCTGTCTGCTGTAGCAAACACCAAGTCGTCGACGTAGACAAGGATAAAGAAAGGAGTAGAACCCGCTCGAACAAACAGCGTCGGGTCGGCGGAGGACGGGCTGAACCCAAGGTCACGAAGCGTGGAGCGAAGAGTGTCGTGCCACTCACGGGGCGACTGGCGGAGACCGTAGACTGGTCGCCTCAGGCTCCACTGGGTCCCAGGTGGGAAGGTGTCAGTGAATCCAGGAGGACGGCGCAGCCAGATCTCCTCATGCAGTCGGCCCTGGAGGAACGCAGTGGAGAAGTCGAGGGAGTGCAGCTCGTAGTCTCGCTGCGCTGCTATGTGGAGTAACACCCGAAGAGTAGTCATCTTCGGGGTCGGGGCGAAGGTCTGGAAGAATTCAACTCCCTCACACTGACTGAAGCCCCTAGCCACGTAGCGCGCCTTGAACACCGGCGGTGCTCCAGGCGGTCGCTTCACCTTGAAGAGCCACATGCCATCGACTACGTTCGCCCTGGGAGGGGGAACTGCGTCGACGTAGGTGCCTGTGGATCTCCAAGACGCCAACTCTGAGTCCATAGCCGCTTTCCACTGAGAGGCCCACGCCCCTGACACTGCCTCGCGGTAAGTGCGAGGAGTCGGTATGTCAAGGGCGTCGGGGTCTCCCTCAGGGGAGAGCAGCATGGCACACACAGAGGGAGAAGCGGCTGCCCAGTACTCCAGCTCAGACTCTCTGTCCTCTAGGACGTCACAGCCAAGGGCAAACCCACCCCCGACGGACAGAGGACGGGAGGGAGGAGCTGGCACCACACGGGTGGCGTAGTCAAGGCGGCTGGCGGCAGCAAACTCAGCGACAGTGGCAGTGAGAGCCGATGCAGACGACGGAGGGAAACGAGAGCCGGTGACAAGAGTGGCGAGGACACGTGCGGCAACAGGACGAACAGCGCGGTAGTAGTCAGAGATAGGAGTGGGGAGGGCTGTGAGAGAGGACGGAGGAGGGGACGGGAGAACGGACACAGGAGAAGGAGAACGACGACGAGACGAACAAAGGAGGGCAGTGTGGAGGTCAGTAACAGGGGACGAGTGACGAGCACGCGGAGGACAACGGGTGATCAAGTCGCGACGGACAGAAGGAGGAGGAGACTGAGGAGGAGGAGAAGACCAGACCGCCGGACGGTCGTCAGGAGGAGGCAACGGAGGAACAAACACAGGAGGAGACTGGGAGCGGACAGGAGGAGAGGAGGAAAGGCCAAGGGCCCGCAGGCCACTCACAGGTGGGAACAACTGCCGCTCCAGAGGAAGCTGCGGGGGCGGCTGCGGCTGCTACTGCTGCTGCTGCAGCTACGGCGGCGGCTGCGGCTGCTGCTGCTGCTGCGACTGCTGCTGCTGCTGCTGCTGCCGCCGCTGCTGCTCCAGAAGGTCCAGCACCCGCAGCTCCTGCCGCTCCCTCTCCAACCGCTCCTGCTCCTCACGCTCACGCCGACGGGCAGCCTGGAGACGCGTGTCGTGGCGGTGGGGAGGCGGAGTGGACTCCGCAGAACCAGGGTCTCCAGCTCCAATCTCCTCAGACTCAGCACCCCCAGAACCAGCACCGCCAGTGCCAGGACCTCCAACTCCAGCACCCCCAGAACTAGCACCGCCAGTGCCAGCACCTCCAACCCCAGCACCCCCAGAACCAGCGCCACCTACGCCAGCACCCCCAGCGCCAGCACCCCCAGAGCTAGCGCCACCTGCGCCAGCACCTCTAGCTCCAGTACCCCGCGACCGAGCACCCCCAGACCGAGCACCGCCAGCGGCTGCACATCCAGCTCCAACACCAACAGAGTCCACAGTAACCTGTCGCGGAAGTGCCGAAGGCTGCTGAGGGGACTGTGAGGAGGACTGCGGGGAGGGAGACGCTACCTGACGCGCGACCGAGGGTAGAGGGGTAGCGTGGGACACACCAGACGGGGCAGGACCAGGGGGGGGCGGGGGTACCGGGGGAGCGGGAGCAGGAGGAGGAGAGGGTGCGAGGAAAAGAGCGGGAGGGGGTACCGGGAGACCTCGACAGGGGTACCGGGTGTAGTAGGACACGGACTCGTCAAACCGGACGTCACGGGAGTCTAGGAACTGGTGGAGGAGAGGGTGGTAAAAGGACCAGTCGGCAGAGTCCACTGGGAAACCAAGGAAGACACAGGGGACGGCACGTGCCGAGAGCTTGTCCGCGGAGGTGTCGCGAACAGGCGCAAGGCAGCCCCAGACTCGAAAGGCCGACCCGACACCAGGGGAACCAGTCCAAAGACTGGTCGGTGAAGCCTCGGGCCGCGAGACACGCGGCTGGAGGTTCAGCTGGTGTGCGGCGAAGCGAACCGCGTGGGGCCACAGAAAATGGGGCGCACGGGCATGGATCATGGACGTGCGGGCGATGTCCATGACCAAGCCTATGCCGCTCTCAGCAATCCCATTCTGCTGTGGGGACTCTGGCAGCGTCCAGGACTGGGTGATGCCCTGTTCGCCGCAGAATCCGCCGAGAATGCCGGAGCGAAACTCGCCCCCACGGTCGGAGTGGAGACAACTGACTCGACGACCACGAGTGCCCTCAGTGGCTAGAAGCCACCTGATCAGCGTAGCAGTCACCTCGGACTTCTTCGCAAGAGGGAACACTGTGGTGTACCTGGAGAAGTCGTCAACGGCCACCAGAAATTAACGCTCCCTCCGAGACCCCTGCGTCGGGGCAGGGCCCCAGACGTCCAAGTGGAGAGTCTCGAAGGGAGCGGTGGCCGGACGAAGGGAGGAGGAGTGGGGAGTGGCGCGTAAGCGACCGGCGACGCACGGAGAGCAAGGAGGGGCAAACAAGAGAGGGAGCGACGGGAAGGTGCGTGGGAGACCTGTGACTAGTCCCTGACTGAGCATGCCACGAAGGCGAAGGATTGACGGGTGGCCAAGACGGTGGTGCCAAAGGACGGTGCGGTGGGCGAGAGAGCGACAGGAGCAAGACGCAGCGACTGGACTGGACACAGCGACCGGACTGGACACGACTACCTGGCTAGACACAGCAACTGGACTGGGGACCTGTGCCGGAGGGGACGCAACGACCTGAGGGGAGGACGCGACCGGGGAGCGCTCGGTGTGGAGAACGTAGAGACCGGAGCGGGGCTCCCTGGTGAACGTGGCCAGAACAGCACCTGTGGTAGCGTCAGTACAGACTGCAGTCCGCCCACCCCCCACGAAGGTAACCGTGATCCCCCTGTCCTGGAGGTATCCAACACCCACCAAGTTCTGAGTGAACGAGGGGATGTGGAGGCCGCGCAGGACACCAGAGGGGACCACAGGGCACGGGAGGGTGGTGGAGCTACGCGCAACGGCTGGTCCAGAGGTAGGATCAGCCAGAGCCACCGACACAGGTGTGAGGAGTGGCGTAAGGGTCGTGTGGTCGCGGAAGAAGCACTGAGACGCGCCAGAGTCGAGCGTGAACGACAGAGAGGCCTCAGCCGGAGGGTCACCTGACCCAGTCGCTACACAAGCACCTAGAGCAGCAACACAAGCACCTAAGCTAGACAGGCACAAGGCTACACTAGCAGGAGGCAAGCAGGCTAAACTACGAACACGCGAGCACACAGATCCATCAGCACTAAAGTCAGCATCAACATACAAAGCATGCTGACGAGCATCGTCCATGGACAGATCAAAGACATCAATCTTACGGGCTAACAGACGAGACCAGCGAGGCGTGACCGCCAGAGGGCCCCAACGAGCCCGGTAGAGGTCGTCGAGGCGGCGGAAGCACCGCGCGGCAGAGTGGTCGTCGCGACCACAGAGACAGGGGCTGCCCGGCCCGGTGAGGCACCAGTGGGTGCAGGGGCCAGTGTCACGGCGAGGGGGGCGAGGGGCCCAGCTGGAAGAGCTGCTGCTGCGGCCGGTGCTCCCGGGGCCTCCCGGACCCCACTGCGGCGGGGGACCCCAGTGCTGCTGCGGACCCCACTGCAGCGGGGGCCCTCACTGCTGGAACTGCTGCGGTGCCTGCTGCTGCTGCTGTCCCTGCTGCTGCTGCTGTCCCTGCTGTGGCTGGTGCTGCTGTGGCTGCTGCTGTTGGGGGGCAACGCCCCCACCGGTCGGGCCACCACCTGTGGGTGGGCCGGTCTGTCCAGCACCTCCTCCAAGGCCCCCTCCCCCTGGTGCACCACCGCCGCCGCCTCCGCCGCCTCCGCCACCACCGCCGCTCCCACCTCCACCGCCACCTCCACCGCCGCCTCCACCGCCCCCACCTCCCCCCTTCCCGCCCTTCTTGCCACTCTTGCCCCGTTTCTACCAGTCTGCGGCAGAAACAGCGGCGGTGTCCTCAGAGACCGACACAGCAGCAGAAGCGCGGGAAGAGGTGAAAGTGGGAAGCTGAGGGGCGGCACACCCCGCAAAGAGACGGGGGGGCACCGCATCAGTGGCGGAGGCAACAGTGAGGAGGCTGCTCTCGATGGTCCCGAGAGCAGTTTGAAGGAGGTCTATAGTGAGCTCAGTGGGGTGCTTCTGAAGAAGCGCGTCGCGGGCAGTGGCAAGGCGGTCAAGGAGGCGGGTGACTAACCAGTGCACAGTGAGCCACATGGGGGGGGGAGCAACAAGGAGCTGTGCGTCGGTACAGGCAGCACGGAAACCGGCGTCAAGCGAGCGGAGGTGGGTCACTAGGTCGGAAACAGTCGCAAACGAGCCTAGGTCGGGAAACACAAACGGCATGAGGAGGCGACTGAGGGAGGCAGAGGAGGGGGTGGATTAGCGGGCAACAATAGCGTCCCACACCCCCTGGGCTGTCTCCACCTGGTCAAAGTGGGCGGCCTCAGTCGGGGGGAGAAGCTCCGACAGTGTGAGAGCGGCAGCAGCGTCACGCGAGAGCCACACGTCCCTGGCCAGGACCCGACGGTCGTACTCCGCCTGGGCCGTAGGGGTCGGCTCCGGGGTGGTCGGCAGGGCGGCGGGGGACGGGGGGGCCTGTAGGGCACCAGACGCGTGAGCCCACAAAGTGGCGCCGTCCTGTCGCTGACTGGTGAGGTAGCGCGTGGTCTGGCGCTGCCAGGTACTGAACTCGATCGGGCGTCCCTCCGCATCGAACCGAAGGCGGCGAGACTCCATACTGGAGGCTAGGCTAGAGGCGGTTGGAGCACGGAGTGACCTAGGCTAGGCGTGAACCGGGGAGGAACTCCAGATATGGGCGCTAAAGGGGAGGAGCTAGTGACCACAAGGGTCTAACCTAGGTGACCGGCGAGAGAAGCGGCTGCCAGCCGCTGAACTAGAGACCACTGGCAGTAAGAATGGTTGAGAGAACAAGTGTCGAGAGAATGTGTTGAGTGGGTAGGAACAATAGGATACAAGTCGACCTAGAGAATGTTGTACCCTTTAGAGGGCAACTCACTGTAGCCTAGATAACTAACATCTATAACATATAAACATTTGACAACTCTCAGTGTAGGGTTTTCACGGACCCTGTCACTACAGAGTACGCGGCCTATGGACCCTGAATGCGATGTTATCGGGACGAAGTTTCTCGGAAAGTTTGTTCTGATTACCCCGCCTTCGGATTGATTTCAGTACCCCCCACGTGCGTAATCCCCCCCCCCCTCCCCACCCCCCCATCCCTCGCTTTATCGGGACGAAGTTTCTACGAATGTTCGTTCCCATACATAATTGAGATCGGGCGAATCTGTAATGTCAGTTCTAGGTTGCTGTTATTGGTCGAAATAGTTGTGTCTGACACAGCGCCAGTCATATCGCGAGTCACAGCGCCAGTCACATCGCCACAGTGCCTGTCACATCGCCACAGTGCCTGTCACATCGCCACAGTGCCAGTCACATCGCAAGTCACAGCGCGCCAGTCACAGCGCCAGTCACAGTCACCCTTGCGACACCAACAGCAGATTCGACCTTTGCTCTGTACGGAAATCTCTTTGCGCTAGGTCAAGGCAGATTCTTCTTTCCCCGGTAAAGAAAGAGCGCGTTACTACGACCCTGATTTTCAATTCTCGACCCTGAACATTCAGAGTTCACTACTTCTCAACCCTGAGCAATCAGGGTGCTGTTTCTCTGGAAAATGTGCCTTCAGGGTAATTTTTTTTTTTTTTAGGTTGAACTCAGGGTACCTAAATTTGAAACGTCAGCCCTGCTTCAACCTTGTGTTTACAAGACTACCGGTACCGTACCGTACCACTAAGCTTCTGATGCGTCACAATTTATCGGTGTTGAGCACTCCTGCCAGCTCCTGCCAGCTCCTGCCAGCTCATGTCCATAGCTTGCATACCACCTCCCTCCCTCCTGAGCCCAACAGTTTAGTTGGAAGTTCACCAACTCATGAGCTCTCCAGAACCATTTACTTCAACACGACTGATGTGATATATCATATACGATTGATTGATCCTGCCCAGTACTGAGCGCCATGTTTCAGCGCACTGAGCTGTTGCACACATGTCAGGGCGGGCGCATTGACTGCAACTCCAAAGCCATGTTCGTTGAACCTAGCCAGTTTTCAAAGAGCACAGTGCAGCACGATACCAAGGAGAGCGCACTGAGCTGTTGCACACACACACATCCCACACTCCCAACCAATGGCCGCTCAGCCCCTGCCTCTTCCTCCTGGTCCTGAAAAGGAAAAGAAAAGAATCATCAACGAGTGATCATGTGAAAATATGCCGGCAGGAATGCTTGCCAGCCAAGAAGGCATCGGAGGGAGTCATATATTGCAACAATCGGACAAAAAATTACAGTGAAATAATATTGAGATGTCTCAAGAAAGGGACAGGAATACAGTACCTCACAAAGGAACAAACTACCCTGCAAAATTGTACTCACCTCCTCCTCTTCCACCTCCTCTTCCTCCTCTCCCTCCTCCTCGCCCCCCGTCATCCCACCCTCTTCCCCGGCCTCCTCTCCCCCCTCCCCCCTCGTCCATGCGCCCTCTGCCTCCTCTCCCCCTGCCCTGCTGTATCGGCCGACGATCTGGGAGCAAGGGAGAGAAGAGTGGGAGTAGGGAGTGCAGGAGTAAGGGGAGAAGGGGGGTGGTAATGAGGTTCGAGGAGCAAAATTTGAAGTGCTGAGATTCCCCTCACGTCCATGCACCCTCTGCCTTGTCCCCCCCTTCCCTGCTGTATCCCACAATCTGAAGGGAGAGGCAGAGGAGGGCAGACAGTGAAGGGGCTAGTAGGGCAAAACAAGGCTTGCATCCCTGCCCTGCTGTATCGGCCCGCAATTCGAAGAGAGTGGAGGGGGCAGGACGTGAAAAAGGTGCAGAAAAAGGGGGTATGGAGAGCGTGGGCCAGAGGGAGAGAGGGGGGTACGGAGAGGGGGATAGGGAGTGAATGGGGCAGGAAGTGCGGGCGGTACGGAGAGAGGGGGGTCGGGAGAGAGGGGTAGGGAGTGAGGGAGGTACAGAGGGGTTCACAGATAGAGGGGGGTAGCGAGAGTGGGGGGGCAGGGAGCGAAGGGGGTAGGGAGAGAGGGGGTGCGGAAACGAGGGGGGTAGAGAGGCGAGGCGGCAAGCATGGCATGACAGCATGGCATGACAGTATGGCATGACAGCATGGCATGACAGCATTGCATGACTGCATGGCATGACAGCATGGCACGACAGCATGGCACGACAGCATGGCACGACAGCATGGCATGACAGCATGGCATGACAGCATGGCATGACAGCATGGCATGACAGCATTGCATGACAGCATGGCATGACAGCATGGCATGAAAAGTACTGTGCAGGTAAGGTAATGTGGCAAGGCATGGAGTAATTTACCTTGTCTTCTGATGACCTCCTCTTGTACTTTGTCGATCACCTGAGATGCACACAACACACAATGTACATGGAGGGATGGAGAGGACAACACACACATGGAAGCACATGACATTTGAGTTGAGTCGACTAAAAACTTAGCCTTCTTGGACTTTGGAACTTTGTCAATCACCTAAAACGCACACAATAAACATGGATCGAGTGGGGTGGGCCACACAGAAAAGAAAACGAGGTTTGAATCGACTCAAATCTAGAAACGCATGGAATGAACGAACATGGATCCGTGTGGATCGATTGGAGCACACAGAAAGCACAGATCATTCTACAAGGTACGTCTAGAGGCAGCTAAGGTTAGTGCATAGAATCATCTGAATCTGAATCATTCAATGCAGCTGACAACACACACACCCTTAACGGTCACAGCACACACCACCCACCCACCCGCCCACCTCATCTGGCACTCACAGGTACGCGACGGTGTTGCCTCACAGTCACACGTGGCACTCTTGAAACAGCAAGACAAGACACAGGAACGCTCTCCCTGCTCCCATCCCCCACCCCCCACCCACCTCGCCTGGCACTCGCAGGTACTTGATGGTGGTGCCTCGCACGTAGAACTGAGGCATGCAGCCAACAACACACATACCCTCAACGGTCAACGCACCCACCTCCCACTCTCCATCCTCCCCGCTCTTCCCCGCCAACCTCATCAGGCACGCGCAGGTACTTAATGGTGTCGCCTCGCGCGTAGCACTGCGGCATGCGCAAGACGCAATCCCCATGATTGGGCGTGCGGATGACCCCTCCCCTCCCTTCCCTCACGCAAGTTGTGAGCCGACTCCAACCACGTGAGAAGCAGCATCCGTCCTCGCACGTGCAGAAAAAGACACAGGGACCCACCCACCCACCCACGCACCTCATCAGGCACGCGCAGGTACTTGATGGTGTTGCCGCGCACGTAGCACTGCGGCATGCGCCAGAAGCGGTCGCCGTCCTTGGAGGTGCAGATGACCTCGCGCAGGTGGATGTTCATCCACGTGTCACAGCTCACCAGATGCCCGTTGTACGTCTCGCCATTCTTCAGCTCTACCAGCTGAATTGGACGGGAGCAAGGAGTGGAGAGGAGTTGAGAGGAGTGAAGAGGAGTGAAGCGTTAAGAGGGTGGAATGGAAGAGGGTGGAAGGGGAAAGAGAACGGGGACGCGAAGATGACCTGCAGGTAATTGCTTCATCCACGTGTCAACAGAGTGCGAGCTCTAGTTACCGCAGGTTGGAAACGCATCAACAAGACTGTGAGTAGAAATCCGTGGAGATCGAAACCCATCGAAACCAACCCTATACATCGAGTTTCTACATAACCCATTACCTGAACTTTAGTATAAGACCGAAACCTTAACATGCACTTCAAAGGGACAGAAACCAACCCTAATGGATTGGTCCAATTCGAATCTTACCCAGGCGGGGGAGTGGGGAGGCACGAGTGGACTAAATGTTTCGCAAAGCACTCACAAACACGAGCTTAGGAGCTCCAGTAACTACGTCGTTAACGGAAATTACTTTAGAACTGCGTAAGCGGGTACGTACCATGGGATGGCCTTGCGCCGTTTTGAGCAGCGACAACGGCAACTGGCGGGAAAAGGAATCGCGAGCACAGGAAGCGGGGGAAAACGGAGACGAAAAGAGACGAAAGGATACGAGCGGAGACGAGTGGCGTTAGGGACGATAAAATAAACTTAAACAGGGAAAGCGCGAACGGCGGAGTCGCGAGCGTCCATACCATCAGAAAATTGTAGATCTGCCGAAAACTGAGGGATGAAGACTTAGCGGGGGTAAACTGGCGGGTGTGGTAGGCCTGCTTTCGGCGGTTTTGTGGGATCTGGGCTTTCAGGTACAGAAATGGAGGTTCATCGCATCGCTTGATGGAGATTCTATGAGGCTGGCGGAACTGTAGTAAATCAAGTTTCCGCCAGAACTGGTCGCGGAGTCACTAAGGGCGCGTAACC
Source organism: Closterium sp. Naga37s-1 (assembly GCA_947471745.1). NCBI lineage: Eukaryota > Viridiplantae > Streptophyta > Zygnematophyceae > Desmidiales > Closteriaceae > Closterium > Closterium sp. Naga37s-1. Next base: position 2,904,058 of record CANJKZ010000243.1, read on the forward strand.
ATTTTGGTTTTGACGGTTCGTTATTCGGACAGTCCGTTCGAAACACTGGTTACACGTTTCGTCATTGCTCGCAGATTTTTCGCAAGTAACCCTGCGACGTCGCCGTCGCAACATAACCGTACTGAACTTTTTCCGCAAAACGGAGGGAAACCGTCACTTGCACGGTTACGGTTCGTCAGCAATGAACTGATCAAATATGGCGATTTGTGGTTGGCGCACGAAATTCTTCTGTACTCGCGGGGAAAACTGAAACTGACATTTTTTCGGTGAACTCATTCATGAACGTGCGAAATTGTTGGCCGAGCCGCATATATTGGCTCGCGAAAATTGCGAGAGCTGTATGACTGCGTAACAGTCGTTATTATCAGAAAAGTTCAGCAAGACGGTTCAAATGTTGGCGTTCTGTTTCGTTGGACGGACGGTTCGTTATGTGCAATGGAACCGTCCATCTGTCGAACGTTCGTTCTAAACGTAACTTCAGAAAAAACGAAAATGGTTACGCGCCCTAAGGGCGTGGAAGATCCCTACGAACATCTGCTTGATTGCTCCTGTGGTCGAACATCCGGCCTCGTCAAAGGCTTGCGACATCTTTCGCCGGGTAACACACGAAACCCTACATTGCAAATCAGAGAGGCTTTAAGCTTTCGTAAGGGGCCTTGGTCTCTCTCGAGCGAAGAGCTCTGATTTCATCAATCACTCGGAGCAAATCGGATTGCACCACATCACCCACGACAACACCTGGTTGCATGTCGTGTGATACTTCTTACGTCGCCAATCTTTGTCTTCTCCTCCTGGACCCAAAAACGTGTTGCAACTAGGGGGCACGGGTTCTGAACGTGAGTGCTTCTAGCAATTTTCGTCACTCTTTTTGGCGAGAGTACAGTCAGGGCGTGTCATGCGGAATGCTGTTGGGGCTTTGTCAGTTATTTAACTTTAAGTTGCTAGTTAGAAATACTGTGTAACCGCACGTAAAAACAAAAGGTTTTACGAACGGTTACACCCGGTCTTGGCCGAACAAAATCCAGGACAATGTGACAAGATTTGGGGGTGGTAACCCTTCCGACGGAAGGCCACACCTTCGATAGATTGGGGTCAAGTTCGGCGACTGTGGCCCACAGAAACACCACGCCTTCGTTACATTCGCGAAAATGCACCCCACGATTTCGACAATCGGGTAACGCGGTGGTGTTTTGAGCTCGCTTGCAAAGCACGTGCGAAATATGAACCCTGACACGTCCCGAATAGGTCTGGCTAGATTGAAGCGTAAACCGATTTTCCATTTCTACGTGTTTAAAACCGGAGTCCCAAACAGCTCAAAACTGCCTCGACCTTCCTAACTTTGGTTGGGTGTGACCTAGTAGATACCGAGCTTTCCTCGCAAATCGTTGGGACAATTTTCGCAAGCGAAAATGCTGTACTAGCGATGACGATAGCAGCGACGATTTTGCAAACAAAATTGAAGCTGTTACGATATGAAAATACATGAGAAGGCATTCCTGTATGTCAAGAATAGAAGTGTTGGTTCATTGATGTGGGTTGGGGTACATATAACAAACCCTAACATCTGTACCCCCTAAGACAAACCTCACTACAGGCTACAACATTTGACACACCCCCATAGCCTAAGTGAGGGGAGTCAAGCAAAACCAAAAGTGTACGGTCACAAGACCAGTGCGGCGGCGGCTGCTGCTCCTCGTGCTGCTGCAGCGGCTCCAGCTGCTGCGCCGCCTGCTGCTGCGGCGGCTCTAGCTGCGGCTGCTGCAGCTGCTCCTGCTGCTGCTGCTGCTCCTCCAGACGCTGCAACTCTCTCTCCTCTCTCTCCAACTCCAGCTGCTCCTCACGGGCACGGCGAACACGAGCCTGGTGCCGGGTCGGGTAGGGGTGGGGGGGAGGAGTAGTGTCGGGGGCTGCGGCAGCCCCGGGACCGCCCTCCAAAGCACCTGGCGCACCACCTTCAGAGTCAGCACCACCAACAGCAACACGACCAGGCTCACCAGGACCCGAAGAGGGTGCACCCGCACCCCCAGAGTCAGCAGGACCAACGACGCCAGGGCTCAGTACTTCGACGGCTCCTATCCTAAACCGGTGGACGACACCAACGACGCCAGGGCTCAGTATGAGAAGAAACGAGGAATGGAATGACTAAAGGAAAGTTGGGTACAAAAGCAAACCCTAGAAAACTGTACCCCATATGTGCTACCCCACTATAGCCTACAGTAGCTATGTCATATAAATCTGACACACCCCCATAGGCAAAGTGGGGGAGAACAAGGGGTCACAAGACCAGTCAAGCAAAGCAAAACAAGCTCAGGGTGGATCACAAAGTCACCACACATTCCGAGCACAAGTTCAAGGCCACAAGGCCAGTTCACATGCAGGATTACATATATATATATATAAGACTAGACAAGCAAGAGAAGGTGTATATATATATATGCAACAGTACAAACAAGGTCAAGGGGTGAGCAAGTGAGGCAAGGTAGGCACAAGACCAAGCTGAGTACAGAAGCGCTGATGATCACAAGGCGCAAGTGCCTTGGTGAAGATATCAGCAGTGTTGGCCTCAGAGGCCACGTACGCAAGCCGCAGCTGACCACGCTGCTGTAGCTCACGAGCAAGGAAGTAGCGAAGAGCAATGTACTTCGTTCTGTGCTCCAGTCTCTGCTCTCGACACAAGGCCAGCATGGCCTTGTTGTCTACGTACAGCACTGGAGGAGAACGAGGCGGCTCTCCGAGGTCAGTCAGCAGGTAGGTGAGCCAGCGAAGCTCCTGTGCAGCCATGGCCCCGGCGTATATCTCAGCCTCACAACTGGAGCCGAGAACAGAAGACGAGCGGGTAGCCCGCCACGAAACAGAGCCGGAACCAAGGCTGAAGGTGTAACCCTGTGACGACCGCTGCGTAGCCTGGTCGTCAGCCCAAGAAGCGTCTGCGTGCCCAGTGAGGACCACTGGACTCTGCCCTCCAAGCACAAGCCCCATGCCCGACGTACTGCACAAGTAGCGCAACACCCTCTTCGTTGCAGCCATGTGCTCCGGTCTGTGTCTCCCAGGAGCAACATAGCGTGCAAGAATGCTAAGAGGGTATGCAAGGTCAGGTCGTGTGCAGGTCATCAGGTACATGAGGCAGCCAACAAGCTCTGGGTACGGGCCACTCGACTCTACGGACTCATCCGAAGGCAGAGCTGAGAGCAAGTGGCGAGTAGGCAGAGGAGTGGCCTGAGGCGAGGAGTACGTGAAGCCGAAGCGCTGAAGGACCTGCTGCACCATGTGTGACTGAGTCAGGGTAATGGTGCGGCGTGCTCTGTCCTGGGTGATCTGCAAGCCAAGGTAGCTGCGCAGTTCACCCAGGTCTGTGCACGTGTGTCTCTTCTGCAGCTCGGACTTCACGTGGGCGAGTCCAGCAGTGTCAGCTGTGGCGAAGACCAAGTCGTCGACGTACACGAGGATGTAGAACGGCGGCAAAGAAGTGTCGGTGCGCAGAAACAGCGACGGGTCGGCAGTAGAGGGAGCAAACCCAAGAGCCGCAAGTGTAGTCCTCAGTGTGTCGTGCCACTCACGCGGTGCCTGGCGGAGACCGTAGACTGGCCGCCGGAGGCTCCACTAGGTGCCAGGAGGAAAGGACCCAGTGAAGCCAGGTGGGCGACGCAGCCAGATCTCCTCGTGCAGGCTGCCCTGCAAGAAAGCAGTGCTGAAGTCAAGAGAGTGCAGCTCGTAGTCGCGGTGAGCAGCTATGTGCAGCAGTACCCGAAGAGTGGTCATCTTCGGGGTGGGAGAGAAGGTCTGAAAGTAGTCAACTCCCTGCCGCTGACTGAAGCCACGAGCCACGTAACGCGCCTTGAAGACAGGCGGAGAACCCGGCGGCCGCTTCACCCTGAAAATCCACATACGAGAGCGTGTTTGCAGGCAGCCAAGGCGTGAAACAGAACGTGGAGAAGCTTGTCGACAACGTGTTTGAGAACAAGGGCGTGAAACAAGTGACTCAAAACGTAGAGCACCTCGTCGAAACTTTTCGTCACGGGGCTGCCCGGAACAGCAGCAACGCGAAAGATCTCAAGGATATTAGGGAGCTTAAGGATATTAAAGACCTAATGGGTTGCACGTGGTCGGGATTGACGGCGATTTATGACGCTGTGAGTAGTGGCGAGGAGGTGAAGGTCAACGGGCGACGGTTTCGCATCGTGCAGAACCTTGGCGAAGGTGGTTACGCTTTCGTTTACCTTGTTCGCGAAACCGGTAGCAGCCGCAGCAGCGCCGTCGATGGTCCAGATGCATTGTCGGATCCAGCTGCTGACGTGGAGACTAGCGGTGATGTCAAGGCTGCGGAACCTCGAAAGTCAGAGGAAAATGTAGGTGCCTGTGGACTTCCAGGAAGCCATCTCTGCGTCCATAGCTGCCTGCCACTGAGAGGAGTAAGGACCCTCTATCGCCTCCGCGTAAGAGCGCGGAGTCGGGATGTCAAGTGCATCCGGGTCTCCCTCAGGGGTAAGCAGTACGGACACGAGATGAGGTGAAGCAGCAGCCAGACACTGGAACTCCTCCTGCCTGTCCTCAAGGACGTCCGTGCCAAGGGCACACTCACCCCCGACGGACGGAGGACAGACAGACTCAGACTCAGCAACAAGACTAGCAGCGTAGTCTAGACGACAGCGAGCAGCAAAGTCGACGAGCTCAGCAACTAGGGCAGACGCAGCAGTGGACTCAAAGGAAGGGTCAGTGACAACAGTAGCAAGGAGACGCGTGACAGTCGGACTGGCAGCACGAAGGGAGTCCGACTCCGGGTCAGGAAGAGCAGGAAGAGAGGACTCAGGAGGAGAAGGCAAAGGGGCACGCAGAGGAGCAGTGGACGGACGCAGAGACATCCGGTGCGTGCCAGGGACAGGAGGAGGACGCTGACGCGAACCACGACCACTAGTGCGAGCAGCACGGACAGGCGACGCAGGGCGAGACGCAGGCTCACGACGCTCAGTAAGACCTCCAGTAGGACCAGTGTAGGGAGAAGGAGCGGGCAGTGGGGAGGCCGGCTGTAACTGTAACTGTGATGGGACAAGCTGTGGACACTCTAAGGGAGGAGGAGGACCAGTAGAAGGCGGGAGACCAAGAACCTGCTGAAGGAGCGGAACGAAGTACGGCCGAGGCCGCGCGGCGACTCCAGACACAGCAGGGACAGCACCAGTACCCCCAGCGGCAGCACCAGCGCTAGCAGCACCTCCAGCTCCAGTACCTCCAGCAGCACCAGTAGCACCCCCAGTAGGACCGCCTCGAGGACCGACAGCAGTAGCCTCAGCGCCAACACCCTCAGCAGCTCCAGCTCCAGTCGTACCCGCAGGCCCAGCAGCTCCAGTACTCCCAGTACGAGCACCTCCGGGACCCGCGGCACCAGCACCCTCAGCAGCCGAAGAACCTCCAGCTCCAGCAGCACGCCTCCAGCGCCGGGCAAACCACTCGCGCAGCTCCTGTGGAGAGAGTGGCTCCCGCCGAGACGAAGCACCCGGAGAACCTCCAGGCTCAGCACCGCCAGACGCCACACGAGCAGGCCCAGCTCCCTCAGGCTCCGCACCCCCAGGCTCAGCACCTCCAGGCGTAGCACCCCCAGGCTCAGCACCCCCAGGCTCAGCACCCCCAGTAGTAGCACCCCCAGGCTCAGGACCCCCAGTAGTAGCACCCTCAGGCTCAGCACCCCCAGGCGTAGCACCCACACGCTCAGCACCCCCAGAGTCAGCACCCCCAGGCTCAGCACCCTCAGCAGCACCAGAGTCACCAGTAACCTCGACAGGCTCGACTGCGTCTACCTGGGACACACCTGAAGGGGCAGGACCCTGAGGGGGGAGGGGGTCTACCGGGGGGGGACCTGGCACAAGGAAGAGCGGTGGCGGGGGGAGGGACGGAGTGCGGTAGGGGAAGAGGCGGTAGTAGGGGACCGACTCGTCAAACGTGACGTCCTGGGAGGACAGAACACGGCGAGAGGTGGGGTGGTAGAACTGCCACCCCGGCGCGTCAGGGGGGAAGCCAAGGAAGACGCAAGGAGCAGCACGAGGGGACAGCTTGTCCGCAGACAAGTCGCGGACAAACGCCCGAGATCCCCAGACACGGAACGCAGACGCATCGCCAACCTTCCCCGTCCACAGCAAAGCTGGGGAGGTCTCCGGCATGGAGACCCTGGGGTGAAGGTTGATCTGATGCGCCGCGTACCGAACCGCAAACGGCCACAGAAAATGGGGGGCAGCCGCATGCATCATGGACGTACGGGCGACGTCCATGACCATGCCAATGCGGCGCTCAGCAATCCCATTTTGCTGTGGAGAGTCCGGAAGCGTGAAGGTCTGGCGGATGCCTCGTGCACGACAGTAGGCTCGCAGAAGGCCAGAGGAGAACTCTCCACCTCTGTCAGAGTGCAGACGCAGAACAGGAAAGTCCGAGCCGAAGCTCTGCCTGAGCTGGAGACGAGCTGCGCGGATCCAGTCGATCAACACCTCAGTGACATCACCCTTGCTGCGCAAGGGGAAGACTGTGGTGTAACGCGAGTAGTCGTCAACCACCAGCAGGAAGTAGCGCTCGTGACCCTGTCCACGGACGCGGGCCGGGCCCCACACGTCCATGTGAAGCGTCTGCAGCGGGGCCTCTGTCGGAGGAAACTGGGAGGAGTGAGGGGCAGCCCGCTGCCGCCCCTCGACACAGGGGACGCAGGTAGGGCCAGGCCCCGAAGGAAGGGGAGGGAGGGACCGGGGAAGACCAGAGACAAGGACACGGGAGGCCATGCCTCGGAGACGAAGCAGGGAGGGGTGACCAAGGCGGTGGTGCCAGAGGAGAGTCTCGTGAGACAGAAGGCGACACGAATAGGGGGCAGACTCAGGACCAGACCTGGACGCTGCAGCAAACACCTGACCCGACGCAGCTACCTGACCAGACGCAGTGACTGGAGGAGACGCAGTGGTCAGTGTGTACAGGCTCGACCCCGGCCGACGTGTAAACGTGGCCAGGTGTCGGCCTGTCCGAGCGTCCGTGCAGTGGGTCACCCGCTGACTCGCAGGAGTGAACTGGTGAACCCCCGCATCCTGTAGGTCAGCACCACTCACCAAGTTCGTAGAGAACGAGGGGAGGTAAAGACCAGACAGGGTGCCAGAGGGGGCCGCCGGACACGGGAGGACAGTGGAGAAGTGAGCAAGGACAGGACCCCCAGAGGGGTCTGCCAGAGAGACTGCAACTGGCCGGCCAAGCGGCGTGAGTGTGGTGCGGTCTCGAAAGAAGGAGCGAGAAGCCCCCGAGTCAAGGGTGAAGGTGTGGGAGGCCGAAGCGGACGCAGAACCTGAGAGAGCAGACTCACCAGCACCTGAGGGAGAAGACGCACGAGCACCTAGAGCAGCAGCCTCGCTAGCACCTAGAGCAGCAGCCTCACCAGTACCTAGAGCAGCAGACTCAATGCCCGGGTCGGGCGGAAAACACCGGTAACAGTCACCCTCATCACTAATAGTCACAGTATACATGGCAGCAAGAATAGCATCAAAGTCAAGGTCAAAGACAGCTACACCCGCCCTAGACAGCTCACCCCAGCGGGGGATCTCAGTGGCCTCAGGGAACTGGTGACGCCAAGCGTCCGTCAGGCGGCCAAAGCAGCGCTGGGTGGAGTGCGCACCCCAGCACTGCTCACCCGCGCGGTCTCCGGTGCGTAGGACGTAGGTGCACGGACCAGTACCCCCACCCCGCTGGCGTGCAGCGTACCACTCACGGAGCTGCTGAGGGGGGGGGATGTCACGAGTGCGCTGCTGCTGCTGCTGCTGCTGCTGCTGCTGCTGGCGCTGACCACCACCGGAGCCGACCCTCTGCGCAGCGCCACCCCGACCAGCTCCACCTCCTCCGCCGCCGCCTCCTCCACCGCCGCCACCTCCGCTCCCACCGCCACCGCCGCCGCCGCCTCCGCCTCCACTGCCGCCACCGACACCTCCACCCCCGCCACCACCCCCACCGGCACCCCCACCCCCTCCACCACCTCCACCGCCGCCTCCACCGCCCCCGCTAGCTCCTCCAGTGCCCCTGCCCCCCTTGCCCTTGCCAGGGCGGCGTCTCCCGCTAGGGGTAGACGCCGCACCGACCGACTCAAGCCCAACGAGGTCGGCCGCAGCAGCAGAGGCAACAGAGGGAAAAAGGGGGGAGGGGGAACACCCCTCAAAGATGGGGGTGCGAGGGTCACCACGAGAGGCTCCTACAGCTACTATGCTCTTTTCTGCTGCTAGGAGGGCCTTCTCGAGGAGGTCAACGGTGAGAGTGGTGGGGCAAACTGAGAGGAAGTGGTCCCTGACTACGCGAAGGGAGTTAGGGAGCCGGGTGACTATGTAGTAGAGGGTGATGTACATGGGGGGGGGGTTCTTGGCGCAGAACTCAGCAGGAAGCGCAGCGCGGTAGCGAGTGTCACTAGTGCGGAGGTGCGTAATGAGGTCAGCGACTGTGGGAAAGGCAGCAAGGTCAGGGAAGAGGTACGGTAGCATGAGGCGGCTCAGTGCAGCAGTGGCAGGGGAGGAGTAGCGCGCAACTACAGCGTCGTACAAGGTGTGAGCACTCTTGTACTGGCTAAAGTGCGCACGCTCAGAGGTAGGCAGGTGGCGACGCACAGCAAGACGTGCAGCAGCATCGCGAGTGGCCCACTGTGAGCGAACAGTGGCGTCGGCATCAGGAGCAGGGGCAGGAGAGGCACCAGAGGTGAGGTCAAAGAGGGAGAGACCGTCTGCCCTATCGCACTGTAGGAAAAGCTGCAGGTCATCTATCCAGACGTCAAAGTCAATGGCCCGACCCTCAGCGTCAAAAGCGAGGACACTAGGGGTAGCCATGACAGCAGTAGACTAGCAGCGCGAACAGTAGGGTAAGGGCAGTGCAGTGACAGAGGCGCTGCTCTTACCAGACAGGGCGGCTCGGGTGGCTCGGCGGCTCAGCGGCTCGGCAACTCGGCGGCTCGGGCGGCTCGGGCGGCTCGGCGGACGGCGGCTCGGCAGCAACAGCGGCTCGGCGACTCGGCGGCTCGGGCGGCTCGGGCGGCTCGGCGGTACGGCGGCTCGGCAGCACGGGCGGCTCAGGTGGCGCGGCGGCTCGGGCGGCTCGGGTGGATCGGGCAGCTCGGCAGCAGCTCGGCGGCGCCGGCGGCTCGGTGGTGACGGCGGGGCCGCTCGGGGAGCGGCGGCGGGGCCGAGGCGCACCGGCGGGTGCAGTCAGCGGCGGCAGCAGCTGCGGCCCCGAGGGAGGTGGTGGCGGCTGCTGCTGGCGACGGCTGCGGCTGCTGCTGCAGGGACGGCGGCGGCCGCTGCTGTAGGGACTGCGGCGGCTGCTGCGGCAGGGGCGGCGACGGCGGGCCGGAGGGGGCGGCGACGGCGGGCCGGAGGGGGCGGCGACAGGGCCGCGAGAGGCCGCGAAGGGCGCGAAGGGGCCGTGGAGGGCGGCGACGGGCCGTGATAGGGCGGCGCGAGGGGCCGCGGAGGGCGGCGACGGTCCGTAGGGGGCCGTGAGGGGCCGCGGGAGGGGCCGTAAGGGGCGTAAGGGGCCGCGCGAGGGGCCGTAAGGGACGGCGCGAGGGGCCGTAAGGGGCCGCTAAGGGCGGCGCGAGGGGCCGACGGGCGGCGCGAGGGGCCGTAAGGGGCCGTAAGGGCGGCGCGAGGGGCCGTAAGGGTGGCACGAGGGGCCGTAGGGGCGGCGCAAGGGGCCGTGAGAGGGGCCGCTAAGGGCGACGCGAAGGGGCCGTGAGGGGCCGTGAGAGGGCGCGACGGTAGGGAGGGCACACAGGGCGCGACTCGGGCAGGAGCGAAGCGCGCTCCGGGCAGGAAAAAAAAAAAAAAATTCGTGGTGGGCCCTAGGAAGTGTTCCCACTAGGGAACCTGCTCGATACCATGAGAAGAAACGAGGAATGGAATGACTAAAGGAAAGTTGGGTACAAAAGCAAACCCTAGAAAACTGTACCCCATATGTGCTACCCCACTATAGCCTACAGTAGCTATGTCATATAAATCTGACACAGTACTACAGCGAGTCCCTCATGGCGTATAGCGTGGTGCTACGAAATATGACACCTGCGGAACAACTCAGCATTCGCTCCTACAAAGAGAGCGCCGCTCCAGCCTTGGAAGCCTGGAAGCACCTCGTTGAGGTTTATCAGCCGAAGGATCCAGTTACCGCCAGCAGGATTCTGCAGCAACTCATGGAGACAAGGATGGGGCACGGGGAGAAAGCGAATTCTTATTTTAACCGCTGTCGGAATATCCGTAACCAGATCACGAAGCATGGGAGCGCAATCTCAGAAGAGATCTTCGTCAACATAGTGCTTCAAGGACTCGGGCCAGAGTGGAAGCCCTGCAAAGCGCTACTCCGACAGCGAGGAATTATCTCAGAAGCCGCGCTATGCGCCGCACTACTGACTGAACAGCAGGACATGGACTCGAGCAGAACAAGCTCCGCGCTGCGCCGAGAGCGCCTCGCCTTCTACGCAGACAACCGTGAAGAGCGACGACAACCAAGGCGCCACGATTGCAAAATATGCAAAGTCTTCGGACATTCAACGGATCGATGCAAATCCCGATCCAACTATCGCCACCCAAACTCCACTCACCACAACAACTGGGTCGGCCGACAAGACACTCGTCATCCTCAGTCTCAGCATCAGACACCTCGTCCTCCTGCACAACATCACATCAGCAAACTCAAGGACCTCAATCACGAGCTCCCAGAAACATCATCGCAAACATGGCGACGCGTCGACGCTGAACCTGACGAAGAAAATGAGATACAAGGAAGACTCCTTGAACCAGAAGAGGGTTGGAATAATCCCCTCACTGAAGATCACTATTACCTGTACGACGTAGACGAGCAGGATTGGAATCAGCCAATCACATTGCGGGAAAGCCCGCCACATGACAACCAACACTACGTACCTGTGGGATGGAAGGAAGACGAAGACCCCTCCTTCCACAGGCGCTACAAAGCAACCCTGGTGACTCCATGACTGGTGCTACTGGTGCGCAGAAACAACACCGACAATCACAACACCTGGTACCTGGACAGCTGATGCGGACAACACATGGTGGGATCCACTCGATACGTCTCGAACCTGAGTCGCGCCCCCGCAACCTACGTCACCGTCGCCAACAATCATCAACTGCGTGCCAACGCACAAGGCATCGTCGTCCTGCAAGCACGAGACAGCAACACCCACATTTCTTTCAACGACGTACCATACGTCCCGGATCTCCGCTTTAATCTCCTCTCGGCAGGGCAACTTCGCGACTGCGGCGTCATACTCACCACAGACCTAGCCACACACGACCTCATCCTCACCTACGCTCCCCTGGACACCCCTCCCGAATCGTTCAAATACCTCGGACGAGCCCGCTCAATCAACGGAATCTACGTCCTAGACTTCGACATACCGTCCTGCCAAGCATCATCTGACGAGCTCGTGGACCTCGTCCCTCTCGAGTTCGCCTACATGAACAAGGAATCATGGGAGCATCCAGACGGACGACCATGGATTCGTCGCAGCCCCCATCCCCGCGAGATCAACCTACACGAGGCAGACATCAATGGCCTCTGCACCACCTGCCATACGCCCACGGCAAGCCGGACGGAGCAAGTCGAAAAGGAGTACGCGGCAATCCAGGAAGCGGAGAGTGCTGAGGCAGAACCAACAGGCATGGCTGCAGAAGAACTCGCTGTGTCGTCTTACCGCATCTTCGGCGAGGCAAACGACGACTTCGGACAACAGCGAGTGGAGGGAACAACGCCATACTCGGAAACGCTCCGGTTCGTCCTAGAAGCCAACACCAGCACCTTCGATGAAGATGGACGACCGCGCCCGTACACTCGCGAAGTCTACCGCCGCGAAATTGACCCGGCCTGGAAATATACTGACGCAGAAGGGGAGCTGAGCGTCAAGGAAGAAAAAGCCAAGGCCAGGGCAGAAAAGAAACAGAAACTGTATGAAGAACGCGTTGCGGCTGGATGGGACGAGGAGTCTGCACAACGAGGCGCATGGGGAGACGAAGATTACGAACCAGAAGAAGGCGCAACCTGGGCATCCGCCACTGGAGCATGGGGAGCCAGCGCCAGCGGCACGGTCACTGCAGGAGGATGGGGGACAGTCGAACCCGACGAAGGGGAGCTTACGCAAGAGGAACTGGAGGAAGCTGAACACGAAATGAGAGCCGAACGCGGAGAGGAATCACCCCGCGTCGTCATTCCCCTCGGACGACCCCCACGCACTCGCGAACCTCCCCGCTCACCTCATCGTTGGAGTGATCCCTGGTCGGAGATTGAGGAGGAGAATATACCACCAACCCCTCCGCGGGACTCACTTGGTCCAATCACCCGCCCGGATCCGTTCGCTCGTTTCATTGAAGGCACCACGACCCCGCTCACCATCATCCCCGACCGTGAATTTCTCGCCCTCTACCTCACAACGGCACTTGCAGAAGGGGAGACAACGACAGAAGCAGAAGCAGAGGAGCCGGACAACGAAGCAGAACCAGGAGAAGAGGAAGAACCCCCACTCCAGATCCCGCAAGAAACGGAAGCAGAAGCAGCAGAATGTTGCGCTCGCTACAAGCGCACCTCCGGCATCCGCGCCGAAGACGATCTCTGGCACCAGCGGTTGGGCCACCCCTCGCGCCAGACTCTCGCCAACTGCCTCCACGCTAAAGTCTTTCCGCCAGGAGCACTGCTGCGCCCCGATGGAACAGAACCGCATAACACCCCACACCCGATCACTTGCACTGTCTGCCCCACAGCTGCGCTCTCACAGCGCCGCTCTCCCACAGCGCCTACCCCTCTCTGGAGCCGAGCACCAATCGCTACAAAAAGCTGCAAAAAGTATACAGCGACTTCATCGTGCTCACCCATGACGGCATCAACGGCGAAAAATACACACTCACCTTCATTGACGCTTACTCGCGCCATGTGTGGATCGCCAACGTTGACGCCCACGCCAAAGCTCCGGAAGTGTTCCGCATCTTCCTCGCGCACGCACAACGACAGTCAGGAAGGAAGCTGAAAATCTGGCAGAGCGACGGGGCCAAGGAATTTCGCAGCAACGAACTGGAGAGTGTTCTCACCGAAAAGGGGATCAAGCATGAGATCTCACTCCCCTACGCTCACCAGCAGCAAGGTGTCGCAGAGAGGGTTAATCGCACCCTCATGACAAAAGTGCGCGCCCTCATGAATCAGTCCGGCCTGCCAAAGAAGTTTTGGCCCTACGCCATGAACCACGCGGTGCGCCTTCACAACCTCCTCTCCACCACCGCCAACAGGGACAACCTGTCCCCTCACATGAAGTGGACCGGCTCAAGGGGAGACCCCTCCATGCTAAGGTTCTGGGGGTGCATGGTGCAGTATCGGCCGACCTCGGCCACAATCGGCAAGTTCGCTCACCGCGCGCGCTGGGGAATTCATTTGGGCCTTAGCAATGAGCACATGGGCTGGCTCATTCTCGACATGGATAGCAAGGAGATCATTCCTGCGCGCGACGTTCTCTTCTATAAACGGCTCACCTTAAAGCAGTGGATCGAGGACGAGCGTCGCAACGAGGCACGTGGCTACGTCAACAGCGGTCGCAGCTTCGCGTCCGCAGAAGACGAGGCGGCAGCAGCGGTACTGGATCGAGAGGACACTGACGAACACCCAAACGTACTGCCTCGCCCACGGGACGACGACGGCGACGACGACGACAACGACGATGATCCCGCGCCAGGACCGTCACCACGCCAAGCTGAGCCAAGCACCACAGCGCCCGGCTACGAGAGCGGAGACGACGACATGGTAGAAGTCACCACCACAGACACAACCAATATGTCCGGCCTACAGCTTCTCGGCCTGCACACGTCAGTCACCACCCTCGCACGGGCAGTGGAACCACGTCAGAATACTCGCCAGGCCCTAACCGGCCCTCACGCCAAGGAGTGGCGTGCCGCGATGGATGCGCAGCTACATGCGCTGGAGTCTCGAGACACAAGTGTCCTGGTCGATCGTGCAGCAGTGAAGGGGAGGAGGGTACTCAGCGGCAAATGGTTTTTTTTGCCTGAAGACTAACGCTGACAGCACCATCGAGCGATTCAAGGCACGCTGGGTCGTACGTGGGTACGATCAGCGCCACGGCATCGATTTCGACCAAACCTTCGCTCCCGTCAGCTGCCACACCTCCGTTAGAATCCTACTCGCCATAACCGCCGCCAAGCACCTACCACTGCGACAGATCGACGTGAAGAACACGTTCTTATACGCGTTGGTGGACGCTACCATCTTCGTGGAGCAGCCTCACACCTACGGAGAAGGGGATCCCAGAGTCTGTCAGCTCAAGAAATCTCTCTACGGGATCAAGCAGGCGCCTCGCTTCTGGCAGCAGCATCTGCACAAAATTCTCCTCGAGATCGGTTTCAAGAAGCTGCCGCACGACCTGGGAATGTACCGCCTTCACTTTAGCGGCGACTACATTCTCCTGACAGTTTACGTCGACGACCTGCTGTACACAAGCACCTACAACAAACTCCTTAATCAGTTCGAGAAGAACCTGGCGCAGCGCGCTGATATCACCATCAACCACAGTGTGAAGCAGTTTTTGGGCTTGAACATCACCTATGCGCCAGAAGCAATTCACCTGTCAGCCTCCAAGTACGCAGAACAGCTGGGGGAACGCTTCAACATCTCGCCCGCACCACTCTCAACTCCCTATCGTAACCCGAGCGCCAACTACAAAACAAACAACAAACCTCTGTCACCCGCAGGACTTCAAATGTACCAGCAGAAATTTGGGGTGCCTGCTATTCGCCTCTGTCACCTGCCGACCCAACCTTTCGTACATCGCTAGCCAACTGGCACAGTACTTGTGAGGATCTGGTTCAGGAAAGATGATTCTATTGAATGATTCACCTGGGTACAAGGCGAGGCTATATATAGGCTCGACACAAAGGCAGTAACCCGGGTGTTACTAGAAGGTTCCGCGGGTCGCGAAGCATCCCGAACGGGTCCTTCCCGAATTCGGTAGAAGGCGATTCGGTGGCAACCGAAAAGCCTAGAATTCGGTGCACTCAACCTAGTTCGGTGCCTATAACTATAATAATATAGTAAAAGCAACGAACCTAGGAAATCTAGCAAAAGCAAGCAAAACAAAATAAAGCTAAGCTAGATAATGCATAATAAAGCAGAATCAAGCTAGGAAATCATAGCAAAGCCGTCGTACTCTCACACGTCCCCCCCTCAAAGCTGGGTGGCGTGAGACACACCCTGCTTGACAAGATAGTCCTTGAGAGCACGGCGTGCGTTGCCCATATCAGCTTCTGCAACCCAATTGTCCTCCGATGGGTCATATTCCTTCCAGCGTATCAGGAACTCGAGCGTGTTGCCGCGTCTGCGTTGATGAGCGAGCACTCGTTCCACCTCGTACTTTGGTTCATCCTGTACGAGAACAGGTGGTGGTGGCGGTAGCTGTCGTCCTGTGAACTGTTGGTTGGGATCCTTGTAGGGTTTCAGCAGCTGAACATGGAAAGCATTGTGAAGCTTCCACGTAGTAGGTAAGCGCAAGCGGAATGTTACTGGTGTCACCTGTGCCTCAACGTGAAAAGGACCACAGAAGCGAGGCCGGAGCTTGGACGGTAGGTGAGACAAGTCCAAGTTGCGTGTGTCGAAAAGCACCTGATCTCCGACTGCTATGGTGTGATCACGTCGCTGGCGATCGGCATACTGCTTTTGGGAGTTCTGCATCGTGGTGAGACGCCGCTGAGTCTTCTCCCATAGCTGCTGCATGGTGGTGACGAAGTCGTGTGCGGCTTGGACGTGTGCCGGTGTAGTTGGCTGCTGTGGTGTAAGTGGTTCCCGTCCGTAGCACAGGAAGAAAGGAGATTCCCCTGTGGCCGCGTGTGAAGCGTTGTTGTAAGCGAACTCAAGGGTCGGTAACTGTATGTCCCAGTGGCTGATGTCGTCTGTGCAAGCTGTGCGCAGTAACTGTTCAACCACCTGATTGAGTCGCTCAGTCTGTCGTCAGTTTGGGGGTGGTATGCTGAAGACATTGCAAGCTTTGTCCCCAACAATCCCATGAGTTCCCTCCAGAACTTACTAGTGAACTTTGGGTCTCTGTCTGAGATGAGTGTAGCGGGGATGCCGTGGATGGTGATGATGCGGTCGAAGAAGAGGCGAGCAGTTGGTTCAGCTGTAGCCATGGCGTTGGTCGGGATGAAGTGTCCCATTTTAGAGAACTTGTCGATCACCACGAGTATAGCGTCATGCCCTCGTGAGGTCGAAGGTAGCCCAGTGATGAAGTCTAGGCTGACGACTTGCCATGGCTGCTCCGGTACGGGTAGAGGCTGAAGTAACCCTGCTTTCTTCTGCTTGCTACTCTTCATCCGCTGGCACGTGTCGCTTGAGGTGACGAACTGCTGCACGTCTGCTGCCATCCCGGGCCAGTAGTAATACTTCGCTATCCCTGCTAACGTTTTGTTGCTCCCGAAATGTCCCGCGTATGGTACGTCATGAAACTCCTCCAATAGGATTTGCCGTAGCGGGGCGTAGTTCGGTACCCAAATCTTTCGTGATCCCTTTCTTACAGCTAAGTCCTTCTTCCACTGTAACAGCTTCTTACTGAGGTAGGCGATGGGCTGCAAACTGCGTTCGTGATGCTGCATCAGTACTGCTCCGACTGCTTGGTCACTAGCGTCTGCTTCCACCACGTAGTCTCTGTCTGGATCCGGTAGGATGAGTACTGGCGCTGTAGTCAGTGCTGTCTGTTTGTTCAGTGCACGGTAGTCGATGCACATCCGTAAACTACCGTCTGGCTTTGGAGTGAGGAGAACTGGTGCACCGTAGGGAGAGGTGGATGGGCGGATCAGTTGTCTGCGGGTAGGTCGTCGGGCATTATATCCTTGTACTGCTCCAAGACCTCCTCCTCTGCTGCTGCCATAACCAGTGCTAAGTAACCCGTGTTACTCTCGTTCACTGTCCGTTCGAACCGTGCCAGTGTCGTTTCAGGAACGCTCCCTGTATCCGTCCAGCTTCGCAGCTCCACTCGTTTCCCGTTGTTGTAGATGCACGTTTTCCGGTTGACCCAGTCGATCTCGGGGTTGAACCGCTTCAGAAAATCTCGCCCCAAGATGAAATCTAATCCCTTGATGTTCGTGATCGGCAACGTCGGCTTCCACCTCAACGCCCCTATCTGCAGCTGCAGTGTTGACTTGCCGTGGATGGGAAGCTTCGTACCGTCCACCATCGTTGCTGTAAACTGGGTTTCTTCTGAGGATTCTCCAATTTTCTCCAACGTCCCGCGGTCGCACACCGAGTGGGACGCACCACTGTCCACCAGGGCCTGGAGGCGATGCCCGTTGCAGATCACCTCGAGTACTAGTGGTTGCTGCTGCTCCGAGTATCCGTAGATGGTATCGCTTATAGGATCATAGGGTACGTCGAATATGTTATCCCTAGGTCCTGCGCTCGAAGATGCAACTTCAGTATCAGTTTTCAACTGAGAAAGGTTGAAAGGATTTATCCGAGGCCGATTCGGCTTCTCTTGGGCCTGGAACCTTCCACTAAGCCTTTGCAGCTGTGTAGGCTTCATCTGTGGGGAACAGGGAGCCTTTAAACAGTGCTGCTGGGAGAGAATATTAACTCCTCGGAACGCTCGACCCGTATTAGCGCTCTGGAGTAGGGTCCCCATAATACCCGGTACCGGTTTAATTTCTGACTCTCCCTTAATAAAGGCTTGAAACCCACAAAAAGTAATATTCTTACTTGTCGGGGTATACGGCTGGAGTTTCCCGGTCGGTGCAGGGTCTTGTTTCGCGGATCCTCCATTAGTCTCGGCGATTTCCCCTGGTGCCGGCTGGTCGTGACGTTTTAAATTTGCGCCACCATATTCTCCTTTTTTCGCCCTCTCCGAAGTTGCCACGTTGTCCGTTTTCTGCTTCGGGGGTGCCGCACTGTTCTTGTCCTTCAGCTCCGCACACCTTCTCTTCATTTTCCAACACGCCAAGATACGATGTCCTGTAGCGCCGCAAAATTTGCACGTCTCATTATTTGCTAGCCGCTGCTCCACATCGCCCTCGTCGTTCTCCATCGGGTCGGCAGTCGTGGGTGGTGCCAATCGCCCCATGCCACTAGTTGGCTTGTTGCGTCGTGTTCCGTAGTAGCTACTGTTCAACGTGTCGAACTGTTCGATCAGTGCTGCCGGAAACTGCGCCCACGTCCCCTCGCCTTGGACTATTCTGTTGTTGATCCACTCTAGAGCTGGGCCTCGTAACAGTGTTGCTGCGAGCCGTATGCGCATTGCGTCTTTTGTCGGGGTCGTGCATCCAACGGCTTCGAAGTAAATTTCGAGTTCAGCTACAAATCGACGAACGTCGTTCCTTTTTACTGTAGGATCGAACGCCTCCGGTAGCCTCGGCTTCACTGCTTCGAGTTTAACTGTAGCTGCTGCCGTTGTCGCATGTAGAATTGTCGGTGTTGCCGCTGCTGCTGCTGCTACTGTTGTCGCTGCTGCTGTGGCGGTTGCCGACTGGTTCGCAAGGAGTTTTTCGAGTCGTGGGAGCGCCGCATGTATTTGCTTATGCTCAGCACGTAACTCCGCGATTTTCTGTACTGAAATATCTCCTTTTCCCTCCATTTGGCGATTTACAGGAAGACGCGCGACGAAAATAATCGAATTCTAGGTGCTGGTCGACTTACTGCGAGTCAAGTTGACTATAGGATCAACGACCGCGAATTCTGTAGGTCGCGTAAATCTCCCCTGGGCGAAATTCGCGTCCGATCTTGGCCGTTGAGGAGAAAATCAATCCGACGCTCCAAATTCCAACTTTTTTGGACGAAATTCTCTGGGCCGTTGAGATGAAACTCGATCGAACGGTCGAAACTCCAACCTTTCCACCAGTAAATCTGAGGGGTGTTCGAAAACCGAATCAAGGGGGACTTCGAAAAATTGCGCGGAACTGGTTTTACATACCCGTATCGGCGCTTTCGTCGTCGCCCCCGCGGTTTTTAAAGGCCGGAACTAAGCGGTTGAAGACCTCG
Source organism: Closterium sp. Naga37s-1 (assembly GCA_947471745.1). NCBI lineage: Eukaryota > Viridiplantae > Streptophyta > Zygnematophyceae > Desmidiales > Closteriaceae > Closterium > Closterium sp. Naga37s-1. The sequence goes on from CANJKZ010000243.1 coordinate 2,923,069, forward strand.
CGTGTAAACCCGCTCTGATTACCAAGTGTGAGGATCTGGTTCAGGAAAGATGATTCTATTGAATGATTCACCTGGGTACAAGGCGAGGTGGGGTGGTACTCTCACAGTACTCCCGCAAGCCAGTAGCTGAGAACCAGCTGGACCTGGAGCGCGCCCTGCAGTACTTCATCTCCACACCTGACATCGGGCTCTCCTACTCCACGCTGACGACGACCTCCTTCAATCTCAACGGCTACGTGGATGCAGATCATGCCGCTGACCCTGCAAATCGACGATCCCGAACCGGCTTCGTTTTTCGCCTGGAACCAACAGGACCAATCTCCTGGAACTCACATAAGCAGGAGCTGGTTGCCCTATCATCAGCTGAAGCAGAATACAGCGCCGCGACAGCAGCAGTTCGCAAAGGCCTGTACCTGCAGGAGCTGCTACAGGAGGCGAAAATCCCAACTTCGCCCACCTTTCGTCTTCATTGCGATACCAGAGCGCCATCAGGATCGCGAACAAGCCAGGTTTCGTGAATCACACGAAGCACATCGCACTTCGCTATTTCTTCGTCAAGGAAGAAATTGACCAAGGGAAAGTTGACCTCGCGTACTGTCCGACTACTGAGATGGCAGCAGACTTCCTCACCAAGCGTCTGCCACGTCAGCAGTACGCACTATTCTAACATCACCGGAGTAGTCAAACGAGTCAGCTCCTCCTGCGCCCAGGAATGAAATTACATGAGAAGGCATTCCTGTATGCTGCAGGAGCCGACTCTACCGAGTACGAATTCGAGGAGTCAGAAGAGTCGAAGCGACGCAGCAACCGTCTGACCAAGACCGATGCATGCAGAAACATTTGAAATGAAAAGAGCGGGAACAGGTTTGAAACGGGTTCCCGCGCCGCACGGTTTGAATTTGGCTGCAGTAAGGGAATGTACCCCTTAGAGTACATGGTTAGTCTAGGTCTTTTCGCATTCCCCTGTATTCTTATATAAACCTGATGTATGCATGCTATTATCAACTCAGTCATTTACATTCACTCAGACCTGAGATTCAAACTTCCGCTGCAACACTACTCTGCGATCAACCCTGAGCGATCCTTCGCTAAGTCCTCCTTGGGATTGTAACAGAAGCCTGTTCGAAACAGCTTGAGAACGAGTTCAAACGTTGCATTCATGATCTAGTTATACTCGCGAGATTTTTCAAACTTCGCGACCCGCGACCACCAATTTCGACACCACCCTGCCTCGCGAGCTAGTCACTTTTCTTGCCCCAAGCAACCTTCCTAAGTTAAAAACTCTTGGACCTCCGGTTTTAACAATAGTTTGTTGGAAACAAGTGATTTAAGCGTTTCTGCTGTGTCAAAACACTAAGTCGTAGACGAAGCAAAGCACAACGAAGCATCGGCGAGTCAACCATCGGAGGTTGAGAAGAAAAGTAACTGCTGGAGGTTACGCGAAAGTCAAAGGTCAGCGACCATTGACTTGAAAAACACAGCGCGACAACAAGGACAAACAACTGACTCGATACTGAGCAGTTGCCCGAGTCGTCACTGTATCGAACCGCAACAGCAACAGTAAAACAGTTATTAGTTGCACCCTTTCATATTCCTTGTAATCTTATAAAAGCTTGTATTACTTTCTTATAATCAATCTATCTTGCCCTCACATACTAGCGCAAGGTGGTTTAATACTCATTTTTGAAACGCTTCCGCAACTACAACACTTCAACTCGGAGTTTAGCCTTGCAAAGATCCTAAGGGCATTTCTCAGCCCAACATGGTATGAGAGCAAACAAGGCAAAATTCCACTTCGTTTCAACTCCTACAACATCAGAAGGCATGGCAACACAGAAGGAGAGAAGCTCCTCTAACGGCTCTCCCGGCACTACTCCTACTCCACCTCCAGCCTCTGGCCTACAGACAGAGGGAGGTACAGCAACAAGACTAGCAGCTGAGTCTTATGAGACTCCCGCGAACCAAGCAACGGGCTTCGACCCAAGCATGATGGAGAAATTCTTCTCCTACTTGTCCTTCTACGAACAACACCAGCAATCGGCACCTGCGCAGTCAAACATCAGCAACAACAACAACGACCTTACGCCGGACTCTCCTCTGGCACCACCGCCTTGGTCACCCCTCCTTGCCTCGTCTCCGAGGCATGGCCTCCCGTTACCTTGTCTCTGGTCTTCCCCGGTCCCTGCCTCCCCTCCCTCCGGGGCCTGCCCCCACCTGCGTTCCCTGCGTCGAGGGACGGCAGCGCGCCGCTCCTCACTCCTCCGAGTTTCCTCCGACAGAGGCTCCACTGTAGACTCTTCACATGGACGTGTGGGGCCGCGCCCGCGTCCGTGGACAGGGTCACGAGCGTTACTTCCTGTTGGTGGTTGACGACTACTCGCGTTACACCACGGTGTTCCCCTTGCGCAGCAAGGGTGACGTCACTGAGGTGTTGATCGACTGGATCCGCGCAGCTCGTCTCCAGCTCAGAGAGTTTCGGCTCGGACTTTCCTGTTCTGCGTCTGCACTCTGACAGAGGCGGGGAGTTTTCCTCTGGCCTTCTGGGAGCCTTCTGTCGTGCACAGGGCATCCGCCAGACGTTCACGCTTCCGGCCTCTCCACAGCAAAATGGGATTGCTGAGCGCCGCATTGGCATGGTCATGGATGTCGCTCGTACGTCCATGATCCATGCGGCTGCTCCCCATTTTCTGTGGCCGTTCGCGGTTCAGTACGCGGCGCATCAGATCAACCTTCAGCCCCGAGTCTCCTTGCCGGAGACCTCCCCCACCTTGCGGTGGACGGGGAAGGTTGGCGATGCGTCTGCGTTTCGTGTCTGGGGATCTCGGGCGTTTGTCTGCGACATGTCTGCGGACAAACTGTCCCCCCGTGCTGTTCCCTGCGTCTTCCTTGGCTTCCTCCCAGGACGTCACGTTTGACGAGTCGGTTCCGTACTACCGTTGCTTCCCCTACCGCACTGCGCCCCTTCCCCCGCCGCCGCTCTTCCTCGCGCCAGGTCCCCCCCCGGTAGACCCTCTCCCCCCTCAGGGTCCTGCCCCGTCAGGTGTGTCCCAGGTAGACGCTGTCGAGCCTGTCGAGGTAGCTGTTGACTCTGGTGCTGCTAGGGGTGCTGAGCCTGCGGGTGCGGGGTCTCGGGGTGCTGAGCCTGGGGGTGCTGAGTCTGGGGGTGCTGAGCCTGGGGGTGCTGAGCCTGGGGGTGCGGAGCTTGGGGGTGCTGAGCCTGGGGGTGCGGAGCCTGGGGGTGCGGAGCCTGGGGGTGCTGGGTCTGGGGATCCTTCGGGTACTTCGTCTCGGCGGGAGCTACCCTCTCCACAGGAGCTGCGCGAGTGGTTTGCCAGGCGCTGGAGTCGTGCTGCTGGAGCTGGAGGTGCTGCTGTTGCTGCTGACCCTACGGTCGGCGCTGGAGGTGCTGGAGCCACTGGTCCTGGAGGTGCTCGTACTGGCGGTACTGGAGCTGCTGGGACTGGGGGTGCTGCTGGGACTACTGGAGTTGGTCCTCCTGGAGGTGCTGTTGGTGCTGCTGGGGGTACTGGAGCTGCTGGTGCTGCTGGGGGTACTGGAGCTGCTGGGGGTGCTTGTGCTGGAGGTACTGCTGGGGCTGGTGCTTCTGAGGGTGCTGGAGTTGGCGCTGCTGGAGCTGGAGGTGCTGCTGGCGCTGGTGCTTCCGCTGGGGGTACTGGTGCTGTCCTTGCTGGTTCTGGAGGCGCTGCGCGGCCGCGGCCGTACTTCGTTCCGCTCCTTGAGCAGGTTCTTGGTCTCCCGCCTTCTACTGGTCCTCCTCCCTTAGAGTGTCTACAGCCTGTCCAGTCGCGGTCACAGTTAGAGCCTGCCTCCCCACTGCCTGCTCCTTCTCCCTACGCTGGTCCTACTGGAGGTCTTGCTGAGCGTCGTGCGCCTGCGTCTCGTCCTGCGTCGCCTGTTCGTGCTGTTCGCGCTAGTCGTCGTGTTCCGCGTCAGCGTCCTCCTGCGGTCCCGGGCACGCACCAGATGGCTCTGCGACCTTCCACTGCTCCGCAGCGTGTCCCTTTGCCGTCTCCTCCAGAGTCCTCTCTTCCTGCTCTTGCTGACCCGGAGTCTGACTCTCTTCGTGCTGCCAGTCCTACTGTCACGCGTCTCCTGGCTACTGTTGTCACTGACCCTTCCTTTGAGTCCACTGCTGCGTCTGCCTTAGTTGCTGAGCTTGTCGACTTTGCTGCTCACTGTCGTCTAGACTACGCTGCTAGACTTGTTGATGAGTCTGAGTCTGTCTGTCCTCCGTCCGTCGTGGGTGAGTGTGCTCTTAGCACGGACGTCCTTGAGGACAGGCAGGAGGAGTTCCAGTGTTTTGCTGCTGCTTTGCCTCATCTCGTGTCCATGCTGATTGCCCCTGAGGGAGACCCGGATGCACCAGACATCCCGACTCCTCGATCGTACGCTGAGGCGATCGAGGGTCCCTACTCCTCACAGTGGCAGTCAGCCATGGACGCAGAGATGGCTTCCTGGAAGTCCACAGGCACCTACGTCGACGAGGTTCCCCCACCTGGGGCGAACATCGTCAGTGGCATGTGGATTTTCAGGGTGAAGCGGCCGCCGGGTTCTCCGCCTGTCTTCAAGGCGCGTTACGTGGCTCGAGGCTTCAGTCAGCGGCAGGGAGTTGACTACTTTCAGACCTTCTCTCCCACCCCGAAGATGACCACTCTTCGGGTACTGCTGCACGTCGCTGCTCAGCGTGACTACGAGCTTCACTCTCTTGACTTCAGCACAGCCTTCCCACAGGGCAGCCTGCACGAGGAGATCTGGCTGCGCCGCCCACCTGGCTTCACTGGGTCGTTTCCTCCTGGTACCCAGTGGAGCCTCCGGCGGCCAGTCTACGGTCTCCGCCAGGCGCCTCGTGAGTGGCACGACACACTGAGGACTACACTTGCGGCTCTTGGGTTTGCTCCTGCTACTGCCGACCCGTCGCTGTTTCTGCGCACCGACACCTCTCTGCCGCCGTTCTACATCCTCGTGTATGTCGACGACTTGGTCTTTGCCACTGCTGACACTGCTGGACTCGCCCACGTGAAGTCCGAGCTATTTAGAGACACACGTGCACAGACCTGGGTGAACTGCGCAGCTACCTTGGCTTGCAGATCACCCGGGACAGAGCACAGCGCACCATCACCCTGACTCAGTCACACATGGTGCAGCATGTCCTTCAGCGCTTCAACTTCACGTACTCCTCGCCTCAGGCCACTCCTCTGTCTACTCGCCACTCGCTCTCAGCTCTGCCTTCGGATGAGTCCGTAGAGCCGAGTGGCCCGTACCCAGAGCTTGTTGGCTGCCTCATGTACCTGATGACCTGCACACGACCTGACCTTGCATACCCTCTTAGCATCTTGGCACGCTATGTTGCTCCTGGGAGACACCGACCAGAGCACATGGCTGCTGCGAAGAGGGTATTGCGCTACTTGTGCAGTACGTCGGGCATGGGGCTAGTGCTTGGAGGGCGGCGTTCAGTGGTCCTCACAGGTCACGCAGACGCTTCTTGGGCTGACGACCAGGCTACGCAGCGGTCGTCACAGGGTTACACCTTCAGCCTTGGTTCCGGCTCTGTTTCGTGGCGGTCTACCCGCTCGTCTTCTGTTCTCGGCTCCAGCTGTGAGGCCGAGATCTACGCAGGGGCCATGGCTGCACAGGAGTTACGCTGGCTCACCTACCTGCTGACCGACCTGGGAGAGCCGCCTCGTTCTCCTCCAGTTCTGTACGTAGACAACAAGGCCATGCTGGCCTTGTGTCGGGAGCACAGACTGGAGCACAGAACGAAGCACATTGCTCTTCGCTACTTCCTTACTCGTGAGCTGCAGCAGCGTGGTCAGCTGCGCCTTGCTTACGTGGCCTCTCAGGCCAACACTGCTGATATCTTTACCAAGGCACTTCAGCCTTGTGATCATCAGCGCTTTTGTACGATGCTAGGTCTTGTGCCTACTTGGCCTCACTTGCTCACTTCTTGACCTTGCTTGTACTGTGATCTGTCTATACCTGCACTTGCTTGTTTACTCTTATATATGATCTTGCATGTGAACGCAGCAACTGACACCCACTCCACGAGAGATCCATAGAAGCGCCAACTTCACCGCCAGTTTCTACACCAACTCTGACTTGTACAGGCGCTCACCTGGACATCGCGCCGGTGAAGACATCTGACACGCAAGAATGGGACACCCGAGCAACACAACGTTAAACAACACGATTAAAGCAGGAGTACTCGACAAGGACTCCCTACTTCTACCCGATGGCAGAGAACTTCAACGGGTGCGCGGAACATGCCTCACCTGCCCCGAAGCCGACTTACCGCATCAGCCGTTCGTTTCGCATCACAACCCGAGCGCACCAGCATATGCACCTCTGGAGAAAGTGTACAGCGATATACTGTACAACCGTGAACCAGGTCAAGGAGCATACAACTACGTCATCACCTTCATCGACGCCGCCACACGATACGTATGGCATCTCAACCTCCCAAGCCGCGACATGGCCTTCAAAGCTTTCGTCGCCTGGCTTCGAGTAGCAGAACGAGAATCAGGTGAAGCTGAAAAGTTTCCAGTCAGACGGGGGAGGAGAATACACATCACAGAGGTTTGTCAGAATATTATGCTCTAGCCTGTAGTGGGGTGCTCTATAGCGAGTACAACCCTTCTAGGGTTTGCTATTTGTATCCTCATTCTTGCTAGTGCAATTCCTCTCCTTCTTTGCCTAAACTGTTTCTTGCCTAGCTAGGGCTTTCCTAGCTATGGCGCCTTCTTCTACTGCTTACTTTCACAAGGTATCAGAGCGATATGCTCCTGGCCTGTGGGCCCCACCTCACTGCTTCCGCTGCTACTGCTACTCCCTGTCCGCCGCGCGCCCCGTGGTGCGCGGCGTCGAAATTAGGGTTTTTCAGCCCGCCGTGTGCCCCGAGGCGCGCGGCGGTTTTCTGCCCGCCGTGCGCCCCGAGGCGCGCGGCGGTTTTCTGCCCGCCGTGCGCCCCGAGGCGCGCGACGGGTTTCTGCCCCGTCACTCGGCGCGTCGCCCCCAGGAGGCGCTACGACGGGCGACGGGGACCCGCGCGTCGCCCCCCGTCGCCCGTCGTGGCCTGCGCGCGGCCCGTACAGCCGGCGCGCGGCCCGTACGGGCTGCGCCAGGCCCGCGCGCGGCCCGTACGGGCTGCGCCAGGCCCGCGCGCGGCCCGTACGGGCTGCGCCAGGCCCGCGCGCGGCTCGGGCCGCCTGCGCGCGGTTCGGGAGGCTGTGCCAGGCCCGTGGGCGGCCCGTTCTTCGCTGCCCCTGTCCTCCCCGCTGTCCCCCGTGCTTCTGAAGGCGCCCCACCCCTCCTTCTGCCCGTTCTCCTGGATTAGGGTTTGGGGGTGGGGGGTATGGGGGTGCAGCTTCTGTGTGCCATTCCCTGCTCCTCCTCCTCCTCCGTCTCCCTGTGCTGCAGCTGCCGCTGAGGGGGGGTGGACCTGTTGGAGCCGTCGGAGTGGTACTAAGGGAGGGTGAAGGGGGAGTGGAGCTAGGGGTGAAGCAGGGGGTGTGTGTCAGGGGGGGTGGTACTGTTTGGGGGAGGTTGAACGGAGGTTGCCGTCGTGTCGCCAGCAGCACCTGTAGTCCGGGGAGTTGCTCCGGTAGCCCAGTCGTAGCCACCTGTGCCAGTCGCCCGTGGGTCCGTTGCTCGTCTGCCGCTACTTTTAGCCGCGGGGCCAGTTACTCCAGTAGTCCGGAGCGCTGTTCCGGTAGCCGCTGTGCCAGTGTGCCTCCTGTTGCCCGTGTGTCTGCAGCTTCAGCCGTCGCCTCCTATCTCCTCTCCTCTCACTGTCCCTCCTCCTCCTCACTTGCCCGTTGTGACTACCACTAGCTTTGCTCATAATTGTGAACTTTAAACTATTGCTTCCTGAACTTGTGCTCAGAATGTGTGGTGACATTGTGATCCACCCTGAGCTTGTTCTGTTTTGCTTGCTCTGCTGATTACACCCCACTTTGGCTATGGGGGTGTGTCAGAATATTATGCTCTAGCCTGTAGTGGGGTGCTCTATAGCGAGTACAACCCTTCTAGGGTTTGCTATTTGTATCCTCATTCTTGCTAGTGCAATTCCTCTCCTTCTTTGCCTAAACTGTTTCTTGCCTAGCTAGGGCTTTCCTAGCTATGGCGCCTTCTTCTACTGCTTACTTTCACAAGGTTCACACAGTACCTGGTGGAGAGAGGCATCAAGAGACTCCTCTCTCTTCCGTACGCTCACCAACAGCAAGGCGTGGCAGAAAAAATGAACAGGACCCTCCAGAACACCATGCGCAAGCTGCTACGTGGTATGCGGCTACCCAACCTTCAGTGGCCCGAGGCGATGGACCACGCTGTCATCCTGCACAACTTGCTTTCGTCATCATCGCTCCCGAACAACGCATCACCGCATCTGCTGTGGACAGGAAAATTAGGCAACACAAAAATGTTACGAGTGTTCGGCTGCATGGTACAGTACCAACCCCCAGCTGCACGCGCTGGTCGATTCTCCCAACGCGCACAATGGGGACTACACCTGGGCATCGAAAAACATTACAACGCATGGAAGATTTTCGACATCAACACAAAGGAAACAGTGGCAGCACGTGATGTCATCTTCTACAAACGTCTCACTCTTCCAACATACCTGTACAACCTGGAAACCTCACGGGATGTCACAGGCGGATTTCGTGGGGACCGAGCCTTCGCTTCAGCAGAAGATGAAGCTGACCTGGACGAGCAGACCATGGACGGAGCTTCGGAAGAAGCCGGACCTCTTCCCTACTGTTCGGTGGACATCCCAATGGACGACGACAACCCTCGCGAAAGCATCAACGCCGAAGTCTTCTACGACTTCGCCGACACTGGTCACGTTACACTTGCCCGAGTTAACACCAACGTTGCAGAACGCATAGGACCCAACTTCTTACCTGATCCAGAAGCAGGAGACGAAGCAGCTTATCCCACGGACGCAAATCTCCCCCGCTACACACAGAGTGGACTCCAGATACTTGGCCTCGTCACCGCAGTCCACGGCACGTCGCCTCCTAAGGAGCCTGCCACGGTTCAGCAGGCTCTGGGTGGGGAGCATAAAGAAAAATGGCGCGAAGCCATGGACATGGAGTTAAAGGCACTGGAAGAATGCAACACATGAAAACCAAAGCAGATGGCACCATCGACAAGTTCAAGGCGCGCTGGGTGGTACGCAGCTTCGACCAAGAGCACGGACGGGACTTCACCGAAACGTTTGCGCCGGTCAGCCGATACACCTCTCTGCGGATTCTCCTCGCGATAGCCGCCATGAAGAAGAAGAAGCTACGTCGAATCGACGTCGCCAACGCATTTCTCTACGCACCTGTCGATGCTGAGATCTTCGTCGAGCAACCACACGGCTCCAACGCAGACCCCATCCAAGTCTGTCAACTGCTGAAGTCTTTGTACGGCATTGAACAAGCTCCGAGACTGTGGCAGCAGTACCTACACGCCCGACTCATCCGCATCGGATTCTGACAGCTACCGCACGACCAGGGCATGTATCGGCTCACAAAAGGCACCGACTACATTCTTCTCATCGTCTATGTGGACGATCTGCTCTACATCGGTTCGACCGACGGCATCACGACCTGGTTCGAAGGGGAACTGCAGCAGGACCTCACGCTCACTGTTTCGTCTACCATAACGCAATATCTCGGACTCAACATTCAAGAAGAGGAGAACGCTATTTATCTCAGCGCCGCGAAATACGCCGACACCATCGCTAAGCGCTTCGGACTCACCCCAACTGCAATCTCCACACCATATCGCTACATCACCGGAAATCACAAGGAAGCCTCCGCTCTACTCAAGCCCGTCGGCATACGCGACTATCAGCGAAAGTTGGGATGTCTGCTCTTCGCAGCCGTCACCTGCCGACCGGATCTCTCGTTCCCCGCAAGCCAACTCGCCACCTACCTCAAGAAACCCGAAGCAGAGCACATGGCGGAGCTCGACCGCGCACTCCACTATCTCGTCAGCACTCCAACGATCGGTCTAACCTATCACAAGGCCGGAACCTCGACGCCTAAGTTGATCGGCTACGTCGATGCTGATCACGACGGCGACTCTGACAATAGGCGCTCACGTACCGGCTACATCTTCCGACTCGAGCCTATCGGACCTATCTCGTGGAAGTCAAGCAAGCAGGAACTAATCGCCCTCTCCTCAGCTGAAGCGGAATATATCGCACTCTGCTCAGCCACCAAGGAAGGACTGTACCTTCGCGTACTGCTGGAAGAAGCGAAGCTGGCTCAGTTACCCAGCTTCTCCCTGTTCTGCGACAACCAGTCGGCAATCCGCATAGCCAACAAAAATGGATTCGCGAACAGAACGAAGCACATCGCCCTGCGATATTTCTTCGTGAAGGACGAGATCGAAAAGAGGAGACTCGAACTGTCCTACTGTCCTACATCCGAGATGGCTGTGAAGAGAATAGCGAGGAATGAATGAACTAGGAAACAGTTGGATACAAATGTGAAACCCTAGAAACCTGTACCCCTTAGAGTCTACCCCACTACAGCCTACATAGGCTAAGTCATATATATCTGACACACCCCCATAGGCAAAGTGGGGGAGAACTAGGGGTCACAAGACCAGTCAAGCAAAGCAAAGCAAAGCAAGCTCAGGGTGGATCACAACGTCACCACACAGTCCGAGCATAGGTTCAAGGCCACAAGGCCAGTTCACATGCAGGAATATATATAAAGGTAAACAAGCAAGTGCAGGTAAAGATAGATCACAGTACAAGCAAGGTCAAGAAGTGAGCAAGTGAGGCCAAGTAGGCACAAGACCTAGCATCGTACAGAAGCGCTGATGATCACAAGGCTGAAGTGCCTTGGTAAAGATATCAGCAGTGTTGGCCCGAGAGGCCACGTAAGCAAGGCGCAGCTGACCACGCTGCTGCAGCTCACGAGCAAGAAAGTAGCGAAGAGCAATGTGCTTCGTTCTGTGCTCCAGTCTGTGCTCCCGACACAAGGCCAGCATGGCCTTGTTGTCTACGTACAGAACTGGAGGAGAACGAGGCGGCTCTCCCAGGTCGGTCAGCAGGTAGGTGAGCCAGCGTAACTCCTGTGCAGCCATGGCCCCTGCGTAGATCTCGGCCTCACAGCTGGAGCCGAGAACAGAAGACGAGCGGGTAGACCGCCACGAAACAGAGCCGGAACCAAGGCTGAAGGTGTAACCCTGTGACGACCGCTGCGTAGCCTGGTCGTCAGCCCAAGAAGCGTCTGCGTGACCAGTGAGGACCACTGAACTCCGCCCTCCAAGCACTAGCCCCATGCCCGACGTACTGCACAAGTAGCGCAACACCCTCTTAGCTGCATCCATGTGCTCTGGTCGGTGTCTCCCAGGAGCAACTTAGCGTGCCAGGATGCTAAGAGGGTATGCCAGGTCAGGTCGAGTGCAGGTCATCAGGTACATGAGGCAGCCAACAAGCTCTGGGTACGGGCCACTCGGATCTACGGACTCATCCGAAGGCAGAGCTGAGAGCGAGTGGCGAGTAGGCAGAGGAGTGGCCTGAGGCGAGGAGTACGTGAAGTTGAAGCGCTGAAGGACCTGCTGCACCATGTGTGACTGAGTCAAGGTAATGGTGCGCCGTGCTCTGTCCCGGGTGATCTGCAAGCCAAGATAGCTGCGCAGCTCACCCAGGTCTGTGCACGTGTGTCTCTTCTGCAGCTCCGACTTCACGTGGGCGAGTCCAGCACTGTCAGCAGTAGTAAAGACCAAGTCGTCGACGTACACGAGGATGTAGAACGGCGGCAGCGAGGTGTGGGTGCGTAGAAACAGCGACGGGTCAGCAGTAGAAGGAGCAAACCCAAGAGCTGCAAGCGTAGTCCTCAGTGTGTCGTGCCACTCGTGGGGAGCCTGGCGGAGACCGTAGACTGGCCGCCGGAGGCTCCACTGGGTACCAGGAGGGAACGACCCAGTGAAGCCAGGTGGGCGACGCAGCCAGATCTCCTCGTGCAGGCTCCCCTGTAGGAAAGCAGTGCTGAAGTCAAGAGAGTGAAGCTCGTAGTCGCGCTGAGCGGCTATGTGCAGCAGCACCCGAAGAGTGGTCATCTTCGGGGTGGGAGAGAAGGTCTGAAAGTAGTCAACTCCCTGCCGCTGACTGAAGCCTCGAGCCACGTAACGCGCCTTGAAGACAGGCGGAGAACCCGGCGGCCGCTTCACCCTGTAAATCCACATGCCACTGACGATGTTCGCCCCAGGTGGGGGAACCTCGTCAACGTAGGTGCTTGTGGACTTCCAGGAAGCCATCTCTCCATCCATGGCTGTCTGCCACTGAGAGGAGTAGGGACCCTCTACCGCCTCCGCGTAAGAGCGCGGAGTCGGGATGTCTGGTGCATCCGGGTCTCCCTTAGGGGCAAGCAGCATGGACACGAGATGAGGTAAAGCAGCAGCAAAGCACTGGAACTCCTCCTGCCTGTCCTCAAGGACGTCCGTGCCAAGAGCACACTCACCCCCGACGGACGGAGGATAGACAGACTCAGACTCAGCAACAAAACTCGCAGCGTAGTCTAGACGGCAGTGAGCAGCGAAGTCGACCAGCTCAGCAACTAAGGCAGACGCAGCAGTGGACTCAAAGGAAGGGTCAATAACAACAGTAGCCAGGAGACGCGTGACAGTAGGACTGGCCGCACGAAGGGAGTCAGACTCCGGGTCAGCAAGAGCAGGAAGAGAGGACTCAGGAGGAGACGGCAAAGGGACACACAGTGGAGCAGTGGAAAGACGCAGAGCCATCTGGTGCGTGCCTGGGACCGCAGGAGGACGCTGACGCGGAACACGACAACCAGTGCGAGCAGCACGAACAGGCGACGCAGGACGAGACTCAGGCTCACGACGCTCAGCAAGACCTCCAGTAGGACCAGTGTAGGGAGGAGGAGCAGGCAGTGGGGAGGCGAGCTGTAACAGTGACTCGGACTGGACAGGCGGTGGACACTCTAAAGAAGGAGCAGGACCAGTAGAAGGCGGGAGACAAAAAACCTGCTCAAGGAGCGGAACGAAGTACGGCCGCGGCCGCGCAGCGCCTCTAGGACCAGCAGGGACAGCACCAGCACCCCCAGTGTCAGCACCAGTGCCAGCAGCTCCACCTGCTCCAGTAGCACCCTCAGAAACGCCAACTCCAGCAGCACCCCCAGCAGCGCCAGTAGCGCCAACCCCAGCACCCGCAGAAGCACCAGCTCCAGCAGCACCTCCAGCGTCAGCACCTCCAGCAGCTCCAGCTCCAGCAGCACCTCCAGCAGCGCCTACGCCAGGAGCACCTCCAGCTCCAGCACCAGCAGCACCACCAGGCCCAGCAGCTCCAGTACCGCCGGTACGAGCACCTCCAGAACCTCCAGCAACCGCAGAACCTCCTGCACCGGTAGCACCACCAGCTCCAGCAGCACGACTCCAGCGGCGAGCAAACCACTCACGCAGCTCCTGGGGAGAGGGCAGCTCCCGCCGGGACGAAGTACCCACAGGACCTCCAGGCCCAGCACCACCAGGCTCCACTCGAGCAGGCCCAGCACCCTCAGGCTCCGCACCCCCAGACTCAGCAACCCCAGGCTCAGCACCCGTAGACTCAGCACCCCCAGGCTTCGCACCTCCAGACCCAGCACCCCCCGGCTCCGCACGCTCAGGCTCAGCACCCCCAGACCCGGCACCCGCAGGCTCAGCACCCCTAGCAGCACCAGAGTCAACAGCTACCTCGACAGGCTCGACTGCGTCTACCTGAGACACACCTGAGGGGGCAGGACCCTGAGGGGGGAGGGGGTCTACCGGGGGGTGACCTGGCGCGAGAAAGAGCGGCGGGGGGGGGAGGGGGGCAGTGCGGTAGGGGAAGAGACGGTAGTATGGAAACGACTCGTCAAACGTGACGTCCTGGTAGGACAGGACACGGCGCGAGGTGGGGTGGTAAAACTGCCAACCAGGCGCGTCAGGGGGGAAGCCAAGGAAGACGCAGGGAACAGCACGGGAGGACAGCTTGTCCGCAGACAAGTAACGGACGAAAGCCCGAGATCCCCAGACACGGAACGCAGACGCATCGCCAACCTTCCCCGTCCACCGCAGGGTGGGGGAGGTCTCCGGCAAGGAGACACGGGGCTGAAGGTTGATCTGCTGCGCCGCGTACTGAACCGCGAACGGCCACAGAAAATGGGGAGCAGCCGCATGGATCATGGACGTACGAGCGACGCCCATGACCATGCCAATGCGGCGCTCAGCAATTTCATTTTGCTGTGGAGAGGCCGGAAGCGTGAACGTCTGGCGGATGCCCCTCGCACGACAGTAGGCTCGCAGAAGGTCGGAGGAAAACTCTCCACCTCTGTCAGAGTGCAGACGCAGAACAGGAAAGTCCGAGCCGAAACTCTTCCTGAGTTGGAGACGAGCAGCGCGAATCCAGTCGATCAACACCCCAGTGACCTCACCCTTGGTGCGCAAGGGGAAGACTGTGGTGTAACGCGAGTAGTCGTCAACCACCAAGAGGAAGTAACGCTCGTGACCCTGTCCACGGACGCGGGCTGGGCCCCACACGTCCATGTGAAGAGTCTGCAGCGGAGCCTCTGTCGGCGGAAACTCGGAGGAGTGAGGAGCGCCGCGCTGCCGCCCCTCGACGCAGGGAACACAGGTAGGGGCAGGCCCCGGAGGAAGGGGAGGGAGGGACCGGGGGAGACCAGAGACAAGGTAACGGGAGGCCATGCCTCGGAGACGAGGCAGGGAGGGGTGACCAAGGCGGTGGTGTCAGAGGAGGGTCTGGTGGGACAGGAGGCGACACGAGCAGGGGGCAGACTCAGGACCAGACCTGGACGCTGCAGCAAACACCTGACCCGACGCAGCTACCTGACCAGACGCAGCAACCGGAGGAGACTCGGTAGTGAGTGTGTACAGGCTCGACCCCGGCTGACGGGTAAACGTGGCCAAGTGTCGGCCCGTCCGAGCACACGTGCAGTGGGTCACCCGCTGACTCGCAGGAGTGAACTGGTCAACTCCCCCATCCTGCAGGTCAGCACCGCTCACCAAGTTCGTAGAGAACGAGGGGAGGTAAAGACCTGACAGGGAGCCAGACGGGGCCGCTGGATACGGTAAGACAGTGGAGAAGTGGGCAAGGACAGGACCCCCAGAGGGGTCTGCCAGGGAGACCGCAACCGGCCAACTGAGCAGCGTGAGGGTGGTGCGGTCTCGAAAGAAGGAGCGAGAAGCACCCGAGTCAAGGGTGAAGGTGTGCAAAGCCTGAGCAGACGTGGTACCTGAGAGAGCAGACTCACCATCACCTGGAGCAGCAGACGCACTAGTACCTGGAGCAGCGGACTCGCGAGCACCTAGAGCAGCACCTGCAATGCCCGGGTCAGGCGGAACACACAGGTAACAGTCACCCTCATCACTAGTAGTCACAACATACATGGCAGCAAGAATAGCATCATAGTCAAGATCAAAGATAGCAACCCCCGACCTAAGCAAATCACCCCAGCGAGGGATCTCAGAGGCGTCAGGGAACTGGAGACGCCAGGCATCAGTCAGGCGGCCAAAGCAGCGCTGGGTGGTGTGCGGGCCGCCGCACGGCTCGCCAGTGCGGTCGCCGGTACGCAGGACGTAGGCACAGGGACCAGCACCCCCACCTCGCTGACGCGCAGCGTACCACTCACGAAGCTGCTGGGGGGGAGGGGTCTCACGAGTGCGCTGCTGCTGCTGGCGCTGACCACCACCGAAGCCTCCCCGCTGCACAGGGCCACCCCGACCAGCCCCACCGCCGCCGCCGCCACCGCCGCCACCGCCTCCTCCTCCAACCCCACCACCCCCGCCGCCGCCGCCTCCGCCGCCGCCACCGGAGCCCCCACCCCCGCCACCACTCCCACCGCCACCCCCACCCCCTCCGCCGCCCCCACCGCCACCACCACCGCCCCCGCCCGCTCCCCCAGCACCCTTGCCCCCCTTGCTCTTGCCATTGCGGCGCCTCCCGCTAGGGGCAGACGCAGCGCCGACCGACTCGGTGCCAACGAGGTCGACAGCAGCAGCAGAGGCAACAGAGGGCAAAAGGGGAACAGGGGAGCACCCCTCAAAGAAAGGGGCACGAGGGTCACCACGAGAGGCTCCTACAGCGACTATATTCTTCTCAGCTGCAAGGAGGCGCTCCTCGAGGAGGTCAACGGTGAGTGTGGTGGGGCAAAGAGAGAGGAAGTGGTCCCTGACCGAGCGAAGGGAGTCAGGGAGTCGGGTGACGAGGTAGTAGAGGGTGATGTACATAAGGGGGGGGTTCTTGGCGCAGAACTCAGCAGGAAGCGCAGCGCGGTAGCGGGTGTCACTAGTGCGGAGGTGCGTAATGAGGTCAGTGACTGTGGCAAAGGCAGCGAGGTCAGGGAACAGGTACGGCAGCATGAGGCGGCTAAGGGCAGCAGTGGCAGGGGAGGAGTAGCGTGCGACTACAGCGTCGTACAGGGTCTTAGCACTCTTGTACTGACTGAAGTGCGCGCGCTCAGTGGACGGCAGGTGACTACCCACAGCAAGACGGGCAGCAGCATCGCGAGTGGTCCACTGTGAGCGAACAGTACTGTCAGCATCGGCAGCAGGGGCGGTAGAGGCACCAGACGTAAGATCGAACAGGGAAATACCGTCCTTGCTATCGCACTGCAGGAAAAGCTGCAGATCATCGACCCAGACATCGAAATCGACCGCCCGACCCTCAGCATCAAAGGTAAGCACAGTAGGACTAGCCATGACAGCAGTAGCAGTAGGCTAGTAGCAGCAGTAGCAGCGCGACACGGCTAGACGGTGCGGCTCGACAGGGCAACACGGTTCGGCAGGGCGGCGCGGCTCGGTGGTGTGCTTACCAGGGGCGGGCCGTGGTGCAGTGGCAGGGTCGGGGCCGCAACGAGGCGGCAGAGCAGGGCCGCGACTCGGCTGCAGGGCAGGGCCGGGGCAGCAGTGACGGCAGGGGCTGCAGCACCTTCTTCGGCGGCGGCAGCTGCTGCAGGTTCGGCGGCGGCAGCTGCGGCAGGTCCGGCGGCGGCAGCTGCTGCAGGTTCGGCGGCGGCAGCTGCGGCAGGTCCAGCGGCGGCAGCTGCTGCAGGTTCGGCGGCGGCAGCTGCGGCAGGTCCGGCGGCGGCAGCTGTTGCAGGTTCGGCGGCGGCAGGTGCGGCAGGTCCGGCGGCGGCAGCTGCTGCAGGTTCGGCGGCGGCAGCTGCGGCAGGTCCGGGGGCGGCGGCTGCTGCAGGGGTCGCCTCGGCGGCTGCTGCAGGCGGAGGCCGCGACGAAAGGAGGGGCGGGGCCGTAACAGAGGGGCGGCACAGCTGCGGGGACCCGCACCAGCGGGTGAGCAGGCCGCGCGGGGCTGTCACGGTAGCGGCAGCGCGAACAACAGCGGCGGCAGCGGAAGCGACAGCAGCTGCTGCTGGGCGGCGGCGACGGGGCGGCAGGGCGGCTACGACGGGCCGCGAAGAGCCGCGGACGGGCCGTGGAGGGGCCGCGAGGAGCCGCGGAAGGGGCCGCGAAGGGCCGCAGAGGGGCCGCGAAGGACCGTGAGGGGGCCGCGAAGGGCCGCGAAGGGGCCGCGAAGGGCCTTGAGAGGGCCGCGAAGGGCCGCGAAGGGGCCGCGAGGGGCCTTAAGAGGGGCCGCGAAGGGGCCGCTAAGGAGGGCCGCGAGGGGGCTGCTAAGGGGGGGGGCGCGAGGGGGCCGCTAAGGGGGGCCGCGAGGGGCCGTACGAGGGGCCGCGAGGGGCCACGAAGGGGCCGCTAAGGGGGGCCGCGAAGGGGCCACGAGGGGGCCGCGAAGTTAGGGCAGGGCGCGAAGCGCGATTCGGGCAGGCTAAAAAAATTTCGATGGGCCCTTGAAAAAAATAGTTCCCACTAGGGAACCTGCTCAGAATACCATGTGAAGAGAATAGCGAGGAATGAATGAACTAGGAAACAGTTGGATACAAATGTGAAACCCTAGAAACCTATACCCCTTAGAGTCTACCCCACTACAGCCTACATAGGCTAAATCATATATATCTGACAATGGCAGCCGATTACTTGACCAAAAAGCTCGGAAAACAGAAGTTCGAGTACTGCATGCTGCTGACTGGACAAGGGCACGTCACCAGCAGCGACACTCCAGAAGCGAAGGGGAGTGTTGGAAACAAGTGATTTAAGCGCTTCTGCAGTGTCGAAACACTATGTCGTAAACGAAGCAAAGCACAACGAAGCATCGGCAGATCAACCATCGGAGGTTGAGAAGAAAAGTAACTGCTGGAGGTGTGAATTAAGAAAACAGGAATGAAATGACTAAGTGAAAGTTGGGTACAAAAAGCAAACCCTAGAAAACTGTACTTCATATGTGCTACCCCACTATAGCCTACAGTAGCTATGTCATATAAATCTGACACACCCCCATAGGCAAAGTGGGGGAGAACAAGGGGTCACAAGACCAGTCAAGCAAAGCAAAACAAGCTCAGGGTGGATCACAAAGTCACCACACATTCCGAGCACAAGTTCAAGGCCACAAGGCCAGTTCACATGCAGGATTGCATATATATATATAAGACTAGACAAGCAAGAGCAGGTGTATATATATATGCAACAGTACAAACAAGGTCAAGGGGTGAGCAAGTGAGGCAAGGTAGGCACAAGACCAAGCTGAGTACAGAAGCGCTGATGATCACAAGGCGCAAGTGCCTTGGTGAAGATATCAGCAGTGTTGGCCTCAGAGGCCATGTACGCAAGCCGCAGCTGACCACGCTGCTGTAGCTCACGAGCAAGGAAGTAGCGAAGAGCAATGTGCTTCGTTCTGTGCTCCAGTCTCTGCTCTCGACACAAGGCCAGCATGGCCTTGTTGTCTACGTACAGCACTGGAGGAGAACGAGGCGGCTCTCCGAGGTCAGTCAGCAGGTAGGTGAGCCAGCGAAGCTCCTGTGCAGCCATGGCCCCGGCGTAGATCTCAGCCTCACAACTGGAGCCGAGAACAGAAGACGAGCGGGTAGCCCGCCACGAAACAGAGCCGGAACCAAGGCTGAAGGTGTAACCCTGTGACGACCGCTGCGTAGCCTGGTCGTCAGCCCAAGAAGCGTCTGCGTGCCCAGTGAGGACCACTGGACTCTGCCCTCCAAGCACAAGCCCCATGCCCGACGTACTGCACAAGTAGCGCAACACCCTCTTCGCTGCAGCCATGTGCTCCGGTCTGTGTCTCCCAGGAGCAACATAGCGTGCAAGAATGCTAAGAGGGTATGCAAGGTCAGGTCGTGTGCAGGTCATCAGGTACATGAGGCAGCCAACAAGCTCTGGGTACGGGCCACTCGACTCTACGGACTCATCCGAAGGCAGAGCTGAGAGCGAGTGGCGAGTAGGCAGAGGAGTGGCCTGAGGCGAGGAGTACGTGAAGCCGAAGCGCTGAAGGACCTGCTGCACCATGTGTGACTGAGTCAGGGTAATGGTGCGGCGTGCTCTGTCCCGGGTGATCTGCAAGCCAAGGTAGCTGCGCAGTTCACCCAGGTCTGTGCACGTGTGTCTCTTCTGCAGCTCGGACTTCACGTGGGCGAGTCCAGCAGTGTCAGCTGTGGCAAAGACCAAGTCGTCGACGTACACGAGGATGTAGAACGGCGGCAAAGAAGTGTCGGTGCGCAGAAACAGCGACGGGTCGGCAGTAGAGGGAGCAAACCCAAGAGCCGCAAGTGTAGTCCTCAGTGTGTCGTGCCACTCACGCGGTGCCTGGCGGAGACCGTAGACTGGCCGCCGGAGGCTCCACTGGGTGCCAGGAGGAAAAGACCCAGTGAAGCCAGGTGGGCGACGCAGCCAGATCTCCTCGTGCAGGCTGCCCTGCAAGAAAGCAGTGCTGAAGTCAAGAGAGTGCAGCTCGTAGTCGCGGTGAGCAGCTATGTGCAGCAGTACCCGAAGAGTGGTCATCTTCGGGGTGGGAGAGAAGGTCTGAAAGTAGTCAACTCCCTGCCGCTGACTGAAGCCACGAGCCACGTAACGCGCCTTGAAGACAGGCGGAGAACCCGGCGGCCGCTTCACCCTGAAAATCCACATGCCACTGACGATGTTCGCCCCAGGCGGGGGAACCTCGTCAACGTAGGTGCCTGTGGACTTCCAGGAAGCCATCTCTGCGTCCATAGCTGCCTGCCACTGAGAGGAGTAGGGACCCTCTATCGCCTCCGCGTAAGAGCGCGGAGTCGGGATGTCAAGTGCATCCGGGTCTCCCTCAGGGGTAAGCAGTACGGACACGAGATGAGGTGAAGCAGCAGCCAAACACTGGAACTCCTCCTGCCTGTCCTCAAGGACGTCCGTGCCAAGGGCACACTCACCCCCGACGGACGGAGGACAGACAGACTCAGACTCAGCAACAAGACTAGCAGCGTAGTCTAGACGACAGCGAGCAGCAAAGTCGACGAGCTCAGTAACTAGGGCAGACGCAGCAGTGGACTCAAAGGAAGGGTCAGTGACAACAGTAGCAAGGAGACGCGTGACAGTAGGACTGGCAGCACGAAGAGAGTCTGACTCCGGGTCAGGAAGAGCAGGAAGAGAGGACTCAGGAGGAGAAGGCAAAGGGGCACGGAGAGGAGCAGTGGACGGACGCAGAGACATCCGGTGCGTGCCAGGGACAGGAGGAGGACGCTGACGCGAACCACGACCACTAGTGCGAGCAGCACGGACAGGCGACGCAGGGCGAGACGCTGGCTCACGACGCTCAGCAAGACCTCCAGTAGGACCAGTGTAGGGAGAAGGAGCAGGCAGTGGGGAGGCCGGCTGTAACTGTAACTGTGACGGGACAGGCTGTGGACACTCTAAGGGAGGAGGAGGACCAGTAGAAGGCGGGAGACCAAGAACCTGCTGAAGGAGCGGAACGAAGTACGGCCGAGGCCGCGCGGCGACTCCAGACACAGCAGGGACAGCACCAGTACCCCCAGCGGCAGCACCAGCGCTAGCAGCACCTCCAGCTCCAGTACCTCCAGCAGCACCAGTAGCACCCCCAGCAGGACCGCCTCCAGGACCGACAGCAGTAGCCTCAGCGCCAACACCCTCAGCAGCTCCAGCTCCAGTCGTACCCGCAGGCCTAGCAGCTCCAGTACTCCCAGTACGAGCACCTCCGGGACCCGCGGCACCAGCACCCTCAGCAGTCGAAGAACCTCCAGCTCCAGCAGCACGCCTCCAGCGCCGGGCAAACCACTCGCGCAGATCCTGTGGAGAGAGTGGCTCCCGCCGAGACGAAGCACCCGGAGAACCTCCAGGCTCAGCACCTCCAGACGCCACACGAGCAGGCCCAGCTCCCTCAGGCTCCGCACCCCCAGGCTCAGCACCTCCAGGCGTAGCACCCCCAGGCTCAGCACCCCCAGGCTCAGGACCCCCAGTAGTAGCACCCTCAGGCTCAGCACCCCCAGGCGTAGCACCCACACGCTCAGCACCCCCAGAGTCAGCACCCCCAGGCTCAGCACCCTCAGCAGCACCAGAGTCACCAGTAACCTCGACAGGCTCGACTGCGTCTACCTGGGACACACCTGAAGGGGCAGGACCCTGAGGGGGGAGGGGGTCTACCGGGGGGGGACCTGGCACAAGGAAGAGCGGTGGCGGGGGGAGGGACGGAGTGCGGTAGGGGAAGAGGCGGTAGTAGGGGACCGACTCGTCAAACGTGACGTCCTGGGAGGACAGAACACGGCGAGAGGTGGGGTGGTAGAACTGCCACCCTGGCGCGTCAGGGGGGAAGCCAAGGAAGACGCAAGGAGCAGCACGAGGGGACAGCTTGTCCGCAGACAAGTCGCGGACAAACGCCCGAGATCCCCAGACACGGAACGCAGACGCATCGCCAACCTTCCCCGTCCACAGCAAGGCTGGGGAGGTCTCCGGCATGGAGACCCTGGGGTGAAGGTTGATCTGATGCGCCGCGTACCGAACAGCAAACGGCCATAGAAAATGGGGGGCAGCCGCATGCATCATGGACGTACGGGCGACGTCCATGACCATGCCCAGCCTCGCTAGCACCTAGAGCAGCAGCCTCACCAGTACCTAGAGCAGCAGTCTCAATGCCCGGGTCAGGCGGAAAACACCGGTAACAGTCACCCTCATCACTAATAGTCACAGTATACATGGCAGCAAGAATAGCATCAAAGTCAAGGTCAAAGACAGCTACACCCGCCCTAGACAGCTCACCCCAGCGGGGGATCTCAGTGGCCTCAGGGAACTGGTGACGCCAAGCGTCCGTCAGGCGGCCAAAGCAGCGCTGGGTGGAGTGCGCACCCCCGCACTGGTCACCCGCGCGGTCGCCGGTGCGGAGGACGTAGGTGCACGGACCAGTACCCCCACTCCTCTGGCGTGCAGTGTACTACTTACGGAGCTGCTGAGGGGAGGGGATGTCACGAGTGCGCTGCTGCTGCTGCTGCTGCTGCTGCTGGCGCTGACCACCACCGGAGCCGACCCTCTGCGCAGCGCCACCCCGACCAGCTCCACCTCCTCCGCCGCCTCCTCCTCCACCGCCGCCACCTCCGCTCCCACCGCCACCGCCGCCTCCGCCTCCGCCTCCACTGCCGCCACCGACACCTCCACCCCCGCCACCACCCCCACCGCCACCCCCACCCCCTCCACCGCCTCCACCTCCGCCTCCACCACCCCTGCTAGCTCCTCCAGTGCCCCTGCCCCCCTTGCCCTTGCCAGGGCGACGTCTCCCGCTAGGGGTAGACGCCGCACCGATCGACTCAAGCCCAACGAGGTCGGCCGCAGCAGCAGAGGCAACAGAGGGCAAAAGGGGGGAGGGGGAACACCCCTCAAAGATGGGGGTGCGAGGGTCACCACGAGAGGCTCCTACAGCGACTATGCTCTTCTCTGCTGCTAGGAGGGACTTCTCGAGGAGGTCAACGGTGAGAGTGGTGGGGCAAACTGAGAGGAAGTGGTCCCTGACTACGCGAAGGGAGTCAGGGAGCCGGGTGACTATGTAGTAGAGGGTGATGTACATGGGGGGGGGGTTCTTGGCGCAGAACTCAGCAGGAAGCGCAGCGCGGTAGCGAGTGTCACTAGTGCGGAGGTGCGTAATGAGGTCAGCGACTGTGGGAAAGGCAGCAAGGTCAGGGAAGAGGTACGGTAGCATGAGGCGGCTCAGTGCAGCAGTGGCAGGGGAGGAGTAGCGCGCAACTACAGCGTCGTACAAGGTCTGAGCACTCTTGTACTGGCTAAAGTGTGCACGCTCAGAGGTAGGCAGGTGGCGACGCACAGCAAGACGTGCAGCAGCATCGCGCGTGGCCCACTGTGAGCGAACAGTGGCGTCAGCATCAGCAGCGGGGGCAGGAGAGGCACCAGAAGTGAGGTCAAAGAGGGAGAGGCCGTACCTTGCCGCACTGTAAGAAAAGCTGCAGGTCATCTATCCAGACATCAAAGTCAATGGCCCGAACCTCAGCGTCAAAAGCGAGGACACTAGGGGTAGCCATGACAGTAGTAGACTAGCAGCGCAAACAGTAGGGTGAGGGCAGTGCTGTGAAAGGGGCGCTGCTCTTACCGGACAGGGCGGCTCGGGTGGCTCGGCTGCAGGGCGGCTCGGCGGCTCGGCTGCTGGGCGGCTCAGCGGCTCGGCGGCTCGGTTGCTGGGCGGCTCGGCGGCTCGGCTGCTGGGCGGCTCGGTGGCTCGGCTGCTGGGCGGCTCGGCTGCTGGGCGGTTCGGCGGCTGGGCGGCTCGGCTGCTGGGCGGCTCGGCGGCTCGGCGGCTCGGCCGTTCGGCTACGACTGCTGCTGCAGAGACGGCGGCGGCTGCTGCCTCAGGGACGGCAGCGGCCGGCCGCTAGGGGCCGCGTCAGGTGCAGGAGAGGGCCGCGTCAGGGGCGGCGTAGGGGCCGCGGCAGGGGCGGCGAAGGGGCCGCGTCAGGGGCCGCGTCAGGGGCCGCGGCAGGGGCCGCGGCAGGGGCCGCGTCAGGGGCCGCGTCAGGGGCCGCGTCAGGGGCCGCGTCAGGGGCCGCGTCAGGGGCGGCGTAGGGGCCGCGTCAGGGGCCTCGTCAGGGGCCGCGGCAGGGGCCGCGTCAGGGGCCGCGTCAGGGGAGGCGTCAGGGGCAGCGTAGGGGCCGCGGTAGTGGCGGCGGAGGGGCCGCGTCAGGGGCCGCGTCAGGGGCCGCCTCAGGGGCAGCGTAGGGGCCGCGTAGGGGCCGCGTCAGGGGCCGCGGCAGGGGCCGCGTCAGGGGCTGCGTAGGGGCCGCGTCAGGGGCCGCGTTGGGGCCGCGTCAGGGGCCGCGTTGGGGCCGCGTCAGGGGCCGCGTAGGGGCCACGTCAGGGGCCGCGTTGGGGCCGCGTTAGAGGCCGCGTAGGGGCCGCGTCAGGGGCGACGTAGGGGCCGGGTAGGGGCCGCGTAGGGGCCGCGCGTAGGGGCCGCTAGGGGGGGGCCGCTAAAAAAAAAAAAAATTTAGGGCAGGGGCGCAATGCGCGTCGGGCAGCTAAAAAAAAATTTCGTTATGGTGGGCCCTTAGGAAGGAACGGTCCCATGTAGGAACCCGCTCTATACCATGTGAATTAAGAAAACAGGAATGAAATGACTAAGTGAAAGTTGGGTACAAAAAGCAAACCCTAGAAAACTGTACCCCATATGTGCTACCCCACTATAGCCTACAGTAGCTATGTCATATAAATCTGACAGGAGGTTACGCGAAAGTCAAAGGTCAGCGACCATTGACTTGACAAATACAGCGCGACAGCAATGACAAACATTTGACTCGATACTGAGCAGTTGCCCGAGTCGCCACTGTATCGAACCGCAACAGCAACAGTAAAACAGTTATTAGTTGCACCCTTTCATATTCCTTGTAATCTTATAAAACTTGTATTACTTTCTTATAATCAATCTATCTTGCCCTCACATACTAGCGCAAGGTGGTTCAATACTCATTATTGAAACGCTTCCGCAACTACAACACTTCAACTCGGAGTTTAGCCTTGCAAAGATCCGAAGGGCTTTTGTCAGCCCAACATAGTTTACAGATGTAACCGGTAACAGATCATTGCATGGCACGCCCTAAAGCGATCACTCTACAAAACGCTGTGGGCATTTTACATCCCACGAGGTCCATCAGCCCACATCACCTCATCACGTGGAAGGAGTCCATCGAGCCCCAGTTGGAGATCGCCGGCTTGATGTGCTTCGCTGGCGGCTTGGTGGAGACGCTGCGGGAGGCCAACGTCGAGCTGCATGCGGAGTTTGGCGCCGCTCACCTACTGACCTTCATGGTCATCTCGCGGTGCTGCTCGCTGGCGGTGCAGATCGCCCTGAAGTCGTGCCGGAGTCACTTGGACGCCGGCCACCAGGCGTGGCGGTTCATCGCGTCTACGTACCAGGCCACCGACGACCCGTACATCGGCCAACTGGAGGAACAGCTGACGCACCTGAGGATGGGCGAGCAGGATGGACTACTGCAACCGGGCCCGTCGACTTCTGGCCATTATGCGGACGGTCGGCGTCGACTACTCAACAGCGTCGTACATCACAGACATCGTCAAGGGGCTTTCGAGCGGCTACAACCTGATGCGCCGACTGATGGTGGTCCCGGGCATGCGCGAGTCGCTCAACGAGGACATCCTGGCCTCACACATCATCACGGACGAGGCGATGCAAGAGGCCGAGAAGTCCACGGAGCTCTTGTCGCAGGCGAACTACATCGCCTCGACGGAGTAAGGAAGTCGACCGGGGCAGCGCGGCAAGCCCGGCGGCGGTGGTAGCGGAGGTGGAAGGCTGGCCAAGGACGCCGACAAGGCGAAGTCGGCTAAGGAGGGTGGTCGTGGAGGAGGAGGTCGACGGCGGGAGTGCTGGTTGTGCGGCGACCCCAACCACCTCTCCTTCGAGTGTCCCGATCGTGGGGACTCCAACGACGATGACACCAAGGGAGGCCGCGGGAGGTCGGCTGGTCGTCGCCCACGTCAGGAGAGCAAGCCGCGCAAGGAGAAGCAGCCGACAAAGTCGACATCAGCAAAGGACGCCGACTCCTCCTTTGGTGGCAAGGGGCGAGGCGACCGGGAGGCGTCCTGCTCGCTGTTCGGCGTCGCGGAGCCGACCGTCTCGCTGGCGCCGGAGGCCGGCGAGGACGTCCAGGTGGTGGCGGCAGCCGTGCATGAGAATCCGGCGGTGGTCCTGCTCGACAGCGGCTGCTCGCACCACCTGATGGGGACGAAGGAGGCCTTCGTCGGCCAGGGACTGAGCGGCGACGTCAAGCACGTGCGCGGCTTCAACGGGGCGCTGCGGCTCATCCAAGGCCGCGGAACTGTCGCTCTGCAAGGGGAGGCCGGGAAGCAGGTGCTCGTCCCCGACGTCCTCTATGTCCTAGATGTGCAGGCAAACCTGCTGTTTGCCGGCCAGCTGCAGGAGAGCGGCATGTGATTGCAGGACGACGGCGACGAGATGGTGCTCGTCTCGGCGGCGGGTGACGTGATTGATCGGCCAAAGTACACCGGCTGGGTTCTCTGTACCAACTTGCGACTGTACACGACGCCGTCGACGACGGCCGCAACAGCGATGGTGGCCCTACGGACCATCGCCACAGCGACGAAGTCGACGCCGGCTAGATGGCATGTGAGGCTTGCACACGTCGGCGTTGACACCATCACGAGCTCGAGGAAGCACGAGGTCGCCACCGGCCTGGACATCAAGCCGTCGGCCGGCACCGACTCTCCGTGTGTATCGTGTGCCGGCGCGAAGCTGGCGCGGCACACCTTCCCTGACAAGGGCTCTGACGCCAACGACGCCTTGGCTGTCATGCACATCGACCTGTGCGGGCCATTCCGAGTGGGCGCCAAGGATGGCAGCCTCTACTTCTTGCTGCTGAAAGACTGTAAGACCCGTTACGTGTGGGTGAGGCCGGTCGCCAAGAAGTCCGACGTGCTACGGGAGTTTGAGAAGTGGCTGCTGCTGGCTGGGCCACAGACGAAGAAGTCGGTGTTGATGCTGCGCTCTGACCACGGAGGGGAGTTCCTTGGGAAGCAATTCACCGACTTTGTGGACGGTAATGGAATTGTCATGACTTAACCTGCACATACACCCCGCAGCAAAACGGTATTGCGGAGCGGGAGATGAGGACGGTGGTTGAGTCGGTGCGAACGATGCTGCTGAACATGGGTGTGCTGCACCACTCTCCGTCCCCCACTACAATGCCTGCACTTCTCTCAGCAGCTTGTTCAAAACCGACGCCGTCTTGCTGAAGTTCGGCACGAATCGTCTGTAATACCCCTGGAAACACAGCACCGCCCTTAGCGTATATTGGTCCCTTGGTGCCGGCACACGGTCGAGCACTTCCACTTTCGCTTGTAACCCAACCCTTAGAAATGAACCTGCCATGAAATTCATAGAAATATTGCGGTACGGGATTGGACGGCGAGCTTGGTTACGGGGCTGTAATTTCGTCGGTGCGGTTGGCGAAGTCGTCGAGTGGTCAGAACTTCGTTGTTCTGCGCTTCGTAAAAATCGCCCGTGGGCTGCGTGTCAGAACTTTGTCGCCCAACTGCAGGTTGATGCGCTTGACCAATCCGGACCGTTGATGAGGTGGCGCTTGACTTCTGTCCACCTGTATTGCAGTTGGCAGCATTCGGCTGCTGCATTGTTACATTACTTCCCCCTCCAAGTGGCGTCGTCCACGGCGCCAAACCATGGCTGGTCAAGTAACGATTCATTGCAGCAC
Organism: Closterium sp. Naga37s-1; assembly: GCA_947471745.1. Taxonomy (NCBI): domain Eukaryota; kingdom Viridiplantae; phylum Streptophyta; class Zygnematophyceae; order Desmidiales; family Closteriaceae; genus Closterium; species Closterium sp. Naga37s-1. The sequence goes on from CANJKZ010000243.1 coordinate 2,950,668, forward strand.
CGTCAAGGTGGCTCTCGGGTTCCCACGAGTCTTCACTAGCAGGCTGATCCTTCCAATGAACAAGAAACTCATGACCATGAGGTGTGTCGCCTTGAGTGGTGATAGATGCAACCTCAAACAGGCTGGGCCTGCCTTCGAACATCGGTGGCAGTTGGCGCGTGGCTGGACGGTCATGTGAAGGTGCACGGAAAGGGCGGAGGCGATGGACATGAAAGACGGGGTGAATACTCATATAGATGGGCAGTTGGAGACGGTAGGTGATTGGTGAGAAGACCCGGGTGATGGTGAACGGGCCAATGAAGCGAGGGACGAGTTGTCTGGTTGTGCCTTTGCGTAGGAGAGGTAGGTGGTCAGTGGAGAGAAGCACAGGATCGCCAACCTTGAAGCGGATATCTTTGCGGTTGGAGTTGGCATAGTGGGTCTGTAAAGATGGAGGTGCGAGCGGCATCAATGGCTGATTCGAGTGAAGTGAGGAACTCAAAGGCTGCTGGTGTGTGTGAGAGATGAGAGGGTGGGGTTGTTGGAGGCGTGGGTGCTGTGCCGTTGCGAGGTAGAAGGGTGGCTGACCGGTGGAAAGGTTGGGTGTGCTGTTGTATGCGAGTTCGATGGCAGTGAGGTGGAGGTCCCAATCTGTTTGGCGAGCTGTAACTTGTGCACAGAGGGCGTCTTCAACGTCAGCTAGCCGATGTACAGGTCGTCGATGGCCTGATACGTCAACGTGATGAACTGCCACGCGTGGTGGCTGGTGTCCACATGTCTCCGGCATGAATTCAAGGCAATCTGCACCACCGGCGAGCAGCCCCGCGAGATGACCGTGAAGGTCAGCAGCTGCACGGCGCGGAACTCCGCACGGCATTGCTCGCAGACGGCATCTCTACGGTGCCGTCGGCGAAGCACATCTGCCCGACCCTCTCCAGCTGGGGCTCGATGGATTCCTTCCACGTGAGAAGGTCGTGCCGACCGACCAGGGGCGCCGTGACGAAGACCTTGTCCGGCGGAAACTTGAAGTACTTGTAGGTCGGTGCGATCTATACTGCAGTCACATGTGTCGCCGAAGCCGGCGTCAAGCTCCCTGGACGTCGCCGTGCGAGGAGCCCGCAGCCGCCGACGTCTGCTGCCCTCACGCCTGAACGCCGCCGACTTCATCGTCGGCCGTCCGGAACACCCCTCTCTGCCTCGACGTGCCTCCCGCACTACTGCCGACTTGGTCACCGGCGTTGACGCTTAAGTCGACGCCACCTTCGTTGTTCACAAGTCGAGGAGAAGCAGGTTGAGAAGGGTGTTCCGTCGCCCACTTTGCGCGGATGCCCAGCTCGACGACGTCCAAGGGGAGGGTCTGGCCATACTCGCCATCCTCATGGCGTCTCCTCGCATCTGCCAGCCGCGTCTCCAGGGTATCCACTACTCCCGCGTTAGCGACGGGACCAACCATGGTGACTAGCACAGCTGCCAGCCTACGAACGAAATAGGTCATGCGCAAGTCAGCTAAACCGAAGGTATCGTTGCGGTGCCGTCCATGCTCACCGCACCATGCGAAGATAACTACTACAACGGGAGCTAGACTACAGGAAAGGCACGGGGTAGGAGTGATTGTAGCGTTCCTTGCACGTTTGCTTGTATTCTCTCTACGCACTCATTCACTGGGAGAATTGGCAAGAGTTTCACTAGCAAAGATTGACAACAATGGTTGCAACATCATTGGCAAAGTTGACTACATCACGAAGCAAGTCTGCCTAGCATGCAAGCTGATCGACCCCCAGTGCAGCACGGTCGACCGCGTTCCAACTGTGCAAATTTGCGGTCCGCCAACGTTGCAAGTCGACGGCGTGCCAACGCTGCAGCAAGGCGGCTGCAGAGCGTTGCACCCGCAGCACAGCAGCGCACCCGCTTCACAGGTGCTCGCAGCTGGTTGACGTGCCGTGCCCCGTCACGTGCACAGCCCAGACGCCAAGCCGACCATGTGCGCACAACGCATGTGATCCGCCATGTCGACCTCGGGATACCACCACCGAGGTCGTCTTCGCCAGGACCACCCGTGCGACTGTCGCGCTCCTCCACAGAACCCCGTCACCCGGGTAACCTGGTCGACTGGCAACCCCATCGACCAGCAGCTTCTCCTCGTGCCCATCGACCGCCCAGGACGACGACCACCATCGGTCAACTTCACCAAATCGACCACACCCTTGGTCGACCAACTCCAGGTCGACCACCTTCAGCTGTCAACCGACCACGCCAAGTCGGCTGCACCAGGTTGGTGTCACCAAGTCGACGCCACCGGGTCCGCGTCACCAAGTAGACACCCTCCCAAGTCGACCTCGCCAGGTCGACCTCCCAGTGTCGAAGTCTGACGCCGGCGTCCCAAAGTCGGCGGCTTCGTAGTGGCCCCGTGCAGGTCGACCTACTGTACTCCGTCGACCAGCTTGCTCAAGTCGGCGCCGCCCACTGCTGCAAGTCGGCTGCACCTCCCGCACACCCGACCACAAAGTCGGCTCTGTCTGTGCAAGCAAGGACGGGGCCAAAACACAACTCCCGTTGACACCGGGGACCCTTTTACCGGCGGGTCCTATAGCCGGGAGAATACGGTATAATGAAATGTTCTTGAATGGCGTAGTTGTGGGATAGATGACTCTATATATACCAGTAAAGAATGTGCTAAAAACGCAAAAATTGTTGTACTTTTCAATAAAAATGGAACTTGATACTTGGGCCTTGCAACATCACTATGCAAAATCTTTCTACAATGAGAGCAGGCTGTCATTGGTTCTGGTCCGGGCAAGGCTGAAAAATCAGCGTTGTCCAACATTTTTACACAGGAAAATTGTGAAATCGGCTTAAAACGGCAGAATGTCCTGGTAGATTCACTTTCACTTCGCAGTTCAGCCCTGGTACAAAGAAGGCAGACAAACAGTCAAAGCAGCCTTTCACGCTGATATCTGAAGGCCTGGATGAGGGAGGGCGGTTGACAGATCTCACCAGCTCTTTCTGCACGAGTCTTCACTGCGACCCAACAAGAGTCTGTCAGCACAGCTTTCAGAGCCTAAACCATAGCAAGAACTCTGGTTATGCATCCACATAGGAGCCGCTGAACATGCCAGTGGTGCCGACCACTTTGGTCCTCAGCTGCGGCTGAATGAGCGTCTGCGGGTGCTGCAGCTGCTGCCGTGCATGCTCCAACGCCCATGCCACCTGGTGGGGATCGGTGGTGGGTGGTGTTGGAGACACACATGACAGGCATGCGAAAGAGAGACGAGATGGATTGGAGGAGGCCCGCCATACGCTCATGCCAGACTGCTGTCAATGAGAGTGTGTGTGCAGTGGGGAAGGCGAGGAGCATACAGTGGGGAAGGCGAGGAGCATACAGTGGGGAAGGCGAGGAGCATACAGTGGGGAAGGCGAGGAGCATACAGTGGGGAAGGCGAGGAGCATACAGTGGGGAAGGCGAGGAGCATACAGTGGGGAAGGCGAGGAGCATACAGTGGGGAAGGCGAGGAGCATACAGTGGGGAAGGCGAGGAGCATACAGTGGGGAAGGCGAGGAGCATACAGTGGGGAAGGCGAGGAGCATACAGTGGGGAAGGCGAGGAGCATACAGTGGGGAAGGCGAGGAGCATACAGTGGGGAAGGCGAGGAGCATACAGTGGGGAAGGCGAGGAGCATACAGTGGGGAAGGCGAGGAGCATACAGTGGGGAAGGCGAGGAGCATACAGTGGGGAAGGCGAGGAGCATACAGTGGGGAAGGCGAGGAGCATACAGTGGGGAAGGCGAGGAGCATACAGTGGGGAAGGCGAGGTGATGGAAGGGAATATCGTCCCAGTCAAAGGGACCCGCCTCTAGCGTCTCTGAGCCTGCAGGTGACGGAGGAGTGACAGGTGATTCAGAAGGGCGTGAGCACAGAACGAATTGGATGACAGCCAAGTAGTTTTTTTCCCAGATCCGGCATGTCGTGGATAACAGGCATGCAGCAGACAGCGAGTCAAGCATGACAAGGCTGGGAATGAGGCAAGTGTAAGCAGCAGGGGCACTTGATACTGAAATACTGGTAATACAGGGCATAGGGGCGCATATGACAGGACGGTGAGGAAGGAAGGGTGACAGAGCATGGTGCTTGGGTTGGCAGAGCAGCACACGGGCATGGCAGCAGCAGGCGGGCCTACCAGCGGCACAGTGTGGTGAGAGGAGGTCAGCAAGGTAGATGATCTGCACCTGGTGGGCGGCACATGGTGGCAGAGAAGGATACGAAACGGGGGAAGGATGGGCAGGGGGAAGGATGGGCAGGGGGAAGGATGGGCAGGGGGAAAGATGGGCAGGGGGAAAGATGGGCAGGGGGAAGGATGGGCAGGGGGAAGGATGGGAAGGGGGAAGGATGGGCAGGGGGAAGGATGGGCGGCACACATGCACACGTCAGGGTCGTGGTGACAAGGGCAGCACTTCCACTGCCTGGTCTAGCTTGATGGGGAAAGGGCGTAGTGTTCAGCTGAATGCATGTTCATGCCACAGATTGCCGGAAGCCTTTCTTTTTAACCAGATGAGTTTTCAAGTGGATGAGGATGAGGATGGCATGCACCATGAGGATGGCATGCACCATGAGGATGGCATGCACCATGAGGATGGCATGCACCATGAGGATGGCATGCACCATGAGGATGGCATGCACCATGAGGATGGCATGCACCATGAGGATGGCATGCACCATGAGGATGGCATGCACCATGAGGATGGCATGCACCATGAGGATGGCATGCACCATGAGGATGGCATGCACCATGAGGATGGCATGCACCATGAGGATGGCATGCACCATGAGGATGGCATGCACCATGAGGATGGCATGCACCATGAGGATGGCATGCACCATGAGGATGGCATGCACCATGAGGATGGCATGCACCATGAGGATGGCATGCACCATGAGGATGGCATGCACCATGAGGATGGCATGCATCATGAGGAAGCAGCGATCGAGGGGGCTGGCAGCCAGTGCAGGAGCTGACTGCGCTTGGCTGGGAATGGCTGGGTTCAACTGACCTGCTTTGCTATCAGCAAATTCAACTGCTGACCTGGTTGGGAATGTTGTAGACGGCCAGCAGGCTTCTCACTCGCGCCTCTGCGCACGCCTCCTCGCGCACCTCCCTCTCCGCGCCCTCCCTCGACGACTCGCCCAGCTCCAAGAACCCTGGTGTGGTGCGGCATGGTGTGGTGTGGCATGGTGTGGTGTGGCATGGTGTGGTGTGGCATGGCATGGTATGGTGTGGTGTGGCATGGCCCGGCATGATGTGGCATGGAAAAAGTATACGATGGGGTTGGGAAGCACCGGGAGCGACGCACCTTGAGGGAAGCCCCACATGCCTTCACACGGTGGGATGCCCCTTCTACACAGCAGCACCTGCCAGGAGTGCAAAGTGGTGGGGAGTGGTACTATGAGGAGATTCTTGAATTGGGATGGGTCAGGCGAGGTGGGGAATGGCGACAGGGATGTGGGTTGCTGGGTTCTTGCCGACAGGTGGGACAGTGGAGGACAGGGATGGGGATGGGGATGGGAATGGGAATGGGGATGGGCATTGGGATGGGGATTGGGATGGGCATTGGGATGGGGATGGGTTGATGATGATGATGATGATGATGATGATGATGATGATGATGATGATGATGATGATGATGATGATGATGATGATGATGATGATGATGATGATGAGAGGGTGAGAGCAAGGAACTCACCAGGTGGCACAGTGTGATTGGTGGGAGAGCCGCACTGCGAGCAGAACAGAACGCGGTGGCTGCTGCCCGCCCACGTGCCCTCCTTCCCCTTCCCTTCCTCCTTCCCCTTCCCCTCCTCCTCCTCCTTCGCTCCCAATGCCCCCACTGCAAGGCCTTGCCCCGCCACGTCCGCCGCTCTCCCCTCTTCCTCATTCCTCTCTCTCCCCCCTTGCTCCGCCCCAGCCCCACCACCCACAGCGCGCACCCTCCTGCCCGCCCTTCGTGCCAGGCACTGTTGCTTGATGCCGTGCGCCCCTGGCAGCCACACCACAGGCCTCGCAACACGACACACGCCACGCCACGCACCACCGCCGCACCTGCTGCTGCCTGCCTGCCTTCGCCTGCCCCCGCTGCTGCCACTCACACTGCCCCAGCTGCTGCTGCTGCCCTCCCTGCCGCTTCTCCAGACTTCATTGCTGTTCGCCGTCCTCGCCAATCGCCCACTCACTTGCTCTCCGCCCCGCCCTGCTCCCTCCCCCAATCCGCCTGTCCGCCTCCCCTTCTGCTGCCACGCCCTCACACCCAGCCCCATGCCGACTGGCGGGGCGACTGTGGGGACGACAACACTGGGGACGGCGGGCAGGGAAGGCGAAGGGGGGGGAAGAGGAAGGGCGCAGGGGGTGTGCGGGAATGCGGTGCAGTGTGGTGTGCGGCAATGCGTTACATGCATGCTCGCATGGCCACGTGTGTCAGCACGGTGCAGTGTGGTGTGCGGGAATGCGGTGCAGTGTGGTGTGCGGGAATGCGGTGCAGTGTGGTGCAATGCGACTACGGTCACCTCTGTGCGAGCAGCTGGCGATGTGTGGTGACGCACAGACGCTGCAGCCGCACCGAACCCGCCATGCCGCTTCCCCTCACGTTGCGCCTCTCGCTGCCCTTCTCACTCCTCCTCTCGCTCTCCCCGCCTCCGCTATCGCTCTCACTGCGTCCTCTCCGCTGCCAGTGTCTGGAGATGGAAAGGGGAGAGGGAGTGGGATTAGATGGGGAGAAATGCCTGCGGGATTTGGAATTTGGAAAGAAAGCGCGCGGAGGGGCGCGGTGGGGCGCATGGAGGGGCGCATGAAAAGGGTTACGACCGACGGGGGAGGGGTGGATGAGCGCGACTGGCGTGGCGCGGCGCACCAGCCTTTGTGTGGCACGCCCCGCCCGCCTCTACTCCGCACGCGTGGCGCGCGGGTGACGCGTGGGGTCGCGGGACAGCATAGGGGTTGCGGCTAGCGCGGGGGAATGAGTGGCGAAAATACGTTTCGAAGAGCAGGACGGCGGACGACGTGTCGAGGTGACGTCAGCGGGGCGGCGGAGGTTGGAGTGCCCGTTTCAGGATGGTACCGCGCCGCGAGTTTCGATGCACTGTCCGTCAGAGTCTCGGCCCTGAAGCACACAGGGAGGGTGACACGACAGTAAAGGTATACGCATTCTTTCCGACTCGGGACACTGCGTGTTATGAATGAACTTGCAGAGTGCGCAGAATATCGAATAACGAGAATGAACTCAAAGAACTGACGATACAATGAAAGTGACGAGGCCTAAATAGGGGAAATGCTAGCTAGGGGGAGAGGTAGGGCGAAGATGGCTCGGTGATGGTTGCGATTGGTGCGGAGGCCGTTCGGGAGTGGCTCGGTGCGACGAAATAGGCAAGACAGGTTCGTCGCGTGACCCTCGGGATGGCCTCACTAACGAGTGCCTCAGTAAGGATTTGTTAATCCTTACACTCTCCCACCTTCTAAATAAGGCAGCCCTGTACTGAAACAGGCCCCACACTAGCGAGGATTCCGTAGATCTCCTCTTCAGCTGAATCCGACGGCCGAAATGTCTTTGAGAATACTTTTGAAAAGGTTGGAATGTAGGCCGTTGATGAAGTCCGATTTCGATCTGACGGTCGACGATGATCTGGCCCAAAATGAAGTGAAGGTTGGAATGTGGGCCGTCGATCGAGCAGATGTAGATCTGACGGTCGAAGCTGACGCGATTTTGGAGGGAACAGTCTGACGCGAAATTCAATCGTGGCTGCTCAAAAACGTTGATATCAAGGTCGCGATCGTAGCCGTCTGTCGTGCTGCTGCATTCTGGCAAAGTCAGAAAACGCCATGGAAAGAACAGTGCAGCGCACTTTCTCCCCCCCTCCAAGAAAACACACCAAAATGTTTCCCGCAGCTGCGCCGAAGTAAACTCCAACAAAACCAGGTGTTAAGTCCCACTCAGAAAGCCGTTGAGCGTAGAAGTCCAGGTGAAAACGTGTCGGTGTGGAAAGTCGATGTCGAAACCGGGTATTACGTGCCCCAAAATTCTCCGAGGGCGAACCCGTAGATGTAGCCCAGAAACCGTGTCGAATTAATCAGAGACCTCGAACTGTCAATTCTTGTCGTGACACGTCCAGAATCTTCGGTGGTATCTCCAGCAGTTGCAGCTGGTAGCACCTGACGTGGTTGATATTAAGTGCAGTTGTCGTGGGCGGGTCGAAGGCGAGTTGTCAGTAGCAGAGTTGGAATGGTTTCTCCGAGAGTTTTGTCGTAATGCGCCGATGATTCGTGGGCAGGGATGAAATTTTACAGCTGTCTCTCCCCCCCTTCACTGTTGCTGCTTCCTTCTTCAGTTCGTCGTAAGTCCTTCGTACCCCTGAAAAAGTCCGTGTAAATCTCGCGGTACTGACCCACTTCGTTTGACGCGCGCGTTTAACCAAACGCCGCAACTCCTCCGAAATTGTCGGCGCTCTTTGCCGTAAAACCGGTAGGTCCCCACGTAAAAACTCCGAAATAGTCGCTCGAATCAAACCTCGTAAATACGCAGTTGCAGTTGCAGTTCTCCTCCGAAAATCTCGGACGTGCTATAGCCGCCCACTCGGTCACCATCAGTTTCCGTCGGTTACCCGACCCCAGCATGTGGGTTCAATCGAGAACCAGGGACTGCCCTGGGTCTTCCGAGACCGAATTTCACGGAACCTAGTGGCATCAACGCCGTTGACTCCGCCGTCGAAACTGCTCCTGCCGATGTTGCTTAACAAAAACCCACGTTTCCCCCACCAGCTCTTTGGAGATGTTTCACCGCATCACTCGTCGCCGGTCGATAAGTTCCCGAAGCTACGACTGCTCCCACGCTCCCTTTTTTCTGAAGAATTTCCCGAGGTGTGCGTTTAAACACCGGGGGTCCTATGTCTCCTGGCCGCTGTGTTTCTTGCCAGGCAACTTCGAAAAGTGCCCTTCAGGCGAAGTCCCCCAACGACTCGACCGCACTCCAAGAAGCGAAGAAATACCCGCAGCTTCATGAATCGTTTTGGTCGTTTCACCCCCCGACAATCCCGCTTCCCGCCGTTTACCCAGCGTCCGCTTTTTTCGGATGGGGTATAGTCGGTGTTGCCCGCGCGAACCCGGCTACGGTGGAGGGGAAAAAACTATCGGAGTCGGGGACCCTTATTTAAAAGGAACTGTCGCCCAACCGTTTTGCAGCCCACCGCAACCATCACGCCCCTAAACTCCACAGCTCCCGGTCCCAGCTTCGCCGCTGCGCCGTTGCGGAGAGTCACCCTACAACGGGAGTGGACTACGAAGGAGAGCACGGAGTTGTGTGGGTGATCGCGCTCTAGTAGCGTTCTATCAGAGTTCTTACTACTTGCTGTGTTCACTGAGAAATTTGGCAAGAGTTTCCACTAAGGACATTGAAAGAACATTGAAAATTGAGAATTAGAGTACAAAGAAGAGCATGCAAGTGATATCACTGGAATGGCATTGCAATCCCTAGCAAGAATTCTGCAAGGCGAATTGCCAGCACTGCATCAGAGCGGTTCGCCAACGCTGAAATAGAGCGGTTTGCCAGCGGAGCAGAAGGGCGACATGCCAGCGCTGCAACAGGGCGGCCTGCCAGCGCTGCATTCGCAGGTGAATATCTGCGCAGGTGTGCACCTGCCGAGTAGGTGCAGGTAGACGGTTGCACCGTCAGAGACATTGCGCAGGTGCCAGGTAGAAAACGCTCCGACGGGTTCGTCAGGTGTCCACCGTCGAGCACGTGATGCCATTTCGCAGGTCGAATTTCGCTAAGAGCCACCTGAGCGAATTTCGCATGCCCTTGCAGAGTTTCGCAGTCGCGCGAATTCGGCCAGCCAGTTCGCCGAGTTGAGACTCGCCGAACAGCGCCCTTTGATCAGAGAACGGGGCTCCTCGGAAAGCACCTCGTCCGTCAGAGATCGCGCGACCCAGAAGCAGATCAGAAGACGAGCTCGTCGAACAGCACCCCGTCGACCAGAGCTCGTTGACGGGCTGGTGAATCAGAGGACAACCTCCTCGAAAACCACCCGCGGGTTCAGAGGACGGGCTGATCCAATGCAACGATCACTTCGTCGAATTCACCACGTCGTCGCAGAGAATGCCTGCGCCCAAGCGAGGGCGGGGCCTTTCACTACGACACTCCCCTGCCCAGCTTACGCTTGGGCACCCACACACAAGGTCCACCCAAAACCTAAGTAATAGAATACAAGGGGATATTCCTCTGGCATGCACACTCCCGCACGCCGATCACCGCACCAGCCATGTTAGAGGACATGGCACCTACTGCTGCACGTCGTCGTCGTCGCTGACGTCGGCAAGGCGAACCTGGCCGACCGCGACAGAGCACCGGTTGAAGGCCGGAAAGTGCAGCCCTTTCGTGAGGAAGTCCGCCGGCTGCTCGGATGTCGGGATGTACTCCAGCGCAATCTTCTTGCGCTTCACCATCTGCTGCAGCCAAGCATAGTGCCTCTCCATGTGCTTGAGGTTGCCCTTCAGCCCCAAGCCCTCAGCAACCGCGATGGCGGACTGATTGTCCACGTTCAGAGTAGTCGGCGTCCCAGCATCGAGGAGCTGGAACTCGGCGAGGAGGAATCGAAGTCGACGGGCCTCCTTGCCAGCTTCAGTGGCCGCGATGTACTCCGACTCCGTAGAGGACAGAGTCACGCACTTGATGCGTTGGCTCGTCCAGGAGACAGCTGCGCCGCCGAAGGTGAAAACGTAGCCACTTGTGCTAGTGCGATTCTGCTTGTTGACGGCGTCGTCCGCGTCCGCGTAGCCGACCAGTTTCAGAGTTTCGGGTCCTCCTCCGAACTCCAGAGCGAAATCGCGCGTGTCGGCAAGATAGGTGAGGCAGCGATCGACCTCGCGCCAGTGCTGATCGCTCCTCACCGTCAGACCAGACCCCAGCTTGCTACACGCGAAAGCAACGTCGGGCCGAGTTGTTGTGGCAGCGAACTGCAGCGAACCGACCTTCTGACGGTACTCCTCTTCTTCGCGCGACTGAAAGTCTTCGTCGTCGAAAGTCAGCTCCGCGTAAGCGTCCACGGAAACAGGCGTCTTCGGACGCCGACCAGTCTGCTCCTCGTCGATGAAGCGCCTACGCAGCTTGTCGACGTAGGACTGCTGGTGCAACCACAGCTTTTGCGCCGGACGGTCGCGCACGATTTCGAGCCCCAAATACTTCTCGACCGGAGTGATATCGCGCGGCTCAAAAGCGGCCTCCAACAGCTCCTTCAACTCCTTCAGCATCGCGGTGCTGCTGCTAGCGGCGAGCAGGTCGTCGACGTAGACGAGCACCCAGCACGCCACTCCGTCGTCGCCAACTCTGAAATAGAGAGCCTCGTCCACCTGGCTCTTGCTCCAACCGGCGCCCGTCAGCACAGCGTCTAGCGCCGAGTACCACAGCAGAGGAATCTGTTTCAGCCCATACAAACTCTTCAGCAGCTTGCATACGCGGCCAGTGCCATCGTTGTAGTAAGCCGGCTGGTCCATGTAGAGCACGCGATCGAGCTTGCTCTGCAGAAACGCGTTCTTCATGTCTAGCTGCATGAGGTGCAGGTCGAGAACGGCGACAATGCTGAGAAAAATTCGCAGCGTGACGTAGCTCCCGACCGGTGCATACGTCTCTTCGTAATCAGCTCCGTAGACCTGCGTAAAGCCCTTCACCACCAGGCGGGCTTTTTCGCGGGCGACCGTGTCGTCGACGTGATACTTCGTCGTCAGAACCCAGCGGTTCTTCATGACATTGACGCCGCGCGGGCGCTCCACCAGCTCCCATGTGCCGTTGGTGATGAGACTTCGAATCTCCTCGTCCATCGCCGCTTTCACCGCCTTGCCCTTCCAACTCGCTAACGCCTCCTTCACTGTCATGTCAGCGATGTCCCAGCGATGCTCCGGGTCGGCGTGCATATCAGGGTCGAGCTCTGGAACGTTGACGTCGAACTGCGCATCGTCGAGCAGAGTGCTGTAAGAGGTCGGCGGCAGGCAAGCATGGTAACTCAGCTTCTCGCGAGGCTTGCCAAAGTTAGAGCGGGTGGAACGTCGAACTGCGGGCTTGTCGGCAGAGACTTCCACCACGTCACTGTCGCTGGACTGATCCCCGGTCGACAGCTCCCCTTCATCGCCGCCGATGACTTCAACATCATCGCTCGATGTGCCATCGTCGAACTGCTCCCCTGTCGTCCGCTCCTCAGAAGCGAACTCCTCGTTCGACGGCTCCTCTGACACACGCTCCTCTGAAACGCGCTCCTCTGAAACGCGCTCCCCGTTCGACGGCTCCCCTGTCAGCGGCTCCTCTGAAACACGCTCCTCTGAAACGCGCTCCTCTGTCGGCGGCTTCTCTGAAACGCGTCCCCTGTTCGACGGCTCCCTTGTCGGCGGAAACTTTACTCTGACGCCGACTTGCTCGCCGACCAGATCACGTTGACCGCCAGAGATGCCGATGGGCGGAGCCGAAGGCGATGCACCAATGCTCCCCTCATCGCTGGCGGCCGACGTCGATGCCGACTTAGGCAGATTGGCAGCGAGCGATGGGGGGGAGGCGGGAAGAGGAGGAGGAGGGTTCGACGAGGGCGGAATGGAGGGAGAAGGATCTTCAGAAGGACCATCGTCCTCGGATTCGAGCAACGAAATCGCCGCTGGCGACGTACCCGTCGGCGGAGAAATCTTCGTCCGCTCGGACGCGGGCCCGTGCTCCACCTTCCACTCCTCCAGAGACATCGCCTCATAGAAGATTGCCTCCACGGTTGTGACAATGCAGTTGGCGGTGAGGTCTAGCACCTCCCATCCCTTGCTCTCCGGCGAAACACCGAGGTGAATTCCTCATCGTGCCTTCGGTGCCAACTTTCCGCCGCGCTGCTGCTCCGGGACCATGAACTGCACCATTCAGCCCCACACGCGCGCCAGCGTGAGATCCGGCTTCTGTCCGAACAGCAGCTCGTACGACGTCGTCCTCGGAGGAAGCGAAGCACGTTCGAGGCAGTTGCGCACCCAGACGGCGTGGCGAAGGGCGAGGTGCCACCAGTGGTGCTTCACCCCCATGTGAAGCAGCATCGTCCTCACAGATTCGACGACCGTGCGCATCTCCCGCTCCGCCATGCCGTTCTGCTGCGGAGTGTAGGGGCACGTCAGGTTGTGGAGGATACCCTTGTCCTCGACGAGTTCGGTGAAGGCCCGACCGAGGAACTCCCCTCCGCGGTCAGAGCGCAGCCTTTTCACCGACTTCGAAGTCTGCCGCTCCACCTCCTTCAGCCACTTCTCGAACACTCCGAGCACGTCGCTCTTTTTCGCGATCGGACGGACCCACACAAAGCGAGTCTTACGGTCCTTGAGGAGGAGGAAATATAGGCTCCCATCCATGGCGGCCACGCGAAAGGGGCCGCAGAGGTCAATGTGTACGACGTCGAGCGCGTTTTCAGCGTCTGATCCCTTCTCCGGAAAAGTATGACGCGCCAGCTTGCCGCCGACACAGGAGGTGCACGGCACATCGGCTCCAGTTGATTTCTCGATGTCCAGGCCGATGGCAACTTCATGTTTCGCCGAGCTCATAATCGTGTCAATGCCGACATGCGCGAGCCTCGCGTGCCACTTAACCGGCTTGGACTTCGTCGCCGATGCGATCGTCCGCAGAGCAACTGCTTCTGTCGCAGATGTAGTCGATTTCGAGGAGCAGGGGCGGAGGTCGGTGCAGAGGACTCGGCCGGTGTAGCGTGCTCGACCGAGCACATCTCCTGCAGCGGAAACGAGCAGCATCTCGTCACCCTCGTTCTGCAGCTTCACGCCGTTTTCCTTCAGCTGACCAGCCGACAACAGATTCGCCTGCACGCCCGGGACGTACAACACGTCGGGGATCAGAATCTGCTTTCCGGTCTCCCCTTTCAGAGCAACTGTGCCACGACCTTCGACATTCTGAAGCGCCCCGTTGAATCCGCGCACGTGACGGATTTCACCTCCTGGCTTCATGTCGATGAAGGCCTCTCGCGTTCCCATCAGATGATGAGAGCATCCGCTGTCGAGGAGCACCACGCTCGGATTCGCCTGCACCGCTGCAGCGACCGCCTGGAAGTCTTCTCCAGCCTCCGGCGCCAGCGAAATAGTTGGCTCAACCACTCCAACCATCGAACAAGAGGCTTCCTTGCCGCTCGAGGTGTCTTCCTCTGATTTCGACGGCGTTTTCGACGACGCTGGCTTCTCCTTGCGCGGCTGGTGGTCCCGACGACGACGCTCGCTGTCAGACTTCCCGCGGCTTCTTCTCTGATCGTCGTTGGACTCGTCGCGATCAGGGCAGTCATACGAGAGATGGTCAGGGTCTCCGCAGATGTAGCAGCGACGTCCTCCTCGACGCGAACCACTACTACCGCGATCATTGCCCTTCGCCGACTTCCCGCGGTCGGCGCCCTCCGTTGACTTCGTGTTCGACGACTTTCCGCCACCGCCTCCTCCTCCGCCCAACTTCCCACGCTGCCCCGTCTGACGTCCCTGCTTCGTCGGAGCGACGTAGTTGGCCTGCGGAAGGAGCTCTGAAGACCGCTCAGACTCCTGCATGAACTCATCCTGGATGATGTGACTCGAAAGCGAATCCTCGTTCAGAGTCTCGCGCGCGCCGGACATGATCAGCATCCGTCGCATCAGATTGTAGCTCGAGGGGAGGCCATTGATGACATGCGTGACATACGACGCCACCGAGTACTCGAAGCCAGCCATCTGCATGTCGGCCAAAATACGCCACGCCCGATTGCAGTACTCGGTCGCCGTTTCCTGCTCGCCCATGCGAATGGTGGCCATTTTTTTTTCCAGTTGGCTGATGTAGAGGTCGTCGGTCGCTTTGTAGGTGCGCATGATGTACTGCCACGCTTGGTAGCCGGCGTCCACACGAAGTCGGCACGGCTTTAACGCGACTTGTCAGAACATTATAGCTTATGCTGTTGTGTAGGCTATAGTGGGGTATCCCATAGGGGGTACAACCAATTAGGGTTTCATATTTGTACTCACTTCATTTCATAGTTCATCCATTCTTGTTCAAAAAAAAAAAGAAAACAAGCTCAGGGTGGATCACAATGTCACCACACATTCTGAGCACAAGTACAAGAGGTAGCAGTTTTATAGTTAACAAATATAAGCAAAGCTAGAGGCTATCACAGAGGGCAAGTGAGGAGGAGGAGAGACTGTGTCAGAATATTATGCTCTAGCCTGTAGTGGGGTGCTCTATAGCGAGTACAACTCTTCTAGGGTTTTGCTATTTGTATCCCCATTCTTGCTAGTGCAATCCTCTTCTTTCTTCTAAACTTTAACATGGTATCAGAGCAGATCGATCCCCTTGGATCGATCCTGTGGGTGGGCTCACCACCTTGTTGCTTCCGCTGCAACTGCTACTGCTACTCTCTGTGCCGCACGCCCCGTGGCGTGCGGCAGTTTTTCTTCCCGCCGTGCGCCCCGAGGCGCGCGGCGGTTTTCTGCCCGCCGTGCGCCCCGAGGCGCGCGGCGGTTTTCTGCCCGCCGTGCGCCCCGAGGCGCGCGACGGGTTTCTGCCCCGTCACTCGCCGCGTCGCCCCCGGGAGGCGCTGCGACGGGCGACGGGGACCCGTCGCGCCGCCCAGGGGAGCCGCGCGCGGCCCCTGCTGCCCCGTCGCGCGGCCCTGCTGCCCAGGGGAGCCGCGCGCGGCCCCTGCTGCCCCGTCGCGCGGCCCTGCTGCCCCGTCGCGCTGCCCAGGGGAGCCGTGCGCGGCCCCTGCTGCCCCGTCCCGGACCTGCCCCGGCCCCGACCTGCCCCGGCCCCGACCTGCCCCGGCCCAACTCCCGTCTACAGGGGGAGTCTACAGGGGGCCGCGCGTTGCCCCCCCCCCCCTACCTCCCTACCCTGTTTTTAGGGTTTGGGGGGTGGCGGTTGGGGGGTGGCGGTTGGGGGGTGGCGGGTGTGTGGCGTCGCCTGCTCCTCCTCCTCCTTCGTCTCCCACTGCTGCAGCTATCGCTGAGGGGGGTGGATGTGTGGGAGTGTACGGAGTGGTGCTAGGGGGGTGGAGTGTGAGTAGAGCTAGGGTTTGAACAGGGGGTGTGTGAAATGGGGGTGGGACAGTTGGGGGAGGTTGAATGGAGGCGGTCGTCGTGTCGTCAGCAGCAGCAGCAGTCCGGAGGCTACAATCTCCGGTAGTCGCCAGTCGCCCGTGGGTCCGTTGCTCGTCTGCCGCTACTTTTAGCCGCGGGGCCAGTTACCCCAGTAGTCCGGAGCGCTGTTCCGGTAGCCACTGAGCCAGCAGCTCGTCTGTGTGTCTGCAGCGTCAGCAGTCGCCTCCCATCTTCTCTCCCCCACAGTCTCTCCTCCTCCTCACTTGCCCTCTGTGATAGCCTCTAGCTTTGCTTATATTTGTTAACTATAAAACTGCTACCTCTTGTACTTGTGCTCAGAATGTGTGGTGACATTGTGATCCACCCTGAGCTTGTTTTATTTTGCTTGCTCTGCTGATTACACCCCACTTTGGCTATGGGGGTGTGTCAGAATATTATGCTCTAGCCTGTAGTGGGGTGCTCTATAGCGAGTACAACTCTTCTAGGGTTTTGCTATTTGTATCCCCATTCTTGCTAGTGCAATCCTCTTCTTTCTTCTAAACTTTAACACGACTTGCACCAGTGGCGAACAGCAGCGCGAAAGGACCATGAAAGTCAGAAGATGAGCGGCCCGAAATTCCGCCCACAAGTCAGAGTCATCTTCGTCCGGCGTCTCCACCTTGCCGTCAACGAACTTCTTCAATCCGGCGATCTCCAGCTGAGGTTCGATTGACTCAATCCATGTGATCAAGTCGTGTCGTCCTTCGAGCGGCTTCGGCACAGCGATCTTGTCCGGCGAAAATTTGAAGTAGCCGTACGCCGGCGCGATGCCTCCGTCGCGACCAGCCACCGCATGAGTCGTCGATGTCGGCCTGGCTCCACTCCGCTGAGGAGAAAGGCGTCGACCATCGATGTTGCCGTTCGAACTTCCCGCTGCCGTCGAGCGCTGAACTCGCGCCTGCATTCCGCCGACGCCGACGTCGGCAGCCCGAATCACTCCACGAAGCCTTGTGCTGCCTTCGCTGCCGACCACCGTCGACCTGGTCGTCGATGACTCCTTCGTTGCGTGCCGGTCTGGGAGTGGCGGGCAAACCATCCGCCTCCGTACGGGTCGTTGGGTGATCGCGCGCCCACTGCACGCGGGTCCCAAAGAGCAGAACATCCAAGTTCGCTCCGCCATACTCGCCAGCTGCGTGGCGTGCCCGAACGTCATCTAACCGCGCCTGCAGGGTATCCTCTACGCCTGCAGCGACCTCCTCCTGGTCAACCATGGCGGTCTAGACGGATGCCGGCCTACTACCACTTAGGTAATTAACGCAGAAGTCAGCTAATCTGAAGGCTCTAACGCGGGGTCGCTCCACGCTCACCGCACCATGTGGAGAGTCACCCTACAACGGGAGTGGACTACGAAGGAGAGCACGGAGTTGTGTGGGTGATCGCGCTCTAGTAGCGTTCTATCAGAGTTCTTACTACTTGCTGTGTTCACTGAGAAATTTGGCAAGAGTTTCCACTAAGGACATTGAAAGAACATTGAAAATTGAGAATTAGAGTACAAAGAAGAGCATGCAAGTGATATCACTGGAATGGCATTGCAATCCCTAGCAAGAATTCTGCAAGGCGAATTGCCAGCACTGCATCAGAGCGGTTCGCCAACGCTGAAACAGAGCGGTTTGCCAGCGGAGCAGAAGGGCGACATGCCAGCGCTGCAACAGGGCGGCCTGCCAGCGCTGCATTCGCAGGTGAATATCTGCGCAGGTGTGCACCTGCCGAGTAGGTGCAGGTAGACGGTTGCACCGTCAGAGACATTGCGCAGGTGCCAGGTAGAAAACGCTCCGACGGTTTCGTCAGGTGTCCACCGTCGAGCACGTGATGCCATTTCGCAGGTCGAATTTCGCTAAGAGCCACCTGAGCGAATTTCGCATGCCCTTGCAGAGTTTCGCAGTTGCGCGAATTCGGCCAGCCAGTTCGCCGAGTTGAGACTCGCCGAACAGCGCCCTTTGATCAGAGAACGGGGCTCCTCAGAAAGCACCTCGTCCGTCAGAGATCGCGCGACCCAGAAGCAGATCAGAAGACGAGCTCGTCGAACAGCACCCCGTCGACCAGAGCTCGTTGACGGGCTGGTGAATCAGAGGACAACCTCCTCGAAAACCACCCGCGGGTTCAGAGGACGGGCTGATCCAATGCAACGATCACTTCGTCGAATTCACCACGTCGTCTCAGAGAATGCCTGCGCCCAAGCGAGGGCGGGGCCTTTCACTCCGACAGCCGTCACCTCGTGTAGACGCCCGGGTCAGGAGAAACCAGCGAACTGCACCAATGTTGTCCTTGCGGCGCCCCGATTTTTTCGCGTGCTGTTTGTTAGAGACTAACGACGGAGTCAATGAAGATTAGGAGCCGAAATATCACAAAATCGTTGGTCTCGATTTCTGGACAGAATCGTCGACTTCACAAGAAACGTCGTCGACGAAACTTGCACCGTTAGAATTGTCTCAAACTCGAGTATGTTGTAGCTCTAGATCGGAGCTACAATTCGCAATTTGAATCGTATCAAATAATGGAGTATTTCTCGAGTTATTAATTTCGGTGCACTAGGGGGTATGCTGCCACAAGAACTTAACTCAATCACAAGAGTCTCACAAGTTCACAATTACTACACAAGAGAGTTGGAGTAGCAATAAACCAGGTAGGAGGGGATGAGGAGGACGAGAGGGAAGGTCCCAAGAGAGTCTCCAACCAAGGAAACCCCATGCCACACAATTCCCCTTCCAATAGCAACCCCACTTTCACTTTTGTCATTTTCCCAACCTCCACAATCCATCTCACCCAAGTTGGCCACACTTGCCAACCTGGTTTGGCTTCACCCAACCACTTGGCAGCATCTACAGTGATGGGTACGAATTTCCAAACCCCCAAAAGTCTGTACCCCATATTGAGTCACTTCACAACTTCCCAAAGTCGTCGCATCACAAACAAATCTTTGAACGATCATAACTTTCTCGTTCTTGCTTCGATCGCGACGATTCTTGGTTCGTCGGAAAGCTCATGAGCAGAGGAGTCACTTCAGATATCTGCTCAAGCCAAATAACATTCACACACACTCAGAAAATCCAAACCACAGAAAACACAAATTCTTGCACACGCTCACATCACGCATGCAACGCACGAACATATGATGGGAGGCAGACAGACATGAATGCATGTGATTGCATCACACAACAAACTCCCCCTCAGGCTGCCAACCATCATTCCACATGCCATAGCTCAAGCATGCATCCTCAATGCACACTCATCCAAACAATCGCCATTCCCTTCCAATGTTCTTCCTCTCTCCTTCCAACATCCCACTTCTAACACGCCCACTTTGTTCAAATCTGCAGCACCTCGTGCACGTTCACCACTTGGCGGCTTCATGCCTGGAGGCGCCCATCCCTCAGGCCGGCTGAAACACTTGAACCACGGGTGTCCAGCTTTCTTGCAGTACCAGCACGCACCCTTCATTCGGGTGCTTCCCCTGCCACTAGAGCTCCCATGCCCCTCGTTGTAGTCACCTCGGCCTCTCCCTCTGCCAAAGCCTCTCCCACGGCCTCGGCCTCTCCCTCCCCCTCTTCCTCTGCTGCCTCCTGCAGCTCCATACCCCTCAGCAGTTTTATTGGCAGCACCACCTCCCGTGTGGCGCCTGCGGAAGTCCTCCTGCAGGATCTGCTGCCGTAGCCACTCAGGCGTCCACTTGTCCTGCTGAACGTTGAGGGTGGGGATAAGGTTGTCCCACGAGTTGTCGAGCACCGAGATGATCTTGGTGCACTGCTGCATCTCCGACACCTTGCTGCCCGCCGCTGCCATCCTCGCATAGGTGTCCTTGACCTTGTCAAGCACCGGCTTCACATCGTCTCCCGGCCGCATGGAGAGGGCAGCCAGCTCCTTCTCCAGCACAATCACCATCGGCAGCGTGTTGGGCTGAATCACATCCCGAAGTAGCTTCCACGCCTTCGGTCCCGAGTCATCGAGCTCCACCAAATCTTTGATGGACTGGAGGATGAGGTCGTACAGCACCGCGCTCTACTCAATCCACCGATCCCGAGCATCTCCTTCCTCGGGCATCTTCTCTTCTCCCATCGCAAGTTTCAGCAGCTTGTAGCGCTTGAACACGCTCCTCATCCGCCCGCTCCATTCCTCGTAGTTTAAGCCATCCAATGCCTCAATCTTGGATGGTGGCGGCTCACTCCTCTTCTCAGCTGCTTCTCCACTCCCTTGACTCATCTCCTCTGCTCCCAATCACAAATTTCAGCTCCCCCTTTGCTGTCCACACCGAAGTCCCACACAATTTCCACAAGTGTCGGCGCCAACGAAATTTCTGCAGAGTTTCCCCTTAGCGGAAGTCACATCCAACCTCCAGAACTCCACTTAGGCACGCCCACAGGCCATGGTGGGTCTAGGAGGGTCTTCACACTTCAGTAGACTCCCCACAAGGTCCTTAATCAGCTCTGATACCACTTGTTAGAGACTAAGGACGGAGTCAATGAAGATTAGGAGCCGAAATATCACAAAATCGTTGGTCTCGATTTCTGGACAGAATCGTCGACTTCACAAGAAACGTTGTCGACGAAACTTGCATTGTTAGAATTGTCTCAAACTCGAGTATGTTGTAGCTCTAGATCGTAGCTACAATTCGCAATTTGAATCGTATCAAATAATGGAGTATTTCTCGAGTTATTAATTTCGGTGCACTAGGGGGTATGCTGCCACAAGAACTTAACTCAATCACAAGAGTCTCACAAGTTCACAATTACTACACAAGAGAGTTGGAGTAGCAATAAACCAGGTAGGAGGGGATGACGAGGACAAGAGGGAAGGTCCCAAGAGAGTCCCCAACCAAGGAAACCCCATGCCACACAATTCCCCTTCCTATAGCAAACCCACTTTCACTTTTGTCATTTTCCCAACCTCCACAATCCACCTCACCCAAGTTGGCCACACTTGCCAACCTGGTTTGGCTTCACCCAACCACTTGGCAGCATCTACAGTGATGGGTACGAATTTCCCAACCCCCAAAAGTCTGTACCCCATATTGAGTCACTTCACAACTTCCCAAAGTCGTCGCATCACAAACAAATCTTTGAACGATCATAACTTCCTCGTTCTTGCTTCGATCGCGACGATTCTTGGTTCGTCGGAAAGCTCATGAGCAGAGGAGTCACTTCAGATATCTGCTCAAGCCAAATAACATTCACACACACTCAGAAAATCCAAACCACAGAAAACACAAATTCTTGCACACGCTCACACCACGCATGCAACGCACGAACATATGATGGGAGGCAGACAGACGTGAATGCATGTGATTGCATCACACAACACTGTTTCACCCAGCCTGCTTTTGTCGGAGTAGAACAGTCCTGCAACTCCCCCTATTTTTTTTTTTTTTTTTTTCTGTACAGCTGTCGAACGAGCACCAACCCAGGTGCCTTTAACCAGCGCAGGGTAGGCCCGTGTTCACCCCCTTTTTCGGCCAAGTAAGTTGACTGCATGAGTCAGAACTAAGACTTGGTGGGGATAGTGAGGTTCGGACAACGGAAGGTCACAGATCGTTCACACCGGCTTTTAACCTGCCCTTCACGCCGTTCTTCAACCCCCGCTTAGCCGTCGGGCAGTTTCTTCCCGTGTGTCCCGGCGGCCTGTACCAACTCCTCCGAAAATGTCGGGGCAGTACGTTGAACGCCATTTCATCGTGGGCTATTGAGGCTGTCCCCGAAAATGACTTCCTTAGAGGGAATCCACTCTCGAAATTGTCGGCCAGCAGTCAACAGTACCAGGCACGCAGCGTCATCCGAGTGTTCTTCGGGGTGTATGGGCCCGAATTGCCCTCGCCGCGTGCGTCCCACTCCTCGTGAGTGCGATTTAGCCACTCCGTTTTCTGTTGCAACCCGTAAGTGTTGGCGGGTCTGAAGTTCCCGTCTGTCCACGTGCACTCCTGCCGAAATACTCGATGACGCGCCCGCCATGCAGTAAAAGCCGCTGCACTTCAGGTCGGGCGGTGAATAGTATACACCGAGGTGGACAAGTGCATACAATCATAACGGTCTTAACCGTGCTTGAGGAAACAGCGGACACTGTTCCAGATGGGATGTCTAAGGGCGGGAGATGCTAGCCCTCCGTTTGGACCACAGTGCAGCGAACGCACTTGTCCACTTCCAACTCTTGCCAACCATCTTGATTTTACCCAACATGCTTTGCTCTTCTGCCAGGTTGCGTTGCTGACGCTTGCTCCGGGCCACACCAAACTTGCGGGTGAAGATACGTGCATGTTGCCTGAACGCGAACTCGATTTTGTGAAGGACACGTTGCGTGCGGAATTTCTGACCTCGGAAAACCGCTTCACACCTCTCGACCCAGAGTTGATGGAAGGTGATGGCCGTGAGGGTGAGCTCCGGAAAAGCTGAGCTGGAACCTGTCTTCCGGAACAAAAGGTCCCCGATTGTGGATGATGGACGGTTGGGATGAAGTAAACGTAATGCCCGTCTGAGGGCCGTCGGAACCGCCTGGATCCGTGGGCAGAGGAGGAGGCAATGCTCCAATGTCTCTGATTCCCCACAGTACGGGCAGGATGGTTTGCTGCTGAGAAAAGCGAGGCGCTCCCCCACTTGTAGGTTGAGACCATGGATTCTGATGAGGACGTCGCGTGGACGGCTGGGAACTGCCAGCGAGTCCCTCGTCTTCACCACTCTTTTCCAGTTGATGCTTCTGCCCCATCTCTCTGCCCACTTTTCCCTTTTCTTAGACTCCTGATATTTCCCCTTCCAGCAGTCCTTCATCTTCCGCAGAGAAACCATCTGCCCGTTCTCCAAAATGTTCAGTGGGGGCGTTGACCCAGCCGAGCAGGGAAGCACTGTGGGAAAACCCAATAATCTCGTCCACTGCGCTGGTATCGCTGCGAACGCTTTCAGCACAAGCCTAGCCTGAGCGCTCCCCCCCAACTGCCTTGCCAGCTCCTCCGTTTGCTTGAGCGAAAGCTCTCCGTCCTCCTCCATGATCAATAACCCGCCGATGCGGACCTCCCAGAGATTCTCGCAACCCTTTTGCCCCCCGATGGGCGTCCTGAGTAGAGTGTTATTGTTGAAAACAATTCGCTCCTGCAACACCGCCTCCCTGCTACCCGCTGCTGGACGGACACAGAAGGGAGAGCTGATGAAGTTCTCACATGTCAGCTTCCATCTCATGCTGCGCCCTTTCTAGTGCTTAAGCAGCGCCACGTGAGATGAGAAAGTATCGATGCCCAGTGGCAGCTCCGCAGCCTAAACCATAATCTCCCGCTTAAGAGGGTCCCGTTCCGTGAGATAAGTTCCCACTCTCCTTGCAGCAAGACACGTGATTATAATCTCCGGATCCCTTACTCCGATGCCGCCTGCTTCCCTGGGAGTGTAGAGCAGCACCTTACTCCACAATATGAACCCTTCACCGTCGCCACTCTGTTCCCCGAGGTAAACCCCTGCAGTAACCGGACGATTTCCCCCCAAAGGTCCGCCGGTGGAGGGTAAACTTGTGCCTGAAAAGCCAACAGCGGGTTGATGTAACAATTCACCACCGTAGCCCTCACAGTAGTCGTTAGATATTTCAGCTGCCATTTTGTTAACTTCTCCGTAATGTGTTCCCACGCCTTTTCCCACGTTGGCAGGCCATTACCGGAGGGCGTCACCCAGACCCCCAGCAGACGCTCTGCATCATCCGCACCTGCCCACTTGAAGCAGCTCGAGCCATCTCCCTTCTCATCCAGGTTCGCCCCAAGAGGTAACACCACCGATTTGGCTTTGTTGGTAGCCAGCCCGGACGCTTTCTCAAACCGATCCAATGTCGCCTCCGCTGATGTTATCTGTTCCACTACTTGCAGGGATAGGGTTGTATCATCGGCATAACCAAGGTAGTTTAAACGCCTCTCCGACTTTTCAATGCCCAGCTTCTTCCTTTCAACTTCTCGCGCCAGCGGTTCCACCGCGCAGAGGAAAAGGTAAGGCGCCAAAGGGCAGCCCTGCCTTACTCCTGATGCCATCTCCACTCCTTTACCGAGCCAACCATTGATCAGCAACTTTGTTGACGTGTTCTCATGCAGGCCTTTTATCCAGCCCACAAAGCGCACCGGGAAGCCCATACGTTCCAAGACCTCGAACAGGAAGTCCTGCGACACCGAGTCAAATGCTTTCTGAAAATCAACCAAGAGAAGATACCAGTCTTCATCTCCGTTTTTGGCGGCATCGATCACATCTGCTACCAGCGCCACTGCATCCGACAGCCTCCTCCCCGGGATGAAGCCATATTGCTCCGGGGAAATAACCAGGTGTAGTACCGACTTTAGACTATCCGCCACCACTCTCGCCAAAACCTTGTAGGTAAAATTCAGAAGAGTTATCGGTCTGTAATTGTTTAACTCCTCCTTGTCTCCCTTCTTGTGTAGTAAAATCGTAACCGCTTCTTTCGTCTCCGCCGGCAGAGAGGCAGTTACCTCAAAGTTTTTCGCCATCAACATGAAACTCTCCCCAAGCAAGTCCGAGTGGGCCTCAAAAAGCTCTTTCGGCAAGCCGTCTCCGCCCGGCGATTTGTTCTTAGCCATCGCCGCAAACGCCCGCTTAACCTCATCCTCTGTCCATTCCGCCTCCAGCACTTCCGCGATCTCCCCATCCAGCTTCCGCAGCGAGGATAAGTCCCAGTCCGTGAAATCGGTGCGGCGGTCCTTTCCGAAGATATTTTCGAAGAAGGATGAGGCCGCATCCAGGATCTGCTTCGAGCCGGTGATTTGGCCTGCTCCCCCCTTCAACTCCTTAATCTGAGTGCGCGCCTTCCTCGCGCGAACCTTCGCCGACAGGTGCTTCGAGGCGAGCTCTCCAGTGAGTTCCGCCGTGAAACCCGCCTGTAAGTAAAGGCGCTCCATTCGTGATGCATTATACTCCTTCAGCTTCGTTTCCTTCGCCTCCAACAGCGCTCTGGTGACATCGCAGTTGGGAACCCGCATCATTTCCTGCTTCAGGGTCGCTACCGCAGCCACCAGGTGCGTCAACGTGGCTCTGACCCGCTTGCTCTCTTCTTTCGCATACGATCTGAGACCCGCACTCAGCCGCTTCATGAGTAACTCAAAGCTGCTTCCGTCGTTGACTGGAGTGCGCTTCACCGTAGCCTCAATAATCTTACGAACCCCTGGTCTGTGAATCATTGACGCATGCAGTCTCCAAATCCCTGGACCCAGGCAGTACTTCTCATCTAGACGGAGTGCCACCGAGATCGCGAAACCATGATCCGAGATAGGGTCCTCTGGCATCTTGTGAGCAGAGTGTGTCAGGTAAGGTAGTAGCGACTGTGAGGCTAAGGCTCTGTCAATACGGGTGCTGACTCTATGCGATTTTGCGTAAAAAGTGTACTCCCGACAACCAGGATGCAGGATTCTGTCAAACATTCATGCTATAGTCTTTCTAGGCTGTAGTGGGGTAGACAGTATGGGGTACAGTTTCCTAGGGTTACATATTTGTACCCAACTCATTTCCTAGTCAATCATTCCTCGTTATTTCACATGGTATAGAGCAGGTTCCCTAGTGGAACGTTTCCTAGGGCCCACCACTGAAACAAATTT
This sequence comes from Closterium sp. Naga37s-1, assembly GCA_947471745.1. NCBI lineage: Eukaryota > Viridiplantae > Streptophyta > Zygnematophyceae > Desmidiales > Closteriaceae > Closterium > Closterium sp. Naga37s-1. Next base: position 2,976,329 of record CANJKZ010000243.1, read on the forward strand.
GTTTTTTTACCTGCCCGGAGCGCGCTTCGCGCCTGCCCTAGTCGCGCCCCGTGCGCCTGCCCTCCCGTCGCGTCCCCTGCCCTTAGCGGCCCGTCGCGCCCTCTTAAGGCCCCTTCGCGGCCCCTCTCACGGCCCTTCGCGGCCCCTTCGCGGCCCCTTCGCGGCCCCTTCGCGGCCCTTCGTGGCCCCTCTCACGGCCCTTCGCGGCCCCTTCGCGGCCCCTCGCGGCCCCTTCTCGGCCCCTTCGCCGCCCTTCGCGGCCCCTTCGCCGCCCTTCGCGGCCCCTTCGCGGCCCCTCCGCGGCCCTTCGCGGCTCCTTCACGGCCCCTCCGCGGCCCCTTCGCGGCTCGCCGCGGCCCTTTAGCGGCCCCTCCCCGGCTCTTCACGGCCCTGCCGCCCCGTCGTCGCCGCCCCAGCAGCAGCTACCGTCGCGCCTGCTGCCGCTGCTGCTTCCTCCACGGCCCCTCCACGACCGGTCGCCGCCGCCGCTGCTGTCGTGACAGCCGCCGCCGCTCCTGCTGAGACAACCGCCGCTGCCACTGCTGTGACAGCCGCCGCCGCCGTCCCGGCCCTACCCTGCAGCCGAGGCGCGGCCCTCCTCTGCCGCCCTGTCGCGGCCCTGTTCCTGTCGGCGCACCTCGGCCTTGCCCCACCGCTTGCGGACCTCTACCCACCCGCCCCTGGTAAGAGCACCGCCGAGCCGTGCCCCTCCTGCTGCTGCTACTGCTAGCCTGCTGCTGCTGCTGCTAGCTTGCTGCTGCTGCTGCTAGCCTGCTGCTGCTGCTGTCATGGCTACCCCCAATGTTCTCACCTTTGATGCTGAGGGTCGGGCTGTCGACTTTGAGGTCTGGGTCGATGATCTGCAGCTTTTCCTGCAGTGCGATAGGAAAGATGGTCTCTCACTGTTCGATCTCACGTCTGGCGCCTCTGCTGCCGATACTGACAGTACTGTTCGCTCACAGTGGGCCACACGCGATGCTGCCGCCCGTCTTGCTGTGCGTATTCACCTGCCGTCCACTGAGCGCGCGCACTTTAGTCAATACAAGAGTGCTAAGACCTTGTGCGACGCTCTTGTTGCACGCTACTCTTCCCCTGCCACTGCTGCCCTTAGTCGCCTCATGCTGCCGTACCTGTTCCCTGACCTCGCCGCCTTTCCCACAGTCGCTGACCTCATTACGCACCTCCGCACTAGTGACACCCGCTACCGTGCTGCGCTTCCTGCTGAGTTCTGCGCCAAGAACCCCCCCTCCCCCCATGTACATCACCCTCTACTACCTAGTCACCCGGCTCCCTGACTCCCTTCGCCCGGTCAGGGACCACTTCCTCTCTGTTTGCCCCACCACACTCACCGTTGACCTCCTCGAGGAGCGCCTCCTGGCAGCTGAGAAGAGTATAGTCGCTGTAGGAGCCTCTCGTGGTGACCCTCGTGCCCCCTTCTTTGAGGGGTGCTCCCCCTCCCCCCTTTTGCCCTCTGTTGCCTCTGCTGCTGCGGTCGACCTCGTTGGCACTGAGTCGGTCGGCGCTGCGTCTGCCCCGAGCGGGAGACGCCGCAACGGCAAGGGCAAGGGGGGCAAGGGCGCTGGAGGAGCTGGCGGGGGCGGTGGAGGTGGCGGTGGAGGTGGCGGTGGAAGCGGCGGAGGGGGTGGGGGTGGCGGTGGGAGTGGTGGCGGGGGTGGGGGCTTCGGTGGCAGCGGTGGAGGCGGAGGCGGCGGCGGCAGTGGCGGTAGGAGCGGAGGAGGCGGTGGTGGCGGCGGTGGAGCTGGTCGGGGTGGCTCTGTGCAGCGGGGCGGCTTCGGTGGTGGTCAGCGCCAGCAGCAGCAGCGCACTCGTGAGACCCCGCCCCCCCAGCAGCTTCGTGAGTGGTACGCTGCGCGTCAGCGGGGTGGGGGTCCTGGTCCCTGTGCCTACGTCCTGCGTACCGGCGACCGCACTGGTGAGCCGTGCGGTGGCCCGCACACCACCCAGCGCTGCTTCGGCCGCCTGACGGACGCCTGGCGTCTCCAGTTCCCTGACGCCACTGAGATCCCTGGCTGGGGCGAGTTGCTTAGGTCGGGGGTTGCTATCTTTGATCTTGATTATGATGCTATTCTTGCTGCCATGTATGTTGTGTCTACTAGTGATGAGGGTGACTGTTACCTGTGTGTTCCGCCTGACCCGGGCATTGAGGCTGCTGCTCTAGGTGCTGGTGAGGCTGCTGCTCTAGGTGCTAGTTTTTTTTTTTTTGCTTATATGAATTATACACCAGGACACAAGTGTACAACGCATAAACAGTCGTAACTGTGCATTGGAGACAGGAAGTCCTGCCTCAGAGAATTCGATCCTCAGACATGGATCCGGGGCCTGCGAGGTTTGCCCCAAATTGCCGCGAAACTGTTGGACCACTTCCAACCTTTGCCGTCCATCACTCTGATGCGATTCAGGAGGCCACGTTCTTGCCCCGTCAATTTCTGCCACCTGGCCTGCTGAACTTTCCCACGCTGCTGCATCCTTGCTGCCGAGGCACGCACGTAAACGTTGACATGCATGCGAAGAGCAGACTCGATCCTCCGTAGGACTCTCCGCGTGCGGAATTTGCAGCCTCTGAAGGCTCCTTCACACCTTTCCGCCCACAACTGGTGCAGGGCAATTGCAACCAACGAGGCCTCAGGAAATGCTGACTGGGACCCCTCCTTGCCGAACAGCCACTCGCCAAGTGTGTTGCTTTTCCTTCCCGGGTTGATCATCCGCAATGCTTTTTTGACCGCCGAAACCACCCCCTGAATTTTCGGGCACTCCACAAGACAGTGCTCCAGTGTCTCAAACCCCCCACAATGCGGGCAGACTGGTTTGCTGCTGAGAAATTCCAGTCTCTCCCCCACTTGTAGATTGAGGCAGTGTATTCGCAGCAGAACATCCCTCGGTCGACTTGGGGTGACCAGCGATTCACGAATCCGGACTGCCCTTTCCCAATCAATGGTGCCACCCCACCGACTTGCCCGTTTCTCCCGCTTTTTCTTTCCGCCGTTGCCGTGCTTCCACTGTTTCCGGAGCGACCGCAGCGGAACCGGTATCCCATCCGCCAACAGCTTCATCCGGAGCTGCAGAGGGCCGCTTCTTCCCACCTCATACTCGTCCGCAAAGCTCATGTTCGGAAGATCAGCCGAAATGAGCCGATTCTTCCATGATTCTGGCACAGCCGCAAAAGTCTTGAGCGCAAGGTTTGTCGAGTCCTTCCCCCGCAGCTCTCTCTCTAGGGTTTCAAGGCTCTTCAGCACCCCTTTCCCTTCTGCATCTCTCCCGACAAGATCTCCGAGTCTGACGTTCAGAAGCCCTTTCACCGCTTTCTGCCCTCCTACTGGCGTGGTCCCTTTCAGGAGAATATGTCTGTTAAACGTGATCCTCTCCAGCAACAGCTCCTTAACCCCTCGCTCCTCCGTGGTTACCGCCAGCGGGGACCGCATGAAATTTGCGCATGCCAACTTCCAGCGCTGGCTTTTCCCCTCCCATGTCTTCAGCAGCTTCTCATGTGCCATGAATGTTTCCAGTCCCCTTGGTAGGTCAGCCGCCTGACGCATCAGTTCTCGCTTTAATTGATTTGTCTCCGTGAGTATCAACCCAATCCTCCTGGCCGTCAAGCAGGTGAGCATCACTTCTGGATTCTTCGCCCCCACTCCACCTTCCAGTACTGGTGTGAACAGGAGTTCTTTGCTCCAGAGATTGAAGCATTTCTCAGACGAGACCTTGTTCGCTGACATGAAGTTCTGCGTCATTTTTGTGACCTCTCTCCAGGTTTGCGCAGGCGGCGGGTAAACCTGAGCCTGGGACCAAGCAATCGGCAGTATGTACCCGTCCATCACCGCTGTCCGAGCCTTAATTGGGAGGAATTGCGGCTGCCACAGCGTCATCTTCCCAGCAATTTTTTGCAGCGCCTTATCCCACGTCGGCTGACAGCTTCCGTTCGGCGTAATCCACACCCCGAGGAGTCTCTCAGCTTCGTTAGCGTCTGCCCAACGAAACCCGTCAGTCCGCCAAGTCTTTTTCCCCAGGTTGGCTCCCAAAGGCATCACCACTGACTTCCCCTTGTTCGTCTCTAATCCCGAGATATTTTTAAACTCCTCTAACACTTCCTCCGCCTTCCCAATTTGTTGTTTTCCCTGCAGCAGGAGAGTCGTGTCATCAGCATAACCAATGTAGCCCAGCCTCTGACCAACGCAGCTGGTGAGCGAGATTCCAATCTTCTGCTTTATCACTTTCTGCGCCAGAGGCTCCACCGCACAGAGAAAGAGGTAGGGTGATAAGGGACAACCCTGTCTCACTCCTGAAACCACCTCCACTGCATCTCCCATCCAGCCGTTGATTAACAAGTTCGTCCATGTGTTTGTGTGCAGGCCTCTCACCCAACCGACGAACCGAGCTGGGAATCCCATTTTCCCCATCACGTCAAAAATGAAGTCACGGGACACCGAGTCGAACGCCTTCTTAAAATCAACCAACAGCATATACCAGTCTTCTCTCCCATTCTTGGCCGCGTCAATGATATCAGCGACCAGCCCCACTGCATCTGATATTCGTCGCCCCGGGATAAAGCCGAACTGCTCCGGTGAGATCACCCTGTGAAGAACTTTTTTAATTCTGCTCGCCAGGACTCGCGCCAACACTTTGTAGCTGATGTTCAGGAGTGTGATAGGACGATAGTTGTCCAACTGGTCCTTTGCTCCTTTCTTGTGCAGGCGTATCGTCACCGCATCCTTCACGCTGGTCGGGAGTGTAGAGGTGAGAGCGAAGTCTTGAGCCAGCCCCATGACATGCTTCCCTAGCGTGTCCCAGTGCAACTCAAACACCTCCTTCGGTAAGCCATCTTTCCCAGGCGTCTTGTTACTCGCCATTTCCTTCAGCGCTTGCCTAACTTCCTTTTCCGACCAATCCGCCTGTAGACTCTCCACATCCGAACACAGTAGCTTCTTCCCAGCCGCTGGACTCCAGTTTGAAGACACCGTCTGCTTATCCTCCCCAAAAAGGCTACGGAAGTACCCTGCAGCTGCGTCCAGAATTCCCTTTGGCTCCGTCACCACCCCTCCTGGTACCGCTACCTCCGCTATCTGCGTTTTGACCTTCCGTGTCTTTATGCGTGCTGACAAATGTGGCGAGGGGACTTCCCCTGACAATGCTAGCTCCATCCCAGCCATTGTATGCATCCTCTCTTGCCGACATGCAAAGTATTCCTTAAGTTGCTGCTCCCGTCTCCCCAGCCGTTCCTTCAGAACTTGGTCTTTGGGATTCTGCATGACCTCCTGACGCAATGCAGCCACTGTTGTAGTGAGATGGTTGATGGTCGCCCTTATTCTCTTACTTTCCTCTTTTGCATATGATCGCAGACTGTTGCTCAGGCGAGAGATGAGAGACGCAAAACCCCCTCCATTCTGTGTGACCAGTCGCTCCACTTCCTCGATTTTCTTTTTAGCCCCCGGTCTCCCCAACAGGGAAGGGTGAAGACGCCAAACACCCAGTCCCAGCTTCAACTGCGACTTAAGCTTGAAGATTACGCGGATAGCAAAACCATGATCGGAGACTTGCTCATCTGGTGAAACATGCTCAGCCGACACCAGGCGCGGGAGCAGGGATTGAGAGGCCAGAGCTCGATCGATCCGTGTGCTCTCCTGATGCGCCTGCGAATAGAAGGTAAATTCACGATCACTCGGGCGAAGGAAGCGGAAAGCATCTGCGATAGCGAAATCTTTGCAATGATGATAGAGGAAGTCATTCTCTCTTGTTGATCCATGACGGGAAGTCTTGTCAAGCAGTGGATTTTCTATGGTATTTAGATCTCCTAGGATGAGCAGGTGTGTGCCTGACTGGATGTGGTTAATAACCGGACCAAGTACTAATCTGATGAAGGCTCTCTTTTCGGCTTTGTCTGCAGGAAGATAAGTGGCTATTAAAGTAAGGCGAAGGTTCGAGCAGTGGTCTTCCACCTTAACGAGTCGTCCGGAAGGGTGAGCTAAAGGGTTATGAAAAGAGAGATCTGTTCGCCGGCTCAGGACTGCAACACCACCAGCTCGTGTCACAGACGAGGCAACGGCGAGAGAGGTGAGGTTAAGAGAAGGCCAGTAAGTATGATCATCTGCTATTCGGGTATCCGACAAAACCATTACATCTGCTCCTTTTCTGCTATTAATCCATGCCGTTGTACGTTTCCGCTTCGTGAAATCCCCCAGGCCGTTAACATTCAGGCCCGCAAACGACAGGGTGTTCCGTGTATTCATTTAATAACTCCCTGATCGCCTCTACGCATCCACAGGCAGGTGATACAGAACAGAGCAGCCAACGCCGAACCAACTGCTATCGCCATGGTAAGTTTCTCTGGCGCCATTAGATCCCATACTCCTTGCGAACCGTGTGAAGATTCTCTTTCTCCCTCGTCAACCGAGTAACAGCGCCGAGCTCTCCCTGACCATGCAGATGGCGTGCTGAGGTGACGTGCTCTGCAGCAGCGACAAACAACTTCCCGTGTGCTTTCCCGCAGCAGATCTGGGTGCAAATCCATTCCTCCCTGGAACTTCCGGTGGAGATCAACACAATCGCCTGGTCGAGCAGGATCGGACGAACGAGACTTGTTGCAGTTAGCGAGGAGGCTGCGACAAGCGGCGGAGTGGTTAGTATCCGAAGAAGAACAGGTAAGAGGAGCATGATCATGAAACCGAGCAGCTGCACCGTTACCATTAATCCCGTGCACACGACCTAAACTCAAGCTCCATTTCCCTATGTTATGCTGTCGGTCTGTGATGAAGGCATCATGATACTTATCATAGTGCCATCCCCCACAGAGCTGACAGGAGAGCATAGGGTAATGAACCAGGAGTGTCTTACCCTTCTCCTGCAGGTGGTTGACCTGATGAATCCAACGCCTCTTCTTATCCTCCGGATGTGGAACTACCAGTCCCTTAATAACCCCTGTGTTAGCTCCAGAGACAGGATGCACAACCCGGTGGAAGCAATGGCTCTCCAGGAAAGGTGTAACCTGCCGAACCTTCAACTTGTACTTCACCAGCAGCTCCTCAACAGCCTCCGGTGTAATATTCGCAGGTATGTCCTTGAAAACCACTTCAATGACACGTGGATTTGTAGCTTTCTCTTTAACGAAGGCCGCGTTTTTAGTATGAAGCCAATGCAGCGGATATGATATTCCATTCGGCTTCTGATATTCCAGAGCCGATTGTCTCACTTTAATGGCATCCTCTTCTTTGTGAAATGATAACTGCAGGCGACTGAACTTGGTTTTTGTGACATACGCAGGATGAATGTCCTGAAAGTCAACCTTCGTGTTAGCCCCATCAGAAAGCAAGGAAGACCAAACACGCTTTAACAGCATCCGTGCGGTGACGATGACCAAGGCGATTTCCGGCTGCAGCACGAGAGGCAGAAGCAGGATAGCCGTGTAACGAAGCTTTGCAGCAGAGTCACTGGATATCTCGAACTCTAGCTCTGTGTCCGAGTCATCATCCGTGAAGTCATCGTCGTTCTCAATATCATGCGCGGAGGTGAGTGCAGCCAGCTTTTCCTCCAGTGATAAGCCTGAACTTCCAGCAACTGGAGTAATCGGCTCATTCTCCTCCACTTGTTTCCCCTTGCCTTCAGGATCAGAAACAGCACCACCAGCAGCGGCATGCTTCGGCATGAGCGGAGCACGTTCCTTGGGAGGAGGACGCGCCATAGGGCGATGATGAGCGAAAATCAGCGGCAGTTGATTAAGAAAGGCTCGAAATGCCTGAGCTGCCAAATGACTGAGCCCAGTATAATATAGACTTAGCGTCTTCCCATCAGACCAGTGCTCTTGATGTGAGTGCTGAGTTGTTGCTGATAAGACCTGTGGGCGATCATCAGTAGCCTTGAGAACACCATGAAATACGAACAGCCAATCAGGAATCCCTTTGGTAAACTCTCGTGAAGCACAATGCATCAATGACAGGGGGTCAGCTGATGAAGCCTTGAGATTGCTTGGATTTAAGAAGCGGAACAGCAGATCCCGAGAAGCTTTTGATACGATGTTCGCGTGATGAACATTAAAAGTGTACCAATCGCTTCGTCGCGATAAGGCGAGTTCAAAGCTGTGCTCCTTAAAGCCAACTGATAACTCTGCTTCACGAAATGCTGGGTTGAATACCCTGAAGAAATCCATGGCGGAGAGCTCGGAGAAATCCATACTTTGCTTTGTACCTAGGGTTGGTGTTCTCGTTCTAACTGCCCGGATTTTTGCTTTGTACCTAGGGTTGGTGTTCTCGTTCTAACTGCTCTATGTGCTAGTGCGTCTGCTGCTCCAGGTGCTGGTGAGTCTGCTGCCCCAGGTGCTGGTGAGTCTGCTCTCTCAGGTACCACGTCGGCTCAGGCTTTGCACACTTTCACCCTTGACTCGGGTGCTTCCCGCTCCTTCTTTCGAGACCGCACCACACTCACGCCGCTTAGTCGGCCGGTTGCAGTCTCGCTGGCAGACCCCTCTGGGGGTCCTATCCTTGCCCACTTCTCCACTGTCTTACCGTGTCCGGCGGCCCCTTCTGGCACCCTGTCAGGTCTTTACCTCCCCTCGTTCTCTACGAACCTGGTGAGTGGTGCTGACCTACAGGATGGGGGGGTTGACCAGTTCACTCCTGCGAGTCAGCGAGTGACCCACTGTACGTGTGCTCGGACGGGCCGACACTTGGCCACGTTTACCCGTCAGCCGGGGTCGAGCCTGTACACACTGACTACTGAGTCTCCTCCGGCTACTGAGTCTGGTCAGGTAGATGCGTCGGGTCAGGTGTTTGCTGCAGCGTCTAGGTCTGGTCCTGAGTCTGCCCCCTGCTCGTGTCGTCACTTGTCTCACCAGACTCTCCTCTAGCACCACCGCCTTGGTCACCCCTCCCTGCCTCGTCTCCGAGGCATGGCCTCTCGTTTCCTTGTCTCTGGTCTCCCCCGGACCCTCCCTCCTCTTCCTCCGGGGCCTGCCCCTACCTGCGTTCCCTGCGTCGAGGGGCGGCAGCGCGCCGCTCCTCACTCCTCCGAGTTTCCTCCGACAGAGGCTCCGCTGCAGACGCTTCACCTGGACGTGTGGGGCCCCGCCCGCGTCCGTGGACAGGGTCACGAGCGTTACTTCCTGCTGGTGGTTGACGACTACTCGCGTTACACCACAGTCTTCCCCTTGCGCAGCAAGGGTGAGGTCACTGAGGTGTTGATCGACTGGATCCGCGCAGCTCGTCTCCAGCTCAGAGAGAGTTTCGGCTCGGACTTTCCTATTCTGCGTCTGCACTCCGACAGAGGCTGAGAGTTTTCCTCTGACCTTCTTCGGGCCTTCTGTTGTGCACAGGGCATCCGCCAGATGTTCACGCTTCCGGCCTCTCCACAGCAAAATGGGATTGCTGAGCGCCGCATTGGCATGGTCATGTACGTCGCTCGTACGTCCATGATCCATGCGGCTGCTCCCCATTTTCTGTGGCCGTTCGCGGTTCAGTACGCGGCGCATCAGATCAACCTTCAGCCACGGGTCTCCTTGCCAGAGACCTCCCCTACTCTGCGGTGGACGGGGAAGGTTGGCGATGTGTCTGCGTTCCGTGTCTGGGGATCTCGGGCTTTTGTCCGCGACTTGTCTGCGGACAAGCTGTCCCCCCGCGCTGTTCCCTGCGTCTTCCTTGGCTTCCCCCCTGACCCGCCTGGTTGGCAGTTTTACCACCCCACCTCGCGCTGTGTTCTGTCCTCCCAGGACGTCACGTTTGACGAGTCGGTTCCCTACTACCGTCTCTTCCCCTACCGCACTGCCCCCCTCCCCCCGCCGCCGCTCTTCCTCGCACCAGGTCCTCCCCCGGTAGACCCCCTTCCCCCTCAGGGTCCTGCCCCCTCAGGTGTGTCCCAGGTAGACACAGTCGAGCCTGTCGAGGTAGCTGTTGACTCTGGTGCTGCTGGGGGTGCTGAGCCTACGGGTGCGGAGTCTGGGGGTGCTGAGCCTGGGGGTGCTGGGTCTGGGGGTGCTGAGCCTGGGGGTGCTGAGTCTTGGGGTGCTGAGCCTAGGGGTGCTGCGACTGGGGGTGTGGAGCCTGCGGGTGCTGGGCCTGCTTGTGTGGAGTCTGGCGGTACTGGGTCTGGAGGTCCTTCGGGTGGTTCGTCCTGGCGGGAGCTACCCTCTCCACAGGAGCTGCGCGAGTGGTTTGCTCGGCGCTGGAGTCGTGCTGCTGGAGCTGGAGGTGCCGCTGGAGCTGGAGGTTCTACTGCTGCTGAGGGTGCTGACGCCACGGGTCCCGGAGGTGCTTGTACTGGAGGTACTGGAGCTGCTGGGCCTGGGGGTGCTCCTGGTGCTGGAGCTGCTGGCGGTGCTGGAGCTGGCAGTGTTGCTGGAGTAGGTGCTACTGGAGGTGCTGGAGCTGGGGCTGTTGGGTCTTCCGGTGTTCCTGCTGGAGCTGGAGCTGCTGGAGGTGCTGGAGCTGGAGGTGCTGCTGTTGCCGGTGCTCCTGTGGGTGCTGGAGTAGCTGCTCCTGGAGCTGGTGGAGCTGCTGGAGTCGTGGCCGGCCCTGGGGGTACTGGTTCTGTGCCTGCTTGTTGTGGAGGTGCTGCACGGCCACGGCCGTACTTCGTTCCGCTCCTTGAGCAGGTTCTTGGTCTTCTGCCCTCTACTGGTCCTGCTCCTTCCTTAGAGTGTCCACTGCCTGTCCAGTCTGAGTCACAGTTACAGCTCGCCTCCCCACTGCCTGCTCCTCCTCCCTACACTGGTCCTACTGGAGGTCTTGCTGAGCGTCGTGAGTCTGCGTCTCGTCCTGCGTCGCCTGTTCGTGCTGCTCGCACTAGTCGTCGTGTTCCGCGTCAGCGTCCTCCTGCGGTCCCGGGCACACACCAGATGGCACTGCGTCCTTCCACTGCTCCACTGCGTGTCCCTTTGCCGTGTCCCCCAGAGTCCTCTCTTCCTGCTCTTGCTGACCCGGAGTCTGTCTCTCTTCGTGCTGCCAGTCCTACTGTCACGCGTCTCCTGGCTACTGCTGTCACTGACCCTTCCTTTGAGTCCACTGCTGCGTCTGCCTTAGTTGCTGAGCTTGTCGACTTGCTTACGTGGCCTCTCGGGCCAACACTGCTGATATCTTTACCAAGGCACTTCAGCCTTGTGATCATCAGCGCTTTTGTACGATGCTAGGTCTTGTGCCTACTTGGCCTCACTTGCTCACTTCTTGACCTTGCTTGTACTGTGATCTATCTATACCTGCACTTGCTTGTTTACCTTTATATATAATCTTGCATGTGAACTGGCCTTGTGGCCTTGAACTTGTGCTCGGAATGTGTGGTGACATTGTGATCCACCCTGAGCTTGCTGTGCTTTGCTTGACTGGTCTTGTGACCCCTTGTTCTCCCCCACTTTGCCTATGGGGGTGTGTCAAACATTCATGCTATAGTCTTTCTAGGCTGTAGTGGGGTAGACAGTATGGGGTACAGTTTCCTAGGGTTACATATTTGTACCCAACTCATTTCCTAGTCAATCATTCCTCGTTATTTCACAGATTCTAAAGGCGTCCGAGAGCTGGAAGGCTGCGCAGCGGTGAAACAGTTTTTCGTTTTCTATGGCTTTTCCGTGACCAAGGGAGTTGTCTAACCGTGGATTTTCTATAATGTTCAAGTCCCCTATGACTAGCAGGTGCTCAGAGAGAGGAATCTGGTCTAACAATGGTCCAAAGGAATCTCTAATGAAGGCGGCTCTAGCAGGTGGGTTGGAGGGGAAGTACACGGCCAGTAAGACGACGTCAAGACCAAGACCGCGGACGGTAGTCTTAACTATCCTTCCTGACTGGTGAGTGACAGTGTCATGAAAGGAGATGGCAGGGTTGCGACAGAGGACTGCTACTCCGCCAGCGGCGGCCCTAGGCGCGGTGACAAAAACTGACGTTGCGGGAAGGGTGCTCCAGTATGGGTGATCAGGCCCTAGTCTGGTATCTACTAACACGGCTATATCAGATCCTTTTATGAACCATGTGTGTACTCTGGACTGTTTCGTTCCGTCACCTAAACCGTTAACTTTCAGGCTGGAAATGTTGAGGTGGTTTTTAATATTCATGGGTCCACTGACTTGCAGCCCCTGAGCATCCACAGGCTGAAGAATGACACGGTACAGGCAACACTAACTCCTAGTGACCACCAGGCTGCTGCATCCAGGTACCAGATGAAATCCGTCACAGTCCGTACTCCTTGCGAATCACGGTGAGATTTATCTTGTCGAGCGACTCCTTCGTGGCAGAGCCGGCCTTTGCCAGCTGCTGCAGATGAGCAGCTGGGGAGATGTGATCTGCTGCAGCCATAAGGCTCTTCCCCTTTGCCTTCCCACAGCCCACTTGCGTGCAGATCCACTCCTCCCTGCTGCTGCCGGTGGAAATGAGAGCAATGGCTGGATCGCGGAGGATAGGGAGGAAGAGCGGCGATGCTTTCAGCGACGCAGCTGCGAGGTTCAAGAGGCAGGTTAGTAGGTGAGATAAGAAAGATAAGAGGAGTGCGGACAATAAGCTGACTGCTGCGTTTACCGTTGAGCCGGTGCACTTTGCCAAGAGTGAGATTCCATTTGCCTACGTTATTCTGACGCTCAGTGACAAAAGCATCATGATACTTAGCATAATGCTTGCCACCACAGAGCGCGCAGGATAAGGTAGGGTAATGGATGAGGAGCATCTTCGACCGATCGGCGGGATCAGCGACGGCGTGGATCCAGCGGCGACCACGGTTCTCCGGGTGAGCATAAACCAGCGCTTTCACCACATCCGTGTCCGCGCCAGTAACAGGATGGAGCACGCGGTGGAGACAGGAGCAGCGTAGGAAGGCCGAGCGCTGACTGCTCTTAAGCGGGTAGGTCATCAGGCGATCGCGGATCATGTCCAACTCGACTGCAGCGGAGACGCCTCTGATTATAACCTCGATTGCGTGCGAATGTAACGCCTTCTCTCGAGCGTAAGTCGCATCCTCCGTGTGCTGCCAGTAGAGAGTGACCAGTTGGCCATGGTTCTTGAGCGGCTGGTAAATCACTTCCTTGTTCCGCACCTATGTTGCATCTGCCTCCGATATGAATGACACTTGCAGGCGACAATAGCGTGTCTTGGCGATGTACGCTGGCTGGAGTTCCTGAAACTTCGTCGTTGACGCGGCGTCAGCTGATAACTCTGAATACCACCCATGCTTTATCAATGCCTTGACAGCATCAATCACACAGGCAACCTCTTTTTTCAGCATAAACAGGATCAGCAGAATAGCAACGGAGCGCAGCCTGAAGTCAGCTTCCTTAACCAAGTCAATCACCATCTCATCGTCGGAGTCGTCATCGAGAAAACCATCAATGTCAGTGAGAGTCGCTGATGACATTGCCGCTTTTTCAGCCGTAGTTAAGCCGGAGCTGCCAGCTACTGACGCAGTTGTTGCTTCATTGACAGCAGCAGAATGAGTCTCATTGTTGACCACAGCTTTCCCCGACTGCTGTTCCTCCGCAGGAGGAGAGACCACACCGTTGGTAATCACCGTGTCCAGAGCAGGACGAGAGCGGTGACCCTTAGGCAGGACTGGGATATCAGCTGGGTGAGCCATTGTGCGATGATGAAAACGTCCAGGCAGGAAAAGAGCGTGCAAAGCACGCCTGAGAACAGAAGAGAAAGATCCCTGATGACTGAGCACAGAACCATTAAATAATGTCCTGGCCTTGTCAGGCTCCAATAGTTCGTGGAGCAGGTGATGTGTTCTCGAGGTTGCGACCTTGGAGACTTCAATCTTAATAAGCGTTGAAATAGGACTGTAGCGGTTGCTTGATAAAAAACCATGATGTAGAGCGTGACTGGTGGAAGTCCCTGGGAATGCCTGACAGAGCCTGATCGTTGTCGCTTTAAAGCTGGAGAAACCAAGGTCAGCAGAAATGACCGGTAATCCAATGTTAGAGATTAAAGCGATACTTGTTAAAGAAGCAGGCGAAAGTCACGAGCATTTTAGCGAGAACATTGACCTAGTCAAACACGGTTTATGCCGCCTCCTACTGCCGCTTTATGCCGCCTCCTACTGCCGTACCTCTTTCCTGAGCTGTCAGACTTTGCCACTGTCGCTGACCTCATGACTCACCTGCGCACCAGTGACCTTCTCTACCGTGCTGCTCTCAAGCCAGAGTTTCTGGCTACGAACACTCCCCCGATGTACATCACTCTCTACTTCCTAGTGACCCGTCTCCCTGACTCCCTTCGCCCCGTCCGAGACCACTTTCTTTCTCTCGACCCCACCGAGCTCAACCTAGCCTTCTTTGAGTCACGACTCTTAGAGACTGAGACCAGTGCCCTCGCTTTAGCTGCCTCCTGTGGTTCTCCCCGCACCTCTTTCTTTTGAGGGTGTGCTCCTTCCCTCCTTGTGCCTTCTGTCGCCTCTACTGCTGCTGTTGAATTCCTCGTTGCTGAGGTAGCCGGTGCGGCATCTGCTGCAAGCGGGAGGCGCAACAAGGTTGTGCGTCAGAAGGGCAAGGGTGGTGGGGGTGGCGGTGGGGGTGGTGGTGGCGGGGGCGGTGGTGGTGGAGGTAGTGGGGGCAGTGGAGGTGGTGGTGGCGGGGATGGTGGGGGTGGTGGCGGTGGTGGGGTTGGTGGGGGTGGTGGGAGTGGCGGAGGTGGTGGCGGCACTGGGGGGGGCGGAGGCGGCTTGGGTGGTAGTCGTGGTGGAGGTAGTGGGGGTGGAGGCCAGGGAGCTACGTAAGGGCGCACAGCTGGTGGAGGCGGAGGTTCCGGCAGCAGCAGCAGTCGCGTCGTGAAGAGACCCTCTCACCCCAGCAGCTGCGTGAGTGGGCGGTCCAGCGAGGTGGCCCCGGCGGAGGCGGTTGCTGCACCTATGTCAGACGCACGGGTCCCCGCATAGGAGACGTCAGCGGCAAGACGGGCCACAATGAGGCTCGTTGCTTGCGCCGCCTTGAGGACGCTTTCTGCGAGGAGTTTGGTGAGAAGGCTGAAGTTCTTAACTGGTTAGGATTGCTCAGGAAGAACATCGATGTGTTTGCCCTTGATTGGGACCAGATCCTTACTAGCATGCATGCTATGTATGCTGCTTCTGCTAGTGTTGAGGGTGACTATTACTTGGGTGCTCCTAGCTCTAGTGGTGTAGTGCCTGCTAGTGTAGGTGCCTGCGACACTGCTAGCACAGGTGCAGCCTCTGCGGAGGCTTTACTCACCTTCACGCTGGACTTGGGCACGTCTGGCTGCTTCTTCCGCGACTGTCACACCACTCACCACACCTGTCCTTGTCACTCTGGCCGACCCCTCCTCTGGCCCAGTCGTTGCACGAGGTACCACAGTTATCCCGTGTCCGGCAGTCCCCTCTAGTTCGCTCTCAGGTTTCCACCTCCCCTCGTCCGCTACGAACTTGGTGAGTAACGCTATCCTCCAGGATCACTTGGTCACTACCACCACTCCTGGAGGCGATCTTGTGGCGATCTGTACGGACTCAGTGACTGGCGACCACCTCGCCACGTTCACTCGAAGGCCTGGGTCTGGCTTGTACACACTGCACGTTGGGTCTGCACACTTCGCTGCGTCCAGTCAGGTAGCTGCGTCTTGCTCACGCACCCATCCCTCCTTTGGCACCACCATCGTGGTCTCCCCTCCCTACAGCTTATGCGTCGCATACAAAGTTCTTAACAACGATGAAACAGGGAAGTCCCTTACTTCTTGCTCCATCTCGTCCTCGTTCTCCGCGGTGTCGTCATCTACGACCTCTTCGTCCTCGGGGTCGAGAAATCCTTCGGTTCGAACAAAGGGGTCGTGCAGTGGTCGATGAAAGGCCGAGGATGCACAGGGGGCGCAGGAGGCGCATGTGGTGCTGGCGGTGACGGGCTAGTAATCAGCACTATAGGTGGCTGCTTGGACGGACTGCCAAGGCTCGAACAACGGGTACACCATGGGCTTTCAAAAGATGCCGTGGTACTACTCTAAGGCACTACTCTAAGCATGCTAGAAGCGTCTCTGTGGATGGTGTCTTGTAGCCTCTAGATCTGTGTGGGAATTGGGGCACACAATCAGAAGCCACGAAGAGACATTCCATCTGCTCGGCAGGCTGCTGGACGTGACTCCCCTAGCACAACACGTCCATCTTTTATTAAACCCACGAGAGAGGATGGAATTAACCTGGCCCCCATGTGCAGAGTGACGTGGCCAGGTTGGGGACAGTTCCGTCAAGAGGACATGCGGTTCGCCAAATTCGGGCGAGAAACCGGCGTCGTGGCTCGTCACTCGATGCGTGTCACACCACACATCGCATTCGTGATGCTCCAAGCGAGGGATTTGAGAGTGTAAAATAGACCCGCCCCCCCTTCTCCCCCCCCCCCCCTCCCCTCCCCCCTCCCGTGTACACGAACAGTGCATGGTAAATCTAATAAATTTAATACTCAAATAAGTGTACCCAGGTCTTAAAAAACCGTATGCCACCTGTTCACCAGGGCTGACGTTTCATTTTGGGCCCCCCTGATTTCGGGAAAAAATCCCCCACTTTATTATGAAGGCACATTTTTCAGAGGTTTGCTACTCTGATTTGTCAAATGTTATATCTGCTACAGTTGGTTTAGGCTGTAGTGGGGTAGTTACTATGGGGTACAGTAAGTTAGGGTTTCCTACTTGTACCCAACCCTTTCCTAGTGCAAACACCCTTGTTCATTCTGAAATGGTATCACGAGCCTATGTTGCCACCTAGGACCGCTTACTACTACGGGCCCACTATTCCGCTAGAAGCGCCCTCGTGCGCCCTACCTTACGTGCGCCCTCGTGCGCCTTTCTCTGCTCGTGCGCCCTCGTGCGCCTTTTTCCTGCTAGTGCGCCCTCGCGCGCCCCGCCCTTCGTTCTGCCCGCGCGCCGTCCTGCAGCCCCCGCGCTGCCTCCTGCTGCCCTAGGCCAGTGCGACGCCCCTGCAAGCTAGTAAGGCCCTCGAGCCGCCCCTGCAGGTCCGTCAGGCCCCCGAGCCGCCTCTGCAGACCCGTCAGGCCCCCGAGCCACCTCTGCAGGCCCGTCAGGCCCGAGAGCCGCCCCTGCAGGCCCGTCAGGCCCGCTCGCAGCCTCTGCCCGACCGCGCGCCGCCCCTGTAGGCCCTCGCCGCCCGCACGCAGCCTCTGCAGGCCCGTCAGGCCAGCGCGCGACCCCTTCAGGTCGCTGTCGCGGCCCCGTCCGGCCGCAGTCGCGGCCCCGCCTTGTCGCTGACGCGGCCCCACCCTGCCGCGGTCGCGGCCCCGCCCTGACGCGGACGCGGCCCCGCCCTGCAGTGACGCGGCCCCGCCCTGCAGTGACGCGGCCCCGCCCTACAGCTGACGCGGCCGCGCCCTACTGCTGACGCGGCCGCGCCTTTCTGCTGACGCGGCCGCGCCCTGCTACTGACGCGGCCGCGCCCAGCTGCCCGCCACGTCGCCCTGCCCGCGGCGTCGCCCCTGCCCGCCGCGTCGCCCTGCCCGCCGCGTCGCCCCTGCCCGTGGCGTCGCCCCTGCCCGCCGCGTCGCCCTGCCCGCCGCGTCCCCCCTGCCCGCCGCGTCGCCCTGACCTACCCCGCGCCTGGCCCCTAGAGCAGCCGCACCTGCAGCCGACCCTGGCCCCTGGAGCGGCCGCCCCTGCAGCAGCCGCCCCTGGCCACTGGAGCAGCCGCCACTGCAGGAGCCGCCCCTGGCCCCTGGAGCAGCCGCCCCTGGAGCAGCCGCCACTGCAGCAGCCGCCCCTGGCCCCTGGAGCAGCCGCCCCTGCAGCAGCGACCGTCGCGGCCCGGTCTCGCCCTGCAGCAACTGCTGCGGAGCCCCCTGCCGCGGTCGCGGCCCCGCCCTGCCGCTGTAGCGGCCCCGCAGTCGCCTCCGTCGTGCGCCTGCCCTTCCCACCACTGGTGAGCACTGCCCTGCCCGTGCTGCTACTGCTTCTACTGCTGCTCCTGGCGTGGCCAGATGCAGCTCCAGGGCCGTCCGCGTGTGTCCCTCACGCCCCAGCAGCTTCGTGAGTGGTACGCCAGTTGGGGTTGTCGGGGTGGCAGTAGTGGGAGTCGTCCTGGAGTGGGTAGTTCGGGAGTTTCTTGTAGTGGCCCGGTGCAGCAGCAGCGTCGTCTGCGCGAGACTCGTTCGCCCCAGCAGCTTCGTGAGTGGTACGCTCAGAGTAGAGGGTCGCTGGGTACTGCTCGCTGCCCGTACGTTATTAGCACGGGTGTCCGGACTGGTCAGCCTTGCGGGACGCCTGGTCACACAGAGTCTTGCTACTTCGCCCGTCTGAGCGACGCTTGGCGTACAGAGTTTGGCGACGACGCTGAGCTCCCCGACTGGGTGGAGCTGCTTAGGCAGAGGGTACATATCTTTGCTCTTGACTATGATGCTATTCTCACTGCAATGTATGCATTGTCTACTAGTGCCGAGGGAGCCTGTCACCTGTGTGTGCCGCCTGACCCCGGTATCCAGTCTGCTGCTCCAGGTGCCGGTGAGGCTGCCGCTCTAGGTGCTAATACGTCTGCTGCCCCAGGTCCTGGTGAGGCTGCTGCTCTAGGTGCAGGTGTGTCTGCTGCTTCAGGTGCTTGTGAGTCTGCGCCTTCAGGTACTGCGTCTACTAAGGCACTGCACACCTTCACACTGGACTCAGGTGCTTCTCGCTGTTTCTTTCGCGACCGCACTGCCCTAGAGCAGCTCCCTAGACCGGTTGTTGTCTCCCTGGCTGACCCCTCCGGGGGTCCGGTCCTTGCGACCTCCACCACTGCCCTCCCTTGTCCGGCTGTCCCGTCCGGCACACTGTCGGCCCTTTACCTCCCCTCGTTCTCTACGAACTTGGTGGCGGGTTCCGCGCTCTAGGACGCGGGTGTTCACCAGTTCACCCCTGCCTACGAGCGTGTGACACACTGCACGTGTGCCCAGATGGGTCGTCACCTGGCTACCTTCACTCGGCAGCCGGGGTCGGACTTGTACCCTGACCACCGAGTCCCCTCAGGTAGCGGCGTCTGCGTCTGCGTCAGGTCAGTTGTCCGCCCCCTGCTCGTGTCGCACCCTGTCGCACCGGACGGTCCTCTGGCACCACCGCCTTGGTCACCCTTCGATGCAGCGCCTTCGTGGCATGCACTCTCGTTTCCTCGTCTCTGGTCTCCCCAGGTCACTGCCTCCCCTGCAACCGTCCCCTGCCCCTCCTTGCCTTCCCTGTGTCGAGGGGCGGCAGCGTGCCACCCCTCACTCCTCTGAGTTCCCCCCGACGGAGGCTCCTCTGCAGACCCTTCACATGGACGTGTGGGGCCCGGCCCGCGTCCGTGGACAGGGTGGAGAGCGCTACTTCCTGCTGGTAGTTGACGACTACACGCGTTACACCACGGTCTTCCCCTTGCGCACCAAGGGAGAGGTCCCTGCTGTCTTGATCCTTTGGATCCGCGCTACTCGTCTCCAGCTGGAGAGGCGCTTTCGTAGTGACCTTCCCGTCCTGCGACTGCACTCTGACAGAGGTGGTGAGTTTTCCTCCGGCCTCTTGGAGACCTTCTGTCAGGGGGAGGGCATTCACCAGACGTTCACGCTTCTGGCCTCTCCGCAGCAGAATGGGGTTGCTGAGCGCCGCATTGGCTTAGTCATGGAGGTCGCTCGTACCTACTTGATCCATGCGGCTGCCCCCCATTTTCTGTGGCCGTTTGCGGTCCGGTACGCTGCGCATCAGCTCAACCTCTGGCCCCGTGTCTCCGTTCCGGAGACCTCGCCGACACTGCATTGGACGGGAGAGGTTGGCGATGCGTCCGTTTTCCGGGTCTGGGGTTCTCGTGCCTTTGTCCGCAATACGTCCGCGGCCAAGCTCTCCTCCCGCGCCGTTCCCTGTGTCTTCCTGGGCTTTGTCCCTGACGCGCCTGGCTGGCAGTTTTACCACCCCACCTCGTGCCGTGTCTTTTCCTCTCTCAGGACGTCACGTTTGACGAGTCGGTCCCCTTTTTTCGTCTCTTCCCCTACCGCACTGCCCCGCTCCCCCCTCCGCCGCTCTTCCTCACGCCAGGTGCTGCTTCGGTAGACCCCCTGCCTCCCCAGGGTCCTGCTCCCTCCGGTGTTTCCCAGGTAGACCCGGTCGAGCCTGTCGAGGTAGCTGTCGACTCTGGTCCTGCGCGAGGTACTGAGCGTGCTGAGCCTGGTGGTGCTGGGTCTGGGGGTACTGAGACTGGGGGTGCTGAGCCTGGGGGTGCGGAGACTGGGGGTGCTGAGCCTCGGGGTGCTGAGACTGGGGGTGCTGAGCCTGGGGGTACTGAGCCTGGGGGTGCGGAGCCTGGGGGTGCTGAGCCTGGAGGTCCTGAGCCTGGGGGTGCTGCGCCTGGGGGCGCTCTCTCTTCCCAGCAGCTGCGTGAGTGGTACTCTCGGTACTGTCGCCGCCGCCGTGGTGCTGTGGGCGCTGGAGGTGCTACTAGAGCTGGAGCTGAGGACGCTGGGCCTACTGGAGTTGGTGTAGCTGCTGACCCTGGGGTTGGCGCTGGAGGTGCTGGAGCCACTAGTCCTGGAGGTGCTCGTACTGGCGGTACCAGAGCTGCTGGGACTGGGGGTGCTACTGGAGCTGCTGGAGCTGGTCCTGTTGGAGGTGCTGCTGGTGCTGCTGGAGGTACTGGAGCTGCTGGAGATGCTACTAGTGCTGGTCCTGCTGGAGGTGCTGCTGGTGCTGCTGGAGGTACTGGAGCTGCTGGTGGTACTGAGGGAGTTGGAGCTGCTGCTCGAGGCTCTGGTGCTGTCTCTGCTGGTTCTGGGGGCACTGGGTCGTTCCCTCCTGGTACCCAGTGGAGCCTCCGGCGGCCGGTCTACGGTCTCCGCCAGGCGCCACGTGAGTGGCACGACACACTGAGGACTACACTTGCGGCTCTTGGGTTCGCGCCTTCTACTGCTGACCCGTCGCTATTTCTGCGCACCGACACTTCGCTGCCGCCGTTCTACATCCTCGTGTACGTCGACGACTTGGTCTTTGCCACTGCTGACACTGAGGCTCTCGCCCTGGTGAAGTCGGAGCTGCAGAAGAGACACACGTGCACAGACCTGGGTGAACTGCGCAGCTACCTTGGCTTGCAGATCACCCGGGACAGAGCACGCCGCACCATCACACTGACTCAGTCACACATGGTGCAGCAGGTCCTTCAGCGCTTCGGCTTTACCTGGTCCTCGGCACAGGCCACTCCTCTGGCTACAGGTCACTCGCTCTCAGCTCCACCTTCGGACGAGTCCGTAGAGCCGAGTGGTCCTTACCCAGAGCTAGTTGGCTGCCTCATGTACCTGATGACTTGCACTCGTCCTGACCTCGCGTACCCTCTTGGCCTTCTGGCTCGCTACGTGGCTCCTGGTCGGCACCGAAAGGTGCACATGGATGCTGCTAAGAGGGTACTGCGCTACTTGTGCAGTACATCAGGCATGGGGCTCGTGCTTGGAGGGAGGAGCTCAGTTGTTCTCACTGGGCACTCAGACGCTTCTTGGGTCGACGACCAGGCTACTCAGCGGTCATCACAGGGTTACACCTTCAGCCTTGGCTCTGGTTCAGTTTCTTGGCGTTCTACACGCTCGTCTTCAGTTCTCAGCTCCAGTTGTGAGGCTGAGATCTACGCCACAGCCATGGCTGCACAGGAGTTACGTTGGCTCACCTACCTGCTGACTGACTTGGGAGAGCGGCCTCGTTCTCGTCCAGTGCTGTACGTCGACAACAAGGCTACCATTGCCTTGTGTGAGGAGCACAGACTGGAGCACAGGACGAAGCACATCGCTCTGCGTTACTTCCTGGCTCGAGAGTTGCAGCAGCGTGGTCAGCTTCGTCTGCGTTACGTGGCCACTCGGGCCAACACTGCTGATATATTCACCAAGGCATTTCAGTCTGGTGATCATCAGCGTTTCTGCACTATGCTAGGGCTTGTGCCCACTTTTCCTCACTTGCTGTAGGCTGTGCTTGTACTGTGATCTATATATATATACATGCATGCTTGCTTTGCCTTTCTTGACTGGTCTTGTGACCCCTTGCTCTCCCCCACTTTGCCTATGGGGGTGTGTCAAATGTTATATCTGCTACAGTTGGTTTAGGCTGTAGTGGGGTAGTTACTATGGGGTACAGTGAGTTAGGGTTTCCTACTTGTACCCAACCCTTTCCTAGTGCAAACACCCTTGTTCATTCTGAAATGATTGGTCAGTGTCCAATAACGTCTCATTCTGATTCGTCAGGGTTCAGAGCAAGAAATCAGTGTTCCAGTCAATCACACAAATTTCTCCCACGCTGTATACATTTCCCACGCCTCACTTCCTGGCCGGTCAAAGTCAACAGAAAGCACAACCGAGTTGGCAGTCGTGATTGTACTGTACTGAAGTCACAGAAAGCGTTGGGTCAGATTACGGTTCTGAAGTTCGCCCGCCATAAAGATCTGGGCAAGTGTACCCGAAAGTACACGTCAGTGTGACTTGGCACCACACAGCCACGAATATGGCCCACAATGTGCCACCCATGCGAACTGACTGCACGATATCGCGTGGTGTCTGCGACTGCGACCCAAAGTACAGTGCACGCCAGCACACGCCAAAGTACTGTGTACGTTCGCCATCAAGCACAGTGTACGTACATTTGCAGACGGTGAGCGAAACACCTCGAAACAACCCCCAAAAAAACTGGCGCCAAGAATGGCGACAAAACAGCACATCTAACGAACTGGCGATGGTGTAACCCCCTACCTTGATAAATGGTCCTGTGCTTCGGAGAAGAATTTCGCACAATAAATTTGCCCTGTCAGAGCAAATTCGCACAAGAAATTTGCCCTGTCAAGGACAAGAGATTCGCTCTGACACAGCAGATCTGCTGTGTCAGAGGTGTTCTGCCGAAAATCCCCGCAGCACGCTGCGCCTCGCACGACACCACAAACATCCACCCCACCCCACCTTCCGCCCAAACATCCACCCCACCTTCCCATCTGGGTGTTACTTGTCGGTATTACTGTACAGAAAGGGCTCCCTCACATGGGTACAAGCGAAATCATGATTACGCACATGGGGGGTTATCGGGAGGAAAGTTCCGTGAACCTTCGTCCCGATACCCTCGCATTCAGGGTCCACAAAACGCGTACTCTACTTTGACAGAGTCAGTAAGAACAGTACTCTGAGCCTAGATACAATATTTCAGGGTTCGCTAAAGCATTATTCCAAATGGATCAGTGTTCACAAGTCAGAGATTCTGAAATTGCAGGGACCACCAGGTGAGAAGCATGTAATCACCCTGAAATCAGAGTAATTACCCTGATAAAATCAGCCCTGCTGTTCACCCTAGCTATGTTTTATGCATTTGTAGAAAGTTCCCCCGGGTCCTATAGCCGGAATCATACGGTACTCTGAGAGTGTATACAAAACTTCAGATTCCCCTGAAGTATTACCCTTATTGGATCAGTGTTGAAAACTCACTCCCCCCTCTCCTCTCCCCCCCCCCTCCCCTCCCCTCCCCTCCCCTCCCCCCCCCCTCCCCTCCCCTCCCCTCCCCTCCCCCCCCCCTCCCCTCCCCTCCCCTCCCCTCCCCTCCCCCCCCCCCTCCCCTCCCCTCCCCTCCCCTCCCCTCCCCTCCCCTCCCCTCCCCTCCCCTCCCCTCCCCTGGTTGTGACTCAAGTTCTCAACTCCCAGTAGCCCGTCGCAACTGATGACAGGGGAGAGAGAACCCCCGCAAGTCCGCCAACACTGAAGTGTGGTTCGCTTCTCACTTCCAACCCTTAACAGGGTAACCACCCAAGGCAAGTCATAAACCTTTGCCTCCACCCCCCCCCCGCCCCCCCAAACTGCACCCTTGCTTTAAAGCCCCACCCATTGCATGTCTTAAAGCCCCACCTGCTGCATGTCTTAAAGCCCCACCTGCTGCATGTCTTAAAGCCCCACCTGCTGCATGTCTTAAAGCCCCACCTGCTGCATGTTGGGCAGGAAGACCCCTCGGAGGCCGCAGCGGTACATGAGGAAGACGAGGCACGTGAAAGCGTGCTCCTTGGCCACGCTCATCAACACGTGGAGAGAGTGATGGAAGCAGGCATAGACAGGGTGAAAGAGAGAGTGGAAAGAGAGAGAGATGGAGGAGTGTGAGGGAGGGGAAGGGGAGGACGGGGTGGAAACGTGAGAGAGCATTGATACGAGGAAAGGGGCCGACAAAAAAGAGTGGCAGAGCCGTGAGGGATCAAGCTACGGGTGGCGAGGACACGTGGGCACGACTGGAAGGAATGAAGATGCAGGACAAGGGAGGGATGGGGAGGCGACGGAAGAAGGAAAGGAAAGACAACAATGGATTACACGGTGAGAAGTGAAATAGCCATTGGAAGATTAAAAAAATGACGAAGAAAGGGATAGAGAGAGGGCAAGGGGAGGGAGAGAGGGCAGGGGAAGAGGGGGAGGGAAAGGGGAGGGGGGAGAGGGCAAGAGGAGGGCAAGGGGAGGGGGAAGGGCAAGGGGAGGGGGAGAGGGCTAGAGGACGCAAACCTGGCAGTAGCCGACCTCCTTGTCCAACACCTCGTGGGCAGGGGAGGCGCGTGCCGGGGAGGGGCGTGCAGGGGAGGTGCGAGAGGCGAGGAGGGAAGGAATGAGGCAGGGACAGAAGGGCACAGCAGAGTAGATGGGAACAGCAGAGAGCACTTAGCAGGGCACGGCAAAGAGCACATAAGGGGCAGAGACCTCATAGCGGGGAAGGGCAGGGCAGGGCAGGGCACGGCAGGACCCAGGCGGCGCCCCTCTGGTTGCGCGGCACACGGCCCGCCCGCGGGCCGCCCCGCCTCCACCGCACGGCCCGCCCGCGGGCCGCCCCGCCTCCACCGCACGGCCCGCCCGCGGGCCGCCCCGCCTCCACCGCACGGCCCGCCCGCGGGCCGCCCCGCCTCCACCGCACGGCCCGCCCGCGGGCCGCCCCGCCTCCACCGCACGGCCCGCCCGCGGGCCGCCCCGCCTCCACCGCACGGCCCGCCCGCGGGCCGCCCCGCCTCCACCGCACGGCCCGCCCGCGGGCCGCCCCGCCTCCACCGCACGGCCCGCCCGCGGGCCGCCCCGCCTCCACCGCACGGCCCGCCCGCGGGCCGCCCCGCCTCCACCGCACGGCCCGCCCGCGGGCCGCCCCGCCTCCACCGCACGGCCCGCCCGCGGGCCGCCCCGCCTCCACCGCACGGCCCGCCCGCGGGCCGCCCCGCCTCCACCGCACGGCCCGCCCGCGGGCCGCCCCGCCTCCACCGCACGGCCCGCCCGCGGGCCGCCCCGCCTCCACCGCACGGCCCGTCCCGTCCCGTCCCCTCCCGTCCCGTCCCCTCCCGTCCCCTCCCGTCCCCTCCCGTCCCGTCCCGTCCCGTCCCCTCCCGTCCCCTCCCATCCCATCCCATCCCATCCCATTCGAACCCATCCCATCCCATCCCATCCCATCCCATCCCACCTGCACGGAGCCATCCCACCTGCACGGAGCCATCCCACCTGCACGGAGCCATCCCACCTGCACGGAGCCATCCCACCTGCACGGAGCCATCCCACCTGCGCGGACCCATCCCACCTGCACGGAGCCAGACGGCTGCATGACGGTGAGCAGCTCGTCCTCTCCGCCCCGCTACTGCCCCTCGCCCCGCGCCCTCGCTCCGCCGCACCCATTCCCCCCGCGCATGGCGCTGCTGCCGGCCCCCCACGGACGGTGCGGAGAGGGGGCGAGGGAGAGGGGGAAGAGGGGGAGGGGAATGCGGGCGAGAGGAGGGGAAGAGGTTGAGGGGAATGCGGGGACGGGAGAATGAAGAGGGCGAGAGGGGGCAGAGAATGTCGGAGGCACAGCCTAGAGCGGCAGCCACAGCTCGCTCACTGCGCAGCAGGGCAGTCCGCCGGTGTCGGAGAGAGCATCTACGCCGCCAACCGACCTCGGTCGGTGTAACGCCTGTGGGCTAGTGTTAAGGGCATTCCGCTGCGCCAAATAACACCCTCGTTTTGACCTAGTGGGTAGCGAGGTGTTATAGTCGGCGCAGCCGATTCTCGTGCGCACCTTGCGACAATTTCGAAAAAGGTTACTGCTACTCGCCCACCTCGCAATCCGACGATAGAAGGGCGAGCTTCGTATAGTCCAGTGGTAACGACTTGAGAGAAACTGTGTTCCTGAATGTGCCACGAATGCGACAAATAGGCGTGGCAATACACGGCGATCGGAAATCTAATGGAGCACGCTGTTAGGACTGCAATCCACGAGAAGAACGGGAGGGGCGGGTGAAGAACGCGCGCTTTGCGGATGTTGCTGGTGATGTGGGCTCATGGACCTTGGGATGCAAAATGCCCTAAATACAGCGTTTGGCACCGTGATCACTTTATGGCGTGTTACGCAACTTGACTTGACTTTCATTTCTACGATCTGTTACCCGCTTACAACGTTGTGACCACTGGTAAAAATGTAACGTTCGGTTTGCGTTTTAGTTTAGCCTGACAAATTTGAGACGTGTCAGGGTTCATATGTTCGCACGTGCTTTACACACGAGTTCAATAAACAGGCAACCTGAGTTTCGAACTTCGCGAGTTGCATTCTCGCGAATTCAACGAATACGTGGCGATGGTCGCGGAAAGTTACCACTTCCCAAATCTGGTCAAAAATGTTGTTCTGGACGGTAACTATTGCGGCGGGACTGGGTTTTGGAAGGCTCAAAATCGGTTCGCGCCAAGTGGAACCAAACTAATCTTTCACGTGTGGTAACACAGTTTTTCTAACGAGCAACTTACGTTACAATCTGTGCCCCAAAAGCATTTTGCATGACACGCCCTTACTGTAGCAGTCTAACCGAGCAGAAAATTAGTGACCTTGTTCCCAGTTCTGGAGGAAACTAGAATTTTCCGTGGTTTTCAGCCTCCTAGAATCTCCCCATCAAGCAATGGCAGGGTTCCCCCAGTAACTCCCATAAATCTCCATTTCTGTACTGTTAGATCTCCTTCGAATTTGCACCGTCGCTTTAACGCCTGAAAGCCGAGATCCCGCAAAACCGCCGAAAGCAGCCACTACCTACCACACCCGCCATTTTACCCCCGCGAAGTCTTCGCCCCCCAGTTTTCGGCAGATCTACAATTTTCCGATGGTATGGACGCTGGCGCCTCCGCCGTTCGTGCTTTCCCTGTTTAAGCTTTCCCTATTCAAGCTTATAATATTCTCGTCCCTAACGCCACTCGTCTCCGCTCGTATCCTTTCGTCTCTTTTCGTTTCCATTTTCGGCCGCTTCCTGTGCTCGCGATTCTTTTTTCCGCCAGTTGCCGTTGTCGCTGCTCAAAACGGCGCAAGGTCATCCCATAGTACGTAGCTTACGCAGTTCCAAACTAATTTCCGTTTGACTACGTAGTTACTGGGGTTCCTACGTTCTCGTTTGTGAGTGCTCTGTGAAAAATATAGTCCACTCTCGCCTCCCCACTCCCCCACCTTGGTAAGGTTCGAATTGGACCAATCTAGTACGGCTGGTTTCTGTCCCTTTAAAGTGCATCCTGAGGTTTAGGTCTTATACTATTGTTCAGGTGAAGGGTTACGTAGAAACTCGATGTAAACATGTAAATTTTTGAAAGTGTGTAACACTTTCTAAAATTGTGTATTGTGAATAGCAAAGATATTTGTACCGAAGCGAAATGCTTCGGCGAACCGCTACTTCCCCCTCTTTTCGGTATAAAAGAGGGGGCGAAGGCCATTTGGCCTTCACCCACGTTTTTCATTTCAAACTTTCAGTTTTCAAGTTCTCGATTTTTTTCGTCCAAGCTGGCGAGGACTAAGAGCCTTCCTCGCTTCACTTCTCCCTCGACGCTCCTCTCCGACATCCTCGACCGCAACCTTTCTACGATGGCACCGACGAACAACATTAGCCCCGGGGCTAAGGACGCAACTCCCCGGCCGTCGTCGGGGCTTGAAAAATCGACCCGGGAAACCGGCGCGGAGAAGCGAAAACGCCCCACCGAGGAAAACGCCGAGGGGCCCCACACTGGGGTGGACGTGCTGCTCGGCGAGGGCGGCGGCACACGCTCGCGCGCGCCCCAGCCACGCGCGTCCCACGAGCAGGCTCATGGGCCTGCAGTCGCCAATGATGCCGACTTCGTCGTCATCACTGCTGCTGACGCGGGAGGATCGCGCGCCCCCCAAAAGCGGAGGGCGGCGGATTCGCCTGCAACCGAGGGCGCGGCGGCGAATCTTTTGCCCTCGCAAGTGGCGGCGCTGCTGGCGCTTCTCCAAAAGCAGGCTGCGGCCCCCGTTACAACGCCGGCAGCTACAACGGAAGCGGAAAAATTCGCTTCTGCTAAAACTGCAAACGTCCACAACAACGTCGCTACTTCCGCGCGAGTCGCCGCATCACACCGCGCCGACAAGGGAAAGGCTCCTGCCGTCGAAGACGAACCCGCCGCTCTAGATGATGCTGACTCCGACTCCGACAGCGATGCGGGTGAGGAACCAAACAACCCCATGCCTCTCTTGCCTAACGATCTCCTCCCCCCTCTCCCCTCTCCTCACCCTTCTACCGCGGCCGCCGCCTTCAACCGCAAAGGCGTCCGCGACCAGGCGGAGGTGTTTGAGGCGCTTCAAACCTACCTGGCACACGTGGAACACAAGATCCGCGGCGGCGACGCCGCCGGTGCTCTTAAAACCGTCGGCCAAGCCCAAGACCTCATCAAGCGCCGCTTCGACGTCTTGGTCGTCGCCGACCACGCCGGATTCGATGTGGCTGAGCGTTACCAACTCTTGAAGACTACGGCGGTGCTCACGTCACGCTCGTTCAAGATGGCGGTAGCGGATATGGCGGCCCTCAAGCGGATGAAGACCGGCTTCTCTCGCGGGAGCCGCCCGTTTCACCGTGAATCCCCCCCCTTCATGCCCAAGACTATGGGCAGCGGCAACGGCTGTAGGGGCTTCAAAGGCACCTGTTTCCGCTGCGGCCAGAACGAACACATGGCCAGCGCATGCCCCCATGGAGGCCATGGGGGCAATGGGCCCGCACCGGTGGTGTGAGAGAAGCCCACACGCCCTTCCCCCCTCTCCCCCCCCCCATCGCCCCGCACCCAAGGTCTTAATGCCTTGGCTGCCTTGATGGAGGGTGAGGGATGGCCGGGCCAGGCATGGAGCAGGGGTCCTTGGTAGTGGCTGCTTAGCCTAAGGCTAGAGGCATGGAATGCTCTAGGCCGTTGTGTACGTGTGTACGTGTGTGTGTGTGTGTGTGCGTTTTAACGCAAAGCCCGGGTGGCTTATAAATTTGTATTTCTATTTATAATGGAATGTTGCTCAGGCCATGGGCCTTGGAGAGCTAGCCCTTATGACAAGCTATGTCATCCTTAAAAGAGAGAGAGAGAGAGAGAGAGAGAGAGAGAGAGAGAGAGAGAGAGAGAGAGAGAGAGAGAGAGAGAGAAGGGTAAGGGAAGGCAACGACCAACCCGAGAGTACGAGAAGCCACAATGCTCAC
Source organism: Closterium sp. Naga37s-1 (assembly GCA_947471745.1). Lineage (NCBI taxonomy): Eukaryota > Viridiplantae > Streptophyta > Zygnematophyceae > Desmidiales > Closteriaceae > Closterium > Closterium sp. Naga37s-1. Next base: position 3,005,663 of record CANJKZ010000243.1, read on the forward strand.
TTAGCATGGCAAGGCATAGGGAGTCCACATTGGACAATAGTGCTTGCTGCACCCAAGCCATTGAGCTAGCATGCCTTGAGAGAGAAAAAAGGAAAGAGGAAGCAAGAGCGAGAACAAGCGAGAAAGAGAGAGGGAGGGAGAGAGAGAAAAAGAGTGTGTGAGAGAGAAAGAGAGAGGGAGAGAGAGGGCATGCCACGGTGGCGTGAGCCATTGAAATTGGCCCAAACCCAGGAAATACTCAAAGGCCCTCTATGGGACACTTCTCGTGGAGCGGGATAAAAAAAAAAAAAAAAAAAAAAAAAAAAAAAAAAAAAAAAAAAAAAAGAAGGGGGAAAGGGGGAAGTATAGATGAAGAAGCGTGCGCATACCACGCATGGAGCCCACTTGAATGGCTCCCATTCTTTGCACCCACAAAGAGGAGTAGTACCCATTGAATCAAACTGATTCTACCCCGCATCTCACTCACACGCACTAGCAACCTCACTTTCTTTTATCGGACCCAAGATTTGCACATCGTTGTGCGTGAATCACTCGTTCACACGAGAACGTCGACACATACCGTATCACGAAAATTTTTATTATGGTTCAACCCTCTGCCTTTTGCCACCCCGAAACAAAAACCCCCATGGCAGTCGCCACGCCTCCATGGTCGGGGGACCAAGACGAGTTCCCAGCAACCGCAGTCACCGACCGTGAAGTCACCACCGTGGGTGGCCGTCTCCGACAGGCTTTCGCCTGGTGGGCTTCCTGGTGCGAGAGCTCCTTGATCCTGTCGGTAATTGCTAATGGATATTGGCTCCCTTGGAAGGCATTCTCACCACTGTCGTTCCGCGACCACAATCATGCCGGAGTTGCGAAGCACACCGATTTCACCCGATCTGCAATCCATGAATTGCTCACGTCTGGAGCAGCAGCAGTTGCTTCTAGCTCATTGGCCGTTACATGCATCAGCCCACTCAACGTAGTGGAACAACGCAACAAGTGCCGCCTCATTGTTGACTTGCGAAAGGTTAATCAATACCTGATTGTTCCCAAATTCAAGTACGAAGGCCTTCTACGCGTCGCTGAACTGGCAAAGACTAGCGATTGGATGTTCTCGGTCGACTTAAAGTCTGGCTATCATCACATCGATATTCATGCGTCTTGTTGGACATTCCTGGGCTTTCACTTCGAAGGCACTGACTACTTTTTCAAATCGTTGCCGTTCGGCCTCGCCACAGCGCCCTTCCTCTTCACCCAGTTGATCAAACAGTTGGCTCGAAAATGGCGAGCGCAAGGTATTCGGGTCATACCCTACGTGGACGACATATTGTTCCTTTGCAACTCGGAACATGACGCTCGTTTAACAAGTGGCGCAATCATTCGAGACCTCAAAGAGTCGGGGCTCGTCATCAACGCAAAGAAGTCGCACCTGACCGCGACTCAAAAATTGCACTTCCTAGGAATGGAGCTGGACACCGCGTCCGGAAGATTCACTATCGGCCAGGAGAGAAAGGCGCAACTCACACAAGCACTACATGTGCTGCTTCTCGCCTACGAGCGCAACCAGCGGGTATCAATCCGCCTTGTTGCTCGAGTCACCGGCATTCTCGCATCCATGGCGCTCGCCCTTGGTGCTACGGCGCGCTCTTTTAGCCATCAACTTTTGGCACTCATCAACGAGGCGCCATCATGGAACGCACGAGTGACCCTGACCTTGGAGGTTCGCGACGAGCTCCAGTTCTGGCTTGACCGTTTTGACCGTTTTAACGGGGCCCCATTTCACATGCCCCACAGCTTGGATACGGTTATTCACGTCGACGCTAGCGCGCACAGCTGGGGTGCGACCCTCTCATCCTTCCCCGGCGGAAGCTCGCAAGCAAGCAGCCCCATGCCAATAGATCTTCTCTCCACATCGATCACACGTCGAGAGCTCGAGGGAGTGTTATGGGCGCTGCGAACATTCACGGACCAGATCCAAGGCCGTCACGTACTCGTTCGAGTAGACAACCAAGGAGTCTTCTTCATCCTTCGCAAAGGTGGCTCCAGGCAGCCTGAGCTCACTCTTCTCTGCAAGTCCATCGTCGCAATTTGCATGACGCACGAAACCCGGTTGGCCATCGAATGGATTCCACGGGCCCTTAATGCGCATGCAGACGCACTGTCCAAACTGGAAGATCACGATGATTACTCGCTTAAGCTCCCGTGGTTTCGATTATTGGAAAGACGTTGGGGAGCACACACCATCGACCTATTCGCGAACGCCAACAACGCACAGCTCTCGCGCTTTTGCTCAAAGCATCCGCACCCACGTGCAACTGCCATCAATGCATTCTCGCTCGATTGGGGATCAGAGCACGGCTTCGCATTCCCACCGCCAAGCCTCATCCCAGCGACCCTGCACCATGCCGCACGCACGAACGCCACCCTAACGTTAGTCATTCCCGAATGGACGGGCGCAGCTTGGTGGCCCCTAATCTGGCCCTCCCCACACACCTGGGCAACCTGCATCTCCTCTGTCAAATGTTATATGGGTTACATTATTGTAGGCTACAGTGGGTTAGCCTATAGGGGGTTCACAACTCTAGGGTTTCATATTTGTACTCTCACTTGTTTCTAGTCCAACACTTCTTTCTAACATGGTATTAAGAGCGTAGGTTTAGACCTAGGATCGCTTACCTAAGGGCCCACCGTTCCGTTAGAAGCGCCCTCGAGCGCCTTTCTCCTAGTGCGCCCTCGTGCGCCTCGCTGTCTCCTACTGCCCGTGCGCAGCTCACTAGTGCCGCACGCGGCCTCTTTTTCTTTAGCGCGCGTCGCCCGCTAGCAGCCCGCGCGCGGCCTTATCTGCGCGCGCGCCGATCGTTAGCCGCCCGCGACGACCAGTGCCGCCCACGAGCAGCCCGCTAGCCGCCCGTCAGCCGCCCACCTGGCCGTTCAGAGCATTGCAGCCCCGCCCGTAGGCCGCCGCGACACCCTCTTAGGCAGCCGCCCGCGCGCGACTACAGCCCACGCACAGCCGCGACCCGCCCGCTCCACCCACCCACGTGCAGGCCCACCGTCGGGCAGTGCCGCGTAGTCCGAACCGAGCCGCGCCGCCCGAACCGAGCTGAGCCACCCGAACCGAGCCGCGCCGCCCGAACCGAGCCGCGCCGCCCGAACCGCGCCGCGCCCCTCTACTGTGCCCCACCAACTACTGCTACTGCCACTACTGCAGTTACTACTACTGCTGCTACTGCAACTATGGCTATCCCTGCTGTGCTAGCTTTCGATGCTGAGGGCCGCCCACTGAAGTTTGAGACCTGGCTCGATGACCTGCACCTATTCCTCCAGCTCACTGCCAAGGAGGATATCTCACTGTACGATCACGCGCTAGGCCATGCTGCTGCCCCTGCTGCTACTGCTGACAGTACTGCCCGTTCACAGTGGCAGACTCGTGACGCCCACACACGCTTCGCTATTCGCAACTCCCTGCCGATCGATGAGCGTGAGCACTTTGGCCAGCACAAAACAGCGCAGGCGCTGTACACTGCTGTAGTGGCACGCTACTCCTCACCTGCCTCTGCTGCGCTAGGCCGTCTCTCGCTCCCCTACCTGTTCCCCGACCTGTCCGCTTTCTCCACAGTCGCTGACCTCATCACGCACCTCCGCACTAGTGAGGCCCGCTTCCGTGCCGCTATGCCCGCTGAGTTTCTTGCCACGCACCCCCCCCGCTCTGGCTCACTCTCTACCACCTGGTCACCCGTCTCCCTGACTCTCTTCGTGCGGTCAGGGACCACTTCCTCGCTCGCTGCCCCACTGAGCTCACCGTTGATCTGCTCGAGAAGGAACTGCTTGCAGCTGAGACTAGCATAGGCGCTGTAGGTGCCTCTCGTGGCGACCCCCGCACCCCTTTCTTTGAGGGGTGTTCCCCTTCCCCCCTTCTCCCCTCTGTCGCCTCTACTGCTGCTGTCGACCTCGTTGGTACTGAGCAGGTCGGGACTGCGTCCGCTCCGAGCTGGCGTCGCAGCGGCAAGGGCAAAGAGGGCAAGGGAGGCGGCGGTGACGGCGGGGGAGGCGGTGGTGGGGGCGGTTGGGGTGGTGGCGGGGCGGGAGGGGCTAGTGGCAGCAGTGGGGGTGGTGGCGGCAGCGGCGGAGGAGGTGGCCGGGGTGGGGGCGGTGGTGGTGGCGGCAGTGGACGCGGTGGTGGCAGGGGCGGTGGTGGCCGCGGTGGTGGCGGCGGAGGTGGAGGTCGTGGAGGCGCTGGCGGTGGCCAGAGCCAACAGCAGACTCCGTCGTCCCAGGAGCTTCGTGAGTGGTACTCTCAGCACGGGGGGGGGGGGTGGCCTTAGCTGCACGTACGTCATCCGCACTGGTGACCGCACTGGCCAGACGTGTGGGAGGGCGCACACCACGCAGCGCTGCTTCTCTCGCCTTGACGACGCCTGGCGCACTCAGTTTCCTGCTGCCACTTAGCTGCCCCACTGGGCTGATCTGATGAAGAAGAACATTGATATCTATGCTCTTGACTTTGATGCTATCCTCACTGCCATGTATGTGTTGTCTACTAGTGGAGAGAGTGCCCAGTACCTGCGTGTTCCGCCCGATCCGGGCATTCAGACCAGTGAGGCTGCCGCTCTAGGTGCTAGCGCGTCTGTTGCCCTAGGTGCTGGTGAGGCTGCCGCTCCAGGTGCTTGCGTGTCTGCTGCACCAGGTGCTCGTGAGGCTGCTGCTCTAGGTGCTTGTGAGTCTGCGCCCGCTGGTACTGCGTCTACTGAGGCACTGCACACCTTCACACTGGACTCAGGTGCTTCTCGCTGTTTCTTTCGTGACCGCACTGCCCTTGAGCAGCTTGCTCGGCCAGTTGCTCTCTCCCTCGCTGACCCCTCTGGGGGTCCGGTCATTGCGACCTCCTCCACTGTCCTTCCTTGTCCTGCGGTTCCGTCGGGCACACTGTCACGTCTCCACCTCCCCTCGTTCTCTACGAACTTGGTGGCGGGTTGTGCGCTCCAGGACAGGGGTGTCCACCAGTTCACCCCTGCCTACGAGCGCGTGACACACTGCACGTGTGCTCGGACGGGCCGTCACCTGGCTAGCTTCACTCGGCAGCCGGGGTCGGACCTGTACACACTGACCACTGAGTCCCCTCAGGTAGCTGCGTCTGCGTCTGCGTCAGGTCAGCTGTCGGCTCCCTGCTCGTTTCGCTCTCTAGTGCACGAGACCGTCCTCTGGCACCACCGCCCTGGTCACCCGTCAGTGCAGCGCCTTCGTGGCATGCACAAACGGTACCTTGTCTCTGGTCTTCCTAGGGTTCTCCCTCCCCTCCCACCCTCGCCTGCCCTTCCCTGTCTTCCCTGTGTCGAGGGGCGGCAGCGTGCCGCTCCTCACTCCTCCTCGTTTCCCCCGACGACTGCTCCCTTGCAGACGCTCCACATGGACGTGTGGGGCCCGGCCCGCGTCCGTGGACAGGGTCAGGAGAGGTACTTCCTGATCGTTGTTGACGACTACTCGCGCTACACCACGGTCTTCCCCTTGCGCACCAAGGGTGAGGTCCCTGCTGTTTTGATCCCTTGGATCCGCGCTTCTCGTCTCCAGCTCAGCGAGCGGTTCCACTCGGACTTTCCTGTCCTGCGTCTGCACTCTGACAGAGGTGGTGAGTTCTCCTCCGACCTCTTGGCAGCCTACTGTGCGGAGCACGGCATCCGCCAGTCGTTCACGCTTCCGGCCTCTCCACAGCAGAATGGGGTTGCTGAGCGCCGCATTGGCTTGGTCATGGAGGTCGCTCGTACCTCCTTGACCCATGCGGCTGCCCCCCACTTTCTGTGGCCGTTTGCGGTCCGATACGCTGCGCATCAGCTCAACCTCTGGCCCCGTGTCTCCGTTCCGGAGACTTCGCCGACACTGCGTTGGACGGGAGAGGTTGGCGATGCGTCGCGTTTTCGGGTCTGGGGATCTCGAGCTTTTGTTCGCGATACGTCCGCGGACAAGCTCTCCTCCCGCGCTGTTCCTTGTGTCTTCCTTGGCTTTGTCCCGGACGCGTCTGGTTGGCAGTTTTACCACGCCACCTCGCGCCGTGTCCTGCCCTCTCAGGACGTCACTTTTGACGAGTCGGTGCCCTACTACCGCCTCTTCCCCTATCGCACTGCCCCGCTCCCCCCCCCGCCTCTCTTCCTTGCGCCAGGTGCTCCTCTGGTAGACCCCCTCCCCCCTCAGGGTGCCGCTCCCTCAGGTGTGTCCCAGGTAGACCCGGTTGAGCCTGTCGAGGTAGCTGTCAACTCTCGTCCTGCTAGGGGTGCTGAGCCTGAGTGTGCGGAGCCTGGGGGTGCGGAGCCTGGGGGTGCGGAGCCTGGGGTTGCGGAGTCTGGGGGTGCTGAGCCTGGGGGTGCGGAGCCTGGGGGTGCTGAGCCTGGGAGTGCTACGTCTGAGGGTACTGAGCCTGAGGGTGCTGAGACTGAGCGTGCTACACCTGGAGGAGCTCTCTCCTCACAGCAGCTACGTGAGTGGTACTTACAGTACTGCAGCCTCAGGAGGGGTGCTTCTGGAGCTAGGAGTGCTGCTGGAGCTGGTGCTCGTGCTTCCCCTCCTAGGCGGGAGCTGCCCTCTCCCCAGCGGCTCCGAGAGTGGTACGCTCGGCGCTGCAGTCTCCGGAGTGGTGCTCCTAGTGTCGCGGACCCTGGTGCTAGAGCTGCTGGCGGTGCTGCTGGCGGTGCTGGAGGTGCTGCTGGTGCTGGTACTGCTGGAGCTGCTGGAGGTGCTGCTGCTGCTGGCGGTGCTGCTGGCGCTGCTGGAGGTGCTGCTGGTGCTGGTGCTGCTGGTGCTGGTGCTGCTGGAGCTGCTGGAGGTGCTGCTGCTGCTAGCGGTGCTGCTGGTGCTGCTGGAGGTGCTGCTGGTGCTGGGGCTGCTGGAGCTGCTGGAGGTGCTAATAGTACTGGTGCTGCTGGAGCTGCTAGAGGTGCTGCTGGTGCAGCTGCTGCTGGAGGTGCTGCTGGTGTTGGAGCTGCTGGAGGCACTGCTGCTGCTGGCGGTGCTGCTGGAGCTGCTGGAGGTGCTGGTGCTGGGGCTGCTGGAGCTGCTGGAGGTGCTACTAGTGCTGGTGCTGCTGGAGCTGCTGGAGGTGCTGCTGGTGCAGCTGCTGCTGGAGGTGCTGCTGGTGCTGGAGCTGCTGGAGGCACTGCTGCTGCTGGCGGTGCTGCTGGAGCTGCTGGAGGTGCTGGTACTGGAGCTGCTGGAGCCGCTGGTCCTGGAGGTGCTCGTACTGGAGGTACTGGAGCTGCTGGGACTGGGCCTGCTGAGGGGGTTGGAGCTGGAGGTGCTGAGCGGCCGCGGCCGTACTACGTTCCGCTCCTTCAGCAGGTTCTTGGTCTCCCGCCCTCTACTGGTCCTACTCCTCCCCTACTGAGTCCACCGTCTGTCCAGTCGCGATCACTGTTACAGCCTGCCTCTCCGCTGCCTGCTCCTTCTCCTTACACTGCGCCGACGGGTAGTCTTACGGAGCGTCGTGAGCCTGTGTCTCGTCCTCCGTCGCCTGAGTCTAGTCCTGCGTCTCCTGAGTCTCGTCCAGAGTCGCCTGTCCGCGCTGCCCGCACTGGTCGTCGTGTTCCGCGTGAGCGTCCTCCTCCTGTCCTTGGCACTCACTACATGACCTTGCGTACTTCCACAGCTCCACAGCGTGTCCCTCTGCCGTCTCCTCCTGCGTCCTCTCTTCCTGACGTTGCTGACCCGCCGTCAGACCTTGCTCGTGCTGCCAATCCTACTGTCGCGCGTCTCCTTGCCACTGTTGTCACTGACCCTACCTTTGAGTCCTCTGCTGCGTCTGCTCTAGTCGCTGAGCTTGTGGACTTTGCTGCCGCCTGTCGTCTAGACTACGTCGCTAGCCTTGTTGCTGAGTCTGAGTCTGTCTGTCCTCCGTCCGTCGGGGGTGAGTGTGCTCTTGGCACGGACGTCCTTGAGGACAGACAGGAGGAGTTTGAGTGCTTTGCTGCTGCTTTACCTCATCTCGTGTCCATGCTGATTGCCCCTGAGGGAGACCCGGATGCACCAGACATCCCGACCCCACGCTCCTACGCAGAGGCGATGGAGGGTCTCTGCTCCTCTCAGTGGCAGACAGCCATGGACGCAGAGATGGCTTCCTGGAAGTCCACAGGCACCTACGTCAACGAGGTTCCCCCACCTGGGGCGAACATCGTCAGTGGCATGTGGATTTTCAGGGTGAAGCGACCGCCGGGTTCTCCGCCTGTCTTCAAGGCGCGTTACGTTGCTCGAGGCTTCAGTCAGCGAGAGGGAGTTGACTTCTTCCAAACCTTCTCCCCGACCCCGAAGATGACCACTCTTCGGGTTCTGCTGCACGTCGCTGCTCAGCGTGACTACGAGCTCCACTCTCTTGACTTCAGCACTGCGTTCCTACAGGGCAGCCTGCACGAGGAGATCTGGCTGCGCCGCCCACCTGGCTTCACTGGGTCGTTCCCTCCTGGTACCCAGTGGAGCCTCCGGCGGCCAGTCTACGGTCTCCGCCAGGCACCCCGTGAGTGGCACGACACACTGAGGACTACGCTTGCGGCTCTTGGGTTTGCTCCTTCTACTGCTGACCCGTCGCTGTTTCTACGCACTGACACCACTCTGCCGCCGTTCTACGTTCTCGTTTACGTCGACGACTTGGTCTTTGCTACTGCTGACACTGAGGCACTCGCCCACGTGAAGTCGGAGCTGCAGAAGAGACACACGTGCACAGACCTGGGTGAGCTGACAAGCTATCTTGGCTTGCGGATCACCCGGGACAGAGCACAGCGCACCATCACCTTGACTCAGTCACACATGGTGCAGCAGGTCTTCAGCGCTTCCGCTTCACGTACTCGTCGCCTCAGCCCACTCCTCTGCCTACCGGTCACTCGCTCTCAGCTCTGCCTTCGGATGAGTCCGTAGAGCCGAGTGGCCCGTATCCAGAGCTTGTGGGCTGCCTCATGTACCTGATGACCTGCACTCGACCTGACCTTGCATACCCTCTTAGCATCCTAGCACGCTATGTCGCTCCTGGCCGTCACCGGAAGGAGCACATGGATGCCGCTAAGAGGGTGTTGCGCTACTTGTGCAGTACGTCGGGCATGGGGCTTGTGCTTGGAGGACGGCGCGACGTTGTCCTCACTGGGCACTCAGACGCTTCTTGGGCTGACGACCAGGCTACACAGCGGTCGTCTCAGGGTTACACCTTCAGCCTTGGCTCTGGCTCTGTTTCCTGGCGTTCTACACGCTCTTCCTCTGTTCTCAGCTCCAGTTGTTAGGCTGAGATCTACGCCACAGCCATGGCTGCCCAGGAGCTACGCTGGCTCACCTACCTGCTGACCGACCTCGGAGAGCGGCCTCGTTCTCCTCCAGTGCTGTACGTCGACAACAAGGCAGCCATTGCCTTGTGTCAGGAGCACAGACTGGAGCACAGAACGAAGCACATCGCTCTGCGCTACTTCCTTGCTCGAGAGCTGCAGCAGCGTGGTCAACTTCGTCTCTCGTACGTGGCCACTCGGGCCAACACTGCTGATGTGTTCACCAAGGCGCTTCACCCTTGTGATCATCAGCGTTTCTGTACTGTTCTAGGCCTTGTGCCTACTCTCCCTCACTTGCTCACTTCTTGAATCTTCTTGTACTGTGATCTCTATATATATACCTGCATGCTTACACTTGCTAGGTTGTGATTACTGTACCTCCTGTTCTATTATCAAACTGCATGTGAACTGGTCTTGTGACCATGTGGTTGTGCTCGGAATTTGTGTGGTATCCTTGAGATCCACCCTGAGCTTGCTTTGCTTTGCTTTGCTTTGACTGGTCTTGTGACCCCTTGTTCTCCCCCACTTTGCCTATGGGGGTGTGTCAAATGCTATATGGGTTACATTATTGTAGGCTACAGTGGGTTAGCCTATAGGGGGTTCACAACTCTAGGGTTTCATATTTGTACTCTCACTTGTTTCTAGTCCAACACTTCTTCTTTCTAACATCCTCCACCCTCTATCTTGCTAGCGGTAGTCAATGCTTGCACGTGGGCTCACATCAACGTGCATTCTCGGGTGCTCGTCTTCCAGTCAGTCGAATCCTAGCATTGAAAGTCAATTACAGAACTTGATGTACCATTCTTGTATCCTATGATTACAGATATGCTTCCAAGATTGCATCACCAGCTACTTCTTATGACAGCCAGGACACGATCAGAATCAACAATCAACACATACGAACCATACTGGGAGAAGTTCCGCAGTTTTTGCATGAAGGCCAAGGTGGATTTCCTGCCCGCTGCGGACCTAACACTAGCACTCTACTTAGTGCACGCGATCAACCACAAGGCCACAGTCTCCAGCGTACAGCTCACATGCGCAGCAGTCAGCTTTGCCCATCGAATGACAGGGTCGGCCAATCCAGCGAACGGCCCTTTCACGACGCAAGTCCGAGAGTACGCCAAACGACACTGCCCTCGGCCAACACGAGTGAAAGAGCCCGTCTCCCTTCATCAAGTCCAGGCAATGGCGGGCCCCTTCCTCCAGTCAAGCGAACCAGACACCTACCAAAAAGGCCTCATCGTGTTGCTCATGTACTCTGCCTTTCTTCGCTTTTCGGACCTGGTGGTAATTCAGTGGGAGGACATCCAATTCGAGGCATCGGCGATGTGGCTACTAATCCCACACTCAAAAACCGACCAGGAAAGCAAGGGCGTATGGGTCCCTGTCGCCACGGCTGACGGACCATTCTGCCCCGTGCGGTGCACCAGGCATTTCATCAAGCTGGCACAGTATGGGCTAGATACCAAAGGCCCGTTGATTCGTATATTTCGACGCAACTCCCCACCATCCTTGCAGGATACCGCCCCATCATACCCCACTGTCCGCACGTGGTGCCTGCATGCATTCCAAGCAGCCGGCATCGATCCTACACACCTCGGCACCCATTCATTCCGCAAAGGGGCGGCAACAGTTGCTGCCAGCATGGGTATTCCAGACCGCCTTTTCAAAAGAATGGGGCGCTGGCGGAGCAAAACCGCAAAGGACCTTTATGTCACCATCTCACACGACCATCTGCTTGCTGCGTCGCGGCGCCTCCACGACCAGGCGCATGTTCCATCCCCCTCGCAGTACGAGCGTGCCCTTACTCGGCATCGCCAACAAGCACTCACCATGTCTCAGAAGACGCAGTTGAAATGAGACGTTGCATTTGCAAGACAAATAGCAAGCTTTCACAATATGTAAATTTTTGAAAGTGTGTAACACTTTCTAAAATTGTGTATTGTGAATAACGAAGATATTTGTACCGAAGCAAAATGCTTCGGCGAACCGCTACTTCCCCCTCTTTTTGGTATAAAAGAGGGGGCGAAGGCCATTTGGCCTTCACCCACGTTTTTCATTTCAAACTTTCAGTTTTCAAGTTCCCCACCCTCCCACCCTAGTATACTCAGGGAATTTGTTGTTGCTATATTGTAAAATGCTTGGACGATAAAAAATCATGTACTTGCCAGTTGAAATGAGACGTTGCATTTGCAAGACAAAAAGCAAGCTTTCACAATACTCTGAAATCTCCACTGATCTCGACTCACAGTCTCGTTGATGCGTTTTCAACCTGCGGCAACAAAAACTCACACTTTGTTGACACGTGGATGAAACATCCGCCTGAAGGACGTCATCTGCGCGTCCCCGTTCTCTTTCCACTCCCCCCCTCACCCATTCCACCCTCTTAACCCTTCACTCCTCTCCACTCCTTGCTCCCGTCAATTCAGCTGGTAGAGCTGAAGAATGGCGAGACGTACAACGGGCATCTGGTGAGCTGTGACACGTGGATGAACATCCACCTGCGCGAGGTCATCTGCACGTCCAAGGACGGGACCCGCTTCTGGCGCATGCCGCAGTGCTACGTGCGCGGCAACACCATCAAGTACCTGCGCGTGCCTGATGAGGTGCGTGAGTGGGTGGGTGGATGGGTGGATGGGGGGGGAGGAGGTAGGCTGGGGGAGAAAGGGGGAGGGTGGTGGTTCCACGTGCGAGGACGGAGGCTGCTTTTCACGTGTTGAGTCGGCTCACAAGTTGCATGAGGGAAGGGAAGGGAGGGGTCCTGTGCACGCCCAGTGATGGGGACCGCTTCTGGCGCATGCATGCGGCAGTGCTACGTGCGAGGCATGTTGGGTGGGGTTTGGGGGGAAAGAGGGCAGGGAGAGCGTTCTCTGTGTCTTCTCTTGCAGTTTCAAGATTGCTACGTGTCACTGTGAGGCAACGCCATCGCATACCTGCGAGTGCCAGATGATGTGGGCGGGTGGGTGGGTGGTGTGTGCTATAACCGTTAAGGGTGTGTGTGTTGTCAGCTGCATAGACTAATTCAGAGTCTATGCACCACCCGTAGCTGCCTCTACATGGACTTGGTGGAATGACCAGTGCTGTCGGTGTGCTCCACCCGATGCACACAGATCCAACTCTGTCTGTATGCATTTCTAGATTTGAGTCGACTCAAACCTCGTTTCTTTTTTTGTGTGGCTCATTGTGTGCGTTTTAGGTGATTGGCAAAGTTCCAAAGTCCTTTGAGGTTAAGCTCTTAGTCGACTCAAGTGTCATGTGCTTCTATGTGTGTTGTCCTCTCCTCTCCATCCCGCCATGTACATTGTGCGTTGTGTGCATCTCAGGTGATCGACAAAGTACAAGAGGAGGTCATCAGAAGACAAGGTAAACTACTCCACGCCTTGCCTCATAACCTTAACTGCACATTAATTTCCATGCCATGCTGTCATGCCATGCTTACCCCCTCGCCTCCATGTCCCCCTCTTTTCCGCACACCCTCTCTCCCTACACCCTTTTCTCCCTGCCCTGCCCCCCCTCTCGGTGTCACAAAGAAAGAATAGAGAATGACTAGAAACAGGACAGTACAAGGTTTGTATAGGCAAAACCTAACAATAATGTACCCCATAAGGAGTGCCCCACTACAGCCTACAATATAGTTATGACACACACCCATAGGCAAAGTGGGGAACAAGCAAGAGAACAAGGCAAGGTCAAGCTCAGGGTGGATCACAACGTCACCACGCATTCTGAGCACAAGTACAAGGCCACAAGGCCAATTCACATGCAGGATTTTAAATCAAAGTGAACAAGCAAGACAGTGATCTCAACCTAGCAAGGGTAAGCATGCAGGTGCAGGTATATATAGATCACAGTACAAGCAAATTCAAGAGGTAAGCAAGTGAGACCAGGTAGGCACAAGACCTAACATAGTACAAAAACGCTGATGATCACAAGGCTGAAGTGCCTTGGTAAAGTTATCAGCAGTGTTGGACCGAGTGGCCACGTAAGCAAAGACGAAGATGACCACGCTGCTGCAACTCTCGAGCAAGGAAGTAGCGCAGAGCAATGTGCTTCGTTCTGTGCTCCAGTCTGTGCTCCTGACACAAGGCCAGCATGGCCTTGTTGTTGACGTACAGAACAGGAGGAGAACGAGGCGCCTCTCCCAAGTCGTCAGCAGGTAGGTGAGCCAGCGTAACTCCTGTGCAGCCATGGCCCCAGCGTAGATCTCAGCCTCACAACTGGAGCTGAGAACAGAAGACGAGCGGGTAGACCGCCACGAAACAGAGCCGGAACCAAGGCTGAAGGTGAAACCCTGTGACGACCGCTGCGTAGCCAAGTCGTCAACCCAAGAAGCGTCTGCGTGACCAGTGAGGACAACTCGAGCCCGTCCTCCAAGCACGAGCCCCATGCCCGACGTACTGCACAGGTAGCGCAACACCCTCTTAGCTGCAGCCATGTGCTCTGGTCGGTGTCTCCCAGGAGCAACATAGCGTGCCAGGATGCTAAGAGGGTATGCCAGGTCAGGTCGAGTGCAGGTCATCAGGTACATGAGGCAGCCAACAAGCTCTGGGTATGGGCCACTCGGCTCTACGGACTCATCCGAAGGCAGAGCTGAGAGCGAGTGGCGAGTAGACAGAGGAGTGGCCTGAGGCGAGGAGTACGTGAAGTTGAAGCGCTGAAGGACCTGCTGCACCATGTGTGACTGAGTCAAGGTAATGGTGCGCTGTGCTCTGTCCCGGGTGATCTGCAAGCCAAGATAACTACGCAGCTCACCCAGGTCTGTGCACGTGTGTCTCTTTTGCAGCTCCGACTTCACGTGGGCCAGTCCAGCAGTGTCAGCAGTAGCAAAGACCAAGTCGTCGACGTACTCGAGGAAGTAGAACGGCGGCAGAGTAGTGTCGGTGCGGAGAAACAGCGACGGGTCAGCAGTGGAAGGAGCAAACCCAAGAGCCGCAAGCGTAGTCCTCAGTGTGTCGTGCCACTCACGGGGCGCCTGGCGGAGACCGTAGACTGGCCGCCGGAGGCTCCACTGGGTACCAGGAGGAAACGACCCAGTGAAGCCAGGTGGACGGCGCAGCCAGATCTCCTCGTGCAGGCTGCCCTGTAGGAAGGCTGTGCTGAAGTCAAGAGAGTGAAGCTCGTAGTCACGCTGAGCAGCGACGTGCAGCAGTACCCGAAGAGTGGTCATCTTCGGGGTGGGAGAGAAGGTCTGAAAGTAGTCAACTCCCTGCCGCTGACTGAAGCCTCGAGCCACGTAACGCGCCTTGAAGACAGGCGGAGAACCCGGCGGTCGCTTCACCCTGAAAATCCACATGCCATCGACAATGTTCGCCCCAGGTGGGGGAACCTCGTCGACGTAGGTGCCTGTGGACTTCCAAGAAGCCATCTCTGCGTCCATGGCTGTCTGCCACTGAGAGGAGTAGGGACCCTCTATCGCCTCTGCATAAGAGCGCGGGGTCGGGATATCTGGTGCATCCGGGTCTCCCTCAGGGGCAAGCAGCATGGACACGAGATGAGGTAAAGCAGCAGCAAAACAGTGGAACTCCTCCTGCCTGTCCTCAAGGACGTCCGTGCTAAGAGCACACTCACCCCCGACGGACGGAGAACAGACAGACTCAGACTCAGCAACAAGACTAGCGGCGTAGTCTAGACGACAATGAGCAGCAAAGTCGACAAGCTCAGCAACTAAGGCAGACGCAGCAGTGGACTCAAAGGAAGGGTCAGTGACAACAGTGGCCAGGAGACGCGTGACAGTAGGACTAGCAGCACGAAGGGAGTCAGACTCCGGGTCAGCAAGGGCAGGAAGAGAGGACGCAGGAGAAGACGGCAGAGGGACACGCTGCGGAGCAGTGGAAGGGCGCAGAGCCATCCGGTGCGTGCCAGGGACAGGAGGAGGACGCTGACGTGAACCACGACGACTAGTGCGAGCAGCACGAACAGGCGACGCAGGACGAGACTCAGGCGACGCAGGACGAGACCCAGGCTCACGACGCCCCGCAAGACCTCCGGTCGGACCAGTGTAAGGAGAAGGAGCAGGCAGTGGGGAGGCGGGCTGTAACTGTGACTGCGACTGGACAGGCGGTGGACACTCTAAGGAAGGAGCAGGACCAGTAGAAGGCGGGAGACCAAGAACCTGCTCAAGGAGCGGAACGAAGTACGGCCGCGGCCGCGGAGCGCCTCCAGAACCAGCAGGGACAGCACCAGCACCCCCAGCGTCAGCTCCAACTCCAGCAGCACCACCAGCTCCAGCAGCACCTCCAGCAGCTCCAGTAGCGCCAACTCCAGCACCCACAGGAGCACCGGCTCCAGCAGCACCTCCAGCAGCACCTCCAGCAGCTCCAGCTCCAGCAGGACCACCAGAAGCCCCAGCAGCTCTAGTAGCACCAGCTCCAGCAGCACCACCAGGCCCAGCAGCTCCAGTACCTCCAGTACGAGCACCTCCGGGACCAGTGGCTCTAGAACCCCCAGCAGCTCCAGCCGCAGCAGGACCTCTAGCGCCCGTAGCACCACCAGCTCCAGCAGCACGGCTCCAGCACCGAGCAAACCACTGACGCAGCTGCTGTGGAAAGAGTGGCTCCCGTCGGGACGAAGCACCCGAAGGACCTCCAGACTCAGCACCTCCAAACTCCACACGCGCAGGCTCAGCACCCTCAGGCTCCGCACCCCTAGACTCAGCAACCCCAGGCTCAGCACCCCCAGGCTCAGCACCCCCAGACTCAGCACCCCCAGGCTCCACACGCTCAGGCTCAGCACCCCCAGACCCGGCACCCGCAAGCTGAGCACCCCTAGCAGCACCAGAGTCAACAGCTACCTCGAGCAGCTCGACTGCGTCTACCTGTGACACACCTGAGGGGGCAGGACCCTGAGGGGGGAGGGGGGCTACCGGGGGAGGACCTGGGACGAGGAAGAGCGGCGGGGGGGGAAGGGGGGCAGTGCGGTAGGGGAAGAGACGGTAGTAAGGAATCGACTCGTCAAACGTGACGTCCTGAGAGGACAGGACACGGCGCGAGGTGGGGTGGTAAAACTGCCAACCAGGCGCGTCAGGGGGGAAGCCAAGGAAGACGCAGGGAACAGCATGGGAGGACAGCTTGTCCGCAGACAAGTCGCGGACGAAAGCTCGAGATCCCCAGACACGGAACGCAGACGCATCGCCAACCTTCCCCGTCCACCGCAGAGTAGGTGTGGTCTCCGGCATGGAGACCCGGGGCTGGAGGTTGAGCTGATGCGCAGCGTACTGAACCGCGAACGGCCACAGATAATGGGGAGCAGCCGCATGGATCATGGACGTACGAGCGACGTCCATGACCATGCCAATGCGGCGCTCAGCAATCCCATTTTGCTGCGGAGAGGCCGGAAGCGTGAACGTCTGGCGGATGCCCTCCGCACGACAGAAGGCTCGCAAAAGGTCGGAGGAAAACTCGCCACCTCTGTCGGAGTGCAGACGCAGAACAGGAAGGTCCGAGCCGAAACTCTCGCTGAGCTGACGACGGGCAGCGCGGATCCAGTCGATCAGCACCTCAGTGACCTCACCCTTGCGGCGCAAGGGGACGACTGTGGTGTAACGCGAGTAGTCATCAACGACCAGCAGAAAGTAGCGCTCGTGACCCTGTCCACGGACGCGGGCGGGGCCCCACACGTCCATGTGAAGAGTCTGCAGGGGAGCCTCCGTCGGAGGGAACTCGGAGGAGTGAGGAGCGGCACGCTGCCGCCCCTCGACGCAAGGAACGCAGGTAGGGGCAGGCCCCGGGGGAAGGGGAGGGAGAGACCGGGGAAGACCAGTGACAAGGACACGGGAGGCCATGCCTCGGAGACGAGACAGGGAGGGGTGACCAAGGCAGTGGTGCCAGAGGAGAGTCTGGTGAGACAGGAGGCGACACGAGCAGGGGGCAGACTCAGGACCAGACCGGGACGCTGCAGCAAACACCTGACCCGACGCGGCTACCTGACCAGACTCAGCAACCGGAGGAGACACTGTAGTCAGGGTGTACAGGCTCGACCCAGGCTGACGGGTGAACGTTGCCAGGTGCTGGCCCGTCCGAGTACACGAACAGTGGGTCACCCGCTGACCTCCAGGAGTGAATTGGTCAACCCACGCGTCCTGAAGGTCAGCTCCACTCATCAAGTTCGTGGAGAACGAGGGGAGGTGGAGGCCAGACAGAGAGCCAGACGGGACTGCCGGACACGGCAGAACCGTGGAGGAGTGTGCAAGGACCGGACTCCCAGAGGGGTCAGCCAGAGAGACTGCCACTGGCCGACTGAGCGGCGAGAGTGTGGTGCAGTCGCGAAAAAAGGAGCGGGAAGCACCCGAGTCAAGGGTGAAAGTGTGCAAGACCTGAGCCGACGCGGTACCTGAGAGAGCAGACTCACCAGCACCTGGAGCAGCAGACTCACTAGCACCTAGAGCAGCAGCCTCAATGCCCGGGTCGGGCGGAACACACAGGTAACAGTCACCCTCAGCACGAATAGTCACAGCATACATAGCAGCAAGGATAGCATCATAACCAAGATCAAAGATAGCAACCCCCGACCTAAGCAGATCACCCCAGCGAGGGAGCTTAGTGGCGTCAGGAAACTGTGCACGCCAGGCGTCAGTCAGGCGGCCGAAACAGCGGTGCGTGGCGTGCGGCCCTCCGCACGTCTCCCCACTGCGGTCGCCGGTGCGGAGAACGTAATCGCAGGGACCAGCACCCCCAGACCTCCCACGCCCAGCGTACCACTCACGAAGCTGCTGGGGCGACAGGGTCTCACGAGAACGCTGCTGCTGCTGGCGAAGGCCACCACCAAAGCCTCCCCGCTGCACAGCGCCACCCCGACGAGCACCACCGCCGCCGCCACCCCCACTGTCGCTGCCGCCGCCGCCTCCACCTCCACCACCGCCACCTCCACCTCCTCCACCGCCACCAAAGCCCCCACCCCCACCACCACCCCCACCTCCACCCCCACCCCCTCTGCCGCCTCCACCGCCACCACCGCCACCCCCGCCGTCTCCTCCAGTACCCTTGCCCCCCTTGCTCCTGCCGCTGCGGCGCCTCCCACTAACCCCTCTATCTGTGAACCCCTCTCTCTGTGAACTCCTCTATCTGTGAACCCCTCTCTCTGTGAACCCCTCTCTCTGTACCCCCTTCGCTCCCTACCCCTCTCTCCTGACCACCCTCTCTCCGTACCTCCCGCACTTCCTGCCCCACTCACTCCCTATCCCTCTCTCTGTTCCCCCTCTTTCTGTACCCCTTTCACGTCCTGCCCCCTTCACTCCCTTCAAATTGCGGGCGGACACAGCAGGGCAGGGATGCCCTATTAAGCGCTTCATTCTCTGCCCTCCTCTCAATCTCCCTTCAGATTGCAGGCCGATACAGCAGGGCAGGGGGAGACGATGCAGAGGGCGCATGGACGTGGGGGTGGGAGGGAGGGGAAGAACTTCTCAGCACTTCAAATCTCTCCCCACAAACGTCATTCCCACCCCCCTTTCCCCCTTACTCCTGCACTCCCTTCTCCCACTCTTCTCTCCCTTCCTCCCAGATCGCAGGCCGATACAGCAGGGCAGGGGGAGAGGAGGCAGAGGGCGCATGGACGAGGGGGGAGGGGGGAGAGGAGGCCGGGGAAGAGGGTGGGATGACGGGGGGCGAGGAGGAGGGAGAGGAGGAAGAGGAGGTGGAAGAGGAGGAGGTGAGTACAATTTTGCAGGGTAGTTTGTTGCTTTGTGAGGTACTGTATTCCTGTCCCTTTCTTGAGACATCTCAATATTATTTCACTGTAATTTTTTGTTCGATTGTTGCAATATATGACTCCCTCCGATGCCTTCTTGGCTGGCAAGCATTCCTGCCGGCATATTTTCACATGATCACTCTTTGATGATTCTTTTCTTTTCCTTTTCAGGGCCAGGAGGAAGAGGCAGGGGCTGGCCATTGGTTGGGAGTGTGGGATGTGTGTGTGTGCAACAGCTCAGTGCGCTCTCCTTGGTATTGTGGTGTGCTGTGCTCTTTGGAAACTGGCTAGGTTCAACGAACATGGGAGTTGAAGTCAATGCGCCCTGACATGTGTGCAACAGCTCAGTGCGCTGAAACATGGCGCTCAGTACTGGGCAGGATCAATCAATCTTATATGATATATCACATCAGTCGTGTTGCAGTAAATAGTTCTGGGGAGCTCACGAGTTGGTGAACTTTCAACTAAGCTGCTGGGCTCAGGAGGGAGGGAGGTGGTGTGCAAGCTGTGGACATGAGCTGGCAGGAGCGAGCGCTCAACACTGATGAGTTGTGACCCGCATCAGAAGCTTAGTGGTACGGTAGTCTTGTAAGCAAGAGGTTGAAGTTATTAAAAGCTAATAGACGACTGATTCTGACACCCATTTTTCTCATTTTAACCTGGACAGCATTTAGGCTTCGAAGTGGCCACCCTAAAAATCTTTGGAGCTCAAAATATGAGTGTTTTATAGTAGGTGTATCAATGTTACTCGTAATATCTACAATGTGTTACTGTTTGGCTGGTCAAACAGCCAAAGGGGTCCAAAGCCAAAGCCCCGCATTTCTCGGTTTCCTCACCCCGCCTCGGATCGCGTTGCTACTTGAAAAACGCGTTAGCAAAAAAATTGGTGGCAGAGCAGAAACCAGTTACCGTACTGGAACGTATTGCGTCATCTCAAACCCTGGTCGTAAATATAAGAGCCGATTTGAACCCAAGCTTTTCCACAAGCCATGATCACCTTACTGTGCGGCGTGAATAGCGGTGGTGGAGGTGAAACAGGCTACCATACTAGAATGCATTTCATCGTTCAACACCCTGGTCGTACCCATAGAAATCCGATTTGAACCCTCGTTTTTTCATGTGCCTTGATCTGGATGCATGCGGCATAAATAGCGCACCTGGAACATCTCATTCATCATATTCAGTCCAACTCCCGATTGCATTCATCTCTCTCCCATCATGGCAACGTCTTTCTGCCTAGCGAATTTCGTCCGCGCCATGCTGGTGTTGGCGCTGGCGCTTCTCCTCGCATCCCACGGTGAGTTGCGCCTCTTTTCAGCCTCGGCGTTCCATTACTATCCCTGTTGTCCAGTGGTACCTGCAGTATGCAGCTGTACGTAGTAGCACCTTCTAAGGTTACAAAGTTACTATTTGGTCCCTCTTTAGCATCTCCGTTTGGGGTAATGCTGATGAGTTGGAATCTTAAGCTGATTGTTATCACGATTTTTTTATCGGTAAACCAAAATTCTACACACAGTTCCCATGGCGGCGGGGAGGAAGACGAGGGCGGCGGATTTCGCGGAGTACTATCAAACTCGCGGCGAGACGTGCGCCGTGTTGCTGAAGCGATACTACGCGGGCAAGCAGTTCAAATTCGCGGCCCTCAACAACGGCCGTCGCTGCGAGGACCCGATCGCAAAGGACACGATTATCCGCGTTGTGTGAGCGCGCTGGTGCGTTAACCCGAAATTTTGACGGGATTCAGCGTCGTATGGTACAGTGTCCTGCTAGTGGGAGGTGATAGCTGAAGATGGTGGCTGGCGTTGGTCCAGCATCTCATCTTTGCATCTTCTCATGTTGTAGTGTACTTTAGGTACTGTATTTTCCATTAGGACCCCGCTGTTAGTGAAGCTACCTAGTGTACTTAATATCGGCTCAACAGCAATATTGTTGATGTACGTGTCTGGACTGGCCTTGGGGAATTTGCGAATTGCACAAGCACACCATTTCATTATGGTACTATCTACCCTGTACATGTCCTGCCAGTCCTGGTTTTGTTGCACTCATCTGGTACTTTGCGAAAGCTCATGAACAGAATTTCACTGCACCTGAAGCTTAGTGTTGGTCATTAGAAACAAGGCTTGAGTGGTTTCTACTACCTTTTTCCCTAGCCCATGATACAATGATGCTCAAAGTCATACGTATATGTGAGTAAATTTCAAAGGAACGACATGGGCACATAACCATGCCTGGCTGGCATGCTCTTGGACCACGCTGCTCCACGCTTGTAGGCATCGCAAGGGATGTTGAGTTGAGTGCATGTGAGATCATGCATGCTACCATGCATGCAAAGGCTATGAAACCACATGCGTGAGGATGCGGGTGTGAGCGCATGTGAGGGTACGGGCGTGATGGCATGTGTGGCGGTAAATGCACATGACAGTGTTAGTGTGTGTGATGGCACACCAACGAATTAATGATCAGCCAAGCTGTGCTTGCAGTGCGCACACCCACGATCGCAGCAGTGGGGACCACGGGGCACAGGGGAAGGCAGAGAGCAGGCAGACTGCCACCTGGGAGAAACAAGGAGCAGGGGAGGTGACAAGGGGGAGAGGAGAGAGAAGAATAAGAACACATTACGCATTCATCACCACGCATGCCATTCAAAGTGGTTATTAAGAATTCGCAAAAACCAACTCACCACACATGCCAGCCAAGATACCTTACCACCCTCCAGCACACATTGGACTCTTGGGGTGATGGGTGGTCTAGTCCCATTCACGTTATGAGTAGTTCATCAGACACTTTGCGCACTTCAAGTTAAGGACAGCCTAGTCCCACCAGACACTCAATCAGTCACCAAAGCAGGCCTTTTCACCAACGCTGCTGCTGTGCTTCCCTCGAGGCACCTCACCTGCCTCGCCACTCCTCTCGTGCTGCTGTGCTTCCAACTGCTCAACGCCTACCAAGTCACCTTCTCACCCAACTGCTCCCACTTCTGACCCTCTCATCCACCCCCCTTCTCCCCCTCCCATCCCTGTTCTCACCTGCCATGCCACGCGCCTCACAGCCCTCTCCTCATGCCCCGCCAGGCACTTCACCACCACTGCTGCCACTCGCACCCGCACCCCCTCCTCCCCCTCCTCACGCCCCCTCCATCGGGCCAATGGGCGGCTGACACGTGGCATGTGGGAGGAGGATGTGAGAAGAGGCGTGTGTAGGGCCAGTGGTAGGAGTGTGTGTGGAGACAGGGAGTGGGCGAACGAGTGTGGGTGCAACGGTGCGTGGGCAGCTGGCGAGTCATCAGGCTGTTGCTGCTGCCGCTTCCCCGCCACATGCCCGTCTGCCTCTTCTTGACTCCTGTGTGCGTTTCCTCTCACTCGAGGCTGCTTGGTTTGCTGCGGGAGAGGCAGGTGTGAGGAGCGGTGCAGATGGCGTTTGAGGGAGAGAGGCAGGGGTGGCGGTGGGGAGGCGGGGAGAGCGAGGGAGAGGAGGAGGGGGAGAGTGTGGAGGGCGAAGGGAGGAGAGACGTCGCAGAGGAAGGTGAGCGCGAAGAGAGCTGCATGGCGCTGCTGGGGTGGGGGTTGGGGCGTGGGGATGTAGGGGGAGAGGGGGGTGGGTGGGAGGGTTGTTGAACAATAGAACCAAGGAGGGGAGGAAGTTGAGAATGAAGAGAGCTGTATGGAGCTGAGGGTGGGCGAGTTGGGGAAAGGGGGGAGGAACAGGAGGGAGAGAAGGATGGGAAGAAGGGAGAGAGGGAGAAAAGGGAAAGATACGTAGAATGGAGGGAACGAAGGGGGGTTGAGGATGAAGGGGGCAGAGACAACACGGAGGAATGTGGCCGCAAGGAGAGCTGCGTGGAGGTTGGGGTGGGAAGACAGTTGCAAGGGAAAGTAAGGATGGAGAGGCAGTGAAAGCGGGCTTTTGGAGTGAAGTGTGGCAGCATGGAGGTTGGGGTGAAGTGTGGCAGCATGGAGGTTGGGGTGAAGTGTGGCAGCATGGAGGTTGGGGTGAAGTGTGGCAGCATGGAGGTTGGGGTGAAGTGTGGCAGCATGGAGGTTGGGGTGCGAGGGAAGGAATGGAAGGGGACGCGACGCGAGCAGCGACGAGAGAGTGATGGAGCTAGGAGTTAAGCAGGGAAGCGTGGAGAGGGAAGGACCGGGTTGAGGGAAGGGAGGAAACCGTGAAAAAGGGAGGGGAGGACAGGCGGCTATATAGGCACGAAGCGGAGCAGGAGGAGGTGTGGGATGGGCGAGGTACAACGAGGGAGGGGAATTGCGAGAACACAATGAAGCGAAGAGCAAGCAAGGCCTGCAGAATAATGACAACAAAAGCGCACACACGCACGCACGCACGCACACAACCACCCAACCACCACCTTTCTTCTTCCCCCTCCACCCACCCAACCACCCCCTTCCTTTCCCCGTTTTCTCCACCAGATACAGAACACACGCACACATGCACACACGCACACACGCACACACGCACACATGCACAACACGCCCACGCACGCACGCACGCACGCACGCACGCACACACACATGCAAACCTAAACACACCACCCACCTCACCTCCTACTCCCCCTTATTCCCCTCTTTCTCCCCCTCCCCCCGCTCCCCTCGCTCACCTCCTGCTGTCCCTCTGCTTCCATTGCCGCCCGCACCACCAACTCCTGCACGTGTGCCACGTCAGCAGCCAGTGGAGCGAGGCAGCCAATCAGGCGCAGCGCGAGACAGCGGGATTCAAGGGAGTCAACGGAGTCAACAGCGCCAGCTGCTGTTGCAGCTGCTGTGCCTGCTGGCATGGTTGTGCCTGCTGTGCCTGCATGGGAAGTGGCAGCTGTTGCTGCTGCTGCTGCTGCGGTGGGTGGGAGTGGAAAGGAGCGGGAGCGAGAGAGCAGAGGGGCGATGCGGGTGATGACTTGGGTTGGGTTCAAGAGCTTCCGAGCAGTCAACACGCCCGCCCAGTCACTGCCACCGCCAGCACCACCATCACTGCCAGTACTATCGGCACCATCACTCGCACTGCAATCATCACTATCACCACTGCTCCCATCATCACCAAAACTATCCATGGCAGCACCACCACTTTCTCTCTCTCCTTCCCTCGTGACCACTCTCTCTCCCCTTCTTCTCGCTCCCCTCCACACATCCCTCACTCGCTCTCCCTCCCTCCTCCACCGCCAATGCAGCAGGCTGACGTCACACATGCTGCTGACGTCAGGCATGGCGTCACCACCCGCGTCGCACCTCCCAGCACCGGGGGGCGTTCTCAGGGCGGCGGGTGTGAGGGAGGGGGCAGCTGCTGCAGCTGACGTGGCATGATGAGATGCAGGAAAGGGAGAAGGAGGAGAGGTAGAAGGAGGAGCGGGAGGAGAGAGAGGGAGTGGGGAGGCAGCAGTGGTGAGGTGGAGGAGGAAGAGCTTGAGAATGCAGAGGCGGGTGGCGCTGCTGCTGCTGCTGCTGAAGGCATCAGCCAGGCGCAGAACCAACGAATTGAATCGTGCCACGTCACTCTCGGACACATGGGCTTGTTGCCGCTGCCCCTGCTCCCCCCACCCGCTCCCCCTCCCGCTCTCCGCCTCCCTCCCCCTCTTCCTCTTCCTCCCCGCCCCCGCGCCCCTCCCTGGCTGTTGCCCCAGCGTCCATTCCACGAGGGCAGGCCCCGCTGCGAGAATGCTGTGGCACTGGGTGGCTGAGAGGGCGGGGACAGGCGGAAGGGTGGAAAAGGTGTGAGAGGGAGGGAGGCAAGGGAGAGCGGTGAGCGGAGTGCAGCGAAAGCAGCGCGGCTCATGGTGGCAGGAGACGGGGACGAGGACGAAGGCGGGGAGCGGAAAGGGCTGAAGGGAGATTGGGACGAGGTGGGGGCGAGTGGAGGAGCGGGGGAAAGGTGGTTAGTGAGGCCGTTGGGATTTGCCGGAACGGAAGCAGGCGATGGCATGACAAGGCACAGCGGGTGGGAATGAGAAGGCAGGGAGAAGGAGGCGGCTGGGAGTGGAGCAGAAGAATGTCTCTTTCGCAGTGACGATGGAAGCGGCGCGGCAGCGAGGACTAACACCTACTAGTGATCAACAGATCGGCGCGTACGAATCTCAGGGCTTACGATTAACTGCGATTAGGGTTACGCACGTTACATGTGCTGCGCACCGTGGTTTCAGCGGCGACCCACCAGGCTGCGTGGAGCGCAAGGCGCGCTCGAGATGCGCCATCCAATCCGCCGACGAGCCCTCGTGCCCGGCCATTGCGCCGTTATCAGCACCAGCTGCAGCTCGAGCGGAACGAATCGCGTTCTTTGCAGCAGGTAAATACGTCACGTAATTCTACGAACGCTGCGATCGTGCACGCTTGAGGGACTACGAAGACTGCATAATCGGCATACGCGGGACCGAGTCCGCGTTATGCGTATGCTCGGAATAAAGAACATCGAGGATGTTATCAAGTTCGTGCAAATGAGGGCCTGGCCAAAGGGTTGAAAATTGAAAGGCTGGATGGTTGGATTGACAACAACCGCGCAACTCATCTGCTTAGTGGTTGGATGGATTGGTTAAGGTTAAGGTTATATATTGATCGTAATCAATGTACAAGGGTTAATCCATAGAGCAGTCTAGAAACATGGCCGAGGTGGTCAGCATCCGCAGCGGAGCACGTGGAACACACGTTATTCATTGTCCTCGCGGACAACCGCCAGCTGCCTAGGGAGACGCTCTATGCGATGGACATCTATGGTGGTTGGAACGGGTTTCCCAAGAGCCAGGAGAATCTTAGGTCGGGGTGAATAGAGGGTGTGCCGGTCCTGTCAAAGAGGAGGAAGCGGAGTTTCTGTGCTCGCTTGATGCTAGATGATATACGCTGACGCTTCTTGGCCGATTGGCGTTTGCCTCTCCACATATAAATTTTGAAGGCGATGAGGAACTGGGCTAAGATGAGCTGCAATATCTCGAAGCTCGAGGAGGAGGAGTTGCGGTACCAGTGGTCACAGCGGCTGTTCCACAAAGCCTTGGCTGCAGCTCCTACTAGTAAGCTCCATGGGGGGGACTGTCCAACCCGTGATTGTATCGGGAAGAAGATGTGTTCGGCGGGGGAGGTTTGTCCGAGGTGACGGTCAGCGACTGTGCGCAAAGCAGAGATGACGTTTCCAGCGGAGGCGCACTCGAAGAAGATATGCGGCAGTGTCTCGACAACAGCAGCAGGGCACCGGGGGCAGATCCCTCGGTCGTCAAAGTATTGGAAGCGTGATCCAGAGGGAAGAGTTAGTGTGTAGAGTCTGAACAGGATATCCCGTTGGCGGCTCGGCTGGTCTTTGAGAAAATGATCCTTAAGGCCAGGGAGAGGGGGAGGAGGAAGGGTGAGGTCTCGGGTCCATCGACTGTGGTGAGTGAGCGGCTGAGTAGAGGAGACGGCGGATGTCGGCGAGACTGGGGACGCCGTCCTGTAGAAGTTCTATCCTAGCTCCTAACCCTGTTCCTGTATGAAGTGCGGAGATAACTAGTGCAACGGGGAGATAGACTACGGGCTAGGCACGGGGCAAGAGTGATCGTAGCGTTCGTTCGTTCCTTAGTCGTTTCCAAGTGCTAACACTGCTTGCTAGTTCACGGGGAAAATTGACAAGAGTTTCACTAGGAAAACATCACAACAAAAGTTCAGAAATGATTGCATCAACATTGGCAACACTGACTACATCAGACCTAGCAAGGCTGCCGGTCCACTGCCAGCGCAGCACGGTCGACCGCGTGCCAGCACGACTTTGGTCGACCGCGCTCCAGCAGAGCAGAGTCGCGGCTTGCCAGCGTTGCAGGTCCGCGGTGTGCCAACGCTGCAGTAGGTCGGCTGCACAGCGTTGCATCCGCGGGACAACGGTGCACCAGCTTCGCAGGTGCGTGCAGCTGGTTGGCGCCCAACTCCCCGTCACACGCCCAGCGCAGACACTTCACCCGTGACGGCGCCCACCAGCCACGTCGACCTCGGGATACCACCCCCGAGGTCGTCCTCGCAGACAACATCCCCGGCGACTTTCGCGCACGTCGCCCGGGTATCCTGGTTGACCGGGTATTTCGCGGTCTTCCCGCGGTTTCTCGGCCACCGCGGTCCTCCGCGGTTTCGTGGATCCACGGTCCCCCGTGATTTCGTGGCTCCACGGTCCCCCGCGATTTCGTGGATCCACGGTCCCCCGTGATTTCGTGGCTCCACGGTCCCCCGCGATTTCGTGGCTCCCACGGTCCACCGCGATTTCGTGGCTCCCACGGTTGGCTCCGCCCAAGCGAGGACGGGGCCAAACACAACTCCCGTTGACACTCCCCTGCCGCGTTCACGCTTGGGCCCCCCCCGGCCCACACGGCAGTACTGCTCGGAGAATAGCCCGTCGGCGTGCACACAACGCATAGCACGCCGGTCACCGCACCAGCCATGCAAAAGGGCATGGCACCTACTGTTGCACGTCGTTGTCTCCGTCGCCCACATCGGCCAGGCGCACTTGGCCGATTGCAACGGAGCACCGGTTGAAGGCCGGGTAGTGCAGCGCCTTCGTCAGGAAGTCGGCCGGCTGTTCAGCGGTCGGGATGTACTTCAACGAAAACTTCCCGCGCTTCACCATGTGCTGCAGCCAGGCCTGTCGCCGTTCCATGTGCTTGAGGTTGCCCGTCAACCCCATGCCCTCGCCGACCGTGATGGCCGACTTGTTGTCCACCCTGAGGACAGTCGGCTTTCCGGCGTCCAGCCGCTGGAACTCCGCGAGGAGCAAGCGAAGGCGACGTCCCTCATTGCCGGCTTCGACGGCCGCCACGTACTCCGACTCGGTCGACGACAGTGTCGCGCACTTGATGCGCTGGCTCGACCAGGAGACCGCGGCCCCTCCGTAGACGAACACGTAGCCGCCCGTGCTCATCCGGTTCTGCTTGTCGCCCGCGTCGTCGGCGTCCACGAAGCCGACCAACTCCAGTGACTCCGGACCACCGCCGTACTCCAGGGCGGTGTCTCGCGTGTTGGCGAGGTAGGCGAGACAGCGGTCGGCTTCACGCCAGTGCTGGTCGCTCCTCACCGTGAGGCCGCTCCCCAGCTTGCTGCACGCGAATGCGATGTCCGGCCTCGTCGTCGTCGCCGCGAACTGCAGCGAGCCGACCTTATGCCGGTACTCCTCCTCCTCGCGCTCCTGCGCCTCCTCGTCGTCGAATGTCTGCTCCGCGTAGGCGGCGACGGAGACCGGCGTCTTCGGAGTGCGCCCGGTCTGCTCCTCGTCGATGAAGCGCCTGCGCAGCTTGTCGGCGTAGCCCTGCTGGTGCAGCCACAATTTTCGCGCTGGCCTGTCGCGCACGATCTACTTCTGCACCGGCGAAATTTCGCGCAGCTCGAAAGCGGCCTCCAGCAGCTCCTTCAGCTCCTTCAGCATCGCGGTGCTGCTGCTCGCGGCGAGAAGGTCGTCGACGTAGACCAGCACCCAGCAGGTTACTTTGTCGTCGCCGGCCTTGAAGTACAGAGCCTCGTCGACTTGGCTCTTCTTCCACCCGGCGCCAACCAACACGTCGTTGAGAGCCGTGTACCACAGCAGCGGCGACTGCTTCAGCCCATAGAGGCTCTTCAGCAGCTTGCACACTCGGCCGGTCCCGTCGTTGAAGTAGTCCGGCTGGTACATGTACAGCACGCGGTCGAGCTTGCTCTGCAAAAAGGCGTTCTTCATGTCCAGCTGCATCAGGTTGAGGTCGAGGACGGCGACGATGCTGAGGAAAATCCTCAGCGTGACGTAGCTGCTCACCGGCGCGTACGTCTCGTCGTAGTCAGCGCCATACACCTGCGTGAAGCCTTTCACGACTAGCCTCGCCTTTTCGCGCTCGACAGTGTCGTCGATGCGGTACTTCGTTATCAGTACCCACCGGTTCTTCATTACGTTCACCCCCGGCGGGCGTTCGACCAGCTCCCAAGTGCCCATGTTGATGAGGCTACGAATCTCCTCCTCCATGGCGGCCTTTACCGCCGGGCCCTTCCAGCTCGCCAACGCCTCCTTCACCGTCATGGTCGAAATGTCCCAACGGTGCTCGGGATCGGCGTGCATGTCGGGGTCGAGCTCCGAAAACTCCTCATCGTCCTCGGCGTCATCGTACGCCAGGTCGTCGTCGTCCACATCGTACACCGTGGTGAAGGCAGCGGGGACGAAGAAGTCGGATGGCCTCCGAATTCGGCCCGACTTCCGAGGTCCGGGCTGCACCTCCACCACGTCGCTCGATGTGCCTTCATCGAACTGCTCCCCTGTCGTTCGCTCCTCTGAAGCGAGCTCCGCGTTCGACGGCTCCCCTGTCGACAGCTTCTCTGAAACGCGCTTCCCGTTCGAAAGCTCCCCTGCCAACTGCTCCGCGGTCGGCTTAGCCGCTGCCTGATTCCCTGTCAGCTGCCTGCTAGCCGCGGGCTCCTCCGCGGTCTCCTCCGCGGTCTCCTCCGCGGTCTCGTCCGCGGTCTCCTTCGCGGTTTTCGCGGTGTCCTTCGCGGTGCCCGTCGCGGTTTTCTTCGCGGTCTCCTCCACGGTCCTCTTCTCCGCGACTGGCTGGGCGTCACGTCGGCCACCGGCGATGCTCTTGGCCGGCGCCACAGGCGACGCCCCACGACTCCCCTCATCGCCGGAGGCCGACACCGGAGGAAGGCCACGCAGTTCGACGGGAAGGGAATGGGAAGAAGGGGCAGGAGATGGCGAGGCAGGGGCGACCGCGACATCCTTATCAGCCTGCTCACCGACCTCGGCGAGCAGAGGAAGCGTCGCCGTCGAAGTGTCCGTCGGCGGGTTGGCCCGCGTCCGCCCCGACGCGGGCCCGAATTCCGACTTCCACACCTCCAGCGACAGAGTTTCGTAGAACACTACGTCCGACGTGGTGACCACCCGGTCGTCGGCGATGTCAAGGAGCTCCCAGCCTTTGCTCTCCTCCGACACGCCGAGGTGAAGGCCCCACCGGGCCTTCGGCTTCAGCTTCCCACCGCGCTGCTGCTCAGGGACGAGAAATTGCGCCATGCAACCCCACACCCGCGCCAGGGACAGGTCGGGCTTCTGCCCGGTGAGAAGCTGGTGCGGCATCGTCCCCGCGGGCAGCGTCGACCGCTCCAGGCAGTTGCGAACCCAGACGGCCTGCCGCAGAGCGAGATGCCACCAGTGGTGCTGCACGCCCATGTGCAGCAGCATCGTCCGCACCGACTCCACCACCGTCCTCATCTCCCGCTCCGCCATGCCATTTTGCTGCGGGGTGTAAGGGCAGGTTAAGTCGTGAACAATTCCCTTGCTGTCCACGAAGGCGGTGAAGTCCTTTCCGAGGAACTCCCCTCCGCGATCAGAGCGCAGTTGCAGCACCGAATGCTTCGCCTGCCGCTCCACCAGCACCAACCACTTCTGGAACTCCAGCAGCACGTCCGACTTCTTGGCGACCGGCCTCACCCACACATAGCGGGTCTTGCGGTCCTTCAGCAGCAAGAAGTACCGGCTGCCGTCCTTGGCAGCCACGCGGAATGGCCCGCACAAGTCAATGTCCACGACGGCCAGGACATCGTCGGCTTCGGAGCCGTGGTCGGGGAAGGTGTGCCGCGCCAGCTTCCCGCCGACGCACGAAACACACGGTGAGTCGGCGCCAGACGCCGACTTGAGGTCCAGCCCAGTGGCGACCTCGTGCTTCGCCGAGCTCCGTATCATGTCCATGCCAACATGCGCAAGCCTCGCGTGCAGCCTGTTCGGGGTTGCCTTCGTCGCCGAGACTATCGCCTGCAGAGCCACCTCCTCTTTCGCGGGCGTCGTCGCCTTTACCGCGCATGGGCGTAGGTCAGTGCAGAGGACCCGGCCGGTGTACGTCGCTCGGCCGAGCACGTCCCCCGCCGCGGAGACGAGCAACATCCGATCGCCGTCGTCCTTCAGCGTCACCCCACTCTCCTTCAGCTGGCCAGCCGAAAGCAGATTCGCCTGCACGCCCGGGACGTAGAGAACGTCGGAGATGAGCACTCGCTTCCCAGCCTCCCCTTGCAGCGCAACCGTGCCACGGCCGCGAATATCCTGCAGCGCCCCATTGAAGCCACGCACGTGCTTCACGTCGCCACTCGGCCCCAACTCGACGAAGGCCTCCTTCGTCCCCATCAGGTGGTGTGAGCAGCCGCTGTCGAGCAGGACCACCGCGGGGTTCGCTTGCACAGCTGCCGCCACCGCCTGGAAATCCTCGCCAGCTTCCGGCGCCAGTGAGACAGTCGGCTCCACAACGCCGACAAGTGAGCACGACGCCTCCTTACCGTCGCGCCCTTTGCCACCCGCGGAAGAGTCGGCGTCCTTCGCCGAGGTCGATTTCGTCGACTGCTTTTCTTTTCGCGGTTGGTTTCCTCGACGCGGACGATGGCTGCCGGAACTTCCGCGGCCTCCCTTCGCGTCGTCGTCGTCGGAATCGCTGCGGTCGGCGCACTCGAAGGAGAGGTGATCGGGATCGCCGCACAGCCAGCATTCCCGACGTCGACCTCCTCCTCCACGACCGCCATCCTTGACAGACTTCTGCTTGCCAGCATCCTTCGCCGGCTTCCCGCCACCGCGGTGACTGCCACCAGACTGCCCGCGCTGTCCCGGGCGACCACCTTGCTTCGCGGGGGCCACGAAATGGACTTGCGCGAGAAGCTCTTGGGACCGCTCAGCCTCCTGCATCGCCTCGTCCTGCAAGATGTACGAGGTCAGTGTGTCCTCGTTGAGCGTCGCCCGCGTGCTCGGCGCCATCGACAGCCGCTTCAGGAGATTGTAGCTGCTCGGGAGTCCTTGCATGACGTGCGTGACGTACGAAGCCGTCGAGTATTCCGCGCCAGCCATCCGAATGGTGGCGAGAATTCGACGGGCTCGATTGCAGTAGTCAGTCGCGGTCTCCTCGTCGCCCATACGCAGGTGCGTCAACTTCCCCTCAAGCTGGACGATGAACAAGTCGTCGGTGACCTGGTAAGTTGACTCGATGAAATGCCACGCCCGGTGGCCTGCGTCGAGGTACTCCCTGCACGACTTCAGGGCGATCTGTATGCCCGGCGAGCAGCACCGCGAAATGACTGTAAAGGTCAGCAACTGCACGGCGCGAAATTCCGCTCGCAGGTCGGGGTAGTGCTCCTCCGGCGTCGCCACGGTTCCGCGGGCGAATCCCATCAGCCCGGCCATCTCCAGCTGGGGCTCGATGGCTTCCTTCCACGTGAGGATGTCGGGACGACCGACCAGCAGAGGGGTGACCAAGATCCTGTTCGGCGTAAACTTGAAGTAGCCGTAGCTCGGCGCAATTCCTCCTGCGGTCACGTGTGTCGCCGACATCGGCGCCAATCCACTTCGTCTGCCTCCGACGTAGTTTCGCGGGGCCCCTGCAGCCGCGGATGACTGCATCCCTCGCGCCTGAACGCCGCCGACTGTCAGAGTTATATGACATAGCTACTGTAGGCTATAGTGGGGTAGCACATATGGGGTACAGTTGCCTAGGGTTTGCCTTTTTGTACCCAACTTTCACTTAGTCATTTCATTCCTGTTTTCTTGATTCACATGGTATAGAGCGGGTTCCTACATGGGACCGTTCCTTCCTAAGGGCCCACCATAAGATTTTTTTTTTTAGCTGCCCGCGCACATTGCGCCCTGCCCTAATTTTTTTTTTAGCGGCCCCTACGCTGCCCCTACGCGGCCCCTACGCCGCCTCCCACGCGCCCCCTATGCGGCCCCTGGCGACGCCCTGACGAGGCCCCTGCCGGCGCCCTATCGCGGCCCCTGACGCGCCCCCTGGTGGCGCCCTGACGCGGCCCTGACGCGGCCTGACGCGGCCCCTGGCGGCGCCCTGACGCGGCCCCTGCCGCGGCCCTGACGCGGCCCTGCCGCGGCCCCTGACGCGGCCCTGACGCGGCCTGCCGCGGCCCCTGCCGCGGCCCTGAAGCGGCCCCTGGCGCGGCCCTGACGCAGCTCTGCCGCGGCCCTGACGCGGCCCTGACGCGGCCCTGCCGCGGCCCCTGGCGGCGCCCTGACGCGGCCCCTGACGCGGCGCCCTGACGCGGCCCCTGCCGCGGCCCTGACGCGGCCCTGCCGCGGCCCCTGACGCGGCCCTGACGCGGCCTGCTGCGGCCCCTGCCGCGGCCCTGAAGCGGCCCCTGACGCGGCCCTGACGCGGCTCTGCCGCGGCCCTGACGCGGCCCTGACGCGGCCCCTGACGCGGCCCCTGCCGCGGCCCCTTACGCGGCCCTGACGCGGCCCTGCCGCGGCCCCTGGCGGCGCCCTGACGCGGCCCCTGACGCGGCGCCCTGACGCGGCCCTGCCGCGGCCCCTGACGCGGCCCCTGCCGCGGCCCCTGACGCGGCCCCTGACGCGGCCCCTATCGCGGCCCCTGACGCGGCCCCACCACCTACCTTTCCGGCCACGCCGCCTCCTCTCAGCGGCCCCGCCGCCTCCTCCCAGCGGCCCCGGACGCCGCCCTCTCAGCGGCCCCGCCGAGCCGCCCAGCATCCTAGCCGCCCAGCAGCCGAGCCGCCGAGCCGCCCAGCAGCCGAGCCGCCCAGCAGCAGAGCCGCCGAGCCGCCCAGCAGCCGAGCCGCTGAGCCGCCCAGCCGCCGAGCCGCCCAGCAGCCGAGCCGCCCAGCAGCCGAGTCGCCGAGCCGCCCTGCAGCCGAGCCGCCCGAGCCGCCCTGTCCGGTAAGAGCAGCGCCTCTCTCACAGCACTGCCCTCACCCCACTGTTTGCGCTGCTAGTCTACTGCTGTCATGGCTACCCCTAGTGTCCTCGCTTTTGACGCTGAGGGTCGGGCCATTGACTTTGACGTCTGGATAGATGACCTGCAGCTTTTCTTACAGTGCGATAGGGCAGACGGCCTCTCCCTCTTTGACCTCACTTCTGGTGCCTCTCCTGCCCCCGCCACTGATGCTGACGCAACTGTTCGCTCCCAGTGGGCCACGCGCGATGCTGCTGCACGTCTTGCTGTGCGTCGCCACCTGCCTACCTCTGAGCGTGCGCACTTTAGCCAGTACAAGCGTGCTCAGACCTTGTACGACGCTGTAGTTGCACGCTACTCCTCCCCTGCCACTGCTGCACTGAGTCGCCTCATGCTACCGTACCTCTTCCCTGACCTTGCTGCCTTTCCCACAGTCGCTGACCTCATTACGCACCTACGCACTAGTGACACTCGCTACCGCGCTGCGCTTCCTGCTGAGTTCTGCGCCAAGAACCCCCCCCCCATGTACATCACCCTCTACTACATAGTCACCCGGCTCCCTGACTCCCTTCGCGTAGTCAGGGACCACTTCCTCTCAGTTTGCCCCACCACTCTCACCGTTGACCTCCTCGAGAAGTCCCTCCTAGCAGCAGAGAAGAGCATAGTAGCTGTAGGAGCCTCTCGTGGTGACCCTCGCACCCCCATCTTTGAGGGGTGTTCCCCCTCCCCCCTTTTGCCCTCTGTTGCCTCTGCTGCTGCGGCCGACCTCGTTGGGCTTGAGTCGGTCGGTGCGGCGTCTACCCCTAGCGGGAGACGCCGCCCTGGCAAGGGCAAGGGGGGCAGGGGCGCTGGAGGAGCTAGCGGGGGCGGTGGAGGCGGCAGTGGAGGCGGTGGAGGAGGTGGGGGTGGCGGTGGGGGTGGTGGCGGGGGTGGAGGTGTCGGTGGCGGCAGTGGAGGCGGAGGCGGCAGCGGCAGTGGCGGAGGGAGCGGAGGTGGCGGCGGTGGAGGAGGAGGCGGCGGAGGAGGTGGAGCTGGTCGGGGTGGCGCTGCGCAGAGGGTCGGCTCCGGTGGTGGTCAGCGCCAGCAGCAGCAGCAGCACCAGCAGCGCACTCGTGACATCCCCTCCCCTCAGCAGCTCCGTGAGTGGTACACTGCACGCCAGAGGGGTGGGGGTACTGGTCCGTGCACCTACGTCCTCCGCACCGGCGACCGCGCGGGTGAGCAGTGCGGGGGTGCGCACTCCACCCAGCGCTGCTTTGGCCGCCTGACGGACGCTTGGCGTCACCAGTTCCCTGAGGCCACTGAGATCCCCCGCTGGGGTGAGCTGTCTAGGGCGGGTGTGGCTGTCTTTGACCTTGACTTTGATGCTATTCTTGCTGCCATGTATACTGTGACTATTAGTGATGAGGGTGACTGTTACCGGTGTTTTCCGCCCGACCCGGGCATTGAGACTGCTGCTCTAGGTACTGGTGAGGCTGCTGCTCTAGGTGCTAGCGAGGCTGCTGCTCTAGGTGCGTCTGCTCCCTCAGGTGCTGGTGAGTCTGCTCTCTCAGGTTCTGCGTCGGCTTCGGCCTCCCACACCTTCACCCTTGACTCGGGGGCTTCTCGCTCCTTCTTTCGAGACCGCACCACACTCACGCCGCTTAGCCGGCCAGTTGCAGTCTCTCTGGCAGACCCCTCTGGGGGTCCTGTCCTTGCTCACTTCTCCACTGTCCTCCCGTGTCCGGCGGCCCCCTCTGGCACCCTGTCTGGTCTTTACCTTCCCTCGTTCTCTACGAACTTGGTGAGTGGTGCTGACCTACAGGATGCGGGGGTTCACCAGTTCACTCCTGCGAGTCGGCGGGTGACCCACTGCACGGACGCTCGGACAGGCCGACACCTGGCCACGTTTACCCGTCGGCCGGGGTCGAGCCTGTACACCCTGACCACTGCGTCTCCTCCAGTCACTGCGTCTGGTCAGGTAGCTGCGTCGGGTCAGGTGTTTGCTGCAGCGTCCAGGTCTGGTCCTGAGTCTGCCCCCTGTTCGTGTCGCCTCCTGTCTCACGAGACTCTCCTCTGGCACCACCGCCTTGGTCACCCCTCCCTGCTTCGTCTCCGAAGCATGGCCTCCCGTGTCCTTGTCTCTGGTCTTCCCCGGTCCCTCCCTCCCCTTCCTCCGGGGCCTGGCCCTACCTGCGTCCCCTGTGTCGAGGGGCGGCAGCGGGCTGCCCCTCACTCCTCCCAGTTTCCTCCGACAGAGGCCCCGCTGCAGACGCTTCACATGGACGTGTGGGGCCCAGCCCGCGTCCGTGGACAGGGTCACGAGCGCTACTTCCTGCTGGTGGTTGACGACTACTCGCGTTACACCACAGTCTTCCCCTTGCGCAGCAAGGGTGATGTCACTGAGGTGTTGATCGACTGGATCCGCGCAGCTCGTCTCCAGCTCAGGCAGAGCTTCGGCTCGGACTTTCCTGTTCAGCGTCTGCACTCTGACAGAGGTGGAGAGTTCTCCTCTGGCCTTCTGCGAGCCTACTGTCGTGCACGAGGCATCCGCCAGACCTTCACGCTTCCGGACTCTCCACAGCAAAATGGGATTGCTGAGCGCCGCATTGGCATGGTCATGGACGTCGCCCGTACGTCCATGATGCATGCGGCTGCCCCCCATTTTCTGTGGCCGTTTGCGGTTCGGTACGCGGCGCATCAGATCAACCTTCACCCCAGGGTCTCCATGCCGGAGACCTCCCCAGCTTTGCTGTGGACGGGGAAGGTTGGCGATACGTCTGCGTTCCGTGTCTGGGGATCTCGGGCGTTTGTCCGCGACTTGTCTGCGGACAAGCTGTCCCCTCGTGCTGCTCCTTGCGTCTTCCTTGGCTTCCCCCCTGACGCGCCAGGGTGGCAGTTCTACCAACCCA
The DNA here is from genome assembly GCA_947471745.1 of Closterium sp. Naga37s-1. Classification (NCBI taxonomy): domain Eukaryota; kingdom Viridiplantae; phylum Streptophyta; class Zygnematophyceae; order Desmidiales; family Closteriaceae; genus Closterium; species Closterium sp. Naga37s-1. The sequence goes on from CANJKZ010000243.1 coordinate 3,042,133, forward strand.
CCTCTCGCCGTGTCCTGTCCTCCCAGGACGTCACGTTTGACGAGTCGGTCCCCTACTACCGCCTCTTCCCCTACCGCACTCCGTCCCTCCCCCCGCCACCGCTCTTCCTTGTCCCAGGTCCCCCCCCGGTAGACCCCCTCCCCCCTCAGGGTCCTGCCCCTTCAGGTGTGTCCCAGGTAGACGCAGTCGAGCCTGTCGAGGTTACTGGTGACTCTGGTGCTGCTGAGGGTGCTGAGCCTGGGGGTGCTGACTCTGGGGGTGCTGAGCGTGTGGGTGCTACGCCTGGGGGTGCTGAGCCTGAGGGTGCTACTACTGGGGGTGCTGAGCCTGAGGGTGCTGAGCCTGGGGGTGCTACTACTGGGGGTGCTGAGCCTGGGGGTGCTGAGCCTGGGAGTGCTACGCCTGGGGGTGCTACGCCTGGAGGCGCTGAGCCTGGGGGTGCGGAGCCTGAGGGAGCTGGGCCTGCTCGTGTGGCGTCTGGCGGTGCTGAGCCTGGAGGTTCTCCGGGTGCTTCGTCTCGGCGGGAGCCACTCTCTCCACGGGAGCTGCGCGAGTGGTTTGCCCGGCGCTGGAGGCGTGCTGCTGGAGCTGGAGGTTCTTCGGCTGCTGAGAGTGCTGGTGCCGCGGGTCCCGGAGGTGCTCGTACTGGGAGTACTGGAGCTGCTGGGCCTGCGGGTACGACTGGAGCTGGAGCTGCTGAGGGTGTTGGCGCTGAGGCTACTGCTGTCGGTCCTGGAGGCGGTCCTGCTGGGGGTGCTGGAGCTGGAGGTACTGCTGGCGCTGGTGCTGCCGCTGGGGGTACTGGTGCTGTCCCTGCTGTGTCTGGAGTCGCCACACGGCCTAGGCCGTACTTCGTTCCGCTCCTTCAGCAGGTTCTTGGTCTCCCGCCTTCTACTGGTCCTCCTCCTCCCTTAGAGTGTCCACAGCCTGTCCCATCACAGTTACAGTTACAGCCGGCCTCCCCACTGCCCGCTCCTTCTCCCTACACTGGTCCTACTGGAGGTCTTGCTGAGCGTCGTGAGCCTGCGTCTCGCCCTGCGTCGCCTGTCCGTGCTGCTCGCACTAGTGCTCGTGGTTCGCGTCAGCGTCCTCCTCCTGTCCCTGGCACGCACCGGATGTCTCTGCGTCCGTCCACTGCTCCTCTGCGTGCCCCTTTGCCTTCTCCTCCTGAGTCCTCTCTTCCTCCTCTTCCTGACCCGGAGTCGGACTCTCTTCGTGCTGCCAGTCCTACTGTCACGCGTCTCCTTGCTACTGTTGTCACTGACCCTTCCTTTGAGTCCACTGCTGCGTCTGCCCTAGTTACTGAGCTCGTCGACTTTGCTGCTCGCTGTCGTCTAGACTACGCTGCTAGTCTTGTTGCTGAGTCTGAGTCTGTCTGTCCTCCGTCCGTCGGGGGTGAGTGTGCCCTTGGCACGGACGTCCTTGAGGACAGGCAGGAGGAGTTCCAGTGTTTGGCTGCTGCTTCACCTCATCTCGTGTCCGTACTGCTTACCCCTGAGGGAGACCCGGATGCACTTGACATCCCGACTCCGCGCTCTTACGCGGAGGCGATAGAGGGTCCCTACTCCTCTCAGTGGCAGGCAGCTATGGACGCAGAGATGGCTTCCTGGAAGTCCACAGGCACCTACGTTGACGAGGTTCCCCCGCCTGGGGCGAACATCGTCAGTGGCATGTGGATTTTCAGGGTGAAGCGGCCGCCGGGTTCTCCGCCTGTCTTCAAGGCGCGTTACGTGGCTCGTGGCTTCAGTCAGCGGCAGGGAGTTGACTACTTTCAGACCTTCTCTCCCACCCCGAAGATGACCACTCTTCGGGTACTGCTGCACATAGCTGCTCACCGCGACTACGAGCTGCACTCTCTTGACTTCAGCACTGCTTTCTTGCAGGGCAGCCTGCACGAGGAGATCTGGCTGCGTCGCCCACCTGGCTTCACTGGGTCTTTTCCTCCTGGCACCCAGTGGAGCCTCCGGCGGCCAGTCTACGGTCTCCGCCAGGCACCGCGTGAGTGGCACGACACACTGAGGACTACACTTGCGGCTCTTGGGTTTGCTCCCTCTACTGCCGACCCGTCGCTGTTTCTGCGCACCGACACTTCTTTGCAGCCGTTCTACATCCTCGTGTACGTCGACGACTTGGTCTTTGCCACAGCTGACACTGCTGGACTCGCCCACGTGAAGTCCGAGCTGCAGAAGAGACACACGTGCACAGACCTGGGTGAACTGCGCAGCTACCTTGGCTTGCAGATCACCCAGGACAGAGCACGCCGCACCATTACCCTGACTCAGTCACACATGGTGCAGCAGGTCCTTCAGCGCTTCGGCTTCACGTACTCCTCGCCTCAGGCCACTCCTCTGCCTACTCGCCACTCGCTCTCAGCTCTGCCTTCGGATGAGTCCGTAGAGTCGAGTGGCCCGTACCCAGAGCTTGTTGGCTGCCTCATGTACCTGATGACCTGCACACGACCTGACCTTGCATACTCTCTTAGCATTCTTGCACGCTATGTTGCTCCTGGGAGACACAGACCGGAGCACATGGCTGCAGCGAAGAGGGTGTTGCGCTACTTGTGCAGTACGTCGGGCATGGGGCTTGTGCTTGGAGGGCAGAGTCCAGTGGTCCTCACTGGACACGCAGACGCTTCTTGGGCTGACGACCAGGCTACGCAGCGGTCGTCACAGGGTTACACCTTCAGCCTTGGTTCCGGCTCTGTTTCGTGGCGGGCTACTCGCTCGTCTTCTGTTCTCGGCTCCAGTTGTGAGGCTGAGATCTACGCCGGGGCCATGGCTGCACAGGAGCTTCGCTGGCTCACCTACCTGCTGACTGACCTCGGAGAGCCGCCTCGTTCTCCTCCAGTGCTCTACGTAGACAACAAGGCCATGCTGGCCTTGTGTCGAGAGCAGAGACTGGAGCACAGAACGAAGCACATTGCTCTTCGCTACTTCCTTGCTCGTGAGCTACAGCAGCGTGGTCAGCTGCGACTTGCGTACGTGGCCTCTGAGGCCAACACTGCTGATATCTTCACCAAGGCACTTGCGCCTTGTGATCATCAGCGCTTCTGTACTCAGCTGGGTCTTGTACCTACCTTGCCTCACTTGCTCACCTCTTGACCTTGTTTGTACTGTTGCATATATATATACTCCTGCTCTTGCTTGTCTAGCCTTATATATATATGTAATCCTGCATGTGAACTAGCCTTGTGGCCTTGAACTTGTGCTCGGAATGTGTGGTGACTTTGTGATCCACCCTGAGCTTGCTTTGCTTTGCTTGACTGGTCTTGTGACCCCTTGTTCTCCCCCACTTTGCCTATGGGGGTGTGTCAGAGTTATATGACATAGCTACTGTAGGCTATAGTGGGGTAGCACATATGGGGTACAGTTGCCTAGGGTTTGCCTTTTTGTACCCAACTTTCACTTAGTCATTTCATTCCTGTTTTCTTGATTCACACCGACTTCATCGGCGTGAATCACACCTCGTTGCCTCGATGTGCCTCCCGCGCTGCTGCCGACTTGGCCACCACCCGCGTTGACGTCCGCGTTGACGCCGCCCGCGTTGTTCACCGGTCGAGGAGACGCAGGCCGAGAGGGAGGGTGCTCCGTCGCCCACAAGGAGCGGATGCCAGCCTCGACGACCGTCCAGGGGATGTCGCCATACTCGTTGGCCTCGTGCTTTCTCCTCGCGTTCTCCAGCCGTGCCTCCAGGGTGTCCACCACCCCTCCGTCACCTACGGCTCCTACCATAGTGACTACCGCACAGCTGCCGGTCTACGAACAAGCTAGGTGAGTGAGAAGTCAGCTAAACCGAAGGTTTCGTCGCGGTGTCGTCCACGCTCACCGCACCATGCGGAGATAACTAGTGCAACGGGGAGATAGACTACGGGCTAGGCACGGGGCAAGAGTGATCGTAGCGTTTGTTCGTTCCTTAGTCGTTTCCAAGTGCTAACACTGCTTGCTAGTTCACGGGGAAAATTGACAAGAGTTTCACTAGGAAAACATCACAACAAAAGTTCAGAAATGATTGCATCAACATTGGCAACACTGACTACATCAGACCTAGCAAGGCTGCCGGTCCACTGCCAGCGCAGCACGGTCGACCGCGTGCCAGCACGACTTTGGTCGACCGCGCTCCAGCAGAGCAGAGTCGCGGCTTGCCAGCGTTGCAGGTCCGCGGTGTGCCAACGCTGCAGTAGGTCGGCTGCACAGCGTTGCATCCGCGGGACAACGGTGCACCAGCTTCGCAGGTGCGTGCAGCTGGTTGGCGCCCAACTCCCCGTCACACGCCCAGCGCAGACACTTCACCCGTGACGGCGCCCACCAGCCACGTCGACCTCGGGATACCACCCCCGAGGTCGTCCTCGCAGACAACATCCCCGGCGACTTTCGCGCACGTCGCCCGGGTATCCTGGTTGACTGGGTATTTCGCGGTCTTCCCGCGGTTTCTCGGCCACCGCGGTCCTCCCGCGGTTTCGTGGATCCATGGTCCCCCGTGATTTCGTGGCTCCACGGTCCCCCGCGATTTCGTGGATCCACGGTCCCCCGTGATTTCGTGGCTCCACGGTCCCCCGCGATTTCGTGGCTCCCACGGTCCACCGCGATTTCGTGGCTCCCACGGTTGGCTCCGCCCAAGCGAGGACGGGGCCAAACACAACTCCCGTTGACATGAAGTGGCCCTGCGAGCCACCACTCCCTGACATAGACCTCAATGAGATCTTGTAAACGGAAAAGTCCGGTGTTTATAGGGGTGCGGCCGATGCGATGGTTGGGCGAGACGGGGTGGACAGTAGCCGAGACGGAAGAGGGGGGAATGAAGTCGACGACCTGGATAGCGAGGTGAGATATGGAATAGTGGTCATCTGAAGGCATGAACCAATCTCCTGGGGAGGCAGAGGATGGGTGAGGGGATCAGAGGCCGGCCCACCAGGGAGGCTTGATAGCCTTGATGAGATCTGGGAGGAGGCGTGTGGCGTCGTCGTGAAATTCCTCCGGGAGTTGGGAGCAAAACTCTTGAGCCGAGATAGGGCTGACGTCGAAGTTGGTGATTCTGACAATGTGTCCGATGCGGAGTTGTCGTGTGAGAAGGAATCGCTCATGTTGGCGGGTGCCGAAAGGTCGCTCGTCAGGTTTGAGGAGCAGCCGGTTGAAGGCGAGAGGTTCGGTGAGGATGCATTGCATGCGTAGGGGGGGGCCATGAACAACCAGGGGAAGAGCGAGGAGGGTTTTGAGTTCATCCAGTGCCCGGGGGGGTATGAAGGAGGGAAGGTAGTCTCGTTCAAGGATGGCTTTATGGGAGAGCAGGCCATGTAGCCCGAAGGGGAAAGGTGTCAGGGTCCGTGTGACTTCCTCGGACGGGGTGGGTCCAAATCTGCGCAGGGCACGCTGGATAGCGAGGGCTTTGATTTGGGTAGATGGGGCGATCGCACCAACCCCGCCATCTTGGGGTGAGTTGTAAAGGAGACCATTGGGGAGGAAGCGTTGTGCGAAGCCATCCTGTTCATGCTTTGAGGACGAGAGGAAGTTTCCAACTGATATGTTAATTCGTTTGATGGTGTCCAGAGGTGCAGGTTGGAAGCGGCCGGGATAGGAGATGACGGAGTTCAGAAAGGTTGATGAAAGGGATTTGCGGCACGTGACAGTGGCATGTAAGGCCGCCAGGAATTTGGCTGTTTGTTGTATGCGGGCGAGGGCCTGAGTCCAGGTGGTCGATCTAGGGTGTAATCGTTCCACATAAATTCCAAGGATGCGTTATGCTTCACTGGGGGCTCGGACGGGGATAGGCCCGGCGTGCGCGAGGTCAGTGGGGGAAATATTGAAGGGAATAATGGAGCATTTGTTCCAATTGGGTACCTCCCCAGACACAGAACCGAAAACGCCGAGGAGTATAACTGCGAGGCCAAGCTCTGTGTCTGAGGTGAGAAAGAGAGTGACATCATCCGCGTAGCATGCCATGAGTCGGCGCTGAACGGGGGACAGAGCGAAGCCGGGGAGGAAGAGGGACATGACACAGACGAAAAGAAGGGGTGCCAGAGGACAATCCTGTCGGACGCCCGTCCGGACGGGGAAAGTGGGGCCGAGCATGTTGTTGACGGAGATTCGTGTGTTCGTGTCGGGAGAGCGGGGAAGGAGCGGGGACTTTTACCATTAGCCTTCTGCAGTTGGGCGACCATGGTTTGCGCCTTGTTATTGAGCCGTCCCTTGCGCTTGCAGGGGAAAGTCGCGTGGTCCTCCACGCGGTGGTTGCTGGCACAAATGGAGCAGACGTGGGTGGAGATATTGACGAGTATAGCAAGCTCATTGCCGCTGACGGGTATCAGTGCTGGAATGGAGCGGAACTCCGGGTCTGCCGCCAGTGGGATTGGGATTCCAGAGAAGATGTTGAGGAAAACCCCGTCATAGGGGTCTTGCATGCGGTGGAAGGAGTTGATTCCCGCCAGCCAGCGTGGCACCAGGTACGTCAGCAGGTTTGATTCGTCAAAACGGGGGGGCACCCGGCGCAGGGAGAGAACGGGGGCCCCGATTGCCTTGGCCGTGGTGAAATCGGGGTGAGGGTCAACGTACGATTTGACCAAGATAGAGCGTCCGTGAGCGAGCTCGATGGGGTGGTTGAAGATAGGGAGGAACTCGCGGGCGGATTGTTCTGTAGGCCAGGAAAAACAGATCGTCGCATAGGACCGACCGGCGAAGCGCAGGGTTTCTCCGTTGGTGGGGCGGGCGTCAGGAACAAATCCGCAGTCAAAGAGGGAAGGCTTCAGTTTCGCGAGGATTTTGGAGATGAGTGTGGCACGGATGGCGTCAGCTCCTGCCTCAGGGAAGAGCAGAGTAACCACAGAGCGGCTACTCGTCATGAGGATGGGGGGGGGTAGAGTCGGGGGAGGCGGAGCCGGCTGGCGAGAGGAGCGCGGCAGCTCGGGTTCGGGGGGCATCTCCACAGACGGGATCGCCGTAGCGTTCGTGTCGGCGGTCCCAGCAGGGCCGATCGGGGTTGAGGAGCTCGGGCCGGGGGTCGACGGAGCCGGGAGAGCGGGGTCAGCGACGCTTGGAGCCGAGGCAACGCCTGCAGCGGCGGAGGCGTTTGTGCTGGTGGTCTGCATCACGGGTTTCTCGGGCGTGCCAGCGGGCCCCTCCATGACACCAGAGGTAGCAGCAGCCGAGTCGTGGGAAGAGCTGGGATCGGCGTCGACGCACGGTTTCTTGGATGCGGGGAGTTCCGTGGGCGAACGGGTGCGCGGGAGGTTGGATCCAGCGGGGTCATCCGGGAGCTCCATCGCTTCGAGGTCCTCGTCGGTGAGCTCCATAACCTCATCGAACTGCGGGATTTCAGCCATAGCTCGAGAGCGAGGAGGGGGAGCGAAGGGTGGGAAAGCGAGCGGGAAGTGGAGTGGAGAGAAAGAAATGCGGGAGGTTAGAAATAGTCCCAAGCACCAGCTGGCAGCCGAGAAGCAGGGCAGCGCACGGGAGAGTGGAGCAGAGCTTGAAGAGAGTGGTGTACCGGTGGGTGTAGGAGTTGGGGGTCGTAGAGGACACGAGAAGGCGAGGGAGGAGTTGGCCATCCGGCCCACATGGGAGTTTCCGCATGCAGAAGGCGGTGCTTTGGGGTGAGCGGTGCGTGGGGACTGCCGCGTCCGGTTAGGGACGGGGTCAAATTGAGCAAGGCGGATGCATAGGCGTTGGCCATAGCAGTTCCGAGGGGGTGACCGGCAGACTGATCGGCATTCCGAGTCTGGGTTCCATACCGGCCCGAAAGCACGGCGTGGGGTTGAGGCGGTGAGCAATTTTCGAGGTAGCGGGAGAAGGGAGAAGGTTCGATTTTGAGAGCGTATAGGTGGAGAAACAAGCCCCGAGGGCATGCAGGGAGGGCGTGAGCAGGGAAGCAGTTCTCTGGGTGTACAGTGGGGCGAGGAAGGGAAGCCACAAGGAGAAGAAACGGGTAGCATAGCCCAAGGCGGAGCATGGTCTTCCACGTACCTTGATGGCAGGGGCGTGGTGGGGAGCCTGTAGACGCAGTGGGTGGCTTGTGACTGGAGGAGAGGAGACGGTGTGAAGGTGGCAGTCATACTTACCTTGAGAATGCAGGCCGCCCGTAACTGGACGAAAGGGTAGCAAAGCATCAATGCTGCTCCAGCGGAGCTGCCAGCACACCTTCTGACACGTGGGTCAATGCTTAAGTTGTCGCTGCTCGTAATTGGGGTTTGTTTCCGGTCTCGTGACGAGTTCCAGGGTATGAGACGGTGATACCAGAAGGAGCGAGAGGGGCGGTTTAAACGCTGTTGCTTAAAGAGTTGTCCTGCGCTCCGAGTAGAGAGCAAGGGGGTTTGCCTGGAGGGGTGTGGAGAGGGCTTACCAGTGGCACGAGAAGATCCAAGCGCGAAGTCGGAAGTTTTGGCGAAGTGCGATTGTAGGTGTCTCTGGGCTAACAAGTGGGGTTCGAGTGCGACGAGGGGAGGTGGGCCAAGTGGCGCGTTCAATTGCCAGCGTAGCTCGGAGGCGTTATGATAGCGGCGGGAGTGTTTGTCGGAGCGAAGGTGCGGAACATTTCTCGGGGTTGGCGTGGGGCGGCCAAGTTGCGTGGGCCAGGCCGGAGAGGTTGCAGCTGAGAGTTGGCGGAAGAGCGGGTGGCTGTCTGGGGGCACCGTGTGGCTGCATGTGAGGCGAAAGACAACACCCAAAACACCCAAAACACCCGAAACAAACACGAAAAAGGGACTTAGACGAGAAAAACTTACCTCGAGTCGGGAGAGTCCTGACGCGCCTGGCTGGCAGTTTTACCACCCCACCTCGCGCCGTGTCTTCCCCTCTCAGGACGTCACGTTTGACGAGTCAATCCCCTTTTACCGTCTCTTCCCCTACCGCACTGCCCCGCTCCCCCCTCCGCCGCTCTTCCTCACGCCAGGTGCTGCTTCGGTAGACCCCCTGCCTCCCCAGGGTCCTGCTCCCTCAGGTGTTTCCCAGGTAGACCCGGTCGAGCCTGTCGAGGTAGCTGTCGACTCTAGTCCTGCGCGAGGTACTGAGCGTGCTGAGCCTGAGCGTGCTGAGCCTGGTGGTGCTGGGTCTGGGGGTACTGAGACTGGGGGTGCTGAGCCTGGGGGTGCGGAGACTGGGGGTGCTGAGCCTGGGGGTGCTGAGACTGGGGGTGCTGAGCCTGGGGGTACTGAGCCTGGGGGTGCGGAGCCTGGGGGTGTAGAGCCTGGAGGTCCTGAGCCTGGGGGTGCTGCGCCTGGGGGCGCTCTCTCTTCCCAGCAGCTGCGTGAGTGGTACTCTTGGTACTGTCGCCGCCGCCGTGGTGCTGTGGGCGCTGGAGGTGCTGCTGGAGCTGGAGCTGAGGGCGCTGGGCCTACTGGAGTTGGTGTAGCTGCTGACCCTAGGGTTGGCGCTGGAGGTGCTGGAGCTACTGGTCCTGGAGGTGCTCGTACTAGCGGTACTGGAGCTGCTGGGACTGGGGGTGCTACTGGAGCTGCTGGAGGTGCTACTGGTACTGGGGCTGGTGGTGTTGCAGGGGCTGGAGCTGGAGGTGCTGACACTCGTCCTCCTGCAGGTACTGGAGCCGACGGTGCGGCTGGAGCTGGTGCTACTGGGGGTACTGGAGTTGGTGCTACTGGAGCTGCTGGTGGTGCTGCAGGAGTTGGAGCTGCTGCTGGGGGTTCTAGTGCTGTCTCTGCTGGTTCTGGGGGCACTTCACGGCCGCGGCCGTACTTCGTACCCCTCCTCCAGCAGGTTCTTGGTCAGCCGCCTCCTCCTTGTCCTGCTCCCTCCTTAGAGTGTCCTCCACCTGTCTAGTCGCAATCACAGTTACCGCCTGCCTCGCCACTCCCTGGTCCTTCTCCCTACACTGGTCCGACAGGAGGTCTTACGGAGCGTCGTGAGCCTGAGTCTCGCCCTGTGTCGCCTGAGTCTCGTTCTGCGTCACCTGTTCGTGCTGCTCGCACTGGTCGTCGTGTCCCGCATCAGCGTCCTCCTGCAGTCCCAGGCACTCACCAGATGACGCTTCGTCTTTCCACTGCTCCACAGCGTGTCCCTCTGCCTTCTCCTCTTGCGTCCTCTCTTCCTGCCCTTGCTGACCCGGAGTTTGACTCTCTTCGTGCTGCTAGTCCTACTGTCACGCGTCTCCTGGCCACTGCTGTCACTGACCCTTCCTTTGAGTCAGCTGCTGCGTCTGCCTTAGTTGCTGAGCTTGTCGACTTTGCTGCTCACTGTCGTCTAGACTACGCTGCCATTCTTGTTGCTGAGTCTGAGTCTATCTGTCCTCCGTCCGTCGGGGGTGAGTGTGCTCTTGGCACGGACGTCCTTGAGGACAGGCAGGAGGAGTTTGAGTGCTTTGCCGCTGCTGTACCTCATCTCGTGTCCATGCTGATTGCACCTGAGGGAGACCCGGATGCACCAGACATCCCGACCCCGTGCTCTTACGCTGAGGCGATCGCGGGTGAGTACTCCTCTCAGTGGCAGTCAGCCATGGACGCAGAGATGGCATCCTGGAAGTCCACTGGCACTTACGTCGACGAGGTTCCCCCTCCTGGGGCGAACATCGTCAGTGGCATGTGGATTTTCAGGGTGAAGCGGCCGCCAGGTTCTTCGCCTGTCTTCAAGGCTCGTTACGTTGCTCGAGGCTTCAGTCAGCGAGAGAGAGTAGACTTCTTCCAGACCTTCTCCCCCACCCCGAAGATGACCACTCTTCGGGTGCTACTGCACGTTGCCGCTCAGCGTGACTACGAGCTTCACTCTCTTGACTTCAGAACAGCTTTCTTGCAGGGCAGCCTACACGAGGAGATCTGGCTGCGCCGCCCTCCTGGCTTCACTGGGTCGTTCCCTCCTGGTACCCAGTGGAGCCTCCGGCGGCCGGTCTACGGTCTCTGCCAGGCGCCACGTGAGTGGCACGACACACTGAGGACTACACTTGCGGCTCTTGGGTTCGCGCCTTCTACTGCTGACCCGTCGCTGTTTCTGCGCATTGACACTTCGCTGCCGCCGTTCTACATCCTCGTGTACGTCGACGACTTGGTCTTTGCCACTGCTGACACTGAGGCTCTCGCCCTGGTGAAGTCGGAGCTGCAGAAGAGACACACGTGCACAGACCTGGGTAAACTGCGCAGCTACCTTGGCTTGCAGATCACCCGGGACAGAGCACGCCGCACCATCACACTGACTCAGTCACACATGGTGCACCAGGTCCTTCAGCGCTTCGGCTTTACCTGGTCCTCGGCACAGGCCACTCCTCTGGCTACAGGTCACTCGCTCTCAGCTCCACCTTCGGACGAGTCCGTAGAGCCGAGTGGTCCTTACCCAGAGCTAGTTGGCTGCCTCATGTACCTGATGACTTGCACTCGTCCTGACCTCGCGTACCCTCTTGGCCTTCTGGCTCGCTACGTGGCTCCTGGTCGGCACCGAAAGGTGCACATGGATGCTGCTAAGAGGGTACTGTGCTACTTGTGCAGTACATCAGGCATGGGGCTCGTGCTTGGAGGGAGGAGCTCAGTTGTTCTCACTGGGCACTCAGACGCTTCTTGGGTCGACGACCAGGCTACTCAGCGGTCGTCACAGGGTTACACCTTCAGCCTTGGCTCTGGTTCAGTTTCTTGGCGTTCTACACGCTCGTCTTAAGTTCTCAGCTCCAGTTGTGAGGCTGAGATCTACGCCACAGCCATGGCTGCACAGGAGTTACGTTGGCTCACCTACCTGCTGACTGACTTGGGAGAGCCACCTCGTTCTCCTCCAGTGCTGTACGTCGACAACAAGGCTACCATTGCCTTGTGTGAGGAGCACAGACTGGAGCACAGGACGAAGCACATCGCTCTGCGTTACTTCCTGGCTCGAGAGTTGCAGCAGCGTGGTCAGCTTCGTCTGCGTTACGTGGCCACTCGGGCCAACACTGCTGATATATTCACCAAGGCACTTCAGTCTGGTGATCATCAGCCTTTCTGCACTATGCTAGGGCTTGTGCCCACTTTTCCTCACTTGCTGTAGGCTGTGCTTGTACTGTGATCTATATATATATACCTGCATGCTTGCTTTGCCTTTCTTGACTGGTCTTGTGACCCCTTGCTCTCCCCCACTTTGCCTATGGGGGTGTGTCAAATGTTATATCTGCTACAGTTGGTTTAGGCTGTAGTGGGGTAGTTACTATGGGGTACAGTAAGTTAGGGTACTTGTACCCAACCCTTTCCTAGTGCAAACACCCTTGTTCATTCTGAAATGATTGGTCAGTGTCCAATAACGTCTCATTCTGATTCGTCAGGGTTCAGAGCAAGAAATCAGTGTTCCAGTCAATCACACAAATTTCTCCCACGCTGTATACATTTCCCACACCTCACTTCCTGGCCGGTCAAAGTCAACAGAAAGCACAACCGAGTTGGCAGTCGTGATTGTACTGTACTGAAGTCACAGAAAGCGTTGGGTCAGATTACGGTTTTGAAGTTCGCCCGCCATAAAGATCTGGGCAAGTGTACCCGAAAGTACACGTCAGTGTGACTTGGCACCACACAGCCACGAATATGGCCCACAATGCGCCACCCATGCGAACTGACTGCACGATATCGCGTGGTGTCTGCGACTGCGACCCAAAGTACAGAGCACGCCAGCACACGCCAAAGTACTGTGTACGTTCGCCATCAACCACAGTGTACGTACATTTGCAGACGGTGAGCGAAACACCTCGAAACAACCCCCAAAAAAACTGGCGCCAAGAATGGCGACAAAACAGCACATCTAACGAACTGGCGATGGTGTATCCCCCTACCTTGATAAATGGTCATGTGCTTCGGAGAAGAATTTCGCACAATAAATTTGCCCTGTCAGAGCAAATTCGCACAAGAAATTTGCCCTGTCAAGGACAAGAGATTCGCTCTGACACAGCAGATCTGCTGTGTCAGAGGTGTTCTGCCGAAAATCCCCGCAGCACGCTGCGCCTCGCACGACACCACAAACATCCACCCCACCCCACCTTCCCCCCAAACATCCACCCCACCTTCCCATCTGGGTGTTACTTGTCGGTATTACTGTACAGAAAGGGCTCCCTCACATGGGTACAAGCGAAATCATGATTACGCACATGGGGGGTTATCGGGAGGAAAGTTCCGTGAACCTTCGTCCCGATACCCTCGCATTCAGGGTCCACAAAACGCGTACTCTACTTTGACAGAGTCAGTAAGAACAGTACTCTGAGCCTAGATACAATATTTCAGGGTTCGCTAAAGCACTATTCCGAATGGATCAGTGTTCACAAGTCAGAGATTCTGAAATTGCAGGGACCACAAGGTGAGAAGCATGTAATCACCCTGAAATCAGGGTAATTACCCTGATAAAATCAGCCCTGATGTTCACCCTAGCTATGTTTTATGCATTTGTAGAAAGTCCCCCCGGGTCCTATAGCCGGAATCATACGGTACTCTGAGAGTGTATACAAAACTTCAGAGTCCCCTGAAGTATTACCCTTATTGGATCAGTGTTGAAAACTCACCCCCGCCCTCCTCTCCCCCCCCCCTCCCCTCCCCTCCCCTCCCCTCCCCTCCCCACCCTCCCCTCCCCTCCCCTCCCCCCCCCTCCCCTCCCCTCCCCTCCCCTCCCCCCCCCCTCCCCTCCCCTCCCCTCCCCTCCCCTCCCCTCCCCTCCCCTCCCCTCCCCTCCCCTCCCCTCCCCTCCCCTCCCCTGGTTGTGACTCAAGTTCTCAACTCCCTGTAGCCCGTCGCAACTGATGACAGGGGAGAGAGAACCCCCGCAAGTCCGCCAACACTGAAGTATGGTTCGCTTCTCACTTCCAACCCTTAACAGGGTAACCACCCAAGGCAAGTCATAAACCTTTGCCTCCACCCCCCCCGCCCCCCCAAACTGCACCCTTGCTTTAAAGCCCCACCCGTTGCATGTCTTAAAGCCCCACCTGCTGCATGTCTTAAAGCCCCACCTGCTGCATGTCTTAAAGCCCCACCTGCTGCATGTCTTAAAGCCCCACCTGCTGCATGTTGGGCAGGAAGACCCCTCGGAGGCCGCAGCGGTACATGAGGAAGACGAGGCACGTGAAAGCGTGCTCCTTGGCCACGCTCATCAACATGTGGAGAGAGTGATGGAAGCAGGCATAGACAGGGTGAAAGAGAGAGTGGAAAGAGAGAGAGATGGAGGAGTGTGAGGGAGGGGAAGGGGAGGACGGGGTGGAAACGTGAGAGAGCATTGATACGAGGAAAGGGGCCGACAAAAAAGAGTGGCAGAGCCGTGAGGGATCAAGCTACGGGTGGCGAGGACACGTGGGCACGACTGGAAGGAATGAAGATGCAGGACAAGGGAGGGATGGGGAGGCGACGGAAGAAGGAAAGGAAAGACAACAATGGATTACACGGTGAGAAGTGAAATAGCCATTGGAAGATAAAAAAAAAATGACGAAGAAAGGGATAGAGAGAGGGCAAGGGGAGGGAGAGAGGGCAGGGGAAGAGGGGGAGGGAAAGGGGAGGGGGGAGAGGGCAAGAGGAGGGCAAGGGGAGGGGGAAGGGCAAGGGGAGGGGGAGAGGGCTAGAGGACGCAAACCTGGCAGTAGCCGACCTCCTTGTCCAACACCTGGTGGGCAGGGGAGGCGCGTGCCGGGGAGGGGCGTGCGGGGGAGGGGCGAGAGACGAGGAGGGAAGAAATGAGGCAGGGACAGAAGGGCACAGCAGAGTAGATGGGAACAGCAGAGAGCACTTAGCAGGGCACGGCAGAGAGCACATAGGGGGCAGAGAGCTCATAGCGGGGAAGGGCAGGGCAGGGCAGGGCAGGGCGGGGCACGGCAGGACCCAGGCGGCGCCCCTCTGGTTGCGCGGCACACGGCCCGCCAGCAACGCCTCCACCACATGGCCCGCCAGCACCACCTCCACCAAACGGCCCGCCAGCACCACCTCCACCAGCGTCATCCCCGCCGGCAGCTCAATCACACTCGCCCCTCCACTCATGCCCGTGCCCATGCCCATGCCAATGCCAGCGCCCATGCCCATTCTCGCCCCCAGGCTGGCACTGTGGCTTAGATGCTGCTGGGTGGGGAAGAGAGGCGTGGGGATGCTTCGTGCTGAAAGAATGTGTGGTGGGTGGAAACTGAACGGCAATGAGGAGAGGAGCAAGTTGGAATTAGCAGAGGCTGATTCTAGCCATCGGGCTGAAAAGGAGCGGAAGGGAGGGAGGGGAAAGGTGTGAAGAAGTAAATGGAAGCCCGGAGGAAGAAGCGGCAGTGGACTAGCATTGATGGCAAGGAGGAGATTCGCATGTGTGCATGTGACACAAGGAACACTGGTGGCGCATGGGGGAATGCAGGAGGCCACGTCAGCAGCAGCCCTGCTGTGCTTGAGCGCGCAGCCACTCGCTGTGCTTGAGCGCGCAGCCACTCGCTGTGCTTGGCAGTAGGGGTGGGTAGTGAGCTTGAGTGACACGGGCAGT